>CM062290.1:189057098-191526727 GCA_031216915.1 Pictodentalium vernedei
CAAAAAATGCATTTTGAAGGATTGTGAGTTATTACATGCAAAAAAGGAAATTGACTCATATAGCCCAACATTGCTTTATGTACTGCATCTTTAATCCTTTACCTTACACAAGTTGAAGCCAACAGTACAAATTATTTTTCTGAAACCATCAGATGTTTTCATTTTTTAGCTCAACTTAGCAAAGCCAAATTTGAGCTTATGCCATGGCCAGTTGTCCGTCTGGCCGCCTGTCTGTCAACAATTCAATACGGCCAGGGCTAGAGGCCGCATTTATGAACCGCTCTTTACGAAACTTCTTGGGTACCTTTGTTATGACTGGGACGAGAACGAGTGTTTTTGGGTCCGATCCAAAATTCAAGTTGGCCGCCAGCCGCCATTTTGTACCGACGATGCAGAAATCTGTTTTTTGTATAGAACTTCCATATGAAAGCACTGATTTGAATAATTTTTTGTATGAATATTTAGTACCATGGGATACATCACATATAATACGGGTTTTTTTCTCGTATGTAAATTAAGCAAATTAGACTAACTTTGATGTATTTAGTGTTACTTTCAGCACTGTAAGTGCAAATGCCAATACGGCTCTGGCTAGAGGCCGTATTTATAAACCGATCTTTACGAAACTTCTTGGGTACCTTTGGGATCACCTTGGGACGAGAACGAGTGTTTTGGGGTGCGGTTCGAAATTCAAGATGGCCGATGGCAGCTATTTTGTACAAAATTAGGTGCAATCAGATTTTTGCACAGAACTTCCATATGAAAGTGGTGACTTGAATAATGTTTTGTGTGAATGTTTAGTACCATGGGATTCATCACATATAATACAGGTTTTTTTTCTCGAGCAGAAATTATGCAAATTAGATGAACTTTGATTTTTTTCAGTGCTACTTACACACAGTAAGTGCACATGTCAATACGACTTGGGCTAGAGGCTGTATTTATCAACCGATCTTCAGGAAACTTCTTGGGTACCTCTGTTATCACCTTGGGATGAGAACGAGTGTTTCTGAGTGCGGTCCAAAATTCAAGATGGCCGCCAGTGGCTGTTTCGTACCGAAATTAGGTCTAATCAATTTTTTGTACACAACTTCTATACGGCTCAGGCTAGAGGCCATTATGAACCGATCTTTACGAAACGTCTTGGGTACCTTTGTTATCACCGTGGGATGAGAACGAGTGTTTTGGGGTGTGGTCCGAAATTCAAGATGGCCACCAGCAACCATTGTGTACCAAAATTAGTGCAATCAGTCTTTTGTACAGAACTTCTGTATGAAAGTTCTGATTTGAATAAATTTTTGTATGAATGTTTAGTAAAATGGAATACATCACATATAGTACAGGTTTTTTTCTCGTCCAGAAATTATGCAAATTAGATGAATTTTGATTTATTTAGTGCTACTTATACACTGTAAGTGCACATGTCAATACGGGCTCGGGCTAGAGGCTGTATTTATCAACCGATCTTCACGAAACTTCTTGGGTACCTTTGTTATCACTTTGGGATGAGAACGAGTGTTTCTGAGTGCGGTCCAAATTCAAGATGGCTGCCAGTGGCCATTTTGTACCGAAATTAGGTCCAATCAGTTTTTTGTCACAACTTCTATACAGCTCGTATTTATGAACTGATCTTCATGAAACTTCTTGGGTACCTTTGTTTTCACCTTGGGACAGGAATGAGTGTGTTTTGGGGTGCCTTTATCACTGTGCTCTGAGAACAAATATTTTGGGGTTCAGTCAGACCCACTCTGGGACTCAAATATTTCTTTTCTATTTAGCATCTGACTGTCGCCCACCTTTACAATACTTTACCTATACATTTGTTACAGGCTACGGCCAGTATTTATGTACAGACCGTTACAATACTTTATATGTACATTTGTTATTAGGTCATTACCTAGATGTTTGTCATTGCTGTGTCACATACTATACATGTACATGTCTTGACAAGTTGAGCTACAGTGTCATTGACATTTTCATTATTTACTTCTAACCATGGCTTATTACTCCTTGTTGGAACAAGCTCATCAAGTTTGTTCCATTAATAGGTCATGAGGTATGTTTTGAAGTAGAGAAATGAAAAAATAAAATTTGAATAGCAAATTTTGTATATCACGAGTGCAGATATGGCAGATTCGTTAGGTAAACTGTTAACAAAAAATGGCTCCGACTATTTTGCATCTAAGCATTGCCATTCCTGGGACAGTCAGGCTGCATGTGTGACATCACTCTAGTATATAATTTGCATTGCATTAAATAGAAAGGAAGGGGAGACATATGTTTTAGTGTGCTAAAACAGTTTCTAGTTTTTTTTTTAGCTCACCTTGACAAAGTCAAGCTGAGCTAATCTCATCGCTCTCCATCCATCGTCCGTCTGTCCATCTGTCCTCCATCAACACTTCTCAATACAGGAGCCCATATTTTTAACTTAGGTTAATATGGGGAATGTGTTTTTAAAATCTTCTTCAGAACCACCAGTAAGAATCTTTTGGTCTTCTCCAAAACCACTGGGCCAATTCTAGTGAAAGTTTGTGTGAGTGATGGTCCCAAAGGGGCATTGTAGTTTTGTTCAACTCAACATGCCGAGCTCCATAGGGAGGGGGTGGGAGAAAATGCTCCAAAATATTTTTTAAAATCTCATGAACCAGTGGGTATATTGACTTGATATTTGTTATGGAGCTTCCTTTTCAGGTTTAGAATCAAGTTTGTTCAAACGAAGTTCGTGAAGCAGTATTTGGCTTTGTAATGGGAAGGGAAAGATTTTTGGCCCTGCCCAAAATTTCTATTTTCTGAACCGACGTCCGATTTGAACCAAATTTGACATGTGGTATCATTGGGTCATAAGTACTTGACTCGTGCAAAAAAAAAAAAAAAATTCCTGCATCCCCATTGGAACCCCAGGAGCTAAAAATAGAATTTTTTTCAAACGCCCATATTTCCCAAACCACATGGAACAGAGAGCTGTTATTTGGCATGAAGCATCCTTAGGACCATTAGAAATGAATGGTAAAAAAAAAAATGCCATCGGTTATGTAAGAGTGATCGGTAGAGGGCATCGAAAAAATGAGTCAGCATATTTGCAAAAAAATTTTAAAAATCTTTTATCCAGAACCAGTGGTCAGAATCTTTTGATATTTGGTGTACGGCATTCATAGGGGGATCAGATACAAGTTTATTAAAAAAAAGCCCATTGGTTCATATTTGGGCACAATACAGGAGCCCGTATTTTTAACATAAGGCAATATGGGGAATATTCTTTAGAAATCTTCAGAACCACCTGTCAGAATCTTTTAATGTTTGGTATTCATCATTGTTATGAGGGTCAGATTCAAGATTGTTCAAACCAAGTCCCTAGGTTAAGATTTGGGCTCCCTGTGGGAGCTTGAATTGTAACTTAGTTCGAAATGAGGAATTTTCTTAAAAAATCTTCTTCTTCAGACCCAGCAGTCGGAATGTTTTGATATGTATGGTGTGTAGCATCCTTGGGGGGGGGGGGGGGGGGGGGGGGGGGGGGGAGATTCAAGTTTGTTAAAGCCAAGTCCCTGGGTTCATATATGGGCTCCCAAATTTTAACTTTGTTCAGTATGGAAGATAATTTTTAATAATCTTCTTCTTCAGTTCCACCAGTCAGAATGCTTTCATATTTGATATGCAACATCTCTAGAGAGTCAAATTCAAGTTTGTTCAAATTGGGTCCCTAGGTATATATTTGGGCTCGCTGTGGTAGCCCAAGTTATAACTTAGTGCAATATGAGGAAATTTCTTTAAAAATCTTCTTCAGATCCACCAGTCGGAATGCTTTCATATTTGGTATACAACATCTCTAGGGGGATCTGATTCAAGTTTGTTCAATTCGAGTACCTGGGTTAATATTTGGGCTCCATATGGGAACCTGAAATTTAACTTCGTATAATATGAGGGAATTTCTTCAAAAATCTTCTTCAGATTCACCTGTCAGAATCCTTTCACATTTTGTTTACAACATCACTATGGGTTTGTAGGTTTGTATTTGGGCTCGTTATGGTAGTCATTTGGTATACAACATCTCTAGGGAGGTCAGATTCAACTTTGTTCAAATTGAGAGCGTGGGTTAACCCTCTGCACTCTGATGTCTAAATATCAAAATTTCAGGTTACAAATATTTTCCATAATGCGCTTTGTAATTTAACGAATTCAGTCTTGTTTGACAGAGCTCATTGAGCTCTGTCAAACAAGACTGAATTCGTTAAATTCCTAGGTGCATTATAGTAAAATTTGCTGTCAGAAATACTGGTATTCTGACATCAGTGTGTAGAGGGTTAATATTTGGAATTGGCTATGTAGCTGAAGAATTAGAAATTTTGTATTCAGTACCATCTAGAGGTGTGTAACTAAGATTAATCCAAATAGGTTGTATCAAGGGGCTTCATAGGGGAGCTCTACATTTTACATTATGATCAACCAAAGAAAAGGCATGATGCTTGGACTATTTTTGTCACTCCTGAGGGGCTCAAGGATTAACAATGTATCCTATGGAGATGGATTGCTTAATATAGACTTATTCTTGGACTTTGTTTATATCATGTTCTGTTCAGAGTGAGCGCTTCTGGCCTCGTGGGGCCTCTTGTTCCTTTTTAGCCCAACTTGCCGTCAAGTATGAGCTATTGGGATGGGTTGCAATGCATCGTCCGTCTACGTTCTTACCTCCATCGGTCCGTATGTCTGTCCATCCATCCATACAATCATCCATACGTACATTCCTCTGTGCATCCACAATTCCTTTAGCACACACTACAGGCTGCTGCTGTCACCCGATGAGTTCCAGATTTCATACATGGCTTTGGGGCATTGTCTACATGGGAGCTATCAAATTTTGATATGACTAGATGGGAGCTATCAAATTCTTCCGAATTTTGTTGAAAAAAATGGCCACCAGCAGCCATCTTGGATTTGGATATAAATTTCCAACAATTCCGTTAGCACACCATCCAGGCCGCTGCTCTCGCCGGATCAGTCCCAAATTTCATACGTGGCTTTGGGGCAATGTCTAGAAGGGAACTATCAAATTTTTCAGAATTTCATTGAAAAATATGGCTGCCATCTTAGATTTGACCTATAAATTGTCAACAAATCCATTAGTACACCCTACAAGCCGCATCTCTCACCTGATCTTTTTCAAATTTCATATGTAGCACTGGTGTGATGTCCAGATGGGAGCTATCGAATATTTCTGAATTTTGTTTAACCCTTTACCCAACGAATTGCCCGCATCCGCCCGCTTAATATGCAACTTGAGCAGTTGAAAAAATGAATTTTTTCAAAATATTTCAACAAAACCATATCATGTGACCCCTCATTGGAACGAGCTCATTGAGCTCGTTCCAATGAGGCATCCCATGATACGGTTTTGTTGAAATTTTTTTTTAAATTTAAAAAAATGATATTTAAAATAATAAATTTTGATATCGTCTGTGTTGGGTAAAGGGTTAAAAACATGGCTGCTAGCATCTGTCTTGGACTTAAAATTTAACCAGCAATATCTTGTTCTTTTAGGAATATTGGTGGAGCTAGTGGCAGGTCCACACCACCATCTGGTGGGGCTAGTCGAGAAAGCAGTGCATCACGAGAACCAACAGAAAATATTAAACCATCTGTATCTGTCAAACAATTGACAAATGAAGAGATGGAACATAAAACTCAATTAATTTTAGATGAATATTTACATATAAGAGATTTACAAGTGAGTTTTGTGATTGTTCGGTTTGACATCAGAATGCATTCAGCAGTTTTTTCAAGTATACTACTCAAAGTTTGCTAAGCACCAAGTACATCCAACTACTACGTTTTGGTTGAAATGTCGTAATGAAAAGTGTATATATTTTTAGCTCACCTGAGCTGTGGGAGCTTGAATTGTAACTTAGTTTGAAATGAGGAATATTCTTTAAAAATCATTTTTTTAGATCCACTGGTCAGAATCTTTGGATATTTGGTAGGAGGCTTTTCTTAGGAGGAGCAGATGCAACTTGTTGAAATCAATTCTCTGGGTTGATATTTAAAGGGGGGGGGGGGGGGGATTCAAGTTTGTTAAAGCCAAGTCCCTGGGTCCATATTTGGGCTGTGGGAGCCCAAATTATAACCTGGTCAATATGAGGAATTTTTCTTTAAAAATCTTCTTCAGATTCAGCAGTCAGAATGTTTTGATATTTGGCATGCAGCAACCTTAGGGGGCTGAGATTCAAGTTTGTTCAAGCCAAGTCCCTTGGTTCACATTTTGGCTCACTATGGGAGCCCGAATGACAACTTAGTTCAAAATGAGGAATTTTCTTTAAAAATCTTCTTCAGATCCAGCAGATGAATGCTTTTGATATTTTTTATGCAGCATCCTTAGGGGGTAAGATTCAAGTTTGTTCAAGCCATGTCCCTAGGTCCATATTTGGGCTCATTGTGGGAGCTTGAATTGTAACTTAGTTCAAAATGAGGAATTTTCTTTAAAAATCTTCTTCTTCAGATCCAGCAGTCGGAATGTTTTGATATTTGGTGTGCAGCATCCTTGGGGGGGGGGGGGGGGGGGGGGGGGGGGGGGGGGGTGAGATTCAAGTTTGTTAAAGCCAAGTCCCTGGGTTCATATATGGGCTCCCTGTGAGAGCCCGAATTATAACTTAGTTCAATATGAGGAATATTCTTTAAAAATCCTTTTTTTAGATCCACTGGTCAGAATCTTTGGATATTTGGTAGGAGGCTTTTCTTAGGAGGAGCAGATGCAACTTGTTGAAATCAATTCTCTGGGTTGATATTTAGGCTACCATGTCAGGTGAGCGCCCTCAGGCCCCCTGGGGCCTCTTGTTTATTTAATTATATCTTTAATGATTTAAGTACAGAAATTAAGATTTTATTTGTGTTTGACATTTTTTATACGCCCGTTCAAAAAACGGTCGTATTATGTTATCAGTCTGTCTGTCCATCTGTCCGTCCGTAAACAATTTGGTTTCCGTTCATTTAAAGTCGAACGCCTTGATGGATCGACATCAAACTTTCAGAAGTTGTTTTTAGCATTAAAATACAGGTCGAGTTCGATATTGGTGTTTCTCAGTCCATCTGCTGCAGAGATATGGCCCTTTGAAAACACAATTTTTCTAAAAAAAATTGGTTTCCATTCATTTAAAGTCGAACGCCTTGACAGATCGACATCAAACTTTCAGAAGTTGTTTTTAGCAATAAAATACAGGTCAAGTTCGATATTGGTGTTTCTCAGTCCATCCGCTGCAGAGTTATGGCCCTTTGAAAACACAATTTTTCTAAAAAAAATTGGTTTCCGTTCATTTAAAGTCGAACGCCTTGATAGATTGACATCAAACTTTCAGATGTTTGCAGCAATAAAATACAGGTCAACTTCGATATTGGTGTTTCTCAGTCCATCCACTGCAGAGTTATGGCCCTTTGAAACCACAATTTTTGAGAAAAAAATTGGTTTCCGTTCATTTAAAGCCGAACACCTTGACGGATTGACACCAAATTGTTCAGATGTTGATTTTATACACCCGTTTGAAAAATGGGACGTATTATGTGAATGGTCTCTCCACCCATCTGTCTGTCTGTCCGTCCATGTACACATTTCGTTTGCGGGCGATAACTTTAGTTGTAATGGATTGAGCTGAGTTAAATTTGGCATGTGGATTTAGTATGACAAAATACAGGATGGGTTCGATTTCTGTTTCTAGCGGCCCATTTGCAGTAGAGTTATGGCCCTTTCTTTATGGGAATTTAGCCCAACTTTTCGTTTACGGACGATAACTTTAGTTTGCCTTGATCGATTTATTTCATATTTTCAGTTTTTTGTTTTTGACCACAAAATACAGCTCAAGTTCACTTTTGACCATAATCGCATATACTTTTCCAGAGTTATTCCCCTTGAATGATTGCAAATTTGTGGATTTTGTGGTTTCCGGATGATAACTTTAGTTTGCCTTGACCGATGTTTTTCAGATTCTCAGATTTTGTTTTTGACCACAAAACACAGCTCAAGTTCATCTTTGGCCATAATCGCATGTACCGATCCATAGTTATTTCCCTTGAATGATTGCAAATTTGTGAATTATGTGGTTTCCGGATGATAACTTTAGTTTGTCTCGACTAATTTGTTTCAAATTCTCAGATTTTGTTTATGACCACAAAGCACAGCTCAGGTTCACTTTCGGTCAAAATCGCATTCACCTTTCTAGAGTTATTCCTCTTGAATTTGTGCATTTTGTGTTTTCCGGATTATAACTTGAGTATGGCGTAACTGTTGGACACAGAATGCATCAAATATTTGGTTTCCAGATGATAACTTTTATTATTTGTTTTCCGATTGGTTCCAAACTTGGTATGTTGTTTAATCACAACAAAATACAGGTTAAGTTCGAATATGGGGTTGGTCCAAACAATTTTCACCCTCACCCCCATCCTTAAGTTTGTCAGAAAAACCGGCCAGCACTATTAAAAAAAATCGCCAATTAATTTTCATTATTTTTTCGTTTTTTGTCTCAAAAAATAGGTTATGACCTCTCATTGGAACGAGCTCGTTGAGCTTGTTCCAATGAGGGATCCTAACCTATTTTTTGAGACAAAAAATTAATTAATCAAGAATTTTGTTTGCAAGTGTCGTCTGCTTTTCATGTTAGGTAAAGGGTTAAGCGATGAATAGCTGTGCCTACCAAAAATGACTTGAGTTGCAATAAAAGATTGTATACAAGCACAACGAGCACATAACACTTTTATCTACCATTCAGGCAACAAGGGGGCACGGTGGCTCAGTTGGTAGAGGTGCAGGCTGCAAGCCGAGAGGTCCTCGGTTCGAATCCCACCTGCGGCTACCGCGTTGTGTCCTTGGGCAAGACACTTCACCCCGATTGCCTACATGGGGGCACGATGACGCTGTGTACTGAGGCGTACTGCACGTCGATGGTGAGCATGTCTTCAACCAATCTAACCCTGCCTATGCTGCGGTGCAGAGTTCAGAGTTACGATGTTGGGGAGCTGACAGCTGCTCGTCGTTGCTCGGTGGTTCTCTCCGGGTACTCCACCTGTAAAACTGTCACGGTCACGATTAGCCATTGTGCATAAGTATGTGACCATAAACACCAATAAATAAATAAATAAATAATTCAGGCAACAAAACCTCAAACCATCATGACTTATCGAAAATAGTTGTCAACCAACAAAAAGCTACATTCAACTGATCTATATAATGGGATTTCACCTTCAATTGTCTCAACCCAACGACACATGAGGAAAGTTCTTAAGTATGAATGAAATTATGTAGTGATAAAAGATAACAAACTCAACCCAAATGTGCTTTTTTGTTTGGATATTTCAAAACAAATTCAATTCATAAGATTACCAAAGGGATAAGGTGGTGATTTGCAAAAGTAACTAGGAAATTATATTTTAGTAGTGCACAGGGATCACTTTAAATAGATTACATAACTTCATTCATAATGTTTTAGAAGTGTGCAAACCAAAATGAGATTGACATTATGTTTCTAACTTTTCAAGCTGTCACTTTCAAATTATTGCAGATTGTCTTTTTATTGTTTTGGTGTTTTGCATAGTTGATTGTTTATGTACTAGATGGTGTAATTCCCTGTGACATGGAATGTATGTTGTTGGAAACTGGACATTGTTCATTGCAGCTTTACCAGTTTTGACGCGAATGACTTGGTGATTACCAGTACCTGTGAAGAAGTCGGGCATGTGTGCATTCATTCCATGTGATGTCATCTGACTTATCATAACTAAAATACCTATACAAGATCTTATTGCCGAATTGTTATCGCCACTAATATTGCCATTTCCGATTGCATTTTAGATGAGTTGTAGATAAAACAATATTCATAGCGCCAAGTATTCCATTTTAGTTTACCTTAATTTTCCTGAGTTAGTTTTCCTCTTAGTCCTTTACCTGACTTAATGATTGGGCTAGGGAGCGCGGTGGCTCAGTGGTTACGGCATTGAACTTCAAATCGAGAGGTCCATGTTTCGATCTCTGCCAGGGGTTACTACGTTGTGTCCTTGGGTAAGGCACTTAATCCTGATTGCCCACTTGAGGGCATGGTGGCGCTGTGTACTAGGGTGTAATGCATGTCGATAGTGCACCTGTCTTCAACCAATACTAACCCTGCTTGTGTGGAATTAGTTTGTGGGGGAGTCTGTTGCTTGCCATTGCTCGGTGGTTCTCTCAGGGTACTCTGGCTTCCTTCACCCGTGAAACTGTCCGAAACGAGGTGACACTTGCTGTCGAAAGTGTCATTAAACTCCAATAAAGAAATAAACAATGATTGGGCTTTATAGCTCAACACAAATACAAAAATTAGGCTATACAAAAAGGATGTTTTGATTCTCGGGCAATCCTTCACTGAAATCCCCCCCCCCCCCCACCCCCTCATAGGGCATTTTTATACCACCCACTTGAAAAGTGGGCGGTATATAGCATTCATGGTGTCCGTACGTCCGTACGTCCGTGACGCTTTGGGGGTACACATCTGCTATCCGCTACTCCTCTTAAACCAGTGGGTGGATTTCATTGAAACTTACAGGCATTCTTTTCTATACATTATAGATGTGCACCTCCTATTTTGCTTTCAGGTATTTTTATTTTTTACTCTTTCCCAAAGGGCGAAATGAACTTCGCCAAATTGTTGTGATGCTTTAGGGGGGTACACTCCTGCTATCCGCTACTCCTCTTATACCAGTGGGTGAATTTCATTGAAACTCTCAGACATTCTTTTATATACATTATAGATGTGCACCTTCTATTCTGCTTTCAGGTATTTTTATTTTTTTTTTTTTTTGGGGGGGGGGGGGGGGGGGGTTGTCAGTGTTTATGCTCTCTACATTAAACACACTTTTACTGTTGTAAAATGTTTCTTGGTGGGAGTGGGTGGTATCATTTAGTGAGCAGTGCTCACAGTTTTTCTAGTTTTTTATTGCATTTTGGTGTCTTCTAATATTACTACAAAATAGGGAGACACAAAACTTTTTACATTTTGATTGATGTATGTAACAGAAATCTGAAGAACACAAACACAGCCATCTTGTGGCTTTGCAGCTCGTCTTGGCTGCCTTCGTAGGCAATTGTGACTTTCCTAAAAACTACTGTCAAGACACTTAGAATGTAAATTGCAAGTTTCCCCCAGAGACAGCATGTTGGGGCACCTGTTCTGTTGCAGTTTAAAGAGATCATAAAGGTGGAATTAGACTCTTGAGGGTTAAAATAAAATGAATTAATTTGTATAATTTTGCACTTTTTGTACATTCTGTGTGTGAAAAGTTGGCAAAAAGCCTCTCAATCTATGCTCATTATAATCAAAGATAAAAACAAATAAAAAATTAAAGATGAAACTCTCCCTCCCATCACCTATTTGAAACTGAGAATTTATTTTGTGTGCCCTTAGCATTCTTTCTTTTTTTTATTTTAATAATGTAATTTATGGCCTCTCCTTGGAATGATCTCAAGAAGCATGTTCTAATAAAGGCCCATAAACATATGTGTATGGGGCAAATAAAATGAAACAATTTACTTATTCAGGAAAAAAACATTTCATCTGCTGGTTCTGATGGGTAAAGTATTAATTTTGCTAAGTTTTATCTCGTCAAAATTAGTGCATGGTAGGGATGTCTAAAAGCTCTCCGCTCTGGTGAATTTAGAATATTTGTTTATCATTTGATTGGGGGCGCGGTGGCATTGCGGTAACCGGTTCTCTTCAGATCACCGAAGTTAAGCAACGTTGAGCCCGGTTAATCCTCGGATGGGTAACTGCCGGAGCGATTAATTCGGACTCCCGCATTTTGGCCTTGGGCAAGGCACTTAACCCCGATTGTCCACATGGGGGCTTGATGACGCCGTGTACTAAGGCGTACTGCACGTCGATGGTGCGCATGTCTTCAACCAAACTAACCCTGCCTCTGCTGCAGTGCGGAGTTACGATGTTGGGGAGCTGGCAGCTGCTCATTGTTGCTCGGTGGTTCTCTCCGGGTACTCCGGCTTCCTCCACTCGTAAAACTGCCACGGTCATGATTAGCCGTTGTGCATAAGTATGTGACCTTAAACATCAATAAATAAATAAATAAATATTGTCATTTGATTCAATGCTGCTTTTGAATTCAAATTTGATTCATGTTTGGAGCTTGGATAATAGTTTTGAATAATTACCTGGCTTTAAGTTCGTTATCAACGAAATTTTGCAGAGAAATTGTTCAATTTGTTCCATAATGGACATGTTCTACACATGAAAATTTGAGGATTTTTTTTTTTCACTTGTGGTTCTTGATTATTGACTATATTGTTAACAGACGAATGTTGACAAAGAAACTGTCAAAAGTTGTGTTTTTTAACTGGTTGAGTGCTGGAAGCCACTATCAGCGCTTTCCAAAAAATTGGTGTACAGTGTACCAGAGCAAAAGCCAATATTTTCCTTGCTCATGTTTCGTATTCAGTTAAATGCAAATAATATTTTGTTTATATAAATTTTGATGAACAAATTCAGACCTCCAAAAATAATGTAGCACTCAACCAGTCAACAGATGGTATTGTTCTCAAGTTGGGATTGATATAACAGCAGATGTCATTTAATTGTGCTATAAAAATTTCTATTTTGTAAACGTTCAAATTTTATCCCTTCTCCAGAAGAGCCGAGAAGTTAAAAAACATAAATTCCATTACGATCATAATTTCAGACCATTTGAAATTCTGATTCCTAGAAAATAAAGTATGCCTGTTCATCACGATGTCTTCTATAACCGGGAGATTGCAACAGGTTTTAATACCGGCTTAACTAGAAACTGAAAAATAGTTGATTTACACTGTTTGAATTGTTAGAACGTCTGTGGAATGAACTTGAATTTTTTGAAAATTCAGTTTGATTTTGAATCGATTCGAAATTCGATTAATTTTCTCATCTTCAAAAAAAATATATAATTTTCAAGTTTCTAAAAATGAGTTATCATGTAGCCATACTGTGAGCATAGCAAGTAACTAGAGATTGCCTTTACGTGGAGTCTGGCGAATGTTTGCGATTCAATTTGGTTTTGAATCTTTTCATTAATTCGATTTGATTCAAAACCATTTTGATTATTCGAAAGAAATTGAATTTCAAGAGTTTTTGATTTCATACACTTCTTTATTGTCATCTTTCTGAAGATGACAACTCATTTTGCAGTTTTCTGAGGAATGAGATTGACTCTATCTAGCCAAACTAGATACACACCAATTTCGTCGAAAAATTCCTTAAAATGTTCGTATGAAGCAGTGGTGGAGATCGCATTACGTCCATTTTGAACATACATTGAAACCTGGTCAATTCTTGCTTGAATCTAGCCACATTGCTATCTTGCTAAGATAATTGCGAGGTTAGTTGTATTAAGAACAGCAAATATCAAAATTTGTTTCGGTAGTGATGCATTCGAAGCTATAACTTCAAGTAATTTGAATGTTAACATGCCAGAACCCCATCCTATACGTTCTAATATTACTGAATGTATGTTGTATATGATCTGGTCCATACTGGAATATCTACACGGAAAACCGTTGGTTGTGTTATGAATAAATTGCGTAACTTTTCAGAAACAAGTGACAAATCCATCTGCTTGTAGTTGCGGTTCAGTGGTGCAAAATAGTCTTACCAAGACAATGATTCTGGGTTCATATGAGAGATAGATAGTACTAGTAAGACAACTGCATTATCGTAACAATTGGAAAGTGGTTTCGATGCGAGATTTGATTTGAATTGGAACCTTGTGCCAGATGTGGTTCAATTCGAGCAAACAGTCGTGTTGAAGTGAAATTTTAATCAATTTTGACTGTTGGATTAAAGTATAAAAGGCAGATGACATCTCTAATTAGTGTGGAACTTGAATATCTGAGATCACAATTAGTTTGAAAGATTGGATATTGGAATTGATCTTGAAAGAAGTTGTGATGATGAATTCGGCATTTTTTTATTATACCCCCTGCAAACAAAAGTTTTGGTGGGTATATAGGAATCACTCTGTCCGTCTGTCCGTGTCCATCCTTGTAAGCGCAACTCCTCCTAAACTGTTTGAAGAATTTTCGTGAAACTTTACACAATGGAAGAACTCCATATGAAGATGTGCATGAAGCAATATAATTCCGTTCTGACATTTCCAAGGGGAGATAATCTAACTTATACCGTCTGTCCATCCTTGTAAGCGCAACCCCTCCTAAACCGTTTGAAGAATTTTCATGAAACTGTACACAATGGAAGAACTCCATATGAAGATGTGCATGAAACAATATAATTCCGTTCTGACATTTCCAAGGGGAGATAATCTAACTTATACATTTCAGGCGCGGGGGGTATCACTTTGTGAGTTTGCTCACAGTACCTCTAGTTTTGGTCCAAAAATGATTTAAATTGTGAGTCTTTTTTTTTCAGGAAGCAAAAACATGTGTAAAAGAGCTGAATACTCCATCAAATTTACATGTATTTGTATCCAAAGCAATAAACTCAGTGTTGGAGAGATCAGAAGTTGCACGAAAGCAGACTGGATCCTTATTACATGATTTAGTGAGAGACTCACTTATTACAGTAGACACATATTTAAAAGGGTAAGAATGTTATATTGAAGTTTGAGGTTATGTCTTGATGAGAACGTCCCCTTTTGGTCGCAATCGGTCAATCGTGATGGCTACCCAAGCAGTCTACAGGTTGTATTTATGAAGGGATTTCATTGTAACTTAGTAGGATGACTCAGTATAATGTCTAGATGAGAAAGTCCCCTTTTGGGCATGATCTGTCAACCCAGATGGCTGCCCAAGCCAATCGTCATGAAATTTCATGTGCAGGTTTGAGGTCATGTCTTGATGAGAACGTCCCCTTTTGGTCGCGATCGATCAATCATGTTGGCTGCCCAAGCCAAAGACCTTTAGCACAGTTTACAGGTCATATTTATGGTGGGATTTCATTGTAACTTGGTAGGATGACTGTGTAATGTCTATATGAGAACGTCCCCTTTTGGTCGCACTCGGTCGACCATGACAGAGACGGGCCCCGAAGACCGAAAACCTTTAGCACAGTCTACAGGTCCTATTTTTGAAGGGATTTCTTTGTAACTTGGATGCTGACTCCGTATGATGTCTAGATGACAACTTCCCCTTTTGGTCACAGTCTATCAACTGTGATGGCTGCCCAAGCTCGAAAACATTTAGCACAGTCTACAGGTTGTATTTATGAAGGGTTTTCAATGTAACTTGGTAGGATGACTCAGTATAATGTCTAGATGAGAATGTCCTATTTTGATAGTGATCGGTCAACCATGATGGCCGCACAGGCCTGTAACCTAGATTTGTTTAGCACAGTCTACAGTTCATTTTTGTGAAGTGATTTCATTGTAACTTGGAAGGATAACTCGATATGATGTCTAGATGAGACTTTCCTATTTTGGTGACAATCTCAGCCATTGCCGCGACCTGGATTCATTTAGTACTGTCTAGAGGTTCTTTTTATAAAGGGATGTAATAGTAACTTGGTAGGATAACTTGGTATGATATCTAGATGAAACTGTCCTATTTTGATCATGATCGGTCAACCGTGACTGCCGAGCCATTATGTGACAAAGATTCATTTAGCAAAGTCTACGAGTTATATTTATGAAGGGATTTTTTTGTATCTTGATAGGATGTCTCGTTTTGGAATAATTTCACTTCACTGTAACCTGGCAACTTTGGTTGACATACATTAACCCACCCCTCAATTTTTTAGTACAGTCTACACCTCAAATTATTTTTATAGAAAACGTAGCATACAGGGAACAGAAATTAACATATTCTCAAATTATCACAGTTCTTGTCGTATTTCATAATCCTTTCATAAACATTGAACATTATCCTTTTTATCAAACACTACACACAGTCAAGTTAAGCTAGTGTCATTGACACTTTCATTTAGATCCTGCTGCAAAGTCCACGGATAGAGCAATGTCAAATCCACGTAACCTGTCTGTAAGTTACCATCGGTCCTGAAATTTTTTCTGCTGCTGATCATGTTTGTCATACCAAAGTTCCTGTGTTCCCTTGAATGCCTTCTTGGAGGGGAGTGGGGGTGGGGTGGGGGGGGGGGGGGGGGGGGGGTGGGAGGGGGTTTAGACCCAAACACCGATATTGGTTACTGATGTTTATTACCTCATGGGAAAGAGATAAAGTGAAGAGTTCCATTCTGCGGTCCTTCCAGAAGGATAACTTCCATATTTTATCAGATTGTAATTAATTTTAGTTTGCCGCTTTATATTAACGTCTCCGACAAATTTGATAACCATCATCATTCTAAGAAAATTAATGGAGTTATTGCCCTTTGAATTTTGACTGAAATTTCACTGCAATATCTTGAACAGTAGACCTCAGATTTCAATAATATTTGACCGCTTCATATTAACATTGTCTTGGACAAAATCAAAAACTACTGAGATTTCTGGAATATGGAAGAGATATACATCCAATTTGAATAAATTTTGATGTGCTCTGTTTTTAAAGTCATTGTATCGGTAGAGGTTTCGAACCTTTGCCAAAATATGTTTTGTATTAATAATGTCCTGGGATCATGTTAAAATATGACTTCTTGGAAAATGTGGGAGTTATTGCTCTTTGTATGTTCCGTTTCACTTGAATTTTTAGCTCTCCTGACTGAAAGTCAGGATGAGCTATAGTGATCACTCACCGTCCGTCATCCATGAACGTGGTGTTCGAACCTGCCCCTCCTAATTCGCTTAACCAATTTTAGTTATATTTGAGGTGATTGCTTGCTCTGACATCGTTTTTTTTTTTTCAAATCAACTTGCCCAGCCTCATAGGGAGGGGGGTGTAGGGAAAATCCACTATAATTCTTAAAAAAAGCTTCTTCTCATGAACCTGTGGGTACAATGACTTGATATTTGGTATGGAGCTTCCTTTTGAGTTGTAGAATCAAGTTTGTTCAAAACGAAGTTCGTGAATCAATATTTGCTTTTGTAATGGGAGGGGAAAGTTTTTTGCCCTGCTCAAAATTTCTATTTTCCAAACCGATGATCTGATTTGAACCAAATTTGATATGTGATATTATGGAGTCATAAGTACTTGATTCATGCAACAAAAAATTTCCATGTGTCCCAGTGTGTGTCCCCGTAGGAACCTCAGGAGCTAAAAATAGAAATATTTTCAAATGTCCATATTTCCTAAACCGCACGGAACAGAGAACTGTTATTTGGTATGAAGTATTCTTAGGACCAGTAGAATTGAATGGTAAAAAAAATCTTCAGATCCACCAGTCCTACCATATTTGGTACACAACATCTCTTGGGAGGGGAGGGGGGGGGGGGGGGGGGGGGGGGCGATTCAAGTTTGTTCAAATCGTAGTGCAGTATGAGGGAATTTCTTTAAAAGTCTGCATCTCCAGAACCATCTCTTAGAATGTTTTGATATTTGGTATACACCATCTCTGGGGGGAGGGGGGGGGGGGGGTGCAGATTCAAGTTTGTTCAAATCGAGTCCCTGAGTTAATATTTGAGCTTTTTATGGGAGCCTGAATTTTAACTTCGTGCAATATCAAGGAATTTCTTTAAACATCATCTTCTCCAGATTCAGCAGTCAGAATGCTTTTGTAGTTGGTATACAAAATCTCTAGGGGGTGAGATTCAAGTTTGTTCAAATTGGATCCCTGGGTTAATATTTTGGTTCCCTATGGAATATTGCAGATGGCATAGAGGGGGTTCGAACCCACACGGAGAGTTTTCTTCAGCAGCAGCTGGTTAGTAAAACTGGAGTAAACTATGCACATCACTCGGCTAGGGGTCTGTTGGCCATGTGTGTGAGTGGTTTAGTATAGTTTAGCTAGGTGGTTCGTGCTAAAGTAAACTTCCTGGGTTTTTTAGCCCCCGTTATGCACTTTGCAATATAACCCGTGCCCTCTCGTAGTTCTATGGCAATCAGGGAAATCTAAAAAAAAGACATCTTCTCTCTTATTTCCCTGAAATGTTGTTGTATGTAGAATTAAGTGATGCAATCTTCTGTTTCTATTATGGAAAATTTTGTAAACACTCCCAATGGGAGATGAATGGTTAGTTACACGGCAAATGGAATGATTATTGTAAAATTTCTGTAGAACTTTTTCCACTTAATTCAAAATTGAATTATTGCTATCTTACAGTTTGAAAAATGTGTTGGAGTATGCTGAAGATATGGAAATAGATATTCCAAAAATATGGGCATACTTGGGGCAACTGATAGGCCCCATGGTGCAAGATGAAAGTGTGTCTCTCTGCTTTCTTAAAGATGCTGTTCAAGGTCCTTTAGTGGAGAGTGGCAAAGCTGGTTCATTAATTGCTGAAGTTTTGCATGATGCAAGTAATAGATTGGTAAGTAATATGTAGAATTCAGAAGTTTCAGATTTTAGTTGCTTTCCTCCAGATTATTTGCAGAAATGCTTCTTAAAACTCAGATTAATATTTGATATTCATAAGGCCTAAAAAAAAAGTTTAAAATCTGTTTCTCGGGCCCTCCCACGTGGCCTTGTTGGCTGCCGCATGCTCACTTTTCATAACAAATGCAAACTTAAAAAATAAAAATTAAACTATTTAGGTCTGAAATTTTACCCAAGTTAATAAAATTGATAAATTTGTCCCTTGAGTGCAACAAGGCTTTGCAATCCTTTAGCATTGCAAAGCCTTCTTGCACTCAAGGGACGAAATACACCACCACCCATGCTATTCTATAGATTATTAGGTCTAAAACATAAAACAAACCAAGAACATGAGCTTTTGATGGCAAAGAAATAATATCACAAGAATAAAAAATAAAATAAAAAAAAACGCCCACCCAAATGCAATTTTTACAAAAAATGGCCTGAGAAACAGGCGATCTAGTTTGTGGGGTCTAAGAAGCATAATTTTTTCTCCAGTATTACCACTCAATGATTAAATATTTAAGACAAGATCTAATCCATTATGTACTATTCAGCAAAAGAAAAGGCTTGTTCAAAGGTCACTGCAAAAATTAGTTTGTCTTTTGTTTAGCAGGCTTATTGTAGGGTGATGCATCTGTTTGTATCTCTAGCTCGGCCATAAAATGACGCAGAGTTGGAATTTGGGGCCATTTATTAAGGGTTGAAGCATCTCTTAATGGCTGGACAGTGTTTTCAGGAATCTTTGCTTATATATGTATTAAAGTTGGAAATATTTCTTTAAGAATTCTCACTATCAAGGAACATTGTGAAACTGTCTGTTACTTGCATCTTCCATATTGATAACACTCAAGTGTTTCAGTCCCATGCTTGTTGAGAACAAGTTTGACTTGTTCTGCCTGTATGTAGTGGTGATATTCAGTTATTTGTATGGATCTTTTGGCTTGGCAGTTTTTGTAGCCCAACAGCTCAGATATAGCATTACTATACCCCCCACAAACAAAGTTTGGGGGGGGGGGGGGTATATAGGAATCACCCTGTCCGTCCGTCTGTCCATCCTTGTAAGCGCAACTCCTCCTAAACCGGTTGAAGAATTTTCATGAAACTACACAATGGAAGAACTCCATATGAAGATGTGCATGAAGCAATATAATTCCGTTCGGACATTTCCTTGGGGAGATAATCTAACTTATACCGTCTGTCCATCCTTGTAAGCGCAACTCCTCCTAAACCGGTTGAAGAATTTTCATGAAACTACACAATGGAAGAACTCCATATGAAGATGTGCATGAAGCAATATAATTCCATTCGGACATTTTCAAGGGGAAATAATCTAACTTATACATTTCAGGTGGGGGGGTTATCACTTAGTGAGTTTGCTCACAGTACCTCTAGTTAAAAGTTGGGCTTGCAAAAGTTTAATAATTTTCTCTGTGGCAAACAGTCAAGTCAAATCTTTGCCTTTTATACAGGCAGTCAAGATTTCATAAGCAAATAATTACTAAACAAGTTAAGTAGACTGTGGTGAAGAGAAAATTGCGAGAAAATATCTGTACCA
Source organism: Pictodentalium vernedei (assembly GCA_031216915.1). Classification (NCBI taxonomy): domain Eukaryota; kingdom Metazoa; phylum Mollusca; class Scaphopoda; order Dentaliida; family Dentaliidae; genus Pictodentalium; species Pictodentalium vernedei. Next base: position 189,077,061 of record CM062290.1, read on the forward strand.
AATGGAATGTTTGGACTTCAGAGTTCAGCAGGAACTCGCTCCATGGAAACCCTGAGAAGTGGAGCACTTCTTGATTAAGAGGGTAAAGAAGTAGTTTTTTGCTGCTGTTACAAATCCTCTAAAGTTGTGTTTAACAATTTGCTAAACATGACTTCATGTTGTGCTCAGGATATTAGCACAGATTCTGAATATGACTGCAAACAAACACCATTTAACAAATCTAAACAAAAACACAAAACATTTTCAAAATCGATGACCCATCTCCTTAATATGTAAAATCCAAACCATACCTTCATGTGGTATTGCTTTGAAGAAATAAACTTTGACGGGGAAATCCTTGTGAAGTATTAATGAATCGTTGTTGGTAGTCATTATTAATGCAGTTGTACAGGGATCGTACGGGTCCTGGAAAAGTCAGGAAATTGAAGGAAAAAAATTCCAGACCTGGCAATTCTGGGAATATGTGAGTATTTTTTTAGCTCACCTGGCCTGAAAGGCCATGTGAGCTTTTCTCATCATTTGGCGTCCATAGTCGTCAGTCATCCATAAACTTTTCACATTTTCATCTTCTCTGTAACCGCTGAGCCAGTGTGAACCAAACTTGGCAGGAATGGTCTATGGGAGATCCTCTACAATGATCCTCATTTTGTTCCTGTCGGATGAAAAGTATGGCTTCCAGAGGAATTCTTTGATTCTGGTTGGATTTTTAGCTCAACTTTGGCAAAGCCAAATTTGAGCTTTTGTCATGGCCCGTTGTCTGTCTGCCCGTACGTCAACTATTGGATACGGCTCGGGCTAGAGGCCGTATTTATGAACCGATCTTTACGAAACTTCTTGGGTACCTTTGTTATGACCGCGGGATGAGAACGAGTGTTTTTGGGTGCGGTCCGAAATTCAAGATGGCTGCCAGCCGCCATTTTGTACCGACGGTGCAGAAATCTGTTTTTTGTACAGAACTTCCATATGAAAGCTCTGATTTGAATAATTAGCTCGACTTTGGCGAAGCCAAATTTGAGCTTATGCCATGGCCAGTCGTCCGTCTGTCCGTCAACAATCCAATGTGGCTCGGGCTAGAGGCCGTGTTTATGAACCGATCTTTACGAAACTTCTTGGGTACCTTTGTTATGACCGTGAGACGAGAACGAGTGTTTTTGGGTTCGGTCCGAAATTCAAGATGGCAGCCAGCCACCATTTTGTACCGACGATGCAGAAATCTGTTTTTTGAACAGAACTTCCATATGAAAGCACTGATTTGAATAATTTTTTGTATGAATGTTTAGTACCATGGGATACATCACATATAATACGTTTTTTTTTCTCGTACTTAAATTATGCAAATTAGACTAACTTTGATGTATTTAGTGTTACTTTCAGCACTGTCAGTGCAAATGCCAATACGGCTCGGGCTAGAGGCCGCATTTATGAACCGATCTTTACGAAACTTCTTGGGTACCTTTGGTATCACCGTGGGATGAGAACGAGTGTTTTGGGTGCGGTCCAAAATTCAAGATGGCCGCTAGCAGCCATTTTGTTCAAAATTAGAGGCAATCAGATTTTTGCGCAGAACTTCCACATGAAAGCTCTGATATGAATAATTTTTTGTGTGAATGTTTAGTACCATGGGATACATCACATATAATACAGGTTTTTTTCTCGTGCAGAAATTATGCAAATTAGATGAACTTTGATTTTTTTCAGTGCTACTTACACACAGTAAGTACACGTCAATATGGCTCGGGCTAGAGGCTGTATTTATCAACCGATCTTCACGAAACATCTTTGGAACCTTTGTTATCACCTTGGGATGAGAATGAGTGTTTCTGGGTGTGGTCCAAAATTCAAGATGGCTGCCAGTGGCCATTTTGTACCGAAATTAGGTCTAATCAGTTCTTTGTACACAACTTCTATATGGCTCAGGCTGGAGGCCGTATTTATGAACCGATCTTTACGAAACTTCTTGAGTACCTTTGTTATCACCGTGTCATTAGAACGAGTGTTTCTGAGTGTGGTCCGAAATTCAAGATGGCCACCAGCAGCCATTTTGTACCAAAATTAGTGCAATCAGTCTTTTGTACAGAACTTCTGTATGAAAGTTCTGATTTGAATAAATTTTTGTATGAATGTTTAGTAACATGGAATACATAACATATAGTACAGGTTTTTATCTCTTGCAGAAATTATGCAAATTAGATGAACTTTGATTTATTCAGTGCTACTTATACACTGTAAGTGCACATGTCAATACGGCTCGAGCTAGAGGCTGTATTTATCAACCGATCTTCACAAAACTTCTTGGGTACCTTTGTTATCACCTTGGGATGAGAATGAGTGTTTCTGAGTGCGGTCCAAAATTCAAGATGGCTGCCAGTGGCCATTTTGTACCGAAATTAGGTCCAATCAGTTTTTAGCTCATCTTGACAAAGTCAAGCTGAGCTAATCTCATCGCTTCCCGTCCGTCGTCCGTCAACACCATGTTTTGGTCTTCTCCTCCAAAGCCACTGGGCCAATTCAAGTGAAAGTTTGTGTGAGTGATGGTCCCAAAGGGGCATTTCATTTTTGTTCAACTCGGCATGCCCAGCCCCATAGGGAGGGAGTGGGGGAAAATGCTCCAAAATATTTTTAAAATCTTCTCAAGAAACAGTGTGTACAATGACTTGATATTTGCTATGGAGCTTCCATATGAAGTGTAGAATCAAGTTTGTTCAAACGAAGTTCGTAAAGTAATATTTGGCTTTGTAATAGGAGGGGTAAGATTTTTGGCCCCGCCCAAAATTTCTATTTTCTGAACCGATGGTCCGGTATGAACCAAATTTGGTTTGTGGTAGTATTGGGTCATAAGTACTTGACCCGTGCAAAAAAAAAAATTCCCGCATCCCCATGGGAACCCTGGGAGCTAAAAATAGAAATATTTTCAAACGCCCATATTTCCCAAACCCCACGGAACAGAGAGCTTTTATTTGGTATGAAGTATCCTTATGACCAGTAGAATTGAATGGTAAAAAAAAATTGCCATCGGTTATGTTAGGGTGTTCTGTAATGGGCATCGAAAAAATGCTGAGTCAGCATATTTGCAAAAATTTTTAAAAATCTTTTCTCCAGAACCAATCATCAGAATCTTTTGATATTTGGTATACAGCATTCATAGGGGGGTCAGATAAAAGTTTGTTGAAATAAAGCTCATTGGTTCATATTTGGGCTCTCTACAGGAGCCCGAAGTTTTAACATAGGGTAATATGGGGAATATTCTTTAAAAATCTTCTTCAGAACCACCAGTCAGAATCTTTTAATATTTGGTATACATCATTGTTATGAGGGTCAGATTCTAGATTGTTCAAACCAAGTCCCTAGGTTAATATTAGGGCTTCCTACGGAAGCCCAAATTTTATCTTTGTTCAATATGGAGGGTAATTTAAAAAAATCTTCTTCAGATCCATCAGTCAGAATGCTTTGATATTTGGTATGCAACATCTCTATGGGGGACAGATTCAAGTTTGTTCAAATCAAATCCCTAGGTATATATTTGGGCTCACTATGGTAGCCCAAATTTTTACTTAGTGCAATATGAGAAAATTTCTTTAAAAATCTTCTTCTTCAGATCCACCAGTCGGAATGCTTTTATATTTGGTATACAACATCTCTAGGGGGGTCAGATTCCAGGTTGTTCAATTCGAGTGCCTAGGTTAATATTTGGGCTCCATATGGGAACATGAAATTTAACTTAGTACAATATGAGGGAATTTCTTCAAAAATCTTCTTCAGATTCACTTGTCAGAATGCTTTCACATTTGGTATACAACATCTCTAGGGGGGTCAGATTCAAGTTTGTTCAAATTGGATCCATAGGTCAATATTTGGGCTCACTATGGTAGCCCACATTTGAACTTAGTGCAATTCGAAGAAATGTCTTTACAATTTCTCTTCTTCAGATCCAACAGTCAGAATGCTTTCATATTCGGTACACAACATCTCTAGGGAAGTCAGATTTTTATGTTCAAATCAAGAGTCTGGGTTAATATTTGGGCTCTCTATGGGAGCCGGAATTGGCCATTTTGCTGAAGAATTAAAAATTTTGTATTCAGTACCCTCTAGAGTTACTAAGATTAATCCACATAGGTTGTATCAAGGGGCTTCATAGGGGAGCTCTACATTTTACTTTTGATCAACTGAAGAAAAGGCATGATGCCCAGATTATTTTTGTCACTCCTGAGGGACTCCAGGATTGACAGTGTAGCCTATGGAGATGGCTTGCTTAATGTAGACTCATTCTTGGACTCTGTTTAAATTGTGTTCTGTACAAGATGAGCGCTTCAGGCCCCGTGGGGCCTCTTGTTTGTCACAACTTCTATACAGCTCGTATTTATGATCTTCACGAAACTTCTTGGGTACCTTTGTTTTCACCTTGGGACAGGAATGAGTGTGTTTTGGGGTGCCTTTGTTATCACTGTGCAATGAGAAGAAATATTTTGGGGTTCAGTCAGACCCACTCTGGGACTCATAGATTTCTTTTCTATTTAGCATCTGACTGTCACCCACCTTTACAATACTTGACCTGTACATTTGTTACAGGCAACAGTCAGTATTTATGTACAGGCCATTACAATACTTTATATGTACCTTTGTTATCAGGTCATTACCTAGATGTTTGTCATTGCTGTGTCACATACTATACATGTACATGTCTTGACAAGTTGAGCTACAGTGTCATTGACACTTTCATTAAAAATCTTCTCCTGAAACTGCCAGGCCAAATGTTTTGAAACTTCACATAAATGATGACTGGGACCCCCTCTACCAACGATCCTCATTTAATGTTGATTGGGTTACAAATATGGCTGCAATTGCGGCTTATAGTTACTGTAGAAACCCTATGAGAAATCACATTTTCAACTTCTTCTCTGGAACTACTGAGCTAACATGAACCAAACCTGGCAGGGATAGTCTGTGGGAGGTCCTCTACAAACGATTCTCATTATGATCCCATGGGTTTGAAAACATGGCCGCCAGAGGCATTCTTTGATTCTGATTGCTGGATTTTGAAAAAATCTTCTCTGAAATCACAGGGTCAAATGTTTTGAAACTTTGCATGGTTGATGACTCCTCATTTAATGTTGATCGGGTTGCAAACATGGCTTCAGTTGTGGCTTATAGTTACTATCGGAATCCTATGGGAAATCACATTTTCATCTTCTTCTCTGGAACTACTGAGCTGACATGAACCAAACCTGGCAGGAATGGTCTATGGGAGGTCCTCTACAAACGATCCATATTTTGTTCCCGTGGGTTGAAAAATATGGCCGCCAGAGGCATTCTTTGATTCTGGTTTGTGGATTTTCGAAAATCTCCTCTGAAACTGCTAGGCCAAATTTGTTGATACTTCACATAAATCATGACAGGGACCCCCTCTACCAACGGTCCTCATTTAATGTTGATCGGGTTGTAAACATGGCCGTAATTGCGGCTTATAGTTACTATAGAAACCCTATGGGAAATCATATTTTCATCATCTTCTCTGGAATTGCTGAGCCGACATGAACCAGATCTGGCAGGGTTAGTCTATGGGAGGTCTTCTACAAATGCTCCTCTTTTTTGTTACCGTGCATCAAAAAACATGGCTGCCAGAAGCATTTTTTGTTGTGTTTTTTAAGCTTTTTTTCTCTATTTTCATGTTACCACCCCTCCCAACCCCATGGTTCAAGCTACACCTTTCATATTTGGTACATGGATAAGTGGTTCTGAGGGGATGATGCACGCTCAAAATTTTTTTTTCAAAATCCAAGATGGCAGAATGGCGGCCATTTTTGTTGTGTTTTTTCAGCTTTTTTTTTTCTCTATTTTCATGTTACCACTCCTCCCACCAACATGGTTCAAGCTACACTTTGCATATTTAGCACATGGATAGAGGGTTGGGAGGATGATGCACGTTCAATATTTTTTCTTCAAAATCCAAGATGGCGGTATGGCGGCCATTTTTGTTGTGTTTTTTAAGCTTTTTTCTCTATTTTATGTTACCACCCCTCACTCCACCATGGTTGAAGCTACACTTTTTATATCTGGCACATGGATAGAGGGTTGTACTGGGATGTTGCACGTTCAATATTTTTTTTTCCAAAATTCAAGAGGGCGCCATGGCAACCATTTCTGTTGTGTTTTTTAAGCTTTTTTCTCTATTTTATGTTACCACTGCTCCCTCCAAATGGTTCAAGCTGCACTTTTCATATATGGTACATGGATAAAGGGGTTGTGAGGGGATTATGCATGCTCAATATTTTTTTTTCAAAATCTAACTTCTGTCTGTCTATCCGTCTGTCTGTCTCTGTTTTTATGTTACCACCTCTCCCTCTAATATGCTTCAAGCTACACCTTTCATATTTGGTACATGGATAAATGGTTCTGAGGGCATGATGCACAGTCAATATTTATTTTTCAAAATCCAAGATGGCAGAATGGCGGCCATTTTTGTGGTGTTTTTTAAGCTTTTTTCTCTATTTTATGTTACCACCCCTCCCTCCAACATGGTTCAAGCTATGCCTTTCATATATGGTACATGGATAAAGGGTTGTGAGGGGATTATGCACGCTCAATATTTTGTTTTCAAAATCCAAGATGCTTATATACTCTAGTGTCTTTGACAAAAACACCTTATGTCACAAAAGCGCCGTCGGGGACTAATACCACCTCGGTGGTCAAACACTTGTTGATTCTGATAGGTGGATTTTGAAAAATCTTCTCCTCTGGAACCACAGGGCCAAATGTTTTGAAACTTTGCATGGTTGATGACTGACACCCTCTACCAACGATCCGCATTTAATGTTGATCGGGTTGCAAACATGGCTGCAATTGCAGCTTATAGTTACTATAGAAACCCTATGGGAAATCACATTTTCTTCTCTGGAACTACTGAGCCGACATGAACCAAACTTCGCAAGAATGGTCTATGAGAGGATGGAAATATGTGTCCGCCAGAGGATATATTCTAATGCTTAACCCAATGCCCCTCCAGTCTGCATGAAGATCGATACTGTCAGCAAAATACTTGTTTTTTGAGAATCGGGTTAGGGTTCGTTCCAGTTTTCTCCACTGAGAACTGGCGAAAACCCCAAAATATTGTGTATACAGTACAAGTCAAAATAAGTTGTAGCATAACTGCAATAAACTCACTGAAGTTAAGCAACGTCGAGCCCGGTTAGTCCTCAGATGGGTGACCATCTGGGCGATCGATTCAGACTCCCGCATTGTGTCCTTGGGCAAGTCACTTAACCCCGATTGTCCATATGGGGACACGATGACGTGTACTAAGGCATACTGCACGTCGATAGTGTCTTCAGCCAATCTAACTTTGTGCTGCAGTGCGGAGTTAGGATATTGGGGAGCTGGCAGCTGCTCGTCATTGCTCGCTGGTTCTCCCTGGGTAATCTGGCTTCTTCTACCCGTAAAACTGCCACAGTCATGATTAGCCATTATGCATAAGTATGTGACCTTAAACACCAATAAATAAATAAATAACTGCAATAAACTAAGTAAACTGCTGCTCCTGCACTGACAAGATCAGAATCTGACATTTTCTGGAAAGCTTTCAGTGAGAGCTTTCCAGAAAATGTTGTCGGCTTCTGGTCTTATCAGTATAGGAAGAGAAAGATACATAGTTTACAGGATTATCCTACAACTTATTTTGACTTGTACTGTAAACATGTGCACAGTAATTATGTTAATACATGCTTCACTCTCAAGTTATCAGAAATACTGATTGATGACAGGTGTTTGGAAAGCATGGAAGTTTTGTTTATTGTATTTTCCCATCATGTCTCGTAAATTATATCATTTTAAGATATGACAAAATTGGAGTAAAATTTATTTCCTGTAACCCTTTATCTACCCTAACCTATTTGAAAGAGAATACTGTCTGAAAAAATGGTAATTTTCAAAATATTTAACCTTCTTATATTGACTTTTTTGTTGTAACAGAATTCATAAATGTATGCATTTTCAAGAAATCTTCTTTCAAACTACAAGGCCAAATGTTTTGAAACTTAATGTGACTGATGACTGTAACCCCCTCTATCAATGATCCTCATTTAATCTTCAACTGGTTGCAAATATGGCTGCAATTGTGTCTTATAGTTACTAAAGAAACCCTATAGGAAATCACATTTTCATCATCTTCTCTGAAAGTACTGAACCAATGTGAACCAGACTTGGCAGGTATGGTCTATAAGAGGTTTTCTACAACTGTTACACATTTTATTCCTGTCGGTTGAAAAACATGGCCGCCAGAAGCATTCATTGATTCTGATTGGTCAATTTTGAAAACTCTTCTCTGAAACCACAGGGCCAAATGTTTTGAAACTTTGCATGGTTGATGACTGGGGCACCCTCTACCAACGATCCACATTTAATGTTGATCGGCAACCAAACTTGGCAGGAATGGTCTAAAGGTGGCCCTCTATGAACGATCCTCTTTTTGTTCCTGTTGGTTGGAAAATATGGCCACCAGAGACATTCTATGATTCTGTTTGATGGATTCAAATGTTTTGAAACTTCACGTAATTGAGGACTGGTACACCACCTACTAATGATCCTCATGTAATGTTGATGTAATGTTGCAAACATGGCCACAATTGCAGCTCAAAGTTACCATGGAAAGCCTATGGGAAATCACATTTTTAGCCTGACTGTTTACAGTGAGGGCTATAGTCATGACTTTCGTCCATCTGTCCGTCTGTCTGTCCATCTGTTAACAGTTAGAGTTTTGGTTAAACTTTGTGGTTAAAGTTTTTTACTGAAGGTTCAAGTGGGATTGTTTTTTTTGTTTAGTCATGACTTTCGTCGGTCCGTCTGTTAACATTTGGAGTTTTGGTTGAAGTTTGTGGTTAAAGTTTTTTAGTCAACCTTAAAGTTTTTTGTTTTTTTATTCTTTTAAATTAATATTACTATTGATTGTATCATTCTCATTAAGGTGTTTTTTTTTTTATGTTTCGTGTTATTTTGGGAAATATTTAACCTTCTTTTGTATGGCAATTTAACTTACAACTTCCAGGTTAAAGTTTTTGTTTAAAGTTTTTTTGGGGGGGTGGAGGTGTTTTAAAATTACGCCTTTAATTCTTCAAACAGTTTAGTGGAATGTCACTGTTTCTTTTTTGGGACAATGTCTACTATCTACTAAACATTTCTACAGTGATTTTCATTAATATCAGCATGATTTTAACCCCTTTTAAACATGTTTTCAGACTTACTTTCTTTGTATTTGAAATTAGACTTTGCCACATACTTTCTTACTCTAATTCTTGCATGGTCAATACAACTTAACGATTCCATTTACATCAATGATTTCTTTTATCGGTTTTAGAAAATATTTAACCCTTTTTTGCCTATCAATTTTACTTAGTATTCCCAGCTTAAAGTTTTGGATTAAAGTTCTGCTTTTCAAGGTTCTACCTTTCATTCTCCAAACACACTGTTACAAAGTCCTTTCTTTTTTTCATTTCGGGCAAGGTCTACTGAAGCTGTACACAGTGGTTTCAAATAATATTGGCATTAATTTAACCCTTTTCACAATGCTTTTCGAACTTAGTTTCTCTAAATTTGAAAATAGGCTTCTACCACATACTTTGTTTCTTTTTATATGCCCATTTTGAAAAAAACGGGTCATATTTTGGTATACCGCTGTCCGTCCGGTCACATGTTGTACGATAACTTAAGAACGCTTTGAGAGATTTTCGTGATTTTTAGGTAGGTGGTGTATATCGACGGAGGGAAGCTCCCTTTTGTTTAGTGTCGCCGTTCGATTAGTCATTCCAAAGTTATGGGACTTTATTACTTAGAAAATTGTTGATTTTTTACACGTCGTACAATAACTCGAAAACACTTCGGGAGATTTTCATGATTTTTTGGTAGGTGGTTTATGTTGATGGAAGGAAGCTCCCTTTCGGTTGATGTCGCCGTTCGATTAGTCATTCCAGAGTTATGGGACTTTATTTTTCACATGTCGAACAATAACTTGAAAATGCTTAGAGCAATTTTCATGATTTTTTGGTTGCAAGTATATGTTGATAGAAGGAATCTCCCTTTCGATTTGTGTCGCTGTCCGATTTGTCATTCCAGAGTTAAGGGACTTTATTCATCAAAATATAGGAAATTTTCCACATGTTGGACTTTGAGCAATTTTCATGATTTTTTGGTGGCAAGTATATGTAACCTGACAAGTACACATATATACTCATATTGTGTGGTTCCCTCTTGTAATTAATAAAGGGCGTTTCATGCACTCATGGCGCAGCTGTTTATTATCCCCTCCCACAAGGGAGAGATACAGCACAGAGCTCGCTCTGTCCGTCTAGCTGTCAGTCCCACCTCAGTCCGAACTTTCTTTATGCCGTAACTTAAACAAAAGTTAACAGATTTCAGTTCTTTTCAGTACATGTCTCTAGGTCAAGTTTGATGACCACAATTATCCAATGAAAATTGAAGTTATTGCCCTGCCCAGGACCTGCCAATTAGGCATTTTTTTTTTTTTTTTTCTTTCCCCCCTCCAATATGCATTTTGAACTATTTACAGTCACTACATGCAGAACTTTTTTTAAACTCATGTTACCTCCCCCACTCCCCCACCCCACCCCACCCCCGGGGCCAATTAGGCACTTTTTTTTTCGTCAAAAATGCATTTTTACAGTTTTGCTTAAAGTTTGTGGTTAAAAACCCAGGCAAACACCACTCCCCCCCCCCCCCCCCCCCCCCTCGGTGCCAGTTAGGCATTTTCTTTTTCTCTTTGCTGAAAATGTATTCTGAAGGATTTAGACTGACCACATGCAGGAAAAAAAATGGACTCCCCTAACACACACCCCCCCACCTCCTCCTCACCCAGGGCCATTTAAGCAATATTTTTTCTTTGGTACAAAATGCATTTTTAGCCTGACTGTTTACAGTCAGGGCTATCTATAGTCATGACTTTCGCCGGCCCATGAGTCGGTCAATCCATCTGTCTGTAAACAATCGGTTTCCGACCGATAACTCCAGTTTGGATTATTTGATTTCAACCGAAGTTGATATGTGTATTTTCCAGCTTGTAATACAGGCCAGGTTTGAATATAGGTTCCACAACGGTCGTTTAGGCAGTTTTTCCAAAAATGCATTTTGAAGGTTTGGGAGTTATTTAATGCAAACAAACAAAAATAGACTTCTATAACACAACACCACTGCATACTAAACATTTTGAAGGATTTGGAGTTACTAAATGCAAACAAACAAAAGTTGACTACTACAACCCCCCCCCCCCCCCCCCTCTACACACACACACACACACAAACACACACACACAGATATACACATGCACACACATACATGTGTCACTTTGGCAATTATTCCCAAATTGCATTTTGAAGGATTGGGAGTTATTACATGCAAAAAAGAAAATTGACTCCTATAGCCCAACATTGCTTTATGTACTGCCTCTTTAATCCTTTACCTAACACAAGTTGAAGCCAACAGTACAAATTATTTTTCTGAAACATCAGATGTTTAGTTGAGTTGTGACGAAGTCAAACTCTACTGATAGTTTGATGAATGGCGGGCGGGTGGGTGTAAACAATTGGTTTCCGGATGATAACTTGATAATGGTTCTACACCTGTTCATGAAACTTCATAGGTAGGTTGGTATCAGTGAGAGGAAGAACCCTATTAATTTTGGACTTGCTTGGTTAAAGGTCAAGGTCACAGTGACCATGAACATAGTAAATTGTAAACAATTGGTTTCCGGATGGTAACTTGACTACGGCTCAACCCACATTCATGAAACTTCATATGTAGACTGGCCTTCGTGAGAGGAAGAACCCAATTTATTTTGGACTCACTAGGTCAAAGGTCAAGGTCACAGTGACCCTGAACATAGTAAATCAAAACAATTGGTTTCCGGATGATAACTTGATAATGGTTCGACCCATGTTCATGAAACTTCATAGTTAGGTTGGCATCAGTGAAAGGAAGAACCCTTTTTATTTTGGACTTGCTAGGTGAAAGGTCAAGGTCACAGTGACCTTCAACATAGCAAATCATAAACAATTGGTTTCCAGACGATAACTTGATAATGGTTTGACTCAAATTCATGAAACTTCATAGGTAGGTTGGCCAAGGTGAGTAGAAGACTCCTATTTATTTTGGAATCACTAGGTCAAAGGCCAAGGTCACAGTGACCTTGAACATAATGCATTTTTAGCCTGACTGTTTACAGTCAGGGCTATCTTTCGTCATGACTTTCGCCGGCCCATGAGTCGGTCAACCCATCTGTCTGTAAACAATCGGTTTCCGACCGATAACTCCAGTTTGGATTATTTGATTTCAACCAAAGTTGATATGTGTATTTTCCAGCTTGTAATACAGGCCAGGTTTGAATATAGGTTCCACAACGGTCGTTTAGGCAGTTTTTCCAAAAATGCATTTTGAAGGTTTGGGAGTTATTTAATGCAAACAAACAAAAATAGACTTCTATAACACAACACCACTGCATACTAAACATTTTGAAGGATTTGGAGTTACTAAATGCAAACAAACAAAAGTTGACTACTACAATGCCCCCCCCCCCCCCCCCCCCCCTCTACACACACACACACAAACACACACACACAGATATACACATGCACACACATACATGTGTCACTTTGGCAATTATTCTCAAATTGCATTTTGAAGGATTGGGAGTTATTACATGCAAAAAGGAAAATTGACTCCTATAGCCCAACATTGCTTTATGTACTGCCACTTTAATCCTTTACCTAACACAAGTTGAAGCCAACAGTACAAATTATTTTTCTGAAACATCAGATGTTTAGTTGAGTTGTGACGAAGTCAAACTCTACTGATAGTTTGATGAATGGCGGACGGGTGGGCATAAACAATTGGTTTCCGGATGATAACTTGATAATGGTTCAACCCATGTTCATGAAACTTCATAGGTAGGTTGGTATCAGTGAGAGGAAGAACCCTATTAATTTTGGACTTGCTTGGTCAAAGGTCAAGGTCACAGTGACCTTGAACATAGTAAATTGTAAACAATTGGTTTCCGGATGGTAACTTGACTACGGCTCAACCCACATTCATGTAACTTCATATGTAGACTGGCCTTCGTGAGAGGAAGAACCCAATTTATTTTGGACTCACTAGGTCAAAGGTCAAGGTCACAGTGACCCTGAACATAGTAAATCAAAACAATTGGTTTCCGGATGATAACTTGATAATGGTTCGACCCATGTTCATGAAACTTCATAGTTAGGTTGGCATCAGTGAAAGGAAGAACCCTTTTTATTTTGGACTTGCTAGGTGAAAGGTCAAGGTCACAGTGACCTTCAACATAGCAAATCATAAACAATTGGTTTCCAGATGATAACTTGATAATGGTTTGACTCACATTCATGAAACTTCATAGGTAGGTTGGCCAAGGTGAATAGAAGACTCCTATTTATTTTGGAATCACTAGGTCAAAGGCCAAGGTCACAGTGACCTTGAACATAATAAATCTTAAACAATTGGTTTCCAGATGTTAATTTGACAATGGTTCCACCTACGTTCATGAAACTTCATAGGTAGGTTGGCATTGGTGCAAGAAAGAGCCCTATTTATTTCGGAATCACTAGGTCAAGGTCACAGTGACCCTTCACATAGTAAATTGTAAACAATTGGTTTCCGGACTATAAGTTGATAATGATTAAACCCACAGGTCACAGTGACCCTTCACATAGTAAAGTGTAAACAATTGGTTTCCGGACTATAAGTTGATAATGATTAAACCCACTTCTGTGCTGTCACACCTCTACATTGGATCGGTGATCCTATCGGCATTTTTTCATTTTTAGCTCAACTTGACAAAGTCAAGCTGAGCTATTGCCATCACTTCTTGTCCGTCGGCGTATGTATGTACGTTAGTATGTACGTCCACAATTTCTTTTGGCACGCCTCTAGATGCTATCAATTTTCGCCAATTTCTGTCAAAAAATGTTGCCGCGGCCAACGTTCTTAGAACATAGTTTAGTCAGACCTCAATATTTCCCTTTGGCACACCCTACAGGGCACATTTATGATTGGATTGCTTTGAAACCCAGTATGCTTGTTTGGGGTGACCTCTAGATGAGAACCATCGATTTTTTTTCCATTTCCGTTTCTGTCAAAAAATGTTGCCGCGGCCAACGTTCTTAGAACTTAGTTTAGTCAGACCTCAATATTTCCCTTTGGCACACCCTACAGGGCACATTTATTATCGGATTGCTTTGAAACCTGGCATGCTTGTTTGGGGTGACCTCTAGATGGGAGCTATCGATTTTTTTCCATTTCCGTCAAAAGGTGTTGCCGCGGCCAACATTCTTAGAACTTAGTTTAGTCAGACCTCAATATTTCCCTTTGGCACACCCCACAGGGCACATTTATTAGCTCAACTTGACAAAGTCGAGTTGATCTATTGCCATCACTTCTCGTTTGTACACAACTTCTATATGGCTCAGACTAGAGGCCGTATTTATGAACCGATCTTCACGAAACTTCTTGGGTACCTTTGTTATCACCGTGGGACGAGAACGAGTGTTTTTGGGTGCGGTCCAAAATTCAAGGTGGCCGCTGGCAGCCATTTTGTACCAAAATTAGTGCAATCAGTTTGAAGTACAGAACTTCAGTATGAAAGTTCTGATTTGAATAAATTTTTGTAGGAAAGTTTAATAACATGGAATACATCACATATAATACAGGTTTTTTTCTCGTGCAGAAATTGTGCAAATTAGATGAATTTTGATTTTCTCAGTGCTAGTTATACACAGTAAGTGCACATGTCAATATGGCTCGGGCTAGAGTCTGTATTTATGAACCGATCTTCAGAATCTTCTTGGGGTACCTTTGTTATCACCTTGTGACAGGAACGAGTGTTTTTGTTATCACTGTGCTATGAGAACAAATATTTTTGGGTTCAGTCAGTTTAGTTTAGCATCTAACTTGTCACCCCACCTTTACAATACTTTACTTATATATTTGTTACAGGCTGCGGTCAGCATTTATGTACAGAGCGTTGAAATACTTTACATGTACCTTTGCAATCAGGTCATTACCTAGATGTTTGTCATTGCTATGTCACATACTATACATGTACATGTCTTAAACAAGTTGAGCTACAGTGTCATTGACACTTTCATTTACTTCTGACCATGGCTTATTAGTCCTTATTGGAACAAGCTCATCAAGTTTGTTCCATTAATAGGTCATGAGATATATTTGGAGTAGAGAAATGAAAAAATAAAATTTGAATAGCAAATTTTGTATATCACGAGTGCAGATATGGCAGATTTGTCAGGTAAACGGTTAACAAAAAATGGCTCAGACTATTTTGTGTCTAAGCATTGCCATTGCTTGGACAGTCGGGCTGCATGCGTGACATCACTCCAGTTATATGTAGTTCCAGGTGAGCGATTACAGGCTCTTTAGAGCCTCTAGTTACTTGACTTGAAAAGTCATGGAAATTTCCTATGAAATGAAGCACCGGTATCAAACTTGCCAAAGACAGGCTCAAAGCATCGTAAAGTTTGATTCAGTACGAAGGATGAGAATTAAGTTTTTAATTCATTCAGTAAATGCTGTGTATTATATTGATTCTTATAATTCTGTGTCGTGGGCATGAGAACTAAAATGTATTTTCCAAGCATCTGGGTCATGGAAAAGTCTTGGATAATCCAGGACTTATTCTATGCCCCAGATGTTTGAAAAATTATGCTTTCTTTTCCTGACTTGCCACCAAAATCCTGTTAAAGCTTGGAAAAATCACTGGACATCCTCGAAAAGTCATGAAATTTTATTATTAAAAAGTATATAAACACTGGTTGTAGCAGATCACTATCAAGATTTCATTTTCATTTCATTTTCTCATCGATAAATATATGTTGCTGTGATGTTTATGTAGTTTCCTTCCATTTTTAGGGTCATAAAAAAGTTGGAGAGCTTTGGAGACATTCGGGATTGTCTTGGTTTGACTTTATCTCTGGTAGTAATATAGAAGAATTTGTTAAAGATAAGGTATTAATTTTTCATGATTATTCTGGGTACCTTTATCATTCCAGAGGCCTATCTATTCAAGATCCTTTCCATTGGAAAAACTTGCATTGTAAAGGACTGACTGGGGAATTTCTTGAACACTCAAAAAGCCTGAAGTTAGTCCACTTCCTTCAATGCAGTATGGGCAAGTGCTCTTCCACAAATGTTTTGAATAATACTGTGCAGCAAAAGTCATGTTGCATGAGCAGTTATTTCTAATCAATTGTCAGATCGATAATGCTTGACTATACGGATTCTTTTGGGGGTATCTACAGGGGCCGTTTTTTGGGACTCTTTTCCAATGTCATTTGGGCATGATTTTTCCCAATTCTAACCAATTCTTAACCTCAAATTTCCCTATCACGGTTCCCACTTAAACAAACATTTAATGTATAACTGGTGCTCTGAACTGGATAGTCTTAAGGCCTCAAAAAACTATTGGTTTTCTGAGATCTTATGACCACCCAGTTACGGACACCAATTGTACATTAAATTTAAATTGCTTGCCTAACAAAGTCTCTTAAGTCAAAGGCAAACAACAAGTTCTTCTTTCATTGTATAAGTACAGTTTATTGATAATAGAGACTACAGAGATTGTGTGAACATGATATCATGTAACTGCTTGTTATAAAAGTTACTTGTAGAACGCATGCAGTTGCTTAGGTATTGATCTTAATGTTCTCTTCTCAATTTGAATGTAAAATTCCTTAGTCTCTATGTTTTTCACCTCCAAAACAAATTCCCAATCAGAGCCCCCATGATGCAAATTTTCCCAGTGGCAAGGGCCCCAGACCCTTTCCCAACACCCACTACACCAATGCTTGTTTTTTGTTCATTGTACAAAAGTTCGTTTTTCATTTTACTCATTCAAGTTTGCTTCTCTGCTTCCTCTATATGTCTTGACTTTCATTCAAGTGATCAAGAATTGCCGTTGTCTACCTTTAAAAACACTCCTCATGACGAGATAAATTTTATAACTTATAACCTCATCTCGCCTAGTAATTATACTTTTAGACTACAGTTAAGTGCCTTTCTCAAGCCTTACCTGCTGACCTCTGTTGAGGGTCCCTTTGGATGTATTTTAATAATGTATCTCCTCCGTTTCAAAACACAATGGGGATAAATATAGAGCAGTATCGAATATCCATCGGAGCTTTCAACGGAGGTAGCGGGCGTGCTTGTGCCATAATTCCTAATGTTCTACAAAATGTGAGGCTCTCTGTCCGTCTCTCATTTCTAAGCCTGTTGTTTCTATTCGCCACGTGCCTTGTATGTTGTGATATAGAACTGAACCCTGGACCAACCGATAACTCTCACAAAAACCTCCAGAGGTCCCTATCCATTTTTCACTACAATATACGTAGTATCTGAACAAAATTAAGCAAAATCGAATATGATGTGGTTTGTTTTACGAGACACATCTGCAGGATAGTTACGGTTCCACCAATATCCTCATTCCAAATTTTTTGGCCCTAGTTCGCAACGACAGAAACCACTCGGGAGGAGGAATAGCCGTTTATTTCTCGAAAAGACTAAAAAACTATAATCGTCAAACTGAGCTGGAATTTGATGATTCCATAATGTGGTTCGAGATTTCTTTGAAATCAAGCACAATCTTGATGTCAGTAACCTATAGGTCCCAACAGTTTGCTAATCCCGAATACTGGGAACTGTTCGATGCTTCAATTGAGAATGCCCTAAAAGTCCAACAGGCTGTAGTAATAGTAGGGGACTTAAACTCTGACCTATGAAATCCGCTCTCCAAATTAAATGAAATAATAAATCGCTACAACCTCTGTAACATTATCGATAAACCAACAAGAGTTACACCAACCTCCCAGACACTTCTTGATCCAGTAATCATCAGTGAAACGGTGAACCTAGTTGAGGCTGATACGCTTGATTTGGGTATGTCCGATCATTATGCAGTTTATATCTATGTCTCATTCGAACTTGACAATAGGCAGGCTTTCTATCGAACCGTTCGAAATTATAAAAAAGCAAATTTTAAACGAGCAAATGAACTGATCTGTCAGAAAGACTGGAAATCAATAATAGATGACCATGCAGATGTTAATGTGTCCCCCAAAAAATTCTGTGAGAATTTTATGGAGATAATGAACACAACAATCCCAAAATCAACAGTCCAAATATGCCCTAATGACAAACCATGGTTTACTTCGGAACTCCGACTCGAGGTTAGGCGTAGAGACCGTTTCAGAAGAAGAGCTCTAAAAACAAAGGACCCACACCATTGGAACTTGTACAAACATTCACAAAATACTGTAAATAACATGAAAAAGCATGCCAATCAAATTTACGAAGATAACATCCAAGACAGATTATCGAACGCCCCCAGCCCCAGAGATGTTGGGCATATTATCAGAAATTTGTTAAACAAAACTGACGAAATAAAAATCCCGCCCCTTTATCGTGGTGATAGCCCCGATCCACCCGATTTAACAACGGCTGACTTTGAAAAAGCTGTAATTCTGAACAAAACTTTTATAAAAAACAGTACAATTAATGATGAAAACACCCAACTTCCAAACTTTCCTACAAAAAGTCATGTTATCCTTTCGAGCATTCGCTTTGATATAAAAGATATTGCAGATGTTATTAAGTCGTTAAATGCGAACAAGGCCCATGGCCATGACGAGATCAGCATTAAAATGCTGAAGGGGACTGTCGATACCATCGCAGCACCCTTGAGTGTGCTTTTTCAAAAAAGTTTTGATACCGGAACATATCCAGACGAATGGAAGAAAGCCAGTGTAATCCCCATCTTTAAAAAACTAGATCCCGTGGACAAAAACAACTATCGGCCGATCTCCCTTTTACCAATCTTAGGGAAAATCTGTGAAAAAGTTCTCCTGAAATCAGTTTTTACTCATTTTCATCAGAATAATCTTCTATATAAATATCAGTTCCTGGCCATTGCATTACGTTTCAACTTCTTGAACAATACCATTCGTTATGTCAGTCACTAGATGAACGACTGATGACTTGTGCTATCTTTTGTGACATCTCAAAGGCTTTCGAGAGGGTATGGCATAAAGGTTTTCTCTATAAATTAGAGCACTGTGGCATCTTGGGTCCTCTGTTAAAATGGTTTGACAATTACTTGAAAAATCGTAAACAACGAGTATTAGTGAATAACACATACTCTCCATACAAACTAATACTAGCTGGAGTTCCTCAAGGATCTGTCCTGGACCCTTCCTTTTTATACCACCCACTTGAAAAGTGGGCGGTATATAGCATTCATGGTGTCCGTACTTCCGTACGTCCGTGACGCTTTGGGGGTACACATCTGCTATCCGCTACTCCTCTTAAACCAGTGGGTGGATTTCATTGAAACTTACAGGCATTCTTTTCTATACATTATAGATGTGCACCTCCTATTTTGCTTTCAGGTATTTTTATTTTTTACTCCTTCCCAAAGGGCGAAATGAACTTAGCCAAATTGTTGTGATGCTTTAGGGGGGTACACTCCTGCTATCCGCTACTCCTCTTATACCAGTGGGCGAATTTCATTGAAACTCTCAGACATTCTTTTATATACATTATAGATGTGCACCTTCTATTCTGCTTTCAGGTATTTTTATTTTTTCATCTTGCATGCTCTTTGTAATATTTACCCTTTCTCATATTGAAAATTGCTCTCATGTTTTCGGAGAACATACAGATGTGCTGTGTATATTAAATACTTTTTTACTGTTGTGAAATGTTTCTTGGTTGGAGTGGGTGGTATCTTTAGTGAGCAGTGCTCACAGTAATTCTAGTTTTTTTAGTCTATATCAACGATATTGCAGACAATTTAGAATCCCTTACGAGATTGTTTGCTGATGGTACATGTCTCACTAACGGTAAAAGCTCTAGTTCTGAACTAACAACCATATTGAATAATGATCTGGCCAAAATATACTCCTGGTCTCAGAAGTGGCTGGTATCCTTCAACCCATCTAAAACGCAAGCTGTCTACTTTTCTCGAATCCCTAATCATAACCATCAAGATTTGTTCTTTAAAGCAACTCCGATAAATTTCTCATCTCAGAGTCACATAAACATCTTGGTTTAATCCTGCAGTCAAACTTGAAATGGGATCGCCAGATAGTTGAAATTTGCAAAAAAGTTAATGCACGCTTGTCCAATCTGAGAAAACTCAAGTATAAACTTGGGAGGAAAACTCTGGAACAAATATATTTTTCGTTCATCTTACCACTCATTGATTACGGTGATAGCGTCTGGTATTGTGCTCCTAAGTATCTTCTAATGAAACTTGACCGACTACACCACGATGCAGCAAGAATAGTGTCTTGTCTCACACGATCTGTTT
The DNA here is from genome assembly GCA_031216915.1 of Pictodentalium vernedei. Classification (NCBI taxonomy): domain Eukaryota; kingdom Metazoa; phylum Mollusca; class Scaphopoda; order Dentaliida; family Dentaliidae; genus Pictodentalium; species Pictodentalium vernedei. Next base: position 189,097,450 of record CM062290.1, read on the forward strand.
CATTCGAGCGTATACTCTTGGAACTTGGATGGCGCTCACTCTCTGAGAGAAGGCACCATCACAAACCGTGTGCTTTTTCAAAATATCTAATATAATAACAATGCTCCAGATTACTTTGTTGAATTATTACCTCGTACTGTGGCAGAAACATCAAATTACAATTTACGTAATTCTAACAACTTATCTATGTACCAACCTCGGGCAGAACAATTTTCACATACATTCTTCCCTTCATCTTCCAAAATTTGGAATGAGCTTCCAACTAACACCACAACTGCGTCAACACTTTCTGTATTTAAAGACAACCTTGCTAAATTGAACCCTTCTGTCAAACCACCGTCATATTTCTACACAGGAACCAGGAAAGGAAACGTTCTCCACTGCAAACTTCGAAACTGTTGCAGTGATCTGAACCACGACAAATTTAACAATTTTATCTCCTTTACCTCACATTGTACCTGTGGCAATCCCCAAGAAAATGTGCACCATTTCTTCTTTCAATGCCTGAACTACCACCCTCAAAGATTGACTTTTCTTAATGCTGTTATGTTCAATATATCTAATGTCGACGAGCTACTTTATGGAATAATCGGTTTAACAACAAAGCAAAACAAACTTTTATTCAGGAAAGTTCAAACATTCCTCCTTGCAACTGGCCGATTTGAATAACATCACCTGAACCCAAACGATGCATAATGCATCCTTGGTTGTGTACTAGCGTGCATTGGGACAACGTGGCGTGTTGTGGGACTGCATTTTAATTTCCACTAATTTGTTCTTAAATTACACGCTGTCTTTTTGTAAAGACGATAGAGATCCAATAATCCAAAAGTCACTAGGCGAGCCTAGCCAATGGCGATCCTTCACTCTCTAATCCTATAACTCTTTAACACTTTGAGCACCGGTGGCCCGTGAAACACCCCATTTTCCATGACAAAATAATGTTAAAATGAATAAGTAGTGTAGACCAACCACTGTTTCCAGCGTGTGGCCCCAAGGCTCCTCATTGGAAATATTGATTGGTCAGCTCTAAAATATTGAAAATAGACTCTCCCAGCTAATTCTTCTGAATTGATGTGACAGATACCACAGGAGCTCAAAACGGTTAAATCCTTATCTCTCTAAATCTTCAAATCTTCAACCCTTTAGCTGATGACTACACTAATTCTTAGTATTTCTGTATTGTATATAATTGTGTCGCAAATGTTTAATTATTCTTGTCTAAGGAGAGGAGTTTTGGTAAGTTGTGATAACTTGTTCTATCCTTTTTGCTGTATATAGTGGCAAATAAAATATGTTTAAACTAAACAACAGAAGAATCTCTGCTAGAAACATGCTCCCCACACAAATCTCTAGCAGAGATTCTTCTGTTGTTGGGAAAAGGTCTGGGGCCCTTACCACTGGGAAATCATAATACTTCATAATTTAGATGTTCTTGAGTAGTTATGGAATGAACTACACAGTTGATTACTTGGTATTTAACTCTAAACCTGCTGAGTATTTTCAAGATATTTTTATCAAATCTTGTTGTGGCTGCTGTGAGGCAGCCATGTCTGGATATGATGAAAAATTCATTTCAGCTTAAGAAATCATTGTTGAAAAAATCCATTCAATTTACAAGGGGGAAATTTGGTTAAATGTGTCCAAATTATACTTATTTCAGTGGCAAGAGAAATCCTGTTATGTGCAGGAATATCCTCCTGCAGCATGCAAGGAGTTAAGTGGGTACCTGTTATACACAAAGAGTGGAGAAATTTGGGGAGTTTTCTGGGTCAGAATTGGGGGAAAATTATGCTAATTCATTTTGTGGGTGGGGCCGATCTTCAGCCACCATCTTTCAAATCAGTTTGGTGTCAACTCTGCACAAATAAAATTTAGAGTACTACAGACTTTGCCAGGATTTTTAAAACCGATTTTGACAGCAAGTGGCTCGGTACTACCCTGTTTTAGAAAATTTTCATGCTCCCCACACAAAAATTTATTGGGGAGCATGTAGTAGACATTTCGTCCATCCATTCATCCATCAAAGCTTTGTCTTGACTATAAAAATTTTTTTTCACAAGACCAATTTTGTTCAAACTTCATACAATAATTGCTTATGACCTAAGGGTGTGTCATGACTTGGATCCAAGGTCATAGTTTCAAGGTCAATGCCACAGTTTCATTCATAGTAAAATTCCCTGACAATTCGTGTTCCAACTTTGTCTGGTTCATAAAAATTTATTCAGTGGACATATCTTGTATATACTTTTCATAATGGTTTCTTATGACCCAAGGATGTGTCATGACCCAAGGATGTGATATAATGGACCTATCTGGCCACAGTACATGAAATATAAACATTTAATCCTTTGTACCTTGTTTGACAGAGCTCCATAGGTTCTGTCAAACAATATATACATGTAATCGAATAAATGCCCCAGTTTATCACCACAATTCAGACAATTGAATTCCTGCTGATTGAATATTCCTGTTAATTGAATAGTTGTCACTGCCAAAGTCAGTTTTTTGTTAACAGGGTTCCATTGTTAATATGGATTCCCATCTATAGGGTTGCAGTGCTTTTTAGCGCCTTTGAATTGCAAAATAGTAAACTGGTATGCTATTATTGAATATAATGTTTTGACCTTTTCAGAAATTGGAATTCACAATGTCTGGGGATTCCCAACCAACGACACCAACAGGGATACCAATGTTTAAAGTGTCAGAGATGTTGGCTGAGCTGTTAAGCAAGAAAACCAACAATGAAACAATATTTGATTGGATAGAGGTTTGTGAAAATTAATGTTCCAAGACAATGAAAAGAAACTTTCAGTTTTATTTATCCTCTCAAATGTTGGAGCTGTAGAATCTGCACATTGATGTTGAAATATCAAAATTCATATTAACCCTTTACCCAACGTAACGGCCAAAAACTGGTCAGCGCTATTCACAAAAATCATCTTGTAATTTTCAGTATTCCCCGTGGGAACCCCGGGAAGTAAGCAGCACTTGTTTACTGCGGTAAACCAGTTCCGCTTTACTAGTAAAATAGGACCCAGTCACCAATGCTTGGGGTGAAAGTCCTCTAAAATGGGCAACATGTTGATCAACGATTGACTATCCTTGACTTCATCGCCATGTTTTGTCACGATTAGCCATTGTGCATAAATATGTGACGTTAACCACCACCAACAAACAAACCAACATTTTCAGTACTTTTTCATTTTCTTGTTTCAAAAACATTGCTTATGACCCCTGATTGGAACAAGCTCATTGTGCTCGTTCCAATGAGGGTCATGAGCTATGTTTTGTACTCAAAAAATAGTTATTCAAGAATTTTGTTTGCAAGTGTCGTTTTCCCTTTGTTCTAGGTAAAGGTTAAAACAAAGTAAAGCTGAGCTATTGCCATCACTTCTCGTCCATCGACATACGTACATACGTCTGTCAGTATGTCCACAATTTCCTTTGGCACACCACGCAGGTTGCATTTATGATCCGAAACTTTGAAACCTTGTATGCTTGTTAGGGGTGGGAGCTATCGATTTTCTTCCATTTCCGTCAAAAAATATTGCCAATGGCAACGTTCTTTGAACTTAGTTTAGTCAGACCTCAATATTTCCCTTTGGCACACCCTGCAGGGCACATTTATGATCGGATTGCTTTGAAACCTGGCATGCTTGTTTGGGATGACCTCCAACAACTTCTGAACTTCTGTATTTGTGTATCAACATTCTTCCTTAAGCCATCTTTACAGTTTACATTTAAAAATGCATGGATTACTCTGACATTGTGCACACACAATGCTGTTATGTTGAAATTTCACCAAATAACATTGGTACCAATGATCTTCAGTTTTGCCATTTCACTTATAACTTAACAAGTTCAAGTTTGTCAAGTTGAGCAGGCCTGGAAATAAGTGGTCTGTCACGGACAGTGACCGTCACGAAACATCGATGTGACCGGCACTAACTGTATCCAACCGGTCATGAATGACCGGCGCATTTTTCTCCCAAGTACCGCACTGACCCGTGTCGAAGCCCATATTCATGATTAAGCCCACCCCCCCCCCTCCCAACTTTCTGCATTTCAAAAACAAGGTGCCCTCTCTGTGTTTAAGCCCACTCCCCCAATCTCGAAAACTAAAAATCCGCCAGTTTACAGGTGAATTTGAAATGAAATTCAGTGAGTAACAATGTGTTGTCATTACCTGGAGGCTGGAAAACAGTGCAGATTTCCTTTTCCATCTAACATTCAAGAAATTGATTGTTGAATGCCTTGATATGTCAAAATGAGGTAAGTGGATTTATTTTATTAAAATAAAATTCATTCCGAAGCAAAAATGATGTTTTTATTTTCACGAATTCACTTTGCTGAATAATATCCACAAACTTGACAACATGCACCTTACTTGTCAGTTATTCCAAAAACACACCCATAACAGACTGAATAATTTATACATGAACCAGGGTGTGTTAAATGTATATTTTTACCAACTGAATTGTAATTGCTTTCTATTGTGTCGGGTTATTTTTGAAGACAACATGGGGGTGAATCCATACAAGAATCTATACAAGATGCAGAAATTACAAATAATTGTGTACACAATCAGAAACAACCACTCGATCGATCAAAGGTTCTGTTTGTTTTCTTTATTATAATAATTGCACGTGGCTGTGTTGACAACACAGTCACACACAAAATAAATGTCTTTAAAGTCTGCCGATGATATTTGTATGGCTGTTCCCCACAATATGTATAAAACTTGGGCCAGGCAGTGACTGAATCAAACAGTCATTGCAATGGAATCTAATAATAAATCAGGCATTTGAACTCGTTAATTGGTAATTTCCTATAGAAGTATTAGCGTCAATACATTTTCTATAGTAAACTTCCTGAGTACTCCAGGGTACCACAATAGACAATATGTGAATTTTCCCCCAATAGTCAATCCCCATAAGTGTGCCACAGTGATGGAACTCTCGAGTATTAAGAGAAACTATCATGATTGAAAAGTGTATTGACTACAATATATCCCATAAGTGTACTATAAGGATGGCACCCTGGAGTACCACAGGAAACTGCTATTAAAAGTGTATTGTTATTAGCTCACCTGACTGAAAGTTGGGTGAGCTACTCTGATCACTTTTTGTCCGTCGTACATTGTGAAGGTGGTGTTTGGGTCATTTTCTCCCAAGCCACTGGCTGTAGTTCAATGAAAATTCACATGAGTAGCGGTTATATAAGGGCATTTGGGTTTTTCTTCAAATTGGATTTCTGCTCATATTGTGGAGTGGGGTGGGGCCAAAATGCACAAAATTTAAAAAATCTTCTTCTCATAAACCAGCCATAGCAGAGACTTGATATTTGTATGCAGCTTCCATTTGAGGTGTAGACTCAAGTTTGTTCAAGAGAAGTTTGACGGGCAATATTTACCTTTGTTCTGAGGGGCAAGAATTTTTGCCCTGCCCAAAATTTCTATTTTCTGAACCCAGAGGCCAATTTGGGTTATAAGTACTTAATTTATGCCCAAAAAATTTTTCCTGCAGCCCCGTGGGAACCGCAGGAGCTAAAAATAGAAAAAAATTAAAACGCCCATATCTCAAAAACTGCACGGCACCGAGAATTTTTATTTGGTGTGAAGCTTCCTTAGGACCAACAGAAAGGATTGGTCAAAAAAAATTGCCATCGGTTTTATCACAGGGTACAGTTTCGGGACTTTGAAAAAGTGCATAGTCAGCACTTTTTAACACTAGGCAATGGGAAAAACATTAAAAAATCTTCTCCAGATCCAGCTGACAGAATCTTTTGATATTTGGTATGCAACATTGTAGGGTGGATCTGATTCAAGTTTGTTCAAATGCACCCCCTGGATTCATATTTGGGCTCACTATAGAAGCCCGAATTCAAACTTAGTGCATTTGAGGCAAATTTCTTAAAAAATCTTCTTCTCCAGATCCAGCAGGCAGAATCTTTTGATATTTGGTATGCAACATTGTGGGATGGATGTGATTCAAGTTTGTTCAATTCGGCCCCCTGGGTTCATATTTGGGCTCACTATAGAAGCTCGAATTCGAACTTAGTGCATTTCAGGCAAATTTCTTAAAAAATCTTCTCCAGATCCAGCAGGCAGAATCTTTTGATATTTGGTATGCAACATTGTGGGGTGGATCTGATTCAAATTTGTTCAAATCGGCCCCCTGGGTTTATATTTGAGCTCAGTATAGGAGCACAAATTTGGACTTAGTGCATTTCAGGCAAATTTCTTTGAAAATCATCTTCTCAAGATCCAGCAAACAGAATATTTTGATATTAGGTATGCACCATGCTTAGGGGGGTGAGATTCAGGTTTGTTCAAGCCAAGTCCCTGGGTTCATATTTGGGCTCACTGTGGTAGCCCGAATTATAACTTAGTTCAAAATGAGGAATTTTATTTAAAAATCTTCTTCAGATCCAGCAGTCGAATGTTTTGATATTTGGTATGCAGCATCCTTAGTGGGGGATTCATGTTTGTTCAAGCCATGTCCCTAGGTCCATATTTGGGCTCACTGGGAGCCCAAATGATAACTTAGTTCAAAATGAGGAATTTTCTTTAAAAATCTTCTTCTTCAGATCCAGCAGTCGGAATGTTTTGATATTTGGTATGCAGCATCCTTAAGGGGGTGAGATTCAAGTTTGTTCAGGCCATGTCCTTAGGTCCATATTTGGGCTCACTGTGGGAGACTGAATTGTAACTTAGTTCGAAATGAGGAATTTTCTTAAAACATCTTCTTCAGATCCAGCAGTCGGAATGTTTTGATATGTTGTGTGTAGCAGCCCAAAATTTCTGGCACAAATCAAGTAGATATGACCTGGGGGTGAGGGAGATTCAAGTTTGTTAAAGCCAAGTCCCTGCCTGTGGTAGCCCAAATTATAGCTTAGTCAATATGAGGAGTTTTTCTTTAAAAACTTCTTCAGATTCAGCAGTCGGAATGTTTTGATATTTGGCATGCAGCAACCTTAGGGGGGTGAGATTCAAGTTTGTTTAAGCCATGTCCCTTGGTTTATATTTGGGCTCACTATGGGAGCCCGAATGACAACTTAGTTCAAAATGAGGAATTTTCTTTAAAAATCTTCAGATCCAGCAGATGAATGCTTTTGATATTTATTATGCAGCATCCTTAGGGGGGTAAGATTCAAGTTTGTTCAAGCCATGTCCCTAGGTCCATATTTGGGCTCACTGGGAGCTCGAATTGTAACTTGGTTCAAAATGAGGAATTTTCTTTAAAAATCTTCTTCTTCAGATCCAGCTTTCGGAATGTTTTGATATTTGGTGTGCAGCATCCTTGGGGGGGAGGGGGGGCGGGGGGGGGAGATTCAAGTTTGTTAAAGCCAAGTCCCTGGGTTCATATATGGGCTCCCTGTTGGAGCCCGAATTATAACTTAGTTCAATATGAGGAATATTCTTTAAAAATCTTCTTTTTTTTAGGTCCACTGGTCAGAATCTTTTGATATTTGGTATAAGCTTTTCTTAGGAGGAGCAGATGCAACTTGATAAAATCAATTCTCTGGGTTGATATTTAGGCTACCATGTCAGGTGAGCGCCCTCAGGCCCCCTGGGGCCTCTTGTCAATATCAATACATTTTCTATAGCAGTTTACCAAAGTACCCCTGGCCGGTCCAAAGCCCTGGAGACTCTGTGCAACCCGACAAGAATAGGAGGGGGGCTGGGAAGCAGTGATCCAAGCAGAAGTTGATCTGTTGATGTGATTTTCACAAAATGCAAGTGTGAATATATTCCAACTGGCTATTAGAACTCTGCCGCTCTAAAATGTTGTGAAAGTCACAGATCTACTTGAAATTTCCAACTGGGACGTTCATGATGGTGGGGGGGGGGGGGGGGGGATTAGTATTGAGTCAAGAGTGGGTGTAACTTGGGGAGAATAAGTATTGTAATGAATATGAAATGAGCGAGTCCCTGACATGGAAAGAAAAAAAAAATCTCAATTCCTGTGAACGAACTGAATTTGCACCCGGTGTGAATTCGCATAAAATGAAGATTTTTTGTTTTTTTGCATTTCACCTGAGTTCACGCTGTACATCTTTGTGGTTTGTGCTATTTTGGGCGGTTTTTTAATCGTGTTTTATTTTATATTTGCATTATTCATTTGTTGTTTTATTGAGTAATTCATGTTATTGAGTAATAAAAAAGGATAAAACTGGGTTTGTTGTATTGTAATTTTGTCACTTCAAGTGGATTCCCTGTGATGAGATTGTATAGTTGGCTTGTTTGGGCATTTAATTTGCTGGTTTTCGTCCTTGTTTGCACGTGATGCAATTATTAGAAACAACAATGTTTACTGAAAAAAATACGAACGACACACATGGATTTAATAAAATATTATTCATAGAGCAGCTGAAATATGAGTAAATATATTAAAATAATTGAACACTGAAAGTAAAACATGTTACATACTCATTGGTGATTTGACAAATGATACTGAAAACCAATGTTGATTTGTATTTCGTTCATAAAGTGAATGATGCTGGATCGTCATTTTATCAGTATCGTTTATCAAGAAAAACCCAGTCACAGACTCAAGTCTTCATGTTTAAGCCCACCACTCGATTTGTTCTCAACCCACTGCAAGCACTCCCCTAGTTAATATTTGATTTGGAAGCCAAAAATATGACCGAACCGGGTTACTCTATGACTGATCTGACCATTATGGAGTTGGTCATTATGACCGATGCACCAAAAAAATTATTTCCAGGCCTGAAGTTGAGCTACAGTGTCTTTGACACTTTCATTCAGATTCAGTTTCAGGAAAAAAAATGTGGTTTTGGTTTGGTGTTTCTGTGTTTTAAGAACATTTAGTAAATAACACCTCAGGCTTCTTAACTTGGAAAAAATCTGCAAAAGGGTTAAGCATGCAGTGTTTTATTGGTATTATGGAACCTGGTAACCAGTACTTGGGTTGTGAGTCCTTTATAAAGCTCTGGCAGCATAGATGCAGTTATAGTATAGCCATGAATGCTGAAAGTGACCTCTGACATCTTTGAACTGAATTTCGCCGGAAAAGGCTGTTTGAGAATTCAATGATGAAATAGTTATCCCTGTCTGATATCAGAAATGAGGAGAAACTTTACCTGAGTTATTCTCAAATTGGATACACAATATTTGTTCAATGCTGAAAGCAGAGGCTTTAAATTTCAATTCTTTTCAGATATCTCATGCATTACTATCAATAAATGTGGTAATGCAATCCTAGTTTAATGCTGCAGGATAAAGTGCCCCTGCAGTAAAGAAAGAAAATGCCTCTTAAAAACATCCTGTCATTGGCATCACAGGCTTGGTATTTTGAGAAACGGAGGCAAGTCATTGACAGTTCTCCTTAATTTTTAGCTCAACTTTACAAAATCAAGTTGATCTTTTTGCCATCACTTTTCGTCCGTCGGCATATGTCCGGAACTTCGTTTAGTCAGGCATCAATATATTGAGTATGTATGTCCACAATTTCCTTTGGCACACCTCACAGGTCGCATTTATGATCCGAGCGCTTTGAAACTTGGTATGCTTGTTTGGGGTGACCTCTAGATGGGAGCTATCGATTTTCTTCAATTTCCGTCAAAAGAGGTTGCCGCGCCAGCGTTCTGAGAACTTAGTTTAGTCAGACCTCAATATTTCCCTTTGGCACACCCTACAGGGCACATTTATGATTGGATTGCTTTGAAACCTGGTATGCTTGTTTGGGGTGACCTTTAGATGGGAGCTATCGATTTTCTTCCATTTCCGTCAAAAAATGTTGCCGAGGCCAACGTTCTTAGAACTTTGTTTAGTCAGACCTCAGTATTTCCCTTTGGCATGCCCTACAGGGCACATTTATCATAGGATTGTTTTTGAACTTGGTGTGCTCATTAGGCAAGACCTTTAGATAAGAGCTATTGATTAGCGTTCATTTCTGTGAAAAAAGTTGCCTTTTACAATAACCTCTGAACATACTGAGTTTGTGTATCAACATTTTTCCTTTAGCCAGTTTACATTTAAAAATGCATGGATTACTCTGACATGCACACACAATGCTGTTATGTTGACATTTCATCAAATAACATTGGTACCAATGATCTTCAATTTTGCCATTTCATTTATAACTTACCAAGTTCAAGTTTGTCAAGTTGAGCTACAGTGTCTTTGACACTTTCATTTCCAGGTGAGCAGTGCTCTCCTCAGTTGAAAACTGCTCAGTAATCTGTAATATAAGTCGCTGGGACATTCAACCAGTGATCACTTCAAGTTTTTCAGTTGAGTAAGTTTACCCATACCAGCGATTTGAAAGTTGAAAATTAAAGGAGTGTGTCGAATTCAGGGAATGAACACCTGGACACATTTGTGTATATAATCTCATGTTTTCGTGTGTAGGAAATAAAATTCCCCACAAAATCATTTCAGGGAGTGTTTGTTTTATTCTATTCATCAGCGAAGGAGTTATAAAACATGGAGCCAGGTTTATCAGTGTTTCCATTAACACTGTCACTGTGAATGTTGAACTTATAAATATTAATGAGCTGTTCACTGGCAATGAAGACATCCCTGTCACTTTTGGTACCACTTTGAGAAAATGACTGCTTTTGATCTCAAACTGAACTTTTTTTCATCTCTTTGAATATTTTTTTTTACAAGCATTATCTCAGTAATTCTTTGATTATTCAGTTAACAAGAGTTTAGTCTGGCCTATACGCAGATATGTCAAATTTGTACTGAAGGTATGGTAAATGATTTGGTGTTTGTAAGCTATGTGCAATTAACAGGGTTATTATATTAAAAGATATTCAAGTAAGTGGACTCCACCATGTATGTATATCAGGTAAATTATTATTCCCCCAACCTCTGAATGAGGAATCGTGTGTATCTTGTGGAGACTATCTATCCGTAGGTCCGTACATATGTTTTGGATTGGAATTTCAGAGCCATTGGTCAGATCTGGATCTCTTTTGCTTTGCTGATAGACCTGCGCGGGGGAACGAATATGCACAAGGAACGGGTTCCATCCAATAATTTTTCATAATACTCTTTTATAAAAGGGGGGTTTATAGTAATCACTTTGTTGTTCATCCTTCCATCCATCAGTCCGTCCGTCACACTCGTTTCCGGGCAATAACTTTTGTTCCATTGGTCGCACAGTACCCATACTTCACAGGTAGGCTGCTTGTAATGGGATGATGATTGGGATTGCTTTTGGGGTCAGTAGGTGAAAGGTGAAGGTCACAGTTTCTATAAATAGATTTTGGATTTCCGTGTAATAACTTTAGTTTTCTTTTGTGTACGAAGCTATAACTTCATATTGTGATTGCATTTGAGGTGTCAATCGTTGGGATTGCATTTGGGGTCAATTGGTGAAAGGTCAAGATTGCTGTTACTATTTAGTTTTCTTTTGTGTATGAAGCTATATCTTCATATTTTGATTGCATTTGAGGTGCCAACCATTGGGATTGTATTTGAGGTCAGTAGGTCAAATGTCACGGTCACTGTTACTATAAATAGATTTTTGATTTCCGTGCAATTGCTTTAGTTTTCTTGTGTGTACGAAGCTATAACTTCATATTGTGATTGCATTTGAGGTGTTGATCATTGGGATTGCATTTTGGGTCAGTAGGTTAGAGGTCAGTCACTGTTACTATAAATAGATTTTCATAGATTTTTGATTTTCTTTTGAGTACAAAGCTATAGCTTGATATTGTGATTGCATTTGAGGTGACGATCATCGGGATTGCATTTGTCAAAGGTCAAGGTCACTTAAAATAAATAGATTTTGGGTTTCCTTTTATTGATTGATTGATTGATTGATTCTTTATTTCACAATAAAACATATACACAATAATGAACAATAATGACGATGATAAAATTGCATGAAAACACATGTGTTTATTGTGGGGAAAATCATAGCCAGATTGGCTGTCTTCCTGTTATCCCCAATTTAAATTCTATAGCAACATTGTACTGAACATTGTGGAATTCTAAACAGAGTACAAATACTACTGAATATTACTTGAACCGCTTTGAAACATACAAATAGTATAGGACTAATATGGGACTTGATGGCTGCTGTGTAATTCTGACTCCCCACTGCCTCCACTATTGACCAGGGCAAAAAAAAAATTATCTATTTCAAATATTATTTGGCTGGTAGGTAGAATGCTGTGACGAGCTTGAAAGACAATTGGGTATCACATGAAATATTTTATTATTTTCATTCTGGATTTTTAAAATCGCCTTTATCGACATTGTTAAGTACATGTTGTTAATTATGTTTTCAACGTGTAAGTCAAGTTTAGTCAATCGCATAAGTGCCCATTATTATAATATATTCCCACCTAAGACACAAGCTATCTACTCCAATCTTGGTAATAAAAGAGATTTATTTATTTATTTATTTATTTATTTATTTATTTATTCATTTATTTATTTATTTATAGTAATGAGTGCTCTCCATCCATGCATCAGTCCGTCCATTCATTGAGATACCCCATCCGTACATCGAGACGTCTGTCCATCCAAAACACATTGGCATCTGAATTTCAACTTGAGTTTGGGTGAATTCATCGTAACCAAATTTGATATATGGCTTACTTGGGAGGTAATGCAGGTTAAGTTTGAAAATTGACATGGTCCATTGATTTTCACCAGAGTGTTGGTCCCTTTTCGACTTGCAAAACATGATTTTTGTGTTGTCTGAATTTTAACTTGAGTTTGGATGAATTGATCGTAACCAAATTTGGTATAGGGCTAACTTGTTGAATATAATTTCCAAACACAAAACCTTTTGCCATACCTTCAGTACAGATTTGACCTGTTAATTGCATTTGCATTATAGAGTATACTCCTGTTAATTGAATAAATAAAGCTGCGATATATCAAGAAATACCCTGACAATCACCAAAGTTCCCTTGTTTATAAATCAATTTTGCCTCAGTAAATCCAGTGACCGTAGGGAGCGGGAGAGCAGGAGAGTGGAAATTCACTCTCCACTTTTAGATTTTACGAGAGTGAAAAATTTTAGGAGAGTGATTTTTAAAATAATGCCTCGGGCCAATTCGCCCCCAGGTGGAATAACGAGGATTGGTGGTGATTGCTGTTGAGAAATCAGTAGGCCTAATAATGTGCGATTTCCAAAATAATTGGTTTTATGACGTTTCGGCCTTGAGACTTTTCGGCCCTAAGAGGCCAAAACGTCTTAGAAATTGGGCCGAAACGTCTTCACATTCGGTAATTCTTTTTTAGATGTGATTGTGTGGAGGGGTTAAAGTATGCTATCGCCAGTATTGGCGCATTTCGTTTCTCTCTTCAAACATCGTGAAAGCGAAACTCGAAATGCACCCCTTCTCAGCAAACCTGTCGTCAGCGACCACCTGTCTTTAACGACCATTTTTGGCAAGTCCCAAGGGTGGTCGCTCATGACCAGGGGTCAGCCTGGCAGCTGATTTTAGGGAGAAATGACTTCTCCCTTCAGAGACTTTAGGGAGAAGTCAGGACCCAGGAGGGAGAAGTCAGTGGACATGAAGGAGAAATCAGAAAAAAAAAAACATAAAACGTATATGACATCGTGACAAAATAAATGAACATAGAGGACACAACTGTGGAGAAAAAAATAAATAAAAGTTTATACAAACACACACAAAACTAAGTCAAGATGGTTACATAACAGAATGTAGGTTAAAATCCCCCACCCCACCCTACAAAAAACTGTGTCATTCATGGTTTCTGAATACCCCCTAACTCTTTGCCTAACAGTGATGACTAAGGTTACCGTGCAGTTGATTTTGTATTTGCCTCAACGATGTGGATTTGAAATTTAGTATGACCCATGGTGAGAGTGTTCTTCTCTGTAACAGAAGGTATATTCTTTTTAAAAAAATATTTAAAGTGTTTAAAATAAATTTCAAGTTCATATAAGAAGCTGGGTCATTCATGGTTTCTGAATACCCTAACTGAGTTGAAAAGCATAGTTAAAAATGTTTTCGATATCCTTCGTAAATTAAGCGTTATTAACAATTTGAGTTAATTAATTTCTTTGGTAAATGACAAAACATTTCAGTTGTCTCCCTTCCCGGCTGCGCTGGGTAAACTAATAATACACTGTTCAGAAAACTGACAATTTCTGCCAACCATCTTTCACTGACACGTGCGATTGGTGCTTTGAAGGTCTGCCATTCTTATCCATCCAAATACCTGTGATTTCTGTTGTAGCCTTATTACATTTAACCCCCTTCCAACAAACTTCACAAGTTTTCAAAGAAAAACATTCAATGCAAATTGCGGGGCGAATTTCAATGCAGCCAATTTTTCAGTGGAACAGAGCGTAACCGCAAGCAATTTCAATATGGATGAACTGTCTCCAATACATTTTTTTTGTTTTGAAACGATGGTTAACTTTAATAAATTCTAATTAACTCGATGCGTGTCTTGTGTGATTCGTTGTTGTCTGGTACTTTGTTTTTAAATAGCCATTTTGTGCTGGTTGCTATCAGTTGGGGCAAATTGTTCGAACGACTACGCCATTGCAATTCTTTTCAGAAATATAAAATTGGGCTAGTTTAGGCTATTTTCATAGCCGTGTGACGGACTTTAACAGCAACCGTGTTTACTGTTTTTTGCGGAAGCGTGTGTTTTTAAAAAATAAAACATAAGAAATTACAGTAAACTGCCATGTCTCCCAAGGAAGTTTGGGAGGGCTACTTGAATTTCGCCCCCAATGTAAGCCAAGGCGACTTGAGGAATGACAAGGCGACTTCTTCGCCCAAGTCGCCCACTCGGCTGACCCCTGCTCATGACAGGTTCTTCTGTACTTTGCACTTCTTCGACGAAGGCTTTGAACACGACCGGAAGATAAACGTGCGCGACTAATTACTCGCGGTATACGAAAAAGCGGTGCACGATGGTGCGCTGGCGCGATCGCTCGCCGTTCCCAACGGTCACTGTAAATCAAATACCAGTATTTAATCTAATATGTCTGGTGTGGCTCTGTCAAACCAGATATGATAGAATAGAAGTTCAGTTTGTCTCTAAAATATAGAAATATGACTAATCCCTGTCAATTGAATACTCCTGTTAATGGAATAATATTTACTGGCAAAGTGGTTATTCAATTAACAGGGCTCCACTGTACTGACAACAATCTGATATCCCTTCATCCAATGCGGATAGCAGACAACACTTAGAAAATAAGTAACTATAAAAAAAAAATTGTCAGAAAAACATAGCTTATTACCCCTCATTGGAATGAGCTCAATGAGCTCGTTCTAATGAGGATTCTTAAGCTTGTTTTTGAGACAAAAATTGAAAACAATAAAATTTGAAATTGAATAGAGATTTTTGTATAATAATGCTGGCTGGCTTGGTCTGTTTCATTGGATAAACGGTTAATTGAATCGCCTTCAGATGGCTGAACAGGAAAGTGAGCCTCTGCTCACTTTGTTTTTATTTTCCAAAATTTTCACATGTTCCATGGAAAGAACTCACACCGGTTCTCCTAAACACTGGAATGACACAAAATGATCTGCAGTAAAAGAAAATATTACTGTATACATTTTGTAATTTTAAGAGGTGGTTTTTTGCTCTGTATTTTTATTTTCTCAAATGAACCTCATTGAGGACATGGAAAACTCCTCCAGAAAAGAACATACACGGAAAACTCCTCAGTTTGTGGCAATATGTGTTCTATTTCTCCTCCCAGGTGTATGGCCCAATTGTCACCAGATTTAGTCGCCTGGCTTTGTGGCCCTCACACTTGAGTTGAATTTTCCTGCTGTAAACAAAGATAGTAGTTCCACTAACCCCTTTGGATGGACCAGTCATCAACAACCTTTGGTAACAGGTGTAAATGGATCTGAAAATTGAAACTGGGTGCTGGATTTCCCCCTACTGTAAAACAATGACAAGAGTTATACCCCACGCAACAAAGTTGCGGGGGTATAATGTTTTTGACTGGTCAGTCTGTCAGACAGTCCTACTTGTTTTCCGGACTTTTTTTCTACACGCTTCCAGATATTGAGCTGATTTTTGGTATGTTAGTCTAACATGGTGGCCTACAGAACAAGTTTGCGTTTTGTTCCGCTCCACTGATTTTTACCGAAATTACGGCCCTTGGACTCTGAAAAATGCATCAAAATTACAGTTTTCCAGACTTTTTCTACACGCTTCCAGATATTGAGCTGATTTTTGGTATGTTAGTCTGACATGGTGGCCTGCAGATCAAGTTTGCATTTTGTTCTGCTCCACTGATTTTTACCGAAATTACCGCCCTTGAACTTTGAAAAGTTCATCAAAATTACAGTTTTGCAGACTTTTTTCCTACACGCTTCCAGATATTGAGCTGATTTTTGGTATGTTAGTCTAACATGGTGGCCTACAGAACAAGTTTGGGTTTTGTTCCGCTCCACTGATTTTTACCAAAATTACGGCCCCATAGACTTTGAAAAGGTCATCGAAATTACAGTTTTCCGGGCTTTTTCTCTACATGCTTCCAGATATTGAGCTGATTTTTAGCTCAACTTTGGCGAATCCAAATTTGAGCTTATGCCATGGCCCGTCTGTCCGTCAACAATTGGATACGACTTGGGCTAGAGGCCGTAGTTATGAACCGATCTTTACGAAACTTCTTGGGTACCTTTGTTATGACCGTGGGACGAGAACGAGTGTTTTTGGGTGCGGTCCGAAATTCAAGATGGCTGCCAGCCGCCATTTTGTACCGACGGTGCAGAAATCTGTTTTTTGTACAGAACTTCCATATGAAAGCTCTGATTTGAATAATTTTTTGTATGAATGTTTAGTACCATGGGATACATCACATATAATACGGGTTTTTTTCTCGTGCGTAAATTATGCAAATTAGACTAACTTTGATGTTTTTCGGTGTTACTTTCAGCACTGTAAGTGCAAATGCCAATACGGCTTGGGCTAGAGGCCGTATTTATGAACCGATCTTTACGAAACTCCTTGGGTACCTTTGTTATCACCGTGGGACGAGAACGAGTGTTTTGGGTCCGGTCCGAAATTCAAGATGGCCGATGGCAGCCATTTTGTACAAAATTTGGTGCAATCAGATTTTTGCACAGAACTTCCATATGAAAGCGCTGATTTGAATAATTTTTTGTGTGAATGTTTAGTACCATGGGATACATTACATATAATACAGGTTTTTTTCTCGTGCAGAAATTATGCAAATTAGATGAACTTTGATTTATTCAATGCTACTTATACACTGTAAGTGCACATGTCAATATGGCTCGAGCTAGAGGCTGTATTTATCAACCAATCTTCACAAAACTTCTTGGGTACCTTTGTTATCACCTTGGGACGAGAACGAGTGTTTCTGGGTGCGGTCCAAAATTCAAGATGGCTGCCAGTGGCCATTTTGTACCGAAATTAGGTACAATCAGTTTTTTGTACACAACTTCTATACGGCTCAGGCTAGAGGCCGTATTTATGACCCAATCTTTACGAATCTTCTTGGGTACCTTTGTTATCACCGTGGGATGAGAACGAGTGTTTTTGGGTGTGGTCCGAAATTCAAGATGGCCACCAGCAGCCATTTTGTACCAAAATTAGTGCAATCAGTCTTTTGTACAGAACTTCTGTATGAAAATTGATTTGAATAAATTTTTGTATGAATGTTTAGTAACATGGAATACATCACATATAGTACAGGTTTTTTTCTCGTGCAGAAATTATGCAAATTAGATGAACTTTGATTTATTCAGTGCTACTTACACACAGTAAGTACACGTCAATACGGCTCGGGCTAGAGGCTGTATTTATGAACCGATCTTCACAAAACTTCTTGGGTACCTTTGTTATCACCTTGGGATGAGAACGAGAGTTTTTGGGTGCGGTCCCAAATTTCAAGATGGGTACCTTTGTTATCACCTTGGGACGAGAACGAGTGTTTCTGGGTGTGGTCCAAAATTCAAGATGGCTGCCAGTGGCCATTTTGTACCGATGTTAGGTCCAAAATTAGGTCCAATCAGTTTTTTGTCACAACTTTTGTTGTCACCTTGGGACAGGAATGAGTGTGTTTTGGGATACCTTTGTTTTCACCTTGGGACAGGAATGAGTGTGTTTTGGGATGCCTTTGTTATCACTGTGCTATGAGAACAAATATTTTGGGGTTCAGTCAGACCCACTCTGGGACTCAAAGATTTCTTTTCTAGTTTAGCATCTGACTGTCACCCACTTTTACAATACTTTACCTATACATTTGTTACAGGCAACGGTCAGTATTTATGTACAGACCGTTACAATACTTTATATGTACCTTTGTTATCAGGTCATTACCTAAATGTTTGTCATTGCTGTGTCACATACTATACATGTACATGTCTTTGTCTTGACAAGTTGAGCTACAGTGTCATTGACACTTTCATTGGTATGTTTGTCTAACATGGTGGCCTACAGATCAAGTTTGCATTTTGTTCTGCTCCACTGATTTTTACCGAAATTTCGGCCCTTCGACTTTGAAAAGTTCATCACAATTACAGTTTTCCAGACTTTTTTTCTACACGCTTTCAGATATTATCAAAATTACGGCCATTTTAGTATGTGAGTCTACCACAATGACTTACAGATCAAGTTTGCGTTTCTTCTGCTCGTCTGATTTTTGCGGAAATTACGGGCCCTGGACTCTGAAAAATACAAGTAACAGATTTCTGGGTCATTTTTCTAAAAATTACAGTTTTCCAGACTTTTTTTCTACACGCTTCCAGTTATTATCTAAATTACGGCCATTTTAGTATGTGAATTTACCACAATGACTTACAGATGAAGTTTGCGTTTCGTTCTGCTCGGCTGAAAAACTTAGTTCAAGTTATGGATAAATTAGATAGACCTCCTACTGTAATTGTTGGTGACTTAAATGTCAATACTTTGAAAGAACCAAGTAACATATTAGGAAAAACATTGTCTCCAAAGTGTTAAAGCCAAGTTATTTGCTCACCGACTTACATTTCTGGCTCCTGTATTGACCATGTGTACATAAAAAAAGACATGGCTTTTGACACAAGAATAATCCTGGTTCCATATTCCCAGCATGCAGTTATTCAAGTCAGGATTAGAATATGAAGTGACTTCGAATTTGTTCATGAAGTAAAACAATAATCTATTTCACTTTTTGTGTATAAACACTGTTATTTGGGATAGCATTTCTAAATCTGACACCTTTTTTATAAACAAGCATACACTAAAGTAATTTTATCAGCAAAGACCTAGTGTGACCTTACATTATTTACAATGTGTGTTGGAAAGATCAAATTGGATTTAAAAAGGTTGGTATCATTAAATCTTAACATGGCTCCATATTTAAAATAAAATTAATTCTGCTTGAATTCTTTCAATACCTTTGAAACTACAGAACACTGTTTTCTGCAGTATTCCTAGAATCTATGTTTATTTTTAAAAAATGATTAGAGCTTGAAATATTGGGGGGCGCATGGGGTATGTGAGCGTGCTCACTAAGGTTCTATATTTACACCACTCAGCCCCCCTCCCCCCCCCCCCCCCCCCATGTGGATGGTCCAGTCCTCACCAACCTTTAGTAATATGTGTGCATGGATCTCACAATTGAAACTGGGTGCTTGACTTCTGCTGTAAAACAAAGACCGTAGTTTTGCATGCCCCATGTGGATGGTCCAGTCGTCACCCACTTTGGCAACAGGTGTATATGGATCTCATAATTGAAACTGGGTGCTTGACTTACCCTTGCTATAAAACAAAGACAATATATTCCCCATGTGGGTGATCCAGTCGTCGCCAACCATGGGTAAAAGTGGTACCTGAATTTCACAATTGAAACTGTGTGCTGGATTTCCCCTGCTGTAAAACAAATACAGTATGCCCCACACATGTATATGCGAGATATGGCAGTGTGTTTCCACAAATGATACTAGAACACATTCTAAGTTGCACAAAACACAGAAAACAAAGAAAAAACACAGCTATTGATAATGTTGTATTCAAGATGCACATGTACTAGTTCAAAGATTGACACATACAATTTATTTCATTTATTTAAACATTGAATTCGACTATAATAATTTATTACATAATGAAAAATTATTGAATCCCTTAAATATAAAATAAATTAATAAAATAAAATCATAACTGGATTGTACCCCTTTGCAGGCAACTGACCTGCATAAATCTCAGCCCTGTCTTGAGAGACAACCTGACTTGAAGAGGCCACTTTTGTCTGGCAGAAGGAGTGGTCTCTCCGGACAGATTTTGCTGCATAGCATTTTGGGGATGATATGAATGAGATTGTGAACCTTTTTGGTTAGAGTATTTCTTCCGAGAATTATTATACCCCCACTTTCGAAGAAAGAAAATAGATTACATGCATCTGTCAGTCCATGTGCGGGTCCATCCGAGAATATTCATAGCTTTCATATCCTAATAACTTAAGTATTTATTACTTCTTTTAATTCATTTTTACTTCATCAGTCCAGCAATGCAGTGGGGGGTATGAATTGTCTTCAGCAATAGCTCTTGTTGCCCTTGTTTTCAATAGGATGGAATATATTTGAATTTCAAAAGATAAAAAATTACATTCACTTTTAAATGACCCAATAAGTTTGTACTTTACATTGGGCACTATACACAACAAATTCCATTCAGGTTTCTTGGGTGGGATACTTTTCAATAAAATATGTTTGCAGAACTATGAGAAGTATTTTCGGTCAGTAACTTCAAGCATTGTTACTCTCCAGCCATGCATTTATAAATTCATTTGGCATCAAAATATGAAACAGAGTAGGCAGAGTAAGAACAATTGTATAACACTCAAGACATGTCCATATATTAGCTGTCCTTTTTCTGTTGTTTCTATTGGAAGTCTGATGTGTTTAGTAATTTGTCTAGTGAACTGAATAGCAAATTTTGGCCTAAAGTAAAAAATCTTTTTCTCAGGTCCTCCCACATGGTCCTTTTGGCTGCTGTTTGCTCTCTTTTTATAGCTGCTGTTTGCTCTCTTTTTATAACCAGTGCAAACTTTAAAAAAATTAAAATTCAACGGTTTATGTCTGATATTTTACACCAGTTAATAAAATTGATAAATTTGTCCCTTCATTGCAACAAGGCTTTGCAATGCTTTGGCATTGCAAAGCCTTCTTGCACTCAAGGGACTAAATACACCACCACCCATGCTATTCTGCAGATTATGAGGCCTAAAACATAAAACAAACCAAGAACATGAATTTATGATGGCAAAGAAATAATTACAAAAATAAAATAAAAAACGGCCTGCCCGCCCGCCCACATGCAGTTTTATAAAAAATGGCTTTACAAACAGAAGATCTACTTTGTGGGGCCTTACTGGTGACAAATGTATAATTTGTTAAATTCCTATACTTTTGGGTTTTTACATTTTCTCTGTCTTGTTGACTGAACTCTTTCAAACAGGATACAATGGATATACGACACGAGGTGGCCCTGACTGTCGAAAGTGTCGTTAAACCCCAATAAATAAATGCAATGAATAAAATGCTTACATTTGCAGTTTAAGGTAAAAAGGTATCATATGGCACTAAAAGTTTGAAGTAGTCTTTCTTTCAGAAAATGTGCCCCATATTTTGATTGAACTTTTCAGCAGTACCGCAAGTGATCTTTAGTTCTTTTATATATTGAAAGTGATAGAAACGAGATAAAACTTCCATCCCTTTTTCCAATACGATGACCAGAAGACGAAACTTGCAAAAAAATTTCTTGAGCTAAAACGTTTCCCCCCAAAATATAGCTTATGATCTCTTGTTGGAATGCACTTATTCCAATGAGCATTCATAAGCTATGTTTGTAAAATGGTGAAAAATGAATATATCCTAAAATTGGAATAATTTTTAGCTCACCTTTGACGTAGTCAAATTTGAGGTTTTGTCATGGCCTATCTGTCTGTCCGTCAACAATTCAGTATGGCTTGGGCTAGAGGCCGTATTTATGAACTAATCTTGACGAAACTTCTTGGGTACCTATGTTATCACTATGGGATGAGAACAAGTGTTTTTGGGTGCAGTCTGAAATTCAAGATGGTCGCCAAGCCATTTTGTACTGAAATTAGTGCAATCAGTTTTTTGTACAGAACTTCTGTATGAAAGTTCAGATTTGAATAAATTTTTGTATGAATGTTTAGTAACATGGAATGCATCACATATAATACATGTTTTTTTCTCATGCAGAAAGTATGCAAATTAGATGAACTTTGGTTTATTCAGTGCTACTTATACACAGTAAGTGCACAATACGGCTCGGGCTAGAGGCTGTATTTATGAACCGATCTTCACGAAACTTCTTGGGTACCTTTGTTATCACCTTGGGACAAGAACGAGAGTTTTTGGGTGCGGTCCAAAATTTCAAGATGGCCGCCAGTGGCCAATTAGACAGACTTTGATTTATTCAGTGCTACTTATATACAGTAAGTGCATATTTAAATACGGCTCTGGCTAGAGGCATCTAACTGTCACCCACCTTTACAATACTTTACCTGTACTTTTGTTACAGGCTACGGTCAGTATTTATGTACAGACCGTTACAATACTTTACATGTACCTTTGTTATCAGGTCATTACCTAGATGTGTGCCATTGCTGTGTCACTTACTATACATGTACATGTCCTACACAAGTTGAGCAACAGTGTTGTTGACACTTTCATTCTGGATAGCACTGGCCAGATATGGCAATTTTGTGATGTAAAGGGATATGGGTTGTGTTCATCAGGATGCATATGTAGAGAAAAATAACCAAAAAATACCGCCCCTTACAGAAATTACGATGAAAAGATATGAGAAACAAAAAATTTTCTTTTGAATGGTCTGTTAATATTTTTTTTATTTCAGGAGAACGTTGAAGACCATATTACAAAACAAGCCAAATTCATCAGGACTTTAATGAAAGCAGTATGTTCCAATGCAATTACAGGTAAGATGTAGTGTTTACTCAATATAATTGTAGGGAACCACAGGTATTGAACAGTGCTTGTTTACTTTGGTGGAACCAGTTCTGCTTTACTGGTAGAATAGGATCTACTTAGCAATGAAAGTTTGCAAACCCTCCAGAGCTGGCAACATTATTACAAATGATTACCAATGCCTTGTTTTGTGGTTGTGATACAGTCAACAATATTGAAAGTGGCTTCTAATTCTCAACCATTTAAACACCAGTTGACAAACATCAAATGGTGGAGCTCTGTTAACTGAATAGCCAACTTGCCAGCGAAAAATATTCTATTCACAGGAATTTTCATTTAAATGAAATTAGTCATTTTCTTCCATTCTGATGATAAATTGAGCATTTACTTCACAATATCTTGTATGATGGAACCCCCACAAGCTTTGTTAAACAAGTTGTAGTAGAATGAATGCTAATTTTTTAAGGAATGTAGACAGAAAGGTATGTAAAACAGAAATTCATTGGTTGTCTGCAAAATATTTGGACCAATAAAATATCTTGAATAAACAGATTTACTCAAAAATTTATAAGTAGTTAACAGGTCAGATTTATCCTGAAGATTTTGTGAATGATTTGTTGTTTGAAACTTATTTTCAGTATTCGGATTTATTCAATTAGGCTACTTCCAGTTAAGTGGGTCCTTTGTTCTTGGAAATATTAGACACCTTGTGTTAATTACAGCTATTGGTATAAAGGAACAAATATTGATAAAGAATAGACTAGAAGTCCTTTCTGTTCAGGCCGAATGGTATGAGCGTTTTGAGTTGGAAAATCTATTTTATTTCAGCAGTACGTCTTCTATCCGTATTTTTCGGGTTGTCGGGATCAGAGTTTAGGATTTGTATTATCCTGTATTTCACATTATTCACAGTGTGGTCTATTTAATTGTAATGGTAGGAGACGTGAGTCTCTCTTAAATTTGATATCGGCTAAGTGTTCTTTAATATGAATGTGGAATTGGCGTTTGGTTTCGCCCACATATTGTTTTCCGCATTTGGAACAGCTAATTAGGTAAATGCAATTTCTGGACATGCAGTTAGTTTTGAAAGTGCCTCTGTGTCTGGATTTCGAGGCCATTCCCGAGAACCATATAGATTTGGGTAATTGTGGACAGACAGGGCAGTTCTGATTCGAGCAAGGTGTGAATGGATTGGGTATGCTTCTACCGCTAATTGTTTGAATATTGGAAGTTTGGCTCTTGTCAAAATATTTTTGAGTGACGGGTTTCGTCTTCTGGCTTAGAGAGGCAGTTGGGAGAATATGGTGCGTCCCTGTGTGGTGCTTTGACGTATAGGCCAGAGGCTTCTTGTTATATGTTGATAAATGTCCTTACTTTCAGGGTTATATGTTACCACTAGTGGTGTTTTATCCACAGGCTCAACTTGGGGTGTGTGTTTATTTTTAAGCAGACTGAGTCGGTCAAGATTCTTGACCTTATGGTATGTTTGGAGAAGAAGGTTTTGAGGGTAACCTCTGTTAATAAAGTGTTCGATCATCAGGTGGGTGTGTTTGTCGAAGTCTTCTGTTGTGGTGCATATTCGTTTAATGCACAATAGTTGGCTGTAGGTTATCCCATCTTTTTGTTTTTGTGGGTGGTAGGAGTCTGCCCTAAGGGAGGCGTGAGTGTCCATGGGTTTGGTGTATAGGTCCATAGTGATTCTATTGCCATTTCTGGTGAGAATGACGTCAAGAAAGTTGACTGAGGTGGTGGAATATTCTGCCATGAACTTAATGGTGTTATGTGAATTGTTAAAGTGATTGATAAACTCCTGGAGGCCGTCCTCTCCATATGAGGAAAATATCGTCTATGTAGCAGAGATAGAGGTCCGGTTTTAGTCATGATTCGTTGACAATTTTGGTTTCTAATTCTCCCATAAAAAATGTTGGCAAGGCTGGGTGCTACTTTGGTGCCCATAGCAGTACCCCCAGTTCGAAGATAGTGTTCTTCATTGAAATCGAAGTTATTACAGTGGAGTACAATTTTGAGGAGGTCTTAATAGGTTGGTGGGTGAGATGTACCATTGGGGTTTTGTGCTATACAACACAGAAAAAGTGCTCAGATTAGCTTGCAAGTCTTTGGAGCGACTAGCTAACAGTCATGCACACCACGGCTGGACCAGGGCTGTATTTATTTTCAAATAACAAACAAATAGTCAGTATTATTATTTATTTATTCAACAAGTTGGCGGAGGCACCCCTCACCTCCTCATCGCTAGTCATCTCTTAGCTTTATAACTACACCACTGTAATTTCTCCTTCCTCCATCATGGCAAAACTGCTACTACCTCCAAATAAAACAAATCATGGAATAATGTATTTTCATATTCAAACCTTTATACTCAAATATTGAGAACTGATTGACATCAACACTGTCATAGAAGATCGGTACCACCATACCCTAAACGATACCGCCAGATATAACTCTAATATACTGTCCACCACTATACGTCACAGACAAACAAAACGGTATCGATGCTGCCACCCACATCTGTACCGGTACTGCCACATATAACAAAAGAAACAGTACCGCCAGACACACGGATCGGTACCGCCACACTGAAAAACCGTACCGCCAAACCAAATAGTATATGAAGGGGAAGGCTGACCCAACACTTCGCCTCTGAGGAGTTCAAATTAGAACGAAACCGGTCAGGCAACTTTAGCTACCAAAAGGGTATAGCCTAGCTATCCACTCTCACTGGCTCCTCCAGGGGCTTTTATTGTATTAATTGGAACAAATATTGGTTATCTTTTCAACACTTAAAACCTTCTCACTACTACTATAACTGATTAACTTAAAACTTTGTGGCTAATATAATTAATTCAGTTGGAAAAACTTTCTTTTAAGTTTTCTAAACTGGGCAGTTCACAAGTAAAAATCAAGAGACATGATTTTGTACCCCTGTTCCAGGACTTCACAATTGGGCGAATGGTTCCATTTGCCTACAGCTTGCCCATAAAAAAATGTAGACAAGCAATTTCTTGTTTGCCTAGATAATTGCGCAAGTAGCAAGAAGGTTTACATGAATTGCCTTTGTTGTGCAATTGTTAACTACTAAGATAACCAAACTTAGCCCTCATTAAAGTACTGTTTGTCCACGGTTTAATCCCTGTCAGAGGTTACTGCATTGTGTCCTTGGGCAAAGCAGTTAATCCTGATTGACCATTTGGGAACATGGTGGCACTGTGTACTAAGGCGTACTGCACGTCGATGCTAACCTTGCTTGTGTGAATTTAGTACGCTGGGAAGTTTGACAGTTGCTCGCCATTGCTCTGTGATTCTTTCCAGGTATTCTGGCTTCCTCCACTTGTAAAACTGTACGACATGAGGTGACCCTGGCTGTCAAAACTTTCATTAAACTCTAATAAATAATAAATAAAGTACTGTTTTGTAATACATTGGAGCCCACTTAGGCCATTAAAAAAAAGTCTATGTTCTCAAGCACCGCCCGTGTCATTAAATTTATGCCGCATCATTAAATTCCCGCAATACCCAGTCAGAATAAAAAATTCCGTCCTGTCCAAAAAAATTCTACGGTCGGTATTTTCGGATCGATAAAAAATAAGTTTTCGTCACTCTGGGCTGACAAAAGGCTGAATAAAACTGCTTCGGTCTTTGTGAGTGCATGTTTAAAAACAGTTTCAACTCCTGAATTTTTTTCTGCTGGAATCAGTATTTCTGAAATGTTTTCTGAAAATAGAATCCATGTAAAACATTTTTAAACACATTCTATGAGGGTGGAAGTGACAGATAACAGGACAAGTGTATCTTCCCCACCTGGGACTTAAAGGACAAGAAATATTTTTTTCTCTCACCTGATCTTTTTCAAATCTCATATGTAGCTTTGGTGAGATGTCGAGATGAGAGCTAGTGAATTTTTCTGAACTTCGTTGAAAAACATGGTCGCCAGAAGCCATCTTGTATTTGGCATATAAATTGTCAACAATTCCGTTGGAACACCTTACAGGCCACATCTCTCCCCCGATCTGATCCAAATTTTATTTGTGATGGAAGCTATTGAATTTTTCCGAATTTTATTCGTAAAACACAGCCGCCAGTGGCCATCTTAGATTTTCCATATGAATTGTCAACAATTCCATTGGCACACCCTACAGACCACATCTTTCACCTGACCTGTTTCATATGTAGCTTTGGTGTGTTGTCTGGATGGGAGCTATTGATTTTTTCTGCCTTGGCTTTGGCATATAAATTGTCAACAATTCCATGAGCACACCCTACAAGCTACATCACTCACCCAATTTTGTTCAAATTTCATATGAATCTCGGGTGTGATGTCTACATGGGAGCTATCAAAGTTTTCTGAATTTTGTTCAAGAACATGGCCGCCGTCTTGGATTTAGTATAGAAATTGTCAGCAATTCCACTAATACACCGTACAGTTCGCATAGCTGCTAGCAGCCATCTTGGATTTGGCACATAAATTGTCAACAATTTCATTGGAACACCCAACAGGCCACATCTCTCAGACGATCAAATCCAAATTGTATATGTGACTTTGGGGTAATGTCTAGATGGGAGCTATTGAATTTTTTCCGAATTTTGTTCGAAAAACCTAGCCGCCATTGGCCATCTTAGATGTTTCATATAAATTGTCAACAATTCCATTGGCACACCTTACAGTCCACATCTCTCACCTGACCTTTTTTCAGATTTCATATATTATAGCTTTGGTGTGATGTCTACATTGGAACTATCAAATTTTTCTGAATTTTGTTCAAAAACTTGACTGCCATCTGCCATCTTGGATTTAGTATAGAAATTGTCAGCAATTCATTAGTACACCCTACAGGTCGCATGCCTCGCCCGATCTTTTTCAGATTTCATATATAGCTTTGGTGTTATGTCTTTCTGTGGAAACTTGATTAAATGACGTGACATTACTGGAGATTTCTATTTAGTTCAGTCCCTTCAAGGACAAGTTGAGGTGCAGTGTCATTGACACTTTCATTGCATATTGCAGCTTTAGCAAACGTACTGATTTGTTTTCAGATTTGCTCATTCTTTGGAGAGAGATCAGTTGTATCTTCATAAGTTAATGTGCAGAAAGTTTCTCTTTAAAGAGCATAAAGAGACACAAATGCATAAAAACAGTAACTGTTTTTAACCCTAGCCTATCAGATATGTTCAGTTCCCTGTAGGATCCCAGATATGTTCAGCTCCCTGAAGGATCCCAGAAAGAGTAGCAGTGCTTGTTTACTGTGGCGAACCAGCTTTTATTTTATCAGTTAAATAGGACCCGGTCACTAATGCCTGGGACGGAAGTTCTCTAAGTAACAAGGGCAACATAGGTGTAAACAATTGGCTGGACGTGACTTTATATCCATGTTTCCCCACAGGAACCCCGGTAAGTGAAGCAGTGCCTGTTCACTGTAATAAACAGGCTTTGTTTTACTGGTAAAATAGGACCCAGTCACCAATGCTTGGGAAGTGCAAACCCTCTCTAGAATGGGCAACATGGCTTATTAATGCTCACCCCTGGTCTCGAGTTGATACTCATGTTGTGGTCATGATTAGCCATTATGCAAAAATATGTGACCTTAAACACCAATAAATAAATAAATAATAAATATATCCATGTTGCAGTCATGATTAGTCATTGTACATAAATATGCAACCTTTAACACCAATAAATAAATAACAATAAGGCCATAAAAAAAAGAACCTCTGTTTCTCAGGCCCGTGGGCACGGTCATTTTTGGAGCGCATGCAACCTTTTTATGACACCCAAAAATCTTTTAAAAAAATTGGAGATATTGTGCTCATTTCGGTAAATCGATATCGATGCGTTCGCAAATTTTAAATTAACACACTTCAAGCTTTTTCTACATCATACCTTAATAAAGTGGGTGGGTTTTAGCAATATTCACGACAGAAAGTGTTTTATTCTGTAAAAGGTAAGTCATAATGACAGCAAGAAGGAAGGTGTCTTTCAGTCTGACAACAGTCACAAAGGGGAATGGTCGATTCGCACCACGTTTGATTCGCACCAACCCTGAGAAAGTCTGCAAAGTCAGGTGCTATGTTGAATGGAACACAGTCTCCTAGCATTTATTTTTAGTAAGGCCATAAAAAAGAACCTCTGTTTCTCAGGCCCATGTGCATGGTCATTTTTGGTGCGCATGCAACCTTTTTATGACACCAAAAAATTTTCAAAAAAAATTTGAGATATTGTGCTCATTTCGGTAAATCGATATCGATGCGTTCGCAAATTTTAAATTAATACACTTCAAGCTTTTTCTACATCATACCTTAATAAAGTGGGTGGGTTTTAGCAATATTCACGACAGAAAGTGTTTTATTCTGTAAAAGGTAAGTCATAATGACAGCAAGAAGGAAGGTGTCTTTCAGTCTGACAACAAACAGTCACAAAGGGGAATGGTCGATTCGCACCACGTTTGATTTGCACCAACCCTGAGAAAGTCTGCAAAGTCAGGTGCTATGTTGAATGGAACACAGTCTCCTGACATTTATTTTTAGTAACATTTGTATTGTAAATGGCCGTCATTGGGAATTTGTATACTGTTACTTGAAACCGTTTCGAGTTTCCCAGTTAATTTAAATAAATGCATTTGAGATGCAGGATAATTGGATAACTAATAGTAACCGTTGCTTGATATAAAAGTAACAGTCATAGTTGAAAATAAATCGCATATAGGCAGGTATGTGCTGTCGAATTGGTTAATAAAAACATGCAAACATTCGTTTTGTATTTCATTTTCAGATTTCAAAAAAATATGATTTATGGATAAACTGCCCGTTCAAATGGGTTGTGATAATTTTGAATATAATGGGGAAAAATTGCGATTCACAATTTTATTAGGCAGGTTGTGAAAGGATTTTTTTTGGGGGGGTGAAATAAATCTCTGAAAGTTGGCACTTCGACATTTGATTTGTCCCAGAGACGTTTCAACCCGAGGCATTTCGTGACTTTCATCCTGTGTTATAATTTTCACGTTTCACTGAAAAAACAAACATTCAAACCCCACTTCGTTTACGACCCAACACCCCTATGGTGATTAACCAATATATTTGCGAAATTTTGCGTTGTCCACCAGGCGTTTGGGTGGGGGTCATATTACCACAAACAACCTCTCGGGGAGAAAATAAAAAGAAAAAAAAAAACGCCCGCCTGCATGCTTTTTTGGAAAAAATGGCCGGAGAAACAGACAATCAACTTTGTATGGCCTAACATTTGTATTGTAAATGGCCATCATTGGGAATTTGTGTACTGTTATTTGAAACCGTTACGAGTTTCCCAGTTAATTTAAATGCATTTGAGATGCAGGATAATTGGATAACTAATTGCTCGATATAAAAGTAACAGTCATAGTTGAAAATAAATCGCATATAGGCAGGTATGTGCGGTCGAATTGGTTAATAAAAACACGCAAACATTCGTTTTGTATTTCATTTTCTGATTTCCGAAAAATATGATTTATGGATGAACTGCCTGTTCAAATGGGTTGTGATAATTTTGAATATAATGGGGAAAAATTGCGATTCACGATTTTATTAGGCAGGTTGTGAAAGGATTTTTGGGGGGGTGTAAAATAAATCTGTGCAAGTTGGCACTTCGACATTTGATTTGTCCCGGAGACGTTTCATCACAGGAGTTTTCAGGTAACCAGAAATCTCTTATTAGCTCAACTTTGACGAAGTCAAATTTGAGCTATTGTCATGGCCCGTCGTCCGTCTGTCCGTACGTCAACAATTGGCTATGGCTCGGGCTAGAGGTTGTATTTATGAACCGATCTTTACGAAACTTCTTGTGTACCTTTGTTATGACCCTGGGACGGGAACGAGTGTTTTTGGGTGTGGTCCGAAATTCAAGATGGCTGCCAGCGGCCATTTTGTACCGATGATGCAAAAATCAGTTTTTTGTACAGAACTTCTGTATGAAAGTTCTGATTTGAATAAAGGTTTGTATAAATGTTTAGTACCATGGGATACATCACATATAATACGGGTTTTTTTCTCGTGCGTAAATTATGCAAATTAGACTGACTTTGATTTATTTAGTGTTACTTTCAGAGCTGTAAGTGCCAAGCTGCTATGGCTCAGGCTAGAGGCTGTATTTATGAACCAATCTTTACGAAACTTCTTGGGTACCTTTGTTATGACCGTGGGATGAGAACGAGTGTTTTTGGGTGCAGTCTGAAATTCAAGATGGCTGCCAGCAGCCATTTTGTACCGACGATGCAGAAATTTTTTTTTTGTACAGAACTTCCATATGAAAGCTCTGATTTGAATAATTTTTCGTATGAATGTTTAGTACCATGAGATACATTACATATCATATGGGTTTTTTTCTCGTGCTTATATTATGCAAATTAGACTAACTTTGATTTATTTAGTGTTACTTTCAGCACTGTAAGTGCAAATGCCAATACGGCTCGGGCTAGAGGCCGCATTTATGAACCGATCTTTACGAAACTCCTTGGGTACCTTTGTTATCACCGTGGGACGAGAACGAGTGTTTTGGGGTCCGGTCCAAAATTCAAGATGGCCGATGGCAGCCATTTTGTACAAAATTTGGTGCAATCAGATTTTTGCACAGAACTTCCATATGAAAGAGCCGATTTGAATAATTTTGTGTGTGAATGTTTAGTACCATGGGATACATCACATATAATACGGGTTTTTTTCTCGTGCAGAAATTATGCAAATTAGATGAACTTTGATTTTTTCAGTGCTACTTACACACAGTAAGTACACATGTCAATACAGCCCGGGCTAGAGTCTGTATTTATGAACCGATCTTCACGAAACGTCTTGGGTACCTTTGTTATCACCTTGGGACGAGAACAAGTGTTTCTGGGTGCGGTGCAAAATTCAAGATGGCTGCCAGTGGCCATTTTGTACCGAAATTAGGCCTAATCAGTTTTTTGTCACAACTTCTACACAGCTCATATTTGTGAACTGATCTTCACGAAACTTCTTGGGTACCTTTGTTTTCACCTTGGGACAGGAATGAGTGTGTTTTGGGGTGCCTTTGTTATCACTGTGCTATGAGAACAATATTTTGGGGTTCAGTCAGACCCACTCTGAGACTCAAAAGATTTCTTTTCTAGTTTAGCATCTGACTGTTACCCACCTTTACAATACTTTACCTATACATTTGTTACAGGCAACGGTCAGTATTTATGTACAGACCGTTGAGGGCGCGGTGGCTCAGTTGGGGGGGGGGGGGCACGGTGGCTCAGTTGGTAGAGGTGCAGGCTGCAAGCCGAGAGGTCCTCGGTTCGAATCCCACCTGTGGCAACCGCGTTGTGTCCTTAGGCAAGACACTTCACCCCGATTGCCTACATGGGGGCACAATGACGCTGTGTACTGAGGCGTACTGCACGTCGATGGTGCGCATGTCTTCAACCAATCTAACCCTGCCTGTGCTGTGGTGCAGAGTTCAGAGTTACGATGTTGGAGAGCTGACAGCTGCTCGTCGTTGCTCGGTGGTTCTCTCCGGGTACTCCGGCTTCCTCCACCCGTAAAACTGTCACGGTCACGATTAGCCATTGTGCATAAGTATGTGACCTTAAACACCAATAAATAAATAAATAAATATATGTACAGACCGTTACAATACTTTATATGTACCTTTGTTATCAGGTCATTACCTTGATGTTTGTCATTGCTGTGTCACATACTATACATGTACATGTCTTTGTCTTGACAAGTTGAGCTACAGTGTCATTGACACTTTCATTTTTCATAATTCTGGTGATAAACTTTGCATTTATTCAATCTTAGTCTGACAGGAGGTGGAATAGCACTTGATTATTTTGGTAAGCAATGTCTGTTTACTGCTATAATCAGTAGTGATGAACTGTTTATCAAAACTTGCTATAGACTGACTACTGATTATTTCTCTGCCAATTTCAATGCCGAATCCGATGGTTGAAATAGGACCCAGAAGAAAATCTGTTTGTGACTGTTATACTGCAGAATTTCATTGATAAATCACCAATTACGAAAGCTTAAGGCCAAGAAAAAAAAGTTTTGGTTCTCAGGCACCGCCGCGTTGGAAAAATACCCCCCCGGATTGAATTTTTTATGGAGGTTCGAGATTTTCCCAAAAGTAAACAATGCACCGCCAATCTCAGACATTGCAGTATAACAAAAATAGGTAAAACGAACAGTAAAAACCCTCCCGACTTGCTATAACACGCCAGGTATGATTACGTTAATATGCCGATGCACAACTGAACTTGATCTGTACCAGTATTTATATAAAGGTTCAAACAACTCGGACTTGGCATAAACAAACAACGCAATGGATCAGTGGCGGCCGAGCAGTGATGAGCCTCCCGCCCCTCTCCACTGGACTTGCTAGGTTAATCCCGATTCGAGAAAACTTTGAATTTTATGTTTAAAAGAAGCCATTTCCTTGCATCTAGAGACGGGATTGGCGATTCATTCACATCCACATGAAAGGGTGCTCCGGTTGGCTTGATGTAGTTTCCCACATTTCCCCCCCCTCCCCCTTCCCGGGTACCCAGGACTTGTCCATTGTACTCCTAATGGGGTGAGCCGCCACTGCAATTGACATGCATTAAATAGTTGCCTTATGCATTGAAACATCTATTAAATGGTCTATCAATAACGTTACAATCACATTATTTTACCACAAGGGCGAATCTAGTCATTGGTGCACTTGGTATGCACCTTCCCCCTACCCTACCCACCCCCTCCCCCCCCCCCCCCCTATTTTCTCCCGGAGACGGGTTGTGCATTGTGGATATCTGCTTCGGGTGCAAGATAATTGCATCTTTTGGGATTAAATTTCAAAATTTGGATGACAATACACTCCTGCAAACTTGGGCTTTGGTGCGGAACCCCCATCCCGGCCCTCACAGCTTTTAGTAAAGTCCTTTATCTGCCACTGAACCAACACTGTTCTAAGCGGCATTGGAGCGTATAAACAGCTCACCAGAAGCTTATTAAAAAGTGTATTTTTGTACCGTTGAAAGGTAACTAATGTAAGGGAGGTAATCAAATTAGCTACCGAAGAACTCTTTTTTTTTCATGCATTGGAAATTGCTGATAGTGCTTATGCCTATTGTGACCTGCTAACCACCTCCCCCCCCCCCCCCCCCCCACGCATATGTCTCACCAAATTTAATTTGCTTTATTCCATGGCTGATTTTAAATAATTTGTGATCTCAGACTTTGATATCATGAACTTTTTCTATTTTTAGCTCAACTTTGACGAAGTCAAATTTGAGCTATTGTCATGGCCCGTCGTCCGTCTGGCCGTCTGTCCGTACGTCAACAATTGGCTATGGCTCGGGCTAGAGGTCGTATTTATGAACCGATCTTTACGAAACTTCTTGTGTACCTTTGTTATGACCCTGGGACGGGAACGAGTGTTTTTATGTGTGGTCCGAAATTCAAGATGGCTGCCAGTGGCCATTTTGTACCGATGATGCAAAAATCAGTTTTTTGTACAGAACTTCTCTATGAAAGTTCTGATTTGAATAAAGTTTTGTATAAATGTTTAGTACCATGGGATACATCACATATAATACGGGTTTTTTTCTCGTGCGTAAATTATGCAAATTAGACTGACTTTGATTTATTTAGTGTTACTTTCAGAGCTGTAAGTGCCAAGCTGCTATGGCTCGGGCTATAGGCCATATTTATGAACCAATCTTTACGAAACTTCTTGGGTACCTTTGTTATGACCCTGGGACGGGAACGAATGTTTTTGGGTGTGGTCCGAAATTCAAGATGGCTGCCAGTGGCCATTTTGTACCGATGATGCAAAAAATCAGTTTTTTGTACAGAACTTCTGTATGAAAGTTCTGATTTGAATAAAGTTTTGTATAAATGTATAGTACAGTGGGATACATCACATATAATACGGGTTTTTTTCTCGTGCGTAAATTATGCAAATTAGACTAACTTTGATTTATTTAGTGTTACTTTCAGAGCTGTAAGTGCCAAGCTGCTATTGCTCGGGCTAGAGGCCGTATTTATGAACCAATCTTTACGAAACTTCTTGGGTACCTTTGTTATGACCGTGGGACGAGAACGAGTGTTTTTGGGTGCAGTCCCAAATTCCAGATGGCTGCCAGCAGCCATTTTGTACCGACGATGCCGAAATCTGTTTTTTGTACAGAACTTCCATATGAAAGCTCTGATTTGAATAATTTTTTGTATGAATGTTTAATACCATGGGATACATTACATATATTACAGGGGTTTTTTTTGTGCATAAATTATGCAAATTAGGCTAACTTTGATTTATTTAGTGTTACTTTCAGCACTGTGAGTGCAAATCCCAATACGGCTCGGGCTAGGGGCTGTATTTATGAACCGATCTTCACGAAACTTCTTGGGTACCTTTGTTACCACTGTGGGACGAGAAGAAGTGTTTTGGGGTCCAGTCTGAAATTCAAGATGGCCGCTAGCAGCCATTTTGTTCAAAATTAAGTGCAATCAGATTTTTGCGCAGAACTTCCAAATGAAAGATCTGATTTGAATAAATTTTTGTATGAATGTTTAGTACCATGGGATACATTACATATAATACAGAGTTTTTCTCGTGAATAAATTATGCAAATTAGGGGTCCGGGTGGGACTTAGAAAATTTTGGACCAAAATCCGGAAATTAGTTTTTTGGTTTTTTATGCGTTTTGGTCAATTTTAAGACAAAAAAAAAAAAAATTTTTTTACACTGAAAATTTTTGGGGTCCGGGTGGGACTTTTGGACCAAAATCCGGAAATTAGTTTTTTGTGTTTTGATGCATTTTGATCAATTTTAAGAAGAAGAAGAAAAAATTTTAGTCTGAAAATATTTTGTTTGGGACTGAAAATTTCCACACAAAAATAATAATCTACAATGATTGGTCTTAATCTGTAGTCCATTACAGTCACCTTGTAATTCTTTTTTTTATTGTTGACTGGGCCAAAACAAATACTAATTCCTGTCATATTCATTATTCAGTTGTCTTGGTCACAGCAAGTACTAATTCCTGTCATATCCAAGTTGAGCTACAGAGTCATTGACTCTTTCATTTATTGAGTTTTGATCATTAAAGCCTTTATAAAGATCACGCTGGCCACCATTTTAGTGTCGTTAAGCTGACAAGTCACAACAACAGAACAAACCTTTTCACTTCATGCAAAGTTTAAGACACCAGTATTGCAGTCTCTGGTGGATTGCTGGTTTGGGGTTCCAGCCTTAAAACGATCCCCCACGCAGTCACTTAACTGTGACTTAGTTTATTCATTTTCAAACAGAAATGTATCTTGTCTGCCTTAAAATAAAATTCCAGAAATTAAGTTGGAAACTATTTATTTGCTATATCTGTGAACAATACCGAATTCCCAATCTCTTGAATCCATTCTCAGAGGTCAAAGGTTTTAAAATGAGGACCATTTGTTCTTTTTCAATTCAGAGAGGGGCAAACACACAACAAGTTAACCCTTTACCTAACGTAACTGCCAAAACCGGCCAGCGCTATTATCAAAAATCGCCAATTAATTTTCATTCGTTCCAACAAGGGGTCATAACCTATGTTTTTGAGACAAAAAATGAAAAAAATTAGTTATTCAAGAATTATTTTTGCAAGTGTTGTCTGCTTTTCAGGTTAGGTAAAGGGTTAAATATATGTTAAAAATATTTGTGTTTTTTTTTTTATTAGAAATATAACCACAAAAACCAACATAAAAAAAAACAATAGCTACTATAGAGGATATTCACGAAAATTTGATGAATACCGAAAATATCTCTTGAGTGGCTACAAAGAAATATGAGGATCTTCACGAGCGACGCAGTCGCGAGTGAAGATCCTCATATTTCTTGTAGCCACGAACGAGATATTTTCGGTATTCATCAAATTTTCGTGAATTTTCTTTTTATTTCTACGACTACAAACTCTCCAATTTGTGGCCTTTATTTGCCATTAAGGCGCAAAATTTATGTGCCGAACCGGCGTCCATACAAAAATTACAACAACCAAACTCCAACCATTGGAATGTGTGAATATCCGCACAAAAAGTAGTCCCGTCTTATTTCTCCCCTAACTTTACGATTTACCAAGGCTGGCGAATTGAAATAATCGCAATGTGTTTCGAAGAAATAGAACAATAACAAAAAACACCACTTTCTTATTTTCAGTAACAAGACACGTCATTTTATTTTTTTTGAACTCAATGCACTGAAGACGTGTGAAGTTGAACTGAAGAAATTTGAAAGTGATTTCGGCTTTTCGCTGGAAGGTGAATGAGAAAGTCAAACTTTGAAACCGCTGATTTAATGAATTGATTTAGTCACTGTCACTATCAATTATTCGAATTCGTTTGTATTTGGGACTCTGGAATTCATTACTGATGTGCTGACTCTGTGATGATTGCATGTAAATGTTTATCGGCCCATTAAACGTGCTGCCACTGAACATCGAAGACAGTGGAAATGAACCTACGATGAAATATCGATTTCTAAATATCATTTTGATATTTCGTTTTGCCGACCGACAGGGGAATATGACTTAATTTTTCAGCGTGAATTGATGCCTGAGCATTAAATAAAAAGAATATATATATTTCAATATTTGATACTTCTGCTAATATACAGTAGTACTGGTACATGTCCTACAAAATCTTGAAACTTTTTGTATGAATTCCGATGGTTGTGAAACTGAGTATAGTATCATTGTGGGGTAAAATTTCAACCTCAGAATGAGAGATGACATCTCTAACTGGTTTGGTGCATTTCTTCTGGCCTGCTATGAACTGCTGTGTTGATCTGTCATGAAATCCTTGAAAAAAACAATGAATTTTGGAAAACCAATTGCCTGAGAACCAAACTATTTATTTTTTTTTTACCTAATACCACATAAGTTCTCAGAGTTTGCATGTTTAGTGTTGAATAATAGTAGGCAAAATTATATTTGCATTTTTAGCTCACCAACTTTAGTTGTGTGAGCTTATGGCATGGCTCGATCGGTCGGCGTCAGCATACGTGTTCAATAACGTTAAAGCTTCTGTTTAGGTCACTTACTCACCCTATTTCCATATCATGGCTTTTATAATGCTGCTATATGATGATTATTATTATTTTACCATGATTTAACCCCTCATACCCAACATTTTAGACATTTTTCTTGACATTTTTAGTTGCGTTTAGTTTTCTGTTTAGCTCAGAATTTCATGTTTAAGTGTTTAGGTCAGCTTCTGTGCTCCTTCTCGTCCCATGGCACTTGTATTCATCATACATGTTATTCAGTATCATTGTTCCATGATTAACCCCTCATACCCAGCATTTTAAACATTTTTCTTGACATTTTTAGTTGCATTTAGTTTTCTGTTTAGCTCAGAATTTCATGTTTAACTTGGTGTTTAGGTCAGCTGCTGTGCTCCTTCTCTTCCCATGGCACTTATATTCATCATACATGTTCCTCAGTATCATTGTTCCATGATTAACCCCTCATACCCTGCATTTTAAACATTTTTCTTGACATTTTTATTTGCGTTTAGTTTTCTGTTTAGCTCAGAATTTTATGTTTAACTTAGTGTTTATGTCAGTTTCTGTGTTTTACTTTTAAGAGGTTGTGTTTAGGTAAGCTTTGTCACATGTTTTGAGCCTGTTTGATACAGTTCTTGGGTTTGCCAAAGATACTATCAAAGAGGAATGTTGGTGAGCTATAGGGTGTTGGCGTCCTTCTTGTTGGGATGGGGTTTAGATCGTTATAAACGATACAGTCACACGATATTGTTCTCTTGTGATGATTGTGTGTTATTCTGGTAAATTGTGTTAATACGGTTTTGTGTAATAATACACTTGGCTGTATTAACCAGGAATATACTAAGCACACATGCTTTGTCTTAATTGAATAATGACGTTGATGTTAATGTGTGTTGTGAAGTTGTATGGCACATTGTTTACAGACACCCACGCGACGTCAGAATATATTATTTAATATAAATGACTTAAAAAATGAGCTTGACAAACTGAAAACGTGTTTGTGACAATCTTGCAGCTTTCATGTTGCGTAACAATAATCTTCCATCGAAAAAAGAGTATTTTTTAGTTTTTCTCCAATTTTAATTTCTTATTGTATTGTGATACTTGCATCATGAAGTACTACAGACTAGTGGCTGAGCGCATTTTATTTATACATGTATCCTCCAATGCAACGTTGTACAGCACCATGAGTGAAGACTGGTGACTTCGTTCAGCTGGGAACGATCTCGTACCGATTGCAGATGGGAAATTCCGTAATATCTCGGCTCTGCAAATTCCTAAATATTCTGGTATGCACTGCACACGTTTTTAATGGGGAAACTTTATTGAAATGGCCAGATATCAAAGAGATTTTAATAGTCAGTGTTACATTAAATATAGAATAACCAGAAACTGCCAGTTGTCAAAATCGGCTGATGCCCCATAACCAGCCGGTTCCGATTCATCACTTATAATCAGGCCTGGAAATCTGAGGGGCACGATTTTTCTCGTGCCCACTGCACGTGCAGTTTTGATCCCTGCTCAAGCATTTTTCCATGTTCCCCAAGTCCCATGGTATTGAACATCGCAAGTATAATTTCTCGGCAGTCGCGACTCTTAGTGGTAAGAATTAAATACAAATGGCATCAAACTTGGATCCCTTTGGCATGAGACAACTCAAAAAATATCAATCCGATTGTCATGTTACTTTATATATTTATTCAGGTTACTGATGTGCTGTGCTGTATAGTTTTTTATGTAAATCTGATAATTTGATCTGGAGATATTAACCCTTTATCCATCAAATTAGTCACTCCTCCAATCCATTTCTACATGTACCCATCCCTTGTATGGTGTACATAATGTCGGCATCCGTGGTGGCCCTCCGTCATACAGCTAAGTTACTTTATATTTGTGTTCAGGTTACTGAGGTGCCGAGCTGTATAGTTTTTGGTGTTAATCTGATTATTTGATCTGGAGATATTAACCCTTTATCCTTCAAATTGAAAATTCCTCCAATCCCTTTGGCATGAGATAACTCAAAAAATATCAATCCGTTTGTCATGTTACTTTATATATTTATTCAGGTTACTGATGTGCTGTGCTGTATAGTTTTTTATGTAAATCAGATAATTTGATCCGGAGATATTAACCCTTTATCCATCAAATTAGACACTCCTCCAATCCATTTCTACATGTACCCATCCCTTGTATGGTGTACATAATGTCGGCATCTGTGGTGGCCCTCCGTCATACAGCTTTCTGCTAGTTGCGCGAATGGGTACACTTCTGACGATTTCATCGGCCTATTTTTAATTACAAAATATTACTTACCTCATTAAATTTACACTTTGTTTATTGAACAAATGTGAGAAGAAACACTTAATTCCAACTCCAAACAATGTCCAGTTACCAATTTCAGCCAAGTTGATAAGTGGGATGTTGCAACATTTCTCCTGTTTTTTATCAAGGACCATGAATCTGACGTTTTGTCCAACTTGAGTGGGCATTATTATGACATGGGTTGGGCATCTTGATTCTTAAATCTAAAAACAAAGCAATATCTCCGACACAGTAATGGGTAACCCTTTTTTAGCTCAACTTTGGCAAAGCCAAATTTGAGCTTATGCCATGGCCAGTTGTCCGTCGTCTGTCTGGCCGTCTGTCCGTCAACAATTCAATACGGCTCGGGCTTGAGGCCGTATTTATGAACCGAACTTTACGAAACTTCTTGGGTACCTTTGTTATGACTGTGGGACGAGAACGAGTGTTTTTGGGTCCGATCCGAAATTCAAGTTGGCCGCCAGCCGCCATTTTGTACCGACGATGCAGAAATCTGTTTTTTGTACAGAACTTCCATATGAAAGCGCTGATTTGAATAATTTTTTGTATGAATGTTTAGTACCATGGGATACATCACATATAATACAGGTTTTTTTCTCGTACGTAAATTATGCAAATTAGACTAACT
This sequence comes from Pictodentalium vernedei, assembly GCA_031216915.1. Taxonomy (NCBI): domain Eukaryota; kingdom Metazoa; phylum Mollusca; class Scaphopoda; order Dentaliida; family Dentaliidae; genus Pictodentalium; species Pictodentalium vernedei. The sequence continues at coordinate 189,138,336 of CM062290.1, forward strand.
TTGGTATATTTAGTGTTACTTTCAGCACTGTATGTGCAAATGTCAATATGGCTCGGACTGGAGGCCGTATTTATAAACCAATCTTTACGAAACTTCTTGGGTACCTTTGGTATCACCGTGGAACGAGAACGAGTGTTTTGGGGTGCGGTCCGAAATTCAAGATGGCCGATGGCAGCCATTTTGTACAAAATTAGGTGCAATCAGATTTTTGCACAGAACTTCCATATGAAAGTGCTCACTTGAATAATTTTTTGTGTGAATGTTTAGTACCATGGGATACATCACATATCATACGGGTTTTTTTCTCGTGCAGAAATTATGCAAATTAGATGAACTTTAATTTTTTCAGTGCTACTTACACACAGTAAGTGCACATGTCAATACAGCTCGGGCTAGAGGCTGTATTTATCAACTGATCTTCACGAAACTTCTTGGTTACCTCTGTTATCACCTTGGGATGAGAACAAGTGTTTCTGAGTGCGGTCCAAAATTCAAGATGGCTGCCAGTGGCCATTTCGAACCGAAATAGGTCTAATCAGTTTTTTGTACACAACGTCTATATGGCTCAGGCTAGAGGCCGTATTTATGAACCGATCTTTACGAAATGTCTTGGGTACCTTTGTTATCACCGTGGGATGAGAACGAGTGTTTTTAGATGCGCTCCAAAATTCAAGATGGCCACCAGCAACCATTTTGTACCGAAATTAGTGCAATTAGTTTTTTGTACAGAACTTCTGTATGAAAGTTCTGATTTGAATAAATTTTTATATGAATGTTTAGTAACATGGAATACATTTCATATAATACAGGTTTTTTTCTCGTGCAGAAATTATGCAAATTAGATGAACTTTGATTTATTCAGTGCAACTTATACACAGTTAGTACACATGTCAATATGGCTCGGGCTAGAGGCTGTATTTATGAACCGATCTTCAGAAACTTCTTGGGTATCTTTGTTATCACCTTTGGACTAGAATGAGTGTTTTTGGGTGCGGTCCAAAATTCAAGATGGATGCCATCAGCCATTTTGTACCGAAATTAGGTACAATCAGTTTTTTGTACACAACTTCTATACAGCTCGGGCTAGAGCCCATATTTATGAACCGATCTTTACGAAACTTTTTGGGTACCTTTGCTATCACCGTGGGATGAGAACGAGTGTTTTTGGGTGCGGTCCGAAATTCAAGATGGCCGCCGGCAGTCATTTTGTACCGAAATTAGTGCAATCACTTTTTTGTACAGAACTTCTGTATGAAAGTTCTGATTTGAATAAATTTTTGTATCAGTGTTTAGTAACATGGAATACTTGGTTTCCATAAGATTTACTGCACAAACACATCTTTTAGAATCCTTTGATTTATCAAGATTTTGGGAGGCGGCATTTGCCACTCGCCTTATTTCCAAATCAGGCCGAGGGTGAGGGCAATCTCTCCTCAAAAGGCTCAGGCATGCATTTTTTTTTTGCTGCACCAATGATGAATCATAGTTATCCCTGTCTTATTGTATTTGATGAGAAACTGTGACACTGAGGTATAATATGAAATATGTGTTCAATACATTACTTTTAACCCTTTACCCAATGCACACAATATGTGTCCTTGGTCAAGGCACTTAACCCTGATTGTCCACATGGGAGCATGATGACGCTGTGTACTAAGGAGTACTGCAAGTCAATGGTGCGCATGTCTTCAAGCAATCTAACCCTACCTGTGCTGCAGTGCGGAGTTACGACGTTGGGGAGCTGGCAGCTGCTCGGTGGTTCTCTCCGGGTGCTCCGGCTTCCTCCACCCGTAAAACTGTCACGGTCATGATTAGCCATTGTGCATAAGTATGTGACCTTAAACACCAATAAATAAATAAATAAATAATAATAATGCACACAATATAAAAAATTGGTTATTTTACATTATTTTTTTTTCAAATTTTCAAAAAATTTCAACAAAACCATGTCATGTGACCACTCATTGTAGGATAAAATATGGACCTGGTAACCAATACCTGGGGTAGCAGTTTTTGGTGTAAACAATTTGCAGAACTTGCACTTTATACTCATGTTGTAATGTAGCCATCCATCCTGAAGGTTGTGTTTTGAGTCTTTTCCAAACCTGCTGCCTTCTCATATTCGATGAATTTTTTGTTAGTGATGTTGTAGTGGAGCATTTCAATTTTGTTGAAACCATGTTTTGCCCAAGCCCCTCAAATTTTTGCTTTTTTTTTTCAGGGGACTATTAAAATAGGCAGTGTCTGTCCGTGCATCTTGCTGTGCGTTCATCTGTCCCACATTGGTTTCCCAGTGATAACATTAGTTATAGTTGGCCAAATCAAATTTGTTATGTAGGTGTAGCAACATACAATACATGTCAAGTGCGAGTCTGGGTGTTGTCTGGCAATTTTTGCCAGAGTTATGCCCCTTTTTTGACTGAAAAATTCATTTTTTTGGTTTCCCAATGATAACTTTAGTTATAGTTGGCCATATCAAATGAAATTTGGTTTGTAGGTGTATCAACATAAAATACAGGTCAGGTTTGAATCAGAGTGCTGTCTGACATTTTTTTATTTTTGCCTGTGGTATGCCCCTTTTTCGACTTCGAAAATTCATTTTTGTGTGTGTGGGGGGGGGGGGGGGGGGGGGGGGGGAGAGGAGGGGGCAGGGGTCAGCCGTGTGGGCGACTTGGGTGAAGAAGTCGCCTTGTCATTCCTCAAGTCGCCTTGGCTTACATTGGGGGCGAAATTCAAGTCGCCCTCCCAAACTTCCTTGGGAGACATGGCAGTTTACTGTATTTTCTTATGTTTTATTTTTTAAAAACACACGCTTCCGCAAAAAACAGTAAACACAGTTGCTGTTAAAGTCCGTCACACGGCTATGAAAATAGCCTAAACTAGCCCAATTTTATATTTCTGAAAAGAATTGCAATGGCGTAGTCGTTCGAACAATTCGCCCCAACTGATAGCAACCAGCACAAAATGGCTATTTAAAAACAAAGTACCAGACAACAACGAATCACACAAGACACGCATCGAGTTAATTAGAATTTATTAAAGTTAACCATCGTTTCAAAACAAAAAAAATGTATTGGAGACAGTTCGTCCATATCAAAATTGCTTGCGGTTACGCTCTGTTCCACTGAAAAATTGGCTGCATTGAAATTTGCCACGCAATTTGCATTGAATGTTTTTCTTTGAAAACTTGTGAAGTTTATTGGAAGGGGGTTAAATGTAATAAGGCTACAATAGAAATCACAGGTATTTGGATGGATAAGAATGGCAGACCTTCAAAGCACCAATCGCACGTGTCAGTGAAAGATGGTTGGCAGAAATTGTCAGTTTTCTGAACAGTGTATTATTAGTTTACCCAGCGCAGCCGGGAAGGGAGACAACTGAAATGTTTTGTCATTTACCAAAGAAATTAACTCAAATTGTTAATAACGCTTAATTTACGAAGGATATCGAAAACTTTTTTAACTATGCTTTTCAACTCAGGGTATTCAGAAACCATGAATGACCCAGCTTCTTATATGAAATTGAAATTTATTTTAAACACTTTAAATATTTTTTTAAAAAGAATATACCTTCTGTTACAGAGAAGAACACTCTCACCATGGGTCATACTAAATTTCAAATCCACATCGTTGAGGCAAATACAAAATCAACTGCACGGTAACCTTAGTCATCAATGTTAGGCAAAGAGTTAGGGGGTATTCAGAAACCATGAACGACACAGTTTTTTTGTAGGGTGGGGTGGGGGATTTTAACCTACATTCTGTTATGTAACCATCTTGACTTAGTTTTGTGTGTGTTTGTATAAACTTTCATTTATTTTTTTCTCCACAATTGTGTCCTCTATGTTCATTTATTTTGTCACGATGTCATATACGTTTTATGTTTTTTTTTCTGATTTCTCCTTCATGTCCACTGACTTCTCCCTCCTGGGTCCTGACTTCTCCCTAAAGTGTCTGAAGGGAGAAGTCACTTCTCCCTAAAATCAGCTGCCAGACTGACCCCTTGGGGGGGGGGGGGGGGGGGGCGATAACTTGAGTTGTTGACTGAATCAGATAAAATTTGGTATGTAGATGTCACAACATAAAATACAGGTCAAGTTCAAATCAGGATTTGGTACAACATTTTTTGCTAGAGTTATGTCCCTTTTTCAAACTTTTTTTAAACACCTCAAATTGCACACTTGTTTTCGGTGGATGTGTGGCCGGGCAGCCTTTGATTTAAAAACCTCTCCCTGAACCAATGGTGGTAATGACTTGATATGTGGAATGAGCTTCCTTTTGAAAGTTTGTTTTGAGCTTATTTATATTGCCAGGATTGGCAAATAAGTTCTTCAACCTATATTAATACCTCCACTTGGGGCAATTGCACAGATTAGTATAATTGCCTCCACAGAAGCAACTTTGTGACCTTACTGTTCTCGATACTTGAGCCTGCAATGAGTGTGTTCTTCAAATGTAGTTCTGAGGGCAATATTTACATTCGCAGTTCCAAAGGCAATATTTAATTTCGAAATTTTAGGGCCAGCAAAATTCTTTCTGCACCCAAATTTTACATTTCTTTGACCAGTTGCATGTTTCGAACAAAACATGGCAAACATAAGTGATTGGCATGTTCTTGATGTATGCAAACAAAATTAGTATCCCTCTTGGAATCAACTCTGACTAAAATTAGAACAAATTTCAACAAACTTCTTTAGCTCACCTGACTGAAAGTCAGGGTGAGCTTTTCTTATCACTCTTCATCCGTCGTCCATCGTCCTGTGTGAAGGTGGTGTTTGAGCCTCTTTCTCCTAAACCACTGGCCACATTTTAATTAAATTTCATGTAAGTAGTGGTTATATAGGGGCATTTTGATTTTTATGCAAATTAGGTTTCGGCTCATATTGAGCAGAGGAGTGGGGAAAAATGGCCAAATTTTTTGAAAATCTTCTAATGAACCACCAGTAGCAGAGACTTGATATGTGGTATACAGAGTCCTTTTAAGGTTTAGAATCAAGTTTGTTCAAGAGAAGTTTGTCGGGCATTATTTGCCTTCGTTATGGATGGGCAAGAATTTTTGCCACTCCCAAAATTTCTATTTTCCAAACCGAGGGAGATTTGAACCAAATTTGATATGAGGGCTTATTGGGTCATAAGTACTTAATTTATGCTCAATTTTTTTTTCCTGTCGCCCCATCGGAACCACTGGAGCTAAAAATAGAAAAAAATGAAAACGCCCATATCTCCAAAACAACACGTCACTGAGAAATTCTTATTTGGTGTGAAGCTTCATTAGGACCAACAGAATGGAATGGTAAAAAAAAAATTGCTATCGGTTTTATCATGGGGTACTTTTTGGGGACTTTTGAAAAAGTGCTGAGTCAGCATTTTTTAACACTGGGTAATGGGAAAAACATGTAAGACTACTTTTCTCCCAAACCACTGCTCCAAAAGCTTTCAAATTTCACATATAACATCTTTGGAAGACTCTTTCACATGTGTATTGAAATCAATTCCCTGGGTCAATATTTGGGCTCGCTGTGGTAGCCCAAATGTTTAAATTAGTGCAGTATGAGGAATGTTCTTTAAAAATCTTCTCCTTCAGATCTACCAATAAGAATCTTTTGATATTTGGTATGCAGCATCCTTGGGGAGGGGGGGGGGGGGGGAGATTCAAGTTTGTTCAAGCCAAGTCCCTGGGTTCATATTTAGGCTGAAAATTTGGGGCCCATTCCAGACTTATAAATTTTGGACCAAAATCTGGAATTTTTTTTTTGTTTTTTATGCGTTTCGGTCAATTTTAAGACAAAAAAAATTTTTGTTTGGGAAAAAAATCTGTTTTTTATGCTGCAGGAACTGAAAATAGAAGGAAAATCCTGTGTATTGTGTGGGCACAATCGCTTCATCTAGTTGGTATATGCTTTTCTTGGGAGGGGGCGTATGCAGCTTATTTAAGTCAAGTCCCTGGTTTGATATTTAGACTACCATGTCAGGTGAGCGCCCTCAGGCCCCCTGGGGCCTCTTGTTCTTTTTTCTTTATGAACTGCATGGCACATGTAATTGGTATTTGGTTTGAAGCATGCTTGGGAGGAGTGGAACCAAACCAGTAAAACAATCTAGATTGTTTTGGGTTTTTTTTCATTGTGGGAGCCTCCTTATGGGGGAGGGGGAGTGGAGTGTAATTTATTTAACCTCTGGAAGTGGAGCAGTGCTTATTTGCTGTGGTATAGTAGGTCCTGGAACCAATACTATAAAACTTTTACAATTTTATTTTCTAGAATTGTATTTTCTACCTATTAACAGCCCTTCAGATAACTCCAATTTCACAGCTTTTACAGGTGTGCCCAAATTATAGGTGTGAAAACATCAAGAAAATTATATAATTCTCTCTGCCTCTTCTATAGTTGAGAATAGCTTCCATCATAATATGGCTATAGAAACACAAAGAAAGGCATGGCAATAAAACATGACAGGTTAAGGCTGTTATTTCTGTTTTTTATCTCAACCTGACAAAAACTTGTTATGCTTGTTTGGGGTGACCTCTAGATGGGAGCTGTCGATTTTCTTCAATTTCTGTCAAAAAATGTTGCCGCGACCAACGTTCTTAGAACTTAGTTCAGTCAGACCACAATATTTCCCTTTGGCACACCGTACAGGGCACATTTATGATTGGATTGCTTTGAAACCTGGTGTGCTTGTTTAGGGTGACCTCTAGATGGGAGCTATCGATTTTCTTTAATTTCCGTCAAAAAAAGAAATTTTGCCGCTGCCAACGTTCTTAGAACTTAATTTAGTCAGACCTCAATATTTCCCTTTTGCACACCCTACAGGGCACATTTATGTTTGGATTGCTTTGAAACCTGGTATGCTTATTTGGGGTGACCTCTAGATGGGAGCTATCGATTTTTAGCTCAACTTTGACATAAGTCAAATTTGAGCATGTGCCATGGCCAGTCGTCCGTCTGGCTGTCTGTCCGTCAACAATTCAATACGGCTCGGGCTAGAGGCCGTATTTATGAACCGATCTTTACAAAACTTCTTGGGTACCTTTGTTATCACTGTGGGACGAGTGTTTTGGGGTCCGGTCCGAAATTCAAGTTGGCTGCTGGCAGCCATTTTGTACAAAAATAGGTGCAATCCGATTTTTGCACAGAACTTCCATATGAAAGCTCTGATTTGAAAATTTTTTTGTATTAATGTTTAGTACCATGTGATACATCACATATAATACGGGTTTTTTTCTCGTGCGAAAATTATGCAAATTCGACTAACTTTGATGTATTTAGTGTTACTTTCAGCACTGTAAGTGCAAATGCCAATACGGCTTGGGCTGAAGGCCTTATTTATGAACCGATCTTTACAAAACTTCTTGGGTACCTTTGGTATCACCGTGGGACGAGTGTTTTGGGGTCCGGTCTGAAATTCAAGATGGCCGATGGCAGACATTTTGTACAAAATTAGGTGCAATCAGATTTTTGCGCAGAACTTCCATATGAAAGGGCTGATTTAAATAATTTTTAGCTCAACTTGACAAAGTCAAGCTGAGCTATTGCCATCACTTCTCGTCCGTCGGCGTAACGTACGTACGTCCACAATTTCCTTTGGCACACCTCACAGGTTGCATTTATGATCAGATTACTTTGAAACTTGGTATGCTTGTTTGGGGTGACCTCTAGATGGGAGCTATCGATTTTCTTCAATTTCTGTAAAAAAATGTTGCCGCTGCCAACGTTCTTAGAACTTAGTTTAGTCAAACCACAATATTTCCCTTTGGCACACCCTACAGGGAACATTTATGAATTGATTGCTTTGAAACCTGGTATGCTTATTTAGGGTGACCTCTAGATGGGAGCTATCGATTTTCTTCAATTTCTGGCAAAAAATGTTGCCACGGCCAACGTTCGTAGAACTTAGTTTAGTCAGACCTCAATATTTCTCTTTGGCACACCCTACAGGGCACATTTATGATCAGATTGCTTTGAAACCTGGTATGCTTATTTGGGGAGACCTCTAGATGGGAGCTATTGATTTTCTTCAATTTCTGTCAAAAAATGTTGCCGCGGCCAATGTTCTTAAAACTTAGTTTAGTCAGAAGACTCAATATTTCCCTTTGGCACACCCCACAGGGTACATTTATGATCGGATTGCTTTGAAACCTGGCATGTTTGTTTGGGGAGACCTCTAGATGGGAGCTATCGATTTTCTTCAATTTCTGTCAAAAAATGTTGCCGCGGCCAACGTTCTTAGAACTTAGTTTAGTCAAACCACAATATTTCCCTTTGGCACACCCTACAGGGCACATTTATGATTTGATGGCTTTGAAACCTGATATGCTTGTTTGGGGTGACCTCTAGATGGGAGCTATCGATATTTTCTTCCATTTCCGTCAAAAAATGTTGCCACGGCCAATGTTCTTAGAATGTTCTTAGAATTTAGTCTAGTCAGACCACAATATTTCACTTTTGTACACCCTTCAGGGCTTTGAAACCTGGCATGCTTGTTTGGCAAGGCCTCTAGATGGGAGCTATCGATTTTCTTCGTTTCTGTCAAAAAATGTTGCCACTGGCAAAAAAAAATGACATTGGTACCAGTGATCTTCAATTTTGCCATTTCATTTATAACTTACCAAGTTCAAGTTTGTCAAGTTGAGCTACAGTGTCATTGACACTTTCATTTGAGTGAATGTTTAGTACCATGGGATACATCACATATAATACAGGGTTTTTTCTCGTGCAGAAATTATGCAAATTAGATGAACTTTGATTTTTCCAGTGCTACTTACACACAGCAAGTACACATGTCAATACGGCTCAGGCTAGAGTTTGTATTTATGAACCGATCTTCTCGAAACGTCTTGGGTACCTTTGTTATCGCCTTGGGATGAGACCGAGTGTTTCTGGGTGCGGTCTAAAATTTAAGATGGCTGCCAGCGGCCATTTTGTTCCGAAATTAGGTCAAATCAGTTTTTTGTACACAACTTCTATACGGCTCAGGTTAGAGGCAGTATTTATGAACCGATCTTTACGAAACTTCTTGGGTACCTTTGTTATCACTGTGGGATGAGAACGAGTGTTTTTGGGTGTGGTCCGAAATTCAAGATGGCCACCAGCAGCCATTTTGTACCAAAATTAGTGAAATCAGTCTTTTGTACGGAACTTCTGTATGAAAGTTCTGATTTGAATAAATTTTTGTATGAATATTTAGTAACATGGAATACATCACATACAGTACGGGTTTTTTTCTCGTGCAGAAATTATGCAAATGAGATGAACTGATTTATTCAGTGCTACTTATACACCTGACTTTCATGTAAGTGCACATGTCAGTACGGCTCGGGCTAGAGGCTGTATTTATGAACCGATCTTCACAAAACTTCTTGGGGTACCTTTGTTATCACCTTGGGATGAGAATGAGTGTTTCTGGGTGCGGTCCAAAATTCTGATGGCTGCCAGTGGCCATTTTGTACCGAAATTAGTTCCAATCAGTTTTTTGTCACAACTTCTATACAGCTCGTATTTATGAACTGATCTTCACGAAACTTCTTGGGTACCTTTGTTTTCACCTTGGGACAGGAATGAGTGTGTTTTGGGGTGCCTTTGTTCTCACTGCTATGAGAACAAATATTTTGGGGTTCAGTCAGACCCACTCTGGGACTCAAAGATTTCTTTTCTAGTTTAGCATCTAACTCACCCCACTTTTACAATACTTTACCTTTATATTTGGTACTGGCTACGGTCAGCATTTATGTACAGACCGTTACAATACTTTACATGTACCTTTGTTATCAGGTCATTACCTAGATGTTTGTCATTGCTGTGTCACACACTATACATGTACATGTCTTAAACAAGTTGAGCTACAGTTTCATTGACACTTTCATTTTTTGAAGTTTGACATCTACATGTGGTGTACCTGAAAGTGGAAATTAAGGGTTTTTCCTCATAATTTGGGGTTCTTTTTTTTTTTTGGTGGGGGGGGGGGGGGGAGGGATTGGGAGAAACCTGATTACTGTTGTGATTCCAATGTTTGAGAATAAAATAGTTTGAATAAGCATTTAGACAGGATACAGCTGAGATGAGCAGTAGTATAACTCCAGAATGAAAATTTATATATTTTGACCATATTTTTATTTGGATGTACAACATATGTGTGTCGCATCAATACTGTCTCCAACAGAGAGAAGTCCTCTTAGTGAGGGTGATTTAGTGGTTGTCGACTTGATCTGCTTGATCTGCACAGCATTTTCTGTCACGCAAACTTTTCCCTGAAATTCATGCCATTTCCCTGAAAATCAACCACAATTTCCCTATAATTTTTGGAGATTAACAGTTGCCACATAATCTCACCACTTCATTGAAGTAGGTTACATGAACTTGGTGAGCAAAATATACACAATAATGAAAGATTAAAGTACCACAATCTGCATAAAAGCTTTCCTGAGAATTAATTCTTACAAACAGAATATAAGGCCAAATAAAATTAAATAATTGATTCTCAGGTATTTTTTTTTTTAAAAAACGAATGAGGAAGGGTGGTTTTTAGCTCACCTGACTTCCAGTCAGGAGAGCTATAGTGATCACTCACCGTCCGTCGTCCGTGAACATGGTGTTTGCGTCTTCTCCTCCCAAACCGCTGAACCAATTTAATTGATATTTGAGATAATAGTTTGTTATGACATCGCAATTTGATTTTGTTCAAATCAAGTTGCCTCGCCCGTGGGTAGGGCCACACCCAAAAAGTGTGCTGAAATCTTAAAAAATCTTCTTCTCATGAACCAGCAGTAGCAGAGACTTGATATTTGGTGTGCAGCTTCCTTTTGAGGTGTAGACTCAGATTTGTTCAAGAGAAGTTTGTGGGGCTATACTTGGCATCGTTATGGGAGGGGCAAAATTTTTTGCCCCGCCCAAAATTTTTATTTTCCAAACCGAGAGGCTGATTTGAACCAAATTTTATGTGAGGGCTTATTGGGTCATAAGTACCTAATTTATGCTGATTTTTTTTTCCCGTAGCCCCATGGGAACCGCAGGAGCTAAAAATAGAAAAAAATTAAAACGCCCTTATCTCCAAAACTGCACGGCACCGAGAATTTTTATTAGCTCACCTGACTTTCAGTCAGGAGAGCTATAGTGATCACTCACCGTCCGTCGTCCTGCGTCCGTCGTCCGTGAACATGGTGTTTGCATCTTCTCCTCCCAAACCGCTGAACCAATTTAATTGATATTTGAGATAATAGTTTGTTATGACATCGCAATTTGATTTTGTTCAAATCAAGTTGCCCCGCCCGTGGGTAGGGCCACACCCAAAAAGTGTGCTGAAATCTTAAAAAATCTTCTTCTCATGAACCAGCAGTAGCAGAGACTTGATATTTGGTGTGCAGCTTCCTTTTGAGGTGTAGACTCAGATTTGTTCAAGAGAAGTTTGTGGGGCTATACTTGGCGTTGTTATGGGAGGGGCAAAATTTTTGGCCCCGCCCAAAATTTCTATTTTCCAAACCGAGAGGCTGATTTGAACCAAATTTTATGTGAGGGCTTATTGGGTCATAAGTACCTAATTTATGCTGATTTTTTTTTTCCCGTAGCCCCATGGGAACCGCAGGAGCTAAAAATAGAAAAAAATTAAAACGCCCATATCTCCAAAACTGCACGGCACAGAGAATTTTTATTTGGTGTGAAGCTTCCTTAGGACCAACAGAAAGAATTGGTAAAAAAAATTGCCATCGGTTTTATCATAGGGTACAGTTTCGGGACATTGAAAAAGTGCTGAGTCAGCACTTTTTAACACTGTAGGCAATGGGAAAAACATTAAAAAATCTTCTCCAGATCCAGCAGGCAGAATTTTTGATATTTGGTATGCAACATTGGAGGGTGGATCTGATTCAAGTTTGTTCAAATCGGCCCCCTGGGTTCATATTTGGGCTCAGTATAGGAGCCCGATTTCGAACTTAGTGCATTTCAGGCAAATTTCTTAAAAAATCTTCTTCTCCAGATCCAGCAGGCAGAATCTTTTGATATTTGGTATGCAACATTGTGGGGTGGATCTGATTCAAGTTTGTTCAAATCGGCCCCTTGGGTTTATATTTGGGCTCAGTATAGGAGCCCAAATTTGAACTTAGTGCATTTCAGGCAAATTTCTTTGAAAATCTTCTTCTCAAGATCCAGCAGGCAGAATCTTTTGATATTGGATATGCAACATTGTGGGGTGGATCTGATTCAAGTTTGTTCAAATCGGCCCCTTGGGTTTATATTTGGGCTCAGTATAGGAGCCCAAATTTGAGCTTAGTGCATTTCAGGCAAATTTCTTAAAAAATCTTCTTCTCCAGATCCAGCAGACAGAATCTTTTGATATTTGGTATGCAACATTGTGGGGTGGATCTGATTCTATTTTGTTCAAATCGGCTCCCTAGATTCATATTTGGGCTCACTATAGAAGCTCGAATTTGAACTTAGTGCATTTCAGGCAAATTTCTTCAAAAATCTTCTTCTCCAGATCCTGCAGGCAGAATCTTTTGATATTTGGTATGCAACATTGTGGGGTGGATCTGATTTCAGTTTGTTCAAATCGGCCACCTGGATTCATATTTGGGCTCACTATAGAAGCCCAAATTCGAACTTAGTGCATTTCAGGCAAATTTCTTTGAAAATCTTCTTCTCAAGATCCAGCAGGCAGAATCTTGTGATATTTGGTATGCAGCATCCATAGGGGGGTGAGATTCAAGTTTGTTCAAGCCATGTCCCTAGGTCCATATTTGGGCTCAATGTGGGAGCTTGAATTGTAACTTTGTTCGAAATGAGGAATTTTCTTAAAAAATCTTCTTCTTCAGATCCAGCAGTCGGAATGGTTTGATATGTGGTGAGTAGCATCCTTGGGGGGAGGGGGGATTCAAGTGTGTTAAAGCCAAGTCCATGGGTCCATATTTGGGCTCCCTGTGGGAGCCCAAATTATAACTTAGTCAATATGAGGAATTTTTCTTTAAAAATCTTCTTCTTCAGATTCAGCAGTTGGAATGTTTTGATATTTGGCATGGAGCAACCTTAGGGGGCTGAGATTCAAGTTTGTTCAAGCCAAGTCCCTTGGTTCATATTTGGGCTCACTATGGGAGCCTAAATGACAACTTAGTTCAAAATGAGGAATTTTATTTAAAAATCTTCAGATCCAGCAGATGAATGCTTTTGATATTTTTTATGCAGCATCCTTAGGGGGGTAAGATTCAAGTTTTTTCAAGCCATGTCCCTAGGTCCATATTTGGGCTGATTGTGGAAGCTCGAATTGTAACTTGGTTCAAAATGAGGAATTTTCTTTAAAAATCTTCTTCTTCAGATCCAGCAGTCGAAATGTTTTGATATTTGGTGTGCAGAATCCTTAGGGGTGTGAGATTTAGGTTTGTTAAAGCCAAGTCCCTGGGTTCATATATGGGCTTCCTGTGGGAGCCCAAATTATGACTTAGTTCAATATGAGGAATATTCTTTAAAAATCTTTTTTTAGATCCACTGGTCAGAATATTTGGATATTTGGTTTCAGCTTTTCTTAGGAGGAGCAGATGCAACTTGTTGAAATCAATTCTCTGGGTTGATATTTAGGCTACCATGTCAGGTGAGCGCCCTCAGGGCCCCTGGGACCTCTTGTTTGGTGTGAAGCTTCCTTAGGACCAACAGAAAGAATTGGTAAAAAAAAAATTGCCATCGGTTTTATCATAGGGTACAGTTTCGGGACTTTGAAAAAGGGCTGAGTCAGCACTTTTTAACACTGTAGGCAATGGGAAAAACATTAAAAAATCTTCTTCTCCAGATCCAGCAGGCAGAATCTTTTGATATTTGGTATGCAACATTGTAGGGTGGATCTGATTCAAGTTTGTTCAAATCGGCCCCCTGGGTTCATATTTGGGCTCAGTATAGGAGCCCGATTTCAAACTTAGTGCATTTCAGACAAATTTCTTAAAAAATCTTCTTCTCCAGATCCAGCAGGCAGAATCTTTTGATATTTGGCATGCAACATTGTGGGGTGGATCTGATTCAAGTTTGTTCAAATCGGCCCCCTGGGTTTATATTTGGGCTCAGTATAGGAGCCCAAATTTGAACTTACTGCATTTCAGGCAAATTTCTTTGAAAATTCTCTTCTCCACATCCAGCAGGCAGAATCTTCTGATATTTGGTATGCAAGATTGTGGGGTGGATCTGATTCAAGTTTGTTCAAATCGGCCCCCTTGGGTTTATATTTGGGCTCAGTATAGGAGCCCAAATTTGAACTTAGTGCGTTTCAGGCAAATTTCTTTGAAAATCTTCTTCTCAAGATCCAGCAGGCAGAATCTTTTGATATTGGGTATGCAACATTGTGGTGTGGATCTGATTCAAGTTTGTTCAAATCGGCTCCCTGGGTTTATATTTGGGCTCAGTATAGGAGCCCAAATTTGAACTTAGTGCTTTACAGGCAAATTTCTTAAAAAATCTTTTTCTCCAGATCCAGCAAGCAGAATCTTTTGATATTTGGTATGCAACATTGTGGGGTGGATCTGATTCTATTTTGTTCAAATCGGCTCCCTAGATTCATATTTGGGCTCACTATAGAAGCTCGAATTCGAACTTAGTGCATTTCAGGCAAATTTCTTCAAAAATCTTCTTCTCCAGATCAAGCAGGCAGAATCTTTAGATATTTGGTATGCAACATTGTGGGGTGGATCTGATTCCAATTTGTTCAAATCGGCCACCTGGATTCATATTTGGGCTCACTATAGAAGCCCAAATTCAAACTTCGTGCATTTCAGGCAAATTTCTTCAAAAATCTTCTTCTCCAGATCAAGCAGGCAGAATCTTTAGATATTTGGTATGCAACATTGTGGGGTGGATCTGATTCCAATTTGTTCAAATCGGCCACCTGGATTCATATTTGGGCTCACTATAGAAGCCCAAATTCAAACTTAGTGCATTTCAGGCAAATTTCTTCAAAAATCTTCTCCAGATCCAGCAGGCAGAATCTTGTGATATTTGGTATGCAACATTGTGGGGTGGATCTGATTCAAGTTTGTTCAAATCGGCCCCCTGGGTTTATATTTGGGCTCAGTATAGGAGCCCAAATTTGAACTTAGTGCATTTCAGGCAAATTTCTTTGAAAATCTTCTTCTCAAGATCCAGCAGGCAGAATCTTGTGATATTTGATATGCAGCATCCTTAGGGGGGTGAGATGCAAGTTTGTTCAAGCCATGTCCCTAGGTCCATATTTGGGCTCACTGTGGGAGCTTGAATTGTAACTTTGTTCGAAATGAGGAATTTTCTTAAAAAATCTTCTTCTTCAGATCCAGCAGTCGGAATGGTTTGATATGTGGGTAGTAGCATCCTTGGGGGGGGAGGGGGGGGGGATTCAAGTGTGTTAAAGCTAAGTCCATGTGTCTATATTTGGGCTCCCTGTGGGAGCCCAAATTATAACGTAGTCAATATGAGGAATTTTTCTTTAAAAATCTTCTTCTTCAGATTCAGCAGTTGGAATGTTTTGATATTTGGCATGGAGCAACCTTAGGAGGCTGAGATTCAAGTTTGTTCAAGCCAAGTCCCTTGGTTCATATTTGGGCTCACTATGGGAGCCTGAATGACAACTTAGTTCAAAATGAGGAATTTTCTTTAAAAATCTTCAGATCCAGCAGATGGATATTTTTTGATATTTTTTATGCAGCATCCTTAGGGGGGTAAGATTCAAGTTTGTTCAAGCCATGTCCCTAGGTCCATATTTGGGCTGATTGTGGGAGCTCGAATTGTAACTTGGTTCAAAATGAGGAATTTTCTTTAAAAATCTTTCTCTTCAGATCCAGCAGTCGGAATGTTTTGATAATTGGTGTGCAGAATCCTTAGGGGTGTGAGTTTCAGGTTTGTTAACGCCAAGTCCCTGGGTTCATATATGGGCTCCCTGTGGGAGCCCGAATTATGACTTAGTTCAATATGAGGAATATTCTTTAAAAATCTTTTTTTAGATCCACTGGTCAGAATATTTGGATATTTGGTTTCAGCTTTTATTAGGAGGAGCAGATGCAACTTGTGGAAATCAATTCTCTGGGTTGATATTTAGGCTACCATGTCAGGTGAGCGCCCTCAGGGGGCCTCTTGTTATTTTTATCGTTTATTCCCGATGGCAATGTTTCCACTATACTGGCACAGTGATCGTCAACCGGCTACATTCCCCCCACCAGGGAACCTTCCAACCTCAAGATATTAAAATTCACCCTGACCTGCCTGATCCCTTAATTGATTCACAGATTGTTGAAGTGCCATTTCTAGACTTCTTTTAAAGATTTACGTACACAAATGTCACAGAAAAATGACTGAAGAAGTGTACTCTAATGACGCGATTTGGTCCATGAGTCCTGCATAACTTAACCCGCATTGAAAAGCTAGACAAACTAACCTCATTGAATGTTAAATATGTCACGTCACAAAACGGTGCAACTTTTCTGGTCAGTATGTGCACTCTACCATCATGTGACGTTTTGTTTTCTGACCAATCTTATAACTCAAACATTTACCTAAAACAAGAATGTATTGAAAAATCATGAACGTCTGTAGATGTACTTATGCTGTCAGCATTAATTAAAATGACACAACAGTTTGTAGGTATACTGTTCACACCTCAGTTGTGTGTTTTAATTAGTGTAATGGAATCTCAAATCTATTTTCTTGAAAATTTCAGAAGTGTGAAAAAAGAGAACTTCTTGTTTCCAATTTAGAAGCACGAAAAAAGCATGAGTTCGATAACGCTCCTCAACTCAACAGCACTAAATTTATTGTGTAAATGAATGATTTTTCACCAAAATTTCTCTTCATTGGTCCTTATTCTTAAGCAATTACTAGCTCTCGGAATGTGAAAACCAACACAAATATCACTGTGAAAAATCTCAAAATATCCCCCAGATGCAACAAAATGGGGGTTTGGCCCATGGTAGGTGACGACTCTTGGTTGCCCCATTATATGGCCTCATTTATTTTTCCCTAATGGAAACACTGTTGATGGAATGGTCGCAGATACCTAAAATCCAGTTGAGAGCCTAAAATTAAATACTGGGGGTTCCATGTTGATTTCACTGATAGTTCCTGGGGGGGGGGAGGGAGGGGTAGGGGGGTTAAGCAGTGATCATACAACACAAAATAAAAATGGAGATAAAAAATAATTCCGAGTTTTTTGACTGGTGGAATGCTAGAAGCCGCAATCAGGCCTTTCAAAAAAATGAGGGTACCAGTGCAAAAGCCAACATTTTCCTTGCCCATGTTTTGTATTCTGTCAAACATAAATAATAGTTTTGTTTATATAAATTTGTTCTGTAACAAATTATTGGACAGTGCCTATTGACACTCCAATAATTTGTAATGCAACAAATTTGATGAACAAATTCAGACCACCAAAAATAATCTAGCCCTCAAGCAGTTAAATAAATATCTATTTTGTACACATATGAGAATCCTGTTGCATTTCACGATGAGAATAACACTGCTGTAGTAGTATCAATGGCCCCCATAATCTGCACAAAAGCTGACTTCAACGCTAATTCTTACGACCAGAAATTGGAAAAGGTCACAGTATTAGGGTTGGATACTGTTGTAATACCCCCCCCACCTCCCAACCTACAGATGCAATATCAAAGCCCTGGGCCTACTGAACTTTGAAAAATGATCTAACATCTAAACACAAATTTTTTCAAAATTGAACACATATATATGTCTTGACATCAACACCACCTGAGTTACCACATAAGCTCACCACTTTGAAGTAGGTGTGCTAATAAATTTTAAAAAATTGAGGAGTTACATGTGATCAGAGATAATGAATAAAAATGTTAACAATTTTTTCATCATCTTTTAGCTCAACTTGACAAAGTCAAGCTGAGCTATTGCCATCACTTCTCGTCCGTCGGCGTACGTACGTTAGTATGTTAGTACGTACGTCCACAATTTCCTTTGGCACACCTCACAGGTCGCATTTATGATCAGATTACTTTGAAACTTCTTATGCTTGTTTGGGGTGACCTCTAGATGGGAGCTATCGATTTTCTTCAATTTCCGTCCAAAAATGTTGCCGCGGACAACGTTCTTAGAACTTAGTTTAGTCAAACCACAATATTTCCCTTTGGCACACCCTACAGGGCACATTTATGATTTGATTGCTTTGAAACCTGATACGCTTATTTAGGGTGACCTCTAGATGGGAGCTATCAATTTTCTTCAATTTCCGGCAAAACATGTTGCCACGGCCAACGTTCGTAGAACTTAGTTTAGTCAGACCTCAATATTTCCCTTTGGCACACCCTACAGGGTACATTTACGATCAGATTGCTTTGAAACCTAGTATGCTTGTTTGGGGAGACCTCTAGATGGGAGCTATCGATTTTCTTCAATTTCTGTCAAAAAATGTTGCCACGGCCAACGTTCTTAGAACTTAGTTTAGTCAGAAGACTCAATATTTCCCTTTGGCACACCCTACAGGGTACATTTGTGATCGGATTGCTTTGAAACCTGGGATGCTTGTTTGGGGTGACCTCTAGATGGGAGCTATCGATTTTCTTCAATTTCTGTCAAAAAATGTTGCCGGGGCCAACGTTCTTAGAACTTAGTTTAGTCAAACCACAATATTTCCCTTTGGCACACCCTACTGGGCACATTTATGATTTGATTGCTTTGAAACCTGGTATGCTTATTTAGGGTGACCTCCAGATGGGAGCTATCGATTTTCTTCAATTTCCGGCAAAAAATGTTGCCACGGCCAACGTTCGTAGAACTTAGTTCAGTCAGACCTCAATATTTCCCTTTGGCACACCCTACAGGGCCCATTTATGATCAGATTGCTTTGAAACCTGGTATGCTTGTTTGGGGAGACCTCTAGATGGGAGCTATCGATTTTCTTCAATTTCTGTCAAAAAATGTTGCCGCGGCTAACGTTCTTAGAACTTAGCTTAGTCAGAAAACTCAATATTTCCCTTTGGCACACCCTACAGGGTACATTTATGATCGGATTGCTTTGAAACCTGGCATGCTTGTTTGGGGTGACATCTAGATGGGAGCTATCGATTTTCTTCAATTTCCATCAAAAAATGTTGCCGCGGCCAACGTTCTTCGAACTTGGTTCAGTCAGAAGACTCGATATTTCCCTTTGGCACACCCTACAGGGCACATTTATGATCGGATTGCTTTGAAACCTTTCATACTTGTTTGGGGTGACCTCTAGATGGGAGCTATCGATTTTCTTCAATTTCCATCAAAAAATGTTGCCGCAGCCAACATTCTTAGAATTTAGTCTAGTCAGACCACAATATTTCCCTTTGGCTCACCCTACAGGGCTCATTTATGATTAGATTGCTTTGAAACCTGGTATGCTTATTTACAGTGACCTCAAGATGGGAGCTATCGATTTTCTTCCATTTCCGTCAAAAAATGTTGCCACGGCCAGCGTTCTTAGAATTTAGTCTAGTCAGACCACAATATTTCCCTTTTGTACACCCTACAGGGCACATTTATGATCGGATTACCTTTGAAACCTGGCATGCTTGTTTGGGGAGGCCTCTAGATGGGAGCTATCGATTTTCTTCGGTTTCTGTCAAAAAATGTTGCCACTGGCAAAAAAACTGACATTGGTCCCAATGATCTTCAATTTTGCCATTTCATTTATAACTTACCAAGTTCAAGTTTGTCAAGTTGAGCTACAGTGTCACTGACACTTTCATTTTTTTACTCTTCCTTAATATTTATTTTAGGTGCAGCAAGCTCAATGAAAGTTGCTGTTGAACTAATCAAAACACGAAGTGACTTGTTGCAGAAATACTTGGATCACCAACCAGAATTTGAATTACAGGCATTATATGCAGTTCAGGCCCTTGTGGTCAAGTTGGAACATCCTCCAGGTAATGTCAGCAGAACACTAATAACACATTTTTATCTTTTCAGGCTTCATACATATGATGAGAGACTGGAAAAATCAATGAATTTTAAAATTAATTTTTCAGGCTTTTAATTTTTTGAAAAATGACAGTGCAGTTGAGATTTTGGAAAATTCAAGAATTTAAGTGTACTGTCATATATATAGCAATGTCATGCAAAAAAATGTCATCTATGAATGTTTGTGAGCCATGATGCTATATTTTTATACTGTACCAATGATCCAGACTTAGCTGGTGCTAAACTCCTTAATTCAGGGCCAAACACAAATTTTGCTCCCCCAATCCCCAAAATTTGCATCAAAAACCAAAAAATACAAGTCCTATATGGTCCTCCATACATTTACTCCTCTGCTCATGTGCAGTGTCAAGGAGGTCCCGAAATTGGCGCCAATTATCATTCTTTGTTTGGCCCTCAAAACAGTCACACTTCTCTGTTATTTGTGCTTCCAAATCTCAGTTTTCATGATGCCAGACACATTTTCATGAGAGAAATGGTGGAAATAAAGAGGATACATAAGGAGGAGAGGAAAAAATTTAGTGCAAGAAAATGTTCAGGGCTGTAACTTATAATTAGTCCTCTACGGGAACCGTAAGGGGACTATAGGATTGCTCTCCGTCCGTCCGTCTGTCTGTCCGTCCGTCCGTCCGTCTGTCTGTCTGTTTTTAGCTCATCTGACTGAAAGTCAGGGTGAGCTTTTCTTATCACTCTTCGTCCGTCATCTGTCGTCCGTCGTCCTGCATGAAGGTGGTGTTTGAGCCTCTTTCTCCTAAACCACTGGCCACATTTTAATTAAATTTCATGTAAGTAGTGGTTATATAGGGGCATTTTGATTTTTATCCAAAATAGGTTTCGGCTCATATTGAGCAGAGGTGTCGGGAAAAAATTGCCAAATTTTTTGAAAATCTTCTTCTAATGAACCACCAGTAGCAGAGACTTGATATGTGGTATACAGAGTCCTTTTGAGGTTTAGAATCAAGTTTGTTCAAGAGAAGTTTGTCAGGCATTATTTGCCTTCGTTATGGGAAGGGGCAAAAATTTTGGCCACGCCTAAAATTTCTATTTACTGAACCGTGAGGTCGATTTGAACCAAATTTCATATGAGATGATAATGGGTCATAAGTAGTTGATTAATGCAAAAAAAACTTTTCTCATTGCCCCGTGGGAACCTCGGTAGCTAAAAATAGGAAAAACCTTAAAACTGCCATATCTCCAAAACTACACGGCACAGAGAATTCTTATTTTATATAAAGATTACTTTTATCCAGTAGAATAGAATGGTTAAAAAAAATCCCTATCGGTTTGATCACAAGCAACTTCATTCAGGACTTTTGAAAAAGTGATGAGTCAGCACTTTTTAACACTGTAGGCAATGGGAAAAAGATTAAAAAATCTTCTTCTCCAGATCCAGCAGGCAGAATCTTTTGATATTTGGCATGCAACATTGTGGGGTGGTTCTGATTCAAGTTTGTTCAAATCGGCCCCCTGGATTCATATTTGGGCTCACAAAAGAAGCCCGAATTCGAACTTAATGCATTTCAGGCAAGTGTCTTCAAAAATCATCTTCTCCAGATCCAGCAGGCAGAATCTTTTGATATTTGGTATGCAACATTGTGGGGTGGATCTGATTCAAGTTTGTTCAAATCGGCCCCCTGGGTTTATATTTGGGCTCAGTGTAGAAGCTCGAATTCGAACTTAGTGCATTTCAGCCAAATTTCTTCAAAAATCTTCTTCTCCAGATCCAGCAGGCAAAATCTTTTGATATTTGGTATGCAACATTGTGGGGTGGTTCTGATTGAAGTTTGTTCAAATCGGCTCCCTGGATTCATATTTGGGCTCACTATAGAATAGAGATGAGCCGATTAGTAAAATGCCCCATAAGACGAATGCCGATTATTTTAGACAACAATCGGCCGATACCGAATGCCGATGTCAGATGGTTTCTTTATTATTCAAGCTGACTGCAGAAACTGGGTGATTTACAGTAATCAGAATCCCCATCAACCCGGAAGATAACACACTTTTACCATACTGACTCGTGTCGAAGCCCATACTCATGTCGACGTCCTCCCCCCGCTTTTTCAGATTTGTGAACCAGAGTGCCCTACTCGAGTCAAAGCCCACCCCCCAAGTTTCAAATTGGATGAAAGTTGTTTGAGACAAGACGTCAAATTTACAGGCATCAAATGGAAAAACAGGTGACTTGTTGCAACACTGTACTTACCAAATAGAACTGCAATACTGTATTATGTATATTTTTTGGAGTTGAGATTTTTGTGTTGTTAAATTCGTCTTTTGTGTAATACATTATGTCTGTGTTCAGTGTAATAAGTCTTTATTAAAAAATTATCCCAAGCAAAATTGACTTGTTTATTTTTCTGTCGACCTCGTTTTTGGAAGCTGTCACTTGTTTCAAACGAGAGTGCAGGCTGCTGTCAATAGTTGTCTGAAACACGCCCACAACATATAGTTTTCACAGTTTTCACAGTGGTCGAATATCATCACAGCGATACTGATTGAACACTGCCACTTTCAAGCGAGGCACAACTCATTGTAAAAGAACGCTGCGACTTTCGAGCGTGCACATCTCATTGTGAAAAACAGGTATTCAGAAATTAATGAGAAAGTGGTAATTAAAAATAAAAAATAATTACAACTCTGGTATTTGAGAATTTTTTGACAGTATAACCAGGAATATGATTTATGACATATTGGTTCAATAAATCATGCTCATTTATCATTTCATCATGCTCTGCAACATGTGAAGTTATGACTTTCAGGGTAAAATCAAATTTTCGAATTTGCCAAGGGAGGCAACTATTTTGTTATTCATATTCCGCTGTGTAAATTTTATCTGGTCTTCACATGAAGAATTTTTTTATTGATTTTGTGTGAAGCTTTATTTTGTATTATTCATAATAAAATGTACATATTAAAAAAAACAGCTATTTTTAAACAGACTATGTTTGCCTGTTTTCAAGGGGGTGGTTTGCAGTGTTGATTGTCAACTTACGTCCATTTCTGGCTTCGAGAGTAACCTGTACAAAAAAAAAAAAATGAAAACACCACATGGTTTTCTGCTTGTTTTATTCATTAAATTGAGGATTAAAACCCGAAATCTGAACTGTATGTACAAGATAATTATGAGAATTTTTAAAGCAAAGTCTATAAAATTGGTAGGTGGTTTCCAAAGAAACGTAACATACCCAGTGGATACTTACTTGTCTTATATCGACAATTTCCGACGCATCCCAACGCGACTTGCAAGCACTAAGCCCCCCTCCCCTCCCCCCCCCCCCCCCCCCCCCACCATCACCACCACTTTGCAATTTATCCACTGCAAGCACCCCCTGGGCTTCGACATGAGTCAATACGATAATACTGACTTAAATAAATTAAATAACAGACATCAAAGGGTTAATTTTATGTCAATGAAGCACCATCAGTGCAGAATATTTTCGATTTAAAATAAACAGCTAACAACTGAGTCGAGAACTCATCACGTGCATCGTCACGGTAAATTATGTTCTGAACCTTTGATGCGGTTTACATCAACAATGGAAACAATTCATTTCAAAGTCGGGTCTTTGCCGAATCGCCCCCTACACAGGCTTTGAAGTCGACTATCAGTTATTTGTCAGAAAATGTTTAGTGAAAATCAAAAGCCGTTGTTGGAACCACACGTTTTTAAGTGGGAGTTTCTTTTCGGTAAACCCACGTATGGGATTGTGTCACACGAGTTATGACGTTGCACTGCATTATCTATTTTTATCATGTGCTCCACACAATTCAACATGAGAAAAATTCAGTGGCTTCGTGTTGATAAATCCCACCCGAATGGCCCGATATTAAACTTTTTGCACCCAAACCTTTCACAATTAACATGGATTACTAATATGGAGGAATTATCTGTCCGACATATATTTAATGAGACGATGAGCGTGGTTGAAAGAAATATTGCAACATTTTGCAGAATGAAGTACAGTTTGGGCAGTGAAGAGAGTCCGTATTCACATGATGGATATAAACAACTCAGTACACAGTTACACAATCAGAATCTTTAATATAATATTCTGCCTTTTCTTTCACGAACCATCATTTACATGGTATCAATAACAGACTAGTTACGTACCGATCGCTTGCCACTGGTTGTCCCATGAAGTGGAAGAAAGTTCATCCATAACACTTTCACTTTCACTGAGTTTCAGACAATCGGCGAGGGCCGATGTTGAATCATGAGTGCCGATGTTACACCGATTAATCATCTCATCTCTACTATAGAAGCCCGAATTCGAACTTAGTGCATTTTAGGCAAATTTCTTCAAAAATCTTCTTCTCCAGATCGAGCAGGCAGAATCTTTTGATATTTGGCATGCAACCTTGTGGGGTGGATCTGATTCAAGTTTGTTCAAATCGGCCCCCTGGGTTTATATTTGGGCTCAGTATAGAAGCTTGAATTCGAACTTAGTGAATTTCAGGCAAATTTCTTAAAAAATCTTCTCCAGATCTAGCAGGCAGAATCTTTTCATATTTGGTATGCAACATTGTGGAGTGGATCTGATTCAAGTTTGTTCAAATTGGCTCCCTGGATTCATATTTGGTCTCACTATAGAAGCCCGAATTCGAACTTAATGCATTTCAGGCAAATGTCTTAAAAAATTTTCTTTTCCAGATCCAGTAGGCAGAATCTTTTGATATTTGGTATGCAACATTGTGGGGTGGATCTGATTCAAGTTTGTTCAAATTGGCCCCCTGGGTTTATATTTGGGCTCAGTATAGAAGCCCGAATTCGAACTTAGTGCATTTCAGGCAAATTTTTTAAAAAATCATCTCCAGATCCAGCAGGCAGAATCTTTTGATATTGGGTATGCACCATGCTTGGGGGGTGGGGGGAGATTCAAGTTTGTTCAATCCAAGTCCCTGGGTTCATATTTGGGCTCACTGTGGTAGCCCAAATTATAACTTAGTTCAAAATGGGGAATTTTCTTTAAAAATCTTCTTCAGATCCAGCAGTTGAAATGTTTTGATATTTGATATGCAGCATCCTTGGGGGGGGGGATTCAAGTTTGTTAAAGCCAAATTCCTGGGTTCATATATGGGTTCCCTGTGGGAGCCCGAATTATAACTTAGTTCAATATGAGGAATATTCTTTAAAAATCTTCTTTTTTTTTAGATCCACTGGTCAGAATCTTTGGATATTTGGTATAAGGTTTTCTTAGAAGGAGCAGATGCAACTTGTTGAAATCAATTCTCTGGGTTGATATTTTGGCTACCATGTCAGGTGAGCGCCCTCAGGCCCCTTGGGGCCTCTTGTTTATGTTACCACCTCTCCCTCCAACATGCTTTAAGCTACACCTTTCATATTTGGTACATGGATAAATGGTTCTGAGGGTTCTGATGCACGCTCAAAATTTTTTTTTCAAAATCCAAGATGGTGGAATGGCGGCCATTTTTGTTGTGTTTTTGAAGCTTTTTTTTCTCTATTTTCATGTTACCACCCCTCCCACCAACATGGTTCAAGCTACAATTTGCATATTTGGCACATGGATAGAGGGTTGGGAGGGGATGATGCAAAATCCAAGATGGCAGCTATTTTTGTTGTGTTTTTTAAGCTTTTTTCTCTATTTTATGTTACCACCCCTCACTCCAACATGGTTCAAGCTACACTTTTTATATATGGCACATGGATAGAGGGTTGTAATGGGATGTTGCACGTTCAATATTTTTTTCTCCAAAATTCAAGATGGCACCATAGCGGCCATTTTTGTTGTTTTTTAAGCTTTTTTCTCTATTTTATGTTACCACCCCTCACTCCAACATGGTTCAAGCTACACTTTTTATATCTGGCACACGGATAGAGGGTTGTAATGGGATGTTGCACGCTCAATATTTTTTTTCAAAATCTAACATCTGTCTGTCTGTCCGTCTGTCTGTCTGTTTTTATGTTACCACCTCTCCCTCTAATATGCTTCAAGCTACACCTTTCATATTTGGTACATGGATAAATGGTTCTGAGGGGATGATGCATGGTCGATATTTATTTTTCAAAATCCAAGATGGCAGAAAGGCGGCCATTTTTGTTGTGTTTTTTAAGCTTTTTTCTCTATTTTATGTTACCACCCCTCACTCCAACATGGTTCAAGCTACACTTTTTATATCTGGCACATGGATAGAGGGTTGTAATGGGATGTTGCACGCTCAATATTTTTTTTCAAAATCTAACATCTGTCTGTCTGTCTGTCTGTTTTTATGTTACCACCTCTCCCTCTAATATGCTTCAAGCTACACCTTTCATATTTGGTACATGGATAAATGGTTCTGAGGGGATGATGCATGGTCGATATTTATTTTTCAAAATCCAAGATGGCAGAATGGCAGCCATTTTTGTTTTGTTTTTTAAGCTTTTTTCTCTATGTTACCACTCCTCCCTCCAACATGGTTCAAGCAACGCCTTTCATATATGGTACATGGATAAAGGGTTGTGAGGGGATTATGCACGCTCAATATTTTTTTTTCAAAATCCAAGATGCTTATATACTCTGGTGTCTTCTGTGACAAAAACACCTTATGTCACAAAAGCACCGTAGGGACTAATACCACCTTGGTGGTCAAACACTTGTTTTTTTAGGCTATAAAAAAAAGAACCTCTGTTTCTCAGGCCCGCGCGCATGGTCATTTTTGGTGCGCATGCAACCTTTTTATGACACAAAAAAAATCTTCAAAAAATTTGAGATATTGTGCTCATTTCGGTAAATCGATATCGATGCATTCGTAAATTTTAAATTAACACACTTCAAGCTTTTTCTACATCATACCTTTAATAAAGTGGGTGGGTTTTAGCAATATTCACGACAGAAAGTGTTTTATTCTGTAAAAGGTAAGTCATAATGACAGCAAGAAGGAAGGTGTCTTTCAGTCTGACAACAAACAGTCACAAAGGGGAATGGTCGATTCGCACCATGTTTGATTCGCACCAACTCTCAGAAAGTCTGCAAAGTCTGGTGCTATGTTGAATGGAACACAGTCTCCTGGCATTTATTTTTAGTAACATTTGTATTGTAAATGGCCGTCATTGGGAATTTGTATACTGTTATTTGAAACCGTTTCGAGTTTCCCAGTTAATTTAAATAAATGCATTTGAGATGCAGGATAATTGGATAACTAATAGCAACCGTTGCTTGGTATAAAAGTAACAGTCATAGTTGAAATAAATTGCATATAGGCAGGTATGTGCGGTCGAATTGGTTAATAAAAACACACAAACATTCGTTTTGTATTTCATTTTCAGATTTCAAAAAAATATGATTTATGGATGAACTGCCCGTTCAAATGGGTTGTGGTAATTTTGAATATAATGGGGGAAAATTGCGATTCACGATTTTATTAGGCAAGTTGTGAAAGGATTTTTTTGGGGGGGTAAAATAAATATGTGAAAGTTGGCACTTCGACAGAGACGTTTCAACCCGAGACGTTTCACCCACGAGGCGTTTCGTGACTTTCGTCCTGTATTATAATTTTCACGTTTCACTGAAAAAACAAACATTCAAACCCCACTTCATTTACGACTCAACACCCCTGAATAACCAATATATTTGCAAAATTTTGCGTGGTCCACCAGGCGTTTGGGTGGGGGTCAAATTACCACAAACAACCTCTCGGGGAGAAAATAAAAAGAAAAAAAAAAAAACCCGCCCGCCCGCATGCTTTTTTGGAAAAAATGGCCTGAGAAACAGACAATCAACTTTGTATGCCTTATGAAATTATTTCTAGTTGCCTTTTTTCAAGGCATAGCCCTGATGTTGTCATTCTTGCTATGAAGTACCATTGTTTGATCAGTGTTTCCTCTCTACCTTCCTTATTCCCCCCTAGCTATTCTCCCATGTTTTGGCTTATTTTTTGTAATGTTTATTACTAAAATTTCTTGGGAGTTTTGGCTTGGCAACAGATTTATTTCTGTTTTTTCCCCATGTTTACGTCCTCACCCTAGGAGTGTTTAGGCGTTTTGGTCTGCATCTACCATCTGATGTTCTACAGATTCTTCTCTGGAAGCCTCTGTTTTGCATCAGATAGTGTTGTAATTGGTGACTGATTTCGAGCCATGTTTGTTTCAGTGCCTGGAGTCATGTTTCCGGTTTGTTGACACTTTTGCTAAGGTTGACAACAGTTACTGCAGATAGTGATTATTTGTCTTCTGCATCTCTTATTCATAGTAAGATACATTATTATTGTCGGTAAGTGTCTCATTAATTTTTTCAAAATGAATTTAAATTTTTGTCCACACTCAGGCTTTTTTGGGATCCATTGGGCTCAGGGTTCCCTTTGGGAACTTGGGCTCTTCTGAAAAAAAAAATTTTTTGAAAAAAAAATTTTTTCTTTTCAAATCATTATTTATTAGCTCATCTTGACAAAGTCAAGCTGAGCTAATCTCATCGCTCTCCGTCCGGCGTCTGTCAACACCATGTTTTGGTCTTCTCCTCCAGAGCCACTGGGCCAATTCAAGTGAAAGTTTGTGTGAGTGATGGTCCCAAAGGGGCATTTCATTTTTGTTCAACTCAGCATGCCCAGCCCCATAGGGAGGGAGTGGGGGAAAATGCTCCAAAATATTTTTAAAATCTTCTTCTCAAGAACCAGTGTGTACAATGACTTGATATTGGCTATGGCGCTTCCATATGAGGTGTAGAATCAAGTTTGTTCAAACAAAGTTCGTGAAGTAATATTTGGCTTTGTAATAGGAGGGGTAAGATTTTTGGCCCCGCCCAAAATTTCTATTTTCTGAACCGATGGTCCGGTATGAACCAAATTTGGATTATGGTAGTATTGGGTCATAAGTACTTGACCCATGCAAAAAAAAATTCCCGCATCGCCATGGGAACCCTGGGAGCTAAAAATAGAAATATTTTCAAACGCCCATATTTCCCAAACCCCACGGAACAGAGAGCTTTTATTTGGTATGAAGTATCCTTATGACCAGTAGAATTGAATGGTAAAAAAAAATTGCCATCGGTTATGTTAGGGTGTTCTGTAATGGGCATCGAAAAAATGCTGAGTCAGCATATTTGCAAAAATTTTAAAAAATCTTTTCTCCAGAACCAATCATCAGAATCTTTTGATATTTGGTATACAGCATTCATAGGGGGGGGGGTCAGATAAAAGTTTGTTGAAATAAAGCTCATTTGTTCATATTGGGGCTCTCTACAGGAGCCCGAAGTTTTAACATAGGGTAATATGGGAAATATTCTTGAAAAATCTTCTTCTTCAGAACCACCAGTCAGAATCTTTTAATATTTGGTATACATCATTGTTATGAGGGTCAGATTCTAGATTGTTCAAACCAAGTCCCTATGTTAATATTTGGGCTTCCTACGGAAGCCCAAATTTTATCTTTGTTCAATATGGAGGGTAATTTAAAAAAATCTTCTTCAGATCCATCAGTCAGAATGCTTTGATATTTGGTATGCAACATCTCTATGGGGGACAGATTCAAGTTTGTTCAAATCAAATCCCTAGGTATATATTTGGGCTCACTATGGTAGCCCAAATTTTTACTTAGTGCAATATGAGAAAATTTCTTTAAAAATCTTCTTCTTCAGATCCACCAGTCGGAATGCTTTTATTTTTGGTATACAACATCTCTAGGGGGGTCAGATTCCAGGTTGTTCAATTCGAGTGCCTAGGTTAATATTTGGGCTCCATATGGGAACATGAAATTTAACTTAGTACAATATGAGGGAATTTCTTCAAAAATCTTCTTCAGATTCACTTGTCAGAATGGTTTCACATTTGGTATACAACATCTCTAGGGGGGTCAGATTCAAGTTTGTTCAAATCGGATCCATAGGTTAATATATGGGCTCGCTATGGTAGCCCAAATTTGAATATAGTGCAATTCGAAGAAATTTCTTTACAATTTCTCTTCTTCAGATCCAACAGTCAGAATGCTTTCATATTCGGTACACAACATCTCTAGGGAAGTCAGATTTAACTGTGTTCAAATCAAGAGCCTGGGTTAATATTTGGGCTCTCTATGGGAGCCAGAATTGGCCATTTTGCTGAAGAATTAAAAATTATGTATTCAGTACCCTCTACAGGTACTAAGATTAATCCACATAGGTTGTATCAAGGGGCTTCATAGGGGTTATTTTTGTCACTCCTTAGGGACTTAAGGATTGACAGTGTAGCCTATGGAGATGGCTTGCTTAATGTAGACTCATTCTTGGACTCTGTTTAAATTGTGTTCTGTACAAGATGAGCGCTTCAGGCCACGTGGGGCCTCTTGTTAATGAATATAATGGATTGTTGTATTATGTATCTTTATTTTCAAGGATTAGTGCGAGTACTATGATTGTTTACATTTCACAATGAATGATTATTGTTCAAATTGTAATAGGAGGAAATCTTCCTATGATTCTGATGATCTCTGTATTAATTGTTCTCTCTGTACTCGCACTGATCTTTGTTCTGTGTGTTTCAAATGTGATGACAAACGTTGGAAACGTGTGTCATGGTATGTTGTTCCTGGAGAAAGGTCTATGCCGGTTCTTTCTCCTTAGAGTCACTCTAGTATTTCACTCTCTTTTTCAGAGGAACAAGAACAGGGTGATATTTCCGTGATGTCGTCCAGAAGTGTGCCTCCGTCACATACAAGCGAAGAGCTAGCGGCAAAAGTGCTCATGGAGATTCGTCAATTACCTGAAAGGAACCTGAAGGGGTTGACGTCCGCTAGCTTGACCGGGGTTGCGTCCATTCACCGAATGGGGCAGCACCCGGGTTCATCCGTTGCGGTCCAGCAGAGAGAGTCGGGTGTTGCGAGCACTATAAAACATCCATGTGCACACCCAGTGACGACGGAAAGGAGGATGGATCGGAGGAAGCCTGACAGTCCGGTGTTTAGCTTGTCCAGCTCGGCACGGGCTGCAAGCGAGAGAGGTCCCTCTCTCATACAGCAGCATCTGGGACCAGATGTTGTAGTCCGTAGTGTTACGCAGTCGGAGCATACATCCGGCGCTCAGGACGCTCCGGTATATAGGCAGTCCAGTGAGGCTACCTACAAGGCTTCTGTATCCTCTCAGCAGCACACTCGACTGCACCTTGGCTACGTGACCAGTGAATTACAGTCAGCTTCGCTGACCAGGGATTCCACGGCGACCAGGTCACGCCATCCAGTAGCCAGGGATACGAGGCCTTCTTCATCCGGACGTTCGCATAAAAGATGTATGCAGGATGCAACGTCCAGGGAGCTTCCAGCGGCTAAATCCAGTAAGACCGCTGCTCCCCAGGCCTCCATAACGGATGTGCTATCACAGATAGCAAAGCTAATCGCAGCAACCGGCAGAGCCTCTGTCGGAACATGAAATGTCAGAAGATGCTGGGTCGGTAGGTTCCGCTGCTGGATCGGGTGCGTACGACCGAGATTTACATGATTTACATGAGGTCCGGCAGGATGGCGAAAGGGATTCCGATGAATTAGATATTTCCGTTTCGGAACAACATAAAATAGCCGTAGAATTCATCCGGCATTACTTTCCAGAAGTTGTTCTGCCGGACCAAAATGCTGCGCAGCCGGATAGGAGGGTGATAGCGTCACTGGACACCGATTTTTTTAATCGGTTTAGGGACATTGTCCCGGAATTTCCATCACAATCCAAGAATGTCTCTCGGATTTTTGAATTATTGAATGACACTATTGATAAACTTGCCAACAAGACGGGCAGGTCAGCCTTCCTACTGGCATCTGCTCTACAGCTTCCGTTTATTAATCAAAGGAACAAGTTTGATACGGCAGGTCAGGGCATCCAGAGAGTTCCTCTGCGTTTAGACGACCAGGCTGAAGACCTTGATATATCCATGCCGTCGTCTGTCACTTCCGTCGTCTACGATGGAAACGACGATATCGTCTAACAGAGCTAGTTTAGACGCTCTTTCCTAGGCAGATCACCTTACTATAGAGCGTTGTCATTATGCTTTGAAGGACCAGAATTTCAAGACGTACAAACGTCTTTAAGAGTTCTGTCCAGGGCCATAGCTTTTTCCACTTATAACGGGTGAAAATCCAACGCGAATCCGCGAATCCATTCGCGTAAAGATTCTTGCAAGTCAGTCCTGCGTGAATCCAAGTGGATTCGCGTACCCATCTTGAATGGATTCGCGTGGACTGATAAGGTTAAACAATAAAGCCATTAGGCCTAAAAAAAAAAGTCCGTTGATTCTCAGGCACCGCCGCGTTGGCGAAAATGGCCCACGTTAGGCCTTTTTATTGCTATGAACGTCTTTCGTAGCACAAAAATGGAGGATTAAAAAAGCGTATTGTTTCAAAGACCGAAAATGAACGGATATGAGGGTTTCTGGCCAGTGAATAAGCCCAGGGGTGCGTAATATAAAAGAGTGGGAAAGGTACATGGGTTGGTTTGATATTTTTGAGACTTTGAACCTGCCCCCAGCCACAGAATTCAGCGCAAACTCAAGTTGACACAAAGTTAGGCAAACTATGCATACACGGCGATGACGTCGGATGTCCGCAAATGCCAAACTGTTTACCCGGTAGTGGTAAGAAATTTGTTTAAAAAAACCCAAAGAATAATACATACTGGAAAGTATACTGGGAGAATTAAGAAATATTTTGATATGTTGTCATTTTGAAAACAAAACGTTTCCAGGAACGGGAGTGAAAAACAAGGAGAAATCAGCTGTTTAATTACGTTAAAATAGAAACAGAAACAAGGCAGCACATCAAGGGAGACTACTCAAAGCACGTGGGTTTTCCCAAATGTAAATACAACCTAAGCCATTGTTTGGTGATACGCATTGCTTATTTCTTTGCATTTTGCTGGATATATTTATTTAATATAATGATGCTATCACCCAGACATCTGATACAGCTTCACGAACAAGGTTTTGTGCGAAAATGAATCGCTACAGTGATAAAATGAGTAACGTTTTATCAGTTTGAAACGTTGGGTCACTTCGCTCATTTGCATATCGGTATGCCTGGAATGAAATTTTGTCAAACGACTCCGAGTTCTGTGCATAATTCTTGACGCTCCTGTGCCGTCAACCCAATATCCCTTTGCCCCGAGTTGTTTCGCCCCACGATTAGGGCGAAATGACCTTGGACGAAAGGGAATTCGGGTGAAATGACTCGCGGGGGGTGGGGGGGGGGGAGGTGCAAACGAGTATTGGGGCAAAAGGACCCGACACCTTCTTGACAGGCGCGGGACGAAATTATAAGCACAAGCACCTGCTCCAACCCATTTGCCGAGAAAAAACCTCCCCTCCCCCTTCTATATATTTAAACATGCAGGAGAGGGGGTTTATTTTTTTTCTTGGAATTATTTTCATCAGATGGCCGGCCGGAGCATATGCCTGTGTAAAAATGTAAAAAGTGACATCCAGTCTGAATTGCGCTTGAGTACAAGGTGCATTTCTCTTTGATGGACGTAAAACTGACAGTCCTTCTGGGGGGGGGGGGGGGGGGGGGGGGGGGGGGGGGGTAACCTTATCCAGTAACATTTCACCAAAAGTATTTACTAAATAGTATATCTCCCTTGAATGAAGTTTAAAATAATAACACTGTTGACATATATGTTTTAATAGCACATGTGGTTGTTTGTCAATGGTGTGATGATGGTTTATCACGTACAGTTGGGATCAAAACAAAAAGAAGAAAAGAAATCCGCCACCCCCAATATCTTTTAAGGTATCGTGAATGGATTCTCGTAGCAAAATTTACGAGAATCCATTTGGATTCTCGCAAAATCGAACGGATTTTCACCCCTGTTATAACTCCGCCCTTTCAGTGGCAAATCTGGAGTTAGCTAGACGTGACATGGCCCTGGCTACTTCCACACACGTGGACAGTAAGGTGAAAAATTCTCTTAGAGTCGCTCCGGTCTCTGGAGAGTTTCTCTTCAGTGGCAAGCTTTCTGATATATATGATAAATTAACAAAGAAAGCTTCGGACTCTCTGCTGTTTAAGTCTGCTTCCAAGAAATCAGAACCAGCAGACAGGAGTAGGCCAGGCACTTCCGGGACGAGTTCGTCCAGGGGAAGCTCCTATAGAGGTTCCTATGCGTCCTTTAGGTCTTACTCTAGAGACCGGCAGAGTAGCGACTCGACTAGGGGCCGTTACGCTGGCCGAAATAACCGGTCAGACGCCCCTAGGCCGACGGGGCGAGGTGCAGGTCGCGGAGGACGTGGTTTCTCCTACCGCAAGCCTCGCAGATCCAGGAGGTGATGATCTAGACCTCTGTCGCGTTCCGGTGGGCAGAAGACTGTCGAGTTTCTCAAGCAATTGGGAATCAATTACGGAGGACACTTGGGTTCGAGGGGTTATTTCGGAAGACTAAAACTGTCCTTCAAAGGCAAACCTCCATTAACTTGAAGTCCAAGATGGACTCGGCTTCCGTCAAATTGTCAGAAAAGAACGGCACTTCTATCAGAAGTCCAGTCTCTTTTAACAAAGAACGCGATAGTGGTCGTAGAAAACCAGGAATCTCCAGGTTTCTACAGCCATCTTTTTCTGGTTCCAAAGCCAGACGGCTCGTTCCATCCAGTGATCAACTTCAGCTGGATAAACAAGCTGATCGTGGCTCCAAAGTTTTATATGGAGACCATTCGATCGGTCAGAGCGAGCATTCGAGTGAACGACTATGCTGCGAGCATAGACCTCAAGGATGCGTACTTTCACGTCATGGTACATCCGGCGTTCAGAAAGTATCTTCGCTTCGCTGTCCTAGGTGTTGTTTATCAGTTCCGAGCGATGTGCTTTGGTCTGAATTTAGCGCCCTGGGCATTCACTCGAGTAATGAACTCTGTAATGACTCATTTCCGAGCTCATTCGTCTGCGGTAACGTCGACTTACCTGGACGATATTCTTCAGAGATACGGCGAGTTAACGCTTCAGAACAACATGCACAAGCTGCTTTTATTGCTCCGACGTCTCGGTTTCATAATAAACGAAGAGAAGTCGGATCTGGTGCCGTCCAAGTCATTCACCCACGTGGGAATGAGCTTCGAGACACACAACAATCTCGTTCGTCTGCCGTTAACCAAAGCGAAATTAGTTGTTACGCTCGCTATTGTCTTCATTCAGACAAAGTGTCAGCGAGAGAATTCATGAGACTAATAGGTCTGTGCGGAGCTTCCGCGGATCTCATTCCGATGGGGCGGCTACGCCCTCGTCCTCTCCAGGTCTATCTGACTCAGAATTGGAGAGTGAAGATTCATTCGCTCGAGACTGACATCCTCTTGTCAAGCCTAGTGAAACAAGAGATTCAGACTTGGGCAGACATACAGTGGTTAACTCAGGGAGTTCCACTGCAGTTGCCAGATCCAAGTTTTACAATTATGATGGATGCCAGTCAAACAGGCTGGGGCGCGACACTGAGCCCATCGGATTTGAAGTGCCAGGGTCTTTGGGATCCGCAGTTTCTAAGCAAGCACATCAACATCAAAGAGATGGTGTCGATTTGGCTTGCTCTACATCATTGGATAGATGTTATTCAGAATGCACACGTGCAAATTATGTCCGACAATATGACAGTAGTTGCGTATAATCGGAACCAAGGTGGCACTCATTCCATTCTGTTGCTCAATCTAACGGAAAGAATTCTTCTGTTTGTACTAGAACATCAGATTCTTCTCTCCGTCCATCATATTCCGGGTCGTCTGAACGTCTTAGCAGACTCCCTTTCACGGAAGGGGCGCCTGTTGCCATCAGAATGGACTCTCAACTAGGGTTTATCATATTCCCGGTTTTTATGGAACCGGGTACCGGGTATTTTTCACTAACCAGAACCGGGTAACGGGTATTTCCCGGTTCCTGTGAGTGTGAGGTAAGTATGAATTATATAGGTAGGTATAACAAGATTAACAGATAACTAATGAAGTGGAAATCGTTTAATGAAAGTATGATTACGAGAAAAATAAAATAAAATGAATAGTTTCTTGACAACGTCTCGTGGTTTTGAGAAAACAATGATAATCATTCGACAATCAGCATGTCGTGTTTTATACACTTTACGGTCATTTCATCGAACGTCATATAAAGTCCAGACTCCAGAGCAGTCACTTGGAACCGAGTCAATCATTTGCCTGCTTTATTCTTCAAACGTCATATGGCGTTCGGTGAAATGATCGTAATGTTTAAGTCAATGCAGTTCATAGTTCAGATAACTTCATGACCATGTAGTGAGTCACTAATGTCACGTGGTTGCTTAGGTAGGTTGTGCACCGTGGCCTCCGCCATCACGCCTATAAAACTTGCGCAGAAAGAGAAGCGTGCTCAGTGATTTATCGTTGAGGCGTGACCTTATTTTCGTAGCAAATTGTCCGGCTGCAGAGAAACTTCTCTCGGATTCAACTGATGTTGGTTTTCCGGTCATTAATGCATTGAATAGGAAATCTAGGTTTGGGGTGCGTTCATTGTTGGCTTCATACAATTTAAATTCAGCATTTATGTTTGGCATTGAACCCTCTGGTCTCCTTTGGTAACTGGCTGACTTATCAATATACTCTTGAAGGATATCTTTCATCGTAGCTGCTTTGGGTGCTTTCGGCTTTTTCTCATTCGCGACCGGGTCACTAACATCGGCATCATCTGGGTTTAGTATCTGACAACCGTTGTCTTCCGTTTCGATTTGCGAATCCATTCCTCGGAGCCGCGATAATTCTGCTTTAGCCAGTCGAACACGTGTTGTTTTTGGACAGGGCTCAAAGAAATCACCAGTTTTACCGTTGAATGCTGAATGATCATGCAGGTATTGCAGAAGCGTAACTAGCGTTTTATCTCGTCGCTTATTGAGTCGCTCTTGTAGACGCTCAGACATTATTCTACTGATATTGCTGTTATTCTGTCCTAGTTGGTCAAATAAAAACTTCAGTATGGCATCGGCCGAAATGAAAGTGGTGTCCCGTCGACAGAGTGCTTCATTTGCGACTGTGATGGGTTTTAGTGTTTTGGCCAGATCTTCGACAAGTTCTAACTCATCTTCACTAAGTTTAGATTCATCGCGCAAGTCAACATAAGCCTTCAGCATGGAGGGTCGAATTTGCAGATAACGCGACAACATTTCCTCAATGCTGTTCCAGCGTGTCTTGATATCAAGTTTTGGTTTCAATTCTCGACCGAATTCAGAACGTACATAGTTTTGCAATATCTCGTCAGCACGACCACGTCTAAATTTTTTGCAATCCTGTTTAACTTTTTTAACCAAACCGGCATAGTCTTCTTTCATGAGCACCAACTCTTCCTCAGCTTCTAATTGTATATCAGGCTCATCACTGAACTCTTCTTCTAATTCTGATTCTGAATCACTTTCGCTATCCTCTGATTCTTCTTCTTGATCTGTCTCTTCTTCACAGCCTTCGCTCTGATCTTTAGACTTAGCATACAGTACGTCAACTACCGCCAAGTGTATGCCATGGCTGTAGCACAAACAAGATAAAGTCGGCATGAGCCTACCAAACTTGACCATCACGGATGCACCATCGTTGGTGCATACTGCAATATGTTCGTCAATATTCAAACCGAATTCTGACAGATGTTCGCGAACTGCATCAACGGTTGCTTCAGAAGTGAACTTTCCAGTAATACGTCGAAGGCCTGTGTTCCAAAATAACCCGTGCTGTCCGTGAACGTCGATGTTGAGGTATCGCCGGTTTCTGATGCTCGTCCATTCATCGAGTGTAAGGGAGAATCTCTCACCTGCTTCTAGTCGCGCTTTAAATTCTGACGCTAGACACTTTTTTAGATTATCTGCATGATTGTACAGCAATTTCATTACATCAGAAGGATTATGTGGCAAATTATATCCATCTCGGCTGAGACTTTTCCGAATGTAATCTGACTTGACAACTGCGTGGATTGAGAAACCGTCAACCGCTATTAAAATAGCCAAAATTTTATCAAGGGAATCTTTCTCTCTAATTACAAATGCATCAACAGTCTTTTGTGTAGCCAATCTTGCCAGTTTAGATTTAGAATCGGCTGATGTTGCTGTGCTGGAACTCTCACATGGGCGCTTCGAATTTGACAAATCAATTCCATGAACCAGTTTCAGGTGTTTAGCTAAACTACTAGTCGAACCACCGCTGATTGTCAATAACTTGTCACACCGCTGGCATTGGGCCTTGTTGCTCAAATCGGCACGCCGTATAAAGTATCTCCATACCTGCGATGCGTTTTCCCGACTCATCCTAGAAATTGAATAAAATAAAAACTTTTGCAGGACGCTACGGCGACACAGGGTTACGGCTGACGAAACCAAAATACCAAATGCCACAAAGTTTACGAGTCGTGAATGACGCACTGAATCACTGTTAGTGAGTACTAGTGACGCGTTAATCGATTCGAATTGACGTCATAACTCATAAATAAGAGCACGTGTTTCGCGCTAAAATCGCGTTAAGCTACAGCGAGTCAGCGACGGTATGTTTGAAGTCGCGACTCGCGCCACGGGAATATATAGTTAATATTTCGAGCCGATTCGATCTCAGGCCTTAATCTTAAACGTGTAATAAAACCCGGTTCTCAACAACGCAATAACCGGGTAGCGAGTATAGTCGTTAATGGAACCGGAACCGGGTATACCCGGAATCGAATTAAACCCTACTCTCAACAAGCAAGTATTCAATCAGATTTGCTACCAATGGGTACGGCCAATGATAGATTTATTTGCGACACATCTCAACAATCAGTTGCAGACGTATGTGTCACCTTGTCCGGATCCTCGAGCGTTTGCAGTGGACGCTTTCTCGATCTCTTGGGACTGAATGATAGGATATGCATATCCTCCAGCGCCGTTGATTTAGCAGAAATTGCTCAAGATAAAACAATCGCAATGCAAGATTCTCTTGGTAGCATCTCTGTCTCCACAGAGACCGTGGATAAATCTACTCAGGTGTCTGTTGTGGGACATGCCGAGGAAGCTTCCTGAATGGGAAGATCTTTCGCAAGAGAAATCGCGTATCCTCCATCACAATCCGCAAGGTCTAAACCTTCACGTATTTCCGTTGTGCGGTCCTTCTTGCACGGAAACATTTTACACGACCGGCAGTGGACGCGATTTTTATATGTACCCATACTATGTATGGTACACATAATACCGGCATCCGGTGTGACCATCCACCATTCGTCCATCGTCTGTCCGTCCGTCCGTCTGTCCATCCGGCGTCCGTATCCATTTCTTTGGCATTCGATAACTTGAAAAATATTGCTTGGATTGTCAAGTTATTTTATATTTGTGTTCAGGTTACTAATGTGCCGAGCTGTATAGTTTTGGGTGTAAATCTGATAATTTAATCCTGAGATATTAACCCTTTATCCTTCAAATTGAAAATTCCTCCAATCCCTTTGGCATTCGATAACTTGAAAAATATTGCTTGGATTGTCAAGTTACTTTATATTTGTGTTCAGGTTATCGATGTGCCGAGCTGTATAGTTTTTGGTGTAAATCGGATAATTTGATCCTGAGATATTAACCCTTTTCCTTCAAATTGAAAATTCCTCCAATCCCTTTGGCATTCGATAACTTGAAAAATATTGCTTGGATTGTCAAGTTACTTTATATTTGTGTTCAGGTTACTGATGTGCTGAGCTGTATAGTTTTTGGTGTTAATCTGATAATTTGATCCGGAGATATTAACCCTTTATCCGTCAAATTGAAAATTTCTCCAATCCCTTTGGCATGAGATAACTCAAAAAAGATCAATCCGATTGTCATGTTTCTTTATATATTTATTCAGGTTACTGATGTGCTGTGCTGTATAGTTTTTTTATGTAAATCTGATAATGTGATCCGGAGATATTAACCCTTTATCCATCAAATTAGACACTCCTCCAATCCATTTCTATATGTACCCATGCCTTGTATGGTGTACATAATGTCAGCATCCGTGGTGGCCCTCCGTCATACAGCTTTCTACTAGTTGCGCGTATGGGTACACATCTGACGATTTCATCGGCCTATTTTTAACTGTAGGAGGACCTCCTCTTCGCTAAACTATGCTGCTAAGTGGAGGGTCTTTTGTCAGTGGTGTGAGGATCATTCCGTAGATATTTATGATCCTTCCATTCCAGACATAGCAAACTTTCTAGTATACTTGTTTGATGAGATTAATCTGCAGCCTATCACCATTAAGGGTTATAGGTCTATGCTATCCGATACCTATGCACATCATGATAGCTTGATGATTGGAACTAATTTTTCGATAAATAGACCTAGAACCCTTAGATTAATTCCGAAGTGGAATTTGGCCTGGGTTCTTCTTAAGCTAAAAGAAGCACCTTTTGAGCCTCTTGACACAGTTGACTTCAAATTCTTAACATATAAGACAGCTTTTCTCTTAGCTTTCTCTTCTGCTAGAAGAGTTAGTGAGCTTCGTGCACCATCTGTGGAGGATTCTCAATACCGTAGTGTCTGTAATACTATTACCTTTATCACCAATGTTGGATTTTTGGCTAAG
This sequence comes from Pictodentalium vernedei, assembly GCA_031216915.1. Lineage (NCBI taxonomy): Eukaryota > Metazoa > Mollusca > Scaphopoda > Dentaliida > Dentaliidae > Pictodentalium > Pictodentalium vernedei. Next base: position 189,178,675 of record CM062290.1, read on the forward strand.
AATCAGGCTCCTAATAAGTATCCTGAACCTATTATTATTAAAGCCCTTCCATCATCTGATGGGCGTAGGCCTCTACTGTGTCCTGTTAGAGCAATGCATATTTACAGACGTAGGTCTGAGTTTATCAGAAAGGGACGTAAGCGTTTCTGTCTTTGATGCCTAATAGAAAGGATATTATGGTTCATTCTATTGCTATATGGATTCAATTAACTATTCGTACTGCTTATGAAAAATTATCTTCTTCTCAGCAGTCGGCACTCAAGATCTCAGCTCATGAAGTAAGAGCTCTTTCTACTTCTTGGGCCTATGCTAATTGTATTGCTATTACTGATCTAATAAAGGCTGCATATTGGTCTCAACCTTCCACATTCACTAATTTTTATCTCAGAAATATTGAGTCCATTTCTGGAGACCTCCATTGTTTAGGTCCGTTATCAGTTGCTCAGAATATCGTCCACTAAACAGTTGCAACTATAGTTATGTAGGCTTTCTGTTCCGGCAGTGACTCTGTCCTGCTGCCCTCTTCGCTCCGGGGTATTTGACCCAGGGCAAGGGGAAGGGGGGGGGGGGGCCCTTAAGTCAGCTGCTTTATAGTGAAAAGCAAGGGAATACCTCCCCCAGAGTCAGTAATTCCGAGTCGGTACCGGGATGGTTTTAAAGTGTAAAGCTAATGTTTAATCATCCATGTAATATTTTTAAAGTGTAGCTCGGTGTGAAACATTTGTATATGTCATGTGTCAAACGAGCGTTAATATACAATCCTCGGACACTTTTAATGAATGTTAAGAGTCTCATTTCTCTGGACTTCCTTTTTTTATTGGCTTACCTTTAAAATTATTAGTATAAAGGGTTATACTGGATGTTAATAGAGATCATTGATTATTATGCACAATTACTGATCGGTATTGTGTCTTTCTTCTTTATTATAAATAGGAAAGATACATGTAAAGCCTATCTCTTCTTTTCTCCTGGAGAGGATATTCTATTATACATAATTGAGCTTATTGGATTTTCCTTTATGTGCTAGGCCCTCCAGCCAATTTACTATTCAGCTAAGTCTGGGTCATTGGTACGGTATAAAAATGTTAAAAAATTTATAGTAATTTATATATTTTTACCTGCGTCGCCAGCGGCAGAGCAGGTCTAGTAACCGCTCGACTCCGTCCGTCATTCTGTCAGTCCGTCCGAAACACTTTTTCCATCAAAGTTTTCTTGGCTTCTATGAAAGGGAATGATTTTATATTTGGTCTGCTGCTTCATAATGATGAGTTGTATCGTGTAAGCAATTTTCAGATCTGCCGTGCAGCCACTTCCTGTTTGCCGATACTTTGAAATTTTACTGTACCCACTGACCATTGAATTTTTTCGGCAAACTTTTCTCATCTTCTTTGCAAGGGATTCATTTTATATTTGGTCTGGAGTCTGATAATGATCAGTTGTATCGTGTATGCAATTTTCAGATCTGCCGTGCAGCCACTTCCTGTTTGCCGATTCAATTGCATGCAGCGACGCAGGTCCAGACCCGGTGTTGGTCTTGTTTGGTTTTTGATGCAAATTTTGGGGATTGGGGGGGGGGCAAAATTTGTGTTTGGCCCTGAATTAAGGAGTTTAGCACCAGCTAAGTCTGGGTCATTGGTAAGTATAAAAAATATATAAATTACTATAAATTTTTTAACATTTTGAGACATAGACATCCAAATTTATCCCCTACGCACAAAGTCCTGATATTGAACTGTTCATCTGTCAGCCTATCCATCACAAAAGTTTGTATATTTAACTCTTCACATTTTTTATTGGATTTTACAAAAGTTGGGGTTGAGTATGGTGTTTAGATGCAGATGTTGGAAGGAATTCTTGATTTATCAAATTTTATCGGTTATGAGCAGATTGTAGATTTGCATCAGAAGTTTGTCCATTTTACCCCTGCATTTCGTGGGGAGGGGAGATTTTTTCAAGTTTGAAGCATAAACTATCCTGTTCAAAGGAATTTTTTAGTCCCCTACCGGCATCGCCGGAGGGGACTATAGGTCTGCACTCCGTCCATCTGTCAGTCCGTCTGGGCCAACATTGGGGGTTTAGGGGATATTATTATTAGGGGCTACCTCCAAATTAAGGTAGTGTTAGGGTTAGGAGTGGGGTGGGTTAGGGGTAGCCCCAGAGTAGGGCTTAAGGTTGGGGAGGGTTAGGACTGGGGGGGGGGGGGGGGGGTATAGTAGCCCCTAAACCGAAAAATAGCTCCTAATCTTATTGGTTTGGCTAGGGTGGGGTTGGGTTAGTGGTAGCCCCAGAGTAGGGCTTAAGGTTGGGGGGGGTTAGGTCCTGGGGTGGGTGGGGCTTAGGGTCTGGGGTGGGCTTTTAGGGTCGGGGTGGGGTAGGGTTAGGGTGTGTTTTTTGAGTGGAGGGGTGGGGTTAGGGTTAAATATAAGTTCTAGGGTGAAGGGGGTGGGGTTCTGGGTAAAATAAGGTTTGGGACATACAAAAATGTTTTTTGGTAGCCCATAAACCCAAAATGTTGGAGCGCCTGTCTGTCAGTCACACTTTAGTTTTCCGGAGTTTTCTTTGGAAACACTTCAACGGAATGATTTCATTTTTGGTCAAGTTTGAGTTTCATGCTGATTGCATTATTCTTGTGTGAGTTATGGTCCTTGGAAATATGGAAAAGCGCCAAAATATCAGTTTTCCAGACTTTTGGGTGGAAACGCTTCAACGAAATGATTTCATTTTTGGTAACCTACTACAGAACGATGACTTACAGATCAAGTTTCATTTGCACTCTGTCCATCCGACAGTGTGTCAGTCATACTTTAGTTTTCCAGACTTTTTTGGAAATGCTTCAACTGAATGATTTCATTCTTGGTAACCTACTATAGAACAATGACTTACAGTTCAAGTTTGAGTTTCATGCTGATTGCATTATTCTTGTGTGAGTTATGGCCCTTGGAAATATGGAAAAGTGCCAAAATATCAGTTTTCTGGACTTTTTTTTTGGAAATGCTTCAACGGAATTCATGCTGATCACATATAGGTTATAACATTTGTATAATTATTAAAGCTCATTAGTCCGGTAGGGGACATTGTATTGCTTCAGCGATACGTGTGCTCTTGTTTTTAGCTCACCTGAGCGAAGCTCAAGGGGAGCTTTACTAATCACTTTCTGTTCGTCGTCTGGCGTCCGTCGTCGTCCGTCCGGCGTTAACTTTACATTATCGACTTCTCCTCCTAAACCACTAGCCCAATTTTATTCAAATGTTGGCTAAATGTTTATTACCTAATGCCAAATCATATTTGTTCAAATGAAGTTGCCCCTCCTCCTGGGTGGTCCCACGCCCCCAAGGGGCACCAAAATCTTTGTAAATCTTCTTCTCATGAACCAGCAGTAGCAGAGACTTGATATATGGTGTGCAGCTTCCTTTTGAGGTGTAGACTCAGATTTGTTCAAGAGAAGTTTGTGGGGCTATACGTGGCGTCGTTATGGGAGGGGCAAAATTTTTTGCCCCGCCCAAAATTTCTATTTTCCAAACCGAGAGGCTGATTTGAACCAAATTTTATGTGAGGGCTTATTGGGTCATGAGTACTTGATTTATGCAAAAAAAAAATTTCCCGCAGCCCCGTGGGAACCGCAGGAGCTAAAAATAGAAAAAATTTAAAACGCCCATATCCAAAACTGCACGGCATTGAGAATTTTTATTTGGTGTGCAGCTTCCTTAGGACCAACAGAAAGGATTGGTAAAAAAAAATTGCCATCGGTTTTATCATAGGGTACAGTTTCGGGACTTTGAAAAAGTGCTGAGTCAGCACTTTTTAACACTGTGGGCAATGGGAAAAACATTAAAAAATCTTCTTCTCCAGATCCAGCAGGCAGAATCTTTTGATATTTGGTATGCAACATTGTAGGGTGGATCTGATTCAAGTTTGTTCAAATCGGCCCCCTGGGTTTATATTTGGGCTCAGTATAAGAGCCCAAATTTGAACTTACTGCATTTCAGGTAAATTTCTTTGAAAATCTTCTTCTCCAGATCCAGCAGGCAGAATCTTTTGATATTTGGCATGAAACATTGTAGGGTGGATCTGATTCAAGTTTGTTCAAATCGGCTCCCTAGATTCATATTTGGGCTCACTATAGGAGCTCGAATTCGAACTTAGTGCATTTCAGGCAAATTTCTTTAAAAATCTTCTTCTCCAGATCCAGCAGGCAGAATCTTTTGATATTTGGAATGCAACATTGTGGGGTGGATCTGATTCAAGTTTGTTCAAATCGGCCCCCTGGATTCATATTTGGGCTTACTATAGAAGCCCGAATTCGAACTTAGTGCATTTCAGGCAAATTTCTTCAAAAATCTTCTTCTCCAGATCCAGCAGGCAGAATCTTTTGATATTTGGTATGCAACGTTGCGGGGTAGATCTGATTCAAGTTTGTTCAAATCGGCCCCCTGGATTCATATTTGGGCTTACTATAGAAGCCCGAATTCGAACTTAGTGCATTTCAGGCAAATTTCTTCAAAAATCTTCTTCTCCAGATCCAGCAGGTAGAATCTTTTGATATTTGGTATGCAACATTGTTGGGTGGATCTGATTCAAGTTTGTTCAAATCGGCCCCCTGGGTTTATATTTGGGCTCAGTATAGGAGCCCGATTTCGAACTTAGTGCATTTCAGGCAAATTTCTTTAAAAATCTTCTTCTCCAGATCCAGCAGGCAGAATCTTTTGATATTTGGAATGCAACATTGTGGGGTGGATCTGATTCAAGTTTGTTCAAATCGGCCCCCTGGGTTTATATTTGGGCTCAGTATAGGAGCCCAAATTTGAACTTAGTGCATTTCAGGCAAATTTCTTTGAAAATCTTCTTCTCCAGATCCAGCAGGCAGAATCTTTTGATATTTGGCATGCAACATTGTAGGGTGGATCTGATTCAAGTTTGTTCTAATCGGCTCCCTAGATTCATATTTGGGCTCACTATAGGAGCTCGAATTCGAACTTAGTGCATTTCAGGCAAATTTCTTCAAAAATCTTCTTCTCCAGATCCAGCAGGCAGAATCTTTTGATATTTGGTATGCAACATTGTGGGGTGGATCTGATTCAAGTTTGTTCAAATCGGCCCCCTGGATTCATATTTGGGCTTACTATAGAAGCCCGAATTCGAACTTAGTGCATTTCAGGCAAATTTCTTAAAAAATCTTCTTCTCCAGATCCAGCAGGCAGAATCTTTTCATATTTGGTAAGCAACATTGTGGGGTGGATCTGATTCATTTTGTTCAAATCGGATCCCTGGGTTAATATTTGGGCGCAGTATAGGAGCCCGATTTCGAACTTAGTGCATTTCAGGCAAATTTCTTAAAAAATCTTCTTCTCCAGATCCAGCAGGCAGAATCTTTTGATATTTGGTATGCAACATTGTAGGGTGGATCTGATTCAAGTTTGTTCAAATCGGCCCCCTGGATTCATATTTGGGCTTACTATAGAAGCCCGATTTCGAACTTAGTGCATTTCAGGCAAATTTCTTACAAAATCTTCTCCAGATCCAGCAGGCAGAATCTTTTGATATTTGGTATGCAACATTGTAGGGTGGATCTGATTCAAGTTTGTTCAAATCGGCCCCCTGGGTTCATATTTGGGCTCAGTATAGGAGCCCGATTTCGAACTTAGTGCATTTAGGCAAATTTCTTAAAAAATCTTCTTCTCCAGATCCAGCAGGCAGAATCTTTTGATATTTGGTATGCAACATTGTGGGGTGGATCTGATTCAAGTTTGTTCAAATCGGCTTCCTAGATTCATATTTGGGCTCACTGTAGAAGCTCGAATTTGAACTTAGTGCATTTCATGCAAATTTCTTAAAAAATCTTCTTCTCCAGATCCAACAGGCAGAATCTTTTGATATTTGGTAAGCAACATTGTGGAGTGGATCTGATTCAAGTTTGTTCAAATCGGCCCCCTGGGTTTATATTTGGGCTCAGTATAGGAGCCCAAATTTGAACTTAGTGCATTTCAAGCAAATTTATTAAAAATCTTCTTCTCCAGATCCAGCAGGCAGAATCTTTTGATATTTGGTATGCAACATTGTGGGATGGATCTGATTCAAGTTTGTTCAAATCGGCTTCCTAGATTCATATTTGGGCTCACTATAGAAGCTCGAATTCGAACTTAGTGCATTTCAGGCAAATTTCTTAAAAAATTTTCTTCTCCAGATCCAGCAGGCAGAATCTTATTGATATTTGGTATGCAACATTTTGGGATGGATCTGATGCAAATTTGTTCAAATCGGCTCCCTAGATTCATATTTGGGCTTACTATAGAATCTCGAATTCGAACTTAGTGCATTTCAGGCAAATTTCTTAAAAAATCATCTTCTCCAGATCCAGCAGGCAGAATCTTTTGATATTTGGTATGCAACATTGCGGGGTGGATCTGATTCAAGTTTGTTCAAATCGGCCCCCTGGATTCATATTTGGGCTTAATATAGAAGCCCGAATTCGCACTTAGTGCATTTCGGGCAAATTTATTAAAAAATCTTCTTCTCCAGATCCAACAGGCAGAATCTTTTGATATTTGGTATGCAACATTGTGGGGTGGATCTGATTCAAGTTTGTTCAAATCGGCTTCCTAGTTTCATATTTGGGCTCACTATAGAAGCTCGAATTCGAACTTAGTGCATTTCAGGCAAATTTCTTAAAAAATCTTCTTCTCCAGATCCAGCTTCAGAATCTTTTCATATTTGGTAAGCAACATTGTGGGGTGGATCTGATTCAAGTTTGTTCAAATCGGCCCCCTGGGTTTATATTTGGGCTCCGTATAGGAGCCCAAATTTTAACTTAGTGCATTTCAGGCATATTTCTTAAAAAATCTTCTTCTCCAGATCCAGCAGGCAGAATCTTTTGATATTTGGTATGCAACTTTGTGGGGTGGATCTGATTGTGATTCATGAACGTATTTATTTGTAAAGTTGATAGAATCTTAGACAAAATTTGTAGAAAAGATTAGAGCTGAGCCGATAATCGGTATCGGTTATCGGTATCGGCCGATAAGTTGGTTATCGGTCAGGTATCGGTATCGCCGATATTGTTTTATCCTAGCCGATATGCCTGCCGATATTACCGATCAAATATACGATCAAATATGGGAGCACCAAACTGGAATAAGTGGCCAACAATTTCAATTCGTTTGCACGATTCTATCACGTGGAAGACTAGCCTTAATAAAATAACACTTTCGTACAAACCTGTTGTTGAACAGAAATTCCGAGTGCTGTGATATGTCGCTGGGTCTAAATTGAGCGGGAAAATTATCTTATCCTGCAGAAAACAAAACTTTGAAATCCAGGTCATGTCATTCGTCTGTGGTCAATTGCTTCTGTTGATCAGTTATTTCTAAGGATCGGAGGAGTCTCAAAACTGAATTGTGGGAGTGCCCCCCCCCCCACCCGCCCCAAGTAAATCGCAGTGCTTTCAACGACTGGGCTGCGAGTCGTTATTCGTCCTTGCAAATAAAAAAAAAGAATTACCCCATCCCGTCAAACTTTCCACCGATGTATATCCAAGCCCATGGGTCATTTAATCAAGTTACTTCCTGCTGGTTGATAAGCTGGGAAGAATTTTAATTCATCGCATTCACGAATGTTGGGCGTGATTGACAAGTCAAAAACTTTTAAACAAGTGAATGATTTTCAAAGTGGGAGGAGTCGTGGAAACAAACTGATACACAATATTTGGAGGAAGGTGAGTTTTTCGACGCGATACTAACAAAACCATGGCAACATTGTTACGAATCAATTTTCTTCGACAGCGATACATAACTGACAGACCAAAGCCTGTGCCTCCATCGTCTCGGGATATTTGGTTTAAACTCCGCCTACTGGCCGATGATTGGTTAAACCATCGCTGGTAGTGTGGAATGTGGAGGAATCGAAACTTGCCTGGCGATGATATTTTATCGAAGGGGGGGGGGGGGGGGGGGGTTGGCGGCTGGTGGGAAAGAATATTTCACCGTTATCATGATGAACTGTTCAAAGCCACCCTCCAACCACGATATTGAAGTGATCACTGGGGGTTGCGAATCGTGCAGATGCCTTTGGCATCTGCCACAAGTGCTGAAAGCACGAACCATTGTAGAGGCGTCTGGGTGACACTAACTCCGAAAATGTTTGGTAATGAGAGATCAAATGGAGCGTTCTGGTGACTTTGGGGTGGAAATCCTCTTGAATTTTGAACAGCATTTTTCAAAATTTCAAATTCGGTCATACATTCAAGACAGAAAAAGAACATTTGAAATATGCTCTTCAAAAGCGTTTACCAAATTATTGCATTTTGAGCACACGGTTTAACTCTTTACCTAACGCTAGTAGCAGACGACACTCGTTAAAAAAATTGTCGTATCACTAAAAATTTTCATTTTTTGCTTCCAAAACATAGGTTGTGACCACTCATTGGAACGAACGCAATGCGCTCGTTCCAATGAGGGGTCACAACCTATGTTTTGGAAGCAAAAAATGAAAATATTTAAAAAATTGTATGGGGATTTTCGTGTATAGCGCTGGCCGGTTTTGGCCGTTACGTTAGGTAAAGGGTTAACCGACTTAACCTCAGAAGAACATTGCGGTCTTCCAGCGTTTGAAAGTGTTCAGAAGTCAGCCGTCTCGGCTTAGGCCCCAATGACTATGCCAATTAAGTTCCCGTCCCATAATTGGCATAGCCATGCCCATTAGGTACATAAGGCTAGGTGCATGTAACACGAACACCTCAAAATCGACGTCGCCACTGGTGGGAATCGAACTCTCGACCACAAGGTCTCAAGTCCGACACCTTACCAACTGAGCCACCGCGCTCACGAAGGCGACCAGTAAATATGGACTGAGCTTCTGCTACCCCCTCCCGAACCTCTGGATATGCGTTCCTCATATTGCGTACTGACTGACCCCTTCAATTCATGTACTGTCTCCCAAATGAAAATCCTATACTCTCTATGCGAGACATCACTAGCCAAAAATGGGGCGATGCCCCCCCCCCCCCCCCCCTGTATCCGCCATTGTTCATAAGGATGATTAATTATGAGCTTCCTTGGGCCCTTGGCAATATTAGAATATGCCCATATTTTCTGAAAAGGCTTTCAATTTATTTTTAAAAGGCGCGCCATTGACATTATAGGCATTTTTATGGCGTCACAGGATCGAGTATAGCAGATAGGCGACAAAAGCTTTATGAAGGGGTTCAATAAAGAATTGAATGTTTGTGCGGCCACGGTTTCCAAGAGATGTGAATAATATCCACATCTATTGGAAACCATGGCCGCACAAACACTTGGAAATGCGACTCGTTTGATTTAGTAATTAGTAGGTAAAGTTGATCAGAGGGAGATTTCCTCGACAAGTTAAAATCATTTCTGCTTTCTCTGGCTTGAGACTTCCTCTGCGCTCATCATACACATTGCCTGCCTCGCTGAACAAGCGCTCACTTGGTACACTGGAAGGAGGCGGGGCTAAAAATTTACGAGCCAATGGTGCCAAAAGCTCATAGGAGTGACAGTTTGACTTCCACCAACAAAGAGGATCCTCAGTTCGAGGCAGAATGGGCTGAAGCAAGTAGCGTTTGATTTCCATATCGAATTCTTGTTCATTCGAACTGGACTGAGAATTTTCAACACCCTTCCTGCTCAACAATTCGCTATACTCTGATTCAAAATTTCCAAGTTTAATTTTTTTCTGAGGTACATTTTCATTAGAGGAGTTACTGGCGTCCTTATTTTCGGTTCTACCACACTCAGACTTGTTGGCATTGATCAACTTTATAAATTCTAAGTTTAACTGTTTAGCGGCGAATTCCTCAATTTCATGATTAGAAAAAAATACTGTTTTGTACCTAGGGTCTAAAAATGTACTTAAAACATATAGTGGATTTGCTTCAATGTCAGCAAATCTACGCCTGAGAGAATCGAGAATAGTCTCAGTCACTGTTTGGACTCCTTTATCGTCATCGTGTTTCGAAATGGACATTTCCAACATTCGCACAGATGGGATCACCATAGAAATACTAGCCGCTTTAGCGGATGCCTCTCGAGTAAGAACTTCAAATTTTTTGAGAGTCGTTACTAACGTTTCTGCCAGATTCCATTGGTTCGCCGTGAGAATTGGGATCTCGTACAAACTGCTAAATTCAACCAATGGTTGTTTTTGTTCAACCAATCTGTTGACCATGTAATACGTACTGTTCCATCGGGTTGGAACGTCTTGAAGGATAGAATATTCATTTATACCCTGCTTTTTCTGAATGATTTTTAATCTGCTACAGGCGAGTGGAGAGTGATTGAAATGCCCCGCTATTTTCCGGGCAATGGCCAAAGTGTCATTCACTGCGCGCTGGCTATCAATACCATCATTGATAGCAAGTTGCAGTGAATGAACAAAGCATCCTTGACTATTTAAGCCGCTCAAAGTTAAACCGCATTTGGCATTAGAAGCATTGTCCCTTAAGACCGTAGTGACCCTTTCATGATTAATGTCCCATATTTTCAGCATATTATTTAATTCATTTGCCAGATTTTCACCGGTATGTCTACTAGTAAAGGAGCTGGCACTGAGAACACAAGATTTCCTAGAAAAGTCATTGTTTATCCAATGGCCGGTCAGACTCATTAAAGAATGAGCCCCTACGTTCGACGACCAAATGTCAGTGGTTAGAGCAATTGTTTCCATTGATTTGAGTTCAAGAGACACTTTGGTTTTAATTTGTTCATACATAGTTGGAATCAGTGTCTGGCTGATATGGTGCCGTGATGGTAAGGAATACCGGGGTTCAAGCCCATGAACAAATCTTCGGAAGCCAACATCCTCCACTATACTAAATGGCTGTATGTCCAGCACTACCATTTCAGCCAACTTTTTGTTCATTGCTGTTGTTCGTGAGTCATTGAATGCCCAGGGGGTTATTTTATTGAAACACTCGGCGAGTTGCAGCTGATGGACCTTTTTGGCGTGGCTTGTTGTTGAATTCTCCTCCTCCTTTGCCATTTTTTCCTCATTTTTAATTTTATTAGAGTTGGCTTGCGATTCCTCAAACTCGGAAAATACAAGAGGGTGGTTGTGTTGAAGGTGGCTCTTCAAATTAGAGTTAGTAAAGTTTTTAACATTAGTGCCTCCTCGCAACACTGCAGCGTTGCAAACATTACACGTTGCTTTTGTGTTGTCACTAGCCTTGACAGTGAAATAGTCCCATATTTTGCTAGTTTTTGCAGTTTTCCCCATTGTTTGGATTATTGTTTGGCTGTAGAATCTGTTTAAAATTTAGTCGATCTTTAAATCAAAACAAAGGTCATGCGTGTGTACGATATTTGAGGTAAACGTCATTGAAATTTGATTATGGTGACGTAATTCTGCGAGATAACTATCACGTCACATGTGGATTTAAATGAAGCATTAAAGGGGAGGCAATTTTCATTGTGAACTTGTGAAAAGCTCTCATTTCGATCACATTATGCAAATATGGATATCATTGGAACCTAGTCACCGGAAGAGTTCCAATGATATCCAAATTTCAATTACGAACTGATGAATATATACAGCTGTGTGTGGTTTTGGTACAAAGCAAACTGATTTTGACATTTGTTAAAACAGGGCGGGGGGGGGGGGGGGGGGGGGGCTGTACTGTCGTTTTCACCCAACCATTTACTTCTCTGCACAAAAAGGAAATCATTTCCAGGTATCCTTATATCATGTTCTCCCCAACTCGGGCCTTCAGTAAGTTCAGTTTCAGTATAGATCTCGTGCCCCCGCCCCCTTCGTCTAGAGTATAATAAGCCCCCCCCCCCCCCCCCCCCCCCCCGCAGCTGAACGGTGCACAGACAATTGTAAACTTTTGAAATTCTATGGGCATGGAAGATGCGGGGGGTGGGGGGGGGTGGCAACTTATTATACTCTAGACGAAGTTGACTCAGGAGGAATAGTAAGAAATTATTTTCAAGTTAGAATTGTTGTTTTGGTGTTTTTAGTCGTATAGCCAAAGACAACCAATTGTATAGGTGGACACAAGTCATGACAAGCGAAGAGCCACGCGCCTCTACACACCCAAAACAAATTACCGGTACTAAATCATTGGAAAGGGGTCAACACGTGAACAGACAGAATTGTAAAAAACATTTAATTGCATTACGTGTGGAGTGGGTTAAAAAAAATCCATCGCACTGAACACTTGTGACAGTGATTGTCTGTTACCAGAAATTGTTACAAACATCCCTCTGATCTTTTGCCGCAGTCGGGTGAAAAATTGAAAAAATGTTGCAAAGTCTGACGGCACGTGGCCACGTGCAATCCAGTTAAAAACTCACCATCACTTAAATCAGTCGTAATTGCAGGCAGGGTCTATCTGGAGACGTTTGATCATTGGTCACCGAGAGTCTTTGAAGGTTGGAAGTTGATACAGACCAACTGAAGCTATTAAATTTGTGCACGTCAATCAATATGCGAAACACTTACCTGTTTAATTTGGTCGTTTGTTTTCATAATTCGGGAGGCTGTTGCACGTGATAATTATTGGGTAGATATGATGCATTTGGTGAGCTGTTGACATATTTTATTTTATAACTTAACTATTGCTGAAAAACATTCAAGTGTTGTCCGAAAATGAATTATCCCACCGATCCCACACTGAACCGTTATTTGTCTATTTGATTTTGACAGCTGCGATTTCACAGAGCTGATTGTTTGAGCCCATGGACAATGACAGGAAATGAAACTATTTCAAACAAAGACAGTTTTAAAATACTTTATTTTTACCGACATGGCGATCATTTCATTTGTAACAAATAGCGACAATAATTGGAAAGACTTTCCTTCAAACATCACTGGCTGGGCTATTAGTTCTAGACCAACGTTAATACGTTATACAGCGTAATACAATGAACGTCTAAACACGCACTATGTCTTTCACACAATACATGGGCAGTGATGTCCATGTATGCGTTTACCAGGTTGTTGGGTAATATATCGGTATCGGCAAATACCGATAACAGTGGTATCGGCTCAGCTCTAGAAAAGATCTACTATAGAAGGGGTGGTATCCAGGGTGAACCGTTTACCCCAAATCTAGCAGTACTAATGCATTATTCACACAAATCTCCGTTCAAATTTTATGACCCCTCATTGGAACACACGCATTCAGCTCATTCCAACAAAGGTCATATGCCATGTTTTCGAGACAAAAGAATAAAAATTTTAGTTATTCATGAAATTTTTAGGCAACTGTTGTCTGTTATTCACATTGCTTCATGAAATTTCAGTACTTTTAGAAGTTACCTCAGTACTCAAGGGTTAATTCCCCTCAATTAAATGTCGCCTCTAAAAAACAACCACTTTGCATATCTTACCTTTTTACCAGCATAACTGCCAAAACTTGTCAGCATTCTTCGCAAAAATCGCTATTCAAATTTTAATTTTTGTCTCTTAAACATACATGTACTTATCGCTTGTAAATACCTCATTGGAATGAGCTTTTTGAGCTCATTCCAATGAGAGGTCACACACCATGCTTTTTGAGTCAAAAAAGCAATTTTTTAGTTATTCCAGAATTTCGTACGTAAAACACAGCTTTATGACTTCACATTAAAATGAGCTCTCTAAGCTTGTTCCAATCAACATTCACGCACTATGTCTTTCACACAAAAAATAAAATTTTCCATTTATTCAGGAATTTTGTTTGCAAGAACACTCTTAACCCCCCCCCCCCCCCCCCCCCCCCCACACACACACACACACACAAATACAGACACACACATCTAAAAGTTCGTCAGCAAAAAAACAGTTACTTCAATTTTTAAATGCATTATAGGAACAACTTGCCTAATCAAATTTAAATACTTTTGCATCATTCTGTATCTAGAACAAACCATTTACCATATCTTTACGCAAAATTCTCCAGCATCATTCACAAAAAAACACCATTATTTATATATTCACATTTCTGTCTCAAAAATATACCTGATCTTCCCATACCCCTATCGGAATAAGCTGTTTGAGCTTGTTCCAATGATGATAAAAAAAAACTAATATTTTGGAAAATTTGTAAAAATTTTTGTTTTCTTGCATGCAAATATATACATGTAGCACATGGAAGATATCCACAGTTGGGAGAGATGTCCAAGGCTATCTCTTCACATTCCTTGTTTGTGCTTCATGCTAAACCAGTTTGTCTGCAGAGATAAATTTGCTTTATTAAAAATCATTGGAGATTGGCCACACACCAATGATTTTAAATAAAACTAATTTTAGGTAACAAATGTTGAACTTCAAACAAAATCTATCACTCAACCAGTTAATGTTGATGAGGCATGACATGGTGAAGGTGACCTAAAATACTTCTTAGAGTCACTTTGTCAGGTGAGCGATTAAGGCCACGTGGGGCCTCTTGTTATTATTATGCTACCCCGAAAATTGGGGGATTGAGGATGTCATATAGTAGCCACTTTGTGTGGCTTTTCATTCATCTGTTCTAACTTTGTCTAGTCCATATAAAAACTTATTCAATGGATCGATCTTACTCATACTTCAAACAATGATTGCTCAGGACTCGCTGTTGTGTCATGACCTTGGCCTAAGATCATAACTCAAAAGTCAAGGTCATAGACCATTAGTGTGGTCTAACTTCATTTGGTCTAGAAAAAGTGATTCAATCAACAGATGTTATTCATATTTCACATAATGGTTCACATGACTCCAGGGTGTGTCATGACCTTCAACCAGCATGAGAATTTCAAGGTCACAGACTGTTCATCCATTCTCACTTTCAGGTTCATAAAAATGTTTCTTTGGGCTGATCACTGATGCCTTATCTTCTTTGCTCATATTCAGGTAGCATTCATCAGCTTTGTTTTGCCACAATTCTAGCTCTTCTATCACAAGATCGGACTAGATTTTCATTAAAAATGTTTGCCTACCACCTGTATTTTTATTGGATTTTTTGGCACACTTATATAACTTTCAAATGTCTTGGAAGCAAACTGGTGATAAGTATTATTGGGTCATAAGTACTTCTTCATGCAGAAAAAACATTCCTGCAGCCCTGTGGGAAACTCAAGATGCTGAAAGTATAAAAATCTTCAAAATGCTCATATTTCCCAAACTACAGAACAGATAATTGTTGTTTGGTGTAAAACATCCTTATAACACAGAGGTTCATATGGCAAAAAAAGTAGAAATATGTTGTTATAGGGTACTGTATGGGAACACGCATTTAGCTATTTAGCTGTTGCACCTGTTGCACTCTCTGTCCGTCCATCTGTAAACAGAGATAGTTTCCTCTCTCTACCTGAAATTCCGCTTGGAGAGTGAAAATCAAACTTGGCAGGTAGGTTGTGTACAATTGGAGGAAGAGCCTTATTTATTTTGGTCAATGTACTAAATTTCAAGGTCACAGTGATCTTCAACCTGAAAATTTACGGGTGTTGGTGTCTGCTCTAATTAAAATTTTACTTTGCTGATCAAAACCAAACTTGGCATATGGGTTGTGTATGATGATAGGAAGAACCCTATTTATTTAGGGCCATTGTGTCAAAAGTCGGGTCTAGTAACACTTGTCTATAATGGGAAATGAATAATGTGTGTCATGGTCTACATTTTTAAACATTTAAATGTCTTCCCAAACAGCATCTTTTGATATTTGAATGCAGGGTGTGTTGCATACCCTGAAAACTGGAAAATAGAGGTTCAGAATTTCAGGTCCTGGAAAATCTGCTCTTTTTAGCAATATCGAGAGAGATGGGTATTATTTCTGTCGTAAAGAACGGCTGCCATAGACTGGTCACTTTCCACATGTGAACAATATTTCCTCGGATGCAATAAAATTAGATTTCAAACACAAATTATAGGAATAACCCTCAAAAATTTAATTACTGAAGCACTGGGTACAACTCTGCAATTCGTTAATTAAAATTTTGCTGATGATGAATTTTATTACCTGGTAAACGCATACATGGACATCACTGCCCATGTGTGGATTATGACCAGTTCACGGTGACAGTACTGTACCATCTGAATACTATGAAAATGACAGCAGAGTTATAAATAATTACATGACTTCATTCTTCTGTAGTGTTAACTAGCAGTAGATGTTCAATGTTACCTTAAATTCTTCTTTAACAACTTTCTCAGGTGAGCACTTCAGACCTCAGGGTCTCTACACTTTGGTGCTTGTAGTTTAGAACACTCATTTGATCCCAGTTTTGTTTTTTGTGTTTCAGGCATTCTTCGTTCGTTGTTTGATGTATTATATGATGAAGACATAATTTCTGAGGATGCTTTCAATCAGTGGGAAAAAAGCAATGATCCTAACGAACAGGAAGGCAAAGGTGTTGCAATGAAGCAAGTGGTTCAGTTCTTTGCATGGCTAAAGGAAGCTGAAGAAGAATCAGCACCGGAGGACAGCTGAGAAATAAAGTCATTAGGAAACAATAATTAATTTAATAAATTAATTCATGATGTGTTCAGTCTATTTATATACTGTAAAACTTTCCAGTTTATCAATGGAAAATCAAAATTTTGCTTTGAAATGAGAATTGTTGAGCAACCCACTTCTTCTGGGTTTTAAAGCCATTATGAAATTCTTGAAAAAGTATGGAAACATTAGCCATTCTGGAAAAGGTTTTGGAAGGTGTGAAAAAATTGTCATCCAAGCCTTGAAAGTATTGAAAATATTTAGAAATAAATTTTTTGAGTAGTTAACCCTCTCCACAGTGATGTCAAAATATAAAAAATTCAATTTGCAAATATTTCCCATAATGCACCTCAAAATGGAACCAGTTCAATCTTGTTTGACAGAGCTCAGTGAGCTCTGTCCAATAAGATTGAATTTGTTAAATTCCAAGTTTACTTGTCTCATGAGAAAATGTTTATAAAATGTTACCCCAAATGTTACCTTATTTTACTGAATGTTTTCGTAAAAATCTTCCCAGTCAGATTTTCATCTGAGGTACTCGAATGGGTATGGGAAATGAGCAGATTTATCTAGAAAAAGAATGTATTTATTTTTTTTCCAGGCAAGTGTAAGAAACCCTGCATCTTAAACATTTGCTTCGTATCTATCTTTCAGAAATATTATAAACTGCATTTAGTAATAGGATATTGTTCTAGTTTAGCATAGTTTAATTTAATTTCTTTTGCATCTGAATTTTATGTGTGGTAATTATGTCCAAATTACAAAAATCGGTCCCAAATTACATGGCACCTAAAGACACTTTTCCTAAGTATTATAATGTTTCAGCTTTTAGCTTTCGTTTCCCAAAACATAGAAAATAGTTATTATGAGACGAATCAAAAGAATGCAAGCCAGGGGTAAGATTAAACAATCATTGAAACCATTAGTTAAAAAGGCAATTTTTATAGAAACTGACACGGTCAAAGATTGCTTTTCACTGGCAAACTCTGTGAGCATGCAACCAAATGTCAGGCCTAAGGTGTGGAGTGTTGTATAAACGTATGCATAACTTAAAATGAGGATTTGTGCAATTCTATGAAAATAAATAAGTATATGGGTTATATTGTGAAGTACATGTATTGCATCATCGTGGTTTCTCATTCTGCTAATGTTCTTCATCTTTGAATAGAAGCTATATCTTTGAAGAGAAGTTATTTCAGCAGATTTTCCTTGTTACAGTTATTGGAGAATTCTTATAGGCACTCTCCTATAAATTGTAACAATGCAAAGCAAGTATCAGGATTTCAGATGTCAACGGAACCGAAAAATCGTTTCCGTGGTTTAAGAGACACGGAACCCACCGGTAACAAAATTTAGGTACCGTCTGTGAGCAGTTATGGGAACCTTTTTGAAGTTTTTCCGAATTGAGGGAATTTTATATCATTCGTAGCTTTTTAGATTTCAGACACGTTTCCCTCCTAGATAAAACTGCCTGCATTCATTGATATGCGTGTAATTTATATGTGAAAAGATATTGAGACGTTTCGGGCCCGAGATGTTTCGGCCTCCTATATTAACAGTCCGGAGTGAAGGGAATTACCCCCGGCACGATAGATACCAAACAGAGGTTATTGAGATGTTGATTTTTTAATATATATTTATTGTTTTAGATATTATAACGCCAGTAAACCTGTGCATGATACCTTTGTTCAAAAAACTGCTTTTCAGTTTACAACATATATTGAACACAGGCACTTGTTATTTTATCATACTTGAAACAATTCTCAGACACACAATGAAATTACTTGTGATAATGTTACTGACGAAAAAAACGTCAAGATGTTTACAGAATGAGCCAATCACATTCACTTCAGCAAAAGTGTCCCGCACTTTACTCATTCCAAGAATGTAATTGGTTGAAATGTCGTAACATGTGCAAACGGTACACACGTGTTTTTCCCACTTGTTTCTGTATTTGATGTAAACAGCATTTCGTTTCGATCACAGTGATGATTGTTCACCAACAAGCAGCTCTTATGAGCATTTCTTTCAACAACAAATGTTTCAATGTCTTTAGTGACAGATTGAGTGGGTAACGATATTTCGGTTCCGTCATTTTGTGACCACGGTACCGACACGCTACCGGTAACGATCATTACCGTGAAATCCTGACACTTGCAAAGACATGTAAATAAATTTGGCATCCACTAGTTAGCATGACAGTATTTAAGGGCCATTGGAATCCTGGCATCTGTAACCATGTTTGTATTGTGATTTGCTTTTCATTGCTGGTAATATTACTGAGAAATGAACACTTAGTTTGAGTATTGAAGGATTGTAACATAAAGGACTTGCTAAAATAAGTTGTGGAACATCCACACAAAAAATTGGACTTAATTTGTTGAAGCTCACAGAGAGTGCTCTGGAAAGATGTCAATTCTTGGAATTATCGACAGGAAAATGTAGTTGAAAGTTTTCATGTAGTTATCCAGGAGCTTAATTTAGCTCCTACTAAACTTTTTCACAATTTTGATGAGGCTATTTATGCAAAAATGTTTTGTTTTTTTTAAATCATTGGTATCACTGTGACACCAACATATAAGTGCTCTTTTTACTTATTTTGCGACCTTCAAGAGTTGGGTTTTTTTTACTTCAATGGAGGGTTTGTCTTTCTTTTCTTTTTTTTTTTTTTTTTTGTAAATGTTATCCAAAATAATTGAAACTGTTGAAGGACAATTTGAAGTAGGATATGTGCTTTGAGAATTAAGTCTATGAGGTTTGGTTCCTGTTAATTAGTATGCAATGTATATAGTTGTGTTTTGTTTTTTTTCTTGGTGACTGAACACATCATGGAGAGCTTTAATCAGTCTCTGCTGATTGATGCCCCCTGTTGTTAACTCATTTTTATGTAAAAAAAAAAAAGACAAATGAGGTTGGTTACCTAATCTCTGTCAAGCTCAACTTTGTCTTTCCTCCATTGTACCATTGCAATATGAATTTACCTTTGCAGCATCATTACATTATAGAATATCGTGAGATTTATCAACAATTTTCAACCAACACCTTACATTTCAAATTGCTTTAGTTTTAAAGTTTGTCTGATTGACCCAGAATATCCAGGCTTGTTTGTGTTGTTTCTCTTTGCCAATGATGTGCTTTTTTGTATGGCATGTTTATGGAAAGAGCTTTTGAGAACACTTTCCAGTAGTGTGTCATTTGACTGCATTTCATGGAAAGAAATATTTGTTTACATTCTTAATTGATATTGACATTAGAGCTGGTTCAGTCAAGAATACCTTGAATCTTTTTGAAAATACCCTATTAAACCCTTTATTTAAACGCCAACGATATCAAAATTTGTTATTTTAATTATATGTTTTTCAACTTTTTCTCAAAATCTTGACAAAACCATATGTGTTCCCCTCATTGGAACGTGCTCACCAAGCTCGTTCCAAGAAGGGGTCACACATGGTTTTGTTGAAATTCTAAGGAAAATTTTTTTTTCAACAACTCTGTTTGTAAATTGTATGGACGGTTGCAACCGATTCATTAAGTAGAGGGTTAACCTTTTTTATGACTTGTTCATTCACTCATGTTCACTTAACTCGTAAGGCATGGAAAATTTCTACAAGTGAACTTGCCCCACATGGTAATGATTTCTAGTCAAGTGTTTGCTGTCTGTGTAGACAGCCAAGACCTGTCAAGAAATGATTGCAAATGTAATTTGAATATTGTCGGGAAGACTTTCACACAATTATATGTTAGTGTACCTGTTTTTTCATCAGAATTTGACACACTCAAAATTTGGACCTTTAATGGGTAAACGTGAAATTTTGTTTATAATTATACATCTTACTAATAATTGGGGAAATTCCCACAGTTACTCTTCGATAAATTGTAAGAAGTGATTTTTTATGGACCCACCACTCAAGAAATATATCTATATTTTTATGGCTGTATGATACACTTGAAAAATATTGGTTTCAACTGATATTTTATCAAAGTTTGAACTGAACCAGTTAGTCTCAGCACAAATTGTCAAGTTTCTAGAATTGAACTATTTTGAAGTAAGTATATTTATGGATTGTAGGTTGGGGAAATTGTTGGTAAAGATTTATCCTGATATTCTTGATGTTCTGGGAAATAAATTCACTCTCAAACTGCTTTCTGGGTTTTTGTTGAAACCTCTGTGTAGTAATACTTCAAAAACATAATTGGTAAGTTTTAAATTATGTTAGAAAAAGTTTGTCTTGATTTAGAATTCAGTTTTTAGAGCCATCTGTTCCATGGATATGGATATAAACATGTGCATAGACACTCCATCAAAATTATGAGCAGTTTGCTGATCATTTATGTTCAGGGCTTGTGTGTGATGCCGGTCATAATTTTTGTGCTGCAAGTGACACTAATGAACAAATAAATGAATTTAGTTCATGAATTTGAACCCTTTTAGCCGTAAGTCAGCTCTGCTGGACTTTTTAGTTACAGAACAACTGTGTGCAAATTTTCAGAAATGACAGACCATTCACATGGTTTGGAGATAGGTAACCAAATGCTCGGCTATGTAAAATTTCTTGGGAAACTGACTTTTTATCATTAACAAGCATTCACATATTGCGTGGAATTTAAATATATATAGCCTCTCAAGACAAATGTCCAAAAATCTATAAAGACACAAAAAAGGCTGGTTAGCTGGTAGAGTTCCGAAGCCATATTTGGGCTTTATTCTGAACTGCAGGTACCCAAAGTTAAAGGCTTCATATTCTGTGGATGACCTTCATATTATCTTGGAAGTAAAATTACTTCATCGATTTGCATTGTTACAATTTTGGGGAGAGTGCCTATGGGCACTCTCCCATTAATTGTAACGAGACAAAAATGTGTGAACAAATCTTGAAGCTGAGAAGAAATTTAAAACTCTACCAGTTAAGTTACTCAGACTTTACTATTCCAGATGCAGCTTTTGGCTAACCGGTCTTCCATTCGCTTAGATTTAAATTTGCGTAACCACCACGCAAACAAAACGAGCATTCTCGGCAAATTTTGCACACTGAACAAGTTCTTCTCTATGTTGCCATGAATCTCTTGAGATACCTGTGTTGCGGTTATGATACAGCCGTAGGTGCTGTAAAAAACCTTAAACACCAATAAATAAATAACTGAGGGTGGTGTTTTAACAATTTTAGGTATTTTATCAAGTGAATGGTACGGAATTCCTCAACATCAGTTAAAGTTGAATTAAATTTGATTTTTTTTTTTTTTTTTTTTTGTACTTTTCTGGGCAATAACTAGAAAAACAGATGCCCAGTGGATCCCATTTGGTTTTTCCTGGTGCATAACTGTTGATTTTAGGAGGTGTGTGTTTTGGTAATCAGTATTCTGTCAGTTACAGTTAGGCTGCTATGGCAGTCTTTGATTGTTTGTGATTTTTGAATGCTCATGCAAAAACATTAAAATCAAATGATCAGTGAATCCCATTTTATTTTGTTCTTTTAGTAAATTGAGATGAATTTGAAATGTGCAAGGTATATGTTGCCATGCTAAATGATTAAGTTGACATGAAGCAAGTCAAAACATGCCACCTCCCAAAGGTGCTCATGTTCCATTTGGTACTTGTATAAGTACAGGTGAACATTTGTTCAAAAACAAGTTTTCAAACCAAGGAACTTGATGATTTCTTGGATTTTTAACTCTTGACCCGCAGAGTATTTTTAAGATATTTTTCATCAAATCAAGTCATGGCTGCTTTGATGCAGCCATGGCTAGATTTGATGAAAGATTATTTGAAATTTTACTCAAGAAATCATTGGTGAAAATCTACATTCAATTTAGAGGGTGGAAATTGGATTAAATGCGCCCAAATTATACATATTTCAGTGTCACAATAAATCCTGTCTGGGCAGAATGTTTGTCAGCAGTATGCAATAAGTTAAGATGATATTTCTACGGTGAAAATTTCTTTTTTTTCAAATGTACACTTTTTATTTTAATACTAAAATTAGTGGAATTTGATCACCTGTATTTTGGTGGAAAATTTATAAGTTTTCCTGATTGTGGGACTTTCCATTGAATCCTCTTACATTCTTGTAATTGAGAGCCAAAAAACTAAAGTGAACTCTATGAAAATACATTAAACAAAGTTCCTATAAGATAAATAAATAAATCACGTGGTCAGAATTGTAAACTCTCCCTACATAAGAATAACGCGTTGCAAAATCCTTTAATCCTTTGATCCTGAGCGGCCACT
The DNA here is from genome assembly GCA_031216915.1 of Pictodentalium vernedei. NCBI lineage: Eukaryota > Metazoa > Mollusca > Scaphopoda > Dentaliida > Dentaliidae > Pictodentalium > Pictodentalium vernedei. Next base: position 189,201,306 of record CM062290.1, read on the forward strand.
TTTACAGCCAGGAACATGAATCGTCATAATTTCATTAAATAGGATGAATGCTAAGTGCATGTGGGTGATAGACCAATCAATGTTTTCAACGTGCAGCCCCAAGGCTGCACGTTGAAAATGTTAATTGGTCTACCCCTAAATAATGAACATGAACTATTCCAGTTGCTGTCATGGAAGATACCACCAGGTTTCAAAGGGTTAATTGTCATGCATTTGGTATTACAAGAGCAGTACATGTAGCATTTTACATGACCACTACTTACTCGTAATCTCTACTCTGAATTGTTTGTAAGCCTGCTTTATGTTTATCAACTCATTTCCATTGAAAAGAAAACTTTTTGTAACAAACATTTGAACTTTCACTCAGTCAGTATCAGTACATAAAATAAAAAAAAGTGCCACCTCTGTGGTTACAAAATTCAAAACTTCTGTTTCTCAAGCCATTTTTCTCAGTTTACATATAAAAAAGCATTATTTTGTTCACCAAAGTTTTGTAACCAATTTGAAGAACACTGTCTCCAACACAGTTGCCCTAACATAACATCATAAGAAAATCCTGAGATTATTATCCTTGCTGTGCTTTTTTGTTAATCTTTGGCTGCCTTTATTTAATTTTTTTTTAGAATCACAGTGAAGCCACCAGACACCAGGCTGAAGTGTAGTGGAAATTCTGGAAAACTGTCCAGACCCTTTAGGATTAACCCTTAAATGACTGGTGATTTAGAGATGTTTCTGCAATCCTTTGACAGTCTTCCCTTCTGTGGCTTTGCAGTTGTTTCTTGGCAGGTGTTGGTTGCCTATATAGGCAGCCAACAGTTGCCTAGAAACAGCTACCAAGGACTTCTTTAATTTAATTTGTAAGTTAAATTCTTAACCCACCATGTAATTTTAAAATATTTTTATTTTCCACCAAATCTAGTCATAGCTGCTTAACAGCAGCCAAGACAAGTTTAGATGGAAAATTCATGAACATTTGACTTAAGAATTTATTGGTCAAAAGGTCTATACACTTTACAGGGAGAAAATTTGGTTAAATATCCTCGAATATGATTTACTTTAAAAGCAAGAGATTTCCTTTCCTGGGTAGGAATATCTGTCAGCAGCATGCAATGAGTTAACCCATGTGGGCCTGAGATTTTTTTTTTATAAATATTTCGCTACACGCTGACAGTGTCTATCCTGTGGCTTTGTAGTTGTTTTAGGCAGGTCTTGGCTAAAAGTGATCAAAGTCAGAAATAGACCCCCAAGGGTTAAGCCAAGACTGCATGTTAGGGCACCTGTTTTGTTGCAGTGAAATGTTCGGACGTAGAACTTTTGCAGGTTAGCAAAAATTTGATTAATAAAATAGTGTTGTGAATATTATTGCTGACAAAATTGTGGATTTATTCTGTATTGATTACTAAGATGGAAATGTTGCATGCACAACGAGAACATGAAGGCATGAGAAACAGATTTTTTTTCTTGTCGCCAAATAGCTCAGTGAATATTGTTTACATAAGCTGCTGTCCTCTTGAGTTGATTTTTTATTTGCTGGGGGAAATTTGTTACATTATTGCTCTGTATAAAAAATTTATAAAGTTAGAAAAAAGTTTATTGTATAATATATTGAAATGAAAATAATTTATTTTTACAGGTGATATTTTTTCTATTTTAATCTGTACTTGATGCATCTTAGCATCAAGATGAGGTATAAAAAATAATAGTGATTAGTGTTATTAAAGAACAATTGTGTGAGTTTGTGCTTCAAGCTGTGTAAATTAAATCTCAACTGTTTTTGCTAAGGCCTGAATTTACCCAACATGCAATGTAAATATGTGGTGTTGAAATCTTGCAGTAATGTGGTGATTGGGAAAGAGATTTCTACTGCTGTAAACATTCTTGTATTTATTGTCTACCCTCTAAAATGTTAAAATCTTCCACAGTCATTGACTAATCTTTGCCATCTTCACCTAAGCCACACTCGTTGAATTTTTTCAGCATGACAGCTTGGTACTGGCATTTGCATTTTTGTTCACAAAACCAAGCTTATGAGCTTGCTACTTGATTATTCTTGTGATGTGCCATAAGTCTGTTTCATGAAATTGGTATTGTTACTTGTATGTACAGCACTGGTTGAAATTGGTCAAACTGACGGGAAAATAACGAAATTTAAAATGGCAGTTTTTTTTGCCATAAAGCAACTAGGAATTAAACCAGTTCAATCTTGTTTGACAAAGCTCAATGAACTCTGTCAAACCAGATGGAATTGTGTGAATTCCTAGTTGCATAATGTGGAATTTTGATCTTTCGACATCAGTGGGTTGGGGGTTAATAGAAGAATCCCCAGGTAAGGATTTTGATAATGAATATGTTGTTCTTGTATTCTTGGCACTAAAGTAGTTTGGTATTCTTTGCATTAAACAGTTAACCCTTGACTAAAGTAAGTGATAACCGACCCAGCACTATTCACAAAATATTGTCATTCAGATTTTTTTTTCTTTTTTTAATTTTGATTTTTGCCTCAAAAATATAACATATGACCCTCTCATTTGAACGAGTTCAAACAGTTATTGCAGTCATGGTCATAAGCAAGCCTGGAGAGAAGCAATATGTCATTTGCAGAATGAGGTCTCCAGAGGGTGAATTTCCTCTCTATACCTCTTTCTGTTCAAGCTGGAGACCTTGATTCAGATTGAGGTTCAAAGAGGGTAAATTTAGTAATGCTACTCTGCTGTGCAGGTTTAGCATCACCAACTTTACTCTCTGAGGACCACAATCTGCAATGACTGTCTGCTGATTTCCAGACATGGTCATAAACTTATTTTTCAGACAAAAATTGAAGTAAAAAAAAAATATGATTTTTGTGAATCGCCCTGCACGGTTTTTGATATTACTTTAAGTGAAGGGATAACCTTTTGCCTCTTAAATTTGCGACTGTCAAATGAATAAAAAAAAATCGCCATTCAGGTTTTATTCTTCATAATCATTGCATATGCCTTCTTGAGATAAGCTTGTCAAACTTGTTGCTGCAGGTGGCCATAAGTTTGGTTTAAAAGAAGTAAAAGTAAGTTCTAACTTCTTTGAGCACAGTGTTAGTACTTTTGCCTTGAACAGTGTGAGTCTCACAACACATTTTTATTGCTCAAGGAAAGCATCCCAAGTGAAAAAAAATGCTCATCTCTCTAAAAAAAAAATTACTTCACTTCATTAGAAAAGTATAAGGTTTGTCAGACTACTTGAAAGCACTTTTATTTTAAAACTGAAATTAAGAACCCTTGAAAGGTCTTGATAAACAATGTTGCAAAAAGTCCTGGAAAGTACTTGTAAAATATATTTGGGTAATTCCTTTCCTTAATTTTTTCTGATAAAGTGTTATAAAGTAGGGCTTTCGTTGTTTAAATTACTTCTTTTTTTTTTTTGAACACTGAAAAAAATACCTGCACATACCACTGATCCTAAGGAAGCTTTTAGAGAGCTTCCCAAGGACCAGTGTCGGGGAAACTTCCACTCCCCTCCCCTTTTCCCCTATGGAAACCCCAGGAAGTGGAGCATTGCTTGTTGTGGTAACCAATGCCTGAGTGGAAGGCCTTTAAAGTGGGTAGCTTAGGTATGAACAATAGGCCAACCTTGCCTTCATACCTATGTTGCAGTCATGATGTAGCCAAGGATGTTGACAGTGACCTCAAACATCAATTCATATAGTGTCATGTTATTATTGCAATATATCTGTAAGAATTTTGAACTGGTGTGTATAGTAGAAATGTCTGAGATGAGGAAATATATTCAGACTGAGGTCCTGGAATGTGCATGTAAAGTCCTTGAAAGACCTGGATTTTCTTTGTCCCAGAAGTATACAAATCTTAAGTAGGATAATGTGGTCAATGCCTGTGGTGGATGTTATCCAGAATGATTTCCAATATTTTAATGAGTTGTAATGTCGAAAGTGACAATATGAATTATTAGCTTTTGGCCATATTTGAACATGTTTTACTTGAATTTTAATAAGATTTCCAAACATTGTAGTTGCACAGTCATATTTAGTGGTCCAAGGTAATGCAGCTTTTAACTGAGTTTCTTCTGTAAAGCTCCAGGGTTCCAATAGCACCCGAAAATCTAAATATTCATTGCAGGGTACCTGGAACATTCTCTTGCATAGAAAAACCTTGAAAAATTCTATAGTAGATAAATGGGAGGTTCATTTCACTAATATTCACCAGTCTTTTGATTTTGAGGCGAGCTGTCACTCTTGCACGCCATTGCACATGCAATTCTTACTTTTTCCAAGTAGACAACTGCACACATCCGTTCCACCTAGCAAATGATTAACCCTTGACTAACGAATTGGCTGCATCCATTGCGTAATATACAAATTATGCAGTAGAAAAAATGAAAACTATTCAAGAAAATCATATCATGTGACCACCTCATTGGAACAAGCTTGTCAAGCTTGTTCCAATGACGAGTGACATGATAGGGTTTTCTGGAAATTTTTTCAAGAATTGTGTATGCAACAATTCGACAAACTTCAAAGTCCAGTAATGCTTTTCACTTTTTGCTCATGCATTCCATGGAGAATCATCTGATCGACTTACAGTTGCCCCATTGAAGTTGCATTTCATATATTACACAGACCTCAAATAAATTTGATTATTCCTGCGAAAAACTTATTCGAAAAATCTGGTAATATTTATTGAATCCTTACTTACTTTGCATCCAGGAGAGTGAACGGTTTGCAGATGTTCGTTGATGTTTTTCTTGAAAACATTTTCGCATTGCCGGAACTCAGCAATAGTATGTTTCACTTCAAATGATAACGGATAGTACACAGCATGCCTCCCATTTTCAAAATTGAAAGGCTGCTTCACTGCAAGTTGAATATTAAGGAAATTGAATCTTTTGCTACTAGAAGGAGAATTATACATTTGCATGTTTCTGGTTGTGATGTGAAATTAAAATTGGCATTATTGTATACAAATTCCATCACCCTTTTTTGTCTCACTAAATATAGATGCGATTGTGTGTAGCTCTTGGGGGAGAGCACCTTTATTTTTGCCCTAGAAAATTTCAAAATCCTTTCACTTCTCGAGCTCCTTGAAAATCCTTAAAATTTTCCAGTTAGATGGCTGAGGATTTTAGGCCGTCATTCTCCAGCATTATTGATCTTTTCTACATTTGGAGAGAATATTGCAAGACAAATTTGTTATTTAATTAAAATAATGTGTTTGTAAATGAACTTGAATCAAGTCTTGCTCTTGTTATTAACCTATTACCCAGCCTGCACAATATCAAAATTTATTATTTTACATATTTTTCCAGATTTTTATAAAAATTTAAACAAAACCCTCTCTTGTGTCCCACTTGTGAGATGGGCACGAGTTAGGGTTTTGTTGAAATGTTTTGAAAATTTTTTTCTTCTTTCCAACAGTTTTTGTAAATTGTGCTGGTGGGTGCGACTAATTTCAACAGCCTCATATCATGTGACCTTCCTCATTGGAACAGGCTTGTTCCTGTGTATGGTCACATGATATAGTTTTGTTGAAATTATTTGAAGAATAATTGTTTTTTCAAATGTTCAGTTTGTAAATTGTGAATGGATGCGACCAAATAATTAAAGCTATGTGTGGGATACAAAATTAATTTTGTCACATTCGGCCAAACAAAATTAAATAATTGATTTTCAGGCAATTTTTTTTCAAAATAAATGAGGGAGGGCTGTTATTATTTTTATTTTGTTTTCTTGATGGAATGATCGCCGATGCCTAAAATCCAACTGTGAGAGCCTAAAATTAAATAATGAAGCTTCCATGTTAATTTCACTGATATTTTTTTTTTTTGTAACAGTGATCATAAAACACAAAATCAATAAAGAACATCTAAAATGGAGATAAAAAATAGAGTTTTTTAACTGGTTGAGTGTTAGAAGCCACAATCGGGCCTTTCCAAAAAAATGAGGGTGCCAGTGCGAAAGTCAAAAGTTTTCCTTACCCATGTTCGTATTCAGTTAAAATGTGAATAATAGTTTGTTTATAAAAATTTGTTGTATTATAAATTATTGGAGAGTGCCTGTTGGCACTCTCCAATAATTTGTAATAAAACAATTTTGGATGAACAAATTAAGACCACCAAAACTATTCCAGCTCTCTCAAACCAGTTAAATATTTATTTTGTACATACATACGAGAATCGTGTCTCATTTCGCAAGGGAAGAATAACAATACTCTACCAATGTACACGAAATATTGGATTGAAAATCACGATGTGATACTGCTAAAATCAAACCCTATGATGGTTTTATACATTTTGAATTTTGCCTCCGGTATAAATATGACGATGCGAGCCGAAAAAACTAATGCGCCGCTGCCTGGGAATCCAAATATTATTTTTCTTTAGCCCTACATATTGTATTGATCTCCTAGCATTTTCAATATGGGTCAAAACAATCAACATTTTCAATAACATAAAGAATTATTTTCACAATGGAGGCATTGCATCTAAACGTCTTTGGGAAAATAGTGATGTAGTACTGTAGGTAGAAACCTTTTCGGCATTAATATAAACAATTCGGTGAATTTGACTTGAAACTTCTATTAGGATTTAGCCATATTTGCTGATCTTAACTTAAACACCAAAAACTAAATACTCCAATAAATATGTTCTACAGCTCTTGGACAGTTTCAGTCCCAAGGTTGATTTGTTTGGTGCAGAATAATCTCTTTGCCTTCTTTTCCTAATAAGCTGATGATCTGGAGTAAAGCCATGCATTGCAGAAATTCCCCCACCCCCCCACCTTGAGGGCAACATCCCAGTAATGGATCACATCAGGAAAAGCAAAGACATGTAAACCACAAGCCTGTACAAATTGAGCAAATAATAGGGTATTTTTCAATCCCCAAAGATATGGGGTGACTGATTTTTGATTCACTTTCCATTACTTAAGCTGGCACAAATAGTTTGAAAGTTTCCTTCAACTGCACTGGGTATTCATTTCCAGACTCTTCCAAAACATCCACATTTTTAATTGTTAACCCTTTACCCAACGAATCGCCCACATCCGCCCGCGTAATATGCAAATTCAGCAGTTGAAAAAATATTATTTTTCAAAATATTTCAACAAAACCATATCATGTGACCCCTCATTGGAACGAGCTCATTGAGCTCGTTCCAATGAGGGGTCACATGATATGGTTTTGATGAAATTTTTAGAAAAATTTTAAAAAATGATATTTAAAATAATAAATTTTGATATCGTCTGCGTTGGGTAAATGGTTAACCAATGGGAACCTTGGGAAGTGAAGCAGTGCTTGTTTACTGTGGTAAACAAGTTTGTTTGACTGGTAATATAGGACCCAACGTATGCCTGGTGTGGAAGTCGGCAGCACAGGTATCAACAATTGGCTGAACTTGACTTCATATCAACCTGGCAGTCGTGATATAGCCACAGATACTGAAAGTGGCCTAAAACACCAATAAATAATTAAATGATAATACTTGTTTGACTTTGAAAAGCAATGCAGTGATGTAATGCAAGGTTGAGTTGTGCTCTCTGAGCCTTTTCCAACGGTGTATTACATCACAGCATATCATTGACTAAAGAAAAGATTTTCATGAAATGATATACTAACCCTACAAATGTTTTGGTAGCTTTTTCATTTCTAGACAAAAGTTTTAAAAAATGGGGTGGCTTGAATTAAGTTAATGTAACCCTTTTTTATGTCTGCGTTTCTAATTTGTTTGTACCTAAAGGTTGTTCACATTTCAGAATGATTGGTCATGTCACTACAACTTAAAAAGTCATTGACAATCTTTTAATTATGCAATATCTTTTCCTTTTTTTTGTAATGGGGGGGGGGGGGGGGGGGGGGGTAGGGGAATCAAATATAAAAATTCAATAATTACTTGTTTTGGGGGTATTTGACGTCGAAGATTAAATCATTTTCATTTTGCTAAACCGAGATAATCATGTAGTATAGCTGTGATCTATTTAGGACTTGGCATGTAACTTTTACTGAATAAAATCTGATTTGTTGTAGTAGGGAGATAATTGCTCTCACTCTATAAAATCAGGTTTTAGTTTTAATGAAATTATTTTTTCCGACCCTAAACACATTTGCAGCCATAGGCATATTTGTCCCATTTGGTGGGTAGCAGGTCAATTGCTTCAAACTGAAATGTTTTTGAAAAGATGATTGCACATTTCAAAACCAATTGTATTGAACCTTGTTGCTTGAATGAGTGACCTTTGTTTTGCTATGGTGCTAATTGGTTTTCAAAAAGAATGTTTAAAAAAAATAATTGAATCTTGATTGTGTTTAAAAATGTTTTATGAATGACAATGTGTTTTTGAAGTTAATATGTTGCATATGGATCAGGCAGACTAATCACTGATCATAAAGCTCTGTAGGAATTCAAGGATGCCTTTTTTTGTAGAAAAATGAAAAAAGTTTAACTGAGTTAAAAAGTTTTTGAAATATTGCTTGTTTGTGTATAAGAATCACGTGTGTGAAGTATTCATTTGACAAAGAATGTGATTGATAGAGACAATCGGAAAGGTCAAATGATGAGATTTTTTAAAAGTGATAGATTAACAGAAGATGGTATTGTGAAAGCTGGTGACATAATATTCAAAAGGACATTCTGGATGCAATAATGTAGTGTGCAAAATGAATTCCTCGCTGAAGATGTTTGTGTTGCATCATGAATGATGCATGTGCAGTCAAGATTTCTATCTATGAACTGAAGAAGTGTTTTTAATGATACTTCATACCTTTGATACAATTTCAGCATATGGACAACATGTTTAAACTGTGATGAAAAAATGTTACTATTTTTTATCACAGATTTTTTTGATGGTTAAACCAGTGATGTTAATTCAAGTACGAGTGTATATAAGAGAAACACACAAAATAAAACCAAAATCGATGTCGGATTCGGAACTTCTTGTGTTCTTATTTTTATCCCATTCCTGAATTTTTTTCATATTAACTGGTAGAGTGCTAGAAGCCACTATCAGGGCTCTACTGAAAAGTGCCGAAAGCCACTTTTGTGGCTTCACACTGCGTGAATTAGCTTATCGTTTTTGCAGCAGTAAAGATATGTTCATATGAAATTATATTGTTACACTTTATTGGAGAGTGCCAACAGGCATGCTCCAATAAATAGTAACAAAACAGTTATTGATGAACAAATCCATCTAAACTAAGGCTCCTCTTGCTGGCAGTATAGTATCTTAGAAAAAAAAATACTCAACGTTACAAATCGCCTTTGAAAAATAATTTAGCACTCTACCAGGTAACCCTCTGCATAATGAATTGGCCTCATCTGTCTGTGTAATTCGGAAATTGAGTAATTTAAAAAAAAAAACATTTGGAACAAACTTGTTGTGCTTGTACCAGTGGGGAAAGGGGGACACATGGTTTTGTTGGAAAATTTGTAAAAAAAAATAATTAAAATAACAGTGTCTTGTTGAGTCAAGGATTAACAAGTTTCAGCTTGATGTATTTTTGAGTAGAATTCCATGTTCTTAACTTCTTCCCCAAACTGTTCTTGATTACTGTTATAAAGAATCCTTCTGGGAACCCTGGAAGTTGAGAAGTACATGTTTACTGTGGTAAATAAGTTTTTTTTTACTTTTAAAATCTGACCCAGTAACCAGCAAGACTTTTAACTATTTACCCATGACACCGTTTTGTTAGAAGTTAGTGAAAAAAAAAAATTTCAAATCTCGAGACAAATTTTTATATTGTGTTCATTGGGTAAAGGGTTACATCCAGTTTCTCTTTCATCAATACAATTTTCATGTCTTCAGCATGTCGTCAGATCACGTGAAGGTTGTTTCAATCCATAAAGCATCTACCCCAAAAGGCCTATTTTAGATCTTGACAAGCTTTATCTGGCATTTTTGACATCGCAATACCTGTTGAATTGTTCAGTAACGTAAGTTTGAATCCATTAACAAATTCTCCAGGCAAAAGTTTCTAGTGAAATCTTGGCTGTCTACACATGCACCCGACAACTAGAAATCACTTCCAGGTCATCAAACGTTTAGGATGTGTCCCTGTGAACTGAGACGCATTCTGTGCAGGCCAAAGATTCATATGTAGTGCTAAACTGACCCGGGAATAAGCCCACGGGAAGCATGGAGTAAAAAGAGGGCAAAAGTATATTGGTGCGCTCATTTTCGAGAGGTCAAGTCTGCAGTAGAATTTGGATGCAAAATTGACACAAAGTTAAGTGACTTGGTCAATTTCATAACAAAGTTGCATTTACCCTTCACTTAACGAATTGGCTGCACGTGCCTGGGTAATTTACAAATCGAACAGTTGAAAAAACAAATTTAAAACAATTTCATCAAAACCATATCATTCGGCCCTTCATTGGAATGAGCTCGTTCCAATGAGGTGTAACATGATATGCTTTTGTTTAAATTTTTTGAAACATTTGAAAAATAATTGAAATGACTAATTCTGATATTTTGTGCATCGGTTAAGGAGTTCTTTTTTCATTGCAGCAACTTATAGGTACCATCATTGCTGTCATTGATATCATAATTGCAGAGTCAGGGACTGGACTTATTTACAAGGACTGAAACTGAAATCTGAAAAGTTGATAGATGGGCTCCACTGGACCATGGTGCTTCATTGTATAGGGCATTGGACTTGAGATCAAAAGGTCACTGGTTTGATCCTTGAACAATGATATGTAATCCCAAAAGCACAGGAGAGGGTGCTGCGTGATGAGGTTAACTGCACACCGATCGTACAAATACCTTCAGTGCTGGCCCTACTTGTGCAGAGAAAGTAAGTGCAAAAATCTTCACAGTTACTCGTCACTGCTTGGTTCTCTCTGTGGCTTCCTGTACCCTGAAAACTTTGGATTCGAAATGACCCGGACTGTTGAAAGTGTCATTAACTGCTTAATGAGTGGATGCATCCACCCTTGTTATTTACATATTGATCTGTTCAAAAAATTTCTGAGAGTGGTGGGTAAGTGCGCTGGTCTCTCATGGCAGAGGTCCTGGGCTCGATACTCATTTGGAAAGTTCTTTAGGTGTCCAAACACTCAGCATCAGTTGTGGGGTTGATGCTGTCACAGTTTACCTCTCTATTGGGTGGCCTCTGTGTGGAGAAAAATACACTCCATGCAGACTAAAGATGCCTTCCTAGTATTGAGAAGAGCGAGGCCACGGAAGTTACCACTATAGAGGTCATCCCACATATCTGAGTTGTTGGGCTAAGGAGAGGCGTTAATATAAGTTGCATAACTTGCTCACCAATCCTTGTAAAACAAATAAGCTTAAAACAAAACAAAAATTTTCAACAAAACCTATCATGTGCCTCTCTCACTGGAACAAACTTGTGCTTGTTTACGGTGGAAGACCAGTTCTGTTTATACTGATGAAATAGGGTTTGTAACCATTGCATGGGGTCAGAGTCCTCTAAGATGGACAGCTTGGGCTTAACTCCTTGCATGCTGCTGGCGGATATTCCTGCCCAGGACAGGTAATCTCTTGCCATTAAAATAATAAAATGTGAGCATGTTTAAGCACATTTGTCCCAGTAAATTGTATCAGCTTTTTGACCAGTGGTTTCTTGAGTCAAATTTCCATCGCTTTTTCAACAAATCTAGTCATGGCTGCTTTTCAGCAGCCATGACTAGATTTGATGAAAAATATTTTAAAATTACTCTGCGTGTTAAGAGTTAAACAGTTTCTAAACTTGACTTTATTCTTGTGTTGTGGTCATGATAGACATAGATCCTGAAAGAATCCATACCAATAAATACGTAAAGAAATAATATGACTGGTTAAGTGTGCAAATGACTTAAAGACCCCAGAGAATCCCAGCACGTGGTGTATGTTTACTGTTGTAAACAGGTTCTTGGAGATGACAAAGAAAAAGCTTCTTGCTTGATGCTGAATCCACTTCCATAATGTTTACATGACTTCATGTAAAAGTTTTTTTCTACAAATATACCCAATCTTCCAAATGTCATTGGGAGGGGAGGAGGATGGTTCGGAAATGCACTTCAATCAAATTGATATTTGGCAAAGTACATTCTCTGGAGGAATATAATTAAACTGTTCAAGAAAATATGGATCGCTTTCATTATTGGAACCCATATGAGGATCACTCGTTTTAACACTGGATAATTGGCGGAGGTGCTAACTGCTCCCATGCATGACATATAATATGTGTAAGGACTACACATCAATGTGTTTAAATAAAATCTCTAGGGAGCGTGGTGGCTCAGTGGTTACAGTGTTCGATCCACACCAGGGGTTATTGCGTTGTGCTTCAGCAGAGCACTTCATCCCAATTGCCCACGTGAGGGCACAATGGCACTGTGTACTAAGGAATATTGCAGATCAATGGTGCACTTGTCTTCAACCAATGTTTACCTTGCTTGTGTGGAGTTTGTATGTTGGAGAGTCAGACAGCCGCTTGGTTCTCTCTGGGTACTTCCGCTTCCTCCACCCCTAAAACTGACCAATTTGAGGTGACCCTGGCTGTCGAAAGTGTTGTTAAACTCCAATAAATAAAAGCCCCTAGGGCTATATTTTTGGGTGCCGTCGGGTGGGTACCCAGGTTTCAACACTATGACTATACCAAATGAAAGGTCCTCGGTTTGAATCCCACCTGCGGCAACCGCGATGTGTCCTTGGGCAAGACACTTCACCCCCATTGTCCACGTGGGGGCACGGTGACGCTGTGTACTAAGGCGTACTGCACATCGATGGTGCACCTGTCTTCAACCAATGCTAACCCTGCTTGTGTGGAGTTGGTATGTTGGGGAGCTGACAGTTGCTCGGTGGTTCTCTCCGGGTAATCCGGCTTCCTCCACCCGTAAAACTGTCACGGTCATGGTTAGCCATTGTGCATAAGTATGTGACCTTAAACACCAATAAATAAATACCAAATGAAAACAACACAAAAATCTCCCAAACCACTGTTCCAAATGCTTCCATGTTTGATTTTTAACATCTCTCCAAGTTTAATGCACAAGTATGTCCAAATAAAGCCCCTGACATCATATGAACCCTGATGGTCCACATTTGTTATTTAGGAGTAGGGCTGCAGATTGAAAATATTGACTGGTCTACCCCACACATTCACTGAAAATCCATCCAACCTCATGAAATTATGACTTATGTTTCTGGGTTGGAAAAGTGGTCTTATGTTCAAAGTGTGAAGGGAATGCAGGCAGGCAGGGCTTGAATAGAAATCGCTACCAAGCCTTTAGGCTTCAGTACCGTGTATTGAAAACTACCCAGATCTTAATGGTTAAAATGTTGGGGTTTTTTTTTTAGTCCAAATCTCTGTAATTCAATTTTTTTAATAGCCCATGTTGGTGAGCAGTGTACAGAAGATATTCAAAACAATTGGGAGTGTAGTGGCGCTGTGGTTAGAGAAATGAACTTGTTTCCTTGGACTAGACACTTGATCCTGATTGTGCATCTTTGGGCATGTCAGTGCTGTGTACTAAGGCATAACGCACGTCGATGACACTATTGCATTCAACCACTTATAACTCTGCTTGTGCAGAGTCAGTAAGTTGGAACAGCTTGCCACTGGTTGGTGGTTCTCTCCAGCTACTCTGGCTGTCCGACATCATGTAACTCCGACTGTTGAAAGTGACATTAAACGCCTGTAAACAATTGATTCAAAACAATATCATTTTGCAATTGCAATAACATCTTTGAACAGCTGTGTGATTAATAATTCTGTCCTGGGACAACCAAGTTTCACCCATAAAGGAATAAGACATTGCTATAATTTTGCAGCTTTCGGTTAACTGGAAGAGGGCAAAATCATTTTTGGTCATCAAAATTTGATCACATGTCTGTCCCATAAATTTTAACATGGCAAATTCCAACAGACAAAATAATTTTATTTCAAATTGAAGCATATGCAGAATATGGAACCTTTAAATTGTGGTATATGTGCCTGAGAATAAAGCCCAAATATGGGCTTTCAGCACTCTATCTGTTAACTGGTCGAGTACTCAATTATTTTTGGGTGTCAAAATTTTTTCATGTGTCAGTGACGTGTAACAGTTGCCTTTGGGCACTTCCCAATAAATTGTGAGAAGGCAAATCCAAACAGGCTAAGTAATTTCACTAAAGAGATAATACGAAGCACAAGCAGTGCTAACGCAGTAGGCAGCATATCAATCTTATAAATATTTACGAAACACATATACAGAATATGAAGCTTTCGAGATGCAGTATCTGCAATTAGAATAAAGACCAAATATGGGCTTTGGCACTCTACCATGCTAAGGTCTTTGCACAGACAATCGACAATGACGACACCAAGACCATTGTGCAAACTGAAAAAAAATCTGATTATAATTTGCTCACCTGGCTGAAAGTCAGGGGGAGCTTAAGTGATCACTTTCTGTCCATCATCTGTCCATCATCCGACCGGCGTGAACTTTACATTATTGATTTCTCAAAAACCACTGGACCGAATTGAACCAAATTTGATATGCGTGTTCTTTAACATATGTTTCGTCTCCACCTGTATTCTACTCCTTTGATTGGATAGCGCCCGTCAAACATCAGCTGATGTCTACATCGCGTGCGGTTATGTTCTCGTCTGACGTCATCAGTTTGGAATGTGTGCAAGAGGCTCGCAAAGGAGACTGGGCGTATTGAATGCGCGAAAATATCTGCCGTTTTTAATTTTGATTATTGGCATTGTTTTATTTTATGTTGTGTTCCCTTTCAAAGGAAATCTTTGAATAATTAAAGTTAGTGAATAAAACTATTGAAGTTTCATCCCTTCATTTTTAGAATGGTAGATTTATGTTGTTGTGAAACGGCGGCTAAATTAAAATTGGCGATGTCATTAAATTTTGAGGGTCAAGGTTGATTACATCGATGTAAACAAAAGAATCGTCTGCGCAAAAATAATTGCAAAAATGAAGCGGTTTGCAGATCATTCGATTGATGAAATTATTGCAAAAAGAAAAGAATTAATACCATCAAGTACAAACAAAGCTAACAATGTAGCCGCCAAGGTATTGCGTGATTATCTTGTAGAAAAAAGACAGGATTCTAACTTTGAGGATTTTGACACGGTGAAATTGAATGAAATTTTACAACATTTTTACATGGATGTGCGTTCAAAGAAAGGTGAACTGTACAAAGTGCAACTTTTATCAACCTCAGACATTCTTTAAATAGACATTTAAAATCACCACCATACTTGAAAAAATTTGACATCATTCTTAGCCCGGAATTCTCTGATGCTAATGCATGTTTTAAAACAGCACTTGGTGAGATTAAGCAGAGTGGTAAAGGAGACATTAAACATTTTGAACAAATGAGTGATTTTTTTCCAAAATTTATAGTAGTTTGTATCTTTCCCCATCAACACCCTGTGGTCTTTTCAATCGCGTACAAATGAACGTTCGTTTGTATTTCTGTAGGAGGGCTAATGAAAACATGGAAAAAATGACAAAAGAAACATTTGAAATAAAAAAGTACCAAGATGGACGCAAGTATGTTGTAAAAAAAATGGACGAACAAACAAAAGGTATGGATCAAGAGAGCTTCTCAGGTCATATGCCAGGTGACAAAGTTGACAATGAATTCTGCCCTGTAAGGTGTTTTGAAACTTACCTGAGGAAGCTGAACCCTTCATGTGATAGACTTTGGCAATATCCTAAAGATAGTTTCAGTGGTTATGCTTATGATAATGAGGTGTGGTATCAGAACAAACCGGTCGGTAGAGATTCTCTAGCAAAGTTCATGCCTCATTTGAGTGAAAGAATCCAACTTTCTAAACGTTATACTAATCACAGTATCAGGGTTACAGATGCGACAATTTTGAACCGTTTGAACTTTAGTGCCTCACAGATCATGGCTGTAACTGGTCACAAGTCGGTCTCGTCCCTTTCTGTTTACCAGCGAGTGTCAGATGTAGAGAAAATGGCAATGGGGGATGCTATTGGAGGTTCACTGTGTCAGTCTGTCGTGCCACATCAAAGTTCAACATTTCAAACCGGGACATTTCAAGCAAACGCTGCGACCCCCACGGTCTCGTATGTACAGCCTAGAAATGTAGAACATTTAACATCCTCTATATCTTCCATTCAGTCAACAGAAACCTTTGATGGTGTTTTAGTAGACGACTTGTTTTCCGATTTCACACTAGAATCGTCTTCAAGCTCAACATCAACAAAAACAACAAATAACTTCCAGCAGTTGAAAAAAAATCCCTCCTTCAACAATTGCACATTCAACGGAGACGTACACTTCCATTTCCATCAACATTAGTAGACATAACTATTGATATTTAAGTCGTTCTTGTGTGTTGACAACATTTTAACAATTTGAGTTTTAAAACTGTGTTGAACTGTTCCCAAAAACTTCAAGCACTTTGACAGGAATCGCAAGCCCTGCAGCCAAATCAGCTTACCGCTACATGACATTTTGACGTCAGAACCTTCGGGGTACACGACGGGTTTACGTTTCCATTCATTAAATTATTTGCTTAGGAAATATGCGTTAAATTATTTACTCAGTTAGTTGCATGGGGCTGTCGGCGGCACATATTCGTTATTCTGGTTGATTGACGTGGACATAGCCTGACGTTCACGGCTCGGAATGTATGTTCAACCTCGCCGCTAACGCGGCTCGGTTGAACATAAATTCCGAGCCGTGAACGTCAGGCTATGTCCACGTCAATCAACCAGAATAACTTATAATGTCAATTCCAGTTCAAATAAAGTTGCCATGCCCACAAAAAAATCTTCTCCAGAACCATCAATTAGAATTTTTCGTTATTTGGTATACAACATCTCAAGGGGGGTTGGATTCAAGTTTGTTCAAATTGGTTCCCTGGCTTAATATTTGGGTTCTCTATGGGAACCCAAACTTTAACTTATTAAATTATTATGCATTATGAGGAATATTCTTTAAAATCTTCATCAGATCCAGCAGTGAAAATATTTTGAAATTTGGCATGCAACATCTCTAGGGGGATTTAGTTTGTTCAAATTGCTATTGGAGCCCAAAGGTTAACCTAGTGCAATATGAGGAATATACTTTAAAAATGTTCTTCATCAGATCCACCAGTAATAATATTTTTGATATTTGGCACACAACATCTCGGGGGACAGGGTGGGGGGGGGGGGGGGGGGGGGGGGGGGGGGGGGTTGGGAGGTGGAGCCCAAAGTTTAACTTCATGCAATATCAGGTGATTTCTTTAAAACTCATCAGATCCAGTAGTCAGAATTCTTTCATATTTGGTATATAACACATGTCAAGGGGCATCGGATTCAAGTTTGCTCAATTCGAGTTCTAGGCTTAATATTTGGTCTCTTAATGGGTGGGGGGAGGGGGGCTGCAGGTTAGGTTCAAGTCTTTTCCTTTCAAACTGCAGTGACATAATAACCCTTGGAAGTTTGGCAATGCTTGTCTACTGCTGATAGAATTGGAAGCAGTCTGGAATACTTATAATAATATTCATTTATATGGACACCAGAGGTATGAATAATTTCATGACTATCCTCTGTAGTGTTGATGAACCATGACTAACTGAATGTGACCCAAAATACTTCTTTGAACCACTTTGTCAGGTGAGTGATTAAGACTTCTTGGGGCCTCTTGTTTGGTGAATACATTAATAAAACACAATTTTATCTCCAATGATTAATGTTTCACTATGTACATTGGACTTAGTTTAATTACTTGTCTTTGACGAGAAGGCCTCCATGGGAAGTGAAGCAATGCTTGTTTAGTGTGGTAAACAAACTCTGTTGTACTGGTAAAATTTGACCCAGTCACTAATGCTTGGGGTAGAAGTTTGCTAAAATGTGCAGCATAGGTATAAACTATTGACTAAACTTGACCTTATATCCTTGTTGCAGTCACAATTAGCCATTTTGCAGAAATGTGTCCTTAACTGGTAGAGTGCTGGAAGCCCATATTTGGGCTTTTATTGTGAAGCGCATGTGTTGCAGCTTAAAAGCATTGTATTCTGTGGATGTGCTTCATATTATCCTTAAAGTTAAATAATTTCATATATTAGGATTTGCTTTCTTACAAGTTATGGGAGAGTGCCTATAGGCACTTTCCCATAAATTATAATAAGGTAAAGATACATGAGAAAATTTTGATGACTAAAATTAATTTAACACTCTAGCAGTTAAACACCAATAAATAAATAAATTGACAGAGCCTAAATTAGGAGCATCATGCTGTATAAAAATTCAAAACGGATTAGAATTATTTCATTGCATCATACACAATGCTCACATCACTATATTCACATCCAGTGTATAAAGGTCTTGGAAGAGGTTTTTGTCCCCCAAGAAAAATTTTTATGATTAACCATCTCTTCATACATCCAAACTTCCGTTCGAACTGATATCTCCTGTATGAGGGTTACAGAATTTAAATTTTGGGACATGGTTTGTGATCTCTTCATTGTGGTGGACGAGTGTACAAAAGATGGAGAAAAAAATTTCTTTTGAGTTACTACCCTAATTGTACCTAGAAATGTTAGAAATTAGAGAACTGAAAGCTATAAAAAAAAAAAAAAACTGAGCTTTTGTGATCACACA
Organism: Pictodentalium vernedei; assembly: GCA_031216915.1. Lineage (NCBI taxonomy): Eukaryota > Metazoa > Mollusca > Scaphopoda > Dentaliida > Dentaliidae > Pictodentalium > Pictodentalium vernedei. The sequence continues at coordinate 189,219,858 of CM062290.1, forward strand.
CCGTCCATCATCCGTGAACATGGTGTTTGCATCTTCTCCTCCCAAACCGCTGAACCAATTTAATTGATATTTGAGATAATAGTTTGTTATGACATCGCAATTTGATTTTGTTCAAATCAAGTTGCCTCGCCCATTGGTAGGGCCACACCCAAAAAGTGTGCTGAAATCTTAAAAAATCTTCTCATGAACCAGCAGTAGCAGAGACTTGATATTTGGTGTGCAGCTTCCTTTTGAGGTGTAGACTCAGATTTGTTCAAGAGAAGTTTGTGGGGCTATATTTGGTGTCGTAATGGGAGGGGCAAGAATATTTGCTCCTCCCAAATTTTCTATTTTCCAAACCGAGAGGCAGATTTGGACCAAATTTTATATGAGGGCTTATTGGGTCATAAGTACTTAATTTATGCAAAAAAAATTTTCCTGTCGCCCCATGGCAACCGCAGGACCTAAAAATAGAAAAAAATTAAAAATCCTAATCTCCAAAATAACACGGCACTGAGAATTCTTATTTGTTGTGAAGCTTCCTTAGGACCAACAGAATGGAATGGTAAAAAAAAATTGCTATCGGTTTTATCGTGGGGTACTTTTTGGGGACTTTGAAGAAGTGCTGAGTCAGCATTTTTTAACACTGTGGGTAATGGGAAAAACATTTTAAGACTACTTTTCTTCCAAACCACTGCTCCAAAAACTTTCAAATTTCACATATAACATCTTTGGAAGATTGTTTCACATGTTTATTGAAATCAATTGCCTGGGTCCATATTTGGGCACTCTATGGGAGCCCAAATGTTTAAATTAGTGCAGTATGAGGAATATTCTTTAAAAATCTTCTTCAGATCTACCAATAAGAATCTTTGGATATTTGGTATGCAGCATCCTTAATGGGGTGAGATTCAAGTTTGTTCAAGCCAAGTCCCTGGGTTCATATTTAGGCTGAAAATTTGGGGCCCCGTTCCGGACTTAGAAATTTTGGACCAAAATCCGGAATTTTTTTTTTTGTTTTTTATGCATTTCGGTCAATTTTAAGACAAATAATTTTTTTTTTTTTACACTGAAAATTTGGGGTCCTGGTGGGACTTAGAAATTTAGGACCAAAATCCTGAATTTTTTTTTTGTTTTTTATGCATTTCGGTCAATTTTAAGACAAAAAAAAATTATTTTTTTTACACTGAAAATTTTGAACCAAAATCCTGAATTTATTTTTTGTTTTTGTATGCGTTTCGGTCAGTTTTAAGACAAAAAAAAAAAAACATTTTTTTTACACTCAAAATTTTGGGTCTGGGCAGGGGGGGAGGGGGGGGGGGGAATTTGCAAAACACTGATGCTAGGGTGGGTGGGTTGTCAAGGAGGACAAAAAAAAAATTTTCTGATGCTTGCAAATTTTTTCCTCAAACACTTTCGGGCAAAATTGTGTACCATAATCAGTGAAGTATCATTCAAGAACCAATAAAAAGACACTCAAGTTATCAGGGGGTATCTACCATGGGTTATATACGATTATAAAACTGTTATTGCGGCTGAGCTATGATTCGGTTTATAGTGATACAATGTATGACATATTGAATGATGCAAGTTAAAATGCATCTCTAATTGCAATTATCAAACACTGCACGCTAAGGATAAGTTATCTTGAGGGTGTTCTGTTTGATTAAATTTCTGATATGTTCACCCTGGTGAGATCGGCTGGCTTAGATGAGGAGCAAAGACAATTATGTGAAGTCAGGAACAGTTACAGATTTCAGCTGCAGGAACAATTCTGTACAACGATGTATCCAGACCTATTACGAAAACACCAATGACTCTTACTGCCATTGTAGGAAGTATGTAACACAAAAACTACTAAACATTGAACCTGACTGATTGAACTGCTAATTTATTTCAAACACATCTGACAACACAGGTGTCAATAAAATCATGTACCAGACCTTCTAGGGCTGGACTTAAAATAAATAATAAATCCCCTCCCCCAACCCAGCCATGGCCCACCCAAACCTTCGTCAAAAAAATAAACAGTTTGTATGATATTTTACAAAGCTCTCTGAACTCTGTCGAATACCATATATATTGTTGGTTTCTACAACATGTCTGAACACATGGAGAGATAACTATAGGTAAAAAGTTAATGATATGACATTCAAGAGTGTTAATGAATTACAACAAAACATGCCTTAAGAGACCGATGTTTTTGGAGACCATGTTTTATATGGACATACCTGGACATACCTGCTTTACTCTATATTTGATTTGTTATGGGAGACCATCTGCCTTAAGAGACCACTTTGGTCTGATAAAATGGATGTTCTTTCAAGATCTGTCCTACTGTACAAGGTCAATCACTCAATACTGTATGATAAAATTGGTTATGGTGCAGTATGGTGGGAAGGATGATGCAGAAGCATGTATTTAGTGGGGGTGGGTGGTTCAGATAACCCCGGAAAAAAATTGTAAAACTGGAAAAAAATTACATGGGGTGAGTGGGTGGGTCCTCCGACCGGTTAAAAACAAAAAATCGGCATCGGTGTTTGCAAATTTTTTCCTATCATGCCCCCCCCCCCCTTTTCCTGGTCCGGGAGGGACATAGAAAATTTTGGACCAAAATCCGGAAATTAGTTCTTTGTTTTTTTATGCGTTTTAAGAAGAAAAAAAAATTGAGGCTGAAAATATTTTGTTTGGGAAAAAAATCTGTTTTTTATGCGTTTATCTCAATTTTGGGACGTAAAAGTGCAGGAACTGAAATTAGAAAGAAAATCCTGTGTATTGTGTGGGCACAATCGCTTCATCTAGTTGGTATATGCTTTTCTTAGGAGGGGCATATGTAGCTTATTCAAGTCCCTGGTTTGATATTTAGACTACCATGTCAGGTGAGCGCCCTCAGGCCCCCTGGGGCCTCTTGTTTTTTATTTCTGTCCACTAACTTTTGAACGACCATCCAGAATCATTTTACCCCCCCCCCCCCCCCCCCCACCCACCCACCAATAGTGACTAAATTCCACAAATTTGGATACACCTTGCCAAGCACATGTGTGCCGGGTCAACCATGGTTCAACCCGGCATGGGAAAATTTTAAAATTTGGCATTAAAAGGAGCAATTTCCTGTCTTCTGAAGGATCAATTCCTGCTTCAACACACCCCAAAAAGTTTTATTTTTTCTGCTCAAATAACAAGATTCATTATTTGCAATTTTTTATATCTGTCCACTCACTTTTGAAGGACCATTCAGGATTATTTTATCCCCCCCCCCCCCCCCACACTCTCTCCACCTCCACAAAGTGACTAAATTCCACTAATTTGGAAACTCTTTGACAAGCACATGTGCCCCGGGTCGACCATGGTTCCACCCGGCGTGTAAAAATTTTAAAATTTGACATTAAAAGGAGCAATTACCTGTCTTTGTCCCATGGAAAGCCTCTGTTTGTGAGAACATTTCTCCTACTTTCAATTACCAGTAACCACTCATCTCTTCTGTTAATTAGTTAATGTTTCGTATTGTCATAGTTGTGTATAATATGTGTGTTGAATAAACATCTCAAATATAATAATAGAGACTCAGTCATGGGATCATATTCAATGTAATTGCAGGTGTAAATTGACAACTCTGAGTTAATTCGCTGGTATATAAAATAGATCAAATCAAAATGGTGAAAATTGAAAAACAGTGTCTGAAATTTTTCTAGGGGGGGAGGGGGCAAAAATGTTCCCCCCTCCTGTGGTTGCAGGCCTGATGGGGGCATGATGGCGCCATGTACTAAGGCATACTGCACGTCGATGGTACACATGTCTTCAACCGCTATAACCTTGCTTGAACAGAGTTAGAATGTTGAGGAGCTGACAGTTGCTCGTTGATGGTCAGTGGTTCTCTACGGGTACTCCAGTTCCTCCACCCGTAAAACTGTCACAGTCTCGATTAGCCATTATGCATACATATGTGACCTTAAACACCAATAAATAAATCATAAATTTTGATCGTGATTGGTCAACTGCAACCACTACAGGGGCGCAAAGCCTGAAAACCTTTGGCACAGTCTACAGGTCGTATTTATGAAGGGATTTCATAGTAACTTGGTAGGATGTTTCCAGATAATGTCTAGATGAGAACACCTCCTTTCAGTAGCGATCATTCAACCATGACGGCTGCCCAGGCCAAAAACCTTTAGCATAGACTACAGGTCAAATTTTTTAAGATGTTTCTTTGTATCTTGGTAGGGTGACTCAGTATAATGTCTAGATGAGGACGTCTCCTTTTGGTTGCGATCGATCAATCGTGATGGCTACACAGACCTGAAGCCCAAACACCTTTAGCACAGTCTACAGGCTGTATTTATGAAGGGATTTCATTGTAACTTGATAGGATGACTTGTTTTGGAATAATTTCACTGTAACTTGGTAACTTTGGTTGGTATACGTTAACTGTGAGGGCCACATTAACCTACCCCTCAGTTCTTTAGTACAGGCCACGCCTCAAATTACTTTTATTGAAAACATAGCATGTGGGGAACAGAACTTAACATATTCTCAGTTATCACAATTCTTGTCTTATTTCATAATCCTTTCAAAAACATTGAACATTATCCTTTTCATCAAACACTACACACAGTCAAGTTAAGCTGCAGTGTCATTGACACTTTCATTTACCAAACCATTTTGGAGCGTGGTGGCTCAGTAGGTGGAGGTGTTGGCTGCAAGCCGAGAGGTCCTCGGTTCGAATCCCACCTGCGGCAACCGCACTGTGTCCTTGGGCAAGACACTTCATCTCCATTGCCCGTGTGGGAGCACGATGACGCCGTGTACTAAGGCATATTGCACATCGATGGTATGCATGTCTTCAACCAATCTAACCCTGCCTGTGCTGCAGTGCAGAGTTACGATGTTGGGAAGCTGGCAGCTGCTCGTCGTTGCTCGGTGGTTCTCTCTGGGTACTCTGGCTTCCTCCATTCGTAAAACTGTCACGGTCATGATTAGCCATTGTGCATAAATATTTGACCTTAAACATCAATAAATAAATAAATAAACAAATATCAAATCATTTATAATACACCAACAACAACACTGACTGGTAGCTGCATATAGGTTAGAGAGCAAATCTCTATTAACTGTCTGCACACTGATGTCAAAATACTGAAATTTCAATCAGCACATTTTTCCTGTTATGCAACTTGGAATTTAACCAATTCAGTCTTGTTTGTTTGACAGGTCTCAATAAGCTCTGTCAAACAAGATTAATATGGTTAAATTCCTGGTTGCATTACACTGCTTGAGATTTTGACATCAGTGTGCCGAGGGTTAATCCTTTGGATTGAGAGAATGCCTTTTCGGTCAGGGAACTTGATACGTCATAATTTCAGTAAGTAGGATGGCTGCTGAGTGAATGTGTGGGGTTGATCAATCAATATTATCAACGCACAGCCCCAAGGCTGCACGTTGAAAATATTAATTGGTCTAAAATAATGAATATGCACTCTTCCAACTGATGTTACTGGGGGCGTGGTGGCGTTGCGGTAACCTGTTCTCGTCAGATCACTGAAGTTAAGCAACGTCGAGCCCGGTTAATCCTCGGATGGGTGACCGTCTGAGCGATCGATTCGGATTCCCGCGTTGTCCTTGGGCAAGGCACTTAACCCCGATTGTCCTCATGGGGGCACGATGACGCCGTGTACTAAAGCGTACTGCACGTGGGTGGTATGCATGTCTTCAACCAATCTAACCCTGCCTGTGCTGCAGTGCGGAGTTACGATGTTGGGGTGTTGCTCGTCGTTGCTCGGTGGTTCTCTCCGGGTACTCCGGCTTCCTCCACCCGTAAAACTGTCACGGTCATGATTAGTCATTGTGCATAAGTATGTGACCTTAAACACCAATAAATATAAATAACTGATGTTACTGAACCGATCTTGTAGATACCATCAGAGTTTATGGGTTAAACCCTTTACCCAACGCAGACGATATCAAAATTTATTATTTTAAATATAATTTTTTTAAATTTTTCAAAAAATGTCAACAAAACCATATCATGTGATCCCTATTTTGAAAAATTTAATTTTTTCAACTACTCAATTTGCATATTACGCGTGCTGATGCGGGCGATTCGTTAGGTAAAGGGTTAACTGAATAAAAAATGTTTGAGCATGGTGGCTCAGTGGTTATTGGAATTCAAACCAAAAGATTCATGGTTCAATCCCTGTATTGTGTTCTTTGGCAAGGCAATCCCTAATGGCCTATGTCGAGGCATGATGTTTATCCAATCATTCATACCTATACAGCTCACTTTAGAGGACTTCCACCCCAGGCATTGGTTCTGAGTCCTATTTTACCAGTAAAGCAGAACTTGTTTATCACAGTAAACAAGCACTGCTCCTCTTCCTGGAATTCTCACGGGGAAGTCCTGTTATCATTGACTTATTGATGCCAGACTCTGTTCAGCTTTTCAGGAGCATGGGGTAACTGTGTTGTGTCCATGGGCACTTAATCCCAATTGCCCACTTGGGGGCATGGTGTCAGTGTGTATCAAAGTATACTGCTCATTGATGGTTCACATGTCTTCATCCAATACAAAATCTCCTTGTGCAGAGTTAGTGTGTTTGGGAGTCTGACAGTTGTTTGCCCCTGCTTGGTGCTTCTCTCTGTGTACTCCGGCTTACTACACTTGTAAAAATGTCACATACAAGGTGACCCTGGCTGTGAAAGGTGTCATTGAACCCCAATAAATAAAAAATAACAAAAAAAATATTAAAAAAAATAAACGTTTAAGTTATCATTGGAATGTAGGAAAATGCCCAAATTCTTGTCAACACTTTCCTAACCCAACTTAAACTGATGACACTTACCAAAAAAATTCTTTAATAAACATTTTTATTTTATCATGGTTCTCATATTTATTATTTATTTATTTATTGGGGGTTTAACAACACTTTTGACAGCCAGGGTCACCTGGTGTTGGACAGTTTTATGCGTGGAGGAAGGTGGAGTACCTGGAGAGAACCACTGAGCAATGGTAAGCAACTGTCAGGCTCCCCAACGTACTAACTCCAAACAAGCAGGGTTAGCATTGGTTGAAGACAAGTCCACCATCGATGTGCAGTATGCCTTAGTACACAATGCCACCATGCTCCCACGTGGGCAATTGGGAATAAGTGCCTTCATGGTTCTCATTTGAGCAGAGATAAGAGAGAGTTCAATTGATTAGCTGACTTCAGATAATTCATCATCAAATTGCTGGAATTTTATTTTCTATAAATCTGTAAGTCTTTAAGACCATTTTCATGTAAATTTATAGAAATAAAATGTCTACCAAGTTATACCTTAAGTATATGGTCTCCCCGTGGGAACCCCAGGAAGTGAAACAGTGGTTTTTTTCTGTGGTAAACAAGCTCTGTTTTACTGGTAAAATAGGACCCAGTCCCCAATGCTTGGGGTGGAAGTCCTCTAAAATGGGCAACATTGGTATAACCAATGGACTGGACTTGACTTTATCTCCATGTTGCTGTCATGATTAGTCACTGGGTAGAAATATGTGACCTTTAAACCCCAATAAATAAATAATTATATGTTCTCTTATTTCTTAAGAAACATCATTTTCACAAACCTTCAGGGCTCTGCAAATCAGACTTTTTCCATTTGAAGCAAATATGAATCAAATCACATGTTTACAGTTTGATTTTGAACCAAATTTGAATCAAATCAGACATTCAATCATTATATGTGGTGACTGCATAGATCACAGTTGACAAGTCTTTCATGTTCCTGCCACAATAACTGGTACATGCACATACATTCTGACATAATGTTTGCTCGGTTGCCCCAAATGATTTTATTCATGCCAGTCTACTGACTTTTAAAATAATAATCACCTGTCAGCTCTGACTGACCAGTTATTTCTGATACAGTAGAATCCTCTTAATTGAATATCCATTTTGCCAGTGAAAATTATTCAATTAACAGGAGTATACAATTAACAGGGATTTGGTCAGTTTCCTGTGTTCTGGAGATAAACTGAGCATTTATTCTATTATATCTTGTTTGACAGAGCTCTATAATAGAATAAATGCCTGTATTGGATGTAGTGAGGCCAAAAAGGTTGACAAATAAGGGGAATTTGGTGCGTGTCACGGTAATTTTTTCGACATATTACAAAAATTTATATACAATTAACAGGAGTTTACTCTACAACCCATATGCAATTAACAGATCAAATTTGGACTGAAGGTATGGTAAATGGTTTTGTGTTTCAAAATTATATTCAATTAACAGGGATATACAATTAGGAGATATCCAATTAAGTGGGCACAACTGTATTAAAATATTTGGTGAGAAATAATGACCACATATAATGATCTATGCAAAAAGAAAGGACATAAGTTTCTCTGATCATCAGGATATTCAATTTCAGTATTTGGCAGTCAGGTATTCAAAAATTGAATCGAATAAGACAAACGATTAAAAAATCGAATAGAATTCAAAGATTTTCAGGTTAAACTAAGCAAGTTTCAGCTCTTTTCAGATAATTCAGATACCAAGTTTCCATCCACTCTCATTCCTGTATGAGAGGGCCTTGATTACCCCCTGCAATCAGTGAAGCCATTCCAGGAGTCACAAGCTATATTTTGTAGGCTGAAAACGGTTCATATGCAGGTATGGAATCCTGAAAAAAGTATGGAATTGGAAAAACAATTTTACATACTTTTCAAGAGTTTATTTAATATTGAGTTCTGGAGAAATAAAATTTAATTGGGGTGGGTATGGAATTGTCATAGAATTAGGAGAAAAAGATAGCTTAACCCTTTACCCAACGAATCGCCCACATCCGCCCGCGTAATAAGCAAATTCTGCAGTTGAAAAAATATTATTTTTCAAAAAATTTCAACAAAACCATATTATGTGACCCCTTGTTGACAAGGGGTCACATGATATGGTTTTGTTGAAATTTTTTGAAAAATTAAAAAAAATTATATTTAAAATAATAAATTTTGATATCATCTGCGTTGGGTAAAGGGTTAAACAATGTGATGAAAAAATACAGAATCTCCTTCCTGCGATCTCATTAGGAAGCATTTGCACACTCCGAACATATTGTGTGCCACCTTTGTGGACTTTTTTTACAGTTTGTCAACACAATTCATGCAATTCAAACTCTGATTTTAGCACACCTCTTTTAGCAGATGTTTCCAGACAGTGGGTTTTCACAGCAGTTCGCATGTGATGAACAAAAGAGCTTGGAACATGTATCGGGTATGGAAATGTTTCAGAATTTTTTATTTGGGTGTTTTTGGAAAATTGTTCTAAAGTCCTTTAAAAGTTTTGGAAAGTTTTGGAGTTTTGTGGTAGTAAATGTCTATGAACCCTGAAAAATTTTTAAACAATAATTTTAAGACATAAAAAAGTTAAAAAATCTGTTTCTCAGCCCCTTGCTCTCTTTTTATAACAATGCAAACTTAAAAACATAAAAATGAATTGATTTATTTATGTCCGATATTTTACCCAAGTTAATAAAATTAATAAATTTGTCCCTTGAGAGCAACAAGGTTTTGCAATGCTTTAGCATTTCAAAGCCTTCTTGCACTCAAGGGACGAAATACACCACCACCCATGCTATTCTGTAGATTTTGAGGCTTAAAACAAAACAAACCAAGAACATAAACTTTTGATGGCAAAGAAATATTTACAAAAATAAAAAATAAAATAAAAAATTGCCCACTCACATGTAATTTTACAAAAAATGGTCTGAGGACCAGGAGATATACTTTGTGGGACCTTATTGTGATTTTTATGGATAATGCTGGCAACATGTATGCATTTCATGAGGCAAAGGGTGAAATCCATATTTTCCTCTCTACCTGTCTGTTCAGCATTTTTCAAAGAGGAAATATGACACTTGATTTTGTTTTAGTGGTAGTCTAGATCTGCTAGTGTTAACAATGAAGACAACAGATTTACCCAATTGTCTTCTCTTACATGTTCTATTGTTAAGGGGACAAAAATAAACAGGCACTTATTGGTATGAAACTGCATGCAATATCTGTTCTATCACACAGTATCATGTGTACATTTAAACCAGAGGCAAGAGGTTTTCAAGAAGAGAGTTTTCTCAGTCTTCCATGATATTCATCAATTGATTTCATGAAACTTAATTTACAGTATCTCAAGCTCAAATATATATATATGACAACACTTGAAAGATTATTTACCTGAAAAGGTATTTTAGTATTCAAAAAATGCTTTAATTAGATACTTCAGGTGTTTTTTGGGGACAATTTATCAACCTCTTTGTTTTGAAGCTCCTTACCTTATTATTGCTGCTTTAGAGGGGCCATGCCTTGATTTGATGTGGAGCAGTGCTTGTTTACTGTGCTTAAACAAGTTCTGCTTTACTGGTAAAATAGGACCCGGAACTAATGCCTGGAGTGGAAATCCTCTAAAGCGGGCAGCATAGGTCCAAGCGATTTGATCAGCTTGACTTCATCCTTGTGTTGCGGCCATGAGAAAGCAAAAGTGCTGAAAGTGGCCTTATGGGGTTTTTTTTATTAGCTCCGCCTGACAAAGTCAGCAGAGCTTTTCTGATATCGAGTTGTCTGTCGTCCGTCCGTCCATCCGTCTGTCGTCTGGCATCAACATTTTGTTTGTCTGAGCCATAATTTCTTTACAACTGGATATTTTAAAATTTATAACAGTATGTATTGTCAATAGGCAGTGTGTCATCAATCACAAGAAGGTCTGTATCCATCAAGGTCAAGGTCACAGGCGACATGGTAAAGGTAACACACAGGAAAACGTCAACATTTTGTTTGTCCGAGCCATAATTTCTTTACCACTGGATATTTTTTGACAAAAATTTATAACAGTATGTGTAGTCAATAGACAGTGTGCCATCAATCACAATAAGGTCTGTATCCATCAACGTTAAGGTCACAGACTACCTGGTCAAAGTAACACCAATGTATTTGCCAAATTTTATTATGTTTTCACTTTTTGTCTAATAAACAAAGCTAATGAGCCTTCATTGAACAAGCTCAACAAACTTGTTCCTATGAGGGGCCTTAAGCTATGTTTTTGAGACAAAAAAATGATGATGTTGTCTGCTTTCTGTGTTGGGTAAAGGGTTATCAGAATCAGAGATTGGGGATGAAATGTTATCCTGTATATGACTGCCCCTGAAAGTAGTTGCCCTTGGCAGAGCTATCTTGGCTGAGAGGCCTCTTGTTGGGATTTAACCACACGTTTGACAGCCTCCAAGGTCACCCCGTGTCCAAGAGTTTCACAGGTGGAGGAAGCCAGAATACCCAAAGACAACCACTATGCAGTGGCGAGCAACTGTCAGACTCTGCAACCTACTAACTCCACATAAGCATAGTTAGCATTGGTTAAGGACAAGTGAACCGTCAACGAGCAGTACACCTTAGTACACAGTGACACCACACCCCCATGTGGGCAATCAGGATTAAGTGTCTTGTCCAATGACACAATGCAGTTACCCTTGGTGGGGATTGTACCATGGACCTTTCGGTTTGAAATCCAGTTCCATAACCATTGAGCCTCCACTCTCCCAAAAAAGATGAAGAAAGTCTGGCATCAATAAATCATTGATAACAGGCCTTCCCATGTGGAAACCCAGGAAGTGAAACAGTGGTTATTTACTGTGATAACAAGTTCTGCTCTTCTGGTAAAATAGGACCCTGGGGTGGAAGTCCCCTAAAGTGAGGATCACAGGTACAAACAATTGGATAAACTTGACATCATGCCTGTGTTGCAGAAATGAGATAGCCAAATATGCTGAAAGTGACCTTTAATAAATAAGATAACAGGACTACCATTATTGATATGAGTATATTTTAACCCTTTACTAACATGGTTTGATCCTGACCAGTGATGACTGCATTGTGTACTTGGTCAAGGCACTTAACTACTCCTTGAATTCTGCTGGTGGATATTCCAGCCCAGAGCATAAAATCTCTGCCACTGAAATAAGAATAACTTGGGCACATTTGACCAATGTTTCTCTTTGTAAATTAAAGGGACTTTTTGACCATTGATTTCTTAATTTAAATTTACATGAATTTGTCAATACATTTAGTCATGGCTGCTTCAAAGCAGTCATGACTACATTTGCTGGAAACTATTTTAAAAATACACGGCGGGTTAAGAGTTAATCCTGATTGCCCATGTGTGGACATGGTGCTTCTGTGTACTAAGGCATACTGCAAGTTTGTGAGTTCTGACAGTTGTTTGCTGCTGCATAGTAGTTCTTTCCGGGTATTCCACCTTCCTCCACCCATTAAACTGTCTCAAAAGGTCATCAAGCTAGTTCCAATGAGAGATATATTATGTTTTGGAGGAGAATATTTTTGTACATCTCGTCTTAGTTTTGTGATCCATCGGTGGAACATGCTTATCAAGCTAGTTCCTATTAGGAGATATTTTATGTTTTTGAGGCACATTTTTCTTAGTTTTTCAAGAAAATGTTTGGAAGTATTGTCTGTCATCCTTGTTGGACAACAAGTTAGCAAGAGCCAGGATTGAGTATTTCTGCTTGTTAACTGGTTGAGTGCTAGTAGCCACTATCAGGACTTTCAAAAAAATGAGGGTACAAGGGCAAATGCCAATATTTTCCTGCTCATGTTTCACATTCAGTCAATCGCAAATAATATTTTGTATATATAATTTGTTTTATTACAATTTATTGGAGAGTGCCTGTGGGCACTCTCCAATATTTTGAAATAAAACAAATATTGAATAATAAATTCAGACCCAAGCCAGAAAATAAGCAGACTGTCAACTGCAAAATGAGGTTCCCAGAGGGTGAATTTGGTGATGCTACCCTGCACAGCAGGGTAGCATCACTAAATTTACCCTCTGTGAACCTCAGTCTGAATCAAGGTCTCAAACCTAAACAGAAAGAGGTACCCAGAGGATACATTGACCCACGGTATGGGATAGCATCAGCACATTCACATTCTGGGGACCTCATTCTGCAAATGACACATTGCTTACTTTCAGGCTTGTTCAGACTACAAAAATAATGTAGCTCCAACTAGTTAATAGGGCGTTATTGAACAGAGTTATAAAATCTGCCCACAACAGGCAAAAAGTTAAAACCATTCCTCAGTGCAAATTCTACAAAATTATACCTTCTTTTAAAGATAAAATTAGAGATGGGCAATATACTGATAAACCACATTGATACCAATATTATGGGGACATCAAAAAAACTGAACACATCATTGAATACCAAAACTGTCTGAATTTTCATATTTTCCTACATTATAACTAACAAGGCCTTTCTGAGGCTTGATAGCGATTGAAGGGTTGATTTTCACAAAAGAAGTGACTGATTTTCTTTCAATTTTGTTAACCATTAAGGGCCTGGGAAATGTCCTGAATTCACACTAGACCACAGCCTGTACATGAACAGCCAAGACTTCTCTATAAATTACTGCTCAGGTGATTTATGTAATTTTCTTCGCTTAAAGAATGAATTAGAAGAAAATTGATTTCCATCGGATTGAGCGGTGTCTCCTTAATCAGTCGGGGAAAGTCATGCACAAAGTTAACGAGTGGTCAGTGAGTCGTAAATAGGGTCATTCAGCTCTGGGACAGTGACTGTCGACCACGCTAAATTTTTTATGTCCTCCACATTGTTCATAACTGTCCTCCTCCAGAAAGGAAAAGGCCTCTGAAAGAATGTACAAGTTTTGTAGCTTGTAGTCGCATGTTCTGCGAACCTCTGTTCACTGTCCCAAGTGCTCATACCAAAATAAACCATTATTTTGTTATATTTGTTACTTTTCTGTCAATGTCTCATAAGAGACGTAGCGGGTTTCGAGGGAAATCTAGTGTCCGAATGACCTCCTAATCATGACATGTTAAAGGCACATGCTCTGAGATATCAACAGCCTGAAGGGGGTGTGGTGGCTCAGTAGGTAGAGGTGCAGGCAGCAATCCGAGAGGTCCTCGGTTCGAATCCCACCTGCGGCAACCGTGTTGTGTCATTGGGCAAGACACTTCACCCCCATTGCCCACGTGGGGGCACGGTGGCGCTGTGTACTAAGGCGTACTGCACGTTGATGGTGCACTTGTCTTCAACCAATGCTAACCCTGCTTGTGTGGAGTTAGTATGTTGGGGAGCTGACAGTTGCTCGCCATTGCTCGGTGGTTCTCTCCGGGTACTCCGGCTTCCTCCACCCATAAAACTGTTATGGTCATGATTAGCCATTGTGCATAAGTATGTGACCTTAAACACCAATAAATAAATAAATAAATCAACAGCCAGAATAGGCCTTAAGGTTAAGGTGTTTTTGGAACAAGTAACAAAATTACTGTAGATATGATTTATGTTGGCAAAAGAATTTCAGTGTTGTGCTCATTGGCCATGTTATTTGTGGCACTCTGGTAGAATGATACAAGACCAACTTATTCTGTAGTTTCCTGATGTGAATTCCTCTTTGTTACTACAGTGGAATCCTGTTAATTGAATACCCACTTTGCCAATGAAAATTATTCATTTAACATGAGTATTCAATTAACAGGGATTGTGTCACTTTCCTATATTTTAGAGATAAACTTAGCATTTATTCTATTACATCTTGTTTGACAGAGCTCCATGAGCTCTGTCAAACAAGATATAATAGATTAAATGGCTGTATTGGATGTATTAAAGCCAAATAGGCCTATAAACAAAGGAAAACTGGGGAGAGTCAAGCTAATTTCTCGACAGGTTAGAAGTTTTTTTTTAATTCAATTAACAGAAGTTCACTCTATTATCAAAATTCAATTAACAGGTCAAATTTGTTCTGGAGGTATGGCAAAATGGTTTTGTGTTGGGAAATTATATTCAATTAACAAGTTTATTCAGTTAAGAGATATCCAATTAAATTGGCTCCGCTGTACCAGAAAATCTAATTCTAGTCAGATACCAAATACCAAACCTATCATGTGGTATACCCCCTAAAAATACTAAAACCGATACCAAATACAAAATTCCTTTTCTGCTCATCTCCAGATAAAATTTCAATATTACGTACACATCAACAACAGTTGACTGGGTGCATGGTGGCACAGTGGTTATGGCTTCAAACCAAAAGCTCCATGGTTTGATCCCCACCAGGGATACTGCATTGTGTCCTTGGTCAAGCCACTAAATCCCAATTGCCTATGTGGGTATGCTGTGTACTAAAGCATACTGCACATCAAGCCTGAAAATAAGCCGACTGTCATCTGCAAAATGAGGTCCCCAGAGGGTGAATTTGGTAATGCTACCCTGCACCGCAGGGTAGCATCACAAAATTTACCCTCTGTGAACCTCAGTCTGAATCAAGGTCTCAAGCCAAAACTGAAAGATGGACCTAGACAATACATTTGCCCACTGTATGGGATAGCATCAGCAAATTCACCCTCTGGGAACCTCAGTTTGCATATGACAGGTTGTTTATATTCAGACTTGCTGCACATCAATGGTGCTCTTGTCTTCAATCAATGCTATCCCTGCTTGTGTGGAGTCAGTACGCTGGGAGTCGGACAGTTGATCCTCACTGC
Organism: Pictodentalium vernedei; assembly: GCA_031216915.1. NCBI lineage: Eukaryota > Metazoa > Mollusca > Scaphopoda > Dentaliida > Dentaliidae > Pictodentalium > Pictodentalium vernedei. The sequence goes on from CM062290.1 coordinate 189,235,371, forward strand.
TTGGTGGTTGTCTCCGGGTACTCTGGCTTCCTTCACCCAAAGTAAATAAATAAATAAATAAAAAACAACAGTTGACGGGGCCAAATAATGAGTATTCCCACTTTCATTCTAGCAAAACATCATGAGAAGAAGCTTTAGCAATAATCCGCTACAAAATATTTGTCGAAACTTTAATATTAGATTCCACTCTGTAACTGACTGATATATTTTCATGCTAAAAAGACGATCATTATGCCTTTGCCTGTCCCATAACCATCTGCATACAAATACATAAATTTTGAGAAGCAGATTTTTCCCATAAGGCAGCTAAGAATTTAAATTTCCAGTTGCATTTATTTATTATTTATTTATTGGGGTTTAACGGCACTTTCGATAGCCAGGGTCACCTCATGTCAGACTGTTCTATGGGTGAAGAAAGCTTGAGTACACGGAAAGAACCACCGAGCAATGCCGAGAAACTGTCAGGCTCCTCAACATACTAACTCCACACAAGCAAGGTTAGCACTGGCTGAAGACAAGTGCACCATCAACATACACTATGCCGCAGTACACAATGCCACCATGCCCCCACATGGGCAATGGGGGTGAAGTGTCTTGCCCAAGGAACAACGCGGTTACTGCAGGTGGGATTCGAACCGAGGACCTCTCGGCTTGCATTCTGCACCTCTACCTACTGAGCCACCACCCCAGCCCTCCTCCCCCCCCCCCCCAAGGATAATAATAACCACAGAACATTTGGTCTTTCCTCAGAGAATGCTGTTGTGTCTACCACACAATTGTGTGTCGCAAAATATGCTTGTATAACTTAATGAAGTTCCCTGTGGGAACCCCAGAAAATGAAGCAGTGCTTGTTTACTGTGGTAAACAAGCTTTGTTTTACTGGTAAAATAGGGCCCGGTCACCAATGCTTGGGTTGGATGTCCTCTGAAGTTGGCAATGTGGGTATAAACAATTTGCTGGATTTGACTTTATATCCATGTTGCGGTCACAATTAGCCATTGTACAAAATGACTAAATAAAAAACTGAATAAATAAATAATGATGGTCAGCTTTGAAAATAAATGTATTTTAGTATTTCAAGATGGACAGTGCATGTCATCATCTGTAGTAAGTATGAAGTTAAAATGGTGGAGCTTTTGACTGCACCCAGGTTAGTTTTTAAAAAAAAACTTGTCTATTGGTATGGCTAGTGTCAGTCAACTGGGATTCAGGCAGTCGGGCAGGCGGGTGGCTCTTATTGTTTATAACTCGGTTGTTTCTGGACGGATTTTGATAATATTTCATGACTTGATATGCATGTTCAACATCTGATGACATGAAATGGGGCATGTCCATGCTTTTTAGCTCAAGCTGAGCTAATCCCTTTGCTCTCCGTCCGTTATCTGTCAGCTATCATCCGTCCATCCGTCGTCCATCAACACCATGTTTTGGTCTTCTCCTCCAAAGCCACTAGGCCAATTCAAGTGAAAGTTTGTGTGAGTGATGGTCCCGATGGGGCATTGCATTTTTGTTCAACTCAGCATGCCCAGCCCCATAGGGAGGGAGTGGGGGAAAATGCTCCAAAATATTTTTAAAATCTTCTTATGAACCAGTGTGTACAATGACTTGATATTTGCTATGGAGCTTCCTTTTGAGGTGTAGAATCAAGTTTGTTCAAATGAAGTTCATGAAGCAATATTTGGCTTTGTAATGGGAGAGGGGTAAGTTTTTGGCCCTGCCCAAAATTTCTATTTTCTGAACCCATGGTCTGGTTTGAACCAAATTTGGTATGTGGTATTATTGGGTCATAAGTACTTGACTCATGCAAAAAAAAATTCCTGCATCCCCATGGGAACCTGGGAGCTAAAAATAGAAATATTGTCAAATGCCAATATTTCCCAAACCACACGGAACAGAGAAAATCTTTCCTCTAGAACCAATCATCAGAATCTTTTGGTATTCAGTGTACAGCATTCATAGGGGGGTCAGATACAAGTTTGTTAAAATAAAGCCCATTAGTTCATATTTGGGCTCAATACAGGAGCCCGAATTTTCAACATAGGGAAATATGGGGAATATTTTTTAAAAATCTTCTTCTTCAGAACCACCAGTCAGAATCTTTTAATGTTTGGTATACATCATTGTTATGAGTGTCAGATTCAAGATTGTTCAAACCAAGGCCCTAGGTTAATATTTGGGCTTCTTCAGACCATGTAGTCAGAACGCTTTCATATTTGGTATGCAACATCTCTAGGGGGGTCAGATTCAAGTTTGTTTAAATCAGATCCCTATGTATATATTTGGGCTCTCTGTGGTAGCCCAAATTTTTACTTAGTGCGATATGAGGACATTTTTTTTTAAATCTTCTTCAGATCCACCAGTCGGAATGCTTTCATATTTGGTATACAACATCTCTAGGGGGGGTCAGAATCGAGTTTGTTCAATTCAAGTGCCTGGGTTAATATTTGGGCTCCATATGGGGAACATGAAATTTAACTTAATACAATATGAAGGAATTTCTTCAAAAATCTTCTTCAGATCCACTAGTCAGAATGCTTTCATATTTGGTATATAGCATCTCTAGATGGGTCAGATTCAAGTTGTTCAAATCGGATCCATAGGTTAATATTTGGGCTCGCTATGGTCATGTTGCTGAAGAATTAAAAATTTTGTATTCAGTACCCTCTAGATTTAAAAACATTTCAACAAAACCATATCATGGGATCCCTCATTTGAACAAGCTCATTTAGCTTTTTTTTATTTTTTTCAAAATTTTCACACAATTATTAACAAAACTAAACCATATCATGTAACCCTTCATTGGAACGATCTCACTTGTAAATTATGTAGGACTCGAGACATGTTAAGTTGGGGAAAAACATTTCAGGGAACATGAGGGGGATTTTCAGGGATATTTAATGGATTTTAGGGAAATGTTTACACACGGGCAATTGTTTGGTAAAGGGTGAAAATGCAGAATTAAGGATTTTGTATTTCCGAGAATTCCTGTAGAATCCATTTAAAACATACAACAAAAATTAACCCTCCGCATACTAATGCTGAAATACCAAAATTTCAAGCCGCAATTTTTTCCCATTATCCGAATAAAAACTTAATCCAATTCAGTCTTGTTTGGCAGAGCTCATGGAGTTCTGTCAAACAGATGGAATTGGTTAAATTCCTAGTTGCATTATGGGAAATATTTGCCACTTAATTTGTATCATTTAATTTATGAACAATGATTGTGAAATATTGTGTCATGAGCTTGTTCATCCTGTAATACATATATACACCATACCATTTCGAAAATATTGCATTAATGCTATAGGGCTCATTACAGTTATTCAGGTGAAAATGTTAGTTTTTCAAGAAATGCACGGCTTCTCATTAACATGGCCAAGGATATTTTGCATTTAAATTACTCCCCCATTCACAATACTTACAATGTATACAGTTTCTGGAAGCTCTGAATATGGCCTTTCCTGGGGGAAACTGCTCACAATAAAAATCTTACAATACACTCAGCTGAATGACATGATAGCTAAAAGAATGGCTCAAAATGTTCTCATTTTGGGGATAAATTTCCAATTTTCATGCATTGGTAGCGATAAAACTGTTATAGGAAAACCTCATTCCTCCACTGAGGATTTTATAGCGTAAGATAAACATTCTGACCAATAAAAAACATATGGGTCTCTTATTCATTTTTTCAGAAGGCTTTCTCAAAGCAAATTTACACAAAAATTGTCCCATTTGTAACCTGCAAATTGTCAGCTCCCTAACAGGTCTGGGTTAGTCACTGAACACTCCTGTGTGACCTTGACCCCAACTGAAATGCACTTGACAGTGCACAGTTTGAATCAAGAATATCAACAGATTGTTTTGGCCATATCACCATTAATGAGAATTATTTACTAAATCCATACCACCACAAAAAAAAACTATAGCTCAAAATAGCCATTTAGCCAAAGATATCCAATAACCTTGGATATGACCTTTTAATAGGAAACAAGACTTATAGGAATATCGCCGTAATAAGGCACAAATATAGTAGTAATAACAAAAGAATATTGCCTAATTGTGCCCTTGGTGCAGTGTCTCTGTAGTGTGAAGATTTACTCTCATGGTTGAAGTGCTTCTGCTGTGTACACTTCTGTACCACTGCAGAAATACCACCTGCTGCAGTGTACACTGCAGTGCAGAAATGAGAGGATTGGAATTTAAGTATTTTGACATCAGTGTGCAGAGGGTTAAAAGAAGTTGTCCCTGTATCCCGATAAATTTGGTCTTTTGATTGGTCAGAATGCCTTGGAGAAATAGCCATGACAAAGGGTGCACCCAACATCCAAGGTATATGAAAGCGTGCAACATCCAGGGTATAAGCATGCAAAACATCCAGGGTATATGGTTTAAACGAAAGCTTTCCGCTTTTGCTCGCCTCGAAATAAAAATCAAACCCAAAAACCCGAAAATAGTCACAAATATCATCAGATTTCTGACAATTCAATCATAAAAATAAAATAAGAGCAAATAATTCGTCCCCTGAGTACCAATGTGTAGGCACATAGAACACACTGGAACTCGTGGGACGATATGTCAACAAAATACTGTTTACTTGTTTCCTTAATGACCCAAGGGATGTAATCTATCTGTTGTCTTCTGCGACTATAAAACAAAATAATTATTATGAATTTGGTACAAGTGATTGTGGAGCTGAGAAATGCATCCACATTTTTATTTCCACTATGTTTGTATTGTGTTTCAAACAGGACAAAAATGTTATCTCTGCCAACATGTATGGTATATGGAGATTTAATACCTGGATGTCTCATTTAAACACCGAGCCTGCGGTTCGGTGTTTAAATGAGACATCCAGGTATTAAATCTCCATATACCATACATGTTGGCGGAGATAACTTATAACATACTTTTTTTTCAGTATCATTTGAGACTGTAAGAAGATACACACAATTCAATTCAAATGTGAAATATTATGAGGAAAGGGACAGAACAACTTTGTCATATTTGCGGCCAAATTTATAGTAGTATATGGGCACTGAGAACACATATAGAAGTAAAACATGATTCCAAAAATCGCCCATGTCTCTTTATATGTCATGTTTGTGGACGACAACTAACATCAATGCAGTCATATTATAGTCATTATTACAGTCACAAAGAAAAAACTATCATATGTGAATGGGATGGTTGTGAGAAGGCCTTCCCAACTAAGGCTCGCTCAAGAGAACATTATAAAACAGTACATCTAAAAATTAGGAAAATTAAATGTACTGTGGATCATTGTAATGGTGCTTTCAGGTCTAAAGGTGAACTACATGATCATATTAATTCTTTTCATCTGAAGAATAGGAATTTTCAATGTCCATGGCCAAAATGTGAGAAATCTTTCTTCACCAAGCGGAATCTCACTGTTCATGTTATGATTCATACTGATGTAAAGCCAAAGTCCTGTGCCTTATGTAAATATCGATGTATTCAAAAAGCTGCATTGAATTGGCACATGAAGTCAAAACACAATCCAGAAGAGATTACAATTTGTCACAGCCGTGGCCTTGAAAGGAAGTAGTTCAAAGAAGAGAAGAAGATAAAACTTTGACTACCTGAAGCATTGTATATGGACAGGAATTCAGGGCATTGATTTACTGATTTTGACTGATTAATAGTGATGGGCAATATACTGAAAAAGTGAACTGATACTGATATCATGGAGATACCAAAGACTGATATCATGGAGATACCAAAGAACCAAACCAAATGCGTCATTGAATACTGAAATTGTCTGATTTTCACATTTTCCTACATTTGCTACTCATAAAGCCTTGTTGAGGCTTGACAGCAGCCAAAGAGTTTATTTTTCTGAATGAAGTCACTGATTTTCTTTTCAATTTTGTTAAACATTAAGGGCCTGGGAAATAGACCTGAATTACCACTGGACGACAACCTGTACATGTCCAGTTGCTTAGCAGTGATTTCTAGGCCAGTCTTGGCTGCATTAACAGGCAGCCAAGACTTGAATATAAATCACTGCTCAGGTGATTTACCTAGTTAAAGAAGGACCTCCTGATGATAGCGTGTTAAGAGAAATGCTGTGAGATATAGAGGATATGGAATGAGAGTTTTTCTCATATAATATTTATGAAACGAGTCTAAGAATTTTCCGTTTTGGCGAGCCCAAACGGAAAATTTGGATGAGTTTCATAAATATTATATGAGAAAAACACTCATTTCATATTCTATTTATCATATGACACACGCACGCACAAATTAGCCACTTAGTATGACTTTTTAACCCTTCACCTAACTTGAGTTGCAGACGGCACTTGGAAGAAACATCCTCGTATAACTAAAAATTTTCATTTTTTGCTTCCAAAACATAGGTTATGGCCTCTCATTGGAACGAGCTTGATGTTTTGGAAGCAAAAAGTGAAAATATAAAAAAAAATGAATGGCGTTTTTCTTGTAGGTAAAAGATTAATACAATATAACCCACCCTAAATAGGACAGATAATGTAAATTCTCCCTACTGAAATTATACAAATGTGACCCAGTTGTATTTTGTTTAGCCAATCAAATTGTCCAGTTTTGAAATTGACCAATGAAAGCTCCCAACTTTAATTATGCTAATTATGAAAATGTGGGCCAGTTGTATTTTGTTCAGCCAATCAAATTGTCTAGTGTTGAAATTTACCAATGAAATTGACGGAAGACTTTATTTATCACTGATTAATATGAAAACAAAATATCAAATGTTTTAAAGTGAACAAAACGGACGAGTCATATGATAAATCAAAATAGGCCTTTGAAGGTTAAGATGTGTTTGGAATAAGTAAAAAAATTACTGTAGACATGATTTATGTTGGCAAAAGAATTCCAGTGTTGAGCTCACTGGATGTGGTATTCTGTATTTTCCTGCTGTGAATTTCTTTTTGTTACTATCTGAAAATCTCAGTCAAGTCAGAGACCGAATACCAAACTGATACTGTGGTATACAGTGGAACCTTGTTAATTGAATACCCACTTTGCCAATGAAAATTATTCAATTAACAGGAGGATTCAATTAACAGGGATGTGTCACTTTCTAGAGATAAACTTTGTATTTATTCTATTATATCTTGTTTGACAGAGCTCCATATATTGGATGTACTGAGGCCAAATAGGTCTAAACAAAGAAAAACTGGGGACAGTCAAGGTAATTTCTCAACAGGTTACAAAATTTTTTATTCAGTTAACAGGAATTTACTCAGTAAATTAACAGGCCAAATTTATTCTATGGTATGATAAAGGATTTTGTGTTTGGAATTTATATTCAGTTAAAAGGGATATACAGTTAAGAGATATCCAATTAAGTGGGCTTCCACTGTACCCCCTAAAAATTTCGAAACCGACATCAAACATAAAATTACATTCCAATAACGCCCATTGAAAAGGTGTGTGTTTGTGTGTGTGTGTGGGGGGGGGGGGGGGAGGTAAACCGGATTTGTCCCAATTGTGAAGGCTCAAGTCTTGAATGATAAAATATTCCAACTTCATTATCAAGGCATGCCTTTGTAAATGTAATATTAATTAGGTGTGTTTATAGGTAAAAAGCTCCAAATTGCTTGGAAATTTATTTATGGATAAATAAATTTACATGCAGTTGTTGAGACACAGCTTGTTATTTAAGTCTTAACACTGAGTATTTTTTAAACTATTTCCATCAAATCTAGTCATGGCTGCAATAAAGCAGCATGACTAGATTTGGTGAAAATCTTTTGGAAGTTTATCTCAAGAGATCATTGTTCAAAACTTCAATTTACAGGGGGAGGGAGTGGGGGAGAGGAGGGGCATTAATTTAAAAATATCCAATTTATACTTACTCTAGTGTGTGTGGGGGGGGGGGGGTGGAGGTGTGATGGCTCTGTAAGCAGAGGTGCCGTCTGCAAGCTGGGAGGTTCTCAGTTCGAATCCCACCTGTGGCAACCACGTTGTGTCCTTGGGCAAGACAGTTCACCCCCGTTGCCCACATGGGCACGGTGACATTGTGTACAAATGCGTACTGCACGTCGATGGTGCACCTGTCGTCAACCAATGCTAACCCTGCGTGTATGGAGTTGGTATGTTGGGGAGCTGACAGTTGCTTGCGATTTCTCAGTGGTTCTCTCTGGGTACTCCAGTTTCCTCCACCCATAAAACTCTCATGGTCATGATTAGCCATTTTGCAGAAATATGTGACCTTAAACACCAAAAAATAAATAAATAAATATACTTTCTCTAGTGACAAGAGATTTGCTGTCCTTTGCAGGAATATCCATCAGCAGCACGCAAAGAGTTTATTAGTATGTACCATACCAGTACAGCATATTGATCATGATGGGCCTCCAAATGCTTGAATCGTTATTACAGACTTTCATTTGTATTACTGACTGTGTGTATGATAAAAGTCCAAGCATCAAATGTTGTCTTATAAGAAAGTACATGATCACTAGCTAGAGCGAATCCATGTCTAAAGTGCGTGTTTGCTGTGGTAAACAATTTCTGCTTTGCTGGTAAAATAGGACACGGTAATCAACATAGGGCCCTGCGAATGACCCATTTTCGCTGTGAATCAAATCTGGTTTATTGTTCAAAATCGAATCTCAAATCAAATCAATGAAGGCATGCCTTGGTGATGTAGTTGGAATATTACCCAGTAAGGATTGTGGGTAAAAAACAGAAATGGGTGTGAGAATCATCGGCACTGATTGCCCAGGGCTAGCTGCTTGCAACAGCTTATCATTGATATTGTCTGGAAACTTTAAATTTTCTTTCCACATTTGTAGTGTCTAGTGAGACTGGAATTAGCATGGCTGGTGGCATGGGTACAGATGTTGTTTCTGTTTAGAAAATGCACTCAGTGTTTATTTTCAATATTATTTGTGCACAATTTCCACCAGAACTATACATATTGTTAGACTACGAAGATGACTGATGCCAACCTATACTCAAGTCATGCAGCTGATTTGAATCGAACTGTATAGCAACTCAAGATTTGAAACTGAATCGGATCTCGAAGCTTCGTGGGGTGAAAACCAACACCTGGCATGAAGCCCCTAACGTGGGCTGTATAGGTATAAATGATTGGCTGAACTTGACGTCATACCTATTTTTCAGTCATGATATAGCCGTAGATGCCAAAAGTTTCTTTAACCCTTTACTTAACATAACGGCCAAAACCGGCCAGTTTCTTTAACCTTTTACCTAACATAATGGCCAAAACCGGCCAGTGCTATTCACAAAAAGCACCAAATAATTTTCATTATTTTTTAATTTTTGTCTCAAAAACATAGGCTATGACCCCTCTTTGGAACAAGCTCGTCGGGCTCGTTCCATCGAGAACTCCTGCTGCAACATTCAGTTTTCACTTCTTAACCCTCTACCCAATGTAATGGCCAAAACCGGCCAGCACTATTCACAAAAATCGCCAATTAATTTTCATTATTTTTTCATTTTTTGTCTCAAAAACATAGGTTATGACCTCTCAACGAGCTCGTTCCAATGAAGGCTCATAACCTATGTTTTTGAAACAAAAAATAAAAAAAATAGTTATTCAGGAATTTTGTTTGCAAGTGTCGTCTGCTTTTCATGTTAGGTAAATGGTTAAATACCAATACATAAAATGATACATTTAACACTCCAATCCAGAAAAAAATGTCCTGACTGGAGAATTTATTGGTGGATGTGGATGATACTCCCCCTCAACCCCCTCCCCTAAGTGATGCCCTTACAGAAACTTCTCAAAAGGAATGCTTTCCAACTAATAAGCATATATTTTTCAGTGAAAAAAATGGGCTGACTATGCAATAAACATCAAATTGGTAAGGTCAGGGGTAGTAATATCATTTCAGTGAAAAAATGAGCTGATAATGCAGTTAATATAAAATTGGTAACTGGGGAGGGGCAGTAATAAAGTTTGATGCTGACAATGCAGTAAACCTCAAATTGATAAGGCGGGGATAGTGATAATATTCCACTGAAAAAAAAATGAGCTGACAATGCTGTAAACATGAAATTGGTAAAGTGGAGCTGTATTAACCTTTTACCTAACCTGAAATGCAGACGACACTTGCAAAAATAATTCTTGAATAACTAATTTTTTTCATTTTTTGTCTCAAAAACATAGGTTATGACCCCTCGTTGGAACGAGCTTGACGAGCTCGTTCCAACGAGGGGTCATAACCTATGTTTTTGAGACAAAAAATGAAAAAAATAATGAAAATTAATTGGCGATTTTTGAGAATAGCGCTGGCCGGTTTTGGCCGTTACGTTGGGTAAAGGGTTAATATTTCAGAAAAATATGGGCTGAAAATGCAGTAAGCATGAAACTGATAAGGTGGAGCAGTGAAAAAACTATGCTGACAAAGCTGTGAACATTCAAATGGTAAGGAGGATGCAGTAATAATTTTTCAGTGAAAAAATGGGCTGATAATTCAGTAAACATCAAACTGAGCTGACATTAATGCAGAAATAATATTTCAATGAAAGTGAAACAATGGTCTCTCAGTGCAGTAAATATGAAATTGGTAAAGAGGGAGGCAGTAATAATATTTCAGTGAAAAAAATGGCCTGGCAATGTAATAAATATTAAATTGGTTAGGAAGGGTAGTAATAATATTTCAGTAAAAAGGGCTGAAAATGCAGTAAAAATCAAATTTGTAAGGAGGAGTTAATAATAATATTTCTGTGAAAAAAAGGTTTGTCAATGCACTAAATATCAAACTGGTAATTGAGGAGGGGCAGTAATAATACTTCAGTAAAAAAAATGGCCTAACAATGTAGTAACAACCAAATTGATTGGGAGTGATAGTAATAATATTTCGGTGTAAAAAGGGCTTATAATGCAGTAAATATCAAATTGGCAATTAAGGACAGAGCATGAATAATATTTCAGTAAAAAATTGGGCTGACATTGCATTACAGTGGAACCCTGTTAATTGAATAGCAACTTTGCCAATGAAAATTATTCAATTAACAGGAGTATTCAATTAACAGGGATTGTGTCACTTTCCTGTATTCTAGAGATAAACTTAGCATTTATTCTATTATATCTTGTTTGACAGAGCTCCATGAGCTCTGTCAAACAAGATATAATAGATTAAATGCCTGTATTGGATGTACTGAGGCCAAATAGGTCTATAAGCAAAGGAAAACTGGGAGAGTCAGGATAATTTCTCAACAGGTTACAAGATTTTTTATTAAATTAACAGGAGTTTACTCTATAATCTATATTCAATTAACAGGTCAAATTTGTACTGGAGGTATGGTAAATGATTTTGTGTTGGGAAATTATATTCAATTAACAGGGTTATTCAGTTAAGAGATATCCAATTAAGTGCACTCCACTGTATTTATTTATTGGTGTTTAAGGTCACATATTTCTGCACAATGGCTAATCATGACCACGACAGTTTTACGGGTGGAGGAAGCCGGAGTATACAGAGAGAACCACCAAGCAATGGCAAGCAACTGTCAGCTCCCAACATACTAACTCCACACAAGCAGAGTTAGCGTTGGTTGAAGACAAGTGCACCATCGACATGCAGTACACCTTAGTACTCAACGCCACCTTGCCCCCATGTTGGCAATGGGGGTGAAGTGTCTTGCCCAAGAACACAACACGGTTGCTGCAGGTGGGATTCGAACTGAGGACCTCTCAGCTTGCACTCTGCACCTCTACCTACTGAGCCACCGCACCCACCTGACATTGCATTAAACACCAAATTGGTAAGAGAAGAAAGGACTGCAATAACTTTCCAGTCGAAAAGGGGGTGCAGTAATTATTTAAATTATAGTACTGAATATTTATCTCTATACCAATTGGATTTGTCCAATTGTGCCAGAAGCAGGGTGGGGGTTGCTGCATTGGCAGTGCATTCCCTTTTTCACCAGAAGCACACTAGTGGAAAAGACTTTACATTCCCAGAACTGTAGCTGAGAAACTCTTGAGTATGAATTCATTCCTGGTATGTTTTAAGTGTGCCAATGGCAAACAAGGTGATGGGGGGATTAGGTGAAATGACTAAGGTTGGTCGATAATCGGCATATAAAGAACCTATACAATCAGTGAGGTAAGATCTAAACTGTTATATCATCATGAGTGCAACAAGATGCCATCAAAAATCATTGCAGATGGTACTTGTTGCACTCAAGGGGCAATATATACACAATGGCAATACTATTGAGTGTCACATTACAATATTGGATATGTTGTAAACTCCCACTCCTACCCAGAGTTGAGTGTCTTTTTTCATTACCCTGCCCCCCCCCCCCCCCCCCCCCCCCACCTCCCCACTTGCCCTCGGATGCTCCTGCTACCCTTGGATTTGTCCATGTTTTGTAGACTGTACTGTGTTAGATGATATCATTTAAAGTTTAAGAGAATTGCTCTAGTTGCTGACTAACTTTGTTACTTATCACAACCAACAGACAACATTTGCAAAAAACTTTTTTGAATAACTAAAAATTCTTTCCAAGGAGGTGTGACATAAGCTTTGTTTTGAAAGCAAAAATTTAAAAAATAATAAAATTTGAATGGTTATTTTTGTGAATACCACTGGGCAGATATGATGATCATATTAGATAGGGGGCTAGGGTTGTTACACAACATTTTCAATGCAAGTGATGCATTCAATGTGATGAAAGCAGGCATGCTGCAGGTGGGGAGGTGGGTTGGTTGGCTAAATCTCACTGTCATGGTGGCCTGACTACCTCCTCCAATCCATTGGGAAAACTGCCTCCTTTATCTACAACTAGAAGCCTGACCCATCCCAGGATGGGTAGCCATGCCATATGATAGAAAATTTCAAGTTGCATTGTAAATAAAGGGGAATAATCAAAGCTTGGATTTCTAACTGGACACAGACTGAATCACTGAGTCACAGATTCACATACTCCCATTAAAATAAGAGATGAAAATGTTTTCTTCTCAAATTGCAGGTTTCATCTTTTGGAATGTGTATGTATACATATTTTTATTTTATTTTTTTCAATTTTTGTCTTGGAAACAGAGCTTGTGGCCACCTCATTGGAATGTACTTGCTCCAGTGAGGGGTCATAACCTATGTTTTAGGCAAAAAATACTATTTGTCAAGTGACATCTATTTATGCCAAGTAAAGATTTAAGTATTCAACCCCTCAGGCCTTGTTGAATAGAGATCACTAAGCTCCTTAAAACTAAAGATAATTTGATCAACTTTCTATTTTAAATATTATTTTTCTTTTCAAACACTTTAATCCTCTGCACTCTGATGTTAAATGCTAAAAGTACAAAGAACAAGTATTTCCCATAATGCAACTAGAAAAGGAACCAATTAAATCTAATTTGATAGAGTTCAAGAGATCATAACTCTGTCAAAAAATCCTAGTTGCATTATGGGAAAAATATGCAGATTGAAATTTAGATACATGTATTTCAACACCAGTGTGCAAAGAGTTAAGGTCTTGTATGGAAGACGTTCTACTCTCCTTATAAAATTTTGCTCCAGATGCATATTATGATGCTTTCCTGCAAGAACTCAGTGTTCCCCTATTTTTTTCTGATGGGAAACTCCATTCCTCTTCAGTTTCATGACCTGGGATGCCTTGATCTTGTCTCACAGGGGCTGTGGAGACTGGAGGGGGAGGGGGGGGGGCTGCAGCCCCCTCCCACTTCTAACCATAAAAATATCACCACTCATGCAACTACTATGGGATTGTAATTCCAATATTTTATTAGATAAACTCAATATAAGTATTAGATTTCTTGGTTTATAGGACACATGAGGTAGACTCTATAGGTTTATCTATAAGGGACAGGTTGTAATATTGGCCACATTACATGTGGCCAATACAGTAGAATCCTCTTAATTGAATATCCATTTTGCCAGTGAAAATTATTCAGTTAACAGGAGTATACAATTAACAGGGATTTCGTCAGTTTTCTGTGTTCTGGAGGTAAACTGAGCATTTATTCTATTATATCCTGTTTGACAGAGCTCATAGAGCTCTGTCAAACAAGATATAATAGAATAAATGCCTGTATTGGATATAGTGAGGCCAAAAAGGTTGATAAATAAGGGGAATTGGGTGTGTGTCAAAGTAATTTTTTCGACATATTACAAAAATTTATATACAATTAACAGGAGTTTACTCTACAACCCATATGCAATTAACAGATCAAATTTGTACTAAGGGTATGCTAAATGGTTTTGTGTTTGAAAATTATATTCAATTAACAGGGATATACAATTAAGAGATATCCAATTAAGTGGGCTCCAGTGTATCAGAACCTATCCTCTTTCATGTCAATTAATGACTTTCGCTCCAAAAGGTTTGGTACAGTCAGCGAGTCTGACTTTGAGACATGACTATACATGTAATTATCTGAATAACCTGGAATAACAATACATGATTATTAGCAGGTCTTTTTTGGTTGTTTGTCTCTCGGGGGAAAATGTGTTTAAAAGGAGAAATTATGAATGTTCTATGTCTTCCCTTTAAGGTCTGTCAAAGATAATTTCTGGTCATATAATTTTGTTTTTGTGGCAGAACAAAATAACAAATTTCAGTGCTCAGAATGCAGGAAATAGCATTCTGAGGCATTTTTAAAAAAAAAGTTTTTCCATGAGAGCATGCCCCCAGAGCCCGCTCCTCCCAATCTTCCTGAGCCCTCACAGCATTCAACCCCCTCCCCCCACTTTCACAATCGCTCCACGGCCCCTGTCAAACATCCAATATACTGTGTAGCTAGCAAGATGAAGGAGCACTTGCTGTGTTCAACACAGCAAGCACTCCTTCATCTTGCTAGCTGCATTAACCCTTTACCCAACGGAACGGCCAAAACCGGCCAGCGCTATTCTAAAAAATCGCCAATTAATTTTCAAAATATTTTCATTTTTTGTCTCAAAAACATAGGTTATGACCCCTCGTTGGAACGATCTCGTCGAGCTCGTTCCAACGAGGGGTCATAACCTATGTTTTTGAGACAAAAAATGAAAAAAATTTGTTATTCAAGAATTTTTTTTGCAAGTGTCGTCTGCTTTTCATGTTAGGTAAAGGGTTAAACTCTTTTTTGTCATCTGTAAATTACTTGCTTTCCAAATTATAAAATGATATACAGTCAGATATAAATACACAGAATGATGTCATGAAAGTGAAATCTTTGGTAATTTGCATGCTGATTTGTTTTGGTTTGTAACCCAATCATGTTTCACCAAAGCATTTCTGCATTTTTTTCAATAAAACAGATGAAATTCACTGCAGAAAATCAACAAGAATGCGTGTTTTCAGATATAAATTAAAAATATTTCCCACACACCCCTACACCCAGAGAGGGATACCCCCTCTTGGGCTATCCCCCAATGACACATATTGTCGACCATTGCTGCAATGATAAGCCCCAGTTCCACTACTTTTAAATTTCTGAAAGCATCACTTGGTGCAGCATGTAGTTATGAAATTGTCTAAATTCTACCTCATAGTTGCAAGTATTTTGACACCTCAGTATGACTATTTCTTCATTGATATGATTGAATAACTATCTTTTAGTCCCCCTGGGAAAACCCTGCTAAGTGGAGCAGTGCTTGTTCATTGTGGTAAACAAGTTCTGCTTTACAGGTAAAATAGGACCCAGTAACCAAAACCTGGGGTGGAATTCCTCTAAAGTGGGCATAGGTATAAATGGGTGGCTAAACTTGATTTCATATCTTCATTGCATCCATAATATAGTTATAGATTCTGTGGGTAATTATGGACTCAATACATATTTACTGTAAGATAAAACTTAAAAACCTTGTGACCTTAACTCTTTACCTAACATGAAAAGCAGACGACACTTGCAAAAATAATTCTTGAACAATTACTTTTTTTCATTTTTTGTCTCAAAACATAGGTTATGACCTTTCATTGGAACCACTCAATGAGCTCTTTCCAATGAAGGGTCATAACCTATGTTTTTGAGACAAAAAATGAAAAATTAATGATTTTTGAGATTAGCGCTGGCTAGTTTTTGCCATTATGTTGGGTAAAGGGTTAAACACCAATAAATAAATCTTACTATTTTTTGTAAATACTATAAACCTGTGATTTATTAACCTTTTGCCAATTGAAATTTCAATTCTACCAAACTAAATAAAGAAAAGAATTTACTTCTTCCTGGAATAGTGGTTATGGCATGTGGTCATGGTATTGAACTTCAAACTGAGAGGTCCATGGTTCAGTCCTCACCAGGGGTAACTGCATTGTGTCCTTATGCAAGGCACTTAATCCGGATTGTCCACATGGGGGCATGGTGGCACTGTGTACCAAGGCATAATGCACGTCAATGGTGCACCTGTCTTCAGCAAATGCTAACCCTGCTTGAGTGGAGTTAGTACATTGGGGAGTCTGAGAGTTACTTGCCATTGCTCTGTTGTTCTCTCCAGTTACTCTGGCTTCCTCCATCCATAAAACTGTCCTACACAGGGTGACCCTGGCTGTCAAAAGTGTCATTAGACTCCAATAAATAAATAAATATTTCTTCTTCCTAATCATGGATTATGACCCCTTGGTGGATGAGCTAGTCATTGTAGGTGTCATAAGCTTGGTTTAAAAGAAGAAATAAAGTAAGTTTTAGTTTCTAAAGACAGATTATTGGTATTATTGCCTTGAAGTGTGTTAGGTTTATAACACCTTTTCTATGATAGAGGTCCCGAGTTCGATCCCTGTTCGGGGCGACCTGTGTTGTAAATAAATGTCCTTGGGCAAGGCACTTTATCCTGGTTGCCCACATGGGGGCACTATGACGCTGTGTACTAAGCATACTGCACATCGATGATGCTCATGTCTTCAACCACTGTAACCCTGCTTGAGCGGAGCTTGAACAGAGTTAGAATGTTGAGGAGCTGACAGCTGCTCATCGTTGCGCAGTGGTTCTCTCCAGGTACTCTGGCTTCCTCCACCTGTAAAACTGTTATGGTCACGATTAGCCATTGTGCATAAGTATGTGACCTTAAACACCAATAAATAAATAAATAACACCATCTTATTACTTAAGGAAAGTATCCGATTGAAAAAAATGTTTATCTCTTTAAAAAAGCTAGCTTTGCCTTTCTGGAAAAATATTATCATGTTGCTGTACATTTTAATACTGAAATTCAAGACCCTTGAATATGCTTAATAATCAGATAATTTCAACTGGTAGAGTGCTAAATTACTTTTGAAGAGTCATTTGTAACTCAAGTATTTTTTTTCAAGCTATCACACTGCCAAAAAAAAAGCCTTGATTTAGCGCAACACTGCCCATAAATAATTGTTTTGTTGCAATTTATTAGAGAGTTCCATTTGGCACTCTCCAATAAATTGTAACAAATTCTTTTTATATCAATAATTGTTGGGGGCATTGCGGTAACTGGTTCTCGTCAGACCACCAAAGTTAAGCAACGTCGAGCCCGGTTAGTCCTTGGATGGGTGACTGCCTGAAGCAATCGATTCGAACTCCTACATTGTGTCCTTGGACAAGGCACTTAACCCCCAATTGTCCACATGGAGGCACGATGCAGCCCCCTCCCACTTCTAACCATAAAAATATCACCACTCATGCAACTACTATGGGATTGTAATTCCAATATTTTATTAGATAAACTCAATATAAGTATTAGGTTTCTTGGTTTATAGGACACATGAGGTAGACTCTATAGGTTTATCTATAAGGGACAGGTTGTAATATTGGCCACATTACATGTGGCCAATACAGTAGAATCCTCTTAATTGAATATCCATTTTGCCAGTGAAAATTATTCAATTAACAGGAGTATACAATTAACAGGGATTTCGTCAGTTTTCTGTGTTCTGGAGGTAAACTGGGCATTTTTTCTATTATACCCTGTTTGACAGAGCTCATAGAGCTCTGTCAAACAAGATATAATAGAATAAATGCCTGTATTGGATATAGTGAGGCCAAAAAGGTTGATAAATAAGGGGAATTGGGTGTGTGTCAAAGTAATTTTTTCGACATATTACAAAAATTTATATACAATTAACAGGAGTTTACTCTACAACCCATATGCAATTAACAGATCAAATTTGTACTAAGGGTATGCTAAATGGTTTTGTGTTTGAAAATTATATTCAATTAACAGGGATATACAATTAAGAGATATCCAATTAAGTGGGCTCCAGTGTATCAGAACCTATCCTCTTTCATGTCAATTAATGACTTTCGCTCCAAAAGGTTTGGTACAGTCAGCGAGTCTGACTTTGAGACATGACTATACATGTAATTATCTGAATAACCTGGAATAACAATACATGATTATTAGCAGGTCTTTTTTGGTTGTTTGTCTCTCGGGGGAAATTGTGTTTAAAAGGAGAAATTATGAATGTTCTATGTCTTCCCTTTAAGGTCTGTCAAAGATAATTTCTGGTCAAATAATTTTGTTTTTGTGGCAGAACAAAATAACAAATTTCAGTGCTCAGAATGCAGGAAATAGCATTCTGAGGCATTTTAAAAAAAAAAGTTTTTCCATGAGAGCATGCCCCCAGAGCCCGCTCCTCCCAATCTTCCTGAGCCCTCACAGCATTCAACCCCCTCCCCCCACTTTCAAAATCGCTCCACGGCCCCTGTCAAACATCCAATATACTGTGTAGCTAGCAAGATGAAGGAGCACTTGCTGTGTTCAACACAGCAAGCACTCCTTCATCTTGCTAGCTGCATTAACCCTTTACCCAATGGAACGGCCAAAACCGGCCAGCGCTATTCTCAAAAATCGCCAATTAATTTTCAAAATATTTTCATTTTTTGTCTCAAAAACATAGGTTATGACCCCTCGTTGGAACGAGCTCGTCGAGCTCGTTCCAACGAGGGGTTATAACCTATGTTTTTGAGACAAAAAATGAAAAAAATTTGTTATTCAAGAAATTTTTTTGCAAATGTCGTCTGCTTTTCATGTTAGGTAAAGGGTTAAACTCTTTTTTGTCATCTGTAAATTACTTGCTTTCCAAATTATAAAATGATATACAGTCAGATATAAATACACAGAATGATGTCATGAAAGTGAAATCTTTGGTAATTTGCATGCTGATTTGTTTTGGTTTGTAACCCAATCATGTTTCACCAAAGCATTTCTGCATTTTTTTCAATAAAACAGATGAAATTCACTGCAGAAAATCAACAAGAATGCGTGTTTTCAGATATAAATTAAAAATATTTCCCACACACCCCTACACCCAGAGAGGGATACCCCCTCTTGGGCTATCCCCCAATGACACATATTGTCGACCATTGCTGCAATGATAAGCCCCAGTTCCACTACTTTTAAATTTCTGAAAGCATCACTTGGTGCAGCATGTAGTTATGAAATTGTCTAAATTCTACCTCATAGTTGCAAGTATTTTGACACCTCAGTATGACTATTTCTTCATTGATATGATTGAATAACTATCTTTTAGTCACCCTGGGAAAACCCTGCTAAGTGGAGCAGTGCTTGTTCATTGTGGTAAACAAGTTCTGCTTTACAGGTAAAATAGGACCCAGTAACCAAAACCTGGGGTGGAATTCCTCTAAAGTGGGCATAGGTATAAATGGGTGGCTAAACTTGATTTCATATCTTCATTGCATCCATAATATAGTTATAGATTCTGTGGGTAATTATGGACTCAATACATATTTACTGTAAGATAAAACTTAAAAACCTTGTGACCTTAACTGGTTGAGTGCTGGAAGCCCATATTTGGGCTTCACTCTGAAGTGCAGGTACTGTAACTCAGAGGCTTCAAACTCTGTGGGTGTCCTTCATATTACCTTTCAACCTAAATTATTTGGTCCGTATGTATTTTCCTAGTTACAATTTATGGGAGAGTGCCTATAGGCACTCTCCCATAAATTATAACGAGGCAAAGACTTGTGAACAAATTTTGATGGCTGAAAATAATTTAGCACTCTACCAGTTAACTCTTTACCTAACATGAAAAGCAGACGACACTTGCAAAAATAATTCTTGAACAATTACTTTTTTTCATTTTTTGTCTCAAAACATAGGTTATGACCTTTCATTGGAACCACTCAATGAGCTCTTTCCAATGAAGGGTCGTAACCTATGTTTTTGAGACAAAAAATGAAAAATTAATGATTTTTGAGATTAGCGCTGGCTAGTTTTTGCCATTATGTTGGGTAAAGGGTTAAACACCAATAAATAAATCTTACTATGTTTTGTAAATACTATAAACCTGTGATTTATTAACCTTTTGCCAATTGAAATTTCAATTCTACCAAACTAAATAAAGAAAAGAATTTACTTCTTCCTGGAATAGTGGTTATGGCATGTGGTTATGGCATTGAACTTCAAACTGAGAGGTCCATGGTTCAGTCCTCACCAGGGGTAACTGCATTGTGTCCTTAGGCAAGGCACTTAATCCGGATTGTCCACATGGGGGCACAGTGGCACTGTGTAACAAGGCATAATGCACATCGATGGTGCACCTGTCTTCAACCAATGCTAACCCTGCTTGTGTGGAGTTAGTACACTGGGGAGTCTGACAGTTGCTCGCCATTGCTCTATGGTTCTCTCCAGTTACTCCGGCTTCCTTCATCCCTAAAACTGTCCGACACGGGGTGACCCTGGCTGTCAAAAGTGTCATTATACTCCAATAAATAAATAAATATTTCTTCTTCCTAATCATGGATTATGACCCCTTGTGGATGAGCTAGTCATTGTAGGTGTCATAAGCTTGGTTTAAAAGAAGAAATAAAGTAAGTTTTAGTTTCTTCAGACAGATTATTGGTATTATTGCTCTGAAGTGTGTTAGGTTTATAACACCTTTTCTATGACAGAGGTCCTGAGTTCGATCCCTGTCTGGGGGGACCATCGTTGTGTCCTTGGGCAAGGCACTTTAGCCTGTTTGCCTACATGGGGGCACTATGACGCTGTGTACTAAGGCGTACTGCACATCGATGGTTCTCATGTCTTCAACCACTGTAAACCTGCTTGAGCGGAGCTTGAACAGAGTTAGAATGTTGAGGAGCTGACAGTTGCTCATCGTTTCGCAGTGGTTCTCTCCGGGTAATCCGGCTTCCTCCACCTGTAAAACTGTTATGGTCACGATTAGCCTTTGTGCATAAGTATGTGACCTTAAACACCAATAAATAAATAAATAAATAACACCATCTTATTGCTCAATGAAAGTATCCGATTGAAAAAATGCCTATCTCTTTAAAAAGTTAGCTTTGCCTTTCTGGAAAATATTGTCATGGTGCTGTACATTTTAATACTGAAATTCAAGACCCTTGAAAGTGCTTAATAATCTGATAATTTCAACTGGTAGAGTACTAAATTACTTTTGTAACTCAAGTATTTTTTCCAAGCTATCACGCTGCCAGAAAAAAGCCTTGATTTAGTGCGACACTGCCCATAAATAATTGTTTTGTTGCAATTTATTAGAGAGTTCCATTTGGCACTCTCCAATAAATTGTAACAAATTCTTTTATATCAATAATTGTTGGGGGCATTGCGGTAACTGGTTCTCGTCAGATCACCAAAGTTAAGCAACGTCGAGCCCGGTTAGTCCTTGGATGGGTGACTGCCTGAAGCAATCGATTTGAACTCCCACATTGTGTCCTTGGACAAGGCACTTAACCCCCGATTGTCCACATGGGGGCACTATGACGCTGTGGATTAAGGCGTACTGCACATTAATGGTGCACATGTCTTCAACCAATCAAACTCTGCCTGTGCTGCAGTGCAGAGTTACAATGTTGGGGAGCTGGCAGCTGCTTGTCATTACTTGGTGGTTCTCTCCGAGTACTCCGGCTTCCTCCACCCATAAAACTGTCACCGACATGATATGGCCAATGTGTTGTTAAACCTTAATAAATAAATCAATAATTGTGTTCAGCTGCTGAGCAAATAAAAAATGAGTGCAAACATTGTAAAGCCACTATAGTGGCTTTCAGCACTTTTCTGTAGAGCCCTGATAGTAGCTTTAAGCACTCAACCAGTTAAGAAAGGGCAGGGAAAGTCCTTGGAAAAAATATTTAACAAATTCCTTTACTTATTTTTTTTTTGTCGTATGTGTTCTTATAAACTCTGGCTTTTGTTGTGTAAATTGCAGTTTTTTATATGCTGAAACAAATATATTTGAGCTCATTCCAATGATGGGTCATAAGCTATGTTTTGAGGCAAAAAAAGAGAATTTTAGATATTCAAGAATTTTTTTGCAGCTGCCGCCTTCAGGTTAGTTAAAGGCCTAATAGCACAGTATGTAACTGCAGACTTTTATTTGTGTTATAGGTGTGTGTCTGGTGTTGGAGGGTAGGGAAATAGAGGTGTACTAAATTAGTTTACATTGTTAATCCTCTGCACTCTCATATCAAAATGGCAAAGTTTAAAGTGCTCTTAACCCTTTACCTAACATGAAAAGCAGACGATACTTGCAAACAAAATTCTTTAATAATCAATTTTGTTCATTTTTTGTCTAAAAAATATAGGTTATGACCATTCATTGGAACGAGCTCGACGAGCTCGTTCCAATGAGAGGTCATAACCTGTTTTTTTTGAGACAAAAAAAAATGAAAAAATAATGAAAATTAATTGGCGATTTTTCTGAATAGTGCTGGCCGGTTTTGGCCATTACATTGGGTAAAGGGTTAAGAAGTGAAAATTGAATGTTGCAGCAGGAGTTCGCGAGAATCAAAACCAGTTGTCATAAATTGGGACAAATTTAAAGGCATGTCCCAGAGTTCCCATAGGTGAAATGCATAGTCGTCACAAGGGTGGGTTTGGGGTGTGAATGAACCCCCTTTTACATTTTTTTTCAAGAACATAGAATGCAAATAAATCCCAAATGCCAGAGAGCTCCATTTGATACTAAATTAAAAAAATTTCCTGGGGAGGGTGGGGCAGTGGTCAGACCCTGTAGTATGCTTGTGCTTTCAGCCCCTTTTTTTAAAAATCCTGGCGACACCCACAAAATGGTTTAGCTGAAAAAAATTAACTTTACTTTTATATGTTAGGAAACAAATTTCATATTGTTTGTGCTTATGCTCAGATACATGTAAATGTTAACAGTATAACAAATGCAGCAACCAAAAACTCCAGCGTCATTCACAAAATTCGACCTAACTTTTTTTTGTTTTTCAGTTTTTGCTTCCAAAATATAGCATTTGACCCCTCTGTGGAACAAGCTCTCGATAGCTTATGACCCCTCAGTGGAATGAGCTCAATCATTGAGCTCATTCCAATGAGGCTCATAAACTATGCTTTGGAGGCAAAAAATGAAAAATTTTGTGATTAAAGAAATTTTTTTTTCAAGTGTTATCCATAAGTTGTGTTAGGCAAAATGCCAATACAATATGTGGAGGGTGGATTGTCGCTAAATTGTGGTGGGCTCGATTTTTCACCGGGCGATTACTTATGATTTTCTGAGAATGAAACACAAGAAGCACCTGCAACACTTCATCCCATAGACCACCAGGTGCAACCTGATGGTCCATGAGATGAAAGTTTGCTGGTGCCTCTTGTATTTTGATGCAAAATTATAAATATTTTACAGGTGGAAAATCTCCATCACTGTGATTTAGCAACAATCCACATACTGTAAGTATTTCTTCAATAAAGAATATAAAATTATCAGGTGAAAGGTCTCTTGCATACACGGAACCCTGTTACCCTTAACAAATATCTAATTTAGTGCAGGCCAATTTATCAGATACTGGAATTTATTATACGCTAAACAATAGATTATCGAAAAAAACTGTGGAAAGATAGAAATCGTATCCCCCGCTGTGAAGATATAGAAATTTTCAATTTCACGGTATCAATCAAAATGGCAGCTTTCAAAGCATCACTTCAAGGTGAATATAAGTCAAATTATTATTGGAAATGATCAATTTGTTCTAAAAGTGTATAATGAAAAGAAAATGTTGTGTTTTCAAGTGGATACCAATCATTTCCAGCAATAATTCAGCATGTATTCACCTTGAATTGATGCTTGAAACCCGCCAGCTGAATCAGATCTCAAGAAGCTACCTGCTCTGAGTATCGATCAAATCACTTCCACATATCAATGCACTGTTTACTTTCATGCATCAATTCAAGGTTGAAACGAGTGGAATTATTAATAGGAATGATCAGATTCTTATAAAAAGCCTATAATAAAAAAGAAAATCTAGTGTTTTTGTGTAAGTGCGAGGAAAAATAACCATTTGTTTCAGTCATGAGTGAGATAATTTTCGGTATGCACTCAAAAATACTAGATATCATTTATTTATCTTACAATCAACATGTATTTTGTCTGTATTAACTCCGCAACTGTTGTGACTCCGACCCCCTGATACAGATGTTTGTATCAGGGGGTCGGATACTAGCACGTTCCTTTCACGTGAGTTCCTTTTTTTTCTTTTTGTTCATCCGTACGAATAAATAGTTTGTTATATATTCGTCTAAATTCTTGACTTATCCCCAATATATTGTAAGATAAAATGATTATTACCATTATGTGGATGTACAAAATATGTATCCGAGTCTCGCTCTGGGTTCTAAGGGTAGATCACGACTCGTCTTCGACTCGTCGTGATCTGCCCTTAGAACCCGGAGCTTGACTCGGATACATATTTTGTACATCCACATAATTGTAATAATCTCTATGTATTCAATACACAAATTTGTTATAATTTTTGTTGCATATGTTTTTGTTTGTTTATAAATTTAAGAAATTGGAGATGAAGAACTCACAATGGTGTTTTTTAAAGTACACAGAGACAGAGTTGAGGTTTTTCCATTGGTTATTTTGGAATAAAAAAGCAGCTGATCTAGCCTTTACATTTTCTTTTCAACAGTCTTTTTCAAATTTGATGGTTTTTTTTTTTCTTGCATATTATGAGATTGAAATATGTTTTTTTTAATAAAAAAATGTGTATTTATACTTCCAAGTGACTTTGTTTTTTCTTAAACCATTATTACTTGTGTACAAAAGGATGAAAATCCCTAACTTTCTTTGCTGTCATTGTTATACCAAGTAATTTTTTTTTTTTTTTTTTTTTTTTTTGGGGGGGGGGGGGGGGGCGGTTGTTGTATGGAATATGATTCCATGTTTATCAATAAACATACCCATTTGGATAAAATTCCCAAAAGGAAACCCAGGACGCAGAGTTCAAGTATGCTTATTTACTTTGGTAGACAAAGTCCTTACTTTAATAGTACTATCCCCCCTTGGGAACCCCAGATGCAGGCATGTAGCCAGGATTCTGTGATGGGTGTCTAATCAGGCTTTTTCGTCAAGTTGTGATGAAGTCAAACTCGACTTATAGTTTGGTGAATGGCGGGCGGTTGGGCAGACAGGCATAAACAATTGGTTGCCAGATGATAACTTGATAATGGTTTGACCTATGTTCATGAAACTTCATAGGTAGGTTAGCATCGATGTGAGGAAGAACCCTATTTATTTTGGACTTGCTTGGTCAAAGGTCAAGGTCACAGTGACCTTGAACATAGTAAATTGTAAACAATTGGTTTCCGGATGATAACTTGACTATGGTTCAACCCACATTCATTAAACTTCATATGTAGGCTGGCCTTTGTGAGAGGAAGAACCCTATTTATTTTGGACTCACTAGGTCAACAGTCAAGGTCACCCTGAACATAGTAAATCAAAACAATTGGTTTCCAGATGATAACTTGATAGTGGTTTGACCCATGTTCATGAAACTTCATAGGTAGGTTGGCATCGGTGAGAGGAAGAACCCTATTTATTTTGGACTCGCTAGGTCAACATCAGAGTGACTTTGAACATAATAAATCGTAAACAATTGGTTTCCAGATGATAATTTGACAATGGTTTCACCCATGTTCATGAAACTTCATAGGTAGGTTGGCATTGGTGCAAGAATGAGCCCTACCTATTTTGGAACCACTAGGTCAAAGGTCAAGGTCCCAGTGACATAGTAAATTGTAAAACAATAGGTTTCTGGATGATAAGTTGATAATGATTAAACCCACTTTTGTGCTGTCACAACTCAACATTGGATGATCCTATCTGCATTTTTTTCGGTTTGTTGGGGCAGGGGGTATGAAAGGCCTTTGTGGGGGATTGGGGGCCTCTCCTAGTCTTAACTAGGACCCTCCGATCATCACCCCACTCCCACTTCCTTCAGGGAAGTGGGAGGTTTAGAGACCGGAGAGTCCTAGTTTGGATAGGTCTCCCAACCTCAAGAAAATATTACAAAATTCAGTCCTCTGATAGCGAATCATTAGGCATTTATAGCGTGTGAAGTCCTATACTTCAGACTATTTGAGGGCGACTAGCACATAAATATCGAAATCATAAAATTAGCTATTCTCTGCTCGAATTCCAGCTAGAGGTGTGCATGTCAAAACTGATAAGTGGCGGTATTCCAGGCCAATAAACCTATTGGCCAACGGCCATGACCATTGTATTAAAATATTTTTTTACCAACAGTGAAACTTACACAACCATGGACATGTAGATTAGGCTTGTTTACAAATTATAGAAATGAAGATGGAAGCACAAATAGGCCTATAGGGCCTATCTCTATTTGGCTTTTAACCCTTTACCCAACATGAACAGCAGATGACACTAATAGCTAATTTTTTTCATTATTTTGTCTTAAAAACATAGGTTATGACCCCTCATTGGGACGAGCTCGACGAGCTCGTTCCAATGAGGGGTCATAACCTATGTTGTTGAGACAAAAAAAAAAAATGAATTAATAATGAAAATTAACTGGCGATTTTTGAGAATAGCGCTGCCCTTTTTTTCCCGTTACGTTGGCTGAAGGGTTAAAAATGCTCGCGGGTACCTATCAGTGATCCAAGGCAGTATATGGGAATTGTAGTCAGTATAATAACCTGATTGACTGCACATGAAACAGGATTTATGTCTAGCCACACGTCAGTGGCGACAAAAGTAGGGGGAGGGGGTGGAGTTGACGGGTGGAAACACCACCACCATCTCAAACGATATTCTCCCCCCAACTTTGATGATTTTTTTGGTCGAATGTTTTAGACGATAAGGAGCTATTATGTAGCGGCTTACCTTAAATTACTGGTATATTGTGTATTTAATCTTTAAAGTAACAAATATAACTGAAAGTAAGCCTCTTACTCGGGAAATAGATACGGGTGTGAGGGGGCTAAGAAAGCTAGACTACCACCACCACCACTTGAAGGTTTGTCGAAAAAATGGGTTCTATCTATCGATTTATTTTCCTTGAATAATAAATAGTCCACATCCGCTATTGGGAAAAATGAGTTCTAAACGCCTTGTTACAACCGATAATGTTACAACGCCGCATAATGTTACACCAACGCATAATGTTACAAAAAATGTAGGAAACAACCGATAATGTTATAAACTCCGCATAATGTTATAACTTCTTTCAACCCGTTATGTTATAAAAATCGACGCATAATGTTATAACTTTTTTCAACCCGTTATGTTACAACAAATTAACCGATAATGTTATAACTTCTGTATACTAATTCCAGTTACAGCTATTGCAAATGAACTTTACCACTTACCATTTATTGCCGCATACAGGTACGTAAAATTTATACTAAAGGTTTCTGCTCTGCTTAAGGCGAGGAGACCCCCCCCCCCCCCCCCCAACTCCCGGGGATTTATCATAGAATGACCTAGTAATGTTACATAGACGCGGATTATCCTGGTAACTCAGTCGTGTGACGTCATTACCATGATCATCCAGTGCCCAACATGGTGAAGGCGGGGATGGTGGGGGAGGGGCGCTATTTTATCCGGTTGGAACGTTTACCAACATGCGTAGTCTCCGCTTCCAGAAATGTAGTGTACCATAGTCCCCTGACGCCTTTGGGGATGGGCAAATGCCTCTGTTTCTGCTTGTTTTGGGCATCTAAAACTCATTTGTCGCATATTTCGTAGTCATAAGAATATCTTATTGTTCATTAATTTGGAATTTTAACAACTACGGGGAACACAAATGAGGTGGAGTTAAAAGAGGTCAAAAAGTTGGATGGAGCGAGGTGCATACGGTGGATGTGGCAGGTTGGTAGTGTCGCACGGAAGCCGAAGAATAAGATGCGAGACTGGGTAGGAAGAGGAATGGGGTCTAGGAGGATTGAAGGGGGTGGGCAGGGATTAGGCTGAGAAAAAGAGGAGGTCATGGATTAGTACATCAGGGTGATTGTGCAGAGAAAGCTATCTGAGAATACTATAAGAGAGTAGTGCTAGACGGTATGATAATATAGATGGTGGAGATGTTGGAAGAAGTGGAAGTGATGAACTTGGGATTACAGGTTCTGGAAAAGGCGGAATCACTAGAACGGGCATTATAGGGAGAAGGAGGAGATTGTGGAGGAGGAGTTGTGTTGATGTTGGTGTTGTGGCGGCGTTGGTGATGGTATTGAGTAGCTATGTATGTTGAAAATGAGCCATTTTGTAGGACCCCGGGGCAGGACCCCGGAAGTGACGTCATGTCACGTGATTGGGCGGTCATGTTGGGTTGTCATGATAGTGCACGTGGGTGGCCATGTTGTGATTTCATTATCATGACAATAGGTGGAAGGAGCGCGTATGCGCAGCGCGTGTTGTTATGGGGGCACATGCTCCGTCTCACCCCTAACAACCCGACAATAGATATCGAATTAATCCAAACAACCCGACAATCTTCAGCAAACTGTCCAAACACTCCCGAAAACACTCCCAAATAAAGGTAGGATAGTATCCTTAATGAGGGTATGAGACATATGAACTCATTGCGCTCATTTGCATAGCTTTCATTTTGAGACGTATGATTTTGCGCGCATCGTGCTCATTTTCATAGCTTTCATTGCTTCATACGACGAAAAGGGGATTCCGTGGGTTTAGTATCCTTAAAATATAGGATAGTATCCTTACCTAATGTCCGACCATATAATGGACGCGTAATTTATCACAGAAATGGGTTTATTACAATAATGGTTGGTTTATTACAATAGTTTTTTTTTAACTGAGAGATAAACTGGAAGGGGAGGCGTCGTCCCTGACCCCGGAGCCCTACTGCCCCTTGCCCATGGAGCTCCTGAAGTCCCGGTCCCTCGAGTTTCTGGCGAGTTACTAAATCGGTACTGGCAGGATTCGGGAGTGTTTTCGGGAATGTTTTGGACAGTTTCCTGAAGATTGTCGGGTTGTTTGGATTAATTCGATATCTATTGTCGGGTTGTTAAGGGCGAGACGGAGTACGTGTCCCTATAACAACACGCGCTGCGCATACGCACTCCTACCAACCTTTTTCATGATAATGACATCACAACATGGCCACCCACGTGCACTATCATGACAACCCAACATGACCGCCCAGTCACGTGACATGACGTCACTTCCGGGGCCCTGCCCCGGGGTCCTACAAAATGGCTCATTTTCAACATACATAACTACTCAACACCATCACCAACACCGCCACAACACCAACATCAACACAACTCCTCCTCCACAATCTCCTCCTTCTCCCTATACTGCCTGTTCTAGTCATTCCGCCTTTTCCAGAACCTGTAATCCCAAATTCATCACTTCCGCTTCTTCCAACGTCTCCACCATCTATATTATCATACCGTCTAGCACTACTCTCTTATAGTATTCTCAGATATCCTTCTCTAAACAATCACCCTGATGTACTAATCCATGACTTCCTCTCTTTCTCAGCCTAATCCCTGCCCACCCCTTTCAATTCTCCTAAACCCCATTCCTCTTCTTACCCAGTCTCGCACCTTATTCTTCGGTTTCCATGCGACACTACCAACCCGCCACATCCACCATATGTACCTCGCTCCATCCAACATTTTGATCTCTTTTAACTCCACCTCATTTTTGTTCACTGTTAGTTGTTAAAATGTCAAATTAATGAACAATAAGATATTCTTATGACTAAGAAATATGCGACAAATGAGTTTCAGATGCCCAAACACAAGCAGAATCAGGGGCATTTGCCCATCCCCAAAGGCGTCAGGGGACTATGGTGCACTACATTTCTGGAAGCGGAGATTACGCATGTTGGTAAACGTACCAACCGGATAAAATAGTACCCCTCCTCCACCACCCCCGCCTTCACCATGTTGGGCACTGGATGATCATGGTAATGACGTCACACGATTGTGTTACCAGGATAATCCGCGTCTATGTAATGTGACTAGGTCATTCTATGATAAATCCCCGGGAGTTGGGGGGGGGGGGGGGTGTCTCCTCGCCTTAAGCAGAGCAGAAACCTTTAGTATAAATATTACATACCTTTATGCGGCAATAAATGGTAAGTGGTAAAGTCCATCTGCAATATCTGTAACTGGAATTAGTATTCAGAGGTTATAACATTATCGGGTAATTTGTTGTAACATAACGGGTTGAAAAAAGTTATAACATTATGCGTCGATTTTTATAACATAACGGGTTGAAAAAAGTTATAACATTATGCGGAGTTTGTAACATTATCGGTTGTTTACTACATTTTTTGTAACATTATGCGTTGGTGTAACATTATGCGGCGTTGTAACATTATCGGTTGTAACACGCCTGACTCAATGAAGTTATGCTTTTTAAATGCCCATTTTGAATTTTCTCCAAACTCTAGGGGGTTACACCTATTATAATGCATTTACCTTGCATTGCCACCCTTTGTCAGAACATAAATTTATTGTTTTGTTCCACGATTGAAAACGAGAATAGTGCCATTAGTGGCCCAATTGTCATCCATTTTATTTTAGACCTGGGGGCCGTGTGTTCGAATTTGACGCCAGTTGCTTTATGCTCATTTAACGGCAATCGAGACATATATGGGAGAACGTTAGTATGCATCCCATGGAAACTCCGGGAGTTTAGTGCTTAGGCCTATTGGCTGTGATCAACAGGTTTTATATCACGAATGCTGTGCGCGTTCAACATTACGTCCCATGAGTTCCAATGTGTTCTATGTGCCAGCAGGCACATAGAACACATTGGAACTCAGGGGACGATTAGGAAACGTTCTCGACATGCCACGCGTGAAGTCTGGATTTCACATAAACACGTCATGTAAGAACGCATTTGGTTGGCCGTTACGAGACTGAGTGACGTTTTGCCGTGATTGAAATACTTTGACACAAAACTGTGTCAAGCCAGGAAATTTTCAGACCGCTCAATGTGATATAAGTCTTTAAAAATATCTGCATCATTCATTTAATTCAAGTTTAATCGTGGTATAAATACAGAATACAGCTCGGGTAGAGTACGAGGGACAGGAATCCACAACCAGAATGAATGAAGAGGCACATGACCTTATGGGGAGGAGGGGGGGGGGGGGGATTCGCTCCCACCCAGATATTTCTCATCTGGGTTGAAGGAGAAGAAGGAGAATTCATACCAGAGGGTAGTAGCTCTCGTGAAATATGAAACATGGTTAGATGAGCAATGCTATCATGAATTCTGTCAGCAAGAAATAGCTATATGCAAGGGTGGCGCAAGGATTTTCCCGAAAAGTAGGCCTGTTCTCACGATTTGGATAGTATATGGTGTACTTCGAGATGCCCACAATAAGGAAGGCTATTTCCACGGTGGATTTGAGGAACTAGACCTCCCCGATCTTGGAGGCTATCTCTTGAGTACAGGCCTAAATGAAATCTGTGAAATTATTTGGAAGTACAACTTGGTATAACGGAACCGTCGAGAGAGCGCTTTCAATGAAAGGACATATAAAACAAGAGTATTTTTCATTCCGATAACGAAAATTGTGGTTTCGTGAAATGATCTACTTTTTTCAAATGATCAGCTTTCAGAGAAAATGATGGAGCTCGGACGAGTGGAGACCAACAATTTTCTAACAGACAACAGACTTTCCGACCTCAGCCACCCCGCTAGCTTCGAGTCGAAGCGGTTGTTATAGTATTAATGGTGGCAATTTCAGAAGAGAACGATAGTCGTAAAACCCAATAACGACGGAAGAATAAAATATGATTCCAGATTAGTAGTGATAGAGGCGGCGGACGCTCGATAAAAGTGGAGGGGCTCCGTACAATGCTACCATGGTTCGACCCAATGTGAGAAAGGTTACAATCGCATATCGGTAAATGTACCATGCTTCACTATGGTCTCTCGTTTAAATGAATATGTTGTCGTGTGGTCACTGTTTTGTCCGTTTCTTCTTCTTCAACCATTTTCCAACCCGAAGGCCAGCCTTCGGGTTGGAAGATAATTGAAGTAGAAGAAACGGACCGAAGCGACCGGAAGTAGGATTCTTTGGCTTAATACTGTTGGGATTTGCAAATAATGTTACAGGAATGCCTGTATATTGATATGTTTGCATGCGCCCATTTAACTCACTGTGTAACTGCGAAACAAATCTGTGGAAAAAGTTGGAGGGGCACCCACCCCCCCCCCCCCCCTGTCACCGCCGCCTCTGTAGAGGCAACACTAGCTAGTAGGTTAGTAACGATATTAGCGATGGTTAGTAGCTGTGATGTTTAAAGAAGTCAGTAGCGGGAATAGAACACACAGGTAGTGTATATACCGATAGAGGTAGTAGCACTAACTAATAATGTGTTCCAATAGATATTATAGATCCTGGATGCACGCCTGGTACCATGTTCAGAGTGTGGCCTCCTCCATTCATATCCTAATACTAACCAAGACCGAAATAGAGATCTGCAGTTGGCATCTTTATGTTTTCGAGGGACAATATAATTCGAAGATCACACAAGCTGCTAAATCTTGTAGTCGGATTTATAAACTGGTGAAACTTTTCGAATAGTGAGGTTTTCTCCACCACAGGTTTTGTATTATCCCCAAATGAATGTAAGACGAGAATGGAAAATATCCCTTCAAGTTGAATGATGCCGAGAAACGAACTAAAGCACACTTTGTACAAGTTTTTTGACATAAAAATTTAGGTAAATATTCACGAAACATAAGTGGGGGAAAAATAGTAGCATGGACTAAACTTCTATGACTTCCGCAGTATATTCTTTGACGGACAAGAACATTGCAAACACCTGCAATCCAATGCATTTGGCATATTCGCAATTACTGTGGTTCACCCTCCCCAAAACACGATTTCCAAGTGTCATTTTAAACACCCACTATGAATGGTCAAATGATAGAATTTAATTAGCATATATATTTTATCCATAAAATTCTTTTAAAATAACAAGAAATAAAATAAACGGATAAATGGCCTTTCCCGATAGAAAAACAAAGGTTTGAAAACAATTCTTCATGAATGTTTGCTGTTGCTGACTCAGCTGATCTGAAGTACTAACTTTGTTCTCGAATATTAATTTGGGGGATATTTATATATTTATTTTATTTTTTATTTATTGGTGTTTAAGGACACTTTCAGCATCTTTGGCTATCTCGCAACACAGGGATGAAATAAAGTTTAGCCAATCGTTTGCACCCTGCTGCCCACTTCAAAGAACCCCGGGCGTTGGTCCCGTGTCCTATTTTACGAGTAAAGTAGAATTTGTTTACCACAGCAAACAAGCACTGCTCCACTTCCAGAGATTCCCATGGGTAAAATAGTGGGATAACTTCAGCCATAGATAGTTTTGATATAATATCCTTCTGTAGCGGTAGCGGACTCCATGAAGCACTGAACCTACTTTTATAGTGTTCAGTTGTAGACATGAATTTGTCCAGGTACGGTGCAACGTAACCTTCATTTTAATGTATAATATACCTGACTGTGTTAATTCAAAGATTAGCCGAAATTAAAAAATCAAGACGATTCGCCAAGGGCGTCTGAAGCATCCGAGGACAGGGGTCTGGGGGGGGGGGGGGGGGTAGGGTATAAAAAAACGCACTCGACTCTGTATATGAGTTAAGACCAGGAGTTCACAACGTATCAAAAAATGTGGTGTGAAATAGGATTCGCATCATATATATGTATGTACTATTCAAAAAAGTAGGGGATATTTGATAAAAGTAAGATATATGAAGAAATATATCTATATTGTCATCAAAAAGACAGTTGAAGCATTGCACTGTGACATCTGGTGAATGATTTCAGCGATAGTTGGGTGTCTGACAAGCACACATTCCACCCATTGAGCTGCAGAAGACATGGACGGCCAGTCAGAGAATTTACCACATTCAGTCCATGATCTCAATACCTTGTAAATCCTCCTCGGTTCGCGAGACAAGCGCGGATCCGACGTGGTATTCTCCTCACCAAACGTCCAATATCAGCTTGACTGATGTTATTCCATTCTTCCTGCAGTGCAGCGGCGAGTTCCTGGACATTGGTGGGACTGCTGGCGTTGTCGTAGGCACCTGCCAAGCATATCCCAGACGTGCTCGATTGGTGAAAGATATGGGCTTTGTGCTGGCCAAGGCAGTGTAGTGATGTTCTGCTCATGGAGGAACTCTGTAGCGACACGGGCCCTGTGTGCTCTTGCATTGTCATCTTGGAAAATGAATCGACGACTGTGACGTCGAGCAAATGGCACCACATGAGCTGCTAACATATTGTTACGGTAGTGCTGCCCTGTGGCACGCCATTGGATGACATGTAATGCTGTTCCGCTTGTCATGGTTATGCCTCCCCACACCATAACCGATCCACCATCAAGACGATCGTGCTGCCTAACGGTTACGTCACGGTATCGTTCGTTCCACCGCCACCACACTCTGTTTTGCCTGTCGTGAAAGTCGAGAGTGAAACTCGATTCATCGAAAAAAGTGACGTTGCTCCACCGACGATTGGATTGTCCCAGCGCTGTCATGCTCCACACCAATTACGCCTTGCTACGACGTGATGTTCAGTCAAACGTGGAATTATTCGACTCGTCGAGCGTACAAATTCCAGATGTGTATGCGATTTCGAATAGTCTGACCACTGACTTTCACATCTGTCGCTCGGTTCAGCTGTGCCCAATTTCTGAGGCACTTTGATTGCGGTTACGCAATGCTGTGGTTCGGATGAAACTATCCTGGTTAACAGTTGTCGCCCTTGGACGACCTGGTCGACGTCTGTCACCAACATTGCCTGTCTGACGGTAGCGTGAGTACAACCTGCTAATCACCGATTGAGTAACGTTGAGAATTTGAGCTACTGTAGTCTGTCTGTTGCTAACTTCCAACATGCCAACGGCACGTAAACTTTCGTCACGTGTCAGTGTTCCATGTCTCAAAGATTACGTTTCGACCAGAAACTATTGATGAACGAATTTATACAAAGAAAAGAACGATGAGACCTCCGAAAAAGTCCGTCCAATACAAATGTAAATTGCAAAACGTACCCAACAGACATTAACGCGACGCTCGTGCGAAAAACCTGCAATAAGTTTTCGTGGGCCGGTGACATTCATGATCCACACTAAACCTGGTAACATACTGATGTGTCCAATCACGCGTATCATACCATTTTCCGAAAATAACAACATCGGTTTGGATATACCCTACTTTTTTTTAATAGTATATATCGTCCCTTGAAATGAACAGGATGCCATCTGCATTGATCCAGCACTCAAGGGGCGATAAAAAGCTTTAATGAAAGTGTCAATGACACTGTAGCTTAACTTGTGTGTTGTGTTTGATGAAAAGGATAATGTTCAATGTTTATGAAAGGATTATGAATTAAGACAAGAATTGTGATAATTGGGAATATGTTCATTTCTGTTCCCTGTATGCTATGTTTATGATAAAAATAATATGAGGTGTACACTGTACTAAAGAGCTGAGGGGTGGGTTAATATGACCTCACAGTTAATGTATGTGGCCCTCACAGTTAACGTATATCAACAAAAGTTATCAAGTTACAGTGAAATTATTCCAAAACGAGTCATCCTATCAAGTTACATTAAAATC
Source organism: Pictodentalium vernedei (assembly GCA_031216915.1). Taxonomy (NCBI): domain Eukaryota; kingdom Metazoa; phylum Mollusca; class Scaphopoda; order Dentaliida; family Dentaliidae; genus Pictodentalium; species Pictodentalium vernedei. The sequence goes on from CM062290.1 coordinate 189,271,137, forward strand.
CCTTCATAAATATGGCCTGTAGACTGTGCTAAAGGTTTTCGGGCTTCAGGCCCCTGTAGCCGTCAGTTTCCCAATCGTGTCCAAAAGGGGATGTCATCATCTAGACATTATATTAAGTCAACCCACCAAGTTACAATGAAATTCCTCAATAAATATGACCTGTAGACTGTGCTAAAGGTTTTTGGGCTTCGGGCCCCTGAAGCCGTCACAGTTGACCAATCACGACCAAAAGGGGATGTCATCATCTAGGCATTATATGGAGTCAAACTTACGGGTTACAATGAAGTCCTTCCATAAATATGACCAATAGACTAGCTAAAGGTTTTGGGGTTTTGGGTTCGGGCAGCCATCAAGGCTGAATGATCACGACCAAAAGGGGACGTTCTCATCTAGACATTATTTAGAGTCATCATACCAAGGTACAATGAAATCCCTTCATAAATATCACCAGTAGACTGTGCTAAAGAATTTCGGGCTTTGGGCCCCTGTAGCCAACACAGTTGCCTAATGGTGTCCAAAAGGGGCTGTTCTCATCTAGACATTACATGAAGTCAACCTACCAAGTTACAATGAAATCCCTTCATAAATATGATCTGAAGACTGTGCTAAAGGTTTTCGGGCTTTAGGCTTGGGCAGCCATCATGGTTGAATGATCACAACCAAAAGGGGACATTCTCATCTGGACATCATCTGGAGTGATCCTATGAAGTTACAATGAAATCCCTTCATAAATATGACCTGTAGACTGTGCTCAAGATTTTCGGGCTTCAGGCACCTGTAGCCATCACAGTTGACCAACCACGACCAAAAGGGGATGTCATCATCTAGGCATTATATGGAGTCAACCTAACAAGTTACAATGAAATCCGTCCATAAATACGACTTACAGACATGCTAAAGGTTTTTGGGCTTGAGCAGCCATCAAGGCTGAATGATGGTGACCAAAAGGGGACGTTCTCATCTGGACACTATTTGGAGTCACCCTACCAAGCTACAATGAAATCCCTTCATAATTATGACCTGTAGACTGTTCTAAAGGTTTTCGGGCTTTGGGCCCCTGAAGCCGTCACAGTTGCCCAATCGTGTCCAAAGGCGTACGTTATCATCTATACATTATATGAAGTCAACCTACCAAGTTACAATGAAATCCCTTCATAAATATGACCTGTAGACTGTGCTAAAGGTTTTCGGGCTTCGGGCTCGGGCAGCCAACATGGTTGAATGATCGCAACCAAAGGGGAAATCTCATCTGGGCATCATCTGGAGTGATCCTAAGAAGTTACAATGAAATCCCTTCATAAATATGACCTGTAGACTGTGCTCAAGGTTTTCGGGCTTTGGGCACCAGTAGCCATCACAGTTGACCAATCACGACCAAAAGGGGATGTCATCATCTAGGCATTATATGGAGTCAACCTAACAGGTTACAATGAAATCCTTCTATAAATATAACCTTTTGCCTATGCTAAAGGTTTTTGGGCTCTGGCACCCATCAAGGCTGAATGATCACGACCAAAATGGGACGTTCTCATCTAGACATTATTTGGAGTCATCCTACCAAGTTACAATGAAATCCCTTCATAAATATGACCTGTAGACTGTGCTAAAGGTTTTCGGGCTTCGGGCACCTTTAGCCGTCAAAGTTGCCCAATCATGTCCAAAAGGGGACGTTCTCATCTAGACATTATATGAAGTCAACCTACCAAGTTACAATGAAATCCCTTCATAAATATGACCTGTAGACTGTGCTTAAGGTTTTCGGGCTTCGGGCTCGGGTAGCCATCATGGCCGAATGATCACAACCAAAGGTGACAATCTCATCTGGGCATCATCTGGAGTGATCCTACGAATTTACAATGAAATCCCTTCATAAATATGACCTGTAGACTGTGTTCATGGTTTTCGGGCTTCGGGCACTTGTAGCCATCACAGCTGACCAATTACGACCAAAAGGGGATGTCATCATCTAGGCATTATATGGAGTCAACCTAATAGGTTACAATGAAATCCTTCCATAAATATGATCTTTTACCTATGCTAAAGGTTTTTGGGCTCGGGCACCCATCAAGGCTGAATGATTGCGATCAAAATGGGACGTTCTCATCTAGACATTATTTGGAGTCATCCTACCAAGTTACAATGAAATTCCCTCATAAATATGACCTGTAGACTGTGCTAAAGGTTTTTGGGCTTCGGGCACCTTTAGCTGTCACAGTTGCCCAATCATGTCCAAAAGGGGACGTTCTCATCTAGACATTATAAGAAGTTAACCTACCAAGTTACGATGAAATCCCTTCATAAATATGACCTGTAGACTGGGCTAAAGGTTTTTCGGGCTTTGGGCTCGGGCAGCCATCATGGCTGAATGATCACAACCATAGGGGACAATCTCATCTGGAGTGATCCTAAGAAGTTACAATGAAATCCCTTCATAAATATGACCTGTAGACTGTGCTCAAGGTTTTCGGGCTTCGGGCACTTGTAGTCATAACAACTGACCAATCACGACCAAAAGGGGATGTCATCATCTAGGAATTATATGGAGTCAACCTAACAGGTTACAATGAAATCCTTCCATAAATATGACCTTTTGCCTATGCTAAAGGTTTTTGGGCTCGGGCACCCATCAAGGCTGCATGATCATGATCAAAATGGGACGGTCTCATCTAGACATTATTTGGAGTCATCCTACCAAGTTACAATGAAATCCCTTCATAAATATGACCTCTAGACTGTGCTAAAGGTTTTTGGGCTTCGGGCCTCTGTAGCCGTCACAGTTGCCCAATCGCGTCCAAAAGGGGACTTTCTCATCTAGACATTGTATGAAGTCAATCCACCAAGTTACAATGAAATTCCTCAATAAATATGACCTGAAGACTGTGTTAAAGGTTTTTGGGTTTTGGGCTCGGGCAGTCGTCACGGTTGGCAGATCATGCCCAAATGGGGACATTCTCATCTAGACATCATAAGGAGTCATCCTACCAAGTTACAATGAAATCCCTCCACATTAAACATGTCCTGCAGACTGTGCTAAAAGTTATTGGGTTTCGGGCTTGGGCAGCCATCACGGTTGATAGATCATGCCCAAAAGGGGACGTTCTCATCTAGGTATTATACAGAGGCATCCTACCAAGTTACAATGAAATCCCTTCATAAATACGACCTGTAGACTGTGCTAATGGTTTTCGGGTTTTGGGCTCGGGCAGCCATACCAGTTGGCCGATCACGATCAAAAGGGGACGTTCTCATCTAGACATGACCCCAAACCTGCATATGAAATTTCGTGACGATCAGAAAAGAACTGCGGGGTGTAGCCCGTGCTAAAGGAAAATGTGAACAGACGTCACAGACTCACAGACTCACAGACTTCCGCACGCGTGTTGGCAATAGCTTATCTTGACTATGTCAAGTTAAGCTAAAAATTACCCCGCCGATTGTACAGCTTCTATGCTTGGTGATTATCGACTAAACTCCATCATTACACCCACCACTCCCCACTGACATTGGAACACGGAAACTGAATGCGTTAGAAATGAATACTCGAGTTTCTCAGTTACATGCTGTCAGAAAGCCAAGTCTTTTCTACTAGTGCACAGCTGTTGAAAAAGATGACGCGCTGCTCCCCCTCCCCCCCCCCCACCCCACGACAAGGGGAGCTGTCCCCCGTTGCAGCGCCCTTGAGAGAGAGAGAGAGAGAGAGAGAGAGAGAGAGAGAGAGAGAGAGAGAGAGAGAGAGAGAGATGGAGAGAGAGGGAAAATATATTTAAGTAAATAAATAATATTCCGTCAATCACCAATAACCAATAATTGTCTGAATAGTGTGATCGATTTCTGTAGTAACCATCAAAAGTGTTAAGTTAATTAGTCGAAATTTAGCACAGCTTTCATGGAACATCACGCCAGAGCTAAGCTTAGTTTCAAATGGACTATCCGCGTGATGTCGGATCATACAAGAACAATTGAGGCCCTGCACGTTTCTACCTGTACTGAAACGGTTCATCACTTCACTTTAAAAATTAGTCAGTCGAAATGCTATTAATTGAAACCATTTGGACTAAAACTGAACTTTATAAAACAATCCATGAAATTGCATTGCCATTGCCTCTATCCTATCCTATTTTCAATAACTTTAAATATGAGTTTTAAAATCTTATTACGTGTGATTCTGTGGTTTAATGGTAACGTGTTGGACATGAGATCTGAAGAATCGTGGTTCGATCCCCATCAGCGGAAATTTTGTCTTGTCAGCGATTGACAACTCTTCCTGCATGCTACTTGCGTAAACTGTTGTTGACGCATCCTTTTTTCCTCGCATTTCTGAAGTTGTCGCTTGGCATAGTGGTAATTCATTGGTCTTTTTGTTCTGAAGGTTGACGGTTCGAACCCCACAACATTCACTTTCAGATTTTAAGCTTACATTATGAATGTTCATCACAACACTCGATATGATTGAAAAGTGTTACAGAATCCAATTCTGTGCATCTGTTTAGTTTATTATTTTGGTTTACCCAGGCAAAGAAAATAAGCAAACATTTTTGTGGGGTCTAAATTTACCAGAAGGCATAATTTGCATTATGTTTATGAGTTTGTTTTAAACATTTCTTGACGCTTTTAAAGTTAACTAAATGTTGTCCAGCGTCCGTTTTCCACGCGAAAAGGGTACAGGGGAGGAGAGAACACTCTAAAATCGTCCGTGGAAAGCGTTTTTTAGCAAACAATAGTCAGAACATTGTTTATGGTGCATTTCGAAAAATCATCGTTAAAATTGCGAAAATGTGTTCGAGTTATCTCCCTTAGACCGTTAAAGTGAATATTTTACGACTATCAGAAACGAGTCTAATAGTAAGAAATAGAGTAAAAGTTTGAATGAAAAATCGACCAAAAGATTTCAACGCTTTCCCACTATTAGACCTTTTTCTGATTGTCGTTCTAGGCGTTGTAAAGGCTTGCGTCAACTCTATATATAGCGTGTTGGCTTGTAGATTCAAAAGGGGAACTAATTTCTCGCATCCTTTTGTTGAAAAGCAGAAGAATATTCTTGCCACGAGACACTGACAGCGTCTTATTTGGGAGGAGGCCCAAACTAAAGACTGACCTGGTTATTCTCTCGAAACAATTTTGAACTTTTTTTTAAAGATTGTTTTTCGAATATCATAATAATTGTATACAAAGTCGCCTTTCGAAATGTAAAATAAACAAGGCGAGGCGAATGGTCGAACAGTCTGGGTTTCAGTGACACAGTCTACAATGTTACATGATGGAAGAAGAAAGGACAAAGAGAAGGAAATGGAATAAACAACTGCATTCAGGGCCACTAGCAGAAGTGTTGGGGGGGGGGGGGGGGCGATTAAATAAGAGAACATTTTGAAAAAAATATTGCTTCACGATCAGATCCGTGCTAACAAATCTTGAAAATGCGCATCTAGAGTCATACACAAGAGTCACCTTATAAATTCAGTAATTGTTCTCCTCGGATATACAGCTTGGGATCCCTGGACGAAATGACCCCGAACGAGACAGATGTACTCGTCACATTGAGAGAGCTTAAGCCGTATTTCGGGAGGAGAATAAACTTTAAGTTTCTCCTTAAATAATCCCAGTGTTTTTGTTAACATGCCTTCTCCACACGGCACTATAGTTGTTCCCTCAGCCTCCATTCCAGTGGTGCATCTTTCCTGTATTCCGTCTTACAAAAATGGTAGATTGACCTCACGCGTAATATGGAAATTCAGCAGTTGACAAAAATATTATTTTTCAAAAAAATTCAACAAAACCATATCATGTGACCCCTCGTTGGAACGAGCTCGTCGAGCTCATTTCAACGAGGGGGCACATGATATGGTTTTGTCGAAATTTTTTTTAAAAATTAAGAAAAATTAAAAAAAAATGATATTTAAAATAATACATTTTGTTGTCGTCTGCGTTGGGTAAAGGGTTAAATGTATATCAGCAATTATATATGATTGTGCAGTCTATTTACACAAGTCCAACTCCACCAAGACTTTGCTTATTATGCAGTATTATGCGGAAGAATTGCGCGGTTTGTTGCATGGGTAACTTTTGTGGTTGATGCCTACTTGAGGGGTAGGGTAAGGGTAGAACATGAAATCGGTGGTTGGGATATACGCGAGGGATATGCCCCCGACGGGGGAGGAGAGGGGGGGGGGGGGGGTCTAGAAAGTCCACGGTTCGACTCGGTGTGAAAAATGTTCGTTTTAATTGGGAAAAAGTCGCAATATCCGTTACCCTAGAGGCTTTGAGAGAGTCAAAACGAAACACAACAACACACACAAAAAAAAAGAAAATAAAAAAAAAAATGTGACTCGTGAAACTAGGGTATCAAAACAGGTGTCATGGCGATAAGACACAAATTTATTATGTGCGACATAACTCACAAAAGAGTCCAGATGTGAGTCGACCAGTGATTGTGCAGAAAGTTACTGGTATCGGACTAAAATGGAACTCTCGCAATGTCATTAACTATTTTCCCAACGCAGACGATATCAAAATTTATTATTTTAAATATCATTAGTAGTATAGCATGTACCCGGACGCCCCCATTTGGGAGACCCCGGAAGTGACGTCACGTCACATGACCCAATGGCACCTTGTTGTGTTGTCGTGGTAACCCGAGTGGGCGGCCATGTTGTGACGTCATCTCCATAGTGATACGTGGTGTTAGTGCGCATGCGCAGCGCGTCTTAGGGTGAAACGTGTTTCCGTCGTCCATTTTGTATGAAGGGGGCCGCCATCTTTGCTTCTATGGTAGCACGTGGTTGCTATGTTACCTAAAGGCTTCTTATAAGGCCAAGAGGCCTGTAACAGGTATGTTCGATTGAATCGGAGTAAATCTAATTACCACAAACAACCCGACAATCCCTTCAAATCACCGAAATTGACTTTATTTCCCCAATTTATCGGCTTAGCACGTAGTGTTATAGTACCAAGGGGTCCCCTGGGATGTGTTCGATTGAACTAGTGTATATCTAATTCCCCATATAGACCCGACCACCCTTACAGACCACCAAAATCTCCATCAAACCACCCAAACGGACATTTTGGGCATATAAAAATAACACGTTATGCTATAGTACCAAGGGGTACAGGGGGTATGTTCTTTTGAATAGGAGTACATGGCCTGATTTTCCCAGAATCCCATTTTAATACCTATTGCATATGTTTCTCTATCACTAACAGTCTATCCAGTCCAAACTATCTCTGGTTCTCTCGTCCAAGTCTTATTTCCCATAATGCAGTTATCTCCCTTGTGTATATCAAAAGCATTCCCAAACCCAATAAGCAATCGAGTAGTTACTGATAAACCATTGCTCGAACGACTCGAAGCTCATCGAGCAAATGAGCTTTAGAGCAATTGCCCGATCGAGTGACTCCGCATATTGCTCGAACGACTCAAATCCCATCGAGCAAATGAGCCAACGAGCAATTGCTCGTTCGAGTGACTCCTCGAACGACTCGACGACTCATTTCAGAAAAAAGAGATTCCATAGCCACATGCGTTTTCGAAAAAGGGATTCCACAAATGGGATTCTTCAAAAGGGATTCCATAAGTGGGATTCCATCTTACCTCGAGTGACTCGCACATATTGCTCGAACGACTCGAATCCCATCGAGCAAATGAGCCAACGAGCAATTGCTCGTTCGAGTGACTCCTCAAACGACTCGACGACTCATTTCAGTATTTGAGGATACCTACGGCATGGCTACGTATAAGTTGAGGATACCTTTCGAGGATACTTTTTATAGGATACTTATCTAAGGATACTATTACTTGTATCACAAGGCATACCTATCCCAAATATCCCTTATAAGCTAAAGAGTCAAGAGAGTAATTGCTCCATGAGCAATTGCTCGAACGACTCGAAGCTCATCAAGCAAATGAGCCTTAGAGCAATTGCTCGATCGAGCGACTCGACATACTGCTCGAACGACTCGAATCCCATCGAGCAAATGAGCTATCGAGCAATTGCTCGTTCGAGTGACTCCTCGAATGACTCATCGACTCATTTCAGTATTTGAGGATACCTATGGCCCGGTATTGTATTATTTGAGGATACCTATCGAGGATACCTTTTATGGGATACTTAGTCAGTCGACTGACTCAGGGTAAGTTTCGGCTTTAACGTTTATACGTATCAGGGTACATATCGCACCGAACCTCAACAATCACTCACCACACTGAATGACATATGTCGTCTTTTGAGTGCAACAGGGCGCCAGCTGCAATGTACAAGCGTTGCGTGGCGCCTCGCTGCACTCAAATGGACGATATGAAGTGCATTAAATGGGCGATATGAAGACCCAACCCCTACAGTTTGATCAAACACGTCGACGAAACTTCGAATTGGAATCGATATGTTTGTCGCGATTCGTTCACCCAAGGTATCGAATGATTTCCCGGTTTTTTTTTCAGGCATTGTCATGGGTAAAGGTTATTTTCGTGCTCAATTCACCTGTTTCAAGTTACGCAGCAAGGTATGGCATTAAGTCTATATGATAAGCTTTAAAATTAAAACGTTGCTCCCCGTTCAAAAGAATCAAACATCATAGACATTTTGATTTGACCTTCGTCGATCCGATGGCACCGCTTTACTCTATCAAGAACCATATGGTCGAGAACTTCTTGGGAATACGATACGAAATGTCGAAATCACGCTCGAGTGTTCAGGTAGAATCTGTAGGTGTTCATAAACATTATACAATTTTGATTTGACCCAGGTAGCCCCATTGGCACCACATTAGTCGTCTGGGCAATGGTTATCGACTCTAGACTTCCATGATATTAAAGTCGAAATGTTGAAACTATGCTTAGATATTCCTATTAGGTCTGTAGGCCTACACGAAGTGCATAGAAGTCTCGATTTTTGGACTTAGTGGTACAATTTCAGGTGTTTGGATGACAGTTTCCAACGAAAGGCTCTTTGAGTATTGGATTCAAAACGTTGGAGCTATGCTCTGTAGTCCCTAGTGTGTATGTAAGTGCGCATAAATGTTGCCCAAGTCATATAATTCTCGATGTTAAAACTACGCCCAGGTGTTTTGATAGATTCCATAGATGTGTATAAAGGTTTCAGAACTTTTATTTGACTCGATGGTGCTCTCTTGGCGTCTCTTAGCATGGTCGGGCGTCAGGTTCTAGCGAAATATTTCTGGAGTAGAGAATTCGAAGCGGTGAAACTATTCTGGAAATTTCATTTGACCATGTGTGGTTCTGGTGGCGTCTCTGTCAGTCTTATGGACAACAATTTCCGGCAGAACATTTCTGGGGTATCTAAGAACTATAAGTAAGAACCATATCCAGGTGTTTTACTGGTGTCTCCAGAATGGATAATGCTTCAAGTATTTTATTTGACTCGATGGTGGTCTGGTGTCATCGCTTTTGTCATTTGCGGACAGGGTTCTGATGAAACGTCCCTGAAGATTATTAGTCATTGATTGACATTTTAGGCCACTTTCACCATCTATTGTTTGTTTGTTTGTTTGTTGGTGGTTAACGTCACATATTTATGCACCATGGCTAATCGTGACACAACATGGAGATGAAGTCAAGGTTAGTCAATCGTTGATCAACATGTTGCCCATTTTAGAGGACTTTCACCCCAAGCATTGGTGACTGGGTCCTATTTTACTAGTAAAGCGGAACTGGTTTACCACAGTAAACAAGTGCTGCTTACTTCCCGGGGTTCCCACGGGGATCACCATCTATTGCTATCTCATGACCGCAACAGAAGAATAAAGCCAGGCTCGGGCAGCTATTTATAGCTATACACTATAATCAGTTAGGTTTAAAATTAACCTAAGACAATTGGATTGAGTGAATCTGAACCCAATTGGGTTCATATTCACTCAACGCAGGCGATTTGAGTTAACTTTTACCCCAACTAATTTTAGATTGTATGGTGGCTACTTTAGAAGGCTCAAATAGTTCATATATGTATTTCGATATGTTGAAACTACCCTCTTCCCGTGGGAACCCCGGGAAGTGAAGCAATGCTTGTTTACCGTTGTATACAAGCTCTATTTTACTGGTAAAATAGGACCCGGTCACAAATACCTGGGGTGGAAGTCCCCGATAATGGGCAATATGAGTATAAACAGTTGGACTTGACTTTATATCCATGCCGCCGTCACGATTAGCTATTGTGCAGAATTATGTGACTTTAAACACATAAATCGTTGAAACTATACTTAGCTGGTGTTCTGTTTATGTGCATGAAGGTTTCAAAACCAGGTGCCACTCAAGCAGCGTATGTTTCGTCGTTTTGGCTATGGTGACAGGCGAGAGGCCCCAAATGGAATATAAAGTGACTGCTAAAACTTTTCTCAGATATTTCAGTAGTGTTTGTAGACATGTTTGAAGGTTTCGAATTTTTTAATAAATTCCAAGTGGCTCTGGTGTTGCCACTTTCAACGTATGGATCACGATTTCCGGAAAAAAGGATTCCAGAGTATATAATTCGAAACGTTGAAGAAGAAATATCCCAAAAGACTTGAACATATGCATAAACGTTTCGAGATTATTATTTGACCCCAGTTGGCTCGATTTGGTGCCATTTTAGTAGTTGGGAGACTGTCTGGTAAAAGGCTTCTGTACCATACAATTTGGAGCGTTGAAACAATGCTTTTGTTTCCGATTGCATCTATAGATGGTGAATAAATGTCCCCCCCCCCTCTCCCCCCCCCCCCCTTTCTATCTTCTCTCTTTTTGTATACCTCCATTTCATGTTTAAACAATATTTTACATAGTGCAAGCAACTACCTGCAATTTTTTTTCAGATTTTCTTGGGAGACAGCTTAACATAAGCTTATAGCTTACTGCTGAATCACACCCATACAACTTGTGTATCAACTATGTTGAACTACCTTTATGCATACACCTGTATTACAAGTCTTCATGAACATTATGCAATTATCATTTACCTGTATGTATAAAATTATAATTCATGAATAAATATTGTTTAAACTAATAAATGTTTTGAATTTTCATTTCACACAGCTGAACTCGGGTGGTGCCATTCTAGTAATTTGTAAAATGGTTATTTATTGGTGGTTAAGGTCACTTTCAGCATCTATAGCTACACAACACAACACAAGTATAAATTCTAGTTTAGCTTCTTTGTCTATCCACATGGTGTCTATTTTAGAGTATTTCCACTGCAAGCATTGCTTACCGGATTTATTTTCAGTCGGCAAAACAGAACTCGTTTACCACTTTAAACAAGCATTGCTCGACTTCTCGGAGTGGTTTCGATCGAAGTACCCCTAAGATATATAATTCGAAACATAACTATAGTCAGGTGTTCCGATAGAGTTTATAGAACTATGTACTTGATGGTTTGGGGATTTTGATTTGACTTGTTGGCGCTTTACTCTCTAAAATCAGTTGGCGCTTTACACTCTAAAATCAGTTGGGTTAATGTTTAACCCAACTTATTTTAGAATGTAGAGGCGCTACTTTAGTGGTTTTGGTTATGGTGTGCGCCAAATTGCTTCTTGGGCATACTATTCGAGATGTTTCAGTTCGTTTTCTCTTTATACAAAATGACTTTCGAGAAAGTCTAGTTCTCCTTTACCTGTCAATGAATTTAACATTAAGGTAACGATGATTTTGAATAAGACCCGTAATTCTGGAATATTACAAAAAGGATGAACAGGATGCGAATCATTTAAAAACTTACAGACATCATGGAAATAAAATCAAGGTCAGTCAATCGTTTATACCCCATGTTGCCCATTTTAGAGGACTTTAACACATAAACCTACTGATGAATGCAAGTTTAAGTTGTTAAGTAACTGCATTTGTAAATGAATATTATAATGAATTACTTAGTGCCACCACAAGCCAAGTTTTTGTTTGTTTCAAATTGTTGTTGTGTCTGCGATATGAAAACGTTTTCACACTATGAGCCTAACATTTAAAAACCTTTACATCAATGAATTTGTTAACCCTTTGACGAAAGTAACGGCCAAATTCGGCCAGCACTATTCACAAAAATCACCATTACATTTTAATTTTTTTGTCTCAAAAATATAGCTTATAGGCCCTCGTTGGAACGAGATCTACAATATCTCTCTCTCTCTCTCTCTCTCTGCCTATCTTTTCAGTTTGCAGTCAGGGTTTATGATTATTTCAATTAATGATTAAAGGCTAAAAGGAAGTGGGAGGAGGGAGCAGCGACCGGAGGGTCCTAGTTAGGACTAGGAAGCCCCCCGAAACCAACACAATGGTCTTTCAAATATCATCCCCCCCCCCCCCCCGCCAACTGGCTAGGACACCCCCTGTTACAACCGATAATGTTACAACGCCGCATAATGTTACACCAACGCATAATGTTACAAAAAATGTAGTAAACAACCGATAATGTTATAAACTCCGCATAATGTTATAACTTTTTTCAACCCGTTATGTTATAAAAATCGACGCATAATGTTATAAATTTTTTCAACCCGTTATGTTACAACAAATTAACCGATAATGTTATAACTTTTGTATACTAATTCCAGTTACAGCTGTTGTAGATGGACTTTACCACTTACCATTTATTGCCGCATAAAGGTATGGAATTTTTATACCCAAGGTTTCTGCTCTGCTTAAGGCGAGGAGACACCCCCCCCCCCCCAATTCCCGGGGATTTATCATAGAATGACCTAGTCATGTTACATAGACGCGGATTATCCTGGTAACTCAATCGTGTTACGTCATTACCATGATCATGCAGTGCCCAACATGGTGAAGGCGGGGGTGGTGGGGGAGGGGTGCTATTTTATCCGGTTGGAACGTTTACCAACATGCGTAGTCTCCGCTTCCAGAAATGTAGTGTACCATAGTCCCCTGACGCCTTTTGGGGATGGGCAAATGCCTGTTTCTGCTTGTTTTGGGCATCTAAAACTCATTTGTCGCATATTTCTTAGTCATAAGAATATCTTATTGTTCATTAATTTGACATTTTAACAACTAACAGTGAACAAAAATGAGGTAGAGTTAAAAGAGGTCAAAAAGTTGGATGGATCGAGGTACATACGGTGGATGTGGCAGGTTGGTAGTGTCGCACGGAAGCCGAAGAATAAGATGCGAGACTGGGTAGGAAGAGGAATGGGGTTTAGGAGGATTGAAAGGGATGGGCAGGGATTAGGCTGAGAAAGAGAGGAGGCCATGGATTAGTACATCAGAGTGATTGTGCAGAGAAAGCTATCTGAAAATACTGTAAGAGAGTAGTGCTAGACGGTATGATAATATAGATGGTGTAGCTGTTGGAAGAAGTGGAAGTGATGAATTTGGGATTACAGGTTCTGGAAAAGGCGGACTCACAAGAACAGGCAGTATAGGGAGAAGGAGAAGATTGGGGAGGAGGAGTTGTGTTGATGTTGGTGTTGTGGCGGTGTTGGTGATGGTGTTGAGTAGTTATGTATGTTGTAAATGAGCCATTTTGTAGGACCCCGGGGCAGGACCCCGGAAGTGACGTCTTGTCACGTGATTGGGCGGTCATGTTGGGTTGTCATGATAGTGCACGTGGGTGGCCATGCTGTGATGTCATTATCATGATAATAGGTGGTAGGAGTGCGTATGCGCAGCGCGTGTTGTTATGGGGACACGTGCTCCGCCTCACCCCTAACAACCCGACAATAGATATCGAATTAATCCAAACAACCCGACAATCTTAAAAAAAAACTGACCAAACATTCCCGAAAACACTCCCAAATAACGGTAGGATAGTATCCTTAATGAGGGTATGAGACGTATGAAGAGGTACTCATTGCGCTCATTTTCATAGCTTTCATTTTGAGACGTATGATTTTGTGCGCATCGTGCTCATTTTCATAGCTTTCATTGCTTCATACGACGAAAAGGGGATTCCGTGGGTTTAGTGTCCTTAAAATATAGGATAGTATCGTTACCTAATGTCTGACCATGTAATTCTAGCGTAATGTATCACATACATGGGTTTATCACAATAATGCTTGGTTTATTACAGCAGTGTTCTTTTAACTGAGGGATAAACAGGAAGGGGGGGGGGGGGGGGCGCCGTTCCTGTCACCGGAGCCCTACTGCCCCTTTCACCTGGAGCTCCTAAAGTCCCGGTCCCTCGAGTTTCTGGCGAGTTACTAAATCGGTACTGACAGGATTCCGGAGTGTTTTTTGGAATGTTATGAGTAGTATAGGATGCAGAGATCTGCCCTTTTTACCAGGACTCCGGGGTCTGACCCCGACCCCGGGGTCATTGAACTCGGCGCCCAAATCCGTTAGGTCTCCCCGTCCCCTCTCCCCTCCCCTCTCCACACTAGGCCTAGGTTATTTTTAGGCGCCCCCTCACCCTACCCGCCCCGTATGTACCCTATTTGTTAGGCTATCATTTCCCAAAGCCCATTTTAGGGCCGTCTAAAGGGACCCAGACTATGTATAACCCATTTAGGCTTTCCCCACATTGTTTAGGTTTTCCCTGTATGTGGGCTCTTCTTCCAAAAGCCCAGTCACTCCCCACCAAAGCCCTGGACTGTTCCTCCCTCCTTCCAAAGGCTAGCCCAAAGCTGGGGGACATTCAAACTGAGGAGTCCAATGAGTACTAACAAAAGAGTGCCACCATCCCCTAACCCCAGCCCTGCCCCACGTAAATTTCGAGCTCTGTTGGTGTAAATAAGTTAAATGTTGTCAAGAACATGTACATGTAACGGCATACAAAATGCTTTAGACATAAAGACTACCTGGTTTTGTTTAGACATGTCATAAAGGAATTATGATAGAGAGAATCTTTGTTTATAAAAAGATATGATAGTGTCACGTTGTATAGTTATGCAAGTGGATAAGGGACAACTGGTATGTTTGATTATGTCATAGATAAAGGTATTATGATAAAGGGCTCCTTTGTTTATAAGAAGCTTAATATGATGAAGACCATGTACACTGTTTGATTATGTCATAGATAAGATGGTGTCACGTCGCAGGTGTTTGATAACCCAGTAAAATCGCGGCGATGTCTGATTGGTCAAACAGTTGTCCAATCAGATCGTCCCACACGGCGATATGTTCCAGGGGACCAATAGATAAGCGTGTTGTAAAATTATCCCACGCAGGTGCTCTCTGATTGGTCAAACAACTGTCCAATCAGATCGTGCCATGCAGCATTTTCTGCGTGGTCAATAGGTTTGTGATCCGGAGTGTGACAATAAAAGGCAAGCAAGATTGGAAGTCATCTGTCCCTTCCCCTGAAGGCAGACCAGATGGCCAGGGCTCAGCATCCTCCCTCCCTTATAGGCTGATGGATGACTCCCATCTTTCAAAAAATACATATTGGTGGATTTTTTCCTTTTTTGTAACCCTTAAGGATAATATGATGGAGGATTCTCACAAACCAGTGACTGTCTGGGTTTCTGTTTTTTTTAAAATTTTTTTTTCTAAAATAACCACCAAACTGCGGTTTCAGTATTACCATAAATACGCTCATCAAGAAAACACGGAGCAGAACTCTTGTAATTGTACACAATTCCTAGCCATCTTCCAGTCCGAGGTTCTCTGGGATCTCAACCCACCATCCTACTGCCAGTCGCACACTCAAACTTGATAAAATTATTGGCTCTCGCTCCCGACTCTCGAGGATTTATAAGCAAATAAATCTATAAACCAAATAAAGTTAGCAGAGTCACAAGCGAGAAACTTTTCATTCATCCATTCAGTTTTTATCGTTCTTTCAAAATCATTTGATCGAGAATAGTTTGAACACTTTGAGAAAAAAACAAAACAAAATGGAATCAGTAATTAGAATTAGTTGTCAAGTTTGTGAGAAGACCTTCTCTGATCGTTGCAGTAGGAAATGAGTGTGCTGTGTATGTGATAAAAAAGACTCTCTTTTTAAGAAATTGGTTGGCCCTGAAAAGGGCCGTTTGTTTGGCTTTCTACAGATTTTCTCCAAGGAGAGTTGATAAGCTACCTAGAACAGGTCTCGGTAACTTTCCTAAGAAACCGCCTTCCTGTATGATTTGTCTTGCTTTCCCAGCAGGTAATTTTTTGGCTATTTTCCTGATTTCGTACCTATGTGGAATGAGGTATGCTCGTGCTCTCATTGTCATTGGTACATTGAATTTCAAAACGTTCTTTGCACATTCACATATGCATTCAATGATGTCATCGTCGGCTGTCTTTACCATATTTTTGGTTTGCTGTTGATTAGCATAGGCTAGAAATCGTAGTTGATCTGTATATCTTCTCAACCTGTCTAGTGCTTTGTTTCGGAGCTCATACTTTATCTCAGCCTTGTTGAGACAGTCCATGTCTTTCGTAGTTGGATTCTTCTGGTAGGAGGGTTTAACTGCTGCTACATTTCCTCTTAGTGGCCATATTGCTTGGTGCTTTTCATTTCATGGCATTGGTACCTGTGACGTTCTGCTCGTTTCAGTATTCTGCTGTTGGTCAATCTGAGGTAGGTTCATTGACGTCGACAGGTTAGTAGTATAAGGGAGCTGGTTATAGGTAGATCCGACTGTAAATTCAGGTGCATTTGCATTATCTTTCCTTATAGGATGGCTGCTGTATTCATCCTTGTGTAATGCTTATCTGTGCTGATAATAATGAGTTTTATGTGCATAAGATTTTGGGCACAATTCACAGATATAGCGTGAATTCATCTTATTCAGTAGTGAGCTAAAAGATTTGTGGCGAGGGAACAATGATCTTCCATTTAAATACAAGAATAGGATGGGTGCTTCCCCAACCTGTCAATTGCTGATTGGTCAATTATATACCAGGATAGCATGGGTTCTACCCACCTTACCAATTGATGGTTGCTTCAAATTCTCCCACAGTGCATTGTGGGGAATTACAGTGATGCGACTCTGGGGTAAAATAGGCTTTTGCTCGACTTCACACTACTACAAAATGGTCTCAAATGGTCTTAAATGGTCTTGAATGGTCTAAAATGGTCTAAAATGGTCTTGAATGGTCTTAAATGGTCACTAAATGGTCTTAAATGGTCTCAAATGGTTTTAAATGGTCACTAAATGCCTTAAATTGTCTTAAATGGTCACTAAATGGTCACTAAATGGTCACTAAATGGTCACTAAATGGTCTTAAATGGTCACTAAATGGTCACTAAATTGTCTTAAGTGGTCTTAAATGGTCACTAAATTGTCTTAAATGGTCACTAAATGGTCTTAAATGGTCACTAAATGTTTTTAAATGGTCTTAAATGGTCACTAAATGGTCTTAAATAGCCTTAAATGGTCATTAAATGGTCACTGGTTTGGTGTATTTACTTTATGTAAAACCACGTGCACATATGTAAAACCGATGTGCACATATGTAAAACCGATGTGCACATATGTAAAACCGATGTGCACAAATGTAAAACTGATGTGCGCATATGTGGAATCAGTTTTACATATGTGCACATCGGTTTTTCATATGTGCACATCAGTTTTACATATGTGCACAACGATTTTACATATGTGCACATCGGTTTTACATATGTGCATGTGGTTTTATATAAAGTAAATGCACCAAATTAGTGACCATTTAGTGACCATTTAAGACCAGTTAGTGACCATTTAAGACCATTTAGTGATCATTTAAGACAATGTAAAACCATCAGTGACCATTTAGTGACCATTTAAGACTATTTAGTGACCATTTAGTGACCATTTAAGACATTTAGTGACCATTTAGTGACCATTTAAGACCATTTAGTGACCATTTAAGACCATTTGAGACCATTTAAGACCATTTAGTGACCATTTAGGACCATTTGAGACCATTTGAGACCATTTGAGACCATTTTGTAGTAGTGGGAAGTCGAGCAAAAGCCTATTTTACCCCAGAGTCGCATCACTGTAATTTCCCACAATGCACTGTGGGAGAATTTGAAGCAACCATCAATTGGTAGGGTGGGTAGAACCCATGCTATCCTGGTATATAATTGACCAATCAGCGATTGACAGGTTGGGGTAGCACCCATCCTATTCTTGTATTTAAATGGAAGATCATTGTCCCCTCGCCACAAATCTTTTAGCTTGCTACTGAATAAGATGAATTCACGCTATATCTGTGAATTGTGCCCAAAATCTTACACACGTAAAACTCATTATTATCGGCACAGACGAGCATTACACAAGGATGAATACAACAGCCATCCTATAAGGAAAGATAATGCAAATGCACCTGTATTTACAGTCGGATCTACCTATAACCAACTCCCTTATACTACTAACCTGTCGACGCCAATGAACCTACCTCAGATTGACCAACAGCAGAATACTGAAACGAGCAGAACGTCACAGGTACCAATGCCATGAAATGAAAAGCACCAAGCAATATGGTCACTAAGAGGAAATGTAGCAGCAGTTAAACCCTCCTACCAGAAGAATCCAACCACGAAAGACATGGACTGTCTCAACAAGGCTGAGATAAATTATGAGCTCCGAAACAAAGCACTAGACAGGTTGAGAAGATATACAGATCAACTACGATTTCTAGCCTATGCTAAGCAACAGCAAACCAAAAATATGGTAAAGACAGCCGACGATGACCTCATTGAATGCATATGTGAATGTGCAAAGAACGTTTTGAAATTCAATGTACCAATGACAATGCGAGCACGAGCATACCTCATTCCACATAGGTATGAAATCAGGAAAATAGCCAAAAAATTACCTGCTGGGAAAGCAAGACAAATCATACAGGAAGGAGGTTTCTTAGGAACGTTACCGAGACCTGTTCAAGGTAGCTTATCAACTCTCCTTGGAGAAAATCTGTAGAAAGCCAAACAAACGGCCCTTTTCAGGGCCACCCAATTTCTTAAAAAGAGAGTCTTTTTTTATCACCAACACAGCACACTCATTTCCTACTGCAATGATCAGAGAAGGTCTTCTCACAAACTTGACAACTAATTCTAATTACTGATTCCATTTTGTTTTGTTTTTTTCTCAAAGTGTTCAAACTATTCTCGATCAAATGATTTTGAAAGAACGATAAAAACTGAATGGATGAATGAAAAGTTTCTCGCTTGTGACTCTATTAACTTTATTTGCTTTATAGATTTATTTGCTTATAAATCCTCGAGAGTCGGGAGCGAGAGCCAATAATCTTATTAAGTTTGAGTGTGCGACTGGCAGTCGGATAGTGGGTTGAGATCCCAGAGAAACTCGGACTGGAAGATGGCTAGGAATTTTGCACAATTACAAGAGTTCTGCTCCGTGTTTTCTTGATGAGGGTATTTATGGTAATACTGAAACCGCAGTTTGGTGGTTATTTTAGAATTTTTTTCAGAAAAAACAGAAACCCAGACAGTTACTGGTTTGTGAGAAGCCCCCATCATATTATCCTTAATGGTTACAAAAAAGGAAAAAATCCACCAATATGTATTTTTAAAAGATGGGAGTCATCCATCAGCCTATAAGGGAGGGAGGATGCTGAGCCCTGGCCATCTGGCCTGCCTTCAGGGGGAGGGACAGATGACTTCCAATCTTGCTTGCCTTTTATTGTCACACTCCGGATCACAAACCTATTGACCACGCAGAAAATACTGCATGGCACGATCTGATTGGACAGTTGTTTGACCAATCAGAGAGCGCCTGTGTGGGATAATTTTACAACACGCTTATCTATTGGTCCCCTGGAACATATCGCCGTGTGGGACGATCTGATTGGACAACTGTTTGACCAATCAGACATCGCCGCGATCTTACTGGGTTATTAAACACCTGCGGCGTGACACCATCTTATCTATGACATAATCAAACAGTGTACATGGTCTTTATCATATTAAGCTTCTTATAAACAAAGGAGCCCTTTATCATAATACCTTTATCTATGACATAATCAAACATACCAGTTGTCCCTTATCCACTTGCATAACTATACAACGTGACACTATCATATCTTTTTATAAACAAAGATTCTCTCTATCAAAATTCCTTTATGACATGTCTAAACAAAACCAGGTAGTCTTTATGTCTAAAGCATTCTGTATGCCGTTACATGTACATGTTCTTAACAACATTTAACTTAGATACACCAACAGAGCTCGAAATTTACGTGGGGCAGGGCTGGGGCTAGGGGATGGTGGCATTCTTTTGTTAGTACTCATTGGACTCCTCAGTTTGAATGTCCCCCAGCTTTGGGCTAGCCTTTGGAAGGAGGGAGGAACAGTCCAGGGCTTTGATGGGGAGGGACTGAGCTTTTGGAAGGAGAGCCCACATACAGGGAAAACATAAACAATGTGGGGAAAGCCTAAATGGGTTATACATAGTCTGGGTCCCTTTAGACCGCCCTAAAATGGGCTTTGGGAAATGATAGCCTAACAAATAGGGTACATACGGGGCGGGTAGGGTGAGGGGGTGCCTAAAAATAACCTAGGCCTAGTGTGGAGAGGGGAGGGGAGCGGGGACGGGGAGGCCTAACGGATTTGGGCGCCGGGGTCAATGACCCCGGGGTCGGGGTCAGACTCCGGGGTCCTGGTAAAAAGGGCAGATCTCTGCATTCTATACTACTGTTATGGACAGTTTCCTGAAGATTGTCGGGTTGTTTGGATTAATTCGACATTTATTGTCGGGTTGTTAAGAGTGAGACGGAGCACGTGTCCCTATAACAACACGCGCTGCGCATACGCACTCCTACCACCTTTTTCATGATAATGACATCACAGCATGGCCACCCACGTGCACTATCATGACAACCCAACATGACCGCCCAGTCACGTGATGTGACGTCACTTCCGGGGTCCTGCCCCGGGGTCCTACAAAATGGCTCATTTTCAACATACATAACTACTCAACACCATCACCAACACCGCCACAACACCAACACCAACATCAACACAACTCCTCCTCCACAATCTCCTCCTTCTTCCCATGCTGCCTGTTCTAGTGATTCCACCTTTTCCAGAACCTGTAATCCCAAATTCATCACTTCCACTTCTTCCAACATCTCCACCATCTTTATTATCATACCGTCTAGCACTACTCTCTTATAGTATTCTCAGATAGCCTTCTCTGCACAATCACCCTTCTAGCACTACTCTCTTATAGTATTCTCAGATAGCCTTCTCTGCACAATCACCCTGATGTACTAATCCATGACCTCCTCTCTTCCTCAGCCTAATCCCTGCCCACCCCTTTCAATCCTCCTAAACCCCATTCCTCTTCCTACCCAGTCTAGCATCTTATTCTTCGGCTTCCGTGCGACACTACCAACCCGCCACATCCACCATATATACCTCGCTCCATCCAACTTTTTGACATCTTTTAACTCCACCTCATTTTTGTTCACTGTTAGTTGTTAAAATGTCAAATTAATGAATAGTAAGAAATTCTTATGACTAAAAAATATGCGACAAATGAGTTTTAGATGCCCAAAACAAGCAGAAACGGAGGCATTTGCCCATCCCCAAGGCTTCAGGGGACTATGGTACACTACATTTCTGGAAGCGGAGATTACACATGTTGGTAAACGTACCAACCGGATAAAATAGCACCCCTCCTCCACCACCCCCGCCTTCACCATGTTGGACACTGGATGATCATGGTAATGGCGTCACACGATTGAATTATCAGGATAATCCGCGTCTATGTAATGTGACTAGGTCATTCTATGATAAATCCCCGGGAGTTGGGGGGGGGTGGTGTCTCCTCGCCTTAACTAGAGCAGAAACCTTTAGTATAAATATTACATGCCTTTATGCGGCAATAAATGGTAAGTGGTAAAGCCCATCTGCAATAGCTGTAACTGGAATTAGTATACAGAAGTTATAACATTATCGGTTAATTTGTTGTAACATAACGGGTTGAAAAAAGTTATAACATTATGCGTCGATTTTTATAACATAATGGGTTGAAAAAAGTTATAACATTATGCGGAGTTTATAACATTATCGGTTGTTTACTACATTTTTTGTAACATTATGCGTTGGAGTAACATTATGCGGCGTTGTAACATTATCGGTTGTAACACCCCCTAGTATAGAATCCTGGCTACGGGCCCTGAAAAAGACCATGGTGCAAATCAATCATTGTAAATGTATAATCAAGTTTTTAATTGACAGTAGTGTACTTCTGATTGTTGGAGGATCTGCAGTTCTGAAGGCAATTGTAATGGCAGAGAATGGTAAACATACGGTCGAGTAATACCACAGCACTCACTAGAAGCAATAAGGAGTGAGCTTGGGTGGATGAGGATTAAGGACAGGATAAACTGTATCTGTGAGAGAATGTATGTGCATGTGTGTACATGTATATGTATGTATACAATTATTGTACAGTCATTGGGCACCGTGTGTGGATTCTAGGCTTAAAAATTGCTATTATTATTATTATTATTATTATTATTATTATTAATGAAATTATCCTATCTTATCTATTTGGTAAATCTCCCCGACAGCTGATGGTGTAAATTAATGTTCCAGAATATTTGGAACATGAATAATGACAGGGTGGATAGACGAAGTGAGGGAGTTAATGGAGAACTATTAATGGAGATCTCAGATTTAGAAGCGGGCATAACCCAGGCTAAGAAAATCGTCTGAGAAAGAGTCAAAGCCCATTGTAACATGAACTGGCGAGATGAGGGTCAACGCAAAGAGATCTGGTGGCCTGCGCCACAAAGAGAGGCCAGGTTCTGAAAAGTACCTTGATGGCACCTTTGTGGGTCACTGTTGTTCAAGATAAGACCGCGGTCGCTGGGGCTTAGGGGAAAACTGGGAAAGACAATGAAGAGGAATGCCAACTGTGTAATCTTGGCATAGTGGAGCCACTGGATCACTTTCTATTGCAATGTCCAAAATACCAGTCTAACAGAATAAAATTCACCGGGAGTTTGGTGGGGAAATGGTATTCGAGAATGGACATGTGGTTGGTAAGTGACACAAAGAGAGGGTAAGTATGCTTATTGGAGAGATTGGGGGGAATGGGGTACAAGATGTCATCAAGCAGTTTGTCTGCGTGTTGGGAGGAGAAGCGTGGGGATAAGGAGGCATTTTTGAACACATGGCTAATCAAGGCATTCTCACCCGAGAATCGCGACAAATCAGAGGTCGACCAAAGTGTTATTATTATTATTATACTTATGATGACTGTGAGCTATAAAAAAGTGACGTGTTGAATGAAGACATGTTCAATGCAAGTCAGTTTGCACTAAATTCCTATAGTAAATTTTATTCACTAGAGGAAAACTCGGAACTCATATGCACTCAATAAGGATTCCTATGGTAATGTTTGCAGTCGACTGCAAAATATTTCCCCCACAGGAGCAAAAAAGGTCTTTTTCTCATTGCGTGAGGGTTTATCATTAGGGGATAATGGTTGCCTAAGTGTAAATCTGACAGTACTCTTTTAACTGGTAGAGTGCTAAATTTTATTTGGCTAACAAAATTTGTTCACATGTCTTTGCCTTGTTACAATTTATAGGAGAGTGCCTGTGGGCACTCTCCTATAAAATGTAACAAGGCAAATCTTAACAGACTAAATAATATCACTTCAAAGATAATATGAAGCACAGCCACTGAATTTGAAGCCTTTAAGTTGCTGTACCTGCACTTCAGAATAAAGCCCAAATATGGGCTTCTAGCACTTTACCAGTTAAAGAATATGTGTTGCCCTGAAGAAAGCTATTTTTTTCTATTCTCATAATGCATGTTTAGTTCTCAGCTCTATTAGCTGAACTTCATATTCTTATGTAGTCACGTTGAAGAAATGTTTTAGTGTTGGGTTGGGATTATCCCAACCCAACAAAAAAATTTCTTCAAAGTGACTACATAAGAATTTAATCTCTTCTCTCTGAAAGGAATCCTAATGGGTTTCACCAACATCTTCCTTTTCAAGAAATTGTTATATTTTTTGAGATGATAGTTTCTTGAACTGTCAACATAAAAGATCCCACATCATTTCTCTATTTGCCTGTCTGAAAAACTCTGTAGATGCATTTGAAATTCTGTTCACGACAATGATTGATCAGATGTAGGGATGGAAGGAAGACAAAACTGTACTTTGATGTTCTATCTTATAACAGTCAAACAGCTGCAGTGATAAATGTAGACTTGAGTATTGGATGCTAGTAGCATATTTGTGATTATCATACTGATCCAGGAATAAGCCCAGGGGATGCCTGAAGTAAAAGAGGGCAAACATATATAAGTGGGCTTATTCTTGAGAGGTCAAGTCTGCAGAATTTCGACTCAAAGTTGACACAAGTTAGGTGACTTGGTCAACTTCATAACAAAGATGCATTAACCTTTACGTAATGAACTGACTGCATGCAAGCCAGAAAATAACCAGACTGACATCTGCAAAATGTGGTCCCCAGACGGTGCACAGCAGGGTAGCATCACTAAATTTACCCTCTGTGAACCTCAATCTGAATCAGGGTCTTATAGCTAAACAGAAAAATGTACCCAGAGAATAAAATGGCCATCATCAAATTCACCCCTCCGGGGACCTCCTTCTGCAAATGTCAGACTGCTTATTTTCTGGCCTGACTGCATGCGTCCACGTAAATTACAAATTGAACGGATGAAAAAAAAAAAAAGGAAAACAATTTCAACCAAACCATATCATTTAGGTCGTTCCAATGAGGGGTCACATAATATGGTTTTGATGAAAATTTTTAAACATCTGAATAAATAATTCAACCAAGAGGTCTGCATCGCAAACCGCTGCTAATACACCCTGCCGCAATTTTTTTTTGCAAGTCGAAAGAGTGAAAAAGGGCCATAACTCTAGAAAAAATGTCTGGAAGAAACTTGCGCTTCACAGGTATTGTAACTGCATGATGCTCTAGCACACATCAAAAATCAGAGTAGCAGTGGCTGAGATACAAGGGAAAATGTTTGTAGAGATGGGAATTTCAAAATTTTCAAGTAAAAAAAGGGCCATAACTCTGGAAAAAATGAGTGGAAGAAACTCATGTTAGGCAAGTATCGTTATCCTCATGTTACTCTATCACTGTACCAAATATAATTCAAAGCGGAGTAGTTGTAGCTGAGCTACACGGGAAAATGTTCAGATGAAAGGAATTTTGAATTTTTTAAGTCGAAAAAGAACCATAACTATGGAAAAAATGTGTGGAAGAAACTCACGATATACAGGTTTCGTTCCCCCATGATGCTCTATCACATCACCAAATATCATTCAAATTGGAGTACCAGTGGCTGAGATAAAAGGGAAAAATGTTGGTACGGATGGCAGAATGGGCGGACAGATGAACGGACGGAGGTCTCCTCTAGATACCCCTTCAAGTTTCAAGTAGGGGGGCATAATAATTCTGATATCTTGTGCGATGGGTAAGGAGTTCACTTTCATTATAAGAACTTACATGTATGAGCTTGTCTTATCAAGGATATAGTTATTATAAAGTTAGAGACTGGGCTTATTTACAAGGAGAGGACTCTGTAACTGAAATCTGAAAAGTTAGAAGGTGGGCTTATTTTCGATTATTGGCTTATACCCAGGTCAGTACCCGGTATGGTATTTGATAAATGTGTTGCTCCAAATGCAGTTGCAATGACTGAGAATCATGAACGTACTTGTGGTGACTGTTAGTTGTAATATGTGGAATGAAAAGAACTGCAGCAGTGATGTTCAGCACTGCTACAATAGACCCGAGTTTGTGCTGTGGAAATTCATCTTGTAATTTTTTCTACCTGGAGGCTGGACTGTTACTTCAGAACCAAGATTTTACAAAATTTGCCACAGATCGGGTTAATTTTTAATGCTTATGTTAACCCTTTGAATCTGAACAGCCACTTTTCCAGGCCAGGATCGTGGTATGACCTGAATTCCTTAAGTAGATAGTTGCTCTCGGTTGCTCAGTGAATTTGTGTGGTAGACCAATCAAGATTTTCAGCGTACAGCCATAAGGCTGTACGTTGAAAATAATGTTTGGTCTTCCCCCAAGTAACGAATATAAACTCTTCCTATTGAAGATACTGAACTGGCATGGAAGATATGACCAAGGTTCAAATTTCTTTGATGAATATATCACTGCAAAACTGACTTGATTAATAGGATTGTCGAATGCAAAATGCAAGATGTACCTACTGTGTGTGTATCATTCAATAACGGGGGAGGTTTGTGGTGTGGAAAAATCCTGTTTGAAACTACTGTGAAAATTGCTTGTTTGTTTTAACAATAGATTTTGAAAAACTTTCCCAGATGAGGTCCACCCGACACCGCTTCACATGCTCTATCCTGGGCAAACAGGCGAGCCTGCATTGCCCGGGGAGCATGAGAGGGCTCATCATTTTCTTGTCACTTTGTGACTGATACCCTGTTTCATCGAATAGAAAGTGCACACACTCCCTCACTAGTATTTCCTTGCTACACCATTGATGACTGGTGCATAACACTAACACTATCCATAGCATTATGTGTCATATCAGTCAAAAAAACACTTGCATCTACAGCACTTTTATCATGTATATGGTAAAACCCACAGTAAAATCACAGTAAAATCATTCTATCTTCAAATGAAAGTGTCAATGCTTGACCAAGAAGGGACTGAACTAAAAAAAAAAGTTCCAGTAATGCCAAATCATTCACTCAAGTTTCTACAGAAAAGACATCACACCAGAGCAACATATGAAATTTGAAAAAGATCCGGTGAGAGATGCAGTCTGCAGGATGTTAGTTGGGACAGAACCCCACACAATGGCCTTTCAAATATCATCTTTGCTCCCCCCCCCACCCTTCAAAAAAATGGCTAGGACACCCTCTATTATAAAATCCTGGCTACGCACCAGAGGACAACTTATTCATAGCAATATAAAAGAGGCAGTTTGCAGCTGTGTAGAGGCCTAAGGGTTAAACAAAAGAAAGAACTCAAATTCATTTTAATGCTTATTATTTATGAAAATAAATTTGTATACAATAAAATAATGTCGCATTACATAAACAATTCTCAATACAACAAAACAAATATCACAGATAATAAATACTTCATTTTGTTTTCATGATCACAGATATGTTGAGGATAATTTGATTTCATAAATCCAATAACTTATGTCTTTATTTATTTATTTATTGGTGTTTAAGGTCACATACTTATGCAAAAGTGCTAATCGTGACCATGACAGTTTTACGGGTGGAGGAAGCCGGAGTACCCGGAGAGAACCACCGAGCAACTGTCAGCTCCCCAACATCGTAACTCTGAACACTGCACCGCAGCACAGGCAGGGTTAGATTGGTTGAAGACATGCGCACCATCAACGTGCAGTACGCCTCAGTACACAGCGCCATCGTGCCCCCATGTAGGCAATCGGGGTGAAGTGTCTTGCCCAAGGACACAACGCGGTTGCCGCAGGTGGGATTCGCACCGAGGACCTCTCGGCTTGCAGCCTGCACCTCTACCAACTGAGCCACCGCGCCCCCACTTATGTCTTTAACCCTTCACCTAACATAATGACTATATCCGGGTAGTGCTATCCACAAAAATCACCATTCGAATTTGATTATGTTTTTAATTTTTGCCTTGAAAGCATAGCTTATTACCCATCAGTGGAACAAACTCATTCCAGCGAGGGATCATAAGTAGCTATTCAGAAATGTTTTAACCCTTTACCCAACAAATCGGCAACATCTGCCCGTGTAATATGCAAATTCAGCAGTTGAAAAAATATTTTATTTAAAAAAATTTCAACAAAGCCATATCATGTGACCCCCTCGTTGGAACGAGCTCGTCGAGCTCATTCCAATGCTGGGTCACATGATATGGTTTTGTTGAAATTTTTTGAAAAATTAAAAAAAATGTTATTTAAAATAATAAATTTTGATATCGTCTGCGTTGGGTAAAGGGTTAATCAGCAAGTGATATCTAGGCATGTTTGGTGAAGAGTTGAAACTTACTTAAGGTTACTATATATAAGCTCAGCTGTCAATAAAGAAGCGAAACCATTCAATCTATTTAGTTTTCATCAGCCTTCAAAGTAAATGTTATTAATAATCCCAGCACTTTACTACACAAATCTACCAATTTATTTATTTATTGGAGTTTAAGGACACTTCTGACAGCCAGGATCACCTCATGTCGGACAGTTTTATGGGTGGAGGAAGCCAGAGTACCTGGAGAGAACCACTGAGCAATGGCAAGCAAATGTCAGACTCCCCAATGTACTGACTCCACACAAGCAGGGTTAGCATTGGTTGAAGACGTTTACAATCGACATGCATTATACCTTAGTACAGAGCACCCCCCCCCTCCCTCTTCTGACAGCCAGGATCACCTCATGTCGGACAGTTTTATGGGTGGAGGAAGCCAGAGTACCTGGAGAGAACCACTGAGCTATGGCAAGCAAATATCAGACTCCCCAATGTACTGACTCCACACAAGCAGGGTTAGCATTGGTTGAAGACGTTTACAATCGACATGCATTATACCTTACCCCCCCCCCCACCACCGACAAATCTACCAAACAGCACAACAAAGAACAACATCTGTAAACATGACTCCCTGATCCCCAGTTGTTATTATTGTGCTGTTGCCCTTATCCTAGTGAGATATGAAGAATTGTTCCAGTTCGAGGCATATGATGATCCCCAAGGGCTTCTTCTGTAAAAATGACTCACTGATCCCCAGTTATTATTATAGTGCTGTTGCCCTTATCCTGGTGAGATATGAAGAATTGTTCAGGTTTGAGGCATGTGATGATCCCCAAGGGCTTTAGCCAGTGGGTAGCCCCCTCCCCCCCACCCACCCCGAAGCTTGGAAATTTGATTTGAGTAGAAATCATCCGAATGATTTGAATTAAGTGGCGCTGATTAAGAAATTTTCGAAACATTGAAATCTTCTCAAAATCCTACTAAGTGTCTCCTCTTAACTGGTAGAGTGCTGGAAACCCATATTTGGGCTTTTTTCTGAAGTGCTGGTACCACAATTTAAAGGCTTACTATTCTGTGGATGTGCTTCATATTATCAATTGGCACTCTCCCATAAATTGTTATAAGGCAACGGTGCACAAAGACATTTTAAGGACCAAAAATAATTAAGCACTCTACCAGATATACTAAACTTCTATCATCAGATGTCCTTATAGGAGATCTGATGATAGAAGAAGAGCTCAAGGAGGTTCCACTAGTACTTCTAAAACTACTTTGACTAAATTCTGGAATATTCAGCCTTTTTTTATTGATTTGACCAAACGGACGAGTTGCCGATGAACACAATACATGAAAGGAGACAGGCCAGAAAATAAGCTGTCTGACATTTGCAGAATGAGGTCCCCGGAGGGTGAATTTGATGATGCTATCCCATACAGTGGGCCGATTTATCCTCTGGGTACCTCTTTCTGTTTAGGTTTGAGACCCTGATTCAGACTGAGTTTCACAGAGGGTAAATTTAGTGATGGCAGGATAGCACCACTAAATTCACACACTGGGGACCTCATTTTGCAGATGTCAGTCTGCCTATTTTCTGGCTTGAAAGGAGACTGGCAATATTAATGGTAGAGTGCCAAGTTATTTTTGGTCGTCCAATTTGTCCACGTCTCTTTGCCTTGTTACAATTTATGGGGGAGTGCCTAGTGGCAGGCACTCTCCCATAAATTGTAACAAGGCAAATCCCCACAGATTAATTACTTTCAATTCAAAAATAATATGAAGTACATCTACAGAATATGAAGCCATTAAATTGTGGCACCTGCACTTCAGAATAAAGCCCAAATACGGGCTTCCAGCACTCTACCAGTTAACCCTTTACCTAACATCAAAAGCAGACGACACTTGCAAAAAAAAATTCTTGAATAACTTATTTTTTTCATTTTTTGTCTCAAAAACATAGGTTATGACCCCTCATTGGAATGAGCTCGACGAGCTCGTTCCAATGAGGGGTCATAACCTATGTTTTTGAGACAAAAAATGAAAAAATAATGAAAATTAATTGGCGATTTTTTAGAATAGCGCTGGCCGGTTTTGGCCGTTACGTTGGGAAAGGGTTAATGGTCATAAGAAGGTGTAATTTTTACAACTTGAAGAGCAGTGAGATTTAATTTGAGGTTTGATTCAAAATCCTCTGCTAATTCGATTTGACCCAAAATTTGAGATTCCCATTCTAGATCAACTTGATCAGTTTGAGTTACTGAGAATCGTTTTGTGCCAAAATAGAAAAAGGAAAACCCATGCTTCATTTCCATGAAAACAATGAATACTTTTAATTTGCACACATTATATTGGCTTGTGTTTTGTATTAACAAATGCTCCTTGACAATGTTGATGTGTGGCTGCCAGTAAAATATCCCAGTGATCACCATTTATCAAATTTCTTTCTTTCATTTCCATCAACAGGGGACTGTCTATCACAAACTTTATGATAATTAGCTTATAAAACACATCAGAAAGACAACTCCAGCAACAACTTAAGACTTGAGAAAACAAATCAAAATTAATCCTATGCATTAGGCATATAAACTCAAGATAATTAAAAAAAAAAATAACAAAAGAAACACATAACATGTATGAGAAAAACAAACGTCAATCAGAGTGATGAATGGAAGAAATAAATTTCTAACTGATTGTGAGAGCCCTCTATCAAAATCAAAGTGGGAGAAGGAGATCTTTAGATTTTTCACAAAAATTGAAAATACAGTGGACCCGACTTAATTGGAAATCTCTTAATTAAATAACCGTGTTAATTGAATATAGTTACCAAACACAGAACCATTCACTATACCTTCAGTACACATTTGACCTGTTAATTGAATATTGTTTATAAAGCAAACTCATGTTGAATAAAAAATCTTGTAACATGTTGAGAAATTACCCTGACACTCCCCAATTTTCCCTTGTTTATAGACTTATTTGGCCTCCGCACATCCAATACAGGCATTTAATCTATTATATCTTGTTTGACAGAGCTTATAGAACTTTGTCAAACAAGATATAATAGAATAAATGCCAAGTTTATCTCCAGAATACAGGAAAGAGACAAAATCCATGTTAATTTAATATTCATGTTAACTGAATGATGTTCACTGGCAATATTCAGTTTACAGGGTTACACTGTACCAGTAGCCTACAGTCTACAGAAAATATTAAGTTGTTTGCTAAGCAATGAGGATTGGATTCAATATCGTTAGTATGATTCAATACAATCCTTAGGGATTCGTGACTTTTGATTCCTAATGGGCTAACAACCGGATGCAAAAAAAAGATCATGTGCACCATAGGATGTCACATTGTATCTACATCATGGATTGATAGGTACTCAAGTTGAAGAACAGAAAGCCTAAATGCTGTGTTTGCCACCTGAGGCTGTTGTCAAGTCAGAAGTTGGTAACTTCTTTGCATCAACACTCCAAACATCAGCCACTTTGTTGAGTGTCACACAAAGTTTTCAGACATTTTTTCTTTAAAAGTGAAGTCCACTTAAATGGATATCTCTTAACTGAATAGCCCTGTTAACAGAACAGAACTTCCAAACACAAAACCATTTACCATACCTTCAGAACATATTTGACCTGTTAATTGTATATGGGTTACAGAGATACCTGAATAAAATATCTTATATGTCGAGAAATTACGCCTGATAATCACTGTATGGTAAATGGTTTTGTGTTTGGAAGTTATAACAGGGTCATTCAATCAAGAGATATCCAATTAAGTGGGCTTTACTGTACTTCATTCATAATGGATAATGCAGTTATGAGGTAAAATGTTCATGAAATGGACACAATATTTATCACAAGATCTGAACATTTTTCAGACCATTCATCTCATACTTTAAAAGCAGTAATGCCTGACCATTTAATGACATTCTGCATATAGCCCTAGGTGTATGATGTTGTATTCTTTTGCAACATCATTGTTTTTACGGTCTCAAAGAGATTCTCTCATATCTTCATTTTGGTCCCAAAAACTAATATAATTTGGTCCCTGATTTCACAGTTCAAGATTTGATTTCTGATATAAAGAATTAACATTAGACTAGAACCCCCACCCCCAGAAAGTCATGGGTGAAAAGGAGCCATGACCTTCAGGCAGAAGATAAGCTAGGTTATGGCTGCTTTTTATCAGCCATGACTTAATTTTTTGAGAAATTTCAGAAAATACTCAGCAGGTTAAGAGCTAAAAGTTTCAATTTTTTTTCCGAGTTACAAAAAACATAACTCAAGCCCATGCAAAAAGACAAAACAACTTTCAAATGCACTCAAAGTTATAATAATATCCAATATCTAATTGACAAAATGCATAACATAAATAAATACACAAAGGTATTGTTAACTGGATAGCCAAAGACTTCAAATTAAGGAAGACAATTCCCTGTCCAAAAAGGTTGTGAACAGTTCACATTTTTTAACTGGTGGAGTGCTACATTTTTCTTGACCACAGATTTAATTTCACCATATATTGTACTGTTACATTTGATTGGATAGTGCCAACAGACACAATCCAATCAGATGTAACTGAGAAATGTGTCAACAACAAGATTTGATTGGTGCCAGAGTCAATATGACACCAGCTTCAGTCGAGTGTTGATGTTATAGTCACAGCCTGGGATTTTTACTGAAGCCCAAATATGGGCTTCCAGCAATTTACCAGTTAACCATTTACCCAACATAATGGACAAAACCGGCCAGCACTATTCACAAAAATCGCCAATTAATTTTCATTATTTTTTCAATTTTTGTCTCAAAAACATAGGTTATGACCCCTCTTTGGAATGAGCTCATCAAGCTCATTCCAAAGACAGAGAAAAAAATGAAACAAAAATAGTTATTCAAGAATTTTGTTTGGAAGTGTCGTCTGCTTTTTGTGTTAGGTAAAGGGTTAAAGAATTAAGGAATGAGGTATCCTATCCAGCCTTTACAGGAAAGTTTTGTTGCTGAGAACAAAAAAAATGGTATTTTTGTAAATATTTTTGACATATGCATTAACAGGTTTCTCTTCTAAAACTAATTTGTGACAAATGTCGAACCCAAAGCCTAATGTGTATGGGTCACAAAGCATATTTTTGGGGGCATGAAAAATGAATTTTTTTTAGCTATTTAAAAAGACTTTTTCTGTAAATGTCATCGCCTTGTGTTGGGTAAATGGTTAACCATATTACATAACTTTACACAGTAGCCATGTTCTGGTACATGACAAACTATCGTCCACTTCAGGTTTCTAGAGAAGTCTTGGTTACATCCACAAACATCAAACATTTATTTATTAGGGTTTAACAACACTTTAACAGCCAAGGTCATATTGTGTCGGCAACAGTTTTATGGGTGAAGGAAGCCTGAGTATCCAGAGAGAACCAACGAGCAACGACGAGCAGCTGCCAGCTCCCCAACATCGTAACTCCACACTGCAGCACAGGCAGGGTTAGATTGGTTGAAGACATGCGCACCTTCGACGAGCAGTACATCTTAGTACACAGCGTCACCGTGCCCCCATGTGGACAATCAGGGTTAAGTGCCTTGCCCAAGGACACAACACGGGAGTCTGAATTGATCGCTCAGTCGGTCACCCATCTAAGGACTAACCGGTCTCAATGTTGCTTAACTTCGGTGATCTGATGGGAACCAGTTACCGCAATGCCACCCTCCCCCCTCCCCCCCCCACCCCCCACCCAAACATCAAGTAACGGACCCAAAAGTGTAACAAAGGAAATTCATCTGTCGTATAGCAAAGTATTAAAATATTAATGACTGCATCTTAACTGGAAGAGTTCTAGATTATTTTTTCAGTTTGAATTTATTTACTGGTAGTTGTTTTGTTACAATTCACTGGAGAGTGCCAAAAGGCACTCTCTAATAAATTGTAACAGAACAACTTTATGTCCACAAAATATCTGTTGCTTCTAGTGGAAGTTAAATCTTGACACCAACATTTTTTAATAAAACTCAGATTTTTGCTTTCATATTGCTGAACCTTGTTAACTTTCTTTACATAAAACGCCAAGTTATTCAATCATCAAATTCAAAGTTTTTCTCTTTTATAACTAAGAATTTGGCAATTTGTATCTTGACAGATCTCAAAGATATACATGTATGTGGTAAAATTCTTAGTTTTCTGTCAAACAAGATATGCAACTGGACAAATTTGATGCTGAAGACTACAATATTATGCCACCAGAGTGCTGAGATTTGGAAACAAGCATTGTCAAAAGTCTACATATATTTTTGATAGAGTATGTGTTAGTCTTAACAGGTTGTTTGGAGTGTTGTAAGCTGGCCACTGAAGTATATATCCATCTTGTCAATCCTCTCTCAGAGTTCTTTAGAAGAGATTTTGCTCTGGATATCTGCATTCAGATCAATTCTTTATAATTAACCTGAAAATTAATTTTGAAGTAATTATTAACATCTCAAACTTGAATAAAGTATTTTTTATGGGGTTTAATGACATTTGTCACAGCCAGGGTCAGCTTGTGTCAAACAGTTTTCCAAGTGGAAGAAGCTGGAGTACCCGAAGAAGACCACTGAGCAGTGGGGATCAACTGTCAGAGTCCACAATGTAATAACTCAGCACAAGCAGTATTAGCACTGGTTGAAGACAAGTGCACCCTCACTGTGGCATACGCCTTTGTTTCCAGTGCCACTGTGCCCCCACAGAGGCAAACATGATTAAGTGCCTTGCCCAAGGACACAATGCCCTAACATTGAGCCACCATGCTACCAGTCAACTGTTGTTGGTGTGTACATAATATTGATATTTTATCTAAAAATGAGCAGTATTGGAATTTTGTGTTCAGTATTCAATTGAACTGTGGACCTTTCAGTTTGAAGTCCAGTGCCATAACCACTAAGCTCCCTTGTATAAAGTTATCACAAAAGAAACACTTCATATATACTAATGATACAGATGGCCTCCACAATTGATTCATTGGTGCATGAAGCCTTGTGTATTAGCATCTTTTGTAGTAGATTAGTGTTATGTCACATTTGCTACCCATATTTTGCTAAGGGTCAATCCTATCTATCGACATATTTATGCATAAAAAGTTCAATGTGTACAATTTTATGTGTGTTTATTAGTTCACTGGGGTTTATCAACCGACTGAGTAATTTTACAATATTTTCATCAAATCTAGTCACAGCTGCTGTAAAAATTTGATGGAAAATTCATAAAAAATTTGACACAAGAAATCATTGGATAACACGAGACTGTCACTCGGAAGTGACTGTGCCCCCGACATGGCAATGACCTTGATCTGTGACCTTGACCTCCATCAAGCAAAACATTTTTGTGTGACACATCATCTTCCCATAAGCAACATCTAGGCCAAGCTTCAACAAAATACAAAGAAGCATCTCAGAGTTATGAAGCAGACACAAAAATCTTCCTGGACAGTTGACCTTTATCTGTGACCTTGACCTCCACAGAACAAAAAAAATGTGTGCACAACACACCATCTCCCCATAAGTAACATGTATGTCAAGTTTCAAGAAAATCCAACGAAGCATATCAGAGTGATGGTGCGGACATGAAAATCTTCCTGATGGATGGACGGATGGACAGACAGAAATGACAAACACTATATGCCCCCCAAAATTTTTTTCAGGTGCATAAAAAGGGTATGTAACTTACAGGGGAAAATTTGGTTAAATATCCTCAAATCTTACTTATTTTAATAGCAAGAGATTTTCCTTCCTGGGCAGGAATATCGGCAAGATGATGCTGAGAGTTAACAACACATTCAATAGCTTGGGTCAGATCATGTCAGACAATTTTTCAGGTTGAGGAAGCCCGAGTACCCAGAGAGAACTACTTAGCAACAGCAAATAACTGTCAGTCTCTCTCTAATTTACTATCCCATCACAAGAGGGGTCAGCATTGGTTGAAGGCAAGAGAAGTACCAATATGCTATGAGTCAACAATTGACATGCTGTATTCTTATGGTACACTTGTCTTCAAACAATGCTAACCCTGCTTGTGCTAGGATAGTAAATTGGAAAGTCTGACAGTCACTGACCATTGCTCTGTGGTTCTCTCTGGACATTCTGGTTTTCTCCACCCATAAACTGGTAAAACCTGATTTAGCCCAGGCTGTTAAAGGTCCCACTAAATCCCAATAAGAAAACAAATATAAATTGTACGCATCTAGCTTTTAGACCACAATAAAAAAATTCCTAAATTTTCATCCAACTTTTTTTTTAAACTGGGGCAGGGCGAGTGAATTTTATTACTGATTTCACCCTGGATAATCTGGAACAGCCGTTGGAACTGGTGGGTTGGGGGCATGGGTCTAAAACCTACAAGAGATCACACAGCTAAATGGGAATAAAATTTGAGTAATAAGACTCCATGAATGGCCCCAAAAGGTACTTGGGTCATATATACAGTACCAGCAGATATTCCGACATAAATGAAATACTTATGACCCAGTTATATACTACATGACAAATTTGGTTCACATCTGCCCATTGGATCTGAAAGTAGAAATTCTGAGTGCAACCCAAAGTAGGAAGCCCAAATTTTGACTTGCTGAGTTTCTTTGAAAAAAAGTGAATCTGCATCACTAAAGTAAGTTCCAAACAAGAAATCTAAGCATTATTGCAAGTGGCTTATAAAAAGAGGATTTTTAAAGCATTTTAGGCTTTCGAGCATTAACCCCACCCCACCCCCAAGAGAAATAGTAATTTTGGGGGGGAAAAATCAGAAGAGTAAATTCCACCAGCCTGAAGATGGCAGCAGCTTCATTTGAACAAAGGAGAAAAGGTTTACTCCAAAGGTGGTCTGTGCCATAAATGAATGAATTTGGTCCATTGGTTTTAAAGAATAAGATAAATTTCAAACAAGAGAAACAAAATTTTATTGCTACCAGTAAATTCAAGTCTGTGTGAACATGGTTCAAGCATCAAAAATAAATAAAACAGAAAGAGAATTTATGGAGGTTTATTTTTGGGGGTAAAATATTTTTAAAGAAATCAGAAAAAGGTTTTCATTAACAGTATTACAGGAAATTAAATCGTTGGAACCCACATTGATGTCTTGAGAGGGTTAAATTAAAGATATTCATACAGGAATCAGAGAAATGTTTTCCAAGAAACCAGAAAAAAACATATGTGCACAGCATTGAAAAGGTTTGATTAAGGCATCAATAAAATCTTTGAAACCCACACTGAAGTCTTGAGAGGGTTAAATTAAAGACATTCATACAGGAATCAGATAAATCTTTCCAAGAAACCAGAAAAAAACATGCGCTCAGCATTGAAAGGGTTCAACGTGAAATAAAATATTTGGAAAACACACTGGAGTCATGAGAGGCTTAAATTAAAGATATTCATACAGGAATCAGAAATTTTTTTTTCAACGAACCTGAAAAAACATATAGGTGCACTGCATTGAAAGGGTTCAACATAAAATAAAATGCTTGGAAAACACTTTTAAGTCTTGAGAGGGTTAAATTAAAGATATTCATACAGGAATCAGATCAATTTTTCCTCTGCCACTTATAGAAGTCTTGAGAGGGTTAAAAGCATTGAACTGAATAATTTCATTTCCTGATTAAAATAATAAGATAATGTGTGTTTGACTGCTAATTGTGCTGCTCTTGAAACTTAATGTTTAGATAAGAGTAAATTGTTATTCTAGTTTCAATAGATGTAACAGATATTACTCCAGGATAAATTACTGCAAAAATGCTGACTCATCATTTTTTAATACCCTCTACCGTGCACCCTGATAAAACCGGTAGCAATTTTTTTAACCAATTCATTCTACTGGTCCTAAGGATGCTTCATACCAAATAACAGTTCTCTGCTGTGTGTGGTTTGGGAAATATGGGCTTTTGAATTTTTTTCTGCTTTTTGTCCCCGGGGTTGTCATGGGGCTGTGAAATTTTTTTTTCTGGGCATCAATCAATTACTTAGGACCCACTTATACTACATGCCAATTTTTGGTTGAAATTAGCCCACCGGTTCTTGAAATAAAAATTTGGGGTGGAGCCCAAAATGGATATGCCCCCAGAGAGCCCAAATATTGACCTACCAACTTCCCTTGAACAAACTTTAACCTTCAACACCAAAGGATGTTCCACACAATATATCAAGGCATTCCCTCTGGTGGTTTGTGAGAAGATTTTTAAAGAAATTTAAGCTTTTGGGGCATTAAATCGAGCCCGAATATGGCAGTTGCTTCATTTGAACAAAATAGAAAGGGTATACTCCATAAATGGGCTGTGCAATATATGTTTGAATTTGGCCGAGTGGTTGTGAAGACGAAGTCAAGTTTGCAAAAGTTAACGGACGACAGACGCCAAGTGATGGCAATAGCTCTCACTGACTTGCAGTCAGGTGAGCTAAAAATTGGGAACGGATGAAAAATGGGGGTTGGCCGGGGATGAAAATCTAGGAATTTTTTTTATTGTGGCCTTATGTACAAATATGTCAATGAGTAGTGGTGATCCTTAGCAAAAAGTGAGTAGTATATTATTGGAATAAATGTTTTAGCTCTTAATGTGTGTCTCATAAAAAATATCAGCTAAAAAACTTCTCAAAATAAGTACATGTACTTGAACTGCAGAGATGGTTTTGGGCACAATTACTGTTAACAACTGCAGTGATGCTATAATCTTCTCTAGAAAGAGATGATGGGTGCTGTAACATGTTATTTTTTGAAAAAGTTCCTCTTAGCTCCTTCCAACAACTGTTCACATAAAACAAGCTATTAATTGAAAATAGTTTTCATTTTTGAAATTCACTCAAAACACATTTTCCAAAATCCACCCCAATGAGGGGTGATAAGCTGAGTTTGAATGTTTTTTGAGAATAGTACTGAAAATGGTTTTAGCCATTATATTGGGTCAAGATTTGCAATAGATGAGATTTACACTAAGGCTGTACAGTGCACAGGGTTAGTTACTTAGTATTAAAGTGAATTCCAAAAATGAAAACATATTCTATTTTCAATTAATAGCTTGTTATAAAGGCATATCAGCAAAATGAAAAAAACACCATCTGGGAAGGACTGGGAATATTTTGGCTGATCATACTGTCTTAGCAAAAAACATCTGAATTAGGTACAATGGAATCCAGTTAATCGAATGGCCATTTTGACAGTGAAATATATATTCCATTAATAGGAATATTCTATTAACCCTTTACCCAATGCAGACGATATCAAAATTTATTAATTTAAATATCATTTTATAAAATTTTTTAAAAAATTTCAACAAAACCATATTATGTGACCCTCGTTGGAATGAGCTTGATGAGCTCGTTCCAACGAGGGGTCACATGATATGGTTTTGTTGAAATTGTTTGAAATATAATATTTTTTCAACTGCTGAATTTGCATATTACCCGATTCGTTAGGTAAAGGGTTAACTAGTTCACTCATTTACTTTACATTTTGGTGACATTCGAACATTTGCTATATTATATCTTGTTTGACAAAGCTGATGAAGCTCCGCTAAACAAGATATAATACACTGAATGCTTCTATTGGAAGAACTGTGGCCAAAAAGGTCTGTGAAGGTGGGAAATTCAATGACTGATGGAAGAATTAACTGGCTTAATTATTCATTACAGAAGGCTTGTCATTTCTTTAAAATTCATGACCATAAAATGAGTGGTGGCTCAAGACCCTTGCTAAAGAGAAAGGGGGAGAGAAGTCAGATTTTCCTCAGTTAAATCCTGATTCTGCATACAGGTGTACTAAAAGTACAAGTAAAAGCACAATTAACAAGAGGCCCCAGGGGGCCTGAGGGCGCTCACCTGACATGGTAGCCTAAATATCAACCCAGAGAATTGATTTCAACAAGTTGCATCTGCTCCTCCTAAGAAAAGCTGAAACCAAATATCCAAATATTCTGACCAGTGGATCTAAAAAAAGATTTTTAAAGAATATTCCTCATACTGAACTAAGTCATAATTCGGGCTCCCACAGGGAGCCCATATATGAACCCAGGGACTTGGCTTTAACAAACCTGAATCTCACACCCCTAAGGATTCTGCACACCAAATATCAAAACATTCCAACTGCTGGATCTGAAGAAGAAGATTTTTAAAGAAAATTCCTCATTTTGAACCAAGTTACAATTCGAGCTCCCACAATCAGCCCAAATATGGACCTAGGGACATGGCTTGAACAAACTTGAATCTTACCCCCCTAAGGATGCTGCATAAAAAATATCAAAAGCATTCATCTGCTGGATCTGAAGATTTTTAAAGAAAAGTTAAAAAATTTATAGTAATTTATATATTTTTTATACTTACCAATGACCCAGACATAGCTGGTGCTAACTCTTAAAATATAGGGCCAAACACAAATTTTGCCCCCCAATCCCCAAAATTTGCATCTAAAACTAAAGAAAACATGTCCTGAAAGGCCCTCCACACTTCGCCCCTACTGCGCATGCGCAGTGTCAAGGACGTTCCGAAATTGGCGCCATTAATCATTCTAATAACCAGTGCCTGGTAAGCGCTATGTACTCAGCGGGGAGGCAAGAGTTCCCAACTCCTGGGAGGGCCATCCCCGTCTGGGTCATTGGTAAGTATAAAAAATATATAAATTACTATAAATTTTTTAACATTTTTATACTGTACCAATGACCCAGACATAGCTGAATAGTAAAAAGGCTGGAGGGCCAAGGACATAGAGCAAAATGGAATACGCTCAATAAAATAAAATAGAGTCATCCCCTGTAGGGAAAAGAAGTAATAGGCCTTACATGTATCTTTCTTATTTTATGTTAAATTAGAAAGATACAACACCTTCCAAAATTGAGCTTCATACATCCATATACTCTATAAATATCCAATATAATCCTTATACTAATAATTTTTAAAGTAAGCCAATAAATAAAGTAAGTCTAGAGAATAGAGACTCTTATACTCCTAAAAGTGTCTGAGGATTGCATAATCATGTCCGTTGACATATGCAATATTCAAAAGCTATACTTTAAAAACTAAGACTTGAATGAATTTTAAAAACCTAAACTTCTCACTAAACAACCATCCCAATAACAGCTCAGAATTACTAACTCCGGAGGAGGTATCCCCTTGTTTTCATAGTAAAACAGGTGACCCAAGGGAACACCCTCCCCCCCCCCCCCCTTTTTCTTGCCCTGGGTCAAATAGCCCAGAGCGAAGAGGGCAGCCGAACGGAGACACTGCCGAAACAGACAGCCTACCTAGCTATAGTAGCAACTGTTAAGTGAATGACATTCTGAGCAGTAGATAATAGACCTAACAATAGAGGCCTCCAGAAATGGACTCGATATTTCTGAGATAAAATTCATGAATGTGGATGGCTGAGCGCAATGAGCGGCCTTCAAAAATCTATAATAGCGACACTATTAATGTAAGCCCAAGAAGTAGAAGAACTCTTACTTCATGAGCCGAAATCTTAAGCACAACTGCTAAGTCAATGATATACTATAAGCAGTACCGATAGTTAATAGAATCCATTAACAATAAAATGGAGCGTAACGTCCTTCTACTAGACATCAAAGACAGAAGAAGCTTACGCCCATAGTAATAAACAGAAATCTGTTTATAAATACATAAACTGTACCCGGAAAGAGTAAAGGCCTATGCCCATACGAAGACGGAAGGACCTTAAAATAATAGGTTCCGGATAATAGGAGCCTAACTCTTATGCAACAATCCAACCTAAATAGTAACGGAAGTATTGATTCCGAAACTATGAAAGTGAAAATCATCCATCGATAGTGCATGAAACTCACTGACTCTACAGTAAAAGAGAAACCAACAGAATTACTGTCTAAAAGGTCAGAATTGAAAACTACTGTTTCCCGAGGCTCAAATGATTACTTAGCTAATTAAGAACCGAAGTTAAAATCCGTATAGGAATTTAATCTAAAGATTCTAAGTCCATTTATCAAAAAGTTACTAACTGACTTAGATAAAGAGACAAAAGACTCAATTGTAAACTATCGTAGAGTGCATAGGTATGAGGTAACATAAACCTATAACCTAAATAATAACAGGCTGCAGTAGATCTTGTGAAACAAGTATACTAAAAAATAG
Source organism: Pictodentalium vernedei (assembly GCA_031216915.1). Taxonomy (NCBI): domain Eukaryota; kingdom Metazoa; phylum Mollusca; class Scaphopoda; order Dentaliida; family Dentaliidae; genus Pictodentalium; species Pictodentalium vernedei. The sequence goes on from CM062290.1 coordinate 189,313,040, forward strand.
CAATGAGTAGTATGGAGGGATCAACAATATGAACATAATGATCCCTACACCACGACGGAAGAGCCTCCACTTTAGTCGCATAGAATAGCGAAGAAGAGGATCTCCTATAGTAAGAAATCGCGTCCAAAGCTCGTCCAGTACAGTGCTTACAATGCAATACGGACCACACAACGGAATACATGAAGGTTGCGACCTTGCTGGTTGTGATAAAGATGACACGATTTACCCAGTGAAAAAAGATCCTCACATAGAGGAAGATTTCACGTTAAGACCCACAGTAGACAAGAGAGTAAATTACTCATGATCTCTGTGAAGATAGAGATGCTATCAACAGAAATGTATAGTGGTTGTTTATCTTAGCAATACCTGCTAAAACAACAGCGCCGGAGGATACGTGTATCCTATCATTCCGTCCTATAGATCAATAGAGCGTTAACACTATTAGCTCAGAGATCTGGACAAGCCAACACATACGTCTGCAATTGATTAGCAAGCTGTGTCATAAATAAATCATCATTGGGCGCTCCCATAGATAGCAAATCTGATTGAATACTTGTTTGTTGAGAGTCCATTCTGACAGCAACAAGCGACCCGTAATAGAACGGGAGTCCGATAAAACAATCAGACGACCCGGAATATGACGGACCAAAACTGAACTTGGTGTACTATAACCAACAGACGGATTCTTTCCATTAAATTGAATAACGGAAACGAAAGAGTGCCTCCCTGGTTCCGGAGATACGCCACTACTGTCGAATTAAAGGACAGGAATTTGGGCATGCGTTTCTGAATAATGTTCATGCAATGACATAAAGCAAGCCTAAAAAACATTATTCCGCGGAAGTTAAACTGATAGCTAAAAGACTGCGGAACACAAAGACCCTGGCACTTCGAATCCGTAGGGATCAGTATATATCCCAATCTGTTTGACTGGCAACCGTCATAACAGCCACACTCGGGTCCGGCAACTGCGGCGGCACTCTCTGAGTCAGCCACCGAATGTTTGCCCCAGTCTGAATCTCTTGTAACACTAGATAGACAAGAGATTGTATAAATCGAGCAATTCATGGATTGCCGGAAAGTTGCCGTCGAAGAGAAGCTCCTCCGAGAACGAAGCGACTCTGAGAGAGTTCTTAACCTTACTATCCACGCGTGTGGATGTAACTAGGGCTGCGTCACGTCTAACCAACTCCAATCAGCCACTGAAGGGCGGAGTTATACGTGAACAAACTACTGCCCTCAAAAGAAATTACATTGAGAATAATATCCCGTAAATCTTTTCTTGAAGACGTAATGATAACGCCTCAGTAAGGCGGATTACGTATAATAAAGCGTCTAAGTTAAGTCTACTATACATAATGTCGTTCCCAACATTGGAATTGGAAAAGACATAAACGGCGAAAAAGAATATATGCAGTCTTTAATCACACCGTCTAGACGCAAATGAACTCTCGGTATGCCCTGCTCTGCCAAAATAAACTATTTGTAAAAATGATAAAATGGCAGAAATGAGCAACGCGGACAAGAAACTAAACTATCATGCTTAGTAGCAGGCTTGTATATATATATATATATATAGCGTCGAAAAATAAAACACATGTTGTAATGACAATATTGGACTGCGTCGGTAAGTCAGGGACAATGTCCCTGTACCGATCGAAAAATCCGAGTCCAATGACGCTATAAGTCTCTTATCCAAGATCGCAGCAATGAAGTCCGAAAAATAATCACTGGAAGAAATGCTAGAAGATATGAAAGGCATCTTCCGATACTACTAAAGGGAAAACTCGAAATCTTTCGAATCCCTTTCGCCATCCTGTCGGACCCTATAAAGCGTTCGGTCGTCCGTAGCTGATGCAACCGCGGACCGCACCGACCCAGCGCCGTCGGATAATTCCTGATTCGACCGAGAAACTGTCAATTGCTGGGATGCTGCGAAACAACTGTGCTAACTCGGATAGCACGTCCGTCACTGAGGCCTGAGGGGAAGCGGTCTTACGATGCATTGCCGCTGGAAGCACCGTGATCGTTACCCCGTGCATACTTCCAATATGCGAGCGAACGGAGTGTATAGGCCTCGTGTCCCTTGGCTACCGGATGGCGCGACCTATTCGCCGTGGAATCACTGAATGCCGAAACTGATCGGATACTCGAGGTCACGTAGCCAATGTGCGGTCGTGTGCCCTGCTGTGAGGATGAGGAAGCATTAAAGACAGTCTCTCGGACTGTCAATATAACGGAGCGTCCCGAGCAACGGACATATGCTCCGAATGTAAAATATCTGAACCACAACATGCGGTCCCCTATGTTGTTGGCTTCCTCCGATCTGTCCTCAATCTGCCGTCACTGGGTGAGTACTAAAGAAATTAAAGTGCTCGCATCACCCAAATCTCCTTCCTAGACCGCAACGGACGAACCCGGCAGCCGAACCATTCGATGAATGTACGCTACACCGGGTGAGCTAGCGAATGTCACTCCGTAAGCGATAGACATATTCCATGAGCACTTATTGCCGCTAACTCTTCATTAACTATGACGACAGAGGCACACTTTTGAAAGACATCTCCATAACTCTTCGAACAAGAAACCAGAAATGCTTGGATAACAAGCATAAAATAATAATATATATAGCGTCGTTCAATAATTCGAAAGTTTGTGTGACATTATTGGACTATGTCGGAACTGAGGGACGATGTCCCTGAACCGAACCAAAAATTTCTAAGTCCACCGACGCTATCAGTTTCTTATCCGGCATCGCAGCATATGTTGTTCCGAAAGGGAAAGCTTGAAATCCTCTGAATCCCTTTCGGTATCCCGTCGGACCGGATGAAACTTTCGGACGTCCGTACCCGCTTCCGCGGAGCGTCCCGACCCAGCATCGTCGGATAAAATATATGCGACAGATTCAGTTGATGCTGGGATGCTGCGATAAACTGTGCTATTAAGGAAAGCACGTCCGTTCCCGAGGCCTGTGCAGTAGCGGACTTACGATGCATTGCCGCCGGAAGCTCCGTGTACGTTGACTCCCGCACACTTCCTATGCGAACGTCCGGAGTCTGCAGGCCTCGAGTCCCCGGCTACCGACCCAGCGCTGTCGGATAATTCTCGATCCGACACCGTTTCTGTCGGCTGCTGGGATGCTGCGATAAGCTGTGCTATGTGCACAAGAATGTCCGGCGTCGAGACCTGCGGAGGCGCAGTCTATCGCTGCTTCGCCGAGGGCAGCTCCGCATCAGATGGCTCCCGCATACTTTTCCTATGCGAACGTCCGGAGTCCATCGGTCTCGAATCCCTGGCTGCCGGATGGTGTGACCTGGTCGCCGAAGAATCCTTGATCGGCGAAGCTGGTAATATATCGGCGGTCACGCAGCCAAGGTGCGGTCGTGTGCGCTGACGAGAAGAGGAAGCCTTAGCAGTCTCAGCGGACTGCCTATACAACGGAGCGTCCCGAGCGACGGACGTATGCTCCGCTAGCGACACATTTTGTACCACAACATCTGGGGCCAGATGTTGTTGAACGAGAGAGGGGCCTCTCTCGCTTGCCGTCCGGATGGACCGGAACGAGCTATGAACCGGACTAAAAGGCTTCCTCCGTTCTCCCTCCGATCCGCCGTCACTGGGTGTGCATTAAGTTAATTTTATAGTGCTCGCATCACCCCAAAATTCCTTCTAGACCGCAACGGACGAACCCGGCTGCCGAACCATTCGGTGAATGGACGCTACACCGGGCGAGCTAGCGGACGTCAAAGGCCGTCGAACCTACTAGGGTTCTCTTAGGCAATTGGCGTATAACATGAGCACTTTTCCGCTAGCCCTTCATTAATTGTGACGACGGAGGCACACTGTTGGAAGACATCACAGATACATCACCCTAATCTTGATCGTCTGAAATAGAAATTGATAAAGTAGAGTGACCCTGCGGGGAAAGGACCGGAGTGTCCAAATCCCCAACAACATACCGTGACATACGCTTCCCATATTGTCATCGAAATCATACGGTACAGAACAGGAGTTAATGCGAGTACACTGACCACATATAGAATGATAATAAAGTCAGAGGAAGACTTCCTCTTAAAACAATTGATCAATATCCTTTCAATGTGAAAAGAAAACAAGTCCTGGTACTCGCACTAACCCCTGGCAATCAAAATACATAATAATAATATGATCCATTAATATAGAAAAAATAATTGAAATCAAAATATTTTGAAAAAATATTTTTTCAGAACAGCCCAAGTTTCTGAAAAGTAACGTTGAGCCCCAATGGATCCCAAGCCTAAGTGTGGACAAAAATTTTAAAAATATTTTAAACAATTTATTCAACACTTACGAACAATAATAATGTATCTAGTTATGATTAAAATAACATAAAGATATTATTTTTTAGAAATCCCCCCCTCACACAGAGGGCTGTTGTAAATGTAAACAATGAGTGTAAAAACACTAAAATAAGACTCCAGGCACCCAGGCCCGAAATCAGTTACCAAAAATACACTATCTGATGCAAAACACGAGACTTCCAGGGAAGAAACTGCAGAACATCAGATGGTAGATGCAGAACACAACGCCTAACCACCCGTAGGTGAAGACGTAAACATGGGGAAAGAACAGAATTCATTCTGTTATTCAGCTAAAACTCCCAAGAAATTTTAGTAATAATAATTACAGAAACTATGCCAAAAGCATGGGAGAATAGCAAGGGGGAACTTAAAGGACAGGGAGAGAGGAAAACACTTGTAAAAACAGTGTAACTAAATAATCAGAATGACAACAAAATGGCTGCTGCCTTGAAAATAGGTAACTTAACATAATTTCATTAAAAAATTTTAAGTTACAGCCCTGATAATATTCTGTCACACATTCTTTTCCTCTCCTCCTTCTCTATCCTCCTTAGAATCACCATTTCACTAATATTTATGTGTCTGGCATCATTTAAACTGAGATTTAAAAGCACAAAGATCAGTCAGATGTTAACTGATGAAGGGCCAAACTTAGAATGATTAATGGCGCCAATTTCGGAACATCCTTGACACTGCGCATGCGCAGTAGGGGCGAAGTGTGGAGGGCCTTTCAGGACATGTTTTCTTTAGTTTTAGATGCAAATTTTGGGGATTGGGGGGCAAAATTTGTGTTTGGCCCTATATTTTAAGAGTTAGCACCAGCTATGTCTGGGTCATTGGTACAGTATAAAAATTTCCTCATTTTGAACTAAGTTGTCATTCAGGCTCCCATAGTGAGCCCAAATATGAACCAAGGGACTTGGCTTGAACAAACTTGAATCTCAGCCCCCTAAGGTTGCTCCATGCCAAATATCAAAACATTCCAACTGCTGAATCTGAAGAAGAAGATTTTAAAAGAAAAATTCCTCATATTGACTAAGTTATAATTTGGGCTCCCACAGGGAGCCCAAATATGGACCCATGGACTTGGCTTTAACACACTTGAATCCCCCCTCCCCCCCAAGGATGCTACTCACCACATATCAAACCATTCTGACTGCTGGATCTGAAGAAGAAGATTTTTTAAGAAAATTCCTCATTTCGAACAAAGTTACAATTCAAGCTCCCACAGTGAGCCCAAATATGGACCTAGGGACATGGCTTGAACAAACTTGAATCTCACCCCCCTAAGGATGCTGCATATCAAATATCACAAGATTCTGCCTGCTGGATCTTGAGAAGAAGATTTTCAAAGAAATTTGCCTGAAATGCACTAAGTTTGATATGCACTAAGTTCGAATTTGGGCTTCTATAGTGAGCCCAAATATGAATCCAGGTGGCCGATTTGAACAAACTGGAATCAGATCCACCCCACAATGTTGCATACCAAATATCAAAAGATTCTGCCTGCAGGATCTGGAGAAGAAGATTTTTTGAAGAAATTTGCCTGAAATGCACTAAGTTCAAATTCGAGCTTCTATAGTGAGCCCAAATATGAATCTAGGGAGCCGATTTGAACAAAATAGAATCAGATCCACCCCACAATGTTGCATACCAAATATAAAAAGATTCTGTCCGCTGGATCTGGAGAAGAAGATTTTTTAAGAAATTTGCTTGAAATGCACTAAGTTCAAATTTGGGCTCCTATACTGAGCCCAAATATAAACCCAAGGGGCCGATTTGAACAAACTTGAATCAGATCCACCCCACAATGTTGCATACCCAATATCAAAAGATTCTGCCTGCTGGATCTTGAGAAGAAGATTTTCAAAGAAATTTGCCTGAAATGCACTAAGTTCAAATTTGGGCTCCTATACTGAGCCCAAATATAAACCCAAGGGGCCGATTTGAACAAACTTGAATCAGATCCACCCCACAATGTTTCATACCAAATATCAAAAGATTCTGCCTGCTGGATCTGGAGAAGAAGATTTTCAAAGAAATTTGCCTGAAATGCAGTAAGTTCAAATTTGGGCTCCTATACTGAGCTCAAATACAAACCCAGGGGGCCGATTTGAACAAACTTGAATCAGATCCACCCCACAATGTTGCATACCAAATATCAAAAGATTCTGCCTGCTGGATCTGGAGGAGAAGATTTTTTAAGAAATTTGCCTGAAATGCACTAAGTTCGAAATCGGGCTCCTATACTGAGCCCAAATATGAACCCAGGGGGCCGATTTGAACAAACTTGAATCAGATCCACCCTCCAATGTTGCATACCAAATATCAAAAGATTCTGCCTGCTGGATCTGGAGAAGAAGATTTTTTAATGTTTTTCCCGTTGCCTACAGTGTTAAAAAGTGCTGACTCAGCACTTTTTCAATGTCCCGAAACTGTACCCTATGATAAAACCGATGGCAATTTTTTTTACCAATTCTTTCTGTTGGTCCTAAGGAAGCTTCACACCAAATAAAAATTCTCGGTGCCGTGCAGTTTTGGAGATATGGGCGTTTTAATTTTTTCTATTTTTAGCTCCTGCGGTTCCCATGGGGCTACGGGAAAAAAAAAAATCAGCATAAATTAGGTACTTATGACCCAAGAAACCCTCACATAAAATTTGGTTCAAATCAGCCTCTCGGTTTGGAAAGTTAAAACATTTATAGTAATTTATATATTTTTTATACTTACCAATGACCCAGACATAGCTGCTGGTGCTAACTCTTAAAATATAGGGCCAAACACAAATTTTGCCCCCCAATCCCCAAAATTTGCATCTAAAACTAAAGAAAACATGTCCTGAGAGGCCCTCCACACTTCGCCCCTACTGCGCATGCGCAGTGTCAAGGACGTTCCGAAATTGGCGCCATTTATCATTCTAATAACCAGTGCCTGGTAAGCGCTATGTACTCAGCGGGGAGGCAAGAGTTCCCAACTCCTGGGAGGGCCATCCCCGTCTGGGTCATTGGTAAGTATAAAAAATATATAAATTACTATAAATTTTTTAACATTTTTATACTGTACCAATGACCCAGACATAGCTGAATAGTAAAAAGGCTGGAGGGCCAAGGACATAGAGCAAGATGGAATACGCTCAATAAAATAAAATAGAGTCATCCCCTGTAGGGAAAAGAAGTAATAGGCCTTACATGTATCTTTCTTATTTATGATAAATTAGAAAGATACAACACCTTCCAAAAATTGAGCTTCATACATCCATGTACTCTATTAATATCCAATAATCCTTATACTAATAATTTTTAAAGTAAGCCAATAATAAAGTAAGTCTAGAGAATAGAGACTCTTATACTCCTAAAAGTGTGTGAGAATTGCATAATCATGTCCGTTGACATATGCAATATTCAAAAGCTATACTTTAAAAACTAAGACTTGAATGAATTTTATAAACTAAAACTTCTCACTAAACAACCATCCCAATAACAGCTCAGAATTACTAACTCCGGAGGAGGTATCCCCTTGTTTTCATAGTAAAAACAGGTGACCCAAGGGAACACCCTCCCCCCCCCCCCCCTTTTTCTTGCCCTGGGTCAAATAGCCCAGAGCGAAGAGGGCAGCCGAACGGAGACACTGCCGAAACAGACAGCCTACCTAGCTATAGTAGCAACTGTTAAGTGAATGACATTCTGAGCAGTAGATAATAGACCTAACAATAGAGGCCTCCAGAAATGGACTCGATATTTCTGAGATAAAATTCATGAATGGATGGCTGAGCGCAATGAGCAGCCTTCAAAAATCTATAATAGCAACACTATTAATGTAAGCCCAAGAAGTAGAAGAACTCTTACTTCATGAGCCGAAATCTTAAGCACAACTGCTAAGCCAATGATATACCATAAGCAGTACGCTAGTTAATAGAATCCATTAACAATAAAATGGAGCGTAACGTCCTTCTACTAGACATCAAAGACAGAAGAAGCTTACGCCCTTGTAATAAACAGATATCTGTTTATAATACATAAACTGTACCCGGAAAGAGTAAAGGCCTATGCCCATACGAAGACGGAAGGACCTTAAAATAATAGGTTCCGGATAATAGGAGCCTAACTCTTATGCAACAATCCAACCTAAATAGTAACGGAAGTATTGATTCCGAAACTATGAAAGTGAAAATCATCCATCGATAGTGCATGAAACTCACTGACTCTACAGTAAAAGAGAAACCAACAGAATTACTGTCTAAAAGGTCAGAATTTGAAAACTACTGTTTCCAGAGGCTCAAATGATTACTTAGCTAAATAAGAACCTGAAGTTAAAATCCGTATAGGAATTTAATCTAAAGATTCTAAGTCTAATTATCAAAAAGTTACTAACTGACTTAGATAAAGAGACAAAAGACTCAATTGTAAACTATCGTAGAGTGCATAGGTATGAGGTAACATAAACCTATAACCTAAATAACAACAGGCTGCAGTAGATCTTGTGAAACAAGTATACTAAAAAATAGCAATGAGTAGTATGGAGGGATCAACCATATGAACATAATGATCCCTACACCACGACGGAAGAGCCTCCACTTTAGTCGCATAGAATAGCGAAGAAGAGGATCTCCTATAGTAAGAAATCGCGTCCAAAGCTCGTCCAGTACAGTGCTTACAATGCAATACGGACCACACAACGGAATACATGAAGGTTGCGACCTTGCTGGTTGTGATAAAGATGACACGATTTACCCAGTGAAAAAAGATCCTCACATAGAGGAAGATTTCACGTTAAGATCCACAGTAGACAAGAGAGTAAATTACTCATGATCTCTGTGAAGATAGAGATGCTATCAACAGAAATGTATTGTGGTTGTTTATCTTAGCAATACCTGCTAAAACAACAGCGCCGGAGGATACGCGTATCCTATCATTCCGTCCTATAGATCAATACAGCGTTAACAGTATTAGCGCAGAGATCTGGACAAGCCAACACATACGTCTGCAATTGATTAGCAAGCTGTGTCATAAATAAAACATCCTTGGGCGCTCCCATAGATAGCAAATCTGATTGAATACTTGTTTGTTGAGAGTCCATTCTGACAGCAACAAGCGACCCGTAAGAGAACGGGAGTGCGATAAAACAATCAGACGACCCAGAATATGACGGACCAAAACTGAACTTGGTGTACTATAACCAACAGACGGATTCTTTCCATTAAATTGAATAACGGAAACGAAAGAGTGCCTCCCTGGTTCCGGAGATACGCCACTACTGTCGAATTAAAGGACAGGAATTTGGGCATGCGTTTCTGAATAATGTTCATGCAATGACATAAAGCAAGCCTAAAAAACATTATTCCGCGGAAGTTAAACTGATAGCTAAAAGACTGCGGAACCCAAAGACCCTGGCACTTCGAATCCGTAGGGATCAGTATATATCCCAATCTGTTTGACTGGCAACCGTCATAACAGCCACACTCGGGTCCGGCAACTGCGGCGGCACTCTCTGAGTCAACCACCGAATGTTTGCCCCAGTCTGAATCTCTTGTAACACTAGATAGACAAGAGAATGTATAAATCAAGCAATTCATGGATTGCCGGAAAGTTGCCGTCGAAGAGAAGCTCCTCCGAGAACGAAGCGACTCTGAGAGAGTTCTTAACCTACTATCCACGCGTGGATGTAGCTAGGGCTGCATCACGTCTAACCAACTCCAATCAGCCACTGAAGGGCGGAGTTATACGTGAACAAACTACTGCCCTCAAAAGAAATTACATTGAGAATAATATCCCGTAAATCTTTTCTTGAAGACGTAATGATAACGCCTCAGTAAGGCGGATTACGTATAATAAAGCGTCTAAGTTAAGTCTACTATACATAATGTCGTTCCCAACATTGAAATTGGAAAAGACATAAACGGCGAAAAAGAATATATGCAGTCTTTAATCACACCATCTAGACGCATATGAACTCTCGGTATGCCCTGCTCTGCCAAAATAAACTATATGTAAAAAAGATAAAATGGCAGAAATGAGCCACGCGGACAAGAAACTAAACTATCATGCTTAGTAGCAAGCTTGTATATATATATATAAATATATAGCGTCGAAAAATAAAACACATGTTGTAATGACAATATTGGACTGCGTCGGTAAGTCAGGGACAAAGTCCCTGTACCGATCGAAAAATCCGAGTCCAATGACGCTATAAGTCTCTTATCCAAGATCGCAGCAATGAAGTCCGAAAAATAATCACTGGAAGAAATGCCAGAAGATATGAAAGGCATCTTCCGATACTACTAAAGGGAAAACTCGAAATCTTTCGAATCCCTTTCGCCATCCTGTCGGACCCTATAAAGCGTTCGGTCGTCCGTAGCTTGATGCAACCGCAGACCGCACCGACCCAGCGCCGTCGGATAATTCCTGATTCGACCGAGAAACCGTCAATTGCTGGGATGCTGCGAAACAACTGTGCTAACTCGGATAGCACGTCCGTCACTGAGGCCTGAGGAGCAGCGGTCTTACGATGCATTGCCGCAGGAAGCTCCGAGATCGTTACCCCGTGCATACTTCCAATATGCGAGCGAACGGAGTGTATAGGCCTCGTGTCCCTTGGCTACCGGATGGCGCGACCTATTCGCTGTGGAATCACTGAATGCCGAAACTGATCGGATACTCGAGGTCACGTAGCCAATGTGCGGTCGTGTGCCCTGCTGTGAGGATGAGGAAGCATTAAAGACAGTCTCTCGGACTGTCAATATAACGGAGCGTCCCGAGCAACGGACATATGCTCCGAATGTAAAATATCTGAACCACAACATGCGGTCCCCTATGTTGTTGGCTTCCTCCGATCTGTCCTCAATCTGCCGTCACTGGGTGAGTACTAAAGTAATTAAAGTGCTCGCATCACCCAAATCTCCTTCCTAAACCGCAACGGACGAACCCGGCAGCCGAACCATTCGATGAATGTACGCTACACCGGGTGAGCTAGCGAATGTCACTCCGTAAGCGATAGACATATTCCATGAGCACTTATTGCCGCTAACTCTTCATTAACTATGACGACAGAGGCACACTTTTGAAAGACATCTCCATAACTCTTCGAACAAGAAACCAGAAATGCTTGGATAGCAAGCATAAAATAATAATATATATAGCGTCGTTCAATAATTCGAAAGTTTGTGACATTATTGGACTATGTCGGAACTGAGGGACGATGTCCCTGAACCGAACCAAAAATTTCTAAGTCCACCGACGCTATCAGTTTCTTATCCGGCATCGCAGCATATGTTGTTCCGAAAGGGAAAGCTTGAAATCCACCGAATCCCTTTCGGTATCCCGTCGGACCGGATGAAACTTTCGGACGTCCGTACCCGCTTCCGCGGAGCGTCCCGACCCAGCATCGTCGGATAAAATATATGCGACAGATACAGTTGATGCTGGGATGCTGCGATAAACTGTGCTAATAAGGAAAGCACGTCCGTTCCCGAGGCCTGTGCAGTAGCGGACTTACGATGCATTGCCGCTGGAAGCTCCGTGTACGTTGACTCCCGCATACTTCCTATGCGAACGTCCGGAGTCTGCAGGCCTCGAGTCCCCGGCTACCGACCCAGCACTGTCGGATAATTCTCGATCCGACACCGTTCCTGTCGGCTGCTGGGATGCTGCGATAAGCTGTGCTATGTGCACAAGAATGTCCGGCGTCGAGACCTGCGGAGGTGCAGTCTATCGCTGCTTCGCCGAGGGCAGCTCCGCATCAGATGGCTCCCGCATACTTTTCCTATGCGAACGTCCGGAGTCCATCGGTCTCGAATCCCTGGCTGCCGGATGGTGTGACCTGGTCGCCGAAGAATCCTTGATCGGCGAAGCTGGTAATATATCGGCGGTCACGCAGCCAAGGTGCGGTCGTGTGCGCTGACGAGAAGAGGAAGCCTTAGCAGTCTCAGCGGACTGCCTATACAACGGAGCGTCCCGAGCGACGGACGTATGCTCCGCTAACGACACATTTGTACCACAACGTCTGGGGCCAGATGTTGTTGAACGAGAGAGGGGCCTCTCTCGCTTGCCGTCCGGATGGACCGGAACGAGCTATGAACCGGACTAAAAGGCTTCCTCCGTTCTCCCTCCGATCCGCCGTCACTGGGTGTGCATTAAGTTAATTTTATAGTGCTCGCATCACCCCAAAATTCCTTCTAGACCGCAACGGACGAACCCGGCTGCCGAACCATTCGGTGAATGGACGCTACACCGGGCGAGCTAGCGGACGTCAAAGGCCGTCGAACCTACTAGGGTCCTCTTAGGCAATTGGCATATTACATGAGCACTTTTCCGCTAGCCCTTCATTAATTGTGACGACGGAGGCACACTGTTGGAAGACATCACAGATACATCACCCTAATCTTGATCGTCTGAAATAGAAATTGATAAAATAGAGTGACCCTGCGGGGAAAGGACCGGAGTGTCCAAATCCCCAACAACATACCGTGACATACGCTTCCCATATTGTCATCGAAATCATACGATACAGAACCGGAGTTAATGCGAGTACACCGACCACATATAGAATGATAATAAGGTCAGAGGAAGACTTCCTCTTAAAACAATTGATCAATATCCTTTCAATGTGAAAAGAAACAAGTCCTGGTACTCGCACTAACCCCTGGCAATCAAAATACATAATAATAATATGATCCATTAATATAGAAAAAATAATTGAAATCAAAATATTTTGAAAAAATATTTTTTCAGAACAGCCCAAGTTTCTGAAAAGTAACGTTGAGCCCCAATGGATCCCAAGCCTAAGTGTGGACAAAAATTTTAAAAATATTTTAAACAATTTATTCAACACTTACGAACAATAATAATGTATCTAGTTATGATTAAAATAACATAAAGATATTATTATTTAGAAATCCCCCCCTCACACAGAGGGCTGTTGTAAATGTAAACAATGAGTGTAAAAACACTAAAATAAGACTCCAGGCACCCAGGCCCGAAATCAGTTACCAAAAATACACCATCTGATGCAAAACAGAGACTTCCAGGGAAGAAACTGCAGAACATCAGATGGTAGATGCAGAACACAACGCCTAACCACCCGTAGGTGAAGACGTAAACATGGGGAAAGAACAGAATTCATTCTGTTATTCAGCTAAACTCCCAAGAAATTTTAGTAATAATAATTACAGAAATTATGCCAAAAGCATGGGAGAATAGCAAGGGGGAACTTAAAGGACAGGGAGAGAGGAAAAACACTTGAAAAAACAGTGTAACTAAATAATCAGAATGACAACAAAATGGCTGCTGCCTTGAAAATAGGTAACTTAACATAATTTCATTAAAAAATTTTAAGTTACAGCCCTGATAATATTCTGTCACACATTCTTTTCCTCTCCTCCTTTTCTATCCTCCTTAGAATCACCATTTCACTAATATTTATGTGTCTGGCATCATTTAAACTGAGATTTAAAAGCACAAAGATCAGTCAGATGTTAACTGATGAAGGGCCAAACTTAGAATGATAAATGGCGCCAATTTCGGAACGTCCTTGACACTGCGCATGCGCAGTAGGGGCGAAGTGTGGAGGGCCTCTCAGGACATGTTTTCTTTAGTTTTAGATGCAAATTTTGGGGATTGGGGGGCAAAATTTGTGTTTGGCCCTATATTTTAAGAGTTAGCACCAGCAGCTATGTCTGGGTCATTGGTACAGTATAAAAATATAGAAATTTTGGGCGGGGCCAAAAATTTTGCCCCTCCCATAACGACGCCAAGTATAGCCCCACAAACTTCTCTTGAACAAATCTGAGTCTACACCTCAAAACGAAGCTGCACACCAAATATCAAGCCTCTGCTACTGCTGGTTCATGAGAAGAAGATTTTTTAAGATTTCAGCACACTTTTTGGGTGTGGCCCTACCCACGAGCGGGGCAACTTGATTTGAACAAAATCAAATTGCGATGTCATAACAATCTATTATCTCAAATATCAATTAAATTGGTTCAGCGGTTTGGGAGGAGAAGACGCAAACACCATGTTCACGGACGACGGACGCCAGACGACGGACGATGAGTGATCACTATAGCTCTCCTGACTGAAAGTCAGGTGAGCTAAAAATAGTGCACAGACAGGTTAGCATTCAGACTTCTATGATGAGCTTTCTCAACTGTAGAGCGACAAACCCATGCCAACAAGTAACTGACATACTTCATACTGACATACCTAGGTGTTTAAATCAACAAACACTGCTTAAAACTTATTTTTGAACCAAGTATACTAACCCATGAATAGACTATGATTACCTATCACATTATCTTTTTGCATCATTTGATTAGGCCTAAAAATGTTAAAAATCTGTTTCTCAGTCCCTCCCAGATGGTCCTTTTGGCATGCTCTCTTTTTATAACCAATGCAACTTAAAAAATTAAATGGTTTATGTCTGATATTTTATCCACGTTAATAAAATTGATAAATATATCCTTTGAGTGCAAGAAGCACTGCAAAGCCTTCTTGCACTCAAGGGATTAAATGAAGCACCACCCATGCTATTCTGTAGATCACGGGGCTCAAAACATAAAACAAACTGAGAACCAGAACTTTTGATGGCAAAGAAATAATTACAAAAATAAAATATAAAATAAAAAACTGCCCGCCCACATGCAATTTTACAAAAAAATGGCCTGAGAAACTTGTCTACTTTGTGCAGCCTTAGTTCAAGTTGATGCACTTGCCACTGGATAGTCAGCTGATACAGTCAGAACTTTTCTCATTCAAAATTATGCGACTCAGAAACTGGTTCAATTGGAAAGAGGGAACACTTCTTGTTTGTGTCAAGATTCTTGAATTATTCTGGTTTATCATGTCAGCTTAATGCCTCTTTGATTATCGAAGTACGTTTAAAATATGTGAGAAGACATTTAGCAGTTCATTCCCACATATTGCACAGATTGCTTCCATCTAAAAATGAGTTATAAACCATGAAGTTAGAAGCAGAAAATCGCTGGTATTTTATTGACATGTTGGATATAATGATAAGTGCCACCTGCCCCATCACATATACTATAGTGTTGTGGTGATGGGTGTCAGCTAGTTGAATAGTCATCAACTAATGGCCACCAACTAGTCAACTATGAAATTCTCTCATCATTCCAGCATTATGCTTACCACTTTACCAAACATGGCTTGGAAAATTACATTTGCATGTTTAATCTTGAGTAACTAACTCATTTTTACATCTGAAATATTATAAATTTAAAAAAGTAATTTGTATATTTTTTATACTTAACAATGGCCCAGAATTAGCTGGTGCAAACTCATTATTCTCCAGGGCCAAACACAAATTTTGACCCCCCCCCCCCCCCCCCCCCCCACCCAATCCCCAAAATTTGCATACAAAACCAAAAATGAAAAGTCCTATCTGGTACTCCATACTTTAGTGTACTGCATATGCGTGGTAACCAGGAAGGTACCGAAATTGGTGCCAAGCATTGTTCTTTCTAGTTATGCCTGTTAAATGTTATATATATCAGCGGGGAGGTATGAGTGCCCATTCATGGGAGGTCCATCCCCGTCTGGGCCATTGGTAAGTATAAAAAATATACAAATTACTTAAAATTTATCATATTTTTATACAAAAACCAATGGCCCAGACTTAGCTGATTAGTAAAAAGGCTGGAGGGCCTAGGACTTAGATGAAATACAATATCTCTATTACTCCAATTCAAAGAATAGCTCCTACAGGAGAATAGGAGAAGACTAGGAATTACATACATCTTTCTCTTATAAAAAAAAAAGAGAACGACATAACACCAATAATACACAGGAGCAATACACAATAAGTTCTCCATTTAATGCAAGCATAACTTGTTATGCTAATTCGGTAAAGGAAACAAATTATAAAGCTAGTCCAGAGAATGAGACGCTTTATACTCATTTAAAAGTGTCTGAGGATTGTATATAAATGGTCGTTTGACACGTGACATATACAAACGCTTCACAATGAGCTACACTTTAAAAACAATACATAAATGAGACATAATTCTTGCTTCACACCAAACTACACATTAAAACTACCCAGCACGATGCTGGACTACTGTCTCTGGAGAAGGTATTCCCTTGCTTTTCACTATAAAGCCAGAGGATACTAAGGGAAAAACTGATAATCAGATAATGCATGAAGCTCACTAACTCTTCTGGTAGAAGCAAAGGCTAAGAGAAATGCTGATTTGTAAGTCAGAAATTTAAATTCTACATCATCTAACGGCTCAAAAGGAGCTTCTTGAAGCTTCAAGAGAACCCAAGCCAAATTCCATTTAGGAATTAATCTGAGGGCTCTAGGTCTATTGATAGAGAGAAATTTCTAACTAGCATGGATAAAGAAGGATCCACTCCAATAGCCAAGTTAACATGATGAGCATATGTATCTTATAACATAGACCTATAGCCCTTAATAGTAACAGGCTGCAGTTTTAATATGTCAAACACGTTGACCAAAGAATTAGCTATTTGACGTGTAGATGGATTATAAATATCCACCGACTGATCCACACACCAACAAAAGAAGACTTTCCACTTCGCTGCGTAATTCAATGGAGAGGAGGTCCTCTTACAGTTAGAAATTGCATCCACTGCTCGTCCTGAAAACTGCTTTCCGTGCAAGAAGGACCGCACAACAGAAATACGTAAAGGTTGAGACCTTACAGGTTGTGATGCAGTGCGTGGGGTTTCCCCTGACACAGAAGGTCTTTGAGAGGAGGAAGCTTTCGAGGAATGTCCCACAACAGACACCTGACCAGACTGATCCAAGGTTTCTGAGCTGACAGAGGCACTACCAGCAGAATCTTGCAATGAAACTGTTTGGTTTTCAACAGAATCTGCTGAATCAGCGGAGTTGGAGGAAATGCATATCCTACTATTCTGTTCCATGAGATCGATAGAGCGTCTACTTCATAGGCTCGATGATACGGACATGGCGACATGAACGTTGGAAGCTGATTGTTCAGGTTCGTGGCAAAGAGATCTATCATGGGACGATCCCACTGGTAGCAAATCTGCCTGAATATTCGCTTGTTGAGAGTCCACTCTGATGGCAACAAGCGACCTTTTCTTAAAAGCGAGTCTGCTACTACATTCAGATGATCCAGAATATGACAGACTGAGAGATGAACATGATGACTCAGAGCAAATACGAGAATTTTCTCCATCAATTCGAGATCCACCCAAATCTGAACTTTTTGTTTTATCAGGTCTGTTAAAACAATCTGGCTGTGAAATGAATGCATCTTGACACTCCAGTTCTGAGTAAAGAATATCTGGAGAGGACGCATGGGTAAGCGGCCTAGCAGAATCAGGTCCACGGCTGCTCTCCACGGACCCATCAGTCGCATAAACTCCCTTGCTGATACTGTGAGAGAGTTTAGACAAAAGCAAGCATAGCAACTGACTAACTTCACTCTGGTTACTGGAAGACGAATCAGATTGTTGTGTGTCTCGAGGCTCATTCCCAAGTGAATGAATGACTTGGACGGAGCTAAATCCGACTTCTTTTCATTTACAATGAAACCGAGACATCGAAATAAATGAAGCAGACTCTGCACATCATTCAGAAGTGTGTTTTGTTGCCGTATCTCTGAAGAATGTCGTCCAAGTAAGCCAACATTAATACTGCCAACTAACTGAGCTCGGAAGTATGACATTAGTGAGTTCATTATTCGAGTGAATGCCCAAGGGGCCAAGTTCAGACCGAAGCACATCACTCTGAACTGGTAAACCTTCCCTTGAATGGCAAAGCACTGATATTTTCTGAACGCCGGATGGACCAACACGTGAAAGTACGCGTCTTTTAGGTCTATACTTGCCATAAAATTGTTCACTAGAATGCTCGCTTTTACCGACCGAATGGCTTCCATATAGAACTTTGGAGCTGTAATCAATTTGTTTACCCACCTCAAGTCTATCACTTGTCGGAATGAGCCATCTGGCTTCGGCAAAAGAAACAGGTGACTGTAAAATCCCGGTGAATTGGGATTTTCTACTACCTCTATTGCTTCCTTTACTTGGAGAGATTGAACTTCTGCAAGAAAAGACTCATTTTGAAGGATTCGCTGGAAGGTTTGTCCAACATGGACTTCTTGTAAGTGGGGATTTTGAACAGAATGATAGCCAAAGACCCGTTCTGATTGCGTTCCTCACCCACTGATCTTCCATTATCTCCATCCAGTTTCTCGCAAAGTTTGATAACCTTCTGCCAACTGGACAGCAATAGAGGTTTAGACTATCACCTTATCATTTGCAAGGCTTTTGGGAAGAGAAACTACATCCTCCACATGAAGCACCTCACGCCATCGGTTTAGGGGCATCTGGCTTAAAGTCTTTGTAAGACTTACTCCTCTTTCCTTAGTCGCTATATTGACAGTTCCCTGACTATCTGTTCGAAGGTTTCTTAGAACTCCATGAGGGGCCCCTTTTCGATGATTGCGAATTGGAGTGGTCTCGTCTACCACATCCAGCAGACGACTGCTGCTGGGAAACTGACCTCAGCAACAAAGTGCTGGTATCTTTTTTGGTAGCTTCATCGTACACAAAGGATAGCTTGTCATCAAACGGTATGACCAGAAACAGGGGCGATTCTCAGAGAGTTTTCACATAATCGTCTATCAAGGAGGATGATGCTAAGGCTCCATCATGTCTTATCAATTCCATATTAGCCACTGTTAGGGCGGAATGATATGTGGTATACATAACTGCCCTAGAAAGAACTCTGAGCGCTGAATAGATGTCGTCAAATTCTTTCCCACTAAGATGTTGGTCCAGAGCCCTGGTGATAAGGTCTGCATAGTACATAGCATCCAGAACCGCCCAACTAGAATCTATGGAAGATTCGACTACTTTGGAGCAGACACTGAATGATACGGGTAGCGGAATATCTCGATCTAAAGCCCGCTCATCCAGACGCAAAGGAGCTCTCTGCACATCTTCTACAGTTTTTAAGTATTGTGGTCCAGGAATCGGTATATGGAGAGAAGATGTAGATAAGAATCCACTTTTTCTTCTAGAATTTGCTAGGCTAAAGATTGCATCACTAATCTGGCCGGAGGCCTCCGACACATGAACAGACTGACCTGGGAAGGAAAGAACGTCGTCTTTCCTCCGCAGGGTATCCCTATCTAGGGACAATAGCGGTTTCTGCCTAGCTGAAAAAACTGATGAATAAAATTCATAGTTTCCATGAGTTTTTCCGAAAGGGACGGAGAATCTTCCTCCGTTTCCCTTTCACCATCTGATTGGTCAATCTGTGAATTTCAGTCAACTCCATCTGAATGAACAGATGACTGGACCGACCCAGCACTGTCCGACAGCTTACTACTGGAGTCTGTTGATGGACAAACCTGCGTTTGCTGGAAAGCTGTGATAAGCTGCGCAATCTGCGACAGCAGGTCCATAATGCGAGGCTTGTGGAGCAATGGTCTTCCATTTTAATTTTTTTGCTGCATGCTGTTCACGGGATGGAGATCTGTCCCCAGATCTCATCGACGAACAGCCCGAATGCTCCGCATAATCAAGCCTCAAACCACTAGCCATCGGATGGCCCGACTTTGGAGGGGAAGACTGGGAGCATCTTTGCAAAATGGATGGAACATCCGAAGTCAGATAGCTAGTGAGCGGTCTAATGTGCTTTGTCATGGAGGTGGAAGAAGCCACAACTGCCGCCGGCCCCGGCTGCAGTGTGGAAGCAGCATCCCGAATGGCCAGTGAGGACGTTAGCTCCGACTAATTAAAGTTTCTCGCAATGGAAACAGTCAGCTCCGACTGCTGACGGGATGGAGAAGACTTTCCCGCTCACGATCTGACCCCAGATCTCGCCAAGTGTTCCGATGAGAAACTTGCAGGCTTCTTCCCCTTTGCCATTGTTTCTGGGTGAGCTTTTATTTTTGAGGTGCTCGTTCGACCCAAATCTACATTCTCCTCAACTGCTGCAGACTTACCTGGTGTCACGGCTCCCACTAACAGGGTAACTGCTCCAACGGTCGAGCTACCTACTTGCGAAGGAATAAGAGGCCTTCCTTGCTTGATATTCATGAGCATCTTTGCAGCTAGCTCTGTTTGCTCATCAGAGCGCGACGACACCAGCACATTATGGAGGGTGTCGATATACAATCACCATGTTCTTGTTCCTCTGAAAAAGAAACTGAAAGGCTAGAATTAGCCTGCGATGACAGTTCCGGCATCGCAACTTCACCACGCACAACATAGTGTGACACCCGCTTCCAACGTTTGGCATCCCAAACTACACAAGTAGCACATGTATCAGTAGGAGTGCAGCGACTACAAACAAGACAACAAGCATTGTAAATCTGAGGCAGACTTCCTTGCCTTACACTTTGAACAGAAAGTTTTCATTATAATATTTTAGCCAAAGACAAAGTCCACTGCACTCCTAACTATAAAAATAATTTACACATAATAAGGATACAACAAGAAGGCAATCAGAATTATTTGGAAAGAAATCAAAAAATTAGTTTTATCGAAGATTTTTTTAAAAAAGCCAAAGGGAACATCATGAGCCCAAGGGTGTCCCGATAGAGCCTAAGTGTGGACAAACACTAAATAATTAAAGCTACACTACCGGAATATTTAATACATGTATCCTACTATAAATTCAATAACTGTGCTATACTATAATACTAAAATAATATATTATTAAAGCGTTGTTAAACTGAAAACAACGACAAGAGGAAAGACCAGAAACTAAACAACAGGCATATCATAGGCCCAAAGTCAGTAACCGATCAACCACTACTTGATGCAAAGCCAGATCTTCATAGGAAGAAAAAACAATGCATCTGGTAGAAGATGCAAGACTACAAACATTCTAACACCCCTAGGATGTGGATGTAACCATGGGGATAACGGAATAAACATTCTGTAGAGCACATTAAACTCCCAAGAAATTTAATAAAAAATTTCAATAAAAGAGCCAAAATAGCTTGGGAGTTTAACAGCAGGGTTCAGGGGAGGAGAGGGAAGGAACATTTAACAAACAGTAGGTTTAATCATTAGCAAGAATGATGACGTTCAGGTGCATATCGCCAATTTGGGAAACAAGAATAATTTTACATAATTATTTTAAAGTCCACCATTGTTCACGTCCGGCATCCTGTTACAGCCTTGAATCCATTATAACCATCAATGATTTGTGTCTGGCATCTTCAAAAAAGAGATTTAAAGCACAGATGTCAGTTCAGATGTTTATGACTTGGGCCAAACAAAAGAATGATGCTTGGCACCAATTTTGGAACCTTCCTGGTTACCGTGAATGCGCAGTACACAAAAGTATGGAGGACCAGATTAATGAGTATGCCCCAGCTAAGTCTAGGCCATTGGTTTTAGTATAAAAGTATAGCTTATGAACCCTGTATGGAATGAGCTTGAAAAGCTCAATCCAATATGTGCTCAAAAGCTATGTTCTGGAAGTAAGAATTGAAATAAATGTTAAAATCTGAATTTCTATCCTTATGAACAGTGCTGGTTAATTGAACAAACCTATTACTTTCATTTTACTTCGACATACTAAACCATTTTTCATCTCTACAGTACAAATTCACATGGTAACCCTTTATTTAACAAAACAGATGCATCTGTCCACGTAATTTACAAATAAGCGGTTGAAACAAACCATTTTTAAAAAAATTTCAACAAAACCATATCATGTGACTCCCCCATCATTGGAACAACCTCATTGAGCTCGTTCCAATGTAAGGGTGACATGATATGATTTTGTTGCACTTTTTTTTTAATTTGAAAAAAGAATAATTAAAATAATAAATTTTGATATTATGTGTTGGGTAAAGGGTTAACTGCATATAGGTTATAAAGTTAACTTGTGTAAATTGAATAAAAGATATTGTAATCAATTGAAGAATTACTCTTGATAAGCACTGAATGATCCTTGTTTATAGACATATTTTACCTCTGTTCTTCCGGTAGGAGCATTTAACTCCCTTGCATGCTGCTGGCAAATATTCCTGCCCAAGGACATAATTTCTCTCTAGACTGAAATAAGTATTATTTCGGCACATTTAATCAAATTTTCCACATGTAAATTGCAATGATTTCTGGAGTTAAATTTAGATGAAGTTTTCATGAAATCTAGTCATGGCTGTTGCATAGCAGCCATGACTAGATTTGATGAAAAATATCTTGAAAATACTCAGCAGGTTCAGAATTAATCTAATATATCTTCTTCAACAGATGTCAAACAATATAGAATGAAGGTCAGTTTATCACTACAATACAGGAAAGTTAAAAAATTTATAGTAATTTATATATTTTTTATACTTACCAATGACCCAGACTTAGCTGGTGCTAACTCCACAAAAACCAGGGCCAAACACAAATTTTGCCCCCCAATCCCCAAAATTTGCATCCAAAACAAAAAGAAATCATGTCCTAAAGGACCTCCATAGTACGACTCTACTGCGCATGCGCAGTGACGCAGTCGTCCCGAAATTGGCGCCAAATATCATTCTTACTGGCAGTGCCTGGTCAGCGCTATGTACTCAGCGGGGAGGCAAGAGTTCCCAACTCAGGGAGGGCCATCCCCGTCTGGGTCATTGGTAAGTATAAAAAATATATAAATTACTATAAATTTTTTAACATTTTTATACTGTACCAATGACCCAGACTTAGCTGAATAGTAAACAGGCTGGAGGGCCTAGGACATAGAGGAAAATCCAATAAGCTCAATTATAAAATAAAGAGGTAACCCCTTAAGGAGAAAAGGAGTATTAGGCTTTACATGTATCTTTCTTATTTAATATTTAAATTAGAAAGATACACTACCCTTAATAATTGAGCACAATAACATTCATGTTCTCTATTAACATCCAGTATAACCTTTATACTAATTATTTTTAAAGCAAGCCAATAAATAAAGTAGTCCAGAGAATTGAGACTCTTTATAATCATTTAAAAGTGTCCGAGTATTGTATATTAAAGCCCGTTTGACACTTGACATATACAAATGCTTCACACCGAGCTACACTTTAAAAATAAGACATGAATGAAATTAAACATTAATATTACACTTTAAAACCATCCCGGAAGCGACTCAGAAATACTGTCTTGGAGGAGGCATTCCCTTGCTTTTCACTATAAAGCAGGTGACCTAAGGGAACACCCGCCCCCCCCCCCCCCCCCCCCCCCCCCCCCCTTCCCCTTGCCCTGGGTCAAATAGCCCAGAGCGAAGAGGGCAGCCGGACGGAGTCACTGCCGGAACAGAAAGCCTGCATAACTATAGTTGCAACTGTTTAGTGGACGACATTCTGAGCAACAGATAACGGACCTAAACAATGCAGGTCTCCAGAAATGGACTCAATATTTCTGAGATAAAAATTAGTAAATGTGGATGGCTGAGACCAATAAGCAGCCTTCATTAAATCTGTAATAGCAACACTATTAGCATAAGCCCAGGAAGTAGAAAGAGCTCTTACTTCATGAGCAGAAATCTTAAGCACAGACTGCTGAGAAGAAGATAAATCTTCATACGCAGTACGGATAGTTAACTGAATCCATCTAGCAATAGAATGGACTGAAATGTCCTTTCTATTAGGCATCAAAGACAGAAAGAAACGTTTCCGTCCCTTTCTGATGAACTGAGATCTCTGTTTATAGATACGTAGTGCTCTAACAGGACAGAGTAAAGGCCTACGCCCGTCTGAAGACGGAAGAGCCTTAATAACAATAGGTTCCGGATATTTATTAGGAGCCTGATTCTTAGCTAAAAAACCGACATTAGTAGTGAAGGTGATAGTGTTCCCAACACTACGATAATGAGAATCATCCACCGATAGTGCATGAAGCTCACTGACTCTTCTGGCAGAAGAGAAAGCTAAGAGAAAAGCTGTCTTATAAGATAAGAATTTGAAATCTACTGTCCCAAGAGGTTCAAATGGCTTTTCCTTCAATTTAAGGAGAACCCAAGCTAAATTCCACTTAGGAATTAATCTAAGAGTTCTGGGTCTATTTATCGAAAAGTTTCTAACCAATTTCGATAAAGAGACATTAGATCCAATTTGTAAACTATCATGATGTGCATAGGTATCAGAAAACATAGATCTATAACCCTTTATAGTAACAGGTTGCAGTTTGATTTCGTCAAACAAGTATACTAGAAAGTTAGCAATGTCTGGTATAGAGGGATCAAATATATCAACAGAATGATCCCTACACCAACGACGGAAAACCTTCCACTTAGCCGCATAGTTTAGCGAAGAGGAGGTCCTCCTACAGTTAGAAATCGCGTCCACTGCTCGTCCTGTAAAGTGCTTGCCATGCAAGAAGGACCGCACAACGGAAAAACGTGAAGGTTGAGACCTTGCGGGTTGTGATGTAGTTGGCGCGATTTCCCCTGCCAAAGAAGATCCTCTCGTGGAGGGAGCTTCCGCGGTAGGTCCCACAACAGACACCTGAGTAGATTTATCCACGGTCTCTGTGGCGACAGAGATGCTACCAACAGAATCTTGCATTGAGATTGTTTTATCTTTAGCAATACTTGTTGAATTAACGGCGCTGGAGGATACGCATATCCTATCATTCCGTCCCAAGGGATCGATAGAGCGTCTACTGCAAATGCTCTTGGATCCGGACACGGGGACACATACGTCTGCAACTGATTGTTGAGATGTGTCGCAAATAAGTCTATCATTGGCCGTTCCCATTGGTAGCAAATCTGATTGAATACTTGTTTGTTGAGAGTCCACTCCGACGGCAACAAGCGACCCTTTCGTGAAAGGGAGTCTGCTAGCACATTCAGACGACCCGGTATGTGACGGACCGAAAGAAGAACGTGATGTTCCAACGCAAACAGAAGGATTCTTTCCGTTAGATTGAACAACGGAACTGAATGAGTGCCTCCCTGATTCCGTATATACGCCACTACTGTCGTATTGTCGGATAGGATTTGGACATGAGCATCGTGAATAATGTCCATCCAGTGACGTAACGCAAGCCAAATTGACATCATTTCCTTGATGTTTATGTGCTTGCACAGGAATTGCGGATCCCAAAGACCCTGGCATCTCGAATCCGTTGGGATTAATGATGCACCCCAACCTGTTTGACTGGCATCCGTCATAATGGTAAAACTCGGATCCGGCAACTGCAGCGGAACTCCTTGAGTTAACCACTGAATGTTTGCCCAAGTCTGAATCTCTTGTTTCACTTGATCTGACAAGAGAACGTCTACATCGAGCGAATGAATTTTCACACTCCAATTCTGAGTCAGGAAAATTTGAAGAGGCCGTGTGCGTAGCCGTCCCATCGGAATGAGATCCGCGGCGGCTCCGCACAGACCTATCAGTCTCATAAATTCTCTCGCTGTGACTTTGTCTGTATTTAGACAATAGCGAGCGTAACAACTGACTAATTTCGCTCTGGTTAACGGCAGACGAACGAGATTGTTGTGCGTCTCGAAGCTCATTCCCAGATGAGTGAATGACTTGGACGGCACCAGATCCGACTTCTCCTCGTTTACTATGAAACCGAGACGTCGGAGCAATAGAAGAAGATTCTGAACATCGTTCTGAAGCGTTAACTCGTTGCCGTACCTCTGAAGAATGTCGTCCAGGTAGGCCGACGTTACCGCAGACGAATGAGCTCGGAAGTAGATCATTACCGAGTTCATTACCCGAGTGAAAGCCCAGGGTGCTAGATTCAATCCGAAGCACATGGCCCGGAACTGATACACCACTCCTAGGACTGCGAAGCGTAGATACTTTCGGAATGTCGGATGTACCATGACGTGAAAGTACGCATCTTTGAGATCTATGCTCGTTGCATAATCGTTCACCCGAATACTCGCTCTGACCGATCGAATCGTCTCCATATAAAACTTCGGAGCGACGATCAGCTTGTTTATCCAGCTCAAATCTATGACTGGACGGAACGAGCCGTCTGGTTTCGGAACCAGAAACAGATGGCTGTAGAATCCCAGCGATTCCTGGTTTTCTACGACCTCTACCGCGTTCTTCATTAAAAGAGACTGCACCTCTGATAGCAGAGCGTCTCTTTTCTGAGGGTTTGACGGAAGATGAGTCCACTTTGGACTTCGAGTTAATGGAGGCTTTCGTTTGAAGGATATCTTTAGACCTTCCGAAGTCACTCCTCTCACCCACGGGTCGTCCGTAATCGACGCCCACTCTTGAGAAAAACTCGACAACCTTCCGCCAACCGGAACGCGATAGAGGTTTGAGCCATCACCTCCTGGATCTGCGAGGCCTGCGGTAGGAGAAACCACGTCTTCCACGACCCGCACCTCGCCTCGTCGACCTCGGGGCGTCCGACCGATTGTCCCGGCCTGAAGGACGTCCCGAACGAGAGTCGCTATCCTGACGGTCTCTCGAATAAGAGCTAGAGGACGCACCGGAACCTCTATAGGAACCTCTCTTGGGCGGATAAGACCCAGAAGTGCCCGCCTTATTCGTGTCTGCTGTATCCGACCTTTTAGGAGCGGATCTAAACAACAGAGAATCACTAGCTTTCTTTTTAATATTATCATAAATAGTGGAAAGCTTGCCGTCAAAGAGAAGATCTCCTGAGACCGAAGCGACTCTAAGAGAGTTCTTCACCTTAGAATCCACTAGTGTGGATGTAGACAGGGCTGCGTCACGTCTAACCAACTCCAGATTTGCCACTGAAAGGGCGGAGTTACACGTGGAATAAGCTACTGCCCTTGAAAGAAGTCTTAAGGAGGATTGTATATCCTGAAACTCTTCCCCTTGAAGACGCAGTGATAACGCCTTCGTAAGGTGATCTGCGTAAGATAAGGCATCTAAATTGGCTCTGTTAGACGCAATAGCTGTTTCCAACACTGCGGTTGGAATAGAAGCTGACGACGGTAATGATAGCTCTAAGTCTTCCGCCTCGTCGTCCATACGCAGAGGAACTCTCGGTATACCCTGACCTGCCGTGTCGAATTTATTCCTTGCATTAATGAAAGGCAGGTTGAGAGTATTTGCGGACAAGAAGCCTGCTTTCCCCGTCCTGGAAGCAAGTTTAAAAATAGCGTCGTTCAATAATTCAAATGTTCTTGCAACATTATTGGACTGCGACGGAAACTCGGGAGCGATGTCCCTGAACCGCTCGAAAAAATCAGAGTCCAATGACGCTATAATTCTCCTGTCCGGAAGCGCAGCAGTCTGGCCCGACGGAACAACTTGAGGAAGAAAGTGCCGGATGAAGTCCACGGCAGCTTTGTGTTGTTCCGAAAGGGATAGCTCCAATTCATCCGTATCCCTTTCACCATCCGGTCGGACCTCCCGATGTTCCCGGTCGTCCGCCCCCGATGCTTCGGCGGAGCGTACCGACCCAGCGCCGTCGGATAATTCTCGATCCGACACCGTCTCTGTCGGCTGCTGGGATGCTGCGATAAGCTGTGCTATCTGCACTAGAATGTCCGACGTCGAGACCTGCGGAGGAGCGGTCTTTCGCTGCTTTGCCGAGGGCAGCTCCGCATCAGATGGCTCCCGCATACTTTTCCTATGCGAACGTCCGGAGTCCATCGGTCTCGAATCCCTGGCTGCCGGATGGTGTGACCTGGTCGCCGAAGAATCCTTCATCGGCGAAGCTGGCAAAATATCGGAGGTCACGCAGCCAAGGTGCGGTCGTGTGCGCCGGCGAGAAGAGGAAGCCTTAACAGTCTCTGCGGACTGCTTATACAACGGAGCGTCCCGAGCGACGGACGTATGCTCCGCTAAAGACACATTTTGTACCACAACATCTGGTCCCAGATGTTGTTGTACGAGAGAGGGGCCTCTCTCGCTCGCGGCCCGGCTGGACCTGGACGAGCTAGGAACCGGACTAAAAGGCTTCCTCCGTTCTCGTTCACTATCCGCCGTCACTGGGTGTGCATCTATTATTTTTATAGTGCTCGCAACACCCAAAATTTCCTCTTGGACCGCATCGGACGAACCCGGCTGCCGAACCATTCGGTGAATGGACGCTACACCGGGCGAGCTAGCGGACGGCATTTGTCTAATCTCCATGAGCACTTTTGCCGCTAGCTCTGTATTTAATTGTGACGACGGACGCACACTTGAAGAAGATAACATGGAAACATCACCCTGTTCTGGTTCCTCTGAAATAGAAACTGAGAGAGTAGAGTGACCTTGTGGAGAAAGAGCCGGCATCGCTCTTTCTCCAGAAACAACATATCGTGACACACGTTTCCAATGTTTCTCATCCCAATGTTCACATACAGGACAGGGATTAATGCGAGAATACTGACTACAATTAATGCAATAATCATGAAAGTCAGAGGAAGACTTCTTCCTATTACAATTTGAACAAGTTCCCTTCATTGTGAAAGAACAACAATAAGTCCTAGTTACTCGCAAAAACCCCTGACACAAAGATACATAATAACATGATCCATTAATAAATGAAAAAACAATTGCAAAACAAAATAATTTTGAAAAAATATTTTTTCAGAGAAGCTCAAGTTGCTGAAAAGTAACGTTGAGCCCCGATGGATCCGATGGCAAAGTGTGGTCAAAAATTTTAAAATTATATAAAATAATTAATGAGACACTTTCGGATAATATAAATGTATCTTATAATGAGATAAACTACCTCAAAGGCAAACAGCCCCCCTCAAAAAAGGCTGTTGCCAATGAAAACAAACAGTGTAAACACAGAAGAAAACATGACTCCAGGCACTGAAAAAAAACTGGTCCGGAATCAGTCATCAATTACACTCTATCTGATGCAAAACAGAGACTCCCAGGGGAGAATCTGCAGAACATCAGATGGAAGATGCAGAACACAAACGTTATACACCCATGGGTGAAAACGTAACTATGGGGAAAATAACAGAAAACATTCTGTAACCAAGCAACTCTCCCAGGGAATTTTTAGAAATGAAACTTCTCAAAAATATGCCAAAAGCATGGGAGAATTGCAAGGGGGGACTTTAGAAGGTTAGGGGAGAGGAAACACTGAATAAGCAGTGCAACAATTAGCAAGAATGACAACAAGAGGCGTTTGCCTCGAAAATAGGCAACTTAACATAATTTCAACAAAAAATTTTAAGTACAGCCCTGATTATTTTTTGCCACTTCTTTTTTCCTCTCCTCCTTCTATCCTCCTTAGAATCACATTTTCTCCAAGAATTACGTGTCTGGCAACCTTTAAACTGAGATTTACAAGCACAAAGATCAGTGAGATGTTGACTGATGAAGGGCCAAACAGAGAATGATATTTGGCGCCAATTTCGGGACGACTGCGTCACTGCGCATGCGCAGTAGAGTCGTACTATGGAGGTCCTTTAGGACATGATTTCTTTTTGTTTTGGATGCAAATTTTGGGGATTGGGGGGCAAAATTTGTGTTTGGCCCTGGTTTTTGTGGAGTTAGCACCAGCTAAGTCTGGGTCATTGGTACAGTATAAAAATATAATTACATTCTGAATATTCCTAGAAAATGAATATTATTCACCAGCAAAGTAATTTCAATTTTATTAGATCTATTAATTTTTTTTTTCATTCAATTAACAGGAGTCCTATTAATTTTCTTTTATCCATTAAGGCCCCCAGAAAGTAGATCTTGTTTATCAGGCCATTTTTTATCAAATTTATTGTGGGCGGGCGTTTTTTTATTTTACTTTTTATTTTTGTTATTATTTCTTTGCCATCAAAAGTTCATGTTCTTGATTTGTTTTATGTTTTAGGCCTCATGGTCTACAGAATAGCATGGGTGGTTCTGTATTTCGTTCCTTCAGTTCCTTTATCAGTTTTATTAACTTGGGTAAAATATCAGACATAAACCATTTAATGTATATTTTGTTTAAAAGTTTGCAGTTGTTATAAAAAGAGAGCAAGTGGTAACCGAAAGGACCATGTGAGAGACCTGAGAAACAGATGTTTAACTTTTTTAGGCCTAATTCTTTCTGATTCAATTAACAGGAGTTTACTCCATAACCAACATGCAGTTAACAGGTTAAATTTGTACTGAATGTATGGTTGATAGTTTGGTGTTTGGAAGTTATATGCAATTAATGGTTTTATTCAATCAAGAAATATGCAATTAAGTGGGCTATACTATAAGGCTTTTGTAGGTGTTCAGCATCAATGAGGATCTTACTCTGGCTTACCATTCATCATGCACACCATTGTGGATTAGCAGTTTGCTTATCTGATCCATTAACTATGGGTGGAAGGGGTGTAGAACCAGCAAAAGATTTAACTTCACCATCCATTAGCTGCACTCGCTTTTGACTTGTAGCACTCAATGAGACATCGCTTTGCTGTCTTTTCCCTTCTGCAGCACCTTAAAAATGTACATAGAACATATGATTAAATAATTTTATAATAATAATAATAATAATAATAATAATAATAATAATAATAATAATAATGTTTTGCTTGTATTGCATGCACACCAGCCCATTCCCTGAACTATGTACCTGGTATTTCTCTACCCTGTACCTAACACAAATAGCAGACGACATATGCAAAAATAAAACCAAATCCTTGAAATAAAACATTTTTTCTTTAAAAAACACAGCCCATGACTCCCCCCTCTCCCCACATCACTGAATTGTTTTTTTAGTTAAAAAATTGCAACCCTTTAAAAAAAGTTCTTAACAAGTAAATTATTATTTTTTTCCTCAAAAACAATGCTGATGAACTCTCAAAGGAACAAACTCAATGAGCTCATTCTAATCAGTGGTCACAAGATATTCTTTTCAGGAAACAATTAAAAAATGTAATAAAATTTTAATGGATATTTTTTTGTGAATAGTATTGGCCAGTAATGGTTGTTACATTAGATAATGAGGCAGAACACAACGAGGGTTGAGTTCGGAGGGATCATCATCAGCAACCCGAGTTTTTTTCTGTATTTGACGTGAGCGAATTTAGTCTTTTATTCAAAATCGTATTGAACCTCGATTCGAATATATGCATCTTGAAGTCACGAATGAATAAATATTCCAACTACATCATGAAGGCATGCCTTTGTTGAAGGTATGTCTTGCTGATATAGTTGGAATATTACCCAGTAAAGATTTTTGTTCAAAAACAGAAACAGGTGCAAGAATTCTGTACTTGGCACTGAACGCAGATAGTCACTAGCAACCGTGAGCTCATCGTCGATATTGCTTGGGAAATTCAAATTTGCTTTCATCAGTGGTAGTGACTAGAGCAACTGGAATTAGCATGGATGGTGGCATGGGTACAGATGCTTTTTATGTTAACATAGTGGAAATTATACTCAATCTTTATTTATAATTTCTTTCTCAGCTATACGTGTTGTAAGTTGACTAAGATGACTGATACCAAGCAAAATTCCAGTGAAAAGATTCGAAGGAAAACAATTTGGACAGCTGATTTCAAATCAACCAAATTCCAACTTGAGATTCGAAACTGAATCAAATCTCAAAGCTTCGCAGGGCCCTAATATAATTTTTGATGATGGAGCTCATGGAGCTCAGTCAAACAAATTATACAAGATTAAATGCCTGTGTTGGATGTAGTGAAGCCAAATCGATTGATAAACAAGAGGAATTCAGTGATTGTCATGGTAATTTTTCAACATATTTTACCAAATTTTTTATTCAATCAACAGAACTTTGCTTTGTTACCCAAATGCAATTAACAAGTCAAATTTGCATTGAAGATATGATAAATAGTTTTGTGTTTGAGAGTTATATTCAGTTAACAAGGTTATTTTATTAAAAGATATCCAATTAAGTTGGTTCCACTGTATCTGTGATCCTATCATAGAAAGGATTCAAGCCTGTTTCAGTTGATGATCATATTTTTAGAACCAACCTGAAGATGATCTTTCTTTCTGTTGCACCATCTGTACTGTTGGTCTATTGACTGCAACAAATCCTCTGGTACTATTTTGTGTTGCATTTATAAGTCTATCATCACTCATTAATCCCTGCACTTGATTACTGGAAAAAAGCACATAGTTTAAAAAAAATAAATAAGACCATTAAAAAAAGTCTATGTTCTCAGGCATTGCCAGCATCATTAAATTTCCGCCGCGTAAAAACTTTTTAATACCTAGTCGTTATCATTTCAAATAAGCACCAGACTGCACATAATCCTGCAATGGAGCGTCTTTGGAATGTTGTCAACAGCCAAATTGATTGAAGAATTCGCAAAATATGTGATAAGATAACACCAGTCTGGAGTTTGTAAAAGATTTCTTCCTGAAATGTGAATATATTTTTTTAGGGTATCTTTTCCAGTTTTCGGAATAAAAAATAAAAAGCCCCCCCACCCTCATCAAAAATTTGAGGCACAATTTCCTGAGAAGATAGACATTTTTTTTAATAACCTAAAAGTTAATTTGTGTATGTATCTATGTGTAGCTATAAAGATGGCAAGTACATTGCTTAACTCTTTACCCAATGCACACAATATCTAAATTTGTTATTATATTAATTTTTCAAATTTTCGCAAAAAAGTCAACAAAACCATATCATGTGACCCTCTCATTGGAATGAGCTCGATGGGCACATTCCAATGAGGCGTCACATGATATGGTTTTGTTAAAATTTATTGAAATATGATTTGTTTTCGACTGCTCAATTTGTAAATTACAAGGGTGGATAGTGTCGATATGTAGCATCACCAACAAACAGTACTTGCAAAAAAAGAGCACCACTGGGTAGTGACATCATTATACAGCTGCTTAACCCTTTACCCAACGCATACGATATCAAAATTTATTATTTTAAATATCATTTTTTTAAATTTTTCAAAAAATTTCAACAAAACCATATCATGTGACCCCTCGTTGGAACGAGCTCGACGAGCTTGTTCCAACGAGGGGTCACATGATTTGGTTCTGTTGAAATTTTTTGAAAAATAACATTTTTTCAACTGCTGAATTTGCATATTACGCGGGCGGATGCGGGCAATTCATTGGGTAAAGGGTTAATACAAATTCAGTCATTTTGCATTGCAATATATACCTCATACATTTGAAATGCATCTTAATGTGTTACAAGAACTAGAAACATGGGATGCATTATTCATTTGATTTTTTGAGAGTTATTGCTCGGACATGATAGCAATGATGGATTTGCCAGAATGCATGTCACTGAAAGGAACACGCCTACAATCACTAGTAATGATACTTGAAAAAAATGTGATCCATTGGTCATTATTTTTTGACGTTATTGCACGGACAAGAAAAAATCACAAAAAATCCCAAATGGCTGCCATGGGGGGCATATTGGATATGGAAGAAAACTGATTATTGAAAGGAACCATCCTCAAGTCACCACTAAACCACCACGGAAAATAGGATTCATGGTGCCTTTCATCTTTTTTTAAGTTATTGCACGGACATACAGACATTACAAAAAATCCAAGATGGCTGCCATGGTGGCCATATTGGATTTGGCAGAAAACTGATTATTGAAAGGAACCTTCCTCTAGTCAGCAATAATGCACAACAAAAATAGGACCCATGGTGCATTTCATTTTCAAGTAATTGCGTGGACAAAAATTACAAAAAGATGGCTGCCACGGTGGCCATATTGGATATGGTAGAAAACTGATTATCGAAAGGAACCTTCCACTAGTCACCAATAATTCATCACAAAAAAATAGGATCCATGGTGGATTTCATTTTTCAAGTTATTGTGCAGACAAGCAAAGGTTTATGGACAGATGGATGGGCAGACAGATAGACGGATATGGCCATTCCATAATATGGCCCACTCCAGAGAGCGGCCGTATAAAAATGTTTCAGCAACAAATTCTCCTTATATACTTCAACCTTATACCCCTTATACTATGTTAAGGAGGCACAAATTGAACAAAATTTGAATGTCAATTTTTGTCAGCAGATATGCTGGAAGTGGTAGTAACATTAGCCAAGGGTTAAATGTCAGTCTATTGGTCTGTATTTGTACTCTTCATCTCGGCAGTTTATGAGAATACTCCATATTTCCAGAAAAAAAAAATCAAGCACATTCATGATCCTCTTCAAAACACTTTTCAAATTTTTTCAGTGACTAAATTAGAGTTCATTATCCCTTGGCACACTGGTGTCGAAATATCAAGCTGCAAAGTTTTCCCATAATGCAACTAGGAATTTAATCAATTCAAACTTGTTTGATAGTGCTCATTGAGCTCTGTCAGCAATATTGAATTAGTTAAATTCCTAGTTGTATTGTGGGAAATATTTGCTGCTTGAAGTTTTGGTATTTGAACTGGTTGGGTTCTAGAAATCACTATCAAGACTCTCTTGAAAAAGTGCTGAAAGCCACTATAGTGGCATTACACTGTACACATTAGCTTGTTGTTTGCTTGGCAGTAGCAAAAGAAGTGTTCATATGAAACTGTTTTGTTATAATTTATTGGAGAGTGCCAGCAGGCACTCTCCAATAAATTGTAACAAAACAATTATTCATGACAAAAAAATCTTGCTAAACTAAGGCACCCCCATGATGTGACATGGTATCTTTGAAGAATTAAGCAAGA
Organism: Pictodentalium vernedei; assembly: GCA_031216915.1. Taxonomy (NCBI): domain Eukaryota; kingdom Metazoa; phylum Mollusca; class Scaphopoda; order Dentaliida; family Dentaliidae; genus Pictodentalium; species Pictodentalium vernedei. The sequence goes on from CM062290.1 coordinate 189,347,857, forward strand.
ATCTCATAGTTCTCAGTGCAGTGGAACCCTGTTAATTGAATAGCCACTTTGCCTGGGAAAACTATTCAGTTAACAGGAGTACACAATAAATGTGAATTGGGTAATTTTCCTATCTTCTTGTTATAAAGGGTAATTTTCCTATCTTCTAGTTACAAACTGGACATTTATTCCATTATATCTTTTTTGTCATAGCACATCGTGTTCTGTCAAACAAGATATAATAGATTAAATGCCTGTACTGGATGTATTAAGGCCAAAAATGTCTATAAATGTGGGCAAATTAAAGGATGTCAGAGTAATTCTTTGACAGATTACAAGATTTTTTATTCATTTAACAGGAGTTTACTCCATAACTTATATGTAATTAACAGGTCAACTTTGTACTAAAGGCATGGTAAATGGTTTGGTGTTACCGTATTTGCTCTATGTATTGAAGCACTCTATGTATTGATACACCCTGTTTTTGCTAACAAAATATATTTTATAATAGAACAGTGGAGACTACTTAATTGTATATCTCTTAATTGAATAACCCTGTTAATTGATTGAATAACCATGTTAATTGAATATACATACCTACCAGTAGGTAGGTATATTCAATTAACAGGGTTATTCAATTAAGAGATATACAATTAAGTGGTCTCCACTGTACTGTTTGCAGTAGAAGCTGGAAATTCGATAACAAGTTTCAGTTTTTTTTGTTTTTTTTTTATATTAGAATTCCATTCTTTGACATTCAACATATATTGTTCATTGATAATGGTAATACAATTCACTGATAACAACAGTCACTTAAATCATTTCTTGGATACAATATCATGTTCGACAGACCTCAATGAGCAGTCACATATAGTAGTCCTGATTAAATATTTGATCATTCAGAAAGAAAGTATATGATTTACAAGACGTCTTTTTATTGCCCAAAGACTAAAGCTATGAAGTTATTAGGAATAAATAAATATCTTCAAACATTGTTAGGTGAATGATCCACAGGTTTAACTGGAGTGCTAAATTATTTTTCAAAGATGATTTGTAACATGAATATTTTTTTTTAAAGATACCACACTACCAGCAAGAGGACCCTCAGTTCAGCAAGATTTTATTCATCAATAATTGTTTTGTAAATATTTATTGGAGAGTGCCTGTTGGCACTCTCCAATAAATTGTGACAAAACAATTTTATATGAATCTTTGTTTATTATATGCTAAACGATAGATTATCAAACAAATTGTGAAAAGTGAGAAATTGTATCCCCCACTGTGAAGATACACAAATTTTCACTTTCAGGGTATCAATCAAAATGGCGGCTTTCGATGCATTACTTCAAGATGAATACAAGTCAAATTATCACTGGAAATGATCAATTTGTTCTAAAACATATAATGGAAAGAAAATCTAGAGTTTTTGAGTGGATACCGATCATTTCCAGCAATAATTCAACACATATTCACCTTGAATTGATGCATGAAACCCGCCAGCTGAATCAGATCGCAAGACGCTACCTGTTCCGAGTATCGATCAAATCACTTCCGAATATCATTGCGCATCAGCTGTTTTCTTTCATGCATCAATTCAAGGTTGAACAAAATGGAATTATTGATAGGAATGATCAGATTCTTATAAAAAGCATATAATAAAAAGTTAGTTAATTCAACTGGTTGAGTGCTAAATTATTTTTCAAAGATGATTTGCAACATGACTATTTTTTTTTCAAGGATACCATGCTACCAGCAAAGGGAGCCCCATTTTAGTAAGAATTTGTTCATAATCAACTGTTTTGTTACAATTTATTGGACAGTGCACAAAATTTTTGTGTTTCTGCAGCTGAGCAAACAAGCTTATGAATATGGTGTACAAGAACATTTCTGACCATTCACTTGCTGTAGCTTCTGCCTCATCCTGATGTGAAATCTATCACCTATCCTCTCATATCTACATTGAAGAGCCAGGTGTAAGAACAAAGATGTGGGATGGGAAATTTTGAGAAACTAGCTTAAGAATCATGTCCAGTGGCCACTTATCACCACTTGAAAGAATATGTAGACTTCCAAAACTGAATGAGCTTGGCCAGTTTGTGCTGGCTGTTTTCAGTTTTTTTGCATCCCGTGGTACAAGTCTAACCTTGATTATCCTACATTATCCTAACCATAAGTTAGCCTAGGAATAGACTATAACCAAATGACTATGGTAACCTTAACATTCTTAACTTCTCTCCTCTATCTGTTCATTAAAACATATCTAACTCATTATGAAATTGAGCAATTGTCGTTTCATGTAAAAGTTGCAATAACTTGTATTCCATTCCTTTTGTCAGTCAAAATCTAATGACAATAAAATATGTTTAATAATAATATGGTGTTAAGCCACTAAAGTGGCTTTCAGCACTTTTCAGTAAAGCCATGATAGTGACATCCATGACTCAACTGGTTAAATAAAACAACAAATTGTCCTTCGGGCCTTTAACCACTTTAACCAACATTGATAGAATTTAAGAGTATCTTACAACTCATGCCAATACAGTGGAAAACCCTGTTAATTGAAGAGCAACAGGAGTAATCAATTAACATGGATTGTGTCACATTTCTGTATTCTCGATAAACCTAGCATTTATTCTTTTATATCATGTTTGACAGAGCTCCATGATATAATAGATTAAATGCCTGTATTGAGTGTACTGAGACCAAACAGATCTAAGAACAAAGAAAAACTGGGGAGAATCAGGATAATTTCTCGACAGGTTTCAAGAATTTTTATTCAATTAACATGAGTTTACTCTGTAACCTACATTAGATTAACAAGTCAAATTTGTACTGGAGGTATGGTAAATGGTTTTGTGTTGGGAAATTATATTCAATTACCAGGGTTATTCAGTTAAGAGATATCCAATTAAGTGGCTCTACTGTATTAAAAACACTGTATTAGGTCTTTATATGTATCATTTGAACAGACAGATGCAGATCAATTAACATTCTTCTACCTGCAACCTAAAATAGTAAGGGGACAATAACAAATGTGTGATGTTTAGTGCAAATGTTACTGCATAAAAGGGATCGTGGTGGTGCAGTGGTTACAGCATTGGACTCTAAACCAAAAGATCGATAGTTTGATACTGACCAGCAGTAACTGCATTGTGTCCTTGTGCAAGATACTTAACCCATTACCCAACGCAGACGATATCAGAATTTATTATTTTAATTATCATTTTTAAAACAATTTCAAAAAAATTCAACAAAACCATATTATGTGACCCCTCATTAGAACGAGCTCGATGAGCTCGTTCCAAAGAGGGGTCACATGATATGGTTTTGTTCAAATTTTTTTAAAAATAATATTTTTTCAGCTGCTGAATTTGCATATTACACAGGCAGATATGGCCGATTCATTGGGTAAAGGGTTAATGCTGATTGTACTCATGTAGACACAGAGGCCCTGTTTACTAAGGCATACTGAATATCAATGGTGCACTTGCCTTCAACTGCTAATTCTAGGTAGGTTGGAGGGTCTGATAGTTTCTTGCCACAGTTGCTTCTCTCTGGGTACTCCAGCTTCCTCCACCCATAAAACTGCCTGACACAATATGACCATGACTGCTGAAAGTGTCATTAAACCACCTCAAACAAACAAATAAACATCCTGTGTAAAATTATGAGATATATGGAATTTTTTGTAGGCCTTACCTGATATTGTTTTGACTAATTAACATTCTGTTGATATCTATCTCCAATAAACGAGGTGTATTGAAGGAATTAAGTGGAAGCGGCTGTGATAAATCTCCCTTCTCATGTGAAAGAGACATCTGAAAAAAGGAAATGCATAAAAATTAACAGGTACCAGTAGATACCAATGCATCTAGGCTGATAATTTTGGTATATATACGTCCGATATCAAAAGACATTTATGTTTTAATGCAGTAAGACATCTGTCAGGTAACTACAGAAAAATGACAAATACAGTACATTAATTCTGGTTGTCCGAATTTCATAATCAAGCAAAGTTTTACTATAATTAAAATGTCAATATAAAGCAAATGAAAGTGGGTCTCTTTGTAAGAGGCAAGCCGTCACTCATGCATGCCATTTCTATGCCTAAATGATTTGTAGGTGAGCTCCACACCACTCGTCCTAAGACTGTATGCCTGGTTCGTTCTGCAATAGCAATGTATTGTACATGACCAACAGATGTACACACCAGGGAAGACATTCAATGGGTAAAATAGATTGTCCATCAATTGTTGGCCAAAAGCTTAGATGTTCCATCTCCCCCAAACCCCTATTAGGGGTTTAAGGAGCTTGAACAACAAAGCTTATGAGTTCCTTGCTGATGTTCCTCTTCTCTGAAACAACTATTTGATAAATAGTGTGTGTAATACTCAGTATTATTCTTTCCAAACAGCCTTGGATGCTGATGTGGCATTAAGCACCAATAAATAAATATTCAGTTAAAAAATCATTAGACCAGACATTAATTTATGAAGTGTTACTCAATTTTGTCATTCATGGTATTAACTGACTGAGTGCTGAGTTATTTTTCAAGGATGATTTGAAATATGAGTATTTTTTTCCCAAGATGCCATGCAACCAACAAGGGAACCCTTAGTTTAGTAAGATTTTGTTCATGAACAATTGTTTTGTCACAATTTATTGGAGAGTGTCTGTTGGCAATCTCCAATAAATTGTAACAAAACAATCTCATATAAACATTTTTTTCTGCTGTTAGAAAAACAACAAGCCCCTGCAGATAGTGTAAAGCTACTAACGTGGCTTTCAGCATTTTTCAATAGAGCCATGACAGTGGCTTCCAGCACTCAACCAGTTAAATTGCTAGTCTTTAGTGAAATACCACTAGTTCGGTAAATGGCAGGGGGAGCAGCTTGCTTGATGCCTAAAGTGATTTGGAGGTGAGCTGCTACTTCTACCCCTTAACTTCAGTTTATATACACAATTAATTGACAAATTTGTACAGAAGGTATGAAAAATAGTTAAGTGTTAAAAAATTATAAATTTAAAGTAATTTGTATATTTTTTATACTTACCAATGGTCTAGACTTAGCTGGTGCAAACTCATTAATTTCCAGGGCCAAACACAAATTTTGAATTCAAAGTCCTATCTGATCCTCCATACTTTTGTTTACTGTGCATGTGCGGTAACCAGGAAGGTACTGAAATTGGCAGCAACATCATTCTTCCTAGTTATGCCTGCTAAATGTTATATATCAGCAGAGAGGTATGAGTGCCCACTAATGGGAGGGCCATCTCCATCTGGGCCATTGATAAGTATAAAAAATATACAAATTACTTTAAATTTATCATATTTTTATACTAAAACCAATGGCCCAGACTTAGCTGAATCGTTAAAAGGCTGGAGGGCCTAGGACTTAGATGAAAAACACTATCTCTATTACTCCACATTAAAGAATAGCTCCTATAGGAGAATAGGAGAAGTCAGAGGAATTACATATGTCTTTCTCTTAATGAAAAAAGAGAACGACATAACACCAATCATATCTGGGAGTAATACACATTAATTTCTCCATTTTATGCCAGCATAACCCATTATGCTAATTTGGTGAAGGAAACCAATTATAAAGCTAGTCCAGAGAATGAGACGCTTTATACTCATTTAAAAGTGGTCGAGGATTGTATAATAACGCCTGTTTGACACGTAACATATACAATGCTTCACACAGAGCTACACTTTAAAAGCAATACAAAAATGAGACATAATTGTTGCTTCATACCGAGCTACACATTAAAACCACCCAGCACCGACGCTGGTCTACTGTCACTGGAGGAGGTATTCCCTTGCTTTTCACTATAAAGACAGATGATATAAAGGGAAACACCATCCCTCACCCTTCCCCTTGTTCTGAAGGAAAAATCTTCCGAACGAAAAGAGCAGCGGAACAGCGTCAGTGCTCGAACAGACTGCCTAAGACATCTCTGAGATGTATTATTAATTTACAACATAGTGTGCGACAGAAAGAGGACCCAAGGATCTAAGGTCACTGGAGATAGATTCAGAATTTCTAAGGTAAAACTTAGTAAATGAAGAAAGTAACATCCAGTAGGCTGCCTTCATTAAATCAGTCATAGCAATACTATTTGAATAAGCCCAAAAAGAAGACAGTGCTCTGACCTCATGCGCTGAAATCTTATTGACAAAGTGTTGATCTGAAGATAGATTCTCGTAGGCGATTTATATTGCCAATTGAATCCATCTAGCGACTGAATGAACAGAAATATTCCTTCTGTTAGGCATAAGAGAAAGGAAAAACCTTTTTCTTCCTTTTCTAATAAAGCTAGATCATCGTGTATAGATGTGCATTGCTCTGACTGGACACAACAGCAGTCTTCGGTTAACTGAGGAAGGTAAGGCCTCAATGACAAAAGGCTCCGGCCGTTTATTCAGAATCTGATTCTTAGCTAAGAATCCCACTTCCGTAGTAAGAGTAATAGTATTACCCACACTACAGTAATGGGAATCTTCAACAGATAATGCATGAAGTTCATTAACTCTTCTGGCAGAAGCGAGGGCTAAGAGAAATGCTGTTTTGTAGGTTAGAAATTTAAATTCTACATCATCTAACGGCTCAAAAGAAGCTTCCTGAAGCTTCAAGAGAACCCAACCCAAATCCATTTAGGAATTAATCTGAGGGTTCTAGGTCTATTAACAGAGATATTTCTAACTATTTTGGATAAAGAAGGATCTGATCCAATAGCCAAGTTATCATGATGAGCATATGTATATGATAACATAGACCTATAGCCATTAATCGTGATGGGCTGCAGTTTGAGTTCGTCAAACAGGTAGACCAGAAAATTGGCAATTTGAGGAATAGATGGATCATAAATATCTACCAACTGTTTTGTACACTAATGAAAGAAAACTTTCCAATTCGCTGAGTAATTCAGTGAAGAAGAGGAGCTTTTACAGTTAGAAATTGCATCCATGGCTCGTCCTGAAAATTATAAATTTAAAGTAATTTGTATATTTTTTATACTTACCAATGGCCCAGACTAGCTGGTGCAAACTCAAAGTTATCAAGGGCCAAACACAAATTTTGAACCCCCCACTAATCCCCAAAATTTGCTTGCAAAACCGAAAATTGAAAGTCCTATCTGGTCCTCCATACTTTTAATCTCTGCGCATGCGCAGCCATCAGGAAGTGACAGGAATTGGCGCCAACATCATTCTTTGTAGAAAAGAGTACTACATAATAACTCATCGGGGAGGTATGAGTGCCCACTCATGGGAGGGTCATACTTGTCTAGGCCATTGGTAAGTATACAAAATATACAAATTACTTTAATTTATAATATTTTTATACTATAATCCAATGGCCCAGACTAGCTGAATAGTAAAAAGGTGGAGGGCCTAGAACTTCAGAATTAGTAGACCAACATAGTTCCAAACCTGTAATCCAAGGTGAAAGGAAATTAAATTTGAAAGGAATTACATGTATGTCTCTCTATACAGTAATAGAGAAGACATATCATAAATAAGGAGCCAAATTCAAGTAATTCCGCATTCTTAGCATGAAGACTATGCTAATTTGGATGTAACAAGTTCCCAATTTTTAAGGCTAGTCCAGACTAAGCCCCAAAAATTAGGATGGCGTATTTGAGAATGAGAGGATATCCCCCCACAGACATATGCCTTATACAATAAAACACAAACAGCATCCAGGATATAATTTACAGACAAGACATTACCGAGTTCATTATTCGAGTGAAATGCCCAGGGGGCCAGATTCAGATCAAAGCATATTGTTCTGAACTGAATACACCTTCCCTTGTACGGTGGACTTCACTCATAGTTACATACTTATCAAGCCGGAGGAGAGGTAAAAAAATCCCCCCCCCCTTTTTGAAGGAATCTTCTTCAAAAAGAAAGAGGGGAGCGCTCTGGAATCAGTAAATGTGGTACCAAATAACAATATAAATATTCGTCGAACAGGCACCCGGGTATTAATTATTATTAATGAATTGGTGCTTAACACCACTTGAGAAATTAAGGCTATAGCGACGATCCCGGTAATTAATATTGCCCGCTATATAACGTATATGCAGATAGGTTGAAAACCGGTGATATAATATATAACATACACATGTCCAATCGAACCACAATGAACGATCTCTGGAGAGTAAACACACTTCCGAGGTAACCCACAGGCGATCACATTCAGGTGTACAATAAATTCCAGTAAAAACACTCCCTGACGTGTACGATCCGATATCTGACATTATAAAAGCGTGAACATATGGTTCTGACATTAATAGAAACCTGGATTTAGAAATGGAAGTAGGTATGATTAACCAGCTCCGACACGGACCACCCCCAAAATAATTCATAATTTCTAAGGTCCATAACATACAATAAAGCATCAGCCTAATAATCATTATGAGCGTGAGCATGAAAATCCTGCATGTAATCATCTGAATACCAGTTAACTGGTTATGCAGCCTCCGAGGTACCCAAAGACTAGCAATTATTTATGATGAAATATGCGCTCGTATATGACATATAGACGAATAATCACAGGAAACCAACCAACAAAAAAGTGGATGTGCCCATGAGGTCGCCATAGAACATGACCCAGCCGCCAGTCGAGAAGTGAAGAAATGCATGTATGTATTTAAACTCATACAAGGCTTGCTGGAAGAAAACTATGCCTTGCCCGGTAATCGCCTCTAAACACATTGGCGGTGGGGGGATTCAAAGTCATATCGAACCCCTCCTCACCCGCATTACTTAATCGTTCTTGTGTTAGTCATAAAATAATATAGGAACCACAATGGTTCCCTCACGTCTAACCGACTCCATTATGGAGAAGGACGTGAAGAACAAACGCTTCCCCTTATAAAGAAGGTCCTCTTGTGGAGGAAGCTTCCGGGGGAACATCCCATAACAGACACTTGAGTAGACTGATCCAAGGTTTCTGTGACGACAGAGGTTCTACTAGTAGGATTCACTACAAGACTGTTTGATCTTAAACATAATCTACTGAATCAAATGAATTGGAGGATACGCGTATCCTATCATCCATCCCCATGAGATCTGCAGAGCGTCTACAGCATACCCTCAATGGTGTGGGCATGGCAACACAAACGACGGTAACTGATTGTTCCGGTGCATCGCAAACGGATCTATCATGGGGCGATCCCTCTGGTAGCAAATCTGTCCAAATACTCGCTTGAGCGTCCACTCCAATTGTAACAGGCAACCTTTCTGAGAGAGCGAGTCTGCTAGTACGTTCAGACGACACGGTATATGACAGACAGAAAGATGAACATGATGATTCATGATGTATTAGGAAAATCTTCTCCGTTGGTTGGCATAACGGAAATGAATGGTTGCAGCCCTGGTTCCCGATGTATGCTACTACTGTCGAGTTGTCCGACCAAATTGAACATGGACGTCCGTTATAATGTAAATCCAATGTTGTAGCGCTAGCTATAATTAACATCATCTCGTTGATATTTATGTGTTTCTCCTGGAACCGAGGGTCCCAAAGACCCTGACACTTCAAGACTGCGGGACTTAGGGTCGTGCCCCAACCTGTCTGACTCACATCCGTCATCATCATGAAAGCCGGATCCGGCAGTTGCAGCATAACTCCCTGAGTTAACCACTGAATATCTGCCCAATTTGAACCCTTGTTTTACTAGGTCCATTAAAATAATACTGGTTCAAGCGAAAGCATCGTCACACTCCAGTTATGAGTAAAGAATATCTGGAGGGGACGTGTGTGCAGGCGTCCCATCGGAATGAGATCCACAGCCGCTCCGCACAGCTCCAACAGTCGCATGAATTTCCTCACTATTAATGCGTCTGAGTGTAGACAAAAGCGAGCATAACAACTGACTAATTTCACTCTGGGTAATGGCAGACGAACCAGATTGTTGTGAGTCTCAAAGCTCAATCCCAAGTGAATAGATGACTTGTACGGAGCTAGATCCAACTTTTTCTCGTATACGATGAAGCTGAGACGTCGGAGTAATAGAAGCAGACTCTGAAATCGTTCTGAAGAATAATTCTATTGCCTATCCCTGTAGAAGGTCGTCCAAGTAAGCCGACGTTACCGCAGACAAAAGATCTCGTAAGTAAGACATTACCGAGTTCATTATTCGAGTGAAATGCCCAGGGGGCCAGATTCAGATCAAAGCATATTGTTCTGAACTGAATACACCTTCCCTTGTACGGTGGACTGCAGGTACTTTTAGAATGCCAGATGAACCAGGACATGAAAGTATGGATCCTTACATCTATGCTTGCCGTCGCATAGTCGATCACTCGAACGTTCGCTTCTACCGACTGAATGATTTCCATAAATAAACTTTTAGAGCCATGATAAACTTGCTATCCAGCACAAGTCTATTACTGGTCAGAACTAGCCGTCTGGCTTTGGTAAGAGGAACAGGTGACTGTAAAAATCTTGAGAATCCTGATTCTTGATGACCTGTATTGCTTCCTTTGATAAGAGAGCTTATACCTCCGGTAGGAGAATCTCTCTTATGCAAGAATTTTATGGAAGATTTGTCCAACGCGGACAACTTGTTAGTGGGGTTTTACTCGGAATGATAGCCGTAAGCTGTCCGAGACTACACTTCTCACTCACTGATCTTCCATGATTGTTATCCAGTTTTTTGCAGAGCTTGATAACCTTCCGCCAACTGGCCTGCAATAGAGGTCTAAACCATCACCTGTATGACCTGCGAGGCTTACGGGAGAAGGAACCACATCCTCCCCGCGAAAAACCTCATCTTGTCGGCCTAGGGGCGTCTGACCTATAGTCCCGATCAGACCTACACCCCTTTCCCCCTTTCCCGAGTCGCTATACTGATGACCTTATTAGTAATTATAAGAGGGTTTCTCGTGAGGAGTTTCCTTTTGACGATTTTTGTATGGATCGCCCTCCTTTATTTTTGTCTGCTGAAGCGGGTCGTTGATATGCCGACTTCAATAGCAGAGCACCAGATGCTTTCTTAGTAGCCTGTTCATACACTAACGAAAGCTAATCGTAGAAAATAAAATGTCCGGAAACCGGAGCGACTCGGAGAGAGCTTTTCACCTTGTCATCTTATCAGTGATGACGACGCAAGGGCAGCATCACGTCTGATTAACTCCAGCTTAGCCACCATTAGGGTGGAGTTATACGTGATATACATAATTGCCCTGGAAAGAACTCTAAGAGAGGTACAAACATCCTCAAATTCCTTTCCATTGAAATGTTATGCCATAGCTCTTGTAAGGTGATCTGCGTAAGACATATAACGTCCAAATTCGCTCTATTTGAAGAAATTGCCGTCTCAATTGCGTCTGAGTGAATAGTGAATCATACAGGTAAGGATACCTCTAGATCCCCGGCCTGCTCATCCAAATGCAGAAGAACTCTCTGAACATCTTCCCCGACCGTTTTTAAATGAACGTGGTCCAAAAAACGCTATGTATACGGAAGATGAAGATAAGAAACCACCTTCTTCCTCGCACTCAAGAGAATAAGTGCGGCGTCGTCTATATGGCTGAAGGCCTGCGACACCTGGATAAACTGAACCAGAAAAGAAAGGACTTCCTCCTTTGTCTGAATAAAGTCTGCACCTAACGACGCCAGCGGTTTCTCTCGTCGTCGCATCATTCTGATTCGGCGGAACAAAATCAGGGTAGTATTGATGGATGAAAGCCATAGCAACCATGTACTGTTCCGAAAGGGAAGGGTAATCCTCTTCCTTATCCCTTTCACCATCCGACAGAATCAGTTGCGAATCTCGGACCATTGCATCTGCGTGAACAGATGACTGGACCGATACAGCACCGTCCAACAGCTCAGATTCTGAGGGAGGCTGTGTCTGCACTTGCTGGGATGCTGCGATTAGCTGCACAATCTGCGACAGCAAGTCCGTCATCGAGGCCTGAGGAGCAGTGGATTTCCATTCCTTAGCCACATGCTGCTCCTGGGACGGTGTGTCGGAAACAGATCCTTTCTCCAAATGTCCCGATGATCAAGACCTCGTCTCCCTAGCTACCAGAACCTCACCGCCAACAACGTACTGCGACACCCGACTCCAACATCAGTCATACCAGTGCAACACAAGAATGACAAGAGTCCGCAGGAGTGTATCAACTAAAGTCGATATCAGTCCTCCAAATTCCTCAACAATATATATCTATAACTGAGATACATGAATAATAGCAATCATAATTAAATTCAAAATATTTTTTTGTAAACAAAAAAAAATTTTGAAAAATGCCCAAGTTCCCAAAGGGAACATGAAGAGCCCAAGAGAATCCCGATAGAGCCTAAGTGTGGACAAAATCCAAAATTTTTTGAGCTACACTACCGGAATAATAATCCATGTATCCTACAGTATATTACAGTAACAGAATATAAGAAACTACCTATATATGAGGACACTGATAATGTAAACAATGTCAATGTAAACATGACATCAGGCACACAAAAAGGCCCAAAATCAGAACCAATTGAAATGCTATCAAATGCAAAGCTAGATCTTCATACGAAGAAAAAACAATACAATGGATAGAAGATGCAAGACTAAACGGCCTAACACCCCTAGGGTGAGGACGTAACCTTGGGGGAAGAAACAGAATAATATTCTGTAGTGAATGTTAAACTCCCAAGAAATTTAATAAAAAATTTCAATAAAAAATAGCCAAAAAGCTTAAGAGTTTAACAGGAAGGGCTCATGGAAGGATAGGGAAGGAATACTAAACAAAAACACCGCTGAACACTTCCTTCATCCAATAACAGCCTTGTATCCACCAATTCTTGCATTGATTTGTGTCTGGCATCCTCAAAAAAGGAGATTTTAAAGCACAGATGTCATTTCATTGTTGATGACTTTTAGGGCCAAACAAAGAATGATGTTGGCGCCAATTCCAGTCACTTCCTGACGTCTGCGCATGCATGGAGAGTAAATGTATGGAGGGCCATATAGGACTTTCAATTTTTGGTTTTGCAAGCAAATTTTGGGGATTGGGAGGTTCAAAATTTGTGTTTGGCCCTTAATAACTTTGAGTTAAGCACCAGCTAATCTGGGCCATTGGTTTACAGTGTAAAAATACTAGAATTAGCCTGCGGTGACAGTTCCGGCATCAGAACTTCACCCAGAAACTAAACAACAGGCATACAATAAGCCCAAAGTCAGTAACCGATCAACCACTACCTGATGCAAAGCCAGATCTTCAAAGGAAGAAAAAACAATGCATCTGGTAGAAGACGCAAGACTTCAAACGTCCAAAGACCCCTTGGTTGGGGACGTAACCACGGGGACAACCAGAATAAACATTCCATAGATCACGTTAAACTCCCAAGAAATTTAATGAAAATTTCAATAAAAAAGCCAAAAAAGCTTGGGAGCTTAGCAGGAGGGTTCAGGGGAGGAGAGGGAAGGAACATTTAACAAACAGTAGGTTTAATCATTAGCAAGAATGATGACATTCAGGTCCATGTCCCAAAAATGGGAAACATGAATAATTTTACATAATTATTTTAAAGTTACAGCCCTGAACATCTAAAACTACCATGGTTCACTTCCAGCATCCTTTCACATCCTTGAATCCACCATAATCATCAATGACTTGTGTCTAGCATCTGCAAAAAAAGAGATTTTAAAGCACAGATGTCAGTTCAGATGTTTACTGACTTGGGCCAAATAGAAGAATGATGTTTGCTCCAATTTCAGTACCTTTCTGGTTACCGCGCTTGCGCAGTAAACAAAAGTATGGAGGACCAGATAGGACTTTGAATTTTTGGTTTTGTATGCAAATTTTGGGGATTGGTGGGATTCAAAATTTGTGTTTGGCCCTGGAAATTAATGAGTTTGCACCAGCTAAGTCTGAGCCATTGGTTTTAGTATAAAATATTATATTCAATTAACAGGGTTATACAACTAAAAAATATCCAATTAAGTGGTCTCCACTGTACACATAGTTTCCGAATTACTTTTGTAAGTACCATCTTCTAGTGGGGGTGCAGTGGCGTTGCGGTAACCGGTTCTCGTCAGATCACAGAAGTTAAGCAACATCGATCCCGGTTAGTCCTCGGATGGGTGACCATCTGAGTGATCGATTCGGACTCCCACATTGTGTCCTTGGGCAAGGCACTTAACCCCGATTGTCCACATGGGGGCACGATGACGCCGTGTACTAAGGCATACTGCACGTCGGTGGTGTGCATGTCTTCAACCAATCTGACCCTGCCTGTGCAGTGCGGAGTTACGATGTTAGGGAGCTGGCAGCTGCTCGTCATTGCTCAGTGGTTCTCTCCGGGTACTCCAGCTTCCTCCACCCGTAAAACTGTCACGGTCATGATTAGCCATTGTGCATAAGTATGTGAACTTAAACACCAATAAATAAATAACCATCTTCTAGTCATACTAGATAAATGGTTAAAATAAAAAAAAACTTACATTCCAGGTAGACTGATATCCTCCTGTATCTATGGAAGAACCAAATATTCCTTGATCACTGTCTTCTAGTTTCCTCAAGGGTTCTCTTCTCACCGTCAGAGGATCCATTGGACCCTACAAATAAAGGATATCTTCAATACATTCTACGCAAACTATGGTGCAAAAACTGTGGTCATATCTCGTAAGTACTGCTGGGTTCCCACACTCAAATAAGAACAAAATACCAGGACTTTCAAGGGCTGTTTGAATATTTTCAAAATTTTACAAGGAAAAAAAACCTTCATGTTTTCCAGTAAAAAATTTAACATTCTCTCGACCTCACCTCAGGGTCATATATCGACTCATCCTGACAAACTCGTTGATATATGGCCAGAGATGAAGTCTCGACTTCAGTATACCATCTTCAAAACCCACATGCTGGTAATAACCTATATGGATTCTAAAATTCATGTTCGCACAATAAATTCTAATGGAAACACACAATGTGACTTTTAACCTTAACCCTTAAAGGACTGAAATGCTTTTATACATTTTTCTACAACATGCCAGTTTATGTTTCCAACTTTGCAGTTGCAGCCAGACATTTCTTTGGTAGAAACAACTGCCAATTTACTGAGAATCTATTGTGGAAGTTTATCCAAAGACTGCATGGTTTGGCATCTCTTCAAACGTAGTAAAAACTGACTAAAGTCAGAAATAGCATACTAAGGGTTAAAAGGTAAGGTCAATTTTGCAAATGTTCTAGCACAACAGTTGGTGCTCTTATATAGACTCAGCAGTGTTTTCTAGCAAAGTCTTCGTTGGTGATAAGAAAATGTGGCAGTTATTGCGTTGAAAACAAATTCTCATCTCTCAACTTCTCTAGTGATTCATATCTGACTTCCCATGCAATGCCAAATGCTTTGGCTTGTTTAAAAGAAAACTTAACATTCTATACTACTGTACTTTATCAAAGATCCAAAGGAGAGCCAAAAGATTTCAACTTTCTGCATGCTATTATCAAATATTCCTGCATGGGACAGTAAATCTGTTTCCACTGCATTAAGTATAATTTGAATACTTTTAACCAATTTTCCTTAGTACATAAAATCAATGTAATGACCAGTGACTTTTTTGAGTCAAACTGTATGGATTTTCTTTATGAATTCACAGCATCCATGACTAAAACGTTTAATGCTAGACAATAAATTTGGAAATTCTGAAGTAAAAAAATTAATATTTATAGTAGCATATTGTCAAAATACTCACCACAGGCTTTTCTTGTTGCTTAATAAATCTTATATTAGATGCTGGAGTAGGTGCTGGTGCAAAGGAACTCTCTCTTCCAGCTGAAGAAAACTCTCTTGGCTGTCTGTAAGGCCTATTCAGCTTACCCATTTGTTTTGATTCTCTAACATTCCTTCAAAACAATACCACAAAACATATACCAATATCGTGTCGGAAAGCATTTTTATTACCAATACTTTGAAGTATTACTATAAAGCTTTAAGATTTTTTCCTTTTAACAGAGAACATTATCCTGGATAATGTTCATTCAAATTACAACGAATAAGACAATAAAATATTGCTGTGCAATAACATACCAAGATTTTACCAAAAAGGGGAGGGCTTTTCAAGCTGACAGAAGAATGGGGAACTGGCCAATCATAAAAGATTTTACACAACCTTGTGAGTCAAGGGGATGCACAAGTAGTGAACCCCATTTGATATTGCTTGTTTTCTGGAAGTAGAATATATCCATATTTGGTTCAGTTTCCAACCCAGCAGGCACATATAAATGCATCTTCACTCAGCTGGGAAAATCAATTGTCAAATCTAATTCCTCCTTTCAGCAATAGAGCTGGGCATTTTTTTTGTTTTTGTTTTGAGGATTGGTTATGGTTTTTGCTGTAAACCAGAAAACAAAACTACAAGACCCATCAAAAAATGGTTGAATGGTTTTACTATGTTTGTACATACCGGTAAACTGATCAAACTACCTTGCTTGGGGGGAACTGGACTAGTGGCCCCTATGGATCTGCAAAGGGGCAAATACATCATTTCTCATTGTCTCATTTTCTCCCTTACTGACTCATCTGAAGGACGAGTCAATAAGGGAGAAATGTTGCAATGAGAATACAACATAGATTAGGTCTAAAAAAAAAAATAAAAAATCTGTTTATCAGGCCCTCTGCATGGTCCTTTGGTCTCTTTTTATAACCAATGTAAACTTGAAAAAAAAAAAAAAAAATTAAATGGTTTATGTCTGATATTTTACCCAAGTTAAAAAATTTGATAAAAAAATTTGTCCGATGAATGCAAGAAGGCTTTGCAATGCTTTAGCATTGCAAAGCCTTCTTGCTCCCAAGGGACGAAATACACCACCTCCCATGCTATTCTGTAGATTATGAGGCCTAAAACATAAACCAAGAACATGAATTTTTGATGGCAAAGAAATAATTACAGAAATAAAATATAAAATAAAAAACTGCTCGCCCGTGTGAAATTTTACAAATAATGGCATGAGAAACAGAAGATATACTTTGTGTGGCCTTAGATGAACTTTATTGATTTGAAACCCAAATTTATGTTTTTTGTGACTGAATAGGCTTGGTAATTGAGCCCCTAGAATCCCAAAGAATGATCAGAGGGAAGTCAGACTGAACTCAATAAAGATACTTACAGACAGGGCTTTGTGTGGTGAGAGGTGTCGTATAAACTAATGGCGATTTTTTGCCAAGTTAAGGAGCCTGAAGTGCTATTTACTATATGTTCTTAATGCCTGGAAAAACTGACCTGAAACCAAGGTTATTTCCGGAAAGTGAACCGAAACCGAATCTGAAAAATATAAATCTCTCAGCTCGCAAACTATACAAAGGCAATGTTTGAAACCTGTTTCCTGCACTTGAATCTGTATTCAGCCGAATGAGTTTCCAGGACCTTCCTGGTATATTTTAAAGGGTTTTCCTGGACCTATAGATAGAAAACTGTGAAGCATTAAATTAATGTTGACATTGATAGCCTTATTCAGAATCAACATTGAATCTGCATCCTGATTCATATATTTTCGAGACGGGTCACTGGTAAATAAATGTCCTCCATCAACAGAATCATGCCACATAAAGGAAAGAATTGAGGGCTGGTGCATTTTAAGTTCAATCGGCATATCAGCATGTTTGTTTGCCTTACAAGCTGTATTGTTACAACAGTTCTTATAAAGTGGAGGCCAGGAATCCTATGCGCCACTTTATAAGTACTGTTACAGCAATGTAACTTTTGAGCTTTATAAGTACTGTTATAGCTAGTGATGTTCCGATTAATTGAATTCGTCTAGTATTGCTCGTTTAGACCTTTATTTTGATTAATCGAGTAGATTTTCGTGTACTCGAATAAGACTTAGTAAAACTAAGAAACTTTGGAAGCTGAGAAGTGGTACGAAAATCATCGCGGAGATTTCATTTCCAGAAGACATCATGATGATGTCGAAAATGATTTTGTCGCTGGCTTTGGAGTTCAAGCTTTCAAAATTATGTGTAGAAATAAATATATTTGTCATTATAAATGTGGAACAAGTGACAAGGTCCAGTTCTGCAAAAAAAATTGCATTTGATAAACAGATGAACCTTTAAAACCCGATGCGTAAGAAGTAATTTTGTCACCTATTTACATGGTAAATGCCACGCTCGTACGCAATACCAATTAGTGCAGCTGTTCTGAAAAAGGGGTATCGCGACTGTGAAGTTTGAAAACAAGGTTAACTTTAGGTTGTTTCTCTCTTTATTCTGAGAAGTGAAGACCGGATTAGAGTTTTTCAACACTGAAGTTGAAAACCGTGATGACGGGTTTTCTGTAATTGTTTCGGTTTTGGTTTTGATAACAAAACCAAAACCAAACCAAATTTTCGGTTAACCACCCATCTCTACATGATGGTCTTTCTATCAGACAAAGATTATATTACGCAGGGAAGATCATTTCCAGCAATATTCAGCTTCCCATTTTACCCTTTACCTAACACAGTATTTTTAAAAAATAAATTAAATTTCACATTTTTCAAAAACAAATTTCACAATTCTTCAATAAAATCATGAAATACAGATATAATTAGAACCCGCCCGGCGAGCTAGTTCTAATGATATCCATATTTGTATGGTTTTATAGAGAAACTTCCAAGATACTTTAGGCTGTGGTAGGCTTCATGTTCTGGCCTTTTTTACTGCTATTTTAGGTAAAGGGTTAATTCAACAACCTGGGAATTTGATTCTACATGTTAGAAATGTGAACTGATGGAGAGTGCAAATAACAAAGTAAACATGAATAAGTCCCAAATGTGCAGTGTGTTGTGATATTCTCTGCACATGAATGGACATCGTTTATCTGGCTTTGAAAGAGCATGGCACACATGACATTCAGTTGTGAAAAAGAATGCCCCTTTTCAGACAATACATCCACAGGACATGCAGGGAGATATAGATTTTTTAGAAAACTGACAGTTTGGAGGGTGAGACTGCTCTCCTGATTGAAGTTTCTCATTTATAAATTGTCCCTTGAGTATTTTTTTTATCTCCCAGGATTTTTTCTCAAATAAATGAATACCTATCTTTGAAAAATAGGCCGATGAAATCGTCAGATGTGTACCCATACGTGCAACTAGTAGAAAGCTGTATGACGGAGGGCCACCACGGATGCCGACATTATGTACACAATACAAGGTATGGGTACATACAGAAATGGATTGGAGGAGTGTCTAATTTGATGGATAAAGGGTTAATATCTCCGGAGCAAACTATCAGATTTACATAAAAAACTATACAGCACAGCACATCAGTAACCTGATTAAATATATAAAGTAACATGACAATCGGATTGATATTTTTTGAGTTATCTCATGCCAAAGGGATTTGAGGAATTTTCAATTTGAAGGATAAAGGGGGTTAATATCTCTGGATCAAATTATCAGATTTACACCAAAAACTATACAGCTCAGCACATCAGTAACCTGAACACAATTATAAAGTAACTTGACAATCCAAGCAATATTTTTCAAGTTATCAAATGCCAAAGGGATTGGAGAAATTTTCAATTTGAAGGATAAAGGGTTAATATCTCAGGATCAAAATAACAGATTTACACCAAAAACTGTACAGCTTGATACATCAGTAACCTGAACACAAATATAAAATAACTTGACAATCCAAGCAATATTTTTCAAGTTATCAAATGCCAAAGGGATTGGAGGAATTTTCAATTTGAAGGATAAAGGGTTAATATCTCAGGATTAAATTATCAGATTTACACCAAAAAGTTAAAAAATTTATAGTAATTTATATATTTTTTATACTTACCAATGACCCAGACATAGCTGCTGGTGCTAACTCTTAAAATATAGGGCCAAACACAAATTTTGCCCCCCAATCCCCAAAATTTGCATCTAAAACCAAAGAAAACATGTCCCGAATGGCCCTCCACACTTCACCTCTACTGCGCATGCGCAGTGTCAAGGACGATCCGAAATTGGCGCCATTAATCATTCTTATAACCAGTGCCTGGTAAGCGCTATGTACTCAGCGGGGAGGTATGAGTTCCCAACTCCTGGGAGGGCCATCCCCGTCTGGGTCATTGGTAAGTATAAAAAATATATAAATTACTATAAATTTTTTAACATCTTTATACTGTACCAATGACCCAGACATAGCTGAATAGTAAAAAGGCTGGAGGGCCTAGAACATAGAGCAAGTTGGAATACGCTCAATTATATAAAATAGAGTCATCCCCTCTAGGGAAAAAGAAGTATTAGGCCTTACATGTATCTTTCTTATTTATGATAAATTAGAAAGAAACAACACCTTCCAAAATTGAGCATCATACATCCATGTACTCTATTAATATCTAGTATAATCCTTATACTAATAATTTTTAAAGTAAGCCAATAAATAAAGAAAGTCTAGAGAATAGAGACTCTTTATACTCCTTAAAAGTGTCTGAGGAATGTATAATAACGTCCGTATGACACGTGCTATATTCAAAAGCTATACTTTAAAAACTAAGACCTGAATGAATTTTTAAAACATAAACTTCTCACTAAAAAGCCATCCCAGTAACAGCTCAGGATTACTATCTCCGGAGAAGGTATCCCCTTGTTTTCATAGTAAAACAGGTGACCCAAGGGAACACCCTCCCAGAGCGAAGAGGGCAGCAGAACGGAGTCACCTAGCTATAGTAGCAACTGTTAAGTGAATGACATTCTGAGCAGTAGATAATAGACCTAACAATAGAGGCCTCCAGAAATGGACTCGATATTTCTGAGATAAAAATTCATGAATGTGGATGGCTGAGCGCAATGAGCAGCCTTCAAAAATCTATAATAGCGACACTATTAATGTAAGCCAAAGATGTAGAAAAAACTCTTACTTCATGAGCCGAAATCTCAAGCACAACTGCTGAGTCAATGATATACCATAAGCAGTACCGATAGTTAATTGAATCCATTAGCAAAAGAATGGAGCGTAACGTCCTTCTATTAGGCATCAAAGACAGAAGAAGCTTACGTCCGTAGTAATAAACAGATATCTGTTTATAAATACGTAAACTCTAACCGGACAGAGTAAAGGAGTATGCCCGTACGAAGACAGAAAGACCTTAATAACAATAGGTTCCGGATATTTATTAGGAGCCTGACTCTTAACCAAAAATCCAACCTAAATAGTAAAGGAAGTAGTGATTCCGAAACTACGAAAGTGAGAATCATCCACCGATAGTGCATGAAGCTCACTGACTCTTCAGTAAAAGAGAAGCCAACAGAATTACTGTCTAAAAGGTCAGAATTTGAAAACTACTGTTTCCAGAGGCTCAAATGATTACTTAGCTAAAAAAGAACCGAAGATAAATTCCATATAGAAATTTAATCTAATGATTCTAAGTCTATTTATCGAAAAGTTACTAACTGACTTAGATAAAGAGACATAAGACTCAATTGTAAACTATCATAGAGTGCATAGGTATGAAATAACATAGACCTATAACCTTAATAGTAACAGGCTGCAGTAGATCTTGTCAAACAAGTATACTAGAAAGTTGCAATGACTAGTATGGAGGGATCAACAATATCAACATAGTGATCCCTACACCAACGACGGAAGAGCCTCCACTTTGGCCGCATAGTATAGCGAAGAAGAGGTTTTCCTACAGTAAAAAATCGCGTCCAAAGCTCGTCCAGTACAATGCTTACAATGCAATAAGGACCACACAACGGAATACGTGAAGGTTGAGACCTTGCGGGTTGTGATGAAGATGACACGATTTTCCCCAGCGAAAGAAGATCCTCTCATAGAGGAAGTTTTCGCGTTAAGTCCCACAGTAGACATCTGAGTAAATTTACCCACGGTCTCTGTGAAGACAGAGATGCTATCAACAGAAATGTATTGTGGTTGTTTATCTTAGCAATACTTGCTGAAACAACAGCGCAGGAGGATACGCATATCCTATCATTCCGTCCTATTAGATCAATAGAGCGTTAACAACATAAGCTCAGAGATCCGGACATGCAAACACATACGCCTGCAATTGATTAGCAAGTTGTGTCGTAAAAAATTATCATTGGGCGCTCCCATTGATAGCAAATCTGATTGAATACTTGTTTGTTGAGAGTCCATTCTGACAGCAACAAGCGACCCATACGTGAAAGGGAGTCCGCTAATACAATCAGACGACCCGGAATATGAAGGACCAAAGCAGAACTTGGTGTACTATAACAAACGGAAGGATTCTTTCCATTAAATTGAATAACGGAATCGAATGAGTGCCTCCCTGGTTCCGGAGATACGCAACCTCTGTCGTATTATCGGACAGGATTTGGACATGCGTTTCTGAATAATGTTCATCCAATGACATAAAGCAAGCCAAAATAACATTATTCCGTGGAAGATAAGTGCTTGCCTAGAGACTGCAGAACCCAAAGACCCTGGCACTTCGAATCCGTTGGGATCAATATTGTACCCCAACCCGTTTCACTGGCAACCGTCATAATTATAAAACTCGGATCCGGCAACTGCAGTGGCACTCTCTGAGTCAACCACCGAATGTTTGCCCCAGTCTGAATCTCTTGCTACACTTGATAGACAAGAGAACGTGTATATCGAGCAATTCATGGATTGCTGAAAAGTTGCCGTCGAAGAGAAGCTTCTCCGAGACCGAAGCGACTCTGAGAGAGTTCTTCACCTTACTATCCACGCGCGGATGTAGCTAGGGCTGCGTCACGTCTAACCAACTCCAGGTTGCCACTGAAGGGCGGAGTTATACGTGGAAAAACTACTGCCCTTGAAAGAAATCACATTGAGGATCATCTCCCGGAATTCTTTCTCTTGAAGACGTAATGATAACGCCTCAGTAAGATGGACTACGTATGATAAAGCGTCTAAGTTAAGTCTATTAGACATCATTGTCGTTTCCAACATAGTGGTTGGAAAAGACATAGACGGTGAAAAAGATAAATTCCAGTCTTTAACCCCGCCGTCTAGACGCATATGAACTCTCGGTATGCCCTGTTCTGCCAAAATAAATTATTCCTAGGAATGATAAAAGGCAGAATAGAGCATTGCGGACAAGAAACTAAACTATCGTGCTTGGAAGCAGGCTTATATATATATAGCGTCGATAAATAATACAAATGTTCTAATGACATTATTGGACTGTGTCGGTAAGTCAGGGACAATGTCCCTGAACCAATCCAAAATTCCGTGTCCAATGACGCTGTAAGTCTCTTATCCAACATCGCAGCAATGTAGTCCGAAGGAAAAACCTCTGGAAGATAATGCCGGAAGAAATGTATGGCAGCTTCCATTGTTCCGAAAGGGAAAGCTCGAAATCATCCGAATCCCTTTCGCCATCCTGTCGGACCCTATAAAGCGTTCGGTCGTCCGAACTGGATGCAACAGCGGAGCGCACCGACCCAGCGCCGTCGGATAATTCCTGATCCGACCGAGAATCTGTCGATTGCTGGGATGCTGTGATAAACTGTGCTAACTTGGATAGCACGTCCGTCACTGAGGCCTGTGGAGAAGTGGTCTTACGATGCATTGCCGCTGGAAGCTCCGTGATCGTTACTCCGTGCATACTTCTATTATGCGAGCGAACGGAGTGTATAGGCCTCGTGTCCCTTGGCTACCGGATGACGTGACCTGTTCGCCGTGGAATCACTGAATGACGAAACTGGTTGGATACTCGAGGTCACGTAGCCAATGTGCGGTCGTGTGCGCTGCTGTGAGGATGAGGAAGCATTATCGACAGTCTCTCGGACTGTCAATATAACAGAGCGTCCCGAGCGACGGACATATGCTCCGAATGCGAAATATCTGAACCACAACATGCGGTCCCCTATGTTGTTGTACGAGAGAGGGACCTCTCTCGCTCACAGCCCGGACGGACTTGGACGAGCCAGGAACCGGACTAACAGGCTTCCTCCGATCTGTCCTCAATCCGTCATCACTGGGTGAGTACTAAAGTTATTATAGTGCTCGCATCACCCAAATCTCCTTCCTAGACCGCAACGGACGAACCCGGCTGCCGAACCATTCGATGAATGGACGCTACACCGGGTGAGCTAGCGAATGTCACTCCGTCGATCCTACAAGGGACCTCTTAGGCGATAGACATATTCCATGAGCACTTATTGCCCCTAGCTCTTCATTAACTATGACGACAGAGGCACACTTTGAAAGACATCTCCGTAACTTTGCGAACAAGAAACCAGAAATGCTTGGTAATAGCAAGCATATAATAATATATATAGCGTCGTTCAATAATTCAAAAGATTCATTATTGGACTATGTCGGAACTGAGGGACGATGTCCCTGAACCGAACCAAAAATTTCTAAGTCCACCGACGCTATCAGTTTCTTATCCGGCATCGCAGCATTCTGGTCCGACGAAAGAACCTGTAGAAGATAAAGTCAGATGACATACACAACATCATATGTTGTTCCGAAAGGGAAAGCTCGAAATCCTCCGAATCCCTTTCGGCATCCCGTCGGACCGGATGAAATTTTCGGACGTCCGTACCTGCGTGCGCGGAGCGTCCCGACCCAGCATCGTCGGATAATACATGATGCGACAGATTCAGTCGTCGCTGGGATGCTGCGATAAGCTGTGCTATTTGGGATAGCATGTCCGTCACTGAGGCCTGTGCAGTAGCGGTCTTACGATGCATTGCCGCCGGAAGCTCCGTGTACATTGACTCCCGCACACTTTCTTATGCGAACGTCCGGAGTCTGCAGGTCTCGTGTCCCTGGCTACCGGATGGTGTGACCTGGTCGCCGATGATTCTCTGATTGGTGAAGCTGACTGGATATCCGAGGTCACGTAGCCAAGAGCAGTCGTGTGCGCTACCATGAAAATGAGGAAGCCTTATTGACAGTCTCTCTGGACTGACTATATGTCGGAGCGTCCCGAGCGGCGGACGTATGCTCCGAATGCGAAACATTTTGTACCACAACATCTGGGGCCAGATGTTGTTGTACGAGAGAGGGGCCTCTCTCGCTCGCCGTCCGGATGGACCTGGACGAGCTAGGAACCGGACTAAAAGGCTTCCTCCGTTCTCCCTCTAATCCGCCGTCACTGGGTGTGCATTTGGTTGATTTATAGTGCTCGCATCACCCAAAAACTCCTTCTAGACCGCAACGGACGAACCCGGCTGCCGAACCATTCGATGAATGGACGCTACACCGGGCGAGCTAACGGACGTCAAAGGCCGTCGAACCTACTAGGGTCCTCTTAGGCAATTGGCGTATTTACATGAGCACTTTTCCGCTAGCTCTTCATTAATTGTGACGACGGAGGCACACTTTTGGAAGACATCACAGATACATCACCCTAATCTTGATCGTCTGAAATAGAAATTGATAAAGTAAAGTGACCCTGCGGGGAAAGGACCGGAATGTCCAATTCCCCACTAACATACCGTGACACATGCTTCCCATGTTGTCATCGAAATTATCACATACAGAACAGGAGTTAGTGCGAGTACACTGACTACATATACAATGATTATAAAAGTCAGAGGAAGATTTCCTCTTATTACAATTGACCAAAATCCTTTCAATGTGAAAAGAAAACAAAGTCCTAGTACTCGCACCAACCCCTGACAATCAAAATACATAATAATATGATCCATTAACACAGAAAAAATAATTGAAATCAAAAAATTTTGAAAAAATATTTTTTTCAGAACAGCCCAAGTTTCTGAAAAGTAACGTTGAGCCCCAATGGATCCCAAGTCTAAGTGTGGACAAAAATTTTAAAAATATTTTAAACAATTTATGCAACACTTACGAACAATAATAATGTATCTAGTTATGATTAAATTAACATCAAGATATTATTTTCAAGAAATCCCCCCTCACACAGAGGGCTGTTGTAAATGTAAACAATAAGTGTAAAAACACTAGAATAAGACTCCAGGCACCCTGGCCCGAAATCAGTTACCAATAATACACTATCTGATGCAAAACAGAGACTTCCAGGGAAGAAACTGTAGAACATCAGATGGTAGATGCAGAACACTACGCCTAACCACCCGTAGATGAAGACGTAAACATGGGGAAAAGAACAGAATTCATTCTGTTATTCAGCTAAAACTCCCAAGAAATTTTAGTAATAAAATTACAGAAAATATGCCAAAAGCATGGGAGAATAGCAAGAGGGGACTTAAAGGAAAGGGAGAGAGGAAAACACTGAACAAACAGTGTAACTTGATAACAAGAATGACAACAAAATGGCTGTTGCCTCGAAAGTTAAAAAATTTATAGTAATTTATATATTTTTTATACTTACCAATGACCCAGACTTAGCTGGTGCTAACTCTAACAAAACCAGGGCCAAACACAAATTTTGCCCCCCAATCCCCAAAATTTGTATCCAAAACAAAAAGAAATCATGTCCTAAAGGACCTCCATACTATGCCTCTACTGCGCATGCGCAGTGACGCAGACGTCCCGAAATTGGCGCCAATTATCATTCTTACTGGCAGTGCCTGGTCAGTGCTATGTACTCAGCGGGGAGGCAAGAGTTCCCAACTCCAGGGAGGGCCATCCCCATCTGGGTCATTGGTAAGTATAAAAAATATATAAATTACTATAAATTTTTTAACATTTTTATACTGTACCAATGACCCAGACTTAGCTGAATAGTAAACAGGCTGGAGGGCCTAGGACATAGAGGAAAATCCAATAAGCTCAACTATATAGTAAAGAGGTAACCCCTTAAGGAGTATTAGGCTTTACATGTATCTTTCTTATTTAATATTAAATTAGAAAGATACACTACCCTTAATAATTGAGCACAATAACATTCATGTTCTCTATTAACATCCAGTATAACCCTTATACTAATTATTTTTAAAGCAAGCCAATAAATAAAGTAGTCCAGAGAATTGAGACTCTTTATAGTCATTTAAATGTGTTCGAGTATTGAAAATTAAAGCCCGTTTGACACTTGACATATACAAATGCTTCACACCGAGCTACACTTTAAAAATAAGACATGAATGAATTTAAACATTAATATTACACTTTAAAACCATCCCGGAAGCGACTCAGAAATACTGACTTGGAGGAGGCATTCCCTTGCTTTTCACTATAAAGCAGGTGACCTAAGGGAACACACGCCCCCCCCCCCCCCCCCCCCCCCCCCCTTCCCCTTGCCCTGGGTCAAATAGCCCAGAGCGAAGAGGGCAGCCGGACGGAGTCACTGCCGGAACAGAAAGCCTGCATAACTATAGTTGCAACTGTTTAGTGGACGACATTCTGAGCAACAGATAACGGACCTAAACAATGCAGGTCTCCAGAAATGGACTCAATATTTCTGAGATAAAAATTCGTAAATGTGGATGGCTGAGACCAATAAGCAGCCTTCATTAAATCTGTAATAGCAACACTATTAGCATAAGCCCAGGAAGTAGAAAGAGCTCTTACTTCATGAGCAGAAATCTTAAGCACAGACTGCTGAGAAGAAGATAAATCTTCATAAGCAGTACGGATAGTTAACTGAATCCATCTAGCAATAGAATGGACTGAAATGTCCTTTCTATTAGGCATCAAAGACAGAAAGAAACGTTTCTGTCCCTTTCTGATAAACTGAGATCTCTGTTTATAGATACGTAGTGCTCTAACAGGACAGAGTAAAGGCCTACGCCCGTCTGAAGACGGAAGAGCCTTAATAACAATAGGTTCCGGATATTTATTAGGAGCCTGATTCTTAGCTAAAAAACCCACATTAGTAGTGAAGGTGATAGTGTTCCCAACACTACGATAATGAGAATCATCCACCGATAGTGCATGAAGCTCACTGACTCTTCTAGCAGAAGAGAAAGCTAAGAGAAAAGCTGTCTTATAAGATAAGAATTTGAAATCTACTGTCCCAAGAGGTTCAAATGGCTTTTCCTTCAATTTAAGGAGAACCCAAGCTAAATTCCACTTAGGAATTAATCTAAGAGTTCTGGGTCTATTTATCGAAAAGTTTCTAACCAACTTCGATAAAGAGACATTAGATCCAATTTGTAAACTATCATGATGTGCATAGGTATCAGATAACACAGATCTATAACCCTTTATAGTAACAGGCTGCACTTTGATTTCGTCAAACAAGTATACTAGAAAGTTTGCAATGTCTGGTATAGAGGGATCGAATATATCTACAGAATGATCCCTACACCAACGACGAAAAACCTTCCACTTAGCCGCATAGTTTAGTGAAGAGGAGGTCCTCCTACAGTTAGAAATCGCGTCCACTGCTCGTCCTGTAAAGTGCTTGCCATGCAAGAAGGACCGCACAACGGAAAAACGTGAAGGTTGAGACCTTGCGGGTTGTGATGGAGTTGGTGCGATTTCCCCTGCGAAAGAAGATCCTCCCGTGGAGGAAGCTTCCGCGATAGGTCCCACAACAGACACCTGAGTAGATTTATCCACGGTCTCTGTGGCGACAGAGATGCTACCAACAGAATCTTGCATTGAGATTGTTTTATCTTTAGCAATACTTGTTGAATTAACGGCGCTGGAGGATACGCATATCCTATCATTCCGTCCCAAGGAATCGACAGAGCGTCTACTGCAAATGCTCTTGGATCCGGACACGGAGACACATACGTCTGCAACTGATTGTTGAGATGTGTCGCAAATAAGTCTATCTTTGGCCATTCCCATTGGTAGCAAATCTGATTGAATACTTGTTTGTTGAGAGTCCACTCCGACGGCAACAAGCGACCCTTTCGTGAAAGGGAGTCTGCTAGCACATTCAGACGACCCGATATGTGACGGACCGAAAGAAGAACGTGATGTTCTAACGCAAACAGAAGGATTCTTTCCGTTAGATTGAACAACGGAACTGAATGAGTGCCTCCCTGATTCCGTATATACGCCACTACTGTCGTATTGTCAGATAGGATTTGGACATGAGCATCGTGAATAATGTCCATCCAGTGACGTAACGCAAGCCAAATTGACATCATTTCCTTGATGTTTATGTGCTTGCACAGGAATTGCGGATCCCAAAGACCCTGGCATCTCGAATCCGTTGGGATTAATGATGCACCCCAACCTGTTTGACTGGCATCCGTCATAACGGTAAAACTCGGATCCGGCAACTGCAGCGGAACTCCTTGAGTTAACCACTGAATGTTTGCCCAAGTCTGAATCTCTCTTGTTTCACTTGATCTGACAAGAGAACGTCTACATCGAGCGAATGAATTTTCACACTCCAATTCTGAGTCAGGAAAATTTGAAGAGGACGTGTGCGTAACCGCCCCATCGGAATGAGATCCGCGGTGGCTCCGCACAGACCTATCAGTCTCATAAATTCTCTCGCCGTGACTTTGTCTGCGTGCAGACAATAGCGAGCGTAACAACTGACTAATTTCGCTCTGGTTAACGGCAGACGAACGAGATTGTTGTGCGTCTCGAAGCTCATTCCCAGATGAGTGAATGACTTGGACGGCACCAGATCCGACTTCTCCTCGTTTACTATAAAACCGAGACGTCGGAGCAATAGAAGAAGATTCTGAACATCGTTCTGAAGTGTTAACTCGTTGCCGTACCTCTGAAGAATGTCGTCCAGGTAGGCCGACGTTACCGCAGACGGAAGTAGATCATTACCGAGTTCATTACCCAAGTGAAAGCCCAGGGTGCTAGATTCAATCCGAAGCACATCGCCCGGAATTGATACACCACTCCTAGGACTGCGAAGCGTAGATACTTTCGGAATGTCGGATGTACCATGACGTGAAAGTACGCATCTTTGAGATCTATGCTCGTTGCATAATCGTTCACCCGAATACTCGCTCTGACCGATCGAATCGTCTCCATATAAAACTTCGGAGCGACGATCAGCTTGTTTATCCAGCTCAAATCTATGACTGGACGGAACGAGCCGTCTGGTTTCGGAACCAGAAACAGATGGCTGTAGAATCCCGGAGATTCCTGGTTTTCTACGACCTCTACCGCGTTCTTCATTAAAAGAGACTGCACCTCTGATAACAGAGCGTCTCTTTTCTGTGGATTTGACGGAAGATGAGTCCACTTTGGACTTCGAGTTAATGGAGGCTTTCGTTTGAAGGATATCTTTAGACCTTCCGAAGTCACTCCTCTCACCCAAGGGTCGTCCGTAATAGACGCCCACTCTTGTGAAAAGCTCGACAACCTTCCACCAACCGGAACGCGATAGAGGTTTAAGCCATCACCTCCTGGACCTGCGAGGCCTGCGGTAGGAGAAACCAAGTCTTTCACGACCCGCACCTCGCCTCGTCAACCTCGGGGCGTCCGACCGATTGTCCCGGCCTGAAGGACGTCCTGAACGAGAGTCACTATCCTGACGGTCTCTCGAATAAGACCAAGAGGACGCACCGGAACCTCTATAGGAACCTCTCTTGGGCGCATTAGACCCAGAAGTGCCTGTCTTATTCGTGTCTGCTGTATCCGACTTCTTAGGAGCAGATCTGAACAACAGAGAATCATTAGCTTTCTTTTTAATTTTATCATAAATAGCGGAAAGCTTGCCGTCAAAGAGAAGTTCTCCTGAGACCGAAGCGACTCTAAGAGAGTTCTTCACCTTAGAATCCACTAGTGTGGATGTAGCTAGGGCTGCGTCACGTCTAACCAACTCCAGATTTGCCACTGAAAGGGCGGAGTTACACGTGGAATAAGCTACTGCCCTTGAAAGAAGTCTTAAAGAGGATTGTATATCCTGAAACTCTTTCCCCTGAAGGCGCAGTGATAATGCCTTAGTAAGGTGATCTGCGTAAGATAAGGCATCTAAATTGGCTCTGTTAGACGCAATAGCTGTTTCCAACACCGCGGTTGGAATAGAAGCTGACGACGATAATGATAGCTCTAAGTCTTCCGCCTCGTCGTCCATACGCAGAGGAACTCTCGGTATACCCTGTCCTGCCGTATCGAATTTATTCCTTGCATTAATGAAAGGCAGGTTGAGAGTATTAGCGGACAAGAAACCTGCTTTCCCCGTCCTGGAAGCAAGTTTAAATATAGCGTCGTTCAATAATTCAAATGTTCTTGCAACATTATTGGACTGCAACGGAAACTCGGGAGCGATGTTCCTGAACCGCTCAAAAAATTCAGAGTCCAATGACGCTATAATTCTCTTGTCCGGAAGCGCAGCAGTCTGGCCCGACGGAACAACTTGAGGGAGAAAGTGCCGGATGAAGTCCACGGCAGCTTTATGTTGTTCCGAAAGGGATAGCTCCAAGTCATCCGTATCCCTTTCACCATCCGGTCGGACCTCATGATGTTCCCGGTCGTCCGCCCCCGATGCTTCGGCGGAGCGTACCGACCCAGCGCCGTCGGATAATTCTCGATCCGACACCGTTTCTGTCGGCTGCTGGGATAAGCTGTGCTATCTGCACAAGAATGTCCGGCGTCGAGACCTGCGGAGGCGCAGTCTTTCGCTGCTTCGCCGAGGGCAGCTCCGCATCAGATGGCTCCCGCATACTTTTCCTATGCGAACGTCCAGAGTCCATCGGTCTCGAATCCCTGGCTGCCGGATGGTGTGACCTGGTCGCCGAAGAATCCTTCATCGGCGAAGCTGGTAATATATCGGCGGTCACGCAGCCAAGGTGCGGTCGTGTGCGCTGACGAGAAGAGGAAGCCTTAACAGTCTCTGCGGACTGTTTATACAACGGAGCGTCCCGAGCGACGGACGTATGCTCCGCTAAAGACACATTTTGTACAACAACATCTGGTCCCAGATGTTGTTGTACGAGAGAGGGGCCTCTCTCACTCGCGGCCCGGCTGGACCTGGACGAGCTAGGAACCGGACTCAAAGGCTTCCTCCGTTCTCGCTTACTATCCGCCGTCACTGGGTGTGCATCTATTATGTTTATAGTGCTCGCATCACCCAAAATTTCCTCTTGGACCGCATCGGACGAACCCGGCTGCCGAACCATTCGGTGAATGGACGCTACACCGGGCGAGCTAGCGGACGACATTTGTCTAATCTCCATGAGCACTTTTGCCGCTAGCTCTGAATTCATTTGTGACGACTAGTGATGGGTCGGTGTCGGTGTTTTCACCGCAGTGACGGTGATGCACAAATCACCGTCACCGAACCGAACGAAACACGAATCACCGAAAAAATCGGTGATCGACAAGTTCACTTCCCGTGACCCGTTCAATTCCAATCCCAAGCTCCCAATTCCAAGAAATTGAGAGAACTGTGAAAGATGGAGTCAAAAAGTGTTTGGCAACGTCATTTCAAACGGACAGATCAAAGCAAATGTTCTTGTCAACTATGTAAAAGAGACATCTCAGCCGCTTACGGCAATACCACAAATTTGAAATCACACTTACGTGCTAAGCACAAGAATGAATACGAGAAGATCGAAGAAGAAATTGGACAGAAAAGGCAACGGAAAGTAAGTTTTTTTCATATAATTTTATGCGGGTGTTGTCAACTTGTCAGTCTGGTGTGTTTCATCGGACACCTCAGTAACAAATGCCCGGCCAAATAAAAAAAACAGAAGAAAATAGCCCCCCCCCCCCCCACACACACACACACACCACACCCCCCTGCGTATATGACATGACATGCACACTCACTCCATTTACTTTAAAATATAACTATTATCGTATCAAGTCGGCGAAGTCATTTCACGTGAAAACTGAAAGGTGTCGTTAACCACGTGCCACTGTTTACTTTTAAACAGTGGCACGTGGTTAACACATTCCTCAATATGTACGGTTTCTCACTTCGATAATTTCGATTACAAATATCACCACAAATGTATTATATAAAACCGGTATGCAATTCAAACTATTGGTCGTTAGAAACATTTTCGTGTCATTGTTCGAAATATGTGATTAAAATAACTTTTAGTTTTGATGTGTCGACTCTCGAGGCAAAAATTATATGTATCCCGTAATGATAATAGAGATAAGCAACAACAAATCTCCAACCAATCACACAGTGCAGATATAATTTATGAGGCGCCAAAAAAGGCACGTGACTACAAATCACCAATCAGACAATGCTGATATAATTTATGTGGCGGGAATTTCTCAATATCACCACCCAATTCTCCATATGAGGAATAATTATGCATGACGGAATTCTATGAAGTTAATATTTATCACCAACACACTGAACACAGCTGAAATCATTGAACTCCACTGTTTCCACCAAATGCATTTTTATTTCATCATCAAACTTATTTATTTGGAAATTAATAATACCAAAACGGAAAACACATTCCAAACTCGTGTACCTGCACAGTGCATTGGCATAGTCTCGTCATGAATTATACTTTTGGGCTTGGCCCAGGTGTGGGGTCCGTGGGGACGTCTTGAATATTTTTTCTACGCAAAACATTAAAATTACTTTCATTCAAAATTATTTTTAATCAACGTAACAACGTTGCTTCCCAATCGACGATTCATCGTAATATCCCTGATAACGTGATGGAACTTGGAACTTTGATTAACCCCATAAGCGTACGGGATAAACTTTTCTGGGGGTGGGGGGGGGGGGGGGGTGGGGCTGACATCAAATTCGCCCGAATTTTAGGGGGGGATGCTGACATCAAATTTACCCGAATTTTAATACATTTTGAGATGTGAATTGCCGGAATAAACAGTTTCTGTCCAAATTTGGGGGGGGGGGGCACTGCAGCCCTCCCCGCCCCCCACTCCACCCCCCCCCCCCCCCCTCGTACGCCTATGATTAACCCTAACGGCCTAAACCGGCTATCGCTATTCTCGAAAATACCTGAGCATTTTTTTTTAGATTTTCATTTTTTTACTTCCGAAACATAGGTTGTGACCCCCTCATTCGAACGAGCGTGAAACGAACGTTCAAATGAGGGGTTACAACCTATGTTTTGGAAGCAAAAATGAAAATGTTTAGTTATACAAAATATTTTTTCTCGAGTGTCGTCTGCTCCAAAATAACTTTGAATGAAACTAATTTTGATTTTTGACGGGCCTAGCTATTCATAACTGGGTCTACTTTTATGGGTTATTTTTTATGTTCAATGTTTAACTCCTAAAATGAAAGACAGTACCAGGCATTGAGCATTTACTAAGGCAAAACGAAATCCTCATTTTTTTAAAGGATCACCACAGAGCCATCGTATCTAATGCAACAAACGAGACTGTTCATATATGCGTGGGGTCTATGCATTGAATGAAGCCTATGTGCCTATTAAACGCTCTATCAATGATGTTACCATACGCCGATTTATGGGGGTGAGCAGTCGCCCCCCCCCCCTCTCGCACCAACCCAAAGTCTCGAAAATTGTTGAATTATGCGCCAATATGCGGTTTGTCAATATTAACTGCGGGGGCTATGATTTGATGCCCACTCCCCCTTGAGTCCCATCTCGAGACGCCAGAGCCCCCCCCCCCCCCCCCCCCCCCCCCCCCCCCCCCCCCCCCGGTTAAAAAAACAAAAAAAAACAACATTTTAACACAATGGCGAAAATCGACCCCTGCGGCTCAATCAGACAGTGCCTACGCCCCCCCCCCCCCCCCCACACACACACACACACACAATTTTTCTTGGTGTGGTTTGTGCATTGTGAATATTTGTAAAAAGCTATAAATCAAGACCGCATCACAAAATTAAAGTCAGTTAAGACTCAGTTTATAGCCATTCATTTATACTTGTGCCCATGAAGCGCATATAAATCTTAGACTGAACTTACTTCATTTTTCTTTTAGTGTCCGTAGAGGACTTCCATCCCATACATGTCGTGTTGAGTTACTGGAGCCTACACTACACAAAAATAAATTCAGTTTAGCTGTATATTTATACCTGTGCCCACGACATAGGCATAAATGTTTGGCTGAACGTACTTTATTTTTATTATTTTAGTGCCCCCCCCCCCCCCCCCCCGCCCCCATTTTAGAGCACCCCTACCATCCAAAGTGCCTATTTTCTATGGTTTCTAGTTTCTCTACTCGAGAGCAGGACGTACTTAGTGAACAAAAACTGATTCTTCATTCATTTAAGTTTTTATAATTGCCACCAGACTGACCAGAGGTCGCTTTTTATATTCACGTAAGACAGGCAGTCCTTCAAAACTCGTGATAATTTTTGAAAGATCCATTGTGAGTTTTGTGAGGCTTCAAAAAAAAACGTGAAACGATTGCAATAATTGATGCGTTGCTATTTTTTTATTTTTTGACATTTGACTCCCGGATTTATCAATTTGACTCTCTTTCTGAATTGACCCCTAAACTGGCTCCATCGTTTTCTTTTCAGGTCGGTCTCTGTCAGAATGATAGAGGGGGCGGTGGGGATGGGGGAAGGGGGGGGGGGTATCTTGCAAATAAATGTTGAAGACAAAATTGGTTGCATAATAATATATCTTTATTGCTCTCTGGATCTGTTGTACTCCTAACTGCTTATTGACTGATGGCTTGTTTTCGTTGTATTCTTCAAACCACTGAAACCACTACGAAACCAGCTCGGAGCCTTTGCTATTTCATGATCACTGTTTTGTTGTTTAAGAGTTTCTTCTGAGGAGTTGGGAAATTCTTTCAAATTATTCAGAACAGCCTGTAAGTTGTGTCAGAACATCAGGTATAGTCAGTGACCAGGCTGAGTAGTGATGTCTATGATGAGTACCTTGTGGGAGACTTTTTTAAAGATATTTGTGGCCGCAGTTACTATGGTAAATTCTCAGGTCATCATTGGCTGCTGTTTAGGGTAAGGACTAGTTACTAGTTAGTGGGCCTGTAGATAGAGTCAGAGCTTGGAATTGTCGATTGTCACAACATGTGCTAATTATTTTACATTATATTTCAGGCAGAAGGTGATGATGCTCCATCACAACCAAAGCAAATTAAGTTGGACCAGATACTAGTTTCTGAGAAAAAGTGGGGTTCCAGCAATCCAAGGAAGAAATCTGGAGATGAAAAGCTAGCCAGAATGATTTGTGTTGATTACCAACCCATCAGTATTGTTGATGATATTGGATTTCGTGATTTGATCAATGATTTGCAGCCGCAATACAGTATTCCTACAAGGAAAGTACTCAGAATGAGCCTAATTCCAAATTTGTACAAACAGGTAGAGGAGACTGTTAAATCCAATTTGAAATGTGTGGAATCTCTCGCGATCACAACTGACCACTGGTCATCCAGAACAACAGATGCATATATAGCAGTTACAGCACACTTCCTGAACAACTCATTTGACTGCAGTGATATCTGCCTCAGTGCTAAGTTCACACCAGAAAGACACACCGCTGCAAATATTGCAAATGATATTGTCAACATTGTGCAAGAATGGATTCCTGATCATCACAAAAAGAAAATATATGTGATTCGTGACAATGCTGCAAACATAAAAGCTGCATGTAATCTACTCCCATCAAACTTTTCCTCTATGAGTTGTTTCAACCACACGCTGCAATTAGTGTTGAATGATTCTCTGAAAGAATTTAAGGGAGCACAAACTGTTATAGCGAAATGCAAGAATATAGTAAATCATTTCCACCACAGCACCAAGTCTACCATAAAATTGAAAGAAATGCAACAGGCTATGAAAGTCAAAGAACACAAGTTAAAAACTTTTTCAGAGACGCGTTGGAATTCTACTTATCATATGGTTGAAAGGATAGTCGAGCAAAAAGATCCTCTTAGTGCTGTGTTGTGTTCAGTGGATGTGAATAACCTTTCTGTACATGAGTGGAAAACCGCAGAAGGATATGTTCAGGCCTTAGCGGCTTTTGAAGATGTAACAGTTCTAATGTCTGCAACAAGGTACTCTACCTTGTCGATGATTATACCTGTACTGAACAACTTGAAAGAACAAATGCAAAACATTGATATGAATGATTTTGGGAAGTCTGTTATGCAAAACATTGAAAAACGTTGGCCTGATTATGAGCAAGACAAGATACTGTTAATTACCACTGTATTGGATCCAAGATTCAAATTTTTTGCTTTCTCTGATTCTTTCTCAGAAGAAACTTCGAAACAACAAAACAGTGAAATAGCAAAGGAACATCTAGTGAACTTGATGTTTGAAGAATACAACAAAAGCAAGCCGTCAATCAGTAAGACTGGTGTAAGTTGTACAACAGATTCAAAATGCACTACTCAGCATCAGCATCTTGTAACACCATCAACATCTTCTTCAGTTTCGACTACAAACATTGACTCTCCTGAGCCTGGTCTGTCAAGTGGAGCAGCTTCACCTGAATCACCTCCACCTGCTGAGACAGCATCGTCTGATTCAACATTTCCCAAACGTGATTTTTGGCAACGATATAAGCAACAAGTTGCCAAATACACTAGTAAAATTACACAAAAAGATGACATAAACAAAATAAAAGCAGGGTTTCAAATGGAGATTGAGAGATATGAATCAGAACCTCCTCTGGATACATCAATGTCTCCTTTTTTGTGGTGGTCGCAAAACAGCCCAAGATTTCCAAACCTAGCATTAATTGCAAAACAATATCTATTCATCCCGGGTACATCCGTGCCCAGTGAGCGCATATTCAGTAAATCTGGATTGATCATTTCTGAGAGAAGGTCTCGTCTTAAGCCAGATATGGCTGAAAAACTGGTTTTTCTGAATCAAAATCTGAAACAAATTAACATGAGTGGTTGAGTGCACTCAGTGCAGATTGAAAACTGCCCCCAGTTATCAGTTATATAATGACTAATGCATATTTGAGTTCGCCTTCTATAAGTTCTATTGCAAAGAAACTGGACTGGTTTCTGAATCATACTTTTAAAAAATAATTCATTTGATTAAATTATTTAAGGCTTGTTAGGATCATTCTCTTCAATCTTCATTTTAATTTCAGCTAGGCTAGCTAGCAGTGATAGCACTACAGGATCATGATTTAATATAGGTTGGAATTGGACACATGGACATGGTATTGGCCATACCTAATCTAATGATCCAGGACTGCGCATAGAGCTGAACAAGAAATCAACAACAAAAACATGAAAATGAATTATTAACTTTGGCGTGAGTTAAAACAAAACATTGCATTGGTGTAATGGTTTGTTTTAACTTCCACCAAAGTTCTTCTTAGTTCACAATGTTATGTTAACAATAACATCTCGGCTTGAGATTTCTTATTCATGAGTTTCATGTTTTAGTCGTTGACTTGTTTAGTTCTATACTTAACAAAGTTATACTCAAGATTTTTCAGTGGAGTCATTTTATTTATCTTCCATTTCTCATTTTTCTTTAGTTTGTGTGTGTATCATGATATAATCATATCATTACAATCTGTTGGATTGTTGAATGTTCGGTTTTTTTTTAACTAAAAATGTGATACCAATTGACAAGTTCTGATTAGTAATTCAACAAGAAAACTTGAAAAGGAGTTAAGGAGATATCAGATATGTGTTTTTACTAACATATCTTGTTGAAAGAAAACATACGATAGGCTGAATCTGATAGGCTACTGATCAAAGCAATAGGGAAGGACAGTGGCGATATACCTCTGAGTTCTTTTCGACACTCAACACTGTCAACAGAGATTTAGAGAACATTGTTTGGGTGATTTCAATTGTCTGCCGATGAATGGTACCAATCTGGGTCTTATTTGGCCACATTTTGTAGTGCTCTTGGCCTAAGTTGACTTTCAAAATGGAAGGTAAACAATCACCGTCACCGTCACCGAAACCGCGGTTTTTTCGCTAAAATCACCGTCACCGAACCCATAAATTTCATCACCGCCCATCACTAGTGACGACGGACGCACACTTGAAGAAGATAACATGGAAACATCACCCTGTTCTGGTTCCTCTGAAATAGAAACTGAGAGAGTGGAGTGACCTTGCGGAGAAAGAGCCGGAATCGCTCTTTCTCCAGAAACAACATATCGTGACACACGTTTCCAATGTTTCTCATCCCAATGTTCACATATAGGACAGGGATTAATGCGAGAACACTGACTACAATTAATACAATGATCATGAAAGTCAGAGGAAGATTTCTTCCTATTACAATTTGAACAACGTCCCTTCATTGTGAAAGAACAACAATAAGTCCTAGTTACTCGCAAAAACCCCTGACACAAAGATACATAATAACATGATCCATTAATAAATGAAAAAACAATTGCAAAACAAAATAATTTTGAAAAAATATTTTTTTAGCGAAGCCCAAGTTGCTGAAAAGTAACGTTGAGCCCCGATGGATCCGATGGCAAAGTGTGGTCAAAAATTTTAAATTTATATTAAATAATTAATGAGACACTTTCGGATAATATAAATGTATCTTATAGTGAGAAAAACTACAGCAAAGGCAAACAGCCCCCCTCAAAAAAGGCTGTTGCCAATGAAAACAAACAGTGTAAAAACACCAGAAAACATGACTCCAGGCACTGAAAAAACTGGCCCGGAATCAGTCATCAATTACACTCTATCTGATGCAAAACAGAGACTCCCAGGGGAGAATCTGTAGAACATCAGATGGAAGATGCAGAACACAAACGTTATACACCCATGGGTGAAAACGTAACTATGGGGAAAATAACAGAAAACATTCTGTAACCAAGCAACTCTCCCAGGAAATTTTAGAAATGAAATTTCTCAAAAATATGCCAAAAGCATGGGAGAATTGCAAGGGGGGACTTTAGAAGGCTAGGGAAGAGGAAACACTGAATAAGCAGTGCAACAATTAGCAAGAATGACAACAAGAGGCCCATGCCTCGAAAATAGGCAACTTAACATAATTTCATCAAAAAATTTTAAGTACAGCCCTGATTATTTTTTGTCACTTCTTTTTCCTCTCCTCCTTCTATCCTCCTTAGAATCACATTTTCTCCAAAAATTACGTGTCCGGCATCCTTTAAACTGAGATTTACAAGCACAAAGATCAGTGAGATTTTGACTGATGAAGGGCCAAACAGAGAATGATAATTGGCGCCAATTTCGGGACGTCTGCGTCACTGCTCATGCGCAGTAGAGGCGTAGTATGGAGGTCCTTTAGGACATGATTTCTTTTTGTTTTGGATGCAAATTTTGGGGATTGGGGGGCAAAATTTGTGTTTGGCCCTGGTTTTGTTAGAGTTAGCACCAGCTAAGTCTGGGTCATTGGTACAGTATAAAAATATAGGTAACTTAACATAATTTCATTAAAAAATTTTAAGTTACAGCCCTGATAATTTTCTGTCACACATTTTTCCTCTCCTCCTTCTATATCCTACTTAGAATCACCATTTCTCTAATATTTATGTGTCTGGCATCATTTAAACTGAGATTTACAAGCACAAAGATCAGTCAGATGTTAACTGATGAAGGGCCAAACTAAGAATGATTAATGGCGCCAATTTCGGATCGTCCTTGACACTGCGCATGCGCAGTAGAGGTGAAGTGTGGAGGGCCATTCAGGACATGTTTTCTTTGGTTTTAGATGCAAATTTTGGGGATTGGGGGGCAAAATTTGTGTTTGGCCCTATATTTTAAGAGTTAGCACCAGCAGCTATGTCTGGGTCATTGGTACAGTATAAAAATCTATACAGCTCAGCACATCAGTAACCTGAACAACAAATATAAAGTAACTTGACAATCCAAGCAATATTTTTTAAGTTATCGAATGCCAAAGGGATTGGAGGAATTTTCAATTTGAAGGTTAAAGGGTTAATATCTCAGGATCAAAATAACAGATTTACACCAAAAACTATACAGCTCAGCACATCAGTAACCTGAACACAAATATAAAGTAACTTGACAGTCCAAGGAATATTTTTCAAGTTATCGAATGCCAAAGGGATTGGAGAAATTTTCAATTTGAAGGATAAAGGGTTAATATCTCGGGATCAAATCATCAGATTTACACCAAAAACTATACAGCTCGACACATCAGTAATCTGAACACAAATATAAAGTAACTAGACAATCCAAGCAATATTTTTCAAGTTATCGAATGCCAAACGGATTGGAGGAATTTTCAATTTGAAGGATAAAGGGTTAATATCTCAGGATCAAATTATCCGATTTACACCAAAAACTATACAGTTTGGCACATCAGTAACACAAATATAAAGTAACTTGACAATCCAAGCAATATTTTTCAAGTTATCGAATGCCAAAGGGATTGGAGAAATTTTCAATTTGAAGGATAAAGGGTTAATATCTGAGGATTAAATTATCCGATTTACACCAAAAACTATACAGCTCGGCACATCAGTAACCTGAACACAAATAAAAAGTATCTTGACAATCCAAGCAATATTTTTCAAGTTATCGAATGCCAAAGGGATTGGAGAAATTTTCAATTTGAAGGATAAAGGGTTAATATCTCAGGATCAAAATAACAGATTTGCACCAAAAACTATACAGCTCGGCACATCAGTAACCTGAACACAAATATAAAGTAACTTGACAATCCAAGCAATATTTTTCAAGTTATCGAATGCCAAAGGGATTGGGGGAATTTTCAATTTGAAGGATAAAGGGTTAATATCTCGGGATCAAATCATCAGATTTACACCAAAAACTAAACAGCTTGGCAAATCAGTAACCTGAACACAAATATACAGTAACTAGACAATCCAAGCAATATTTTTCAAGTTATCGAATGCCAAAGGGATGGGAGGAATTTTCAATTTGAAGGATAAAGGGTTAATATCTCAGGATCAAATTATCCGATTTACACCAAAAACTATATAGCTCGGCACATCAGTAACCTGAACACAAATATAAAGTAACCTGACAATCCAAGCAATATTTTTCAAGTTATCGAATGCCAAAGAAATGGATATGGACGCCGGATGGACAGACGGATGGACGGACGGACAGATGGATGGACAGATGGACAGACGGATGGACAAAGGATGGACGAATGACGGATGGTCATCCCGGATGCTGGCATTATGTGTACCATACATAGTATGGGTACACATAAAAATGCAGTAACCTCACTTGTTGGGTTTTTATACAGTTCAACTAAATCATGGACAAAGACAAAATAGCAGTCACACCCTTAACATCTTCAGGTATCTTGTAGAACCACTCTAACTCTGATCACCAAGCTTTATTTCATTTGGTCAACAACATTTAAAGTTGCCATCAGGAAACCCCCCCCCCCCCCCAAAAAAAAAATTGTCAAAGTCGAAAAAGGGGCATAACTCTGGCAAAAATTACTGAATCGCATCCCGATTCAAACTTGCCCAGTAATTTATGTTAATATATCTACATAACAAATTTCATTTGATTTGGCCAACTATAACTAAAGTTATCATCGGGAAACCAAAGTGGGACAGCTGGATGGACACACTGACGGTTGGACAGACACCGGCTATTTTAATAATCCCCCCCAAAATTTTTTGATTGGGGGATAAAAATGTTTAGATAATTGGGAATATGAAACTGAATTACTACTTACCCTCCTCTATAGGAATAGACAGGTTTAATCAGAAATACACCTGATTCCTCTTCTATCATGTCAAAGGTGTCCATCAGCTGATTTGCTAACTGTAACCTCTCCTCACCCATTTCATCCATCTTCTCTGCCCATCGTTTCGCTCTCTGTAAATGAAAAATTTCTTGATTGAAACACTCTATTTATATTAACTATAACAATTTTTTCCGTCTGTAGTTGATTCGTTAAAAAAATCACAACACCATGCATGTTTGTTCTAGAAATATATTTCTAAAAACAAGGAAATAATCAACCACTGAGTTAAACAGGCCAAGACCAATACCGGGTCTGGACCTGCATCGCTGCAATTGAATCGGCAAACAGGAAGTGGCTGCATGGAAGATCTGAAAATTGCATACACGATACAACTGATCATTATCAGGCTCCAGATGAAATATAAAACGGTAAATGCATAGAAGCCGAGAAAAGGTCGATAAAAAATTTCAATGTTCAGTGGGTACAGTAAAATTTCAAAGTATCGGCAAAGAGGAAGTAGCTGCACAGCAGATCTGAAAATTGCTTACACGATACAACTCATCATTACGAAGCAGCAGATCAAATATAAAATCATTCCCTTTCATAGAAGCCAAGAAATCCTTGACGAAAAAAGTGTTTCTGATGGACTGACAGACTGACTCACTGATGGACTGACAGACTGACGGACTGACGGATGGAGTCGAGTGGTTACTAGACCTGCTCTGCCACTGGCGACGCAGGTAAAAATAGTGTTTGTAACTATTCGTCTCAGGGGCATAAAAATTATAAATTTATAGTAATTTGTATATTTTTATACTTACCAATGGCCTAAACTAGCTGGTGCTTAACTCAAAGTTATTAAGGGCCAAACACAAATTTTGAACCCCCCAATCCTCAAAATTTGCTGGCAAAACCGAAAATTAAAAGTCCTATCTGGCCCTCCATACATTTACTCTCCACGCATGCGCAGACATCAGGAAGTGACCGGAATTGGTGCCAACATCATTCTTTGTACAAGAGAGTACTTCATAAAAATTCAGCGGGGAGGTATGAGTGCCCACTCATGTGAGGGCCATCTCTGTCTGGGCCATTGGTAAGAATAAAAATGTGCAAATTAGTATAAATGTTTATTTTTACACTGTAAACCAATGGCCCAGACTAGCTGAATCATAAAAAGGTAGAGGGTCTAGGACTTCAGAATTAGTAGATCAACATAGTTCCAATCCTGTAATCCAAGGTGAAAGGAAATTAAAATTATTAGGAATTACATGTATGTCTCTATACAGTAATAGAGAAGACATATCATACAAAAGGAGCCCAGTTCAAGTAATTCCGTATACTTAGCATGAAGACTATGCTAATTGGATGTAATGAGTTACCAATTTTTAAGGTTAGCCTGGACTAAGCCCCAAAAATAAGGATGGCGTATTTGAGAATGAGAGAATATCCCCCACAAACATACGCCATATACAATAAAACTCCAGCTGTATGCAGGATATAATTACAGACAAAACAGCTTTCCTCATAGTTACATACCTATCAAGAAGCTAGAGGTGAGGTAAAAAAATCAAC
Source organism: Pictodentalium vernedei (assembly GCA_031216915.1). NCBI lineage: Eukaryota > Metazoa > Mollusca > Scaphopoda > Dentaliida > Dentaliidae > Pictodentalium > Pictodentalium vernedei. Next base: position 189,391,705 of record CM062290.1, read on the forward strand.
CCCCCCCTCCCCTCCATTTCTTTTGAAGGAATCTTCAATGAGAAAGAGGGGAGTGCTCTGGAATCAGTAAAAGTGGTACCAAAAAACAATATAAATATTCGTCAAACAGGCACTCAGGTATTAATTTATTATTAATAAATGGTGCTTAATGCCACTTCAGAAGTTGAGGCTATATGATGATCCCAATAATTAATATTGCCTGCTATATAATGTACATCAGAGACGGCATACACAGATAGGTCAAAAACCAGTGATATAATATATAACATACACATGTCCAATCTAACCACAATGAACGATCTCTGGAGAGAAAACACACTTCCGAGGTAACCCACAGGTGACCCCATTCAGGTGTACAATAAAAATTCCAGTAACAACACTCTCCGACGTGTACTATCCAATATCTATGACACTATAAACGTGTGAACATACGAGTTGAGTACCGACATTAATAGAAACCTGGATCTAGAAATGGAAGTAGGTATGATTAACAGACTCCGACACGGACTGCCCCCGAAATAATTCATAATTTCTAAGGTCCATAACATACAATAAAGCTTCAGCCTAATAATTATTAAGGGCATGAGCATTAAAATCCCGCATGTAATCATCTGAATACCAGTTAACTGGTTATGCAGCCTCTGAGGTAACCAAAGACTAGCAATTTATTTATGATGAACAATGCGCTCGTATATGACATATAGACGAATAATCACAGGAAACCAACCAACTAAAAAGTGGATGTGTCCATGAGGTTGCCATAGAACACGACCCAGCCGCCAATCGAGAAGTGAGGAAATGCATGTATGTATTTAAACTCATACAAGGCTTGCAGGAAGAAAACTATGCCTTGCGTCTCGCCTCTAAACACAATGGTAGTGAGGGGGGGGGGGGGGATTCAAAGTCATATCTAACCCCTCCTCACCCGCATTACTTAATTGTTCTTGTGTTAGTCATAAAATAATATAGGAACCGTAATAGTTCCCTCACATCTAATCGACTCCTATACCACTATGGGCAGAGAAGGACGTGAAGAACAAAAACTTCCCCTTATAAAGAAGGTCCTCTCGTGGAGGAATCTTCTGGGGAACGTCCCATAAAGGACACTCGAGAAGACTGATCCAAGGTTTCTGTGATGACAGAGGAGCTACTAGTAGGATTCACAATGAGACTGTTTGACTTTAAACATAATCTAATCAATCAACTGAACTGGAGGATACGCATATCCTATCATTCATCCCCATGAGATTGACAGAGCGTCTACTGCATATGCTCAATGGTCTGGGCATGGCGATATGAATGACGGTAACTGATTGTTCTGGTGTGTCGCAAACAGATCTATCATGGGGCGATCCCTCTGGTAGCAAATCTGCCCAAGTACTCACTTGTTGAGCGTCCACTCCAACTGCAACAGGCGACCTTCCAAGAGAGCGAGTCTGCTAGTATGTTCAGACAACCCGGTATATGATGGATAGAAAGATGAACATGATGATTCATGACGCATAAGAAAATCTTCTCCATTAGTTGGCATAATGGAAATGAATGGGTGCTGCCCTAGTTCCCGATGTAGGCTACTACTGTCGAGTTGTCTGACCAAATTCAACATGGATGTCCGTTATTATGTGAATTCAATAATCTAGCGCTAGCAACATTGACATCATCTCATTAATGTTTATGTGTTTCTCCTGGAACCGAGGGTCCCAAAGACCCTGAAACTTCAAGACTGCGGGAATTAGGGTCGCACCCCAACCTGTCAGACTCTGAACATTGTTGTGAAGAATAATTTTGTTGCCGTAACCCTGTAGAAGGTCGTCCAAGTAAGCCGACGTTACTGCAGACGAATGAGCTCGTAAGACATTACCAAGTCCATTATTCGAGTGAAATGCCTAGGGGGCCAGATTCAGACCAAAGCATATTGTTCTGAACTGAATACACCTTCCCTTGTATGGCGAACCACAGGTACTTTTAGAATGCCGGATGTACCAGGACATGAAAGTACGCATCCTTAGATCTATGCTTGCCGCATAGTCGATCACTCAAATGATCGCTTTTACCGGCTGAATGATTTCCATAAATAAACTTTTGGAGCCATGATAAGCTTGTTTTCCAGCTCAAGTCTATTACCGGTCGGAACGAGCCGTCTAGCTTCAGTACGAGGAACAGGTGAGTGTAAAAATCTTGAGAATCCTGATTCATGACGACCTGTATTGCTTTCTTGATAAGAGAGCTTATACCTCCGGTAGGAGAAACTCTCTTATGCAAGAATTTGATGGAAAATTTGTCCAAGTGGACAACTTAATCGTGTTTTTTTTTGCTCAGAATGATAGCCGTCCGAGACTACACTTCTCACCCACTGATCTTCCGTGATTGTTATCCATTTTTTTGCGAAGCTTGATCACCTTCCGCCAACTGTCCAGCAACAGAGGTCTAAACCATCACCTGTATGACCTGCAAGGCTTACGGGAGGAGGAAACATGTCCTCCCCGTGAAAAACCTCATCTTGTCAGCCTAGGGGCATCTGACCTATAGTCCCGATCAGACCTATGCCCCTTTCCCGAATCGCTATACTGAAGACCTCCAGAGTAATTATAATAGGGTTTCTTATACCCTCGTGAGGAGCTTCCTTTTGACGATTTTTGTCTGGAATGCCCTCCTTTACTCTTGTCTGCTGAAGCGGGTCATTGATATTGATATGTTGACTTCAAAAGCAGAGCACTAGACACTTTCTTAGTAGCCTGTTCATAGACTAACGAAAGCTAGTCGTCGAAAATAAAATGTCCGGAAACCGGAGCGACTCGGAGAGAGCTTTTCACCTTGTCATCTTATCAGTGATGACGACACAAGGGCAGCATCACATCTGATCAACTCCAGATTAGCCACTGTTAGGGCGGAGTTATACGTGGTATACATAATTGCCCTGGAAAGAACTCTAAGAGAGGTACAAACATCCTCAAATTCCTTTCCCTTGAGACGTTGTGCCATAGCTCTTGTAAGGTGATCTGCGTAAGACATAACATCCAAATTCGCTTTATTAGAAGAACTTGCCGTCTCAATTATGACTGAGCAAATAGTGAATGATACAGGTAAGGATACCTCTAGATCCCCGGCCTGCTCATCCAAACACAGAAGAACTCTTTGATCATCTTCCCCGACCATTTTTAAAAGAATGTGGTCCAAAAAAGGTATGTATACGGAAGATGAAGATAAGAAACCACCTTCTTCCTCGCACTCAAGAGGATAAATATGGCATTGTCTATATGGCTGAAGGCCTGCGACACCTGCATAAACTGAAATGGAAAAGAAAGAACTTCCTCCCTTGTCCGGATAAAGTCTGCGCCTAATGATTAGCTGCGCAATCTGTGGCAGCAAGTTCATCATCAAGGCCTGAGAAGCAGGGGTTTTACATTCCTTAGCCGCATGCGGCTCCTGGGACTGTGTGTCAGAAACGGATCCTTTCTCCGAACATCCTGATGATCAAGGCCTCGTCTCCCTAGCTACCGGATGGTTCGACTTCACGGGTGAAGAGTGGTTCCTCCTACGTGCAGCAGGCTGGATATCCGAAGTCGGGTAGCTAGAATGCGATCGTGTGTGCTTAAATAACATAGCGGACGAAGCTGTGACTGAAGTCAACCCCGGCTGCAGACTAGACGGAGCGTCCCGAGCGGCGGGCGGATATATGCTCCGTCTCGTGCAAGTTTCCTGGTTGGAAACTTGAAGGAAAAGCCGACCCTGGCTGCAGACTAAACAAAGCATCCCAAGTGGAGGGTGAACATATGCTCCGGCTTGTGCAAGTTTCTCAAAACAACAAATGACCCCAGACGTTGCTAGATTAGAGAGGGGGGCCTCTCCCACTCACGGTCTATCAGAGTACAAGAACTTGCTGACTTCCTTCGTATTTCCTCCCTATTTCCGTCATCACTGGGTGAGCTATTTATATTATAGTGCTCGCTCTACCAATCCACTTCCTAGACCGCAACGGACTTACCAGGCACCCACAGATGGAGTACCACTTCACCGGTCGAGCTAGCAAGAGATTAAAACCTTTAACCAAATGCCCTAACTCTTGCAATAATGAGCACTGCAGCTAGCTCTATATGTTTTACGGAGCGCGACGGTAGCACCCTTGGATGGGTGTCAGAATATCATCACCATGTTCATGTGCCTCTGAAATAGAAACTGACAGAATGAATTAAAAAGTGGTAAGAGGCTCTGATCCTCAGCACCTCACCGCCAACAACGTACCGCGACACCCGACTCCAAAATCAGTCATCCCAGTGCAACACAAGAATGACAAGAGTCCACAGGAGTGTATCGACTAAATTCGATATCAGTCCTCCAAACTCCACAACAATATATATATAAAACTGAGATACATGAATATAACAATCATAATTAAATTCAAAATATTCTTTGTAAACAAAAAAATATTTCGAAAAACGCCCAAGTTCCCAAAGGGAACATTAAGAGCCCAAGGGCATCCCGATATAGCCAAAGTGTGGACAAAATCCAAAATTTTTTAGCTACACTACCGGAATAACAATCCATGTATCCTACAGTATACTACAGAAATAGAATATAAAATGAAAGTGTCAATGACACTGTAGCTCAACTTGTCAAGACAAAGACATGTACATGTATAGTATGTGACACAGCAATGACAAACATCTAGGTAATGACCTGATAACAAAGGTACATATAAAGTATTGTAATGGTCTGTACATAAATACTGACCGTTGCCTGTAACAAATGTATAGGTAAAGTATTGTAAAGGTGGGTGACAGTCAGATGCTGAACTAGAAAAGAAATCTTTGAGTCCCAGAGTGGGTCTGACTGAACCCCAAAATATTTGTTCTCATAGCACAGTGATAACAAAGGCACCCCAAAACACACTCGTTCCTGTCCCAAGGTGAAAACAAAAGTACTCAAGAAGTTTTGTGAAGATCAGTTCATAAATACGAGCTGTATAGAACTTGTGACAAAAAATGATTGGACCTAATTTCGGTACAAAATGGCCACTGGCAGCCATCTTGAATTTTGGACCATACCCAGAAACACTCATTCTCATCCCAAGGAGATAACAAAGGTACCCAAGAAGTTTTGTGAAGATCGGTTCATAAATACAGCCTCTACCGTGAGCCGTATTGACATGTGTGCTTACATTGTGTAAGTAGCACTGAATAAATCAAAGTTCATCTAATTTGCATAATTTCTGCACGAAAAAAAACCCCTTACAATATGTGATGTATTCCATGTTACTAAACATTCATACAAAAATTTATTAAAATCAGAACTTTCATACAGAAGTTCTATACAAAAGACTGATTGCACTAATTTTGGTACAAAATGGCTGCTGGTGGCCATCTTGAATTTCGGACCACACCCAAAAACACTCGCTCTCATCCCACGGTGATAACAAAGGTACCCAAGAAGTTTCGTAAAGATTGGTTCATAAATATGGCCTCTAGTCTGAGCTGTATAGAAGTTGTGTACAAAAAACTGATTAGACCTAATTTCGGTACAAAATGGCCACTAGCAGCCATCTTGAATTTTAGACCGCACCCAGAAACACTCGTTCTCATCCCAAGGTGATAACAAAGGTACCCAAGACATTTCGTGAAGATCAGTTCATAAATACAGACTCTAATCTGAGCCGTATTGACATGTGTACTTACTGTGTGTAAGTCGCACTCAAAAAATCAAAGTTCATCTAATTTGCATAATTTCTGCACGAGAAAAAAACACGTATTATATGTGATGCATCCCATGGTACTAAACATTCACACAAAAAAATTATTCAAATCAGGGCTTTCATATGGAAGTTCTGTGCAAAAATCTGATTGCACCTAATTTTGTACAAAATGGCTGCCATTGGCCATCTTGAATTTTGGACCGGACCCCAAAACACTCGTTCTCGTCCCACGGTGATACCAAAGGTACCCAAGAAGTTTCGTAAAGATCGGTTCATAAATACGGCCTCTAGCCCGAGCCGTATTGGCATTTGCACTTACAGTGCTGAAAGTAACCAAAAAAAACATCAAAATTAGTCTAATTTGCACAATTTACGTACGAGAAAAAAACCCGTATTATATGTGATGTATCCCATGGTACTAAACATTCATACAAAAAATTATTCAAATCAGAACTTTCATATGGAAGTTCTGTAGAAAAAACAGATTTCTGCATCGTCGGTACAAAATGGCAGCTGGCAGCCATCTTGAATTTCGGACCGCACCCAAAAACATTCGTTCTCGTCCCACGGTCATAACAAAGGTACCCAAGAAGTTTTGTAAAGATCGGTTCATAAATACGGCCTCTAGCCCGAGCCATAGCAGCTTGGCACTTACAGCTCTGAAAGTAACACTAAATAAATCAAAGTCAGTCTAATTTGCATAATTTACGCACGAGAAAAAAACCCGTATTATATGTGATGTATCCCATGGTACTAAACATTTATACAAAACTTTATTCAAATCAGAACTTTCATACAGAAGTTCTGTACAAAAAACTGATTTTTGCATCATCGGTACAAAATGGCCACTGGCAGCCATCTTGAATTTCGAACCACACCTAAAAACACTCGTTCCCGTCCCAGGGTCATAACAAAGGTACACAAGAAGTTTCGTAAAGATCGGTTCATAAATACGACCTCTAGCCCGAGCCATAGCCAATTGTTGACGTACGACGTACGGACAGATGGACGACGGGCCATGACAATAGCTCAAATTTGACTTCGTCAAAGTTGAGCTAAAAACTACCTATATATGAGGACGTTGATAATGTAACCAATGTCAATGTAAACAAGACATCAGGCACACAAAAAGGCCCAAAGTCAGAACCAATTGAAATGCTATCAGATGCAAAGCTAGTTCTTCATGTGAAGAAAAAACGATACATTGGATAGAAGATGCAAAACTAAACAGCCTAAATACCTTAGGGTGAGGACGTAACCCTGGGGAAGAAACAGAATAATATTCTGTAATAAAAAATTTCAATAAAAAATAGCCAAAAGGCTTAAGAGTTTAACAGGAAGGGTTCATGGAAGGATAGGGAAGGAATACTTAACAAACAGTGGAATAATCATTTTTAAAAATGATGACGTCAGGCATATGTCCCAAAATTGGGAAACATAAAATAATTTTATAAATATTATAAAGTTACAGCCCTGAACGTTCAAAACCACCGCTGAACACTTCCTTCAACAGCCTTGTATCCACCAATTCTTGCACTGATTTGTGTCTGGCATCCTCAAAAAAGGAGATTTTAAAGCACAGATGTCATTTCATTGTTGATGACTTTTAGGGCAAACAAAGAATGATGATGGCACCAATTCCGGTCACTTCCTGACGTCTGTGCATGCATGGAGAGTAAATGTAAAATTTTGGGGATTGGGGGGGTTCAAAATTTGTGTTTGGTCCTTAATAACTTTGAGTTAAGCACCAGCTAGACTGGGCCATTGGTTTACAGTGTAAAAATATAGGTATTATCAATAACAAAGATGTTTATAATATTGAATGGCAGTGAATAAATTTGTCTGTTGGATCATTTAATATCTTAAATTTGCACCAATAATGCTCGAGGTTAAAACTGATATTAAATTAGTCTTAGTCTAGCACAATTAATAAGAGAAAAACAATAAATTGTAAATAAAGTAGATAAAATAGTAACATAAACAAGAGGCCCCAAGGGGCCTTAATCACTCACCGGCCAAAGTGGTTCAAAGAAGTATTTGGGGTCACATTCAGTTAGACATGGTTCATCAACATTACAAAGGAATGAAGTCATGAGAGGCACATTTTATGGAAGACACTAAGGAATGGATTTGAACAAACCTGAACGTAAAATGCCACCCCCCTCCCCCACCCCACCCCTCCTGCCCATAGAGCCCAAATATTAAGCCAAGGACTCAAATTGAACAAACTTCAATCTGATCCCCCTTGAGATGTCACATACCAAATGGGAAAGAATGCTGACTGGTGGATATGAAGAAGGTTTTTAAAGAAATCACCTCACATTGCAGTAAGTTAACTTTGGGCTCAAATAGGGAGCCAAAATATTAACCCAGGGTCCCGATTTGAACAACCTTGAATCTGACCCACCTAGAGATGTTGTATACCAAATGTGAAAGGATTCTGATTGGTGGATCTGAGGAAGATTTGAAAAGAAATTCCCTTTTCTGAAGAAGAAGATTTTTAAAGAAATTTCCTCAAATTGTACCAAGTTAAACTTTGGGCTCCAATAGAGAGCCGAAATACTAACTCAGGGACCCGATTTGAACAAACTTGAATCTGACCCCCCTAGAAATGTTGTATACCAAATATGAAAGCATTCTGACTGGTGGATCTGAAGAAGAAGATTTTTAAAGAAATTTCCTCAAATTGCACCAAGTTAAACTTTGGGCTCCAATAGAGAGCTCAAATACTAACTCAGGGACCTGATTTGAACAAACATGAATCTGACCCCGCTAGAGATGATGTATACCAAATATGAAAGCATTCTGACTGGTGGATCTGAAGAAGAGGATTTTTAAAGAAATTTCCTCATATTTCAGTAAGTTAAAATTTGGGCTCCTACAGGGAGCCCAATTATTAACCCAGGGACTGGATTTGAACAAACTTGAATCTGACCCCCCCCTACAGATGTTGGATACCAAACATGAAAGGATTCTGACTGGTGGATCTGAAGAAGATTTTTAAAGAAATTTCATCAAATTGCACCAAGTTAAACTTTGGGCTCCAATAGAGAGCCCAAGTCTTAACCCAGGGGCTCGATTTGAACAAACTTGAATCTGACCCCCCTAGAGATGTTGTATAACAAATATGAAAAGATTCTGACTGGTGGATCTGAAGAAAAAGATTTTTTTGAATTTTTGAAAAAAATTATGGGTGCTATCAGAGATATGCCCCTTCTGGTGCCCCCTGTGGGCGTGGCAAGTTAATTTGTAAAAACTTGAATTGACATATGATAAGAAACATGCACACAAAATTTGGTTCAATTTGGTCAAGTAGTTTGTGAGGAGAAGTCGATAATGTAAAGTTCACGACGGACGACGACGGATGGCAAGTAATAAGTTAAGCTTCCTTCGGTGAGCTAAAAAACACTTGAAAAATATTTAATAAAAGTGCTTTAAAACTGAAGAAAATTTTAAGACTCATGTCCATTTAATTAAGTTTTTGTTAGGAACTGTTCCTTAGGCTTTAGATTTAAAAAGCTTTCAGATTTTTCTGAGGGAATAGCTAGCTTTTTTGGTTGTATGGTGAGACAATAAAATTTCTCACAGAAATTAGTGATGCAATGGATTACTAATTTCAGTTAAGAAATTTTAAGGCCTTAACCCGCATATTTAATGAAGGTATATCCTCACCTAACATAGAAAATTTATGAAAAATGAATTTAAGAAACACGATCTCCTTGATTCTCTCAACTAAAATTACCTCCATCTGCATTAATTTTATGTATATCAACCAAGAATGTCAGTTTGAAATCTATAACAAACTAGAAGATCTTCTTAAAAAACATTTCGTGAAAGAGAGGGTAATTACTCTCACACCCTATATATATTTCTCTGAGGCCTCTTTTAGTTTGGGTATTTGTTGCAAAGACTTTGGGCAAAAATTCTTGATACTCACCCGATTCTGTAGCTCCTCCATTTTATCAAGAGTTTCAAACACATTGTCATCAAGGCTTTTACTTTTCTTCACCTTGTTCTCTATACCTTTCATACGACAATGATGTATATATTTTTTAACAAGGTGACCAAATCTCCTTGCTGGAAGACTGATATATTCTGACATTTTTGCTGTAGCTTTCTGAAATACAAAAAATCAACAGATATTCTGGTTGGCTGACAGGTGATGTTTTCTAGACAAAGCAGATAGATCCAATACTACTACAAGCTCATTTCAATTTTTTTTACTTTAAATCAATTCTTCTGACACAAAGATTGAAGACAGCAACAAAACTCATTCTTGTTGCTTATTCTTAAGTTGATGGCTGCTATTATGTGAGCCTTTTCCAACAGTGTACAGCCCTATCCTTAACTGGTAGAGTGCGGAATTATTTTTGGCCATCAAAATTTGTTCACAGGTCTTTGCCTTGTTACAATTTATGGGAGAGTGCCTAAAGGCACTCTCTCATAAATTGTAACAAGACAAGTCCCTACAGACTAAATAACATCCACTGAGTATGAAGCCTTCAAGTTGCAGTACCTTCACTTCAGAGTAAAGCCCAAATATGGGCTTCCTCCACTTTACCAGTTAACTGGTAGAGTGCTGGAAGCCCATATTTGGGCTTTATTTTGAAGTGCAGGTACTGCATCTTAAAGGCTTCATATTCTGTGGATTTGCTTCATTTTATCTTCAAAGTTAAATAATTTAATCACCATGAACTTGCCTTGTTACAATTCATAGGAGAGTGCCTGTGGGCACTCTCCCATGAATTGTAACAAGGCAATGACATGCAAACAAATTCTGACAACCAAAAATAACTTAGCACTCTACCAGTTAAGGACCTGGAGATTTTTATACATTTTACACTTTGACAGTCTACACTACTTTGGCTTTGCAGTTGTTTTTAGGCAAGGCTTGATTGCCTATTAAAGGCTATCAAGACTTGCCTAAAAACAACAGCCAAGGTATTCAGAACGTAACTTGTGAGTTAACCTAGATACTGCATGTTGGGACACATATTCTGTTGCAGTAAATGCAATCAAAGTTAGAATTAGGCCCTTAAGGGTAAGACTACAAGAAATCATCTATAAAATGTGCAACCACCATCATAAGAGTGATGCCATCAAAATGGGTTAACATACATTGACTTGTGAATACTGTTTAAGTAAAGAAATGTGAAATGAATCTATGTCTCACAGGGGTTTTATTTCAAAGGTTAACATTGTCAGCAAATGTCTGAGAAGAGAACAAATATGAAGAATATGTAGTTTACAGAAATGGTTTTTGTTCTGTTATTACTGTCTCAAAGTAGGGATCTTTCACACTTCCTGAATAGGATACATCGAAGATTATCACAGTCTTTAACTCTCAGGGCTGGACATTTTTGCACAATTTTTGCATCTCTGTGGCAAGCCTAGTTATAAGCTTTGTAGTGACTACAAGTTAAGACTTAGCTGCCTTTGTAGCCAGCCAAGACTTTACTCGAGACCACTTTTGGCTTACTTGAAATGTTACCAGGAAATTCACTTGGCTGCAGCATACTGGAAACACCAGTTCTAATGTAACAAAATAGGTCTTTCAGGATTAGACTCAATTTCTGTCTCAGTCTGAATTACAACCATTTCGATTGAAAATGCAAGCATTGTTGCTTAAAAGAATATTTGCAAATGAAATATCGAACCCAAATCTGCTGAGAAAATCAATGGGATACATCAACATTATCACAGTCTTTAACTCTCAGGGCTAGACATTTTTGCACAAATTTTGCACCTTTGTTGCAAGCCTAGTTAATGTAGTTATAAGCTCTGTTGTGGCTACTAGTTAAGACTTAGCTGCCTCTGTAGCCAGCAAAGACTTTACTTGAGACCACTTTTGGCTTACTTGAAATGTTACCAGGAAATTCACTTGGCTGCAGCATACTGGAAACACCAGTTCTAAGGTAACAAAATAGGTCTTTCAGGATTACACTCAATTTCTGTGTCAGTCTGAATTACAACCATTTCGATTGAAAATGCAAGCACTGTTGCTTAAAGGAATATGTGCAAATGAAATATCGAAAACAAATCCGCCGAAAGAATCAAAATGATACACCTGCAAACCTAGTTATGAGCTTTGCACTGGCTACTAGTTAAGACTTAGCTGCTTTTTTGGCCAGCCAAGACTTTACTCGAGACCACTTTTGGCTTATTTTAAATGTTACCAGGAAATTCACTTGGCTTCTGCATACTGCTCTAATGTAACAAAATAGGTCTTTAAGCGTTAAACTCTACTCCTAACTCAGTCTGAATTAAACTATTTCCATTGGAAATGCAAACATTGTTACTTTAAGGAATATGTGCAAGTGAAATAATGAACACAAATTCACTGGAAGGTTCTATTAACCCTTTAGCCAATGTAATAGCCCAAAATGGCCAGTGCTATTCACAAAACTCGCCATTTATTTTCCCTTATTTATTCATTTTTTGTCTCAAAAACATAGCTTATAATTCCTCTTAGGAATGAGCTAGTTGAGCTCATTCCATTGAGGAGTCATAACATGTTTTTGATGCAGAAAATGAAAACAATTCGTTATTCAGGAATTTTTGTTTGCAAGTGTTGTTTGCCTTTCATGTTATGAAAGGGTTAAACAACACATACCAATGTACATTACTGATAAGGCTAACTAGATTTGCCAAGAGGGTAGAAAATTTGAACTCAAGTAAAGGGAGCTCTGAAGAAACCTATTCTTACCTTATAGTTGTCAGATCCAAGTTTTTCATCCATTACAGCTCTTTTCATGATTTTTGAATTCCTTTCAGAATCAAGTCTGGTAAACATAATACTTGAATCCACAGATGGACTGGAAGTAGACTGAAAAATATAATACAGACATCATATTTGGAAGAATTTTAACAGAATTTGCCCAAATATTAGTGGCCTATGTTTTGAATTTCAGCAACAGTGAGTCTTCAGCCACAAAATATAAAAAATACATCTTACCCTTAAAGGCCTGGAGAGTTTTATACATTTTTGCTACACTTTACAAGATGACAAGAAATGATAAAGTGATGACATGAAAGTCTAAATCCAACAAGGGCTATAACTCTTGAAGAAATACTTGGGCAGAGTTGTTGTGAAATCCCATTCATGACGTTATCACCAAAAAGCCATATATTAAATTTGGAAAAATAATCTTTAATAGTTTCCTTTAAGAGGTGACAACAAGAAACGTTAATGCGATGACAAGAAAGTCCAAAAGTACAAGAAGGACAATAACTCTTGATGCAATACTTGGACAGAGCTGGTTTGCAATCCCTTTCTTGATATTATCACCAAGAAGCTACAAATGAAATTTGGAAAATAATGGTTTTCTCTGAAATGTGATAAGAAATGTTAATATGATGATAAGAAAGTCTAAGTACAACAAAAACATTAGCTCTTAATCAAACACCTGGGCACAGATGATTCTCAATTCCATTCATGATACAACCAAAAAGCTATACATGAAATTTTAGAACAAAATTTTGAATGGTTTTCTTTTAAATGTGATGACAAAAAAGAGGAAGAATGGACATATGGAAGGATGGATGGTATGGCAGATGGAACCCATCCCTATATCAACCTCCCACTACATGGCTGGGGATAAAAAAAACTGAACAGTTACATAGATGACCTTGATCTTAACTTTTCAAGGGTATATAGGGAGAACTGCACAAAATGGCTTATGCGATGAAGCTGCTTTCCAAATGTAGAACAAATCTCTCCAACATGTGATAACTTGGTCATCAACTTAACTGGTAGAGTGCTGGAAGCCCATATCAGGGCTTCATTCTGAAGTGCGGGTACTGCATCATAAAGGCTTCATATTAAGTGCAGGTGTTTTGTAAGTACAATTATCTAGTCTGTGTGTATTTTACTTGTTAATATTTTTTCACAAGTATCTACAGGCATCCTCCCATAAATTGTAACAAGGTAAAAATCTGAATACAAATGTTGATAAAAAAAATACATCTGTCGTCCAGTTGACAAAGTCAAGAAAATTACCATGACAATGACTTTGAGGTTTGCAAATGAAAGTGGGAAAGTGGGATTACATAATGAAATTGCAGACAAAATATTAAAAATCCCTTGTATATGTGTTGATTTAGGGTGGTTTGGCCCCACAAAGTAGATTTGTTTCTCAAGCCATTTTTTGTAAAATTGCATGTGGCAGGCCGTTTTTTATTTTTGAAATTATTTCTTGGTACCAAAAGTTCATGTTCTTCTTATGTTTTATGTTTTAGACCTCATAATCTACAGAATTGCATGGGTGGTGGTGTATTTCATCCCTTGGGTGCAAGAAGGCTTTGCAATGCTAAAGCATTGCCAAGCCTTGTTGTACTCAAGGGACAAATTTATGAATATTATTAACTTGGGTAAAATATCTTTTTATGGTTATAAAAAGAGAGCATGTAGCAGCCAAAAGGACCATGCGGGGATTTTTAACTTTTTTTATGCCTTAAGAAACTTTATCCTAAAACTTACCAAAGTCCCACACTTCACCTTGGAGACTATGGGGTGTGGACACAGAAGAGGGCAACCTGCTGATTATGAAAACAATCTCTCAAATCTTTAAGGGAGAATAATATATACAGTTTTTTTAACAAATGTCGCTACCAAAGTCACTGCCACAGTTTGAATGAGTTATCTCTATGTCTTGTTTCTTCTGAAGCAGGTGAGACAAAAAATAGTATTCAACCCAAGATCACAATAACAGACTATCTGGTGTTTTTAGATTGCATATGTACAAAGTTACGTCTGAGTAGAGCTAATTTTTTTAAGAGATGAAATAAAGACAACTGTTATGTGGTTCAGTTCAAGTATAACCGATGTTCTAAAGAGGAATGAGAAAGAATATTTCTTGTTACAAACATTAATGAAATGGCATGAATTTGAACTAGAGGTGGGTCAGTGGTGAATTTTCAAGTTGGTGTTGGTGTTTTTTAACCCTTTACCTAACATGAAAAGCAGACGACACTTGCAAAAAAAAATTCTTTAACAACTAATTTTTTTCATTTTTTGTCTCAAAAACATAGGTTATGACCCCTCAATGGAACGAGCTTGACGAGCTCATTCCAATGAGGGGTCATAACCTATGTTTTTGAGACAAAAAAATGAAAAAATAATGAAAATTAACTGACAATTTTTTAGAATAGCACTGGCCGGTTTTGGCCATTACATTGGGTAAAAGGTTAAGAAGTAAAACTACTGTTGTGGTAAGTTTATCAGTGGTGGAACAGCCAAAGTTCATTCATCAAATTTAGGTTGATTTTCCAAACTTGCTTACCCAGTGCAGTGTGTGAACAACGTCCAAATGTCATCAATCCTTGACAAAGATAAATTAATTGAACTGAAAAGAATGTTTGGCTTATTGATTTTTACTGTAAAGTTCAGATTACGCTCAAATTTGTAGAGTTCAGGTTGGGTTTTAACTTTCCGTTTGACAAAAATGCAGACTTTCCTTAGAGTGTCTTTCCGCTCCGGGAAAATGGAAGAATTTATAAAACACTGGCAAATTTATATTATTCAAAGTGAATTTGGAAAGTGTCAGATATGGGAAAAAGTATTCTGCTGTGTACAGAATGAATTTCCTTAACAATCTGAGTAATTTCTCCTGAGTAAATATATTTTTAAATTTAGACTGAAAATACCCACAATACATTGTCCTATTAAATATATGGGGAGGGAGAAGGTAAAAAAGTTACCAGTAATGTTTCGCTGACGTTTCGGGCTCTCTTTAAACCCCAATGTCTCTGAGTCAGAAATCCAGTGAAAATGTTTTTATAGAGTTATTGGAAACAATGCCAAACAGTAACCCACAGACTTTTAGCTTGTTCAGCCATTGTTAAATATCGAAACTTTAAAAATGCGGAATGGAGAACAGATTTTACCTGCCACCGAAAATGTTGGTGTTTTCAAATAAATGTGATGGGGTTTTTCGGTGGTGGTCCAAAACCGAAACCACACCAGAAATACTGACACCGACCCAGCTCTAATTTGAACCCCTGTCAAGAGTGTTTCCATTGGTACCAAATACTTGACAGAAGTATAGTTAACCATGTAGACCACTAAGCCTTGAAATGGAGGTGATAATTGTAAATAATCAATGAACAAAGATACCTGATAAATATCTGCAGACTTTTTGCGTTTTCCCAAATTGGAAAGTTCTCTTTGTAAATCACTGATTGTGCCTTGCATGTTTTTCATTAATACTGTGTTGTGCCTGAAACAATTAGTGTATTACAATAAAATCAAGTGTGTCAAAAAGTTACTAACTTGATTTACAGATCATTATACCATAATTGCAATGTGTATTCAATATTATACAATACAGACACTGGGAAATATTCTAGATACAGCAGACATGGAATCTGGATTACGCGAAAGAACATAATGTAAGAATGCATCTGATTGGATGAATATTACATGTCTGAGAGGCTTTATCACATGAATGAAATGCTTTGATGTGAAACAGTGTCAATCAAGACATTTATCACAACATTTTTTGTACTATGATACAGGTAATTAAATTATATTAATAATGAGAAAAAATAACTGTTTGTTACTAAATTGTCTCTTAAAACAAAATACAACAAAATTTGAACATGTGTTTTTGGAAAGAGTGTTTTAGGGTGTATGTGAAATGAGAACAGGGAACATTGGGATGGCATCATATCACCAAAAAAGAAATATATCAAAAGTGAGTTTACCAGATTGAATGAAATGAGAAAGGATCATACATCTCATATTGAACTGTATTTACATGGAATATTTTCTCCAGACTTGGAAGTAAAACTGCTGATAGTAATCATAAACTTACTTTAGTTGACTCTCATACTTCTTAGAATCATCAGTGTATTTCTTTTCTCTGAAAAGCATCAGAAAAATAATAAAAAATTTAGTGATAAAGATAAAAATACTTAATCTTCACAGACAAATCAGTCGACATTTATCTATTTTTAGACATCAAAACAGAAATCTGGTTACCAAACAAAATAAGCATATCTTCCAAGTCATACTAGAAGACTACTCCATATTTGTTTTCTTTATTTATTAATTTTTGTCTTTAAAATTTTTTTTTAACAAACCCGAATTGCAACAAACTTTTCTTGCTTATTCCAAGTGGACAACGTAATCCAGAAGGAAAAAATGGTATCTATTGATAACATATTATAAAAAACACAGTGCATGCATCAGAGCCTCCACCCAAGTAATGACTAAACCAAACCTAATGCCACACTCAAAGGTATAATGCTGAACAAACATGGTTTCATCAGAGATTTTTCACTGGTTGTTATCATACTGACTCTGGAATGAGCCCATAATTGAAAATAAGCCCACCTAACAACTTTCAAGATTTCAGTTTCAGAGTCCCTGCCTTGTAAATACACGCAGTCCCTGACTTTGTAATGACAACATCAATGACAGTCATGCTGGTACATGTAAGTTGTTACAATGAAAAAGAACCTCTTAACCAACACACAATATCAAAAATTAGTTGTTTTAGGCCACACAAAGTAGATCTTCTGTTTCTCAGGCCATTATTTGTCAAATTGTATGCAGGCGAGCGTTTTTTTATTTTATTTTTTATTTCAGTAATTTTTTCTTTGCCATCAAAAGTTCATGTTCTTGGTTCAAGTTTTAGGCCTCATAATCTACAGAATAGCATGGGTGGTGGTGTATTTCATCCCTTGAGTGCAAGAAGGCTTTGCAATGCTAAAGCATTGCAAAGCCTTCTTGCTCTCAAGGGACAAGTTCATAAATTTTTTCCACTTGGGTAAAATATCAGACATAAACCATTTAATTTTTATTTTTTTCAAGTTTAAATTGGTTATAAAAAGAGTGCATGCAGCAGCCAAAAGGACCATGCGGGAGGGCCTGAGAAACAGATTTTTTATTTTT
The DNA here is from genome assembly GCA_031216915.1 of Pictodentalium vernedei. NCBI lineage: Eukaryota > Metazoa > Mollusca > Scaphopoda > Dentaliida > Dentaliidae > Pictodentalium > Pictodentalium vernedei. The sequence goes on from CM062290.1 coordinate 189,409,290, forward strand.
TTAGGCCTTACTTATTATTTTTAAATGTTACAAAAAATTTCTAGAAAACCATATCATGTGTCCCCCTCATTGGAATGATCTTGTTGACCTCATTCCAATGAGGGATCACATGATATGGCTTTGTTGGAATTATTTTGAATTGCGTGGACACAAGTGAGCAACTCATCAGATAAAGGGTTAATGGTATGGATTGACCAAGTCACCTAACTTTGTGTTAACTTTGCATTCAAATTCTCCTGTAGGCTTGACCTCTTGAAAAAAAGCCCACCCATATACTTTTGCCCTCTTTTGCTTCATGCACCCCCTAGTCTTATTCGCAGGTCAGTCTGGTGTCTTGGTGTAAATGTCAAAAATCAACAAGTCCAGTCTGACAGCATGTCATTTGTACACTTTAAATTCTCCTAATAAACGTTTGCTTTAAAACTCCTTATATTAATGGTCAACTGTCTTAATGCAGAGGCTTCATTTGGACTCAACTGAAATCCATGTAAATTGTGATAAGGGTTCCATATTCCAAGGATTCTTATGCCTTCATTGGGGGTGTCTGAGGCCCAAGCCATTGGGAAAATTTGCATCATGGGGACTGAGAATTTGTTTTGGAGGGGAAAAACACACAAAGACTAAGACATTTTACGTTCAAATTGAGCAGAGAATATTAAGACTGATATCTAATGCAACTGCATGTATACTACAAGTTTTATGACAACAGTTACATGCAATCATGTTCACCTTAGTCTCTATGAAACTGTTTTAATACTATTAAAAAAGAACTTGTCATCTGCCTTTGAACTGAGAGGCTTCATTAGATAAGTTATTTAAACTTAATGTGCAATGGTTGACCTGGACTGGGTGGACATAAGTCTCAGAAAACCAATGGTTTTGTGAGGCCTTATGACTACCCAGTTCAGGGCACCAGTTGTGCATTAAATCTTTGTTTGAGTGGGAACTGAGATTGGGAAATTTGGGGTTAAGAGTTGGGAAATTCATGCCCAAATGTTATTGGGAAAGGGTCCCATAAACAGATCATGCAGATACCCGCAAGAATCCCTGTATTCTTTTGATTTGTTTCAATGTGATTATTTTCCCAAGAGTGCAAAACCAAATTTTTGTAAGGTAGTGTGCTTATAAAAGTGGAAAAAGAATCTGACCCAGATTGCAACCCAATTGTGAAATGGTTGAAATTCTCTGTTCACTTTCATCCTCACCACACTGTAGTATATCACTTGACAAAAAAAAATGCGAGAATATTTATCCTCAGATGCTATTTTCATTCATTTTTTCTTGATTTTGTCATGGTTTTGCGATATTTTATTTATGAATCTCGACCCACTGGTGTAAGTGTGTCACAATGAGATGGTGACCTGATTGAAAAAATGACCACTCGTGCTGTCAAAGTACTGTAGATTTGTTTTGTTATGGTCCCTTGTTAACAATCTATATTCTGATAAAATAAGAATTAACTTCTCAAACTGTTTGTTAAATGAGATATGATCAATTCATTACTCATGAAATGTTAATGCATTCAGAAGAGTGGTTAGGGAGATGTTTTTCTCTACTCTATTACCCACAGAGTTAAAATCAGACCCCTAGGACACCCTTACATATGATAATAGGGGTTTATTTGAACAAACTTGTGAATTATCCTTACAAAGATGCTATATGTCAAGCATGGAAGCTTTGGAGAAGTGGTTTGGGAGAAGATGGTTACTTTATTGATTTCCCCATCACTCAGTGTGTTAAAATCAGAGGGCCCCATGATGATCCAAAATATACTATTAAAAAAAAGTAGGGGATATTTGATAAAAGCGAGATATTTGAAGAAATATATTTATATTTTCATCAAAAAGACAGTTGAGGCATTGCACTATGATATCTGGTGAATGATTTCAGCGATAGTTGGGTGTCTGACAAGCTCACATTCCATACACAGAGCTGCAGAAGACATGGACGGTCAGTCAGCGAATTTACCACATTCAGTCCAAGAACTCAATACCTTGTAAATCCTCCTCGGTTTGCGAGACAAGCATGGATCTGATGTGGCATACTCCTCACCAAACATTCAATATCAGCTTGACTGTTATTCCATTCTTCCTGCAGTTCAGCGGCAAGTTCCTGGACATTGTTAGGGGGCTGTTGGCATTGTCGTAGGCACCTACCAAGCATATCCCAGACGTGCTCAATTGGTGAAAGGTCTGGACTTAGTGTTGGCCAAGGCAGTGTAGTGATGTTCTACTCCTGGAGGAACTCTGTAGTGACACGGGCCCTGTGTGCTCTAGCAGTGTCATTTTGGAAAATGAATCGATGGTTATGACGTTGCGCAAATGCCACCACATGAACTGCTAACATGTTGTCTCGGTAGTACTGCCCTATGACATGCCATTGGTTGACATGTGATGCTATTATGCTGGTCATGGTTATGCCTCCCCACACCATAACTGATCCACTACCAAAACGATCATGCTGCCTAATGGTTACATCATGGTATCATTCGTTCCGCCACCACCACACTTTGTTTTGCCTGTCGTGGAAGTCGAGAGTGAAACTTGATTCATCGGAAAACATGACGTTGTTCGACGATTGTCCCATCGTTGTCATGCTCCACACCAATTACAGCTTGCTGCGATGTGATGTTCAGTAAAATGTGGAATTATTCGAGGTCGTCGAGCGTACAAATTCCATCTGTGTAGGCAGTTTTGGACAGTCTGACCACAGACTCACGCATCTGTCGCTCGGGGCAGCTGCTGTCCAATTTCTGAGGCATTTTGATGGTGGTTATGTAATGCTGTGGTTCAGATGAAACGATCCTGGTTAGCAGTTGTTGCCCTTGGACATCAACATTGCCTGTCTGGCGGTAGTGTGACCACAACCTGCTAATCACGGATTGAGTAATGTTGAGAATTTGAGCTGCTGCAGTCTGTCCAACATGCCAACGACACGTAAACATTCATCATGTGTCAGTTTTTGCATACCTCAAAAGTTCCGTTTCGACCAGACACTATTGATGAACGAATTTATACCAAGAAAAGAACAATGAGACCTCCGAAAAAGCCCGTCCAGTACAAATGAATATTTCAAAACGTACCCCACAGACATTAACGTGGCGTTCGTGCGAAAAACCTGCACTGTCCAATCATGCGTATCCAATACCATTTTCCGAAAATATCAACATCAGTTTGGATATCTCCTACTTTTTTTGAATAGTATATTATACCAGGGGCTTGACTTGAACAAACTTGTAAATCATCTTTACAAAAATATTATATGCCAAATACATATGCTTTTGGACCGGTGATTTGTGGAAAGATTTTAAAAAGTTTTTCCCATTAAATTTCACTTGATTTGGCCCATGGATACTGAAAATTTACAATTTGAGCCCAGCCAAAAATCTTGTCCATCACAGAATAGCTGCAAATATTCCTCCTCTTATATCCTTTGAACAAACAGTACTCTACACCATAAAAAATGAAATGAGAAACAAAGCCACCTACCACCGGCAGCAAAAATGTTTGAAATGAAAAAAAAAAATACAGACCAACTATTGATCCTATGTCTTGATGATAATAATAATAATATTAATATACTTTAATCCCAGAATGCACTAATGGGCCTCCAGAGGGATCAGAAGCCAAACAGTCATTCAAACTGCTGCTAAGCATTGAAGTTTGTCTAATAATGTAATGTTACCTAACACGACTAACAGAGATGAAACTTGAAAAAAAAAAATTCTTGAATGACTAAAAAAATGTTTTCATTTCTTGTCTCAAACACATAGCTTATATCCACACCTTACAGGACTGAACATGGTGAGTTCATTCCAACTGAGGGGTCAGAACCTATGTTTTGGGAGCAATCATGAAAAAAATAGGACAATTTTAATGGCAATTTTTGTGAATAGCACAGACTGTATATGACCATCACATTAAGTGAGGTATTAATGGAAGTTATTTGATATCAAATAAAGTGGTTTTCCTTATTCTGTTATGTATCAATAAATGTCTGGGGGGAGCGTAGTGGCTCAGTGATTACGACATTGGACTTCAAACCAAAAGGTACACAGTTTGATCCCTGCCAGGTAACTGCATTGTGTCCTTGGGCAAGGCATTTAATCCTGTTTGCCCATGCAGACGCACAGTGGCACTGCGTACTAAGGCATACTGCATGTAGATGGTGCTCTTGTCTTCAACCACTGCTAACCCTGTTTGCATGGAGTTAGTATGTTGGGGGGGGGGGGGGGGGCTCCAACTTCCTCCTCCCATAAAACTGTCCAACACAAGGTTTCCCTGGTTGTCAAAAGTGTGACCAAACCCAAATAAATAAATAAATAAATAAATAAATAAATAAATAAATAAATAAATAAATAAATAAATAAATAAATAAATTTGTGCAAATGTGGTTCCCAAAGTCTCATACTGGTGAAATATGCATTTCTCATCCATCAGGACAGTCACGACAATGTGATACTTACAGTCTTTCATACTGGTTCTTCAAATCTTGTACAGTCAGTTTAGTTGAGAGGTCACTCTGTACTGACACACCTGATCTCAGTCCAACTCTAGGACCACTGACTGTCTGAAAGGTATCTGCTGACTTCTCAACCTCTTGAGTTGTACCAACTAATGTTGGCTCTCTTGAGACCATCATTAATGATGAAACAACAGGTTCCTATAAAATGGTAAAACTGAAAGCTAAAATTGAAAGCTATTAGACAATATTTTCCAATCATCCACTGTTTTACTACTACACAGTTATGATGGATACAATTACTTTCCTTGATAATACACACTTGTTCAGATTTGTGTTACAACAAAAGTGTTTCACATACCTTTTAGCTGCTACCACTTTTAAATAATAACTGGATGAGTGCTAGAAACCACCATTTTGACACCACTGAAACAGGCTAAAAGCCACTTTAGTGGCTTTTCTCTGTATGCATCAGCTTGTTTGCTCAACGGCAGAAAAAATACTTATGTAGAATACATTTATACAGAATAATTTTGTTACAAGTTATTGGAGAGTGCCAAAAGGCACTCTCCAGTAACTTGTAACAAAACAACTTTACAAACAAAATCTTGCTAAACTAAATCTCCCTTGCTGCTAACATGGTTATCTTTGAACAAAATTCTCATGTTACAAATTACATTTGGAAAATAATTTATAATTCTACCAGAGAAAAGCGTAGAACCTATCCATAAATAAATAAATAAAAGTATTATCTAGGTGGCACTGTGTTTTGACATTACATTTTATCAGAATACTTTGGAGTCAAGGATATTTCAGTTAATCATGAATCATCTACAGGAGAAATTCACAAACCAACCAGATTATAATTCAGCATTCAATTCACAAGCAGGAAGCCTGAATCTGGTCAAATAATGCAGAATTTATATTTCCTGGTATGTTATTTATTTATTAGGGTTCAACGACACTTTAACAGCCATGGTCATATTGTGTCAGTGACAGTTTTACAGGTGGAGGAAGCCCGAGTACCCGGAGAGAACCACCGAGCAACGACGAGCAGCTGCCAGCTCCCCAACATCGTAACTTCGCACTGCAGCACAGGCAGGGTTAGAATGGTTGAAGACATGCAGACCACAGTACGCCTTAGTACACAGCGTCATTGTGCCCCCATGTGGACAACTGGGGTTAAGTGCCTTGCCCAAGGACACAATGTGGGAGTCCGAATCGATTGCTCAGACAGTCACCCATCCAAGGACTAACCGGGCTCGACATTGCTTACCTTCAGTGATCTGATGAGAACTGGTTACCGCAATGCCACCGCCCTCCCTATTGGTATATGATAATAAATATTAGTTACCTCCGACAACCAAGAAATAATGAATCAACTTCATCTGTTATATAGACATATGTTACAAGGATTGGAATTTCCACCCAAGCAATATCTAATATTGCATGAATAAGAAAAAGCAATGAAAAGTTTCATCTAATGGAGCTCTAATGGGTTCCGAAGCTAATTTTACTGAAACTTTGCTTGAATGATTTCCATGCTTCATTTGTTTTAATTTACATCAAATTCAGTCATGACTACTTCACAGCAGCCATAACTACATTTTACAAAAAAGAAAATACTTAGCAGGTTAAGAGTTGACGTACAATGATGTTCAGTACACAACAAAAATGAGGGTTTTTTGGTCTTTCACTTCACCGGGTCATGATGTACGGAACTAATACACAACTTTTTTTCAGTTCTAAGAAAGTTGAAATTTTGAAATAAAGAAGGTAAGAAACTCACCCTCTCTGAATACAGCAAACTGCTCACAACATTGGTTACTTCTTCTAAGACTAAAAGAAATGAAAAAATGAAAAAAATAATTCCCTATCTCTGTTCACAGTCAGTGTGAATACTTTCATTTTTAATTAACCCTTTACCCAATGAATCACTCACATCTGCCGACAGAATTTACAAATTCAGCAACTGAATAAAATTTTTTTTTAAAATATCAACAAAACCATATCATGTCACCCCTCATTGGAACAAGCTTTTTAAGCTCGTTCCAATGAGGGGGTTACATGATATGCTTTTATTGAAATTTAAAAAAAAATTTGATATGGTGCATGTTGGATAAAGGGTTAATGAACTCATAACAATAAAGTCAAGTATGATCAAACGGTATACAGAAATTTATCTATCTAGAGTCAAAGCTAATCTGAGCAGTTCTGATGACTTTAGCACATTCCAAGACATCTTACAAACTGCAGTTATATGACACACTGATGACAGGACTCAGAAAGACACTTTCAACACTGTGCATTTCATCAGAAAAAACAAATTCTCACAATATTCTGGATCCATCGTCAACAGTTATGACAAGGAATGTTTGGATTAATTTTTGAGATTCATCATTTAGATTCCGCAAAAAAAAAATGATGAACTTGCTCATATGACGATAACAAATTTTCATTTGCATTTACTTCAATGACACTATAAATTTGTCTTCTGAAACATAAAGGCAGCCAAAACTTGCCAAGAAACAATTGCCAATGTACTTAAACTTTCAAGTTTACAAAAAGACTGCATGTTGGAGCAGCACTTCTGTTGCAGTAATGAGTGATGAAATTTAGAATTAGGCCCCAAATGGTTAATTTATTATTCAATTATTAATTATTAAAGAGATAATTCCCGATATTCACTAAAATAGCATAGATTTTCTTTTTATTATATGCTGCGTGACATTTTACTGCGCAATATTCAGCCCAATTTGACTGCAAACAGTTTTAAGACAATAACAAAGATCTGTTGATCATTCCTTCAAGGGGACTTCATGCGCCAAAGTGTAACATCATTTAGGAAGCAAGCGCTTGTGAAACATAAAACTTTCAGATCCACACTCATGAAATACTCAGATACTGACAAAAATAGAGTAGATTTTCCTTTTTATTATATGCTACAAGACATTTTATTGCACAATATTCAACCCAATTCAATCCCAAACGCATATGTTTCAAAACAATAACACAGATCAGCTGATCGTTCCTTCAAGGCAATGTGATGTGGTATAACGTGATATCATTTAGGAAGCTACTGAAGGATATTCCTTGATATCCATCGAGACGATGGATATCCAGAAATATCTTTTAGATAATTTGCAAAAATGTACAGGCTAGCATATAATAAATGATATAACCCACACAAGGAACATATCTGTTATTTAAAAATATAACCAATATGGCTATATGTATCAAACATGGGATAGAGGTGCCCAACAGAAAAGTGTGCTGGTTCAGAGGGCTAATGGTTTTGAGATAAATTCTTTTTTGTGAAAGATTTTGTGGTGTCTAAAAACTCTCTACAATGGCTGTATCATGAACAAACAGAAACCCACTCCATCATGCAGGCCAAAGATCCCTACTTGGCATTCAAGAAGCTAGAATACAAAAACTGCCATTGCAGTGGTCATCAACACCATGGAGTCATGGAGAAGCTTAATAGGACGTCCTTACCAACCCTTGAAAATCAAAAGTGGAAAAAAGCCTTTAAAAAGTTGTCCAAACACTTTTGAGTGCATTATGGTATCTAAGACCAAATTTGAAGAAGCCCCTACCCCTTTTCACAGGCTTTTCAAGCCTTGGCAACAAGTTATCTCTGCCATAGATGCATATTTTATTAGACAATGTAGTTTGATAGAAGATTATAACTTTGACACAGCATTAGCACTATCATTGAAGTTGATTAATAGGCCTACAATTCTGACTTTTGAAGGCCAAGAGCATAAGCATAATCTAAGCTTCTGCAAAGCTTTATCATGCCCATTTGCATTTAATTTTTATCATGTATGCCAAGTTTCAAACCAATATCTCAACTGGTTGAGTGCTGGAAGCCCATATTTGGACTTTGTTTTGAAGTGTCAGTACCATAACTTAAGGACTTCATATTCTGTGAATGTGCTTGATTTTTTTGTTGAAGTGAAATTATTTAGTCTGCATGGTGTTGCCTATGGGCACTCTCCCATAAATTGTTACAAAACAAATCCATGGGACAAAATTTTTATGACCAAAAATATTTAGTGCTCTAATAGTTAAAAAGAAATGCAGAAGTATTTCACTCACAAAATGTTTCCATACTATCACAATAGTATAGGCAATAACTTAGTGATGCTCAATCAGAACCTGGATAATTTATGTTATTTCCACATGAAACAAAATACTGCATTTTGATTGGCTGAGAGGTACGGTGTAAATTGACATCCACAGTAGCTTTTTTTTACACCATGGTTAAGCAGTGTAAAAACAAGAATACACAACAGCAGGCTATATGGCTAAAAAAAAGTACCCATTTTTAATTATTTCATACCTTTTGCACTGTTATGTTAGAACAAAAATAAAAATACAGGAAATTTAATATTTATGTGCAGTAAAACATTACAGATATGGATGTCATTGGCACTGGCTCATTGAGCCAGTTCCAATGACATCCATATTTGTCTGGTTTTATTAAGAAACTTACAAAGTACAAATTTTCTGTCCGTTTTTTCCCCACAATTTAGGTTAAAGTATTAAGAACACCAAAATTCTTGGAAATAAATCTGTTATCCTTGTGTTTTTCAGGGTATATGGGAGTTTTTCACTAATCTGGGAACTCATATACCCTTTGGCTTCGCCTCTGGGTGTAGGAGTTCCCAAACCGTGTAAATTCCCATACACCCTAGAAACCACAAGGATAACTAATGTTATGCATACCTGCAATTGATGTTGATCATGCATACCAAGTTTCCATCAAATATCTTGAGCAATTTAGAATATGATTACAAAAAGCAAACAAACCAATTTTGAATATGTCTATGGGAATAACTCTGTAATGCATAAAGCAAGTCACATGAAAATTGGGTCAAGCACACATGGATCATGTACACAAAGTTTTTCAACATCACAACTTTTCAAATACCTCAATAAACCCTGACAGCTGATTATGAGAAAAACAAACAAGGTGTAATGCCACCAGTATCCCCAGCCAAGGTTTTCTAAGTTGAAAAAAGTGGAAAAGGCCCATAACTCTACGAAAAAAACTGGACAAAACCTGTTACTTGTGAATATCCTTTCCCCCAAGATGGTCCATCTGCATACCAAAGATCATTTAAATCCATTATCCACTGACTGAGATATGAAGGTCCAAAGTTGTTATGGACAGACGGATGAATGGGCAAACAGACGAATGGACAAACAGACATATGGACCCCCATTTCTATATCCCCCGCAAACTTCATTTTAGCGGGGATAATAATCTTGTCAACTTCATTCAAATGAAGGGCATTATCCAAGTTCAGGAACAACAATGAATATAACATTTCATCAGTTGCTAAAAAAATCTACATTCAACTTACTGAGATAGAGATTTTTAGTCATTTTCTCTATCTGCGGTTGTACTGTATCATTACTATCAATGGTTACTGGTTCCAGATCTGATAAGATTTGGGCTGCAGACATCATATCTGGAAAAAAAAGTTGTTAGAAGAATTTTTGGCTCATCTGAAATCTCTGAAAATATAAACATTTCTGGAGACCAAAAAACTCAGTTTTATTGTTGTGTTTGTGTATAATTCATAATGAGTGAAGGATGAAACAGAATGGATTTTTATCAACTCTTAAAAAAGGTGTTCATGTGTGCAAGGTAATAAATATCTCACCAAGTGAAAAAAAAACCCAAAACACTTGAGGCAGGCATTTTGCAAGCATGTGGTACATGCAATGGTGTCTGAAAAACAAAGTTTAGGGTCGAAAGGTGTATTTCTTTTACTTCACCTCATGCTACAAACTATTTTAAACAAGTCCACTGTATAAAAATAATTAATCATTTCATATGCAATATCTTTTAGTCACATTTTGGCTGCATGTACAAGCAAACCAAATTTTGAAACAAATCCTTTGCTGAAAAACTTTCAGTTACAATCTCAAAACTAGAGTGATGTCACGCATATGGCCCGACTGTCCCAGGAATGGCAATGCTTAGAAGCAAAATAGTCTGAGCCATTTTTTGTTAACTGTTTACCTAACGAATCTGCCATATCTCCACTCGTGATATACAAAATTTGCTATTCAAATTTTATTTTTTCATTTCTCTACTTCAAAACATACCTCATGACCTATTAATGGAACAAACTTGATGAGCTTGTTCCAATAAGGAGTAATAAGCCATGGTCAAAAGTAAATAAAAAAAGAAAAATGAGGTTTCAGAAAAATAATTTGAACTGTTGGCTTCAACTTGTGTAAGGTAAAGGATTAAAGATGCAGTACATAAAGCAATGTTGGGCTATATGAGTCAATTTTCTTTTTTTGCATGTAATAACTCCCAATCCTTCAAAATGCATTTTGGGAATAATTGCCTAAGTGACAATTTGTGTTTATGTGTGTGGGGTGTGTGTGTGTGTGTGGGAGGGGGGGGGGGGGGTGGCAGTTGTGGAACCTATATTGAAACCTGGCCTGTATTACTAGCTGGAAAATACACATAACAACTTTGGTTGAAATCAAATAATCAAAACTGGAGTTATCAGTCGGAAACCAATTGTTTACAGACAGATGGATGGACTGACAGATGGACGGACGAAACTCATGACTATAGCCCCGACTGTAAACAGTCAGGCTAAAAATGCATTTTGTACCAAAGAAAAAATATTGTATGAATGGCCCTGGGTGAGGAGGAGGTGGGGTGGGGTGTGGATGAGGGGTGGGAGTGGGGGTGTGTTTGGGGAGTCCATTTCTTTTTTTCACATGTGGTCAGTCTAAATCCTTCAGTAGAGAAAAAAAAAACCTAACTGGCACCATGGGGGGGGGGGGGGGGGGGAGGGGGGGTGATGGTGTTTGGGTTTTTAACCACAAACATCAACAGGTGGGGAGGGGGGTGATGGTGTTTGGGGTTTTTAACCAAACACCAGTTTAAAAAAAAAAGGTTCCACATGTAGTGACTGTAAATAGTTCAAAATGCATGGTGTTTGGGTTTTTAACCACAAACATTAACAGGTGGGGAGGGGGGTGATGGTGTTTGGGGTTTTTAACCACAAACATTAACGAAAAGGTAAAAAAGCATTTTTGACGAAAGAAAAAAAAAAGTGTGTAATTGGGGGGGGGGGGGGGGGGGGGGGGGGAGGGGAGCCGCATGTAGTGACTGTAAATAGTTCAAAATGCATATTCAAGAAAAGAAAGAAAAAATGCCTAATGGGGGGGGGGAGGTGGGGGTGGGGGGGGGAGGTGATAATTTCTGTCTGGATTTTTAACCACAAACTTTAACCAAAACTGTGAAAAAGCATTTTTGACAAAGGAAAAAAAGGGTTCTGCATGTACGGAAATAGTTCAAAATGCATATTGGAGGAAATAAAAAAAAAATGCCTAATTGGGGGTGGGTGGGGGGGGGGGTGGTGTTTGGGTTTTTAACCAAAACTGTAAACAAGCATTTTTGACGAAAGAAAAAAAAGTGCCTAATTGGCCCCTCGCATGGGGGGGTGGGGGGGGGGGGGGGTGGGGGGGTGGGGGGATGGGGGGGGGGGTAAGTTTAAAAAAAAAGGTTCCACATGTAGTGACTGTAAATAGTTCAAAATGCATATTGGAGAAAAGAAGAAAAAAAAGCCTAATAGGGGGTGGGGGTGTGGGTGGGGGTTAGGGGGTGATGGTGTTTGTGTGGGTTTTTAACCACAAACTTGGAGGGAGTCAACCTATCAAGTTACAATGAAGTCCCTCCATAAATATGACGTGTAGACTGTGCTCAAGGTTTTCGGGCTTTGGGCTCGGGCAGCCATCATGGATAATGAATGATTGCAACCAAAAGGGGACATTCTCATCTGGGCATCATGTGGATTGATCCTACAAAGTTACAATGAAATCCCTTCATAAATATGACCTGTAGACTGTGCTGAAGGTTTTCGGGCTTCGGGCAACTGTAGCTGTCACAGTTGCACAATCACGTCCAAAAGAGGACTTTCTCATGTAGAAATTATATGAAGTCAACCTATCAAGTTACAATGAAATCCCTCCATAAATATGAGCTGTAGACTGTGCTAAAGGTTTTCGGGTTTTGGGCTCGGTCAGTCGTGACGGTTGATAGATCACGCCCAAATGGGGAAATTCTCATGTAGACTCATATGGAGTCATTGTATCAAGTTACAATGAAATCCGTCCATATTAAACATGACCTGCAGACTCTGCTAATAGTTTTTGGGTTCCGGGCTTGGGCAGCCATCACGGTTGACAGATCATGCCCAAACGGGGACGTTCTCATCTAGGCATTATACAGAGGCATTCTATGAAGTTGCAATGAAATCCCTTCATAAATACAACCTGTAGACTGTGCTAATGGTTTTCGGGTTTTGGGCTCAGGCAGCCATAACGGTTGACCGATCATGACCAAAAGGGGACATTCTCATGTAGACATGACCTAAAACCTGCATATGAAATTTCGTGATGATCAGACAAGAAATACTGGGTATAGTCTGTACTTGAAGGTTGAACAAAAAACTTTAACCACAAACTTTAACCAAAAACTCCAAATGTCAACTAAACAGGAATAAGAAAAAAAAACAAAAAAAACAAAAACAAACTTGAACCATCAGTAAAAAACTTTAACCACAAACTTTAACCAAAAACTCTAAATGTTAACTGACGGACAGACGGACGGATTGACGGACGGACAAAAGTCATTACCATACCCCTTACTGTAAAAAGTAAAACTGTAAAAAAGCATTTTTGACAAAAGGAAAAAAGGGTTCTGCATGTAATGACTGTAAATAGTTCAAAATGCATATTGGAGGAAATAAAAAAAAAATGCCTAATTGGGGGGGGGTGGGGGGGGGGGGGGGTGGGGGGAGCGGTGGTTTTGGTGTTTTTAACCAGAAACTGTAAACAAGCATTTTTGACGAAAGAAAAAAAAAGTGCCTAATTAGCCCCTGGCAGGGGGGGGGGGGGGGGGGGGGGGGGGGGATATGAACCCAGGGACTTGGCTTTAAAAAACTTAAATCTCACTCCCCTAAGGATGCTGCACACCAAATATCAAAACATTCCGACTGCTGGATCAGAAGAAGAAGATTTTTGAAGAAAATTCCTCATTTTGAACTAAGTTACAATTCAAGCTCCCACATTGAGTCCAAATATGGACCTAGGGACATGGCTTGAACAAACTTGAATCTCACCCCCCCCAAAGGATGCTGCATATCAAATATCAAAACATTCCAACTGATGGATCTGAAGAAGACTGTTAAAGAAAATTCCTCATTTTGAACTAAGTTATAATTCAGGCTTCCACAGTGAGCCCAAATATGAACCCTGGGACTTGGCTTGAACAAACTTGAATCTCACCCCCCTAAGCATGGTGCATTCCCAATATCAAAAGATTCTGCCTGCTGGATCTTGAGAAGAAGATTTTCAAAGAAATTTGCCTGAAATGCACTAAGTTCGAATTCGGGTTTCTATAGTGAGCTCAAATATGAATCCAGGGGGCCGATTTGAACAAACTTGAATCAGATTCACCCCTCAATGTTGCATACCAAATATCAAAAGATTCTGCCTGCTGGATCTGGAGAAAAAGATTTTTTAAGAAATTTGCCTGAAATGCACTAAGTTCAAATTCGAGATTCTATACTGAGCCCAAATATAAACCCAGGGGGCCGATTTGAACAAACTTGAATCACATCCACCCCATAATGTTGCTTACCAAATATCAAAAGATTCTGCCTGCTGGATCTGGAGAAGAAGATTTTTTAAGAAATTTGCCTGAAATGCACTAAGTTCGAATTTGAGCTTCTATACTGAGCCCAAATATAAACCCAGGGGGCCGATTTGAACAAACTTGATTCAGATCCACCCCACAATGTTGCATGCCAAATATCAAAAGATTCTGCCTGCTCGATCTGGAGAAGAAGATTTTTTAAGAAATTTGGCTGAAATGCACTAAGTTCGAATTCAGGCTTCTATAGTGAGCCCAAATATGAATCCAGGGAGCCGATTTGAACAAACTTCCATCAGATCCACCCCACAATGTTACATACCACATATCAAAAGATTCTGCCTGCTGGATCTGGAGAAGAAGATTTTTTAAGAAATTTGCCTGAAATGCACTAAGTTCGAAATCGGGCTCCTATACTGAGCTCAAATATGAACCCAGGGGGCCGATTTGAACAAGATCCACCCTACAATGTTGCATACCAAATATCAAAAGATTCTGCCTGCTGGATCTGGAGAAGAAGATTTTTAATCTTTTTCCCATTGCCTACAGTGTTAAAAAGTGCTGACTCAGCACTTTTTCAAAGTCCTGAAAAAAGTACCTTGTGATTAAACCGATAGGGATTTTTTTTTTAACCATTCTATTCTACTGGATAAAAGTAAGCTATATACAAAATAAGAATTCTCTGTGCCGTGTAGTTTTGGAGATATGGCAGTTTTAAGGTTTTTCCTATTTTTAGCTCCCGAGGTTAGCACCGGGCAATGAGAAAATAAATTTTTTTTGGCATCAATTAACTACTTATGACCCATTATCATTTCATATCAAATTTGGTTCAAATCGACCAGACGGTTCTGAAAATAGAAATTTTAGGCGTGGCCAAAATTTTTGCCCCTCCCATAACGAAGGCAAATAATGCCCGACAAACTTCTCTTGAAAAAACTTAATTTTAAACCTTAAAAGGACTCTGTATACCACATATCAAGTCTCTGCTACTGGTGGTTCATTAGAAGAAGATTTTCAAAAAATTTGGCCATTTTTCCCCCACACCTCTGTTCAATATGAGCCAAAAGCTATTTTGGATAAAAATCAAAATGCTCCTATATAACCACTACTTACATGAAATTTAATTAAAATGTGGCCAGTGGTTTAGGAGAAAGAGGCTCAAACACCACCTTCACGCAGGACGACGGACGACAGACGACGGACGAAGAGTGATAAGAAAAGCTCACCCTGACTTTCAGTCAGGTGAGCTAAAAAAATGTTCCACATGTAGTGACTGTAAATAGTTCAAAATGCATATTGGAGAAAAGAAGTAAAAAAAAGCCTAATGGGGGGTGGGGGTGTGGGTGGGGGTAGGGGGTTAGGGGGTGATGGTGCTTGTGTGGGTTTTTAACCACAAACTCGGAGTCAACCTATCAAGTTACAATGAAATCCCTCCATAAATATGACCTGTAGACTGTGCTAAAGGTTTTCGGGCTTTGGGCCCCTGTTCCTGTCACAGTTGCCCAAAAGGGGACGTTCTCATCTGGACATTATATGAAGTCAACCTATCAAGTTACAATGAAATCCCTCCATAAATATGACGTGTAGACTGTGCTAAAGGTTTTTGGGCTTTGGGCTCGGGCAGCCATCATGGAGAATGAATGATCGCAACCAAAAGGGGACATTCTCATCTGGGCATCATGTGGATTGATCCTACAAAGTTACAATGAAATCCCTTCATAAATATGACCTGTAGACTGTGCTGAAGGTTTTCAGCCTTCGGGCACCTGTAGCTGTCACAGTTGCCCAATCACGTCCAAAAGGGGACTATCTCATGTAGAAATTATGTGAAGTCAACCTATGAAGTTACAATGAAATCCCTCCATAAATATGACCTGTAGACTGTGCTAAAGGTTTTCGGGTTTTGGGCTCGGGTAGTCGTGACAGTTGATAGATCATGCCCAAATGGGAAAATTCTCATGTAGACTCATATGGAGTCATATGGAGTCATTGTATCAAGTTACAATGAAATCCGTCCATTTGGGCAGCCATCACGGTTGACAGATCATGCCCAAATGGGGACGTTCTCATCTAGGCATTATACAGAGGCATTCTATGAAGTTGCAATGAAATCCCTTCATAAATACAACCTGCAGACTGTGCTAATTGTTTTCGGGTTTTGGGCTCGGGCAGCCATACCGGTTGACCGATCACGACCAAAAGGGGACATTCTCATGAAGACATAACTTAAAACCTGCATATGAAATTTCGTGATGATCAGACAAGAAATACTGGGTATAGTCTGTACTTGAAGGTTGAACAAAAAACTTTAACCACAAACTTTAACCAAAAACTACAAATGTCAACTAAACAGGACAAAAAAAAAAAAAAAAAAAAAAAAAAAACCCACTTGAACCTTCAGTAAAAAACTCTAACTACAAACTTTAACCAAAAACTCTAAATGTTAACAGACGGACAGATGGACAGACAGACGGATGGATGGATGGACAAAAGTCATTACTATACCCCTTACTGTAAACAGTCGGGCTAAAAACTCACCTCTGTCAAGCATAATCTTACTCATGCCATTCTTGAATGACACCACACCATCATATGACTTCAAATATTCTTGTACAACTGGATGATCAAACAGAATGAAAGAGGGTTTTCTGAAAATACAATCAACAGAATGGTTAAACAAACAAGAGGCCCCAATGAGCTTTAATCGCCCACATGAAAAAGTGTTTAAAAAAATTTCAGTGCCTTCGGGTAGGTATTTCTTGAAGTGATAAATTATATGTTCCACAACCATTCATTCAAGAGAAAAAAGGCTTACTTTATTTCTATGAAGGAAAGATTGTATTCAGTTTTCAGTTAGGCTAGTTTATAATGAAAAAACAGCCAAGTGGGAGGGTAAAACTAGTTTCTACATTTCACTATATTTTCCTCTACTAGTGATTTTTCCAAGAGACAAAAAATTGTACAGTCTTAGATTAGTCCTCTATTCTCCAACATCAAAATAACCAACTTTTCAGGGGCAAAGTTTTCCCATAATGCAAATGGAAATTTAATCAATTATATCTGCTTTGACAGTGCTGATTTGAGCTTAGGCCAATGATCAATTAACCCTCCGCACAATTATGTGAAAATACAATGAAAGTGTCAATGACACTGCAGCGCTTAACTTGACTGTGTGTAGTATTTGATGAAACGGATAATGTTCAATTTTTATGAAAGGATTATGAAATAAGACAAGAATTGTGATAATTGAGAATATGTTAAATTTCTGTTCCCTATATGCTATGTTTTCAATAAGAATAATTTGAGGTGTAGACTGTACTAAAGAATGAGGTCTGGGTTAATGTAGCCCTCACAGTTAATGTATGTCAACCAAAGTTAACAAGTTACAGTAAAATCATTCCAAAATGAGTCATCCTACCAAGTTACAATGAAATCCCTTCATAAATATAATTCGCAGATTTTGCTAAAGGAATCTAGGTCAAGTGACGGTTCGGTGGTCATGGTTGACAGATCACAGATCATGACCAAAATACGAGAGTCTCATCTAGATATCATACCAAGTTATCCTACAAAGTTACAATGAAATCCCTTCATAAAAACAACCTGCAGACAGTGCTAAAGGAATCTAGGTCATGTGACCAGGCAGCGCTAATGGCTGATCGAGCATGACCAAAATAGGACAGTCACATCTAGACATCACACCGAGTTATCCATCCAAGTTACAAAGAAATCCCTTCATAAATATGAACTGTAGACTGTGCTAAACAAATCTAGGTCACATGCTTGTGTGTGTGTCACGGTTGACCGATCATGGCCAAAATAGGACGTTCTCATCTAGACATTATTGAGTCATCCTACAAATCTGCAATGAAATCCCTTTGTAAATGCAAGCTGTAGACTGTGCTAAAGGAATCTAGGTTACATGCCCGTGTGGCCATCACAGTTGACTGAACCCAACCAAAATAGGATGGGCTCATCTAGACATTATAGAGACTCATCCTGCTAAGTTACAATAAAATTCCTTCTTTAATAAGACCTGTAGACTGTACTAAAGGTTTTTGGGTTTCGGGTCCATGCAAACACAACGTTTGACCGATCATGACCAAAAGGGGACGTTCTCATTTAGACATTATATGTAGTCATCCTACCAAGTTACAATGCAATCCCTTCATAAATACAATCTGTAGGCCGTGCTAATGGTTTTCAGGTTTCAGGCTCGTGTAGCCATCATGGTTGACTGGTCGCAACCAAAAGGGGACGTTCTCATCTAGACATGACCTCAAACCTGCATATGAAATTTCGTGATGATCAGACAAAAACTACAGAGTGTAGCCTGTGCTAAAGAAAATGTGAACAGACTCACAGACTTCCGCACATGTGATAACAATAGCTTATCTTGACTTTGTCAAGTTAAGCTAAAAATTGAAACTTTCCAGTGTCAAATTTTTCCCATAATGCAATGAGGAATTTAACTCCCTGCACACTGAGGTTAAAATGTAAAAAATGTCAGTTTTGCCCACAGTGCAACTAGGAATTTAACCAATTAAATTGGTTAAATTCCTCGTTTCATTTATGGGAAAAAATGCTGCTTGAAATATCAGTATTTTGACATCAATGGGCTCTATGAAACAAAATTTAATTAGTAAATTTCAAGTTGCAATTATAGTGGTCAAGGTATAAAGGCCTACTTCTCTCTTGGTCAGTTACATTGTTTCCATTGACCAGCCCTCAGTATGGCATTGTGGATGTTTGTGATGAAGCACTACAGGTGTTGCAACTGCTCCAAGGTGGAATCTGGGTTAAGATTCTCGGTGGGTGAATCTCAAAGAACGTGAGAGTAGTGCAGCAGTCGAGGAATAAAGGCCATTTACTAATCAGCCTGGTTGGTTCGGATCTTTTGGTTCGTGGCAAATCAGTCACTTTGTGTACTAGAGGTTGACAGTTTCTTGTGGTAAATTGAATACTTTGTGTGCTACAGGTCGACGATTTGAGCCTGGTGTTCACCATTAAAATATATTGAGACTGGAGTTTCTCTCTTATGATGAATGTCCATCAGGTGTTCCTTGTAATTTGCTGGAGGAAACGTCTTTTCGTCTTGCCCCCAAAAAGTGATATTAATACAAAACACAACTCAGGTAGAATATGGGGGACAAGAATCAATGATCCTATGACAGTTGTGAAACACATGAAAAACTCCAACTTGGGTCATTGATTCCTGCCCCCATCCTTTACTTCACCCTCATTGTGTTCTGCCTTATCACCTAACATGACTAAAAGATGACACGTGCAACAATTCTTTCAGGCAAACATTGAAAAAATAAGGAAATATGAATGGCAATTTTAAGGAATAGCGCTAGATAGAAATGGCCATTATGTTATGTGAAGAATTGAAAAAATCTGATAATCAGCTGTAACATACTTGATTGAGGATGTCTGCTTCAAAAGAGGTGATGTTCCAACATCTGTTGTCTGGTTACCTGTTACAAAAATTAAATGAAACTTAATTATATGCACACAAACGCTGAAATAACAAAATTTAAAGATGAAAATTTCTCCGATAATGCAACTAAGAATTTAACCAATTCAATCTTGCTTGACAGAGCTCATTAAGCACTGTCAAACAAGATTAAATTGGTTAGAGTCCTTGTTGCAGCTTCAACTTTGGTATTTTGACATTAATGCATACAGGGTATTTTGACATTAGTGCACAGCTAAATCAAACATAGAAACCCTGGTCAAAATAATACATGACATCTTCACAGAAAACATTTAATTCTGTTTAGATGCATATTTCCACATTCACCTTATAATACAGTGAATTTTTTCCCCATCATATCATATTTTGGGAATGTTTTATCATATCCTCAATAATGAATCACATTATGTAATTAGGCGGAATTAAATTTGAACAGAAATCTGTGTGATCCAAATTCCCTACTGTTCATGACATCTGGAATTGATGAGATACCTCGAAAAAAAGATATCCAAAACAATAAATGCAAAATGCTAGAAAAATGACTTGGACTCAATCGTTTCACAAGCCCCTTCATGATATTATCATCAAAAAAAGATATATCAAATTTTAAAAAAAATCTTCAATGGTTTTCTTGGAAATGCGATTACAAGAAATGTTAATGTGATGACAAAGTCCAACAAGGACAATAACTCTTGAGGAAATGCTTGGCCACAAGCTGGTTTACAATCCCATTCATATTATCACCAAACAGCTGTATATGAAATTTGGAAAAAAATTTTTGAACAGTTTTCTTTAAAATATGCGGACAAGAAATTGGACAAGAATGGACAGAACCCTTCCCTATATCCCCCACCACTGTGTGATGGAGGTTAATAAAAATGTCTTTAACAATACCAGAAAAACGTTTTAAAATTCTGAGAAGATAGGCATCATGCGAGCATGATAAAGGATGTTGTTGTTCAATTTGAGAAAGATCTATCAGCCATCTCTGAGAAATTGTTTGGAAAATGTCAAAAAAACAAAAAAATCCAATACGACAATAAAAATGCCCATAACAAACCCATTGTGATAATTTTCAAACGTCTGGAGACAGACATCATGGTGACACATTGGTATGTGAAAGAAGAAAGATCATACAACCTTTTTTTAGAAATGGATTTGGATGGATGGAGTGACAGATGAACAAGAAGATGCAGTTCCAGGGATTATCAAATTGTTAACTCTGAGATTAGCTGAAAGACAAATAATTGTGTACTGTTGATAAGAGCTGATCTGGGGAGATTATGGAATGAATGAAAGTGTCAATGACACTGTAGCTCAACTTGTCAAGACGTACATGTATAGTATGTGACATAGCAATGACAAACATCTAGGTAATGACCTGATAACAAAGGTACATATAAAGTATTGTAACAGCCTGTACATAAATACTGACCGTAGCCTGTAACAAATGTATAGGTAAAGTATTGTAAAGGTGGGTGACAGTCAGATGCTAAACTAGAAAAGAAATCTTTTGAGTCCCAGAGTGGGTGTGACTGAACCCCAAAATATTTGTTCTCATAGCACAGTGATAACAAAGGCACCCCAAAACACACTCATTCCTGTCCCAAGGTGAAAACAAAGGTACCCAAGAAGTTTCGTGAAGATCATAAATACGAGCTGTATAGAAGTTGTGACAAAAAACTGATGGGACCTAATTTCGGTACAAAATGGCCACTGGCAGCCATCTTGAATTTTGGACCGCACACAGAAACACTCGTTCTCATCCCAAGGTGATAACAAAGGTACCCAAGAAGTTTCGTGAAGATCGGTTGATAAATACAGCCTCTAGCCCGAGCTGCATTGACATGTGCACTTACAGTGTTTAAGTAGCACTGAATAAATCAAAGTTCATCTAATTTGCATAATTTCTGCACGAGATAAAAACCCGCACTATATGTGATGTATTCCATGTTACTAAACATTCATACAAAACTTTATTCAAATCAGAACTTTCATACAGAAGTTCTGTACAAAAGACTGATTGCACTCATTTTGGTGCAAAATGGCTGCTGGTGGCCATCTTGAATTTTGGACCACACCCAAAAACAATCGTTCTCATTCCACGGTGATAACAAAGGTACTCAAGAAGTTTCGTAAATATCGGTTCATAAATACGGCCTCTAGCCTGAGCCGTATAGAAGTTGTGTACAAAAAACTGATTAGACCTAATTTCAGTACAAAATGGCCACTGGCAGCCATCTTGAATTTCGGACCGCACCCAGCACCCAAAAAGACTCGTTCTCGTCCCAAGGTGATAACAAAGGTACCCAAGACGTTTCGTGAAGATCGGTTGATAAATACAGCCTCTAGCCCGAGCCGTATTGACATGTGTACTTACTGTGTGTAAGTAGCACTGAAAAAATCAAAGTTCATCTAATTTGCATAATTTCTGCACGAGAAAAAAACCCGTATTATATGTGATGTATCCCATGGTACTAAACATTCACACAAAAAAATTATTCAAATCAGAGCTTTCATGTGGAAGTTCTGCGCAAAAATCTGACTGCCTCTAATTTTGAACAAAATGGCTGCCAGCGGCCATCTTGAATTTCGGACCACACCCAAAAACACTCGTTCTCATTCCACGGTGATAACAAACGTACTCAAGAAGTTTTGTAAAGATCGGTTCATAAATACGGCCTCTAGCCTGAGCCGTATAGAAATTGTGTACAAAAAACTGATTAGACCTAATTTCGGTACAAAATGGCTACTGGCAGACATCTTGAATTTCAGACCGCACCCAGAAACACTCGTTCTCGTCCCAAGGTGATACCAAAGGTACCCAAGATGTTTCGTGAAGATCGGTTGATAAATACAGCCTCTAGCCCGAGCCGTATTGACATGTGTACTTACTGTGTGTGAGTAGCACTGAAAAAATTAAAGTTCATCTAATTTGCATAATTTCTGCACGAGAAAAAAACCTGTATTATATGTGATGTATCCCATGGTACTAAACATTCACACACAAAATTATTCAAATCAGAGTTTTCATGTGGAAGTTCTGCGCAAAAATCTGATTGCCTCTAATTTTGAACAAAATGGCTGCCAGTGGCCATCTTGAATTTCGACTGCATCCAAAAACACTCGTTCTCGTCCCACGGTGATACCAAAGGTACCCAAGAAATTTCGTAAAGATCGGTTCATAAATGCGGCCTCTAGCCCGAGCCGTATTGGCATTTGCACTGACAGTGCTGAAAGTAACACTAAATACATCAAAGTTAGTCTAATTTGCATAATTTACGTACAAGAAAAAACCCTGTATTATATGTGATGTATCCCTTGGTACTAAACATTCTTTCAAAAAATTATTCAAATCAGTGCTTTCGTATGGAAGTTCTGTGCAAAAAACAGATTTCTGCATTGTTGGTACAAAATGGTGGCTGGCTGCCACCTTGAATTTCAGACCGAACCCAAAAACACTCGTTCTCGTCCCACAGTCATAACAAAGGTACCCAAGAAGTTTCATAAAGATCGGTTCATAAACACGGCCTCTAGCCCGAGCCATATTGAATTGTTGATGGACAGACGGACGACTGGCCATGGCATAAGCTCAAATTTGGCTTCGCCAAAGTTGAGTTAAAAATGATAATTTTAAAACATGTACAATTAATGAAATTATGGTGGGAACTTATTATATTAATAAAATAGCTGAACTTTTGTCGAATAACTCCTTCTAAAAATAAAAGTGCAGGGTTTCTTTAAAAAAAATTGAAACCTTTTTTTTAACCCTCTGCACACTGATGTCGAAATATCAAAATTTCAAATTGCATTTTTGACCCATAATGCAGCTAGGAATGTAACCAATTCAATCTTGTTTGACAGAACTCTCCAAGTTCTATCAAAGAAGATTGAATTGGTTAAATTCTGAGTTGCATTATGGGAAAAATTTGCAGCTTGGAAACTGCTATGTGATATAACAACAAAAAAAGTCTTTCAAAGTACAACAGAACAATAAGTCTTCACCTTGATTCAAAAAAAGGAATCGACACAGATCTCATAAGCTGATCATATCTGCCTTGGTACAAAAAGATGAAAATTATAAATTCCAATTTTCGTTCATCAAAAACATCTTTTTTTTATCTAATGCAGAGTAAAACGAGTTCAGAAATGGATTTGGGTATTGACAAAACTGAAAGTTCAAAAAAACTTCAAAACAACTTGAATGGTATATTTAATAAATGTGCGGTGATATATTTTTTAATAAAAACAGCACAGCTACTGTGCATTCATCTTTGATTTTGATTATAAAATGTATTAAGGACAAACTATTAGCAAGGGCTCTAGTTGCCCATTTCAATAGTGTAACATGTAATAATACATCACCACCTGACACTTTCAACCTGCTATACATAATTTTTTGCATAACGAAAAAGTTGGCCACGCATGAGCGGCAACAAAATGAATATCAAACTGCAATGTGGTGGTGCTGTGTACTAATGTGTACTACTGCACGTTGATGGAGTACTTGTCAATAAATAAATAAATAAATGATAAGGGAAAGGAGGATTAGGATCAATAATAATTTAATCGTACAGCCTAATAGGGCTGTAGGATTAAATTATTACTGAACCTCCATACAAATACAAAAAAAATATTTTCATATTTCCTGTTGACAACTGTGTGTAAGTCAATACTATTCAGAACATATGTGTTGAAAGGGTTAAAAAAAAAAGAAGAAGTGACAGGAATAAGCTTGAGAGTTCTGAATCAATCAATTCAGCCGTGCAACTACAACAAATAACAGGGACTATAAAGATGCTTTTGAACTGTGCTGCTAAAATACAAGTGTGTTCCATAAACTACAATAAAGAATTTCGCTATACATAGTATTTGGGAGGGTGGGGGCAACTAAACAATGTACAGGTACTGTGGAAGAAAAGAGAAGAAATGCTGATGGTCACTGTGCACAGAAAATATTTTATTTGTACCTTTCAAATCATCAGGAAAAGGCAAGTCCACTTCCTCTTCTTCATCTATAAGGGCTTTAGGTGTAACCATGGGAGATTTTGATTTTCTTTCATCTGCTGTTGAGCGAGAATCCTCCAATTTAGATCTGTATAGATTACGAATTGAAGCACGACTTTTCACTGAAACTTCACTCATATCAGTCTTTTCTTTTCGTAAACCTGCCATCTAGAATGAAAACAATTCTTTGAATGAAAGTGGAAACTTCTATCAAAAAGCTGAAATTCAACTTCTGGCAGATAAGTTAAAAAATTAATGACTGCTCTGAGAACATACAGTCTTCTGAAGAAACACAAGCAATATGGAAATATATTTTAGCAACATGCAAAACAAAATGATCAAATTAACTTTTGTTTAGGCACTGAAAAAAAATTATATTTGAAAAAAAACTTGTTTGTGATTTCTATATACTCTGGTTTGTGGATTTAAATTTCTTGCAAAGTGGAAGGTTGATCAAAGCTGAAATCCTTTTGATGAAATGTCAAGGATATCTGGATGAGTGAACTCATAACAAAACATTCTTAAATCAAAACTGAACAGAAAACCTCCAATCAAAGCTGTAATTTTTTATTAAAAGAATTCTTGTGCATGTCTGCAACATAGTTTTGATAGGGATCACCACAATAGATAAAATATATAAAATAAAAAATGGAATCTTTACCTTTAAAAGCCTTTAATTTATACATTTTTGCACTTGTTTCAAGGCAAGTCATGGATGTCTATGGAGACAGCCAAGATTTTCCTAGAAACAACTGCCAAGGTACTTAGAATTTACCCTGGAAAGAAGGGTTTATCAATTTTTCAAATCTGATCAATTAATCTATTTAACTTGCAACCACTATGCTGTAAGTTGAAAATGTTAAATCATTGGTTTAATTTAAACATATTTTATTTTCTTTAAAAGCAGATTGGGATTGATGAACAGGCTGGAGTCTATATTAACATCTTTCCCTTACAAAAACAATTTACAAAAGAATTTGAACACATGTGCAAGTGCAGGTGCACCAAGACACAAAAATTTTAATCAATCCACCCAATGGACCCAAAAGCCTGGTCACAGCACTCACATGGAAACATCTTATTTAAAAAACAAGAGGTGTGCATTTGAGATGCATGCATCAATTTGTGGCTACTTTCTTCATGCACTCTCTATTGAAAATCAGAAAAGTCATCGCACTGAGCTTAAAATTCATAAAAATTGATGACAACGAGCTCAAAATTCATAAAAAATGGACCAATTAAGGCCCATAACTCTGTAACCACTTGTTCAAGTTATTGCACTAACGAGCTAAAAATTCATAAAAATTGACTAATTAAGGCCCATACAGACATGTTAACCTCCAGAATAATTTTTCAGGGAACCTGAGGGTGATTTTCAGGGAAATGGGATGGATTTCAGGGAAAATTTCGTGCGAGGGCAAAATAAAAGAAAAACTTGTGAATTTTCAGCTCACGGACTACTATTAACACCAGGTTATATCCAGAATTAGTTGTCAACTATGCTAATGCATGTATGCTATGTTAAAAAATCATAAAATAACTGTCGATTTGACCCCCCCCCCCCCCTGGGATCCTCTTCTTCATGAGCCCCCGGCCCCTCCCCACCACCACCCACCCACATTGTCCCACAGAGCACATCCACCTGTGGTTTGCTCTTATCAAAGTCAACATAGCTAATAATTTCCCAAGTCTGGAAATGTTAACAGGAAAAGATGTCCTGATGTTCAGTTACTTCAAGAACATCAGTACTCAGAAAGTATCTTTGACATCAAACTTCATGCATTGGGACGCTTGTGCCCTACACAAAACTTTTCTTTTCATCATTAAAGCATTTTTGTTTAATTCCATTCGAAATTTTCTGGTTACAGATGGCCAACAGTTAACAGTTCTGTGGTCAGCACAACAGAATAAATCTGGTGTTAGAAAAAAAGTTCATTGTGTTTAAATTTGCTGTCATAATTTTTCGGCATCCTAAGCAACATTAACCTACTTTTAAGCTGTGCTAAATAGTTGTTGTTTACGTTTTGATTTTGGAAAAGGGCTGAGAATTAAAGCTATTATATGAAGGAATAAATAAATACATATTATTTAATTCCTTTTCATATATTTCAATTTCAAAAAACTGCATTTAAATGAAGGTGGAGTTTTCAATTTTTTTAAAGTAAGTCACCTATTTTCACTTCGACACTCGCACATTTATCACGAATCTCCGAAGAAAAACCCCAGAAATAAACATGAACACAGTTGAAATATATATCATAAAATAGCCTTTTCTGAAATAAATTTAACTTAAATCCATATTTTACTGCTTCGTGAGTTTTTACTAGAGTTTGAAATGCATGTGATTTGAATATGAACGTTTTTCATAAGTTACAACGGGAACGAAATATTTGACTGTTGTTTTCCGGGATTTTTGGTCCAAAACTGATTCCCGTCCGGGAGGCCGGGAACTACACTGAAATTCCGGGATTTTCCCGGGCATTCCGGGAGAGTTAACATGTCTGGGCCCATAACTCTGTTACAAAAAATCAAGCCAAGCCTGTTTTCAAACTCGCATGAGATATTATTGCAAAAGACCTGTATGGCAAATATGAATCAAATTGGAGAACAATATTTCAAGATTTTGCACTAACAGTGTGAGGATGCCCAGACGAACACCGACCATTACCAAACCGTAGGTCTCGGTTGTTAGCACAACTCTACCAAAAAAACAATTTAAAAGGGATTAATACCACCAATAAAATATTAGCAATTGATAAGTATATACTGAATACAGAGTTTAACAATTTACCTTGCGCAATGCCATATCCGACCAGGAGAGTTCACAGAAAATCAGTATTTTAATTCATTATTTGTTTAACCTTTTCCTCTAAAACATAGCTTATGTCTTCTCAAAGGAATCAGATCAGACTCCATCGGGGAGGCTGGGGGGGGGGGGAGGGGCATGGGCTGTGTTTGGAAGATAAACAATAATAATGTTAAGATATTCAAGTATTTTTTTTTGGTTTTTGCATGTATCATCTGGTCATGTTAGGTAATGGATAAAAAAAAAAATGTTTCCAGAAGCTCCTTCCAACAAAATCTCATGTAACACAAGCTCGTTCCAATGAGGGAATCACATGATGGATTTAGTTAAAATTAAAAAAAAAAATTTTTAATTGCTGAATTTGTATATTATGTGGATGGATGTGACTGATTCGTTAAATATAGGGTTAACCCCCAACCTTTGTAAACAGTCAACAAAATAAAATTACAGTGATGTTATATATGATGTTTT
Organism: Pictodentalium vernedei; assembly: GCA_031216915.1. Classification (NCBI taxonomy): domain Eukaryota; kingdom Metazoa; phylum Mollusca; class Scaphopoda; order Dentaliida; family Dentaliidae; genus Pictodentalium; species Pictodentalium vernedei. Next base: position 189,437,211 of record CM062290.1, read on the forward strand.
AATCACGAGCACTTTGGTAGTGTAACAGAATTTTCTCTAATCACTCTGTTTTTCTCTTGTTTAACTGTGAATTTAACCAATTATACCTTGTTTGACAGAGCTCACTGAGCTCTGTAAAACGAGGTATATTTGGTTAAATATCAAACTGCATTGTGGGAAATATTTGCTGCTGAAAACTTTGACATTTTGACATTAGAGTGTAGAGGGTTAATTCAACTTTTTTGCAAACTACACCTTTTTGTTCTATTGAATAAAAGGAAATGATAAAAATAAATCAAATATTTTTTGTTTTGTAATTGATTTCCCAAAATATACATTTCATAAAAAGTCTGAAAAACTGGTGAAAAATATTTTGAAAGATTTTGTCTACTTTTGTCAATTTTTACATTTGTCTGAAGGAATTTGTCATCCTGTAAAACTGGAGTCCTACCCTCATCAGATCACATGGTACAACATCAGATTATATGGTACAATTAATGTGGGGAAAAACCAATCAGATTAATTACATGCAGGGTTTGTATGCCAAATAAAGATTAAAATTCAAGGACTTTTCCAAGACTTTCAAGGACCAAAAAAGCAAATTTCTATGACCAACATTTGTATCTGTAATAACAAAAAATATGCGACATTAGTTATTGTGTGTATAGTCCAAATTATCTCTGATTTTATTAAGGAATCGGAAACAGAAACAGATCTGTTAACGCTGGTCACCATAGACTGGCTGGAACCAGAAGCAACAATGTCAGTGTTACCAGGTTCAATTTGAGACTGAGTGGATGTACATGTTTCAGGCAAAGACTGATTGACATTGAAGTATGTGCGCAAGCCAATGTTTGTTGAACTTGATGTCTTTCTAATATTCTCTGTTTTTTACCATGCATGTGGCTAATCAGTGCCGACTCGCCCATATTTCCTACGTCGAATGAATTTACACACGCTCGATATTCTGCCCTATGTCTGTCTTTCGAATCACTTGCATTCTCGCATCCATTCTTTATATTCTTTCTTATCGGTCCATTTTTGTTGAAACACATACTTTCCCGTCATTTTAATATCAAACTGAAAGACTTAACAAGCAAACACAAGATAATTTTTTTTCCAAAATGCACAGAAAAATACGACGACACAAGACCCGAAACAGAAAAAGCAAGCAGTGAATTGGAGCATGTTCGACGATGCCCCTAAAATTTTGACCAGGTTTTTCAGAACTTTAAAAGACTGGCCTAAAAAAACTTTCATTTTCCATGACTTTCCAGATCTGGAATTTAAAACGGTCAAATTCCTGGACTTTCAAGGTTCCAGGACCCATGTGCGAACATTGTACATGGTACAACCAACAACCAATGTGGAAAAAACCCCACCCCTCCTCAGATCACACTGTGCAACATCAGATTACATAGTACAAGCAATATGGGGAAAAAGACAAATAAAAAAAACATGAACACTATCTCCGATAAAAACAATTACTTCATGAACTTGACTAATCTTTTAGACCTTTACACAATGCACACTAATGTCAAAATGTCAGAATTTCAAGCAGCAAATGTTTCAAGTAATGCATCAAGGAATTTAATCAATTCAATATTGTTGGACAGAGCACAGAGTGATCTGTACAACAAGACTGAAGTGGTTAAATGCCGTTGCACAATGATAAAAATTTGCAGGTTGAGAATTTGATATTTTGACCTCAGGGAGCAGGGGTTTATTGTAAAAAAATTGAAAGATTTTGACAGCACACAGAAATTGCAGGAAGAGTGAAATGTGATTTTCTTCAACACAGCATTTAATAATTTTAACAATTAAACCAACACTCAGCAATCACATAAACACATTTTGTTTTCAAATTATTGTTATGTGCTGTTATATATGCCTATAGGCACTCTCCCATAAATTGCAACAACGCAAACCCTTACAGACTTAATAATATCACTTCAAAGATAATACAAAGCACTTAATATGTGCCTTCAAGCTGTGGTACCTACACTTCAGAATAAAGCCTTTACCAGTTAATGGCATTTTCAGCAGTCAGGGTCATATTGTGTCCGACATTTTTGTGAGTAGAGGACGCCTGAGTACCTGGAGAGAACCACTGAGTAGCAGACTCTCCAACATACTGAAGGTTAGCTCTGATAGAAGGCAAGTATACCATCAATGTGTTTTTTTTGCTTTGGTACAAAGGGCAACCATGCTCTCACTTTGACGCTCGGGATTAGGTGTCTTGCCTAAGGACACAACACTACGATGTGGGTCAGGATAATGGATGACTGGGAACTCCTCACTTAAGCTCTCCTAACTCAGGGTCACAGCAATTAGAAATAAAAGTTGGCTACAAGGTTACAAATGGGCCTCAAATATAATGTAGCTTAAAACTGTTTGTTTATACTGGACAGTCAATCACATAAGTTTAGTGTAATCACTCAAAAACTCAGCAGTGAAACATGTTAACCCTTTACCTATGAAATTGGCTGCATCTTTATGCATAATTGACAGAACTGCATATTGGAAAAACAAATTTTTCAAAACATTTGAACAAAATCATATCATGTGATGTCTCGCTGGAATGAACTCTTTCCAGTGAGCTGTCACATATTATTTTGTTGACATTTTTTATTGAAAATTGAAAAAAATATTAATTATCAAATTTTGATATCATGTGCTTTGGGTGAAGGATTAATCCTTTACCAAACATGAATAGCAGTGATGCTTGCAAAAACATTTCTTGATTAACTGGTTGAGTACTGGAAGCCACTATCAGGGCTTTAAAAAAATGAGGATACCAGAGCAAAAGCCAACATTTTCCTTGCTAGTGCTGCATATTCATTCAAATGCAAATAATATTTTGTTTATACAATTTTGTATTATTACAAATTATTGGAGAGTGCCTGTGGGCACTCTCCAATAATTAATAATAATACAAATTTTGATGAAAAAATTTAGATCACCAAAAATAAACAAGCTCTCAACCAGTTAACTGGTTGAGGGCAAGATTATTTTTGGTGGTCTGAATTTGTTATCAGTTACATGTAACTGGGTGAGGGCAAGATTATTTTTGGAGGTCTGAAATTGTTATTCACTATGTGTTTTATTACAAATTATTGGAGAGTGCCTACAGGAACTCTCCAATAATTTGTAATAAAACAAATTTATATAAACAAAATATTGTTTGCATTTTACTGAATATGAAACTTGGGAAAGAAAAATGTTGGCTTTTGCTCTAGTACCCTCTTTTTTTGAAAGCCCTGATAGTGGATTCTAGCACTCAACCAGTTAACTGAAATGTTACATTTTTGGCCTCGAAAACAGAGATTATGATCCCGCATTAAAAAGAGGGGTCAAAAGCTATACTTTGGGGGCAAAAACTGAAAAAGCAACAGATGTTAAATGGCAGTTTTTGTGAATGGCACTGGCCAGTTATTGCCGTTACAGAAGGTAAAGGGTTTATACAAAAAATAAACCTAAAAACAGAAGTTTGTTAATTAACTCTATTGTGCCTGTTGAACTTCAAATGTGCTTCTCAAATTGTAACCTTTTTCCGTAATTTGTGATTTGTGTCCTCCTCTGATGCTGATCTTGCAGATGATTTCCGTAAATTTTCTAAAGGTTCAAGCATTTTCTTTCCTGTAGGCACTTTAAATACAAACAAGTCTTCCAAAATAAATTCAGTCTTGCGACGACTATAACTGTAAGCATTGTCTGGTGTGCAACTTGTCAGTTCCCTTGGTACCACTGTTCCTATTGTGGTTTCAGTAGGATAGTGAGAAAGAGGTGTTCTTGTTTCTAGTTGTTCTTGCTCTCCAGTCATACTGAGTAAATCCAACTTTGGTAGATTTTTAAGATTTTTTTGCACTTGCAATTTCTGGCATGAAATAAATTTTTACAATCATTACATTATAGTAAGATATGATGAAAAGAAATAAAAAGGATGCGAAACTTCTTATTGCAGTGACTGAATTTTTTGTAAGCACCTGTCTGTCTTACACTCTTAAAATTTTCAAAGAAACTGTTCCAACATGTATTCCTAAATATCTTGATGCTTTTTTGGATGGGTCAAGAAAATATGAATTATCATATCTCTGGACTGTCTATTCAGAGTATATTTTCTCACAAAAAGGAGTCCTGCTAATCTTAAATTTTGGACTGAATCAAATCAGGCAGAGGATTTTGAGTCGAATCTCACCACTCTTTAACTGGTGGAGTGCTAGATTAATTTTTGGTCATTAGAATTTTTTCACTTGTCTCTGCTTTGTTACAATTTATGGGAGAGTGCCAATAGGCACTCTCCCATAAATTGTAACAAGACAAATCCTAAAAGATTTCACTTCAAAGATACAGCAAAGCACATCCACTGAATATGTGGTACCTGTACTTCAGAGCAAGCCAGAAAATAAGCAGACTGTCATCTGCAAAATGAGGTCCCCAGAGGGTGAATTTAGTGATGCTACCCTGCATAGCAGGGTAGCATCACTAAATTTACCCTCTGTGAACCTCAATCTGAATCAGGGTCTCAAAACTAAACAGAAAGAGGTACCCAGAGGATAAACTGGCCCACTGTATGGGATAGCATCAGTCCTTCCCATATAGCGGGCGCATATGCGCTTGCGCCCGTAAGCGCTCGCATTTTCCAATGAACAAGCGCTAAAAACTGTGCCCGTCAATTTTTGGCTCGAACTGTACAACTGTATTCGCTCGATCTTCGTTCTGAATGAATTGTGTTTTACTCCAAGCTTCTCATTCGACAGACCTTTGATTTTGGAAAACAATGCGTGCATCGTGTTTAGCGCTAATAATTTACCCTACGTGTGCTTTTTTTCCGAAGGCAGTGGGTTTTACAGTGTGATTGTTTCGGGGCGATGGTTTTCATTTGTTGTTTTTGACCTTGACCGTGTTCTCGCCGAGGTCGGTATTCTATTTGACAATAATCATTCAGTGATGATGTTGCACATCAAGGGAACTAATTTCATTAGCAGCGTGGTCGGTGCTTCTTATAAATCATGATATCGATTGTTAGGTTCCGTTCACACCTGAAATCCTGTCGGATAAATTGTATTTTATCCAAACCGTCCCCCAGGTACCGTCAGAGACGTCTGATACTTCTGCTGACTGATGTCATGAAACAAATTGTCCCCAGACCGAATCGTCCCGAATTAAACTTTATTTCACCCAAACCATCCACCAGGTCTGATAGTCCTGCTGGGTTCTGTCTGACTGTTAACCCTATCTATTCACGATGATTCACGGAGATATACATTGCCTTGGAAGATTTTTTTTTTACTGATGTCATGATGTGCGCTGTGGCTGTCATTGATGCGCTACCAAAGGGATTTGCATGCGCAAGCGTTACAGCGCACGTCAAAAATCGAAGGACTGATTCGAGCGCACCCATTTCCTGCGAGTCGGAATGAATCGTGAGTTTAAGCTGAGTTTTCATTGGTTCGTTCACCCTTTTCTGCACACTAATGCCACTATTCTACCAATCAAATGTAGGTTTTTATTTTCTGGTTTATCCTACACGTGTTTTCGCAAACTAAACAAAACAAAACAATTTAACATGGTGCTCCTTTCAACATTTTTGAATTGGTCGTTTAAGAACGCTTTCGGTTTTGAGACAGAATATTCTGAGGGTAAAACGAAGGCCACGAAAGTGTGGTGCAAAATATGCGCCAGACATGGCGATTCAGTGCGTAAATACTTACGTGGTAAAGCCCAAACAGAGTTTGATAAATTGTGTATGGGAACGGAGTTCATTACGAAACATACACTCCAGAGACACCTTCAAAGCAAAGTGCACGAGTCCAGTAATTATTACGGAAATCTTGAATCTGAGGACAAGCAAACCCCCAACCCTGTGAATGACATTGATTCAGACTCAGTGAATGATAGTAGTGGAACTTTTGGAAGGGTAAAAGGTGTGAAACGACGTCAACCACGTATCGATGTTTGTATTAATGAACAATCAAATGATGCTTACAAGAAACTGTTCAGGACAGCTTATGTTATCGCTGTTACGGGACAACCCTTAACTACATTTCAACCGATGGTGGAAGTACAGCGGGCCAATGGGGTTAAACTTACAACGGGGCATAATACCATACATACATGCCAAGAATTACTTCAGCACCTCTCTAATGCAGCCATAAATCGATTGGGTATTGCTGTTCAGTCAGCGAATTTCTTCACTCTTTTGACGGACGGCTCGCAGGCAAGGAAAACTCAAGTGGAGAAGGAACTTGTGTTTGTAAGATTTGTGGATAAGGGGCAGGCACAGTTTCACTGTGTGGGACTGGAAGATATTAATTCATATGGTGATAGCACTGGGGAAAACTTAAAAAAATGCTTGGACAATACTGTACTAAAGAAGCTGGGTGTTTCTAACGATCGTTATGAGAACTGTTTGGTTGGAGCAACTGCTGATGGCGCTGCAGTGAACACAGGATGTCACCAGGGGTTATTAACTCGGATGGAAGAAGACAAAAGGCCATGGCTGATAAAAATCCATTGCATCATGCACAGACTCGAACTCACTATCAAAAATTGTGTCCTTGAAAACTGTGCGTTCAAAGGTGTTAAAGACCTGTTGATAACACTGTTTAACTTGCTTAAAAAATCAGGAAAATTGAAACGGTATATAAGGGATCATGGGAATAAAATTCTCGGAATACAGGTTCTTAACATTCCGAAGGTCAATGGGACTAGATTTATAGGCCACCTCAATAGAGGCCTGGACCATTTGCTAAAGAACTGGGTTCCCTTGTGTCAGGCTATCGAAAATATGATAGCAAGTGGGGCTGCAAAAAAAATTGAAGCTAAATTAAGGGGAATTCTGAAAAAACTTAAAAATTCCCAATTCTTCTCAACTGCTGCTGCACTCAAGCAGATTGTGCAACAACTAACTCTTTGTTCGTTAAAGTTTGAAAAGGAGAACTTTCTCCTTTTCGAAGTTCAACCTACATTGAAATTACTTATATCTAAACTTGAAACTGTGTCCTCCAAACAATGCATACATCCCCCAGCCGACAGCAATGTTGTAATGAAAGAATTTGGACTGACATTAAATGGTAAAAAGTTATGTTGCAAGCGTCTGAAACTTGGACACTGTAAGAGGAAAGTGGCAAATCGCGAGTATGTCAATATTGCATATGAAAGTATGACTCAATGCAATCATGCCCAGATTACCAAATCTATTTCTCAAACTGTAAAATCTGTGGTTGATAAAATTATTGTTTGTTTGCAGAAAAGGTTCCCATCATTTTGTCATAATGCTGACAAGCAATTTCAAAATGAAAGTAATGATCAAGATGATTCTAGGAAATCAAATGAAAGTCCTGAGTCTGAAGAAGGCAATCCTATTTCTACATGTAGTAATGAGAAGCATGTTGAAATACCGGCACGTAACATAATGAACAGCCTATCTGTTCTAGATCCCGCCAATTGGACTACATGTAACACTAAAGACGAACTTGTAAAAATTGAACACATTTATTCTCACTTCAAAACACCCCTTGATTTTAATAACAATAAGCATGCAGATGTTGTAAAACAAAATGGGGAGTGGGTGGATTTCAAACACTTAGTTAATACTTTTTACCCAGGCGTCAAAGCCACTGATCTATGGGAGAAGGTACTGCTTTATAGAAAGACTGAGTTGCCAAATGTGAGCCTCCTTGGGGAACTCGTATTGACATTGAGTCCGAGCAACTCCATTGTTGAAAGCGGCTTTAGTCACTTAACATCGATGTTAAGTGATCGACGTTTAAGCATGTCGCATTCAACAATGGATCGGCTCCTGTTACTTAAAATAAACCACCGGTACTCAAAGTCAATGCAAGTTCCCGAAGAGCTAATTGAAAACGCTCTTGCAAAATATATAACTAAGCGTCGTTCTCATAAAATTGATACCACCAGTACAACAGGTGATTGTCTGGCCAGAATTGTTGGCAAGAATTTCCCCAAGAAAGTGAATTTGAAAACTACCAGTACACCAATTTGGGACACAGAAATTTGTGGAGGCAACAGTAATTCTGATAAACTTGCTGACACACAAAGCTTGTCAACAGACCAAAATAGTAATGTGGAAAGTTCTGATTTTTCAGAGCATTCACTATCATCAGATGAAGAATTTTCGGATACTGAGTTGCAAAATGCTGAGGTGTTTCTTGAAAATGATGACTCTGATGATAGCGAATGACTGATGTATAAACATTTTTTATCTCGAATCTCAGATGCGGTGATGGTATTTTTGTGATTATGATGCACATGACATAATGGCATACATGTATGAGTTATTGGTTTTGTTCAGTTAGTGTTAAACTGTTTGCTATGGTTTATCGTTAAAGTCTGATGTTTCAGTTGAGTTTGCTCAATGCTGAATCTGTTACATGACGGTTAATAAAGTGTGTTACTTTTGAAAATGATTCTATTTATTCTCCATATATTGTCAGGTCCACAATCTCAGATCAGTATAAAAAATTCATGCAGGCATATATCAAGTAATTTAAGAACTGTGTCATCTTTATTTCCAAAACTTTCCCCATGCCTGGCTGTAAAATCTCAGCCCAGCATTTTCTCTGAAGCATCATCCAGGCGGTAGGATCCACTGACCACCTTCAGCCGGGGTTCCCACGGGGAAATCAAAACAATACCAGCTGAATACAGAATACTGATATTATCCTGAATCAGGATAATCTCAGTATTCTGTATTCAGCTGGTATTGTTTTGATCTCCCTGTGGGAACCCCGGAAAATGAGGTAGTTTTCTTTACTATGGTAAACAAGTTCTGCTTTACTACCCAGTCACTGATGCTTGGGGTGGAAGTCCTCTAAAATGGGCAACATGGGGATAAACGATTGACTAAACTTGACTTTATGTCCTGTTGTGTCAAGCTTAGCTATTGTGCATAAATAGGTGACATTAAACACCACTAAATAAATACAAATTGTTTTGATGTTGGACAACATGGTTGGCAGGCTCAAGTTGAGCTCGCAAGTGATTTCACAAGCTCATATTATTGCTCTCGCAACATTTTCCATAAGGAAAGCACTGGGATAGCATCATCAATTTCACCCACTGGGAACCTCATTCTACAAATGTCAGACTGCTTATTTTCAGGCCTGCTTCAGAGTAAAGCCCACATATGGGCTTCCACCACTCTACCAGTTAAAGTTGTAGACATTGCACCTTCTTTCAGCTGTATATAATGTCAATCATCACTCAAGTATCATATGCAACGGCAACTCGTCTATTTGAGCAAATCAACCACAAAAGCAGAACATTTCCAAACAGAATCAAAGTAGATTCTGAAGTAAACCTTTCAACAGTGGGTTAAGGTATTTACATAAAACTTTAGGCATTTTCTCTCACTTTTTTTTTTTTTCAGTTTTAAAACAATTTTCAGATACAGTTGAGTTGTTTGATGACCAAAATATTTTGATTTTAACCCCAATTACAGCATTTTATTGTGCCATTGAAAATCTGCCAGAACAGCCATTTTGCAATTGTATTGCTTTCTTTCATCTACTTTCTTATGATTGACAGGATGCACTCATTTGCATGTGTAAAAAAAAACACCGAAGAGAGTATGGGAAAAATCAACAGAATTCTGTGTAAGTTTCACATTTTGTGGAAGGTAAGTGAATAAGTTTTGTATACATGTAGTACGACTAGACTAGGGTCAGTAGCAGGTTAGGCCAGGGTTAGGATGACATAACCCTGGCTCCAACTTCTACTGACCCAAACACAGGTGCACATCAAATTTATATTGTCATACTGATGTCTCCCTCACTTTGAAGAAGAAAAACAGAGGGCACTGTCATTGACACATAGATGAGTTGATGATCCATGATTTCAAAAATGCTGCATTCAACACGTGAAAATGCATTTCTATTTTAATTCATCACCTAAATCAAATATTCATCTTGCTTGTGAGATATATTTTAATTCAACAGAAAAAAACAAAAGAAGTGAGAAAACAAGAGGCCCCAGGGGGCCTGAGGGCACTCACCTGACATGGTAGCCTAAATATCAACCCAGGAAATTGATTTCAACAAGTTGCATCTGCCCCTCCTAAGAAAAGCTTATACCAAATATCCAAAGATTCTGACCAGTGGATCTAAAAAAAAAGATTTTTAAAGAATATCACTCATATTGAACTAAGTAATAATTCGGGCTCCCTAAGGGAGCCCAAATATGAACCCAGGGACTTGGCTTGAACAAACTTGAATCTCACCTCCACTGGGATGCAGTATACCAAATATCAAAAGATTCTTACTGGTGGATGTGAAGAAGAAGATTTTTAAAGAATATTCCTCATATTGAACTAAGTTATAATTCGGGCTCCCACAGGGAGCCCAAATATCAACCCAGAGATTTGGCTTGAACAAACTTGAATCTTACCTCCCTAAGGATGCTGCATACCAAATATCAAAAACATTCTGACTGCTGTATCTGAAAAAAAAGATTTTTAAAGAAAATTCCTCATTTTGAACTTAGTTATCATTCGGGCTCCCACAGTGAGCCCAAATGTGAACTCAGGGACTTGGCTTGAACAAACTTGAATCTAAGCATGCTGCACACCAAATATCAAAAGATTCTGATTGGTAGATCTGAAGAAGAAGATTTTTACAGAATATTCCTCATACTGCACTAATTTAAACATTTGGGCTCTCATAAAATATGAACCCAGGGATTTGATTTCAATGACTCAGCACTTTTTCAAAAGTCCCAAAAAGGTACCCCATGATAAAACTGATAGCAATTTTTTTTAATTTTGACCATTCCATTCTGTTGGTCCTAAGGAAGCTTCACACCAAATAAGAATTCTCAATGCTGTGTAGTTTTGGATTAATTTTAATTTTTTTCTATTTTTAGCTCCTGCGATTCCCATGGGGCGACAGGAAAAAAAATTTGGGCATAAATTAAGTACTTATGACCCAATAAGCCCTCATATCAAATTTGGTTAAAATCTGCCTCTCGGTTTGGAAAATAGAAGTTTTGGGAAAATTCTTGCCCCTCCCATAATAAAGGCAAATATAGCTCCTCGAACTTCTCTTGAACAAATCTGAGTCTACACCTCAAAAGGAAGCTGCACACCAAATATCAAGTCTCTGCTACTGCTGTTTCATGAGAAGAAGATTTTTTTAACATTTAAGCACACTTTTTGGGCGTGGCCCTACCGAGGCAACTTGATTTGAACAAAATCAAATTGCGATGTCATAACAAACTATTATCTCAAATATCAATTAAATTGGTTCAGCGGTTTGGGAGGAGAAGACGCAAACACCATGTTCACGGACGATGGATGGTGAGTGATCATTATAGCTCTCCTGACTGAAAGTCAGGTGAGCTAAAAACACATAATTTTGTGTAATTACCTAAACCCACCACTGTAAAGGATCACAAATTCAGAAGCAGAACATCCTTGAACTCTTTTTCTATCATCATGTTTCCTGTACAGGAGACCTGATGCTTGAAGAAGAGTTCAAGAGGAGACACGTGGTAGAATTTTAAGTACATCAAAAATTTTTGAATCAGCACAACTTGAATCAAATAATTGAGATGATTTCAAAATCAAATTGAATTTTTGAAATTTTACAGAGCTCTATTCACAAGAAGTAATAGAATTCAATTTGTAACTTGTGAAATCTCAACAAATGAAGTGAAAACTAATCAATCTAATGCATTTGTCTTCAAAGATGAATGCATGAGGTTTGTTATATTTTTGCTTTCTTTTACTTTATATTAAAACCCTTTTAACCTGGCATGTATACATTCTTACATAAAGAAAAAATTTAGGAGGCAGGTAGCAAACTGAACTGCAAATTGTCAGAACGAAAAGTGAAAAAATTTAATCGCATAGGATTTTAGGATTGAATCATTATTGCACATTTTTGCAGCTGCAAAACAGATTTCTCAAAATGCAGCGTTATCAACAGTGGAGCTCTGTTAACTCAAGAGCACTTTTCCAGTGATAAATACATAATTAAGATATTAAAAAAAACCTTGTTTCTCAGTGAATTTTACCTGATTTTTTTGAAAAGAGAAGGGAGATTTATTTTTATCCCTGAAAGCAGTTTTAAAGGTCTCAAAAATTCACTCTCCTGGGAATCATAAGTCAATCAACATTTGTTTTTATATGTCAGAGTTTCCATCAAAAGAATTTGCTTTAGTCAGTGTAGATTTTGAATGGTTAAAAATATAACAGGGACAAAGGGGGTTTTATTGTAGAATTTTGATGAGGAAGCTTTCCAAGAAACAATTTAAAAAAAACCCCAACAGTATTCAATTAACATGAAATAGGAGATTTTTGAATATCATAATGAAAAACTGAAGAATTATTCAATTATATCTTGTTTGACAGAGCTCATGAAGCTCTGTAAAAGATCATATAATGGATAAATGCTAATGTTGGATTAACCAAGGACAGAGAGGTCAAGAAACATGAAAAATTCAGTAATTATCAAAGTAATTCTTTGATAGATGGCAAGGTTTTTATTCTGTTAACAGTAACTTAATCTGTAACACATAACATTCTAAATTTGTAAAGAATGTATTATAAATGATTTCATTTTTCGGAGTTATAAGCAATTAACACAGTCACTCAATTCAGAAATATTCAATTAAGTTGGCTCCACTGTATTTTAAATAAAAGAATTTCAAACAATTTTTCAAAAGTATAAATTTTATAGTAAATTTCCTTTCTTATTATACCTACCGAAATTGTTTACAACAGGCTTGCACTACAGTGGAAGAACCTAACTCGGATAAAATACTCTCTATTTTAATCTTTCCCAAGATTTGGGAAAGAAAAAGTGGTGCAAAAACACCACAAAAAAATAAGCCAAAACTGGGACGAGCGTCATCGGCGCACACCCAGTATGGGACGCTCTTCCTTAGTACAAATCCACGACTTCCGTAACAGTGCGCAATGCATCAATTCATCATTCTTTTGATTCCGAACAACACAGGAGTTATGTGATCAGCGGGGAGGAAGGATTCTTACCCGAATAAGAAGACAGGAGGGCCTCCATGTAAACAATTTTGGTAGGTATAATAAGAAAGGAAATTTACTATAAAATTTATACTTCTTATCAACCTACCTCAATTGTTTACAACAGGCTGAATAGACAAAAGGCTGGAGGGAATCACATAACCAACCCACACATAACTCAATAGCACTGGGACCGTGGACAGAGGAAGAGATCCCTAGGCCTATCAAACCATAGCATCACAAACATTAGAAAAGCCAATGAAAGATGAGGCGTATGGTGAAGTGTGACGCACAGACAGAAAGGGCAGTAACAGCACAAAGCTGGAACCGACCCTGAAAAAAGCTGAAAAGCTTGGAGAGACAACATCCTGAGCCGAAGAAAGAGGGCCCCAAAGGTCTCTGTCGGCTCCTGCAACTGTCGCAGAGAAAAGGAGAATGTAGCATTTCTCCAGAAGGCTGCCAGTATAACATCAGTCATCCGACAACATGACAGAGTTATTAAAAGAGGAAGACAATGCACGCACCTCGTGGCAGAAAAAACAATTGGTAATACAATCACCAGTAGCTAGACGAGCGGAAGCTGCACGAATAGCAAGACAAGTCCATCAAGAAATGAATGCAGGAGAGATCTGGCATGTGGGAAAACGCATATTCATCCAGGATAAAGGCGTGAACGCCCCCCACCCCCAAGCAGAGCAGCGCCCAAGAAAGTGACCATCTTGGAGTAAACTGCAAAGTCCTGGGCCTTTTCAAGGAAAAGAGATGAACAAGCTTGGAGAGGCAAGGATGAGTGTCGAAACAATGCGGTATCACATAGGAAAAAATGTCTCCGAAGCATGGACAAGTACCCATTGCTGGAGACCCCCAGAAACAAACATATACCAGAAAACTCCGCAAGCAGTGTGATCGAAGGAGTGACAGAAGCAACAGAGTGATCGCACACCATCGACAAAAGAACCTTCCACTTAGCCACAGAGGCTAAACCAGTGGAGTGAGTGCCTCCTTGAAGAAAAGCAACTCCACTGCCACAGAGGCTAAACCAGTGGAGTGAGTGCCTCCTTGAAGAAAAGCAACTCCACTGCGTGTCTCGAAAAACCACTACGGAGGAGGCAGGACCCGATAAAAGACATGTGCGAAGGCACAATGAAGTCGGGTCAACTTGAAAACCTCCCGGGTGACTTTGGCAAAGAAAGTCGCGAGGTAGTGGGAGACATGCCGGAACCGCCGCTAACAGAGAGCGGAGCAGATTGATCCACACCACGATGGGTGTGATCGAAAGGATTCAACGACTGCAGGTTCATATCTGGGTGAGAACCTGTGGCGGAATCGGAACCGGTAGGAAGGCGTAGCCGACAAGGGCCAGAGCATCCACGGTGAAAGCCAGAGCATCTGGACACGGGGACACGAAAGTGTCCACCGAATGGTTCCAACTAGTCACAAGAGATCGATGGAACCCGCAATGTGGAGCATCCACCTGGTGGAAATGACCCTGTCCCGACTGGACAGGGAGTTGGCTAGGGTGTTCAGGCGAACGGGAATGTGACGAACAGCCACCCCGGCGTGGACATCCTGAGCGAGCAGTATAAGATCCCAAGCCAATTCGTACATTGGAACAGAGTGCGTCTCGCCCTGGTTCTGAATATAAGCAACCACCGTCGAATGGTCGGACAACAGAAGGACCTGGCGATTCGACAGGTGAGGGATCCACTGCCTGAAACGCAGAAGAAGAGCAAGAAGCTCCTTCTGGTTGATGTGTAGAGCTGCATGATCCTGGTCCACCATCCCGTGAATGGATAGACCTAGAGGATCCAACGTCGCACCCCATCCGAGATCGCTGGCATCTGCCGTCAGAATGCGATCGGACGTGGGTAAGTCCAACGGAACACCCTGCGAAAGCCACTGGACATCCACCCAGAGGAGAAGGTGAGGATAAAGATAGTCTGGAAACTGAAGCACTAGATCCAGAAAATCTACATTCGGCCTCCAACGACTGAGCAGAAAGTGTTGGAGAGGTCTGACACGCAGTCAACCTAGAGGAATGAGATCCGTCACCGAACAGCAGAGACCGATTAGCCGGAGAAAACTTCGAGCCGTCGCGGATGTGGACTGGGACAGAGTCGGAGCAAAAGCTGAGAGAATCACAGCCTTGGCCTGGGGAACCACCACCAAATTGAATTGTGTGCGGAAAGCCATCCCCAGATGATAAAACAACTGAGAAGGGACCAGGTCCGACTTCTCCTTGTTGACTCTGAAACGTAGCGTCGTCAGCAAGCTCAACAGAGTGGCGACATCCGACTCCAGGAAGGCAGCATTGGAATGCCCCTGGAGGATATCGTCCCGATATGCCGAAGTAGTCACCCTGGACTGTGTGCGATGGAAAGCTATCACATGCGACATCAGTCTGGAGAAGGACCAAGGAACCAGGTTGAGGCCGAAAGGCATGGCCTTGAACTGGTAAACTCGCCCCAGAAAAATGAACCTGAGATACTTCCGTAACGCCCAATGAATCGGAACGTGAAAGTAAGCATCTCACAGGTCAAAGCTGGAAGCGAAATCTCCCTGGTGAATTGAACGGAGGACCGATCTGAAAGTCGCCATGCTGAACTTGGGAGCAATGATAGATTGGTTCAGGAAACTCAGATCGAGAACCGGTCGGAGTCGGCCGTCCTTCTACGGCACCAAGAACAGGCAGGAATAGAAACCCACTGACCTAATGTTCTTGATGACCTCAATCGCCCCCTTTGTCAGGAGATTGTCTATCTCTGTGGACAAAAGTTCCTGACGTAAAATGTCTGAAGGAACTGTGGTTGGAAAAGGCACCCCGGACAGAGTGGAGTGCCGTCGGAAGGATATTCGCAGCCGGGACCAAACAACAAATAACATCCAAGGATCGGATGTGATGGTGGCCCACGGTCAGCGAACTCTGCTATACTTCCTCCAACCTGGGACGAGTCGAGGTGAGGACCTTCATTGCGAATCCCGACGAGGCTCACGAGAGGAGAAAACACCTCTACTGAATGAAGAATCCTGGGAGTTCCCTCAAGACTGCCGACGCTTACCCTTACCCCTTGAGCAAGAAGTAGAAGCGGTGGCAGAAGGATTAGCCCCTTTTGCTTCGCAGAGGAAGCAGAGGGTACTTGTTAGGCTTGGAACGGCCCGTGCCTACCCTAGAAGGCTGATCAAGCTGAAGAAACAGCAGCTGATCGTTGGAATGACGTAGGATGTCAGCCCGGACCGTCAACACAGAATCATGGAAAAGTTGCGGACCTGCCAAAAAAGCAGATCGAAGAGTAGCGTACTGCTCCTCAGGAAGGGATCGGCCTGTGTCCCGCACAGGGTCCCTTCGAACTAATTCCAGATTAGCCGTGTTACAGGCATGTGTGTGAGTAAGATGCATGAGTGCCTTGGACAGCACACGCAAAGGAGCCTGTACCTCGTCAAACTTATCTGAAGGCAGATAAGCAGCAAAAGCTG
Organism: Pictodentalium vernedei; assembly: GCA_031216915.1. Lineage (NCBI taxonomy): Eukaryota > Metazoa > Mollusca > Scaphopoda > Dentaliida > Dentaliidae > Pictodentalium > Pictodentalium vernedei. The sequence continues at coordinate 189,453,667 of CM062290.1, forward strand.
AGACGACGTGATCGGAGAGAGAAAGCATACCAAGCATCTCTCTCGATAAGCCCAATGTGGACTCCAGAGTCGTCATCGGAATGACGGCAGACTTGGACTTGGAAAGCCCGAGGGAATTGGAGTCCTGATCCAAAACCGTCAAAGTCTGGTAGACCGACGGATTGGCGGAATCGCAGGAACGATAACGCACCGGAGGCAAAAAGGTGTCAACCCTGGTGAAGAACGGAGCCTTCATAGCCTTGGAACTTAGCTTGGAGTCCAAGGCTGAAAATGCTTCAACCAACTGTACCGAAGGGCACGGTCGAAGACGCCCAGAAACAGGTTGCTCCATAGACTGTTGGCGTGCGACCGATGATCGCGGCCTGGCTGACACTGTCGACTGGTTAGATGGTTTGAGATCCGGAAGGAACCCAAACACGAAATCAAGAGCTGCCCCCAAGTCCGAAGACTGCTGGCTCTCGACATCAAGCATGTCTGACTCTTCCCCTGAGTCGGAAGACACATAGCCCATCGTGGGCAAACCAGCCGACGCCTCCCATGGTGTCGGAACACCAGAGGATCAGAAAGCGGCCTGTTTCCAATCCCGGGAGGCGGCGCCATAGGAGGCGCCTGGAAACCACTCGCTGCCTCGCTGGAAGCAACAGGAAGGCTCGTTGACAGAACCTGAGTGAGTAAGGAGAGGGCCTCTCTAAGCTCACTGCCCGTACTGGCCGGTTCGACAGGGGAACGAACCGGCAAAGTGGCTTCACCTCTGACCCTCTGAACCAGCGAAGGGTCACGATCCTCCAAAAGACCCGACGTGGGACGACGGGCAGCAGCCGAAAACGTCTGAAGGCAGATGTGTATAGGGGTGTGACACACCCCGAGGATCAACAAAGCAGGAACTCATGAGAGTCACCGCTGACCTCTGCAGGGCAGAAGGTCAAGGCTGCACAAAAGACGTTAGACCCCCAAAACTGGTCGTGTGGCCAGAATGAGTGGACGGAAACGCCACAGAGTTCATAGTGTCCCACTAAGAACAACCAAATCCAATAACAACTGTGGTGCTCGACGGCGCAGAGACCACAGAAGAGGGTCAGCCCGGCAGCCACTTCCAACTTCGCCGAGTTGAAGTCAGGGAAGGCTGAGGCCGATACCCCCACGTCTATACAACCAGACACCGCAGCAGACCACTGCAGGTATAAAACTACTGTGTTCAATGGCTGAGAGGACACAGTATGGGGTTCAGTCGGCAGCCCCATTTGACTTCGCCGAGTGGAAGTCTGGGAAGGCTGAGGCCGAAACCTCACAACCAACGGTGCCCAATGACGTTGTAGACGGAACAGCAGTAGCAGCAGATACGACGGGAGCTGTTGGAACTGGCGGAAAAGCGGAGAGAGCCACCAAGCTCGGCCTTCAAAGGAGGAGTCACAACCCTAGTGACAGCCTCAGATGTCGACTGGAGAGGGCGCATAGTCCCGGAACCAGGCATCTTACACCAGAAAACCAACAGCTCCCGCAGTATCCACCACGGTAAAACACTGCACATTCCCCACAGAAGGGGAATAACTCTCACCAGACATGGTCGAATCGGGAAGCCCCGAAACGACAGCGGTCCCCACCCCCCGCTAGTGTGGGAGGAGCTGCACATCCCCCACGGAGGAGGAGCAATTCTCATCAGACGTGGTCGAATCGGGCGACCCAAAACGAAAGCGTTCACCACCCCCCGCGGGAGCGGGAGGAGCTGCACATCCCCCACGGAGGGGGTCAAACTCACACCAGACGTGGTCGAGTCGGGTTGCCCCAAAACGACAGTGTCCCCCCCCCCCCTGCGGGTGTGGGAGGAGCTGCACATCCCCCACGGAGGGGGTAAACTCACATCAGACGTGGTCGAGTTGGGAGGCTCCCGAAACGACTGCATTCCACACCACCCGCGGGTGCGGACGAAACGGACACGAGAACGCACCAATGGCGAGGGCAAAAGGAATTGCCCTAAAGGAACCGAACTGGAAAGAACAGAGGTGAGAGCAGTAGAAGAAAAAGGTGAACTCAACAGAAACAGAAAGTAGAAGAACACCCTCACCTGCGAGAGAAGGTGGCAGAACCCAGAAGGCCGACACCTACTCCAATAAAATTTTTTATCAACCGAAAAAATTCATTGTCGAATCGCGATGACACGATGTCGCAAAACATTCGCAAAAACGGAATAGTAAATAATAAACAATGAGAATGTGGTTGAAAATATAAACGAGAATATATAAAACACAGTCCTGTTATTATACGATCTTCAGATCCATAATTCCAGTCACAGGAAAACCATTATCCACGAGTTGAATTATCACTGTTTCATAATGCATATGGCATAAACACATCCTGCTCGTGCTTCGGATAGAAAAAGAATGGCGAATTGATGCATTGCGCACTGTTACGGAAGTCGTGGATTTGTACTATGGAAGAGCGTCCCATACTGGGTGTGCGCCGATGGCGCTCGGCCCAGTTTTGGCTTATTTTTTCGTGGTGTTTTTACACCACTTTTTCTTTCTCAAATCTTGGGAAAGATTAAAATAGAGAGTATTTTATCCGAGTTAGGTTCTTCCACTGTAGTGCAAGCCTGTTGTAAACAATTGAGGTAGGTTGATAAGAAACTTCTGATCATCCACTAAACAAGACAAATTGTAAAATAGACTTCAGAAAAAAGAGAAATGGCATAAATTTATTTTCTTCACATTCCAAACAGTGCATAAAAACAACATAACTTTTGTGGATGTTAGAACAAACCCGTAATTATTAAAACTATGGTGTAGAGAAACTTGTTCAGTGCTAGAATCCTAAATTCTTTTATTTTAGCCACTGTTTCAAATTTAGCTGGAAAAGGAAAACTTTTTCTTAATAAGCATTTATTTTGTTACAATTTATTGGAGAGTGCCACCAGGCACTCTCCAATAAATTGTAACAGAACAATTATTGATGAACTATTCTAAGCACTAAAAAATACAGCACTCCACAAGTTAATTGAATAGCCACTTTGCCAGTGAAAATAATTCAATTAACAGTACTCACTTAACATGGAAATGGTCACTTCATCGTATTCTAGAGATAAGCCGAGTATTTAGTCTATTACTAGCAGGCCAACCTGTCCCAGGACAGGATGGCCTTGCCCATGCAATGGAAGATTTCTCGTTGCATTGCATGTCAAGGGAGATAATCAAAGCTTGAGGTTCTGTCTCAACAGAATTACACTCCTCATTTATATAAAAGATATTTTGTTTGAAAGAGCTCATGGAAATCTGTCAAACAAAATATAACAGATTAAATGCCTGCATTGGATGTACTGAGGCCAAATAGGTCTATTAACAAGAGGAATTTAGTATTGTTAGGGTAATTTCTCAGCTTATTCCCAGATTTTTTATTCAGTTAATAGCAGTTTACTCTATAGCTCATGCAATTAACAGGTCAATTGTTTTTGTACTGAAGGTAAATGGTTTGGGGTTTGGAAGTTTTCTTTCAATTAACAGGGTTATTCAATTAAGAGATATCCAATTAAGTGGATTTCACTGAAACACAACAGTGATGGAATTTTACTTCAGTCAAATATGTTATTTTCTTCACAATGCAAACAGTGCCTTGAAACCAACCAAGTTATGTGGATATTAGTGATTCAGATCAACATAACACTGATACAAACTGATGACAATGAATGCAATTCTACTCTTAATAACTTCACCCTTTGAAACGAGAGAATAATTTTTAGGGCACAAATTGATAGTATGTAGTTTGTTTGTTTAATGACACTTTCAACAACCAGGGTTACATCATGTCAGACAGTTTTAAACATGGAGGACGTCAGAGTACCCTGAGAGAACCACAAAGCAGCAGAAAGCAACTGTCAGATTCTTCAACTTACTAACCCACTGCAGTCAGAGTTAGCACCAGTGGAATCATAGTTCATAGAAAATATATACTATTCAAGAGTTTGCTAAGTACCAAATATTTGACAAATCATTGTGAAATTTGCTTGCGACATATTTGCGATATTTTTGATGGATATGATTGAGGAATGTATTGAGATGGTCCCCAGTGTTTACATTAGCTCTCTTGACAGGCAGACTTTTCGTCACCATCATGGAAAGCATGTACCCCTTGATTTTCATGATGTTTTTGTGTACAGCCTACATGTACATGACCTGTGTAGGGTATTCAATCTTCACTTCAACACAAACCCTTGTGATTTAATGATTGAATATGGCAAATGCAAATGTAAGAAGACATTTGTCTGAAGCAGAAATGTGGCGGGCTGTAGGGATGGTGGAGCAAGGGCTACCCATCGTCAGGTTGGTGGAGCCCTTGGTGTGCACCATACGGTGATCACCAGAGCCTGGGCAAAATTTCAGCAGTATGGCACATCAGTAAGATGGCATGATGGTGGCAGAGACAGGGCAACATCTGCAGCTGACCGATTTTTGATCATTCAGGCCCATAGGAACTGCTTTGCCACAGTAACCAAGCTTCGCAGTGACCTTCAGAATGCATCCGGGGTAAATGTTTTGATGCAGACTATCCGGGCAAGGTTGCACAAAGGTGGTCTCTGATCGAGAGAAGACCATGTATTTGCATTCTGCTGTCCCAGAACCACTGCCAGGCACAATATGAATGGGCCATGGACCACGTTGGATGGACCAGAGAAGATTGGCGACCTGTCCTTTTTACAGATGAGTCAAGGTACTGCCTAGACCACGCAGATCGGCCTTCTAGGGTATGGAGAAGACCAGGAGAGCGATTCCATGAAGCCAACATTGCTGAGCATGACCGCTATGGTGGAGGGTCAATCATGGTCTGGGGCGGCATCAGCAGGGATGGACATACAGAGCTCTGTGTCCTTGAACATGGTACATTGACTACACTGCTGTATATTGATGAGATCCTGGATGTCCACGTCAGACTGTATGCCGGTGCAGTGGGTGATAGATTCATTCTGATGGACGATAATGCCTGTCCTCATGTTGACCATGGTGTCGGGGAGTGTCAAGAGAGCGAGGGGATTGAGCGTATCGACTGGCCAGCAAGATCCCCTGATCTCAATCCAATTGAACATGTCTGGAATGAGTTGCAGCTTTCAATTTCAGCCCATCCAGTCCAGCTAAGCAATGTCCAGGAGATTGGTGCCATGCTGGTCCAAGAATGGAACAACGTCCCACAAAGGACCACCAGGAACCTGATTGGGAGCATGAGAAGGCATTGTCAAGCTGTAATTAACAGTAATGGGTCTCATACTCGATGTTGAACCCATACCAGTTCGCTCCGTCAACTTTTTGGCAAATTTGAAAAATTTCCTCTTTTACCAATAATATCCATTTTCCATGGTTATCATATTCAAAAGCTAAAAAATAATGTCAAACACAAATAAAATCTTAATTTCTGCACTTAAATCATTAAAGACATAATTAAATAAAAAATATATACACTTTTCATCATAATATTTCAACTAAAACGTAAAACAGAAAGCTGGATATACTTGGTGCTTAGCAAACTTTGAGTAGTATATTATGATTTTAATATAATTAATGCATTTTCAGCAATTATGAGCCAATAATTTTAACCAACAGATTTAAATTAAAAATAACAAGCTTTTGGATACTCAGGACTAACCAAATTGTATCTGTGTTGAAAGAAACAATTGGGGGCACTATCGTTAGATTTTGAACCATCGTGATGACTATTTTCTTTGCATGGGCTCCATAGTTAGCTACACGTAAATATAATATTTTTTCTGCCTATGGATTTGTTTTGGTACAATTTATAGGAGAATGCCAACAGACATGCTCCAATAAACAGCAACAAAAAATACTGATTATGAATTTCAGATCGAATACAATCTAACATTCCACCAGTTAAGAAAACAAAAAAATAATATTTTGTTCTTCATAAGGTATTTAAATCATCAAGGTATTTAAATCATCACCCCATAAAAAAGGGTACACTGTGTATAATATACTACCAACAAGTCAAGAAACTTGGCAGTTTTTTTAGGCAAGTCTTGGCTGTCCGTACAGGCAGCCAAGACTTGCCTAAAAACAAATGTAAGGCCACTGGATGTAGACTGTCAAAGTGTAGTAAAATCCATAAAAATCTCCAGACACTGAACCCTTTACCTAACGAATTGTCTGTATCCGCCTAGGTAATTTACAAATTGGTATGTTAAAAAAAACTTCCATCAATTTCAAAACCATGCCATGCACCCCCTCACTGGAATGAGCTTGTCAAGCTTGTTCCAGTGAGGTGCCACATGATATGGTGGTGTTGACATTTTTTTTTTTAATTGGAAAAAAAAATAAAGTAAGACATTTTGATATTGTCTGCATTGAGTAAAGAGTTAATTGTTGGAAATATCTCAAGAGATCCTTCCAGCAATTACTCAGATAACAGAGTTACAACCATGTTATCAAGCCAGAAAATAAGCAGACTGTCATCTGCAAAATGAGGTCACCAGAGGGTTAATTTAGTGAAGCTATCCTGCACAGCAGGGTAGCATCACTAAATTTACCCTCTGTGAACCTCAATCTGAATCAGCTTCTCAAAACTGAACAGAAAGAGGTATCCAGAGGATAAATTGACTGACTGTATGGGATAGCATCATCAAATTCACCCTCTGGGGACCTCATTCTGAATATGTCAGACTGCTTATTTTCAAGCCTGCAAGTTATAAATTTTATTAACTTCCTCATATAAAAGTACATATACGCATGTCCGCCAAATATGGTAAAAGTCGGTCTGGCAGGGTGAATGTAAATAACCAGTCATCAGATTGTATCGTGTTAGTGTATTTACAAAGACAAACCTCAGCATAGTTTTTACATATTTTCTCAGATGTTTTCTGTTCTCTTATATATTTTTTGTGAGCTGCTATTCTATTCATTACAGCATCATGGTCAGCACTAACATCGGCAAGAGAGATAAGCATACTCCTTGGAACAATGCCAAGCTGTATGGATTCCTGAATGAGTTGTTCTGCTAGGGATACCACCAGCATTGTCCTTGCTATCTGTTCTTCACTAAGGTCACTTTCATTTGTATGAAGAATCTGGAGGGCTGATCTCAGAGCAAATAGTATTTGTTGCAAATGATCTGGAAGGTTATCTTCCATCATTAGTTCCTTTATATTTCTCAAAGCTAATATTTGTTCTGGCTGCAGATTAGTGGTTAGGGAAATATTTTTTTTTGTGATGTAACTAAATTTGTCTGATGGTGGAGAGCTTATGCCATTTTCACTGAGCAAAGATTTAAGGTGCATTGTTTTATAACCAGAACTTTGGTTACGTATAGATAAAGCAGTTCTCGCAGGTGTTATTATACTGACAGTTGATCCATTAGGTGTAGAAAAAGACAGTGACTTTCCACTAATTGTCTGCTCACTGATAGGTGTCCCTGGTTGACTGTGAGAGAGTATGTATGTCTCACATTGAGAATTTTTTTCTGAGTTATTTCCTACTCCTGTTCCCATAGTCTTAGTTTTGGTAGTGATCCCCTTTAGAACTTTCAAAATATTAGCCGGTGTATCCATAAAGCTCAGCTGGTTATCTTTAATGGTTAAATAATTTGCACACTTTTCAGTATCAGTGAGTTGTTTGAGTAATGGAGTGACTGTCCTTGAAGTATGTGTCTCTTCCTCACAGAAAGATTTAACGTTCTTATTATTTGCCTGTCTAATATTAATACATATCTGCTTCTGATGGTTTCCCTGTGGAATTATACTTATCATTGTCAGTTCTGGTTGAGAGCTATCTATTATGATCTGAGTTTCACCTGACACTGACATCTGAGAGTGGTTTGAATCTTCAGTGATTCCCAAAATTAGAAGATCATCTGTTCCATGTGATGCGACTGATAAATGCTTGGAAGTATTCTCAACACTCTTTATTTCATTTTCCTCTTCAGCATTATGTAGAAACCAAGTAGTCTTTGGTGTCACAGGTGAGATTGGTCTTTCACGAATTAGAGGCAACATTTCATTAGAAAGTGGAGTTGAACAAAATTCCTGAACCTTTTTAATATACAACAAATTAAAATACAAAATAAACGATCATACTCATTCAGAACTCCTCTACATTACAAAAAAAAAATATTTTAAATTTATAAATAATTTCCACTTACAGTACGTGGAGAATGGATTGTAACAAATCATCCATAGAGTGGAGGTATCACCCAAAGTATCACTTTAAAATTCTGCACATATGGTAAAAAAACACAAGCAATGTTTCAGCCAATGGACCTCCGGGTCTAACCCGGAGGTCCATTGGCTGGAACTTTGCTTGTGCTTACAACAAATCTGCAATTATTGCTTGGGTGGAATTGCCACTCTGTGGGTGATTTAGTGATAATACACTCTCCAAGTACTGTACAATCCAATTTGAAAGATTACTGTGAGTCTAATTTCACTTTAACCCATTACCCAATGAATCGGCTGTATCTGCCTGTGTAATATACAAATTCAGCAGTTGAAAACAAATTTTTCAAAACATTTCAATAAACCAATTTCATATGACACTCCAAAAGAATGAACTCACTGAGCTCATTCTAATGAGGGGTCATATGATAGAGTTTTATTGAAATTTTTCAAAAAATTTGAAAAAAATAATATTTAAAATAATAAATTTTGATATCATCTATGTTATTTATTTATTTATTTATTGGTGTTTAAGGTCACATATTTCTGCACAATGGCTAATCATGACCACGACAGTTTTATGGGTGGAGCAAGCCGGAGTACCCAGAGAGAACCACTGAGCAATGGCAAGCAACTGTCAGCTCCCCAACATACCAACCCCACACAAGCAGGGTCAGCTCTGGTTGAAGACAGGTGCACCATCGACGTGCAGTATGCCTTAGTGCACAGCGTCACCGTGTCCCCACATGGGCAATGGGGGTGAAGTGATCATCTACATTGGATAAAGGTTTAATGTGACACAGAAAGAGCAGTTTGAATATAAAGCTAGACAAATCATTTATATGCACAATGTCCACTTATCCTGTAAAAGCTAAAGTCTGACATTGGGAACATTTATAACCATGAAAATGTGCTTTAACACTGAATCATGGAGAAATTTCCTAGGTAACACACAATTTGCATGCTGCTGGCATATACTCCTGACCAGGACAGCAAATCTTTCCTACAGAGAAGAAAATGGAGAAGTTTAAAAAAAAAAATTGAAGGCAAACTGTAGGAATCTTTTGCTGGAACAATCATAATAAACTCAGCAAGTGCACAAAAACCTTTCAGTTTTCTCTAAAATAAAACATAAAAAATACTTTAAAAATGTCACCTCAAAATGCAGAGATAAGGTTCCCATCAATATATTCAAATAACAATTCTAATTCTATGAAAAAAACCCCACAAAGACCCTAACATGTCCATCTTGAGCCCAGAGTTCCATTACCCGAAGAAAACTCCCTGTCGTGATCTTTAGTAACTTAAATATTCTTGAAAAACAATCTATTTTTATGAGGATCAATTCAGAAATATGTTTTCAGGTCTTATATTTACACAAAACCTTACAAGCCTAGTTCTGCCTTTGGTCAATTTTACTGTATTACTACAAATGACTCAAGTGTGTTAGCTTGGGGTTAAACTATTAAACTACACCCCATATTCCCCAGCAGTGATTTCTCATGAAGACTTTGAAGTTTATGAAGGCTGCAAAGAATTGACTAGAAACCATTACAACAGAACAGAACATGGCTTATTTTTGTGTGACAAAGCTTCTGTTATATGTCTAGTCATCAACCATCAGTACATTGATGTCAAAATACAAGATGGAAGTGGTTAAATTCCTAGTATTGCTATGGGAAACATTTCTGTTTGAAATTTTTATATTTCAACACCAGTGTTAAACAGATAAACTGGTAGAGAGCTAAATTATTTTTGGTCATTAAAATTTGTTCACATGTTTTAACCTTGTTACAATTTATGGAAGAGTGCCTGTAGGCACTCTCCCCTAAACTGTAGCAAAGCAAATCCATACAGACAAAACAAGAGGGGGGGGGGGCCACGCCCTGGGCATACCCCCATGGTGCATACCACCAAATAATGACAAGAGAGGAAATTATCCATGATATCGTGAAAGCTATTCCCATAAACAATCTTCATTCCAAATTTCATTGACAGCTGCGAACCCCAAACAAGAGATATGAGGTGAACAGACAACAAAATTGGCTATTTTACCAGACAAATAGCAAAATTATTGTCTTTGTTTTACAGCAAGGTAAATGTGAGGGCCAGAAACACCTGTTACTGAAGTCTCGTGATGATTGGTTCATCCACATAAGAGATGTAGAACAAAGACATAATGCCACATGTGGGGAGGTGATTTGCATGTGTTTCTTTGTTTTACTGCAGGGACCCGACTCACTTAAAAGCATTTCCCATAAACAATATTCATACCTATTTTCAGTGAAATCTGATAATCCAAACCTGAAATATGAGGTGAACAGACAAAAAATTGGCTAATTTATGAGACAAACAGCAATTTTTCAAAGTTAAATGGGGAATAAGTCTAAAAAGTAATAAAAAGTAAAAAATATTACTAGAGACTCATTTGAAAGCCTTTCCATTAAACAATTTTCAATCCAGATTTCACTGAGATCCAATGACCCAAATCTAAGATATGACGCGAACAGACAAAAAATAGCCTATTTTTGTATATTCAAAGGGCCATAACTCACAGAAAAAATACTTCAACAGCAAAACGGCTAATGCTGCTTCAAGGTCTCATGATAGTGAACATCTCTATGCAATTTCATCGAAATCTGAGCAGTAATGTTGAAGTTATAATGCAAACAGACATCAGAGTTTGGACAGACAGATGTAAGCACAGACGCACAGACAGACACGATCCAGTATACCCCACTTTTTGAAAAAAAGTGGGGGTATAATAATTTCATTTCTGAGACAATATGAAGCACATCCACAGAATATGGAGCCTTTAACTGGCAGAACCTGCACTTCAGAATAATGCCCAAATATGGATTTCCAGCACTCAAACAATTTAAGGTTGCATTAACAATACAGGTAAATACTGATTATAATGATTATGTGCATGTCCTGTGATTTGTATCAGATACAAGGTGGTGTCCAGAATGGGATCTCAATGAGCTGGCTTTGCTGGTGAGTTGTGATCCCATTTTTGGACACCACTGAGGATCTGATGCAAATCACAGGACATGCACATTATCATGGTAATTCATTTATCTAACAATTCTGTCAAAAGACAGATTAAATCTAAAATTATTGAAAACAGTTTTGGGACATGATGTTGGGTTGATCACTGAAATGCACATAGAATATATTCATGCACCTGTTATAATAGCCTTTCGCGTTACCCTATATAGTTGTGCACTCTAACAATGAGTAACGCTGTCACCGCAATTTTCAAAGATATTTTCTAAAATTTTCTCTTTCAGTGTCACTTCCTATGATGATACGCTTGAATTTACGAGTGTGTGATACTGAATTGTCCTGTTTCTATTTACTGTGGGGGGGGGGGGGGGAGGGGTGGCTATTAATAGTTCTGTTGCTAACTGTAAGTAATTTTGTTTTGTTTTGTTTTGTAAGTGATCAGCTGAGTCGATCACTGAAACACACAGAGAATGTATTCAAGTGGCTATTATGATAGCGCGTCGCCGTTCCCAAAAACGAGTTGTCTATATGATACGGAATCAGAATGAGTCAGCTGTGTGATACGAAATCGGAACACATTATGTGATACATACCGTTTTTCCGGGTTTTCAGGCCAAAATCTTTATGATTGTTAGATAAAGCGAGAGAATATATGAGAATCGCTTCACAAATGGGAAAATAAAAGAAAACAGAGGAATGCAAGACACACTGCATACCTCCACTCAAGTTAGCTATTTTTTAGGGATGAGGGTGGGGGGGGGGGGGGGGGGATTAATAATCAGAAGACGAAATAATTATTGTATTTTACAAACTTTAGGAAAATATAACTGATTTTAGAATATTAAATACCTTTCCCAAGAGTTGTTCATCATCCTGACCAGCACTTTCAATTGCAGGAGGGGCTGATACAGCTCCAGATCCAGCTATTCTGGCATTCATTTCTTGAACCTGCATAACCAGAAATCAGAGATTATACAATGTCTTCAATAGCTTGATAAAAGGATAATTTACAGTCAGCAAAAAAGCTAATTTGTTACAATAATAAAGCCATATAAATATCAAATATAAATTAACCCTTTACCCAACGAATGAACCACATCCGTCCACATAATTTGCAAATTGAGCAGTTGAAAAAAGTTAATTTTTCAAAATATTTAAACAAAACCATATCATGTGACCCCTCATTGGAATGAGCTCATTGAGCTTGTTCCAATGAGCAGTCACGTGTTAGGGTTTTCTAATAGTAATTAAAATGATAAATTTTGTTAAACACTCAGCCTTACTCATAAGTCAGATAACAATATCAAACCTTTCCTGCAACTTGTGATAACTCAGAAAAAATTGTGTTTTGTCAAGCTGTAATCCATAGTATCTTACTGCAACCAGCTCAATGAGCTGGTTTCAAACAGGGGCCATAAATTGTGGTTTGGAAGAAAAAAATTAAAAAAAACAATGAAAATGCTTATCCAGGGAACACTAATGCAATTACATATATGAACAAATTTCAAAACATATTGTGTCAAAAGCTCAAAACAAAAATGTCTTGCCACAATCGAGGGCCATGACTACCATTTTAAAAGAAAGAAGCTAAAAATTAAACTTGGCCTTCCTTTTGTAATAATAGAGCTTTAAGTGGTTGAGTGCAAAACTATTTTAGTCAAATTTGTTCTGAGTCTTTGCCTCGCTACTATTTCCCATAAATTGTAACAAGGCAGATCCTTGCAGACAAAATAACTGTGTATCAAAGGAAATAGGAAGCACCTTCACAGAATATGGAGACTTTAATCTGTGGAGCCTGCACATTAGAACAAGAGGCCCCAGAAAATTCCTCATTTTGAACTAAGTTATCATTCGGGCTCCCACAGTGAGCCCCAATATGGACCTAGGGATATGGTTTGAACAAACTTGAATCTCACCTCCCTAAAGATGCTGCAAACCAAATATCAAAACATTCTGACTGCTGGATCTGCAGAAGAAGATTTTTGAAGAAATTTGCCTGAAATGCACTAAGTTGGAATTCAAGCTTTTATAGTAAGCCCAAATATGAATCCAGGGGGCCGATTTGAACAAACTTGAATCAGATCCACCCCACAATGTTACATACCAAATATCAAAAGGTTCTGCCTGCTGGATCTTGAGAAGAAGATTTTTTAAGAAATTTGCCTGAAATGCACTAAGTTCGAATTTAGGCTTCTATACTGAGCCCAAATATAAATCCAGGGAGCGATTTGAACAAACTTGAATCAGATCCACCCCACAATGTTGCATACCAAATATCAAAAGATTCTGCCTGCTGGATCTGGAGAAGAAGATTTTTAAAGAAATTTGCCTGAAATGCACTAAGTTTGAATTTGGGCTTCTATACTAAACCCAAATGTGAATCCAGAGGGCCGATTTGAACAAACTGGAATCAGACCCACCCCACAATGTTGCATACCAAATATCAAAAGATTCTGCATGCTGGATCTGGAGAAGAAGATTTTTTAAGAAATTTGCCTGAAATGCACTAAGTTCGAATTTGGGCTTCTATAGTGAGCCCAAATATGAATCCAGGGGGCCGATTTGAACAAACCTGAATCAGACCCATACCAAGATGCTGCATACCAAGTATCAAAAGATTCTGCCCACTGGTTCTGGAGAAGAAGATTTTTTAATAATTTTTCTATAATTCATACGGTGCTATCAGAGTTATGACCCATACAGAGCCCCCATGGGACGTGGCCATTTCATTTGAACAAACCTGAATTGCCATATAGTAATGAACATCCACATGAAGTTTTGTGAAAATCGGACCAGTGGTTTCAGAGGAGAAATCGTTTGAAAAATGTTCTCGACAATGGACAACGGATGCCGGACGACGGATGGCCGGTGATAAGTTAAGCTCCCTTCGGTGAGCTAATAAACAAGAGGTCCCAAGGAGCCTTAATCGCTCACTGGCCAAAGTGGTTCAAGGAAGTATTTGGGGTCACATTCAGTTAGACATGGTTCATCAACACTGCAAAGGAATGAAGTCATGAAAGACAAATTTTATGGAACTAGGGACATGGCTTGAACAAACTTGAATCTTACCCCCCTAAGGATGCAGCATACCAACTATCAAAAGCATTCATCTGCTGTATCTGAAGAAGATTTTTAAAGAAAATTCCTCATTTTGAACTAAGTTATCATTCAGGCTCCCACAGTGATCCCAAATATGAACCCAGGGACTTGGCTTGAACAAACTTGAATCTCACCCCCTAAGGATGCTGCATGCCAAATATCAAAACATTCCGACTGCTGAATCTGAAGAAGACAATTTTTAAAGAAAAATTCCTCATATTGACTAAGTTATAATTTGGGCTCACACAGGGAGCCAAAATATGGACCCAGGGACTTGGCTTTAACAAACTTGAATCTCACTCCCCTAAGGATGCAGCATACCAACTATCAAAAGCATTCATCTGCTGGATCTGAAGAAGATTTTTAAAGAAAATTCCTCATTTCGAACTAAGTTATAATTCAGGCTACCACAGTGAGCCCAAATATGAACCCAGGGACTTGGCTTCAACAAACTTGAATCTCATCCCCCTAAGCATGCTGCATACCCAATATCAAAAGATTCTGCCTGCTGGATCTTGAGAAGAAGATTTTTAAAGAAATTTGCCTGAAATGCACTAAGTTAAAATTTGGGCTCCTATACTGAGCCCAAATATGAACCCAAGGGGCCAGTTTGAACAAACTTGAATCAGATCCACCCCACAATGTTGCATACCAAATATCAAAAGATTCTGCCTGCTGAATCTGGAGAAGAAGATTTTTTAAGAAATTTGCCTGAAATGCACTAAGTTCGAATTCGGGCTTCTATACTGAGCCCAAATGTGAATCCAGGGGGCCGATTTGAACAAACTTGAATCAGATCCACCCCGCAATATTGCATACCAAATATCAAAAGATTCTGCCTGCTGGATCTGGAGAAGAAGATTTTTTAAGAAATTTGCCTGAAATGCACTAAGTTCGAATTCGGGATTCTATACTGAGCCCAAATGTGAATCCAGAGGGCCGATTTGAACAAACTTGAATCAGATCCACACCACAATGGTGGATACCAAATATCAAAAGATTCTGTCTGCTGGATCTGGAGAAGAACATTTTTAAGAAATTTGCCTGAAATGCACAAAGTTCGAATTCGGGCTTCTATAGTGAGCCCAAATAGGAATCCAGGGGGCCCAATTTGAACAAACTTGAATCATATCCACCCCATAATGCTGTATTCCAAATATCAAATGATTTTGCCCACTTGTGTGGGAGAAGAAGATTTTTTAATAATTTCTCTAATATACACAGGGTGCTATCAGAGTTATGCCCCCTGTGGAGACCCAAGTGGGCATGTCCATTTCGTTTGAACAAACTTGAATTGAAATATGGTAATGAACATCCATACCAAGTTTCGAGCAAATTGACCTCGCAGTTTCAGAGGAGAAGTCGTTTGAAAAATGTTCACGAGGCCAGACGGACAACAGACGACGACGGACGACAGACAGCAAGTGATAAGTTTAGCTCCCTTCGGTAAGCTAAAAACTCATTTCCGGATTTGGGTCCAAAATTTCTAAGTCCGGACCGGGACCCCAAATTTTCAGCCTAAATATGAACCCAGAGATTTGGCTTGAACAATCTTGAATCTCACCTCCCTAAGCAAGCTGCATACCAAATATCAAAAGATTCTTATTGGTAGATCTGAAGAAGAAGATTTTTAAAGAATATTCCTCATACTGCACTAATTTAAACATTTGGGCTCCCATAGAGAGCCCAAATATGGACCCAAGGAATTGATTTCAATAAACATGTGAAACAATCTTCCAAAGATGTTATATGTAAAATATGAAAGCTATTGGAGCAGTGGTTTGGAAGCAAATGATTCTTCAATCTTTTCCCATTGCCCATAGTGTTAAAAATTGCTGACTCAGCATTTTTTCAAAGTCCCGAAAAAGTATCTTTTGACAATACTGATCGCAATTTTTTTTTACTATTCCTTTCTGTTGGTCCCAAGGAAGCCTCACACCAAATAAAAATTCTCAGTGCCGTGTAGTTTTAGAGATATGGACGTTTTCATTTTTTTCTATTTTTGGCTCCTGAGGTTCCCACGGGGCTGCAAGACAAATTTTTTTTTGCATAAATCAGGTACTTATAACCCAATAATACCTCATATTAAATTTGGTTCAAATTGGCCTCTCGGTTCAGAAAATAGAAATTCTGGGCCGGGCAAAAATTCTTGCCTGTCCCAGAATAAAGGCAAATATTGCCCGTCAAACTTCTCTTTAACAAACTTGAGTCTACACCTCAAATGGAAGCTGCATACCAAATATCAAGTCTCAAATTTTGTGCATTTTGGCCCCACCCCCTCCCCCTCCTCAATATGAGCAGAAACCCAATTTGAAGAAAAACCCAAATGCCCCTATATAACCGCTACCCATTTGAATTTTCATTGAACTGCAGCCAGTGGCTTGGGAGAAAATGACACAAACACCACCTTCACGACGTACAACGGATGACGGACGACAGACAAAAAGGGATCAGAAAAGCTCACCCTGACTTTCAGTCAGGTGAGCTAATAAAGCCCAAATATGGGCATCCAGCACTCTAAAAGTTAAAATTTCAATTCTTTATACCAAGAAACACAAAAGTACCACACAGAAACAGTTTTGGCAGAACAGGGACAATAACTGTGAATTTAATATCCAATGCCTCCCTTTGTTCTACTTTTGCATTATCAGAAAGAATGACCACCACAAACAATGAGCATGTATTATTGTCAAGAAGCCCTGTGCATTCTTAGAAGAATGACTGGGCATTCATTAAAATAATACACAATTATTGTTCTAATACAAACCTTCAACCTGACCTGACCCAGTTTTTACCTTGAGTTTCTACTATTTATTTATTGGGGATTAACAACACTTTCAACAGCCAGGGTAACCTCCTGTCGGACAGTTTTATGGATGGAGGAAGCCAGAGTATCTGTAGAGAACCACTGTGCAATGGCAAGCAACTGTCAGACTCCCCAACGTACTAACTCCACACAAGTAGGGTTAGCACTGGTTGAAGAGATTTAAATGTAAAGTGGACTTTAACCATTTGTCTAACAAATCAGCCATATCTGTCTGCATAATTTACAAAATAAGCAGTAGAAAAAAATATATTGCACAAAAAATTTCATCAAAGCCATAACATGTGACCCCTCATTGGAATGATGGGTTTGTTGAAATTTTGTTCTAAAATCTTAAAAAAACAGTTAAAATAATAAATTTTGATATCCTGTGTGTGGGGTAAAGAGTTAAATCAGGTAATACACTTGGCCCAGAGTATTTGACTAGGTAATGGTCTTGGCAATCAGCTTCATCCATTATCTGGCCAAATACTCTGGTCCAAGTGTATTATCCATTACTTAGCAGCATTAGAAATCTAAAAATCAAACTCGATGTTCAATTTGTGATCACAAGAATCACTGTCAATTCAAATTGTTCTGTCAGAGAAAAGTCAAATTATTGTGCAGAAATTAAATAAGATTTTGCACAATCAAGGGCCATAACTATGCAACTGCAAGCATTAAATCTGAAATCGAATGCAGCTTTCATTTTGTACACATAAGAAAAACTGTCCCATTTCCCATTAATCTAACAGATAGTTAAAGTTATGATGGTGAAACTAAAGAATAACAAACTGTCTGCAAAATCAGGAGCCATAACTTTTGAACTGTGTGCTTTAGAAATTTCAAAGTCAAAGTTGGTCTTATTTTGTGATCACCAAAAAAACAAGCAGAATTTCCAAGCAATCTGTCAAAGAAAACAAAAGTTACGAAAAAACAATTCTTTTACACAATTATGTAATTAAATGTGCTAGGGATCTAAAAATTGGACTTGGGCCTTCATTTCGAATCTAAAATCATTCCACCAAAGGGCGCTGAAGTTATTATGCACAAACAAAATATAACACAGTTTTGTACAATCAAGAGCAATAACTCTGAAACAACATGAGCACAAATTTTGCATTATGGGAAAAAATTTAAGCTTGAAATTTAAATTATGAGACATAAGAGGGCAGAGGGTTAAGATCACAATCTCTAAATCTGAAGATCATTATAATTTATGACAGATGTACAAATTTATATTACCCTCTACCAAACAAGATTGAACTGGTTAATATTCAGTTGCATTATGAGGAAAACTGAACAAATCATGTTGGTAATTGTCTTGCTGTTCATGAAGCTGTCCATGTTGGAACTCATACTGTTGATTCAAGACTTATTGCCAATCTGTTAACTGGTTGAGTGCTGGAAGTCACTATCTTGGCTCTATTGAAAAGTACAGGAAGCCACTTTAGTGGCTTTACACTGTATGAATTAGCTTGAAGTTTGCTCAACAGAGGATAATTTTTTTTTATATTTATAATTGTTTGGTTGCAATTTATAGGCACTTTACTGGCACTCTCCAATAAATTGCAACAAAACAATTAAATATTTATGAACAAATTTTTGTTAAACTAAGGCTACTATTGCTGGTAGTGTGGTATCTTTGAAATAAACAGCTGGGCCATGAGCACATGATGCGCCCGTTATTAATTATAAGAGGGAAGCACACAATATGAGTATACATGTGTACTTGTCAAGTTTTTTTTATATTCTTGTACAATAATCATAACCAACAACGTACTGTGTTCATTAATTTGGAAATAAATTATTTGAATTTCATGTATATACCTTATATCTATAGAGATCATAACTTCAAGAAAAAATGGTAAATTGTCCGACATGTGGAAAATTGCCTATATTTTGACGAATAAAGTCCCATAACTCTGGAATGACAAATCAGACAGCGACACAAATCGAAAGGGATCTTCCTTCCATCAACATATACTTTCCACCAAAAAATCACAAAAATTGCTAGAAGCGTTTTCGAGTTATTGTACGACGTGTGGACGGACAGACGGACGGATGGACAACGGTATACCATAATACAACCGTTTTTTCAAAGCAGGCGTATAAAAAATACCCATGTTTCAAATCGCCTTTGGAAAATAATTTAGCACTCAACCAGTTAATTTTCAATAAGTTTGTTAACCCATTACCCAATCCAAATAACAGATAAAGCTTGCAAAACAGATACTTGAATAACTAAAAATTTAAAAAATGTTTGCCTCAAAAACATAGCTCATTGAAATGAAGGATCCTAAGCTATGTTTTTATGCCAAAAAATGAAAATGTAATAAAATCTGAAATTCGATTTTTGAGAATATTGCAAGTCGCTTTTGGTCATTACATCAGGTAAATGGTGAATATCTAATATATAAATGCGAATGTCTGTATCTATCTCTCTATCTATCTTTGTTCCGAGTGAACTCCTCCGTTTCTCGACCGATCGATCTCAAATTTTGTACATGGGGGTAATTCGTCCCTGCGAGTAACAAGGAGTGGGTGCCGTGCCCGTGTGGGGTGACCATGACCTTGAAATTGATGACCTTGACCTTTTATTTCGAAAACGGCTGGGCCGATCGGGCTAAAATTTCATATGTGCGGGTATATTGACCCATTGATCATTTTGACTTTATCGGGGTGACCGTGCGGGGTGACTTTGACTTTGAAATTGGTGACCTTAACCTTTTATTTCGAAAACAGCTGGGCCGATCGGGCTAAAATTTCATATGTGCAGGTATATCGACCCATCGATCATTTTGACTTTATCAGGGTGACCTTGACCTTTAAATTGGTGACCTTGACCTTTTATTTCGAAAACGGCTGGGCCGATCGGGCTAAAATTTCATATGTGTGGGTATATTGACCCATTGATCATTTTGACTTTATCGGGGTGCCCATGCGGGGTGACCTTGACCTTGAAATTGGTGACATTGCCCTTCTATTTCAAAAACGGCTAATATAATCATCTTCTCCCATACAACCCCGGGTATCACCCGCTAGTATATTATAAAACCGTAACCAGAATGACATTCATTTTATTGTTTTTGAATACTGTTATTGGAAGAAACTTTGCAAATGAATTTTTGTGAGACTATGTCTCACCAAGAAGTACCTAGCTCATACGAGCATGGGTGGAGTCTTCCAGACACAACAGTTTTATCTACTACTCTAAGCATCTGATATCATTCAGTGACTATATACTGCATTGGCGTAATAGCAGCCATTTATTCATCTGTTGGAGTTTTATAACACTTTAACCCCTAACACACTGATAGTGCATCAATTTTCTCCAATAACTTTGTTTTTCTCATGTTTAATCATGAATTTTACCAATTATAGTTTATTTGACAAAGCTCACTGAGCTCTGTCAAACATGGTATATTTGGTTAAATATTAAACTGCATTATGGGAAATATTTGCTGTTGAAAACATTACCATTTTGACATCAAAGTACAGAGGATTAACTGATAGAGTGCTGAATTATTTTTAGTGATCAAAATTTGTTCACAAGTCTTTGTCTTGTTAAAATTTATGGGAGAGTGCCTATAAACACTCTCCCATAAATTGTAACAAGGAAAACCCATACAAACTAACTAAGTTAGATTCAATGATAAAATGAAGGACATCCAAAGAGTCTGAATGCTTCGAGTTGTGGAACCTGCACTTTAGAGAAAAGCCCAAATATGGGCTTCCAGTACTCGACCAGTTAAAAAGACAGGGTCATAATGTCACAGAGGGTTTTATGGATGTAGCAAGTCTGAGCTACCAGAGAGAACCACTGAGCCGTGACAATTAATTGTCTCCAACTTACTCACCCCACACAATTAGGCCTGACAGGGTTAGAATAGGTTGAAGGCACGTGGACCATTTCTTTAGGACAGTGCACCACAAAGCTCCCTCGTTGGCAAATGAGAGTAACTGTACTGCTCAAAGACACAACACAGATGATGCAATCAGCAAATTAAAATCTACTGATATTGAATCCAATACAGACTACAGTTGGTATATGAACATACTCATCAAAATTTAATATCATCTTCGTCACGAGACAGAATTAAAATTAACTACAGTATCCTGGATTTGTCAGCCAATAAAAATATAAAACAGAAAACTGCCTAACTATAAATTATCATTTGCTTTCAAGAGACATGTTCATGTCAAGTGGCTTTGTTTGAGAGACAAAAAAATATAAAGGCATATTCCAGGGATATGGAAAAGAAATGCTGAAAGAAAAAAAACTATATTAAATTAAATTAAAATATATTAAGAATGTGAAAAATGAAGACATGCAAATATACACGAGTGTAAGCTGTGGAAATTTATTACTGCTCATAACTGTGAGAAACAATGTGAACATGGAGATGCAAAAACGTTGTGAGGAGGGAGTGTTACTATGTGGTAGGGTATAAAACACAGGGAGGGTGCTACTTGGGAAATAAATAGAAAAAAAACCAAACAGTATCAATCAAAATAAATTGAAAGTAACACACAAAATGAAAAATTAATTCTATTTTCCCTTTGCAGATATTATCAGATCCTGAAATCAAATATTCACAAAGATTTTTCTGCCCAAAAAATCTGCAAAAAATCTTGCCAGGTTGTAATGTCTAAAATAGACAATATACCACAAATTTAACTATTTCCTAAGGTAATGGTTAAAAAACAGCTGACACTATTCATAAAAATCGCCATTCAAACTATATTGCAGTAGAACCCTGTTAATTGTTAAATGAATAGCCACTTTTGCCAATGAGACTTATTCAATTAACAGGAGTATTCAATTAACAGGGCCTGGGTGATTCTCCTGTATTCTAGAGACACGCAGAGCATTTAATATATTATCTCTTGTTTGACAGAGCTCATGAAGTGCTGGCAAACAAGATATAAAAGATTAAATGCCTCTATTCTGTGGACAGAGGAAAATAAGCCTATAAACAAGTGGAATTTGATGATTGTCAGGGTAATTTCTCAACCTATCAGATTTTTTTTTCATTTAACAGGAGTTTATTATTTTACTATATAATCTATATGCAATTAACATGTCAAATTTGTAGAGAAGGTATGGTAAATGTTTTTTGTGTTTGGAAGTTGTATTCAGTTAACAGGATTAAACAGGGTAATTCAGTTAAGAGATATACAGCTGAGTGGGCTACACGCTACTACTCCACTTCCCAGGTTTCCCATAGAAAAATTTACAGGATGGTATCAGACACTATCAGGTAACAAGTCAGTTTTGCAAAAAGGTCTGACTTAACTTTGAGTACCAAAGCTCATAATACACTTTCTTTTCTTAAAAAAATTAAATGTTGATAAATAGAGGCATACAGCATTTCTCTATTTTGGTAAATACAGTTTCAAACTGGCCTGGTATTCTGTGGAAAGGTGCTAATGTTGTGACAGAGAACAAGAGATATTATTATTATCCCTGGTGAGTGAGGGAGTGAGATGGGGAAATCTCACCCAAGGGTAAGATATTTTGGGCCAGACATGAGGCTAGCCAAACATGAAATCATTGGAGCAGTAGTTTAAAAATATGATATTTTTTGAAATGTTTTTCTCATTACCCACAGTGTTAAAATCTGAGAGCCCCATTCATCCCTAAATAAGGCCCCAGAGGCTTGATATGAACAAATCTGTAAATCACCACCACAAAGGCATTCGAGAGAACAAAATTGTTTGATGTTTTCTATATTAACCATAATATTAAACCTCTACTCCTGGGGCCTCATTATACACCTCATTAATCCTTTACCTAATGAATCGGTGCATCAGATCACATAATTTTCAAATATACCAGCTGAAATTTTTTTTTTTTCAAAAAAGTGTCATCAAAACCATTTCATGTGACCTCTTTATTGGAACAAGCTCATCAAGCTCGTTCCAAAGAGGGGTCACATGAAAATGCATTCGTTGAACTTTTTAAAAAAAATTAAAACAAACAATAATTAAAACTAGAGATACTGTGAGCAAGCTCACAAAGTGATACCCCCGTGCCTCAGTTGTTGCGCTTACGAGGACACAACAATATGATGTAGCAATTGAAATGTATAAGTTAGATTACCTCCCCTTGGAAATGTCAGAAAGGAATTATATTGCTCCATGCACATCTTCATATGGAGTTCTTCCATTATGTAAAGTTTCATGAAAATTCTTCAAACAGTTTAGGAGGAGTTGCGCTTATAGGGATGGACAGACAGATGGACGGACAGGGTGATTCCTAGATACCCCCCCCCCCCCCCCCAAACTTTCTTTGCGGGGGGTATAATAATGAATTTTGATATCCTGTGTGATGAGTAAAGGGTTAAACTTCATGCCAGGGGTCAGTGTGATCTAACTTGTAATTCATCCCAACAAAGATGTTATGTATCAAACATGGAGGCAAGATATTCCAGACAAAGTTGAAAAAGTTGCCCAAAGAGAAAAACAAAACAAAACAAGTTGGAGAAAGTTTCTTGCAGTACAGTCACCGCCAACTGGTTGAAATCCATGTCTAAGCATGCATTTACCAGGTAATAAAAATCAACATCAGCAAAATTTTTAATTAATGAAGCACCAGGTTATACCAATTGATTATTCCTCTAATTAGTGTTTTGCAATCTAATATGCTTGCAGCCATGGAAATACTGCCCATCCATCGAAAGTGACCAGTCCATGACGGCCATACTGTAGAACCTTGCAATTTTTTTCTGGTCAGCAATTGCAACAGATATATATATACTAAGCCAACAAATCAGAATAATATGCCTAACATAAAAATTTGCCATAACTGGTTGGGTGCTAAATGACATCATGGCTCTATTAAACTACATGCATAAGCTTGATGTTTCCTCAGCAGTAGCACAAAGAATGTTTATATGAAATTCTTTTGTTACAATTTATTTGAGTATGCCAACAGGTACTCTCCAATAAATTGTAACAAATAAAATATTAATCAAGAAAATCTTCCTAAACTAAGGCTCTCCTTGCTGGTAGCAATAGAATCAATGAAAAAAAAAAATTGTAAAAACTGACGAATTAAGGCCCATAATTCTGTAACGAAAAATCGGATCAACCCAGTTTTTGCACTCGCTTGAGCAGTTCTTTATATTCACCTAATTTGGGCACTTCAGATTCAAGTGAAAAATGTGCCCAAAATATGAGAATATATATTATTAGTCAATATACGTACAAAATAGAATACAATACAGGGCTTTTCTAAGACCTATTTTGCATCATGCAAAAGTATTTCTTAACAAATATCTTTATTTTTAGAATGTTACAAGCTGTTGGTACCCATCTCCTAATTTGGGCACAGCCTTTACTGCATTGCATTTTGGAGTAATATAAAGGCCTGCACTTGAGATATTATTGCAAAAGACATGTATGGCAAATAATAGTCAAATCGGAGAATGTTTGTTCAAGTTATTGTGCTAACAAGCACAAAATTTTGTAAAAATTTACAAATTAAGGCCCATAACTCTGTAATAAAAAATTGAGCCGGGCCAGTTTTCAAAATTGTTTCGAGATATTATTGCAAGAGACCTGCATGGCAAATTATAGTCAAATCTGAGAACATTTGTTCAAGTTATTGCGCTAACCAGCTCAAAATTCATAAAAATTGACTAATCGAGGCCCATAACTCTGTGACAAAAAAATGGACCGCACCAGTTTTTGAACTTCCTTGAGATATTATTGCAAATTGTAACAAATAAATTATTTATCAAGAAAATCTTTCAAAACTAAGGCTCTCCTTGCTGGTAGCAATAGAATCAATGAAAAAAACAATTCGTAAAAACTGACAAATTAAGGCCCATAACTCTGTAACGGAAAATCGGAGCGAGCCAGTTTTTAACTCACTTGAGATATTATTGCAAAAGACCTGTATGGCGAATATTAGTCAAATCGGAGAACATTTGTTCAAGTTATTGCACTAATGAGCTCAAAGTTTGTAAGAATTGACTGATTAAGGCCATGCCAGTTTTCAAACTCGCTTGAAATATTATTGCAAAAGACCTGAATTAATCCAATTGGAGAATGTTTGTTCAAGTTATTGTGCTAACAGTGCAAGAATGCCCACCCAAATGCCCGCCTGGATGCATACCAACCATCATCCAACCATAGGTCTCAGTTGTTAACACAAGAGGCTCCAAGGGGCCTGAGGGTGCTCACCTGACATGGTAGCCTAAATATCAATCCAGAGAATTGATTTCAACAAGCTGCATCTGCTCCTCCTAAGAAAAGCTTATACCAAATATCCAAAGATAGTGGATCTAAAAAAAAGAAGAAGATTTTTAAAGAATATTCCTCATATTGAACTAAGTTATAATTCGGGCTCCCACAGGGGCTTGGCTTTAACAAACTTGAATCTCACCCCCCAAGGATGCTGCACACCAAATATCAAAACATTCCGACTGCTGGATCTGAAAAAGAAGATTTTTAAAGAAAATTCCTCATTTTGAACTAAGTTACAATTCAAGCTCCCACAGTGAGTCCAAATATGGACCTAGGGACTTGGCTTGAACAAACTTGAATCTCACCCCTGTAAGCATGGTGCATACCCAATATCAAAAGATTCTGCCTGCTGGATCTTGATAAGAAGATTTTCAAAGAAATTTGCCTGAAATGCACTAAGTTCGAATTCAAGCTTCTATAGTGAGCCCAAATATGAATCTAGGGAGCCGATTTGAACAAACTTGAATCAGATCCATCCCACAATGTTGCATACCAAATATCAAAAGATTCTGCCCGCTGAATCTGGAGAAGAAGATTTTTCAAGAAATTTGCCTGAAATGCACTAAGTTCGAACTCGGGCTTCTATAGTGAGCCCAAATAGGAATCCAGGGGGCCGATTTGAACAAACTTGAATCAGATCCACCCCATAATGCTGTATACCAAATATCAAATGATTCTGCCCACTTGTGCACGAGAAGAAGATTTTTTAGTAATTTCTCTAATATACATATGGTGCTATCGGAGTTATGCCCCCTATAGAGCCCCAAGTGGGCATGTCCATTTCATTTGAACAAACATGAATTGACATATGGTAATGAACATCCATACCACGTTTTGAGCAAATCGATCTAGCAGTTTCAGAGGAGAAGTCGTTTGAAAAATGTTCACGACGCCAGACGGACGACAACGGACGGGACTTGATAAGTTTAGCTCCCTTCAGTGAGCTAAAAATGAAAAAAAAATACAAAATTAAAACATATAAGACGCTGAAAATAATAAATTGCACTTGTGTGAAATTGGATAAGGAAGTTACAAAGTAAAAAAAAAACATACATCAAGAACCTGAAACAAGAGATGAAATTGGTTACGCATAGGGGAGGTCTATAAAAATGATAAAAAAAAGGAAATCACAATATCTGAAATAAACATGCAAACATCTTATATTTTCTCATTTTTGTTTTTTAGAAAATTATCACACACTAAGCATATTGAATTTTTGACTGAATCTTTTACACAGGTAAAAGTGTGAGTTGGTCTTGTAAGAAGAATTGGATTAATGTTCCCTTAATTTTCCTTAACTGTCTCCCTGATACAAATAGTAGATGACTTTTGAAGAAAACATTTTCTGAAAAATTAAACATTTTTATTTTTTGTCTAAACAACATAGCTTATGACCACTCATTGGAACGAACTCAGTGAGCTATCACAAGCTATGCTTTTGCAGCAAAAATTGAAAAAGATAATGAAATTAGGATGGCGATTTTTGTAAACAGGGCTAGCCAGCTTTACTCGTCAAGTAAGCTAAAATGTTAAATTACACATTATGTGATAGAAAGAATCTCAAATTCATCACAACATGACATTTTAGAACCTCATGGTTGATTGTAGTCAAGTCCTGGCTACCTATATAGGCAGCCAAGATTTGCTTAAAAACAACAGCAAAGGTATTTAGAATATAACTTTTGAATATATCCAGTATTGTTTGGGGTGCCTGTTCTGATAGAGTAAAAATCATCAAAATCAGAATTAGGCCTTTATGGACAGATTTATGGGTGGAGAGAGCTGGAGTAATTGGAGAGAACCACTGAGAAATGGCAAGCAACAAGTGCACCATCAATTTGCAGAACGCCTTATTACACAGTGCCACCGTGCCCTCTATGTAAGCAATTGGGATTAAGTGCTTTGCCCAAGTCCACAATGCATTTGACCCTGGCAGGGATAGAACGATGGACCTTTTGGTTTGAATTCCAATACCATAACCAATGAGCCACTGCACTCTCTATCTTGAAAATACTCTGTGGGTTAAGAGTGGAGCATTAAAGGATAGAGTTCATTTCTATACTCCTCCTCCAGAATGTCATGAAACACAAAACACTCTCAAGACTTAAATCTTACTTTGCACAGTACTTTCTTGAATTTTTCATAAAATCTAGTCATGGCTGATGCACAGAAGCCATGACTTGACGAAATGCAGAATTTAATAAATCGGCATCACAAAATTATTGAAAAAAGGACATCACAAAATTATGGAAAAGAGGACCATCACCATTTATAGGGTTTTAGTTAGTTAACATTAACTAGGAACATACCTCTACTGATAACACAAGTTACCTAGTAGAGTTGGTAATAGAGATGCACCTGTTGCAAACAAAGAGTTATTTTATAACTTGAAATGATCAGCACTTTTCAGTGAAGCTCTGAATGTCATTCACAGGATTGAAATATATGAATACATCAGCAAGAAAATCCTCAACTTTGATTAACTTTTAAATTGGGTGTGGCACAAGATGAGTTCAATGAACACTTGGGACAAAGACTTGTTCCATTACGGAACGGAAATGTCCAATAAACCCAGTGCATAACAAAAAAGATTCTACAAGAAGACAAATCTGTTTTTTTTCTTAATCACTTTAAAAAAAAAATTTCAAAGATGTTTGCATGATTGTGAAAACTGTGTCTGGGAATAGTGTAAAACAAAGGGTAATACAACACAGAAAGCAGACAGTAATTTTGATATTAGTTTAATGTTTAAACCTCAACCAATGCTGCAATCTCCTCAATGTTAAGGTAGGATTCAATCACATTTTTATCTGTGCTTGCCCCTTGACCAGGCTCTGTTTCTTCATGATTTGCACTAATATAGCTGGCTGATGAACTCTCTTTCATTTTCTTGGGAGAAACATTATCATCAATAACCTCCAAATGAATGCTAAGTTCACTTGGCTCTCGACTTCTTGAATGCCCTTGAAGGACAGTGAGGTCAGATACAGATTTACCAGTCATACTTGCAGACATGTTTCTGGGTGTCATGACATGGCTGTGTGATCTCACTGAAGAACGACTGGATGTTTTTCTTGGTGACCCATTACTTGATTTAGCTCTAGCCGATAGACTCTCAGACTGTGGTCTTGGCAATGTATCTTTCCCTGAGTCGTCAACTTGCAAACTTGTTCTTGTTCTCTCTCGCTCAAACTTCAGGTTGCAATAAATGGTATTAGTACATTTGAAAAACTTTCTAGATGTTAGTAGATGATTGATTATGACATGATGTGTGGGAATAAATAGAGAATAGGCTAAGCACCTCCTCCAGCAACAAGATATGGGATCACTACAGACCAAGATCCTCCTGGATTTTTTAGAGTTGTTGCTTTTATAAATAAAGGATATTATCTCAGTAACAGCATAGAATTATAATTTTTCATGACTGGTTGGGAGACACAAGTGGAAACTTACTTTGCAGCCACAATTTATATTATTTGATATAAATCTCAAATTATTTTATGTAATAGTTACCAAACTACCTGGAGGTTCATGCATTTGAACAATCTGACAGAATGCAGTGAGTGACTTTTGCATAAAGGCGAAGTGTTACAGCATGCAGACATGTTACTCAAATCCATGAACACTGACAGCTATGTTGTCCACTGACTTACACTGTGCCTTTTATTCAATCAATAATATGCCTGGACTCTGATTTACTCAGTAGATGAGAAATTCAAGTGAAGACATTTAAATACTCAGTCCATTGTTCTATTGGGTATTTCAAGTTGGTTACTAACCGCGAAAAGACAAAAGAGCCAGGCTCTAAGCTGAACCTGGGAGCTGCCATTCTGGCAGAAGTAGGAAGACAGTTTGGGGGGCATTAGAAGATTTAAAATATGGCGTTTAAATGCCCTTAAGGATTTGAATATGGGAGATGTTCTGGCCTTAGAGGCTGGAACATCTACTCATGACCAAAATGCTTCAAATCTAAAATTAATCCTTCCCTATGAAGATAGAATGTGTAGTGAACAATGATTTTAGGTTACCATTTTTTTTACCTGTAAGAGCAACAACTTTTTATTGTAGAGCAAACAGTTTAGTTCGAGTTTTCATTGACACAAACAAGTAAATAACACATTTAATTCCTAAATTTACAATATGACTATAAAGATGCAGCTCTGTCCCTTCTTTGCACAGAGTTTATTGCAACAAATATATTCTCTTATATTTCTTAAAAATAAGACACTTAATTTAAAAAAAAGAGTTGTACTGCATCTATTATTTATCACTTCCTTGGAAACTGCTCTTCTATAGTGTTGTTTGGTCAGGTATAGTGCCAAAGCCTATAACTCGGGGCACTTTACCTTTTCAGGCAACTCTATAGAACATCTCCTGATCGAGAGCGCCACGACAGATGAGCAGGTATTTTTACTGTGTTGGTTAATACATAGACAGAACACAATGTGTGTTTGAATCGGTGGGTGTTTTACATAACTCGTTGAAATGGCGTAATCATATTTTGCTCGAGCCTTTTGGTCGAGTGAAATATGATTATGCCATTCCAACGAGTTATGTAAAACACCCACTGATTCAAACACACATCGCATTCTGTGTTTATTACACAACCCATGCATTAAAATTCATTTAAATAAACAAATTTTAATTCCAATGTTTAAACCCAAAGGTGAAGAGTCTGTTTGTTTTGACTGAAGCTGTACTGATCAAATGGATCGATAAAAAATCAAAACAACCTTTTCGGAACCAGTGTTTGTTGAAATTTGTACCGCTGTTTCTCTTCGGCTGGTGCCCATTCATGCCTAATCATTTGGGAGCTATTACTGTTAGTAAATATATAAGCACAAATTTATACAGATTTGCAAAACAGCTGGGAGAAACATTTTTAAAACAAGTTCGAAGCATGTCAAGATGTACGAAGATTTACCGAAATAAAGTTCAATTTAGATATAACGGATCCACAAAACAAGATGGCCACAGGACTGGGTTAATGTTCTGGTTAGAAATGATTGTTTTTTTTTAAAAATATTATCTCATTTGTGGTTAAGTAATTTTTTGTGAACCGATTTTATTTTGTTTTGGACGTTTTCATTTTCACACTATGCGACAGACTGTCGATAATTGTATAACGAAATCTGGAAACTTTTCAAAGCATAACTAATAACTCGATTGGAAAGGAACTAGTATGAACGGTGCTGGGAAAAAAGTTCCGGCTTGTACATCACCCATTGAATACAGAACCATTTATGTCATAGCGGCTATTCCATTAAAAACAAGGGTTTAAAGTTGAATGGATGTGTAATAAATATCACTCCAGTGGTGATTAATGGCTGTGTAATATTTATTTATTGGCGTTTGAGTCACATATTTCTGCACAATGGCTAATTGTGACAACAGCAGGGATATAAAATCAAGTCCAGCCAATTGTTTATACCCAGGTTCCCCATTTTAGAGGACTTCCACCCAGGCATTGGTGATCGGATGCTATTTTACAATTAAAACAGTTTGTTTACCACAGTAAACAAGCTCTTCTTCACTTTCTGGGATTCCCACAGAGAGGGTGTGTAATAAAAAGAGATTATGAGTACTGTGAAGTTTTCTGATATGCTGCATTGCATCAAGCTGAGGACCTTCACCCAAGCAGTATCTTATGAGTCGGTGATGACTGATGCGATACAGCTTGGTGGGGATCCTCAACAACATGTGATAGAGCACACCAGAAAATTTCACTGTACCGATAATCTTTTTATTGTATACCTCCACTCAGGGAAAAATTAAATAGTATGCCCACTAGGAGAAGAGAAAAAGAGGAAATAACAATGACTCTATGAAATTGAAGTAACTTATTCTTAGGCCTAAAAAAATTAAAAATCTGTTTCTCAGGCCCCTCTGCATAGTCCTTTTGGTTGCCACATGTTCTCTTTTAATAACCAATGCAAACTTAAAAAAAATAAAAATTAAATGGTTAATGTCTGATATTTTACCCAAGTTAATAAAATTGATAAACTTGTCCCTAGAGTTCAACAAGGCTTTGCATAAAGCATTGCAAAGCCTTCTGGAAATCAAGGGACAAAATACACCACCACCCATGCTATTCTGTAGATTATGAGGCCTAAAACAAACCAAGAACATGAACTTTTGATGGCAAAGAAATAATTTCAAAAATAAAAAATAAAATTAAAAAAATGCCCGTCCACATGCAATTTTACAAAGAATGGCTCGATAAACAGAAGATCTACTTTGTGGAGTTTTAATAAGATGTTGTTAGGGTGTTTTTTATATCCATTCTGGACTGGTTTTACATGATCTACCTCACTGTGTCTGACACAAATCTAATGTAGATTTGACAAAATTCATTGAAAAGTTAAAAAATTTATAGTAATTTATATATTTTTTATACTTACCAATGACCCAGACATAGCTGGTGCTAACTCTTAAAATATAGGGCCAAACACAAATTTTGCCCCCCAATCCCCAAAATTTGCATCTAAAACTAAAGAAAACATGTCCTGAAAGGCCCTCCACACTTCGCCCCTACTGCGCATGCGCAGTGTCAAGGACGTTCCGAAATTGGCGCCATTAATCATTCTAATAACCAGTGCCTGGTAAGCGCTATGTACTCAGCGGGGAGGCAATAGTTCCCAACTCCTGGGAGGGCCATCCCCGTCTGGGTCATTGGTAAGTATAAAAAATATATAAATTACTATAAATTTTTTAACATTTTTATACTGTACCAATGACCCAGACATAGCTGAATAGTAAAAAGGCTGGAGGGCCAAGGACATAGAGCAAAATGGAATACGCTCAATAAAATAAAATAGAGTCATCCCCTGTAGGGAAAAAGAAGTAATAGGCCTTACATGTATCTTTCTTATTTATGATAAATTAGAAAGATACAACACCTTCCAAAATTGAGCTTCATACATCCATGTACTCTATTAATATCCAATATAATCCTTATACTAATAATTTTTAAAGTAAGCCAATAAATAAAGTAAGTCTAGAGAATAGAGACTCTTATACTCCTAAAAGTGTCTGAGGATTGCATAATCATGTCCGTTGACATATGCAATATTCAAAAGCTATACTTTAAAAACTAAGACTTGAATGAATTTTAAAAACCTAAACTTCTCACTAAACAACCATCCCAATAACAGCTCAGAATTACTAACTCCGGAGGAGGTATCCCCTTGTTTTCATAGTAAAACAGGTGACCCAAGGGAACACCCTCCCCCCCCCCCCCCCTTTTTCTTGCCCTGGGTCAAATAGCCCAGAGCGAAGAGGGCAGCCGAACGGAGACACTGCCGAAACAGACAGCCTACCTAGCTATAGTAGCAACTGTTAAGTAATGACATTCTGAGCAGTAGATAATAGACCTAACAATAGAGGCCTCCAGAAATGGACTCGATATTTCTGAGATAAAATTCATGAATGTGGATGGATGAGCGCAATGAGCGGCCTTCAAAAATCTATAATAGCGACACTATTAATGTAAGCCCAAGAAGTAGAAGAACTCTTACTTCATGAGCCGAAATCTTAAGCACAACTGCTAAGTCAATGATATACCATAAGCAGTACCGATAGTTAATAGAATCCATTAACAATAAAATGGAGCGTAACGTCCTTCTACTAGACATCAAAGACAGAAGAAGCTTACGCCCATAGTAATAAACAGATATCTGTTTATAAATACATAAACTGTACCCGGAAAGAGTAAAGGCCTATGCCCATACGAAGACGGAAGGACCTTAAAATAATAGGTTCCGGATAATAGGAGCCTAACTCTTATGCAACAATCCAACCTAAATAGTAACGGAAGTATTGATTCCGAACTATGAAAGTGAAAATCATCCATCGATAGTGCATGAAACTCACTGACTCTACAGTAAAAGAGAAACCAACAGAATTACTGTCTAAAAGGTTAGAATTTGAAAACTACTGTTTCCAGAGGCTCAAATTATTACTTAGCTAAATAAGAACCGAAGTTAAAATCCGTATAGGAATTTAATCTAAAGATTCTAAGTCTATTTATCAAAAAGTTACTAACTGACTTAGATAAAGAGACAAAAGACTCAATTGTAAACTATCGTAGAGTGCATAGGTATGAGGTAACATAAACCTATAACCTAAATAATAAAAGGCTGCAGTAGATCTTGTGAAACAAGTATACTAAAAAATAGCAATGAGTAGTATGGAGGGATCAACAATATGAACATAATGATCCCTACACCACGACGGAAGAGCCTCCACTTTAGCCGCATAGAATAGCGAAGAAGAGGATCTCCTATAGTAAGAAATTGCGTCCAAAGCTCGTCCAGTACAGTGCTTACAATGCAATACGGACCACACAACGGAATACATGAAGGTTGCGACCTTGCTGGTTGTGATAAAGATGACACGATTTACCCAGTGAAAAAGATCCTCACATAGAGGAAGATTTCACGTTAAGACCCACAGTAGACAACAGAGTAAATTACTCATGATCTCTGTGAAGATAGAGATGCTATCAACAGAAATGTATTGTGGTTGTTTATCTTAGCAATACCTGCTAAAACAACAGCGCCGGAGGATACGCGTATCCTATCATTCCGTCCTATAGATCAATAGAGCGTTAACAATATTAGCTCAGAGATCTGGACAAGCTAACACATATGTCTGCAATTGATTAGCAAGCTGTGTCATAAATAAATCATCATTGGGCGCTCCCATAGATAGCAAATCTGATTGAATACTTGTTTGTTGAGAGTCCATTCTGACAGCAACAAGCGACCCGTAAGAGAACGGGAGTCCGATAAAACAATCAGACGACCCGGAATATGACGGACCAAAACTGAACTTGGTGTACTATAACCAACAGACGGATTCTTTCCATTAAATTGAATAACGGAAACGAAAGAGTGCCTCCCTGGTTCCGGAGATACGCCACTACTGTCGAATTAAAGGACAGGAATTTTGGGCATGCGTTTCTGAATAATGTTCATGCAATGACATAAAGCAAGCCTAAAAAACATTATTCCGCGGAAGAAAACTGATTGCTAAAAGACTGCGGAACCCAAAGACCCTGGCACTTCGAATCCATAGGGATCAGTATTATATCCCAATCTGTTTGACTGGCAACCGTCATAACAGCCACACTCGGGTCCGGCAACTGCGGCGGCACTCTGTGAGTCAACCACCGAATGTTTGCCCCAGCCTGAATCTCTTGTAACACTAGATAGACAAGAGAACGTGTAAATCGAGCAATTCATGGATTGCCGAAAAGTTGCCGTCGAAGAGAAGCTCCTCCGAGAACGAAGCGACTCTGAGAGAGTTCTTAACCTTACTATCCACGCGTGTGGATGTAGCTAGGGCTGCGTCACGTCTAACTAACTCCAATCAGCCACTGAAGGGCGGAATTATACGTGAACAAACTACTGCCCTCAAAAGAAATTACATTGAGAATAATATCCCGTAAATCTTTTCTTGAAGACGTAATGATAACGCCTCAGTAAGGCGGATTACGTATAATAAAGCGTCTAAGTTAAGTCTACTATACATAATGTCGTTCCCAACATTGAAATTGGAAAAGACATAAACGGCAAAAAAGAATATATGCAGTCTTTAATCACACCGTCTAGACGCATATGAACTCTCGGTATGCCCTGCTCTGCCAAAATAAACTATTTGTATAAATGATAAAATGGCAGAAATGAGCAATGCGGACAAGAAACTAAACTATCATGCTTAGTAGCAGGCTTGTATATCTATATATATAGCGTCGAAAAATAAAACACATGTTGTAATGACAATATTGGACTGCGTCGGTAAGTCAGGGACAATGTCCCTGAACCGATCGAAAAATCCGAGTCCAATGACGCTATAAGTCTCTTATCCAAGATCGCAGCAATGAAGTCCGAAATAATAATCACTGGAAGATAATGCCAAAAGATATGAAAGGCATCTTCCGATACTACTAAAGGGAAAACTCGAAATCTTTCGAATCCCTTTCGCCATCCTGTCGGACCCTATAAAGCGTTCGGTCGTCCGTACCTGATGCAACCGCGGACCGCACCGACCCAGCGCCGTCGGATAATTCCTGATTCGACCGAGAAACTGTCAATTGCTGGGATGCTGCGAAACAACTGTGCTAACTCAGATAGCACGTCCGTCACTGAGGCCTGAGGAGAAGCGGTCTTACGATGCATTGCCGCTGGAAGCTCCGTGATCGTTACCCCGTGCATACTACCAATATGCGAGCGAACGGAGTGTATAGGCCTCGTGTCCCTTGGCTACCGGATGGCGCGACCTATTCGCCGTGGAATCACTGAATGCCGAAACTGATCGGATACTCGAGGTCACGTAGCCAATGTGCGGTCATGTGCCCTGCTGTGAGGATGAGGAAGCATTAAAGACAGTCTCTCGGACTGTCAATATAACGGAGCGTCCCGACCAACGGACATATGCTCCGAATGTAAAATATCTGAACCACAACATGCGGTCCCCTATGTTGTTGGGCGAGAGAGGGACCTCTCTCGCTCACAGCCCGGACGGACCTGGACAAGCCAGGAACCGGACTAACAGGCTTCCTCCGATCTGTCCTCAATCTGCCGTCACTGGGTGAGTACTAAAGTAATTAAAGTGCTCGCATCACCCAAATCTCCTTCCTAGACCGCAACGGACGAACCCGGCAGCCGAACCATTCGATGAATGTACGCTACACCGGGTGAGCTAGCGAATGTCACTCCGTAGGTGACAGACATTCCATGAGCACTTATTGCCGCTAACTCTTCATTAACTATGACAACAGAGGCACACTTTTGAAAGACATCTCCATAACTCTTCGAACAAGAAACCAGAAATGCTTGGTTAGCAAGCATAAAATAATAATATATATAGCGTCGTTCAATAATTCGAAAGTTTGTGTGACATTATTGGACTATGTCGGAACTGAGGGACGATGTCCCTGAACCGAACCAAAAATTTCTAAGTCCACCGACGCTATCAGTTTCTTATCCGGCATCGCAGCATTCTGGTCCGACGAAAGAAGCTGTAGAAGACCAAGTCAGATGACATACACAACAGCATATGTTGTTCCGAAAGGGAAAGCTCGAAATCCTCCGAATCCCTTTCGGTATCCCGTCGGACCGGATGAAACTTTCGGACGTCCGTACCCGCTTCCGCGGAGCGTCCCGACCCAGCATCGTCGGATAAAATATAAGCGACAGATTCAGTTGATGCTGGGATGCTGCGATAAACTGTGCTATTAAGGAAAGCACGTCCGTTCCCGAGGCCTGTGCAGTAGCGGTCTTACGATGCATTGCCGCCGGAAGCTCCGTGTACGTTGACTCCCGCACACTTCCTATGCGAACGTCCGGAGTCTGCAGGCCTTGTGTCCCTGGCTACCGGATGGTGTGACCTGGTCGCCGAAGAATCCTTGATCGGCGAAGCTGGTAATATATCGGCGGTCACGCAGCCAAGGTGCGGTCGTGTGCGCTGACGAGAAGAGGAAGCCTTAGCAGTCTCAGCGGACTGCCTATACAACGGAGCGTCCCGAGCGACGGACGTATGCTCCGCTTGCGACACATTTTGTACCACAACATCTGGGGCCAGATGTTGTTGAACGAGAGAGGGGCCTCTCTCGCTTGCCGTCCGGATGGACCGGAACGAGCTATGAACCGGACTAAAAGGCTTCCTGCGTTCTCCCTCCGATCCGCCGTCACTGGGTGTGCATTAGGTTAATTTATAGTGCTCGCATCACCCCAAAATTCCTTCTAGACCGCAACGGACGAACCCGGCTGCCGAACCATTCGGTGAATGGACGCTACACCGGGCGAGCTAGCGGACGTCAAAGGCCGTCGAACCTACTAGGGTCCTCTTAGGCAATTGGCGTATTTACAAGAGCACTTTTCCGCTAGCCCTTCATTAATTGTGACGACGGAGGCACACTGTTGGAAGACATCACAGATACATCACCCTAATCTTGATCGTCTGAAATAGAAATTGATAAAGTAGAGTGACCCTGCGGGGAAAGGACCGGAGTGTCCAAATCCCCAACAACATACCGTGACATACGCTTCCCATATTGTCATCGAAATCATACGATACAGAACAGGAGTTAATGCAAGTACACTGACCACATATAGAATGATAATAAAGTTAGAGGAAGACTTCCTCTTAAAACAATTGATCAATATCCTTTCAATGTGAAAAGAAAACAAGTCCTGGTACTCGCACTAACCCCTGGCAATCAAAATACATAATAATAATATGATCCATTAATATAGAAAAAATAATTGAAATCAAAATATTTTGAAAAAATATTTTTTCAGAACAGCCCAAGTTTCTGAAAAGTAACGTTGAGCCCCAATGGATCCCAAGCCTAAGTGTGGACAAAAATTTTAAAAATATTTTAAACAATTTATTCAACACTTACGAACAAAAATAATGTATCTAGTTATGATTAAAATAACATCAAGATATTATTTTTTAGAAATCCCCCCCTCACACAGAGGGCTGTTGTAAATGTAAACAATGAGTGTAAAAACACTAAAATAAGACTCCAGGCACCCAGGCCCGAAATCAGTTACCAAAAATACACTATCTGATGCAAAACAGAGACTTCCAGGGAAGAAACTGCAGAACATCAGATGGTAGATGCAGAACACAACGCCTAACCACCCGTAGGTGAAGACGTAAACATGGGGAAAGAACAGAATTCATTCTGTTAATCAGCTAAAACTCCCAAGAAAATTTAGTAATAATAATTACAAAAACTATGCCAAAAGCATGGGAGAATAGCAAGGGGGAACTTAAAGGACAGGGAGAGAGGAAAACACTTAAAAAACAGTGTAACTAAATAATCAGAATGACAACAAAATGGCTGCTGCCTTGAAAATAGGTAACTTAACCTAATTTCATTAAAAAATTTTAAGTTACAGCCCTGATAATATTCTGTCACACATTCTTTTCCTCTCCTCCTTCTCTATCCTCCTTAGAATCACCATTTCACTAATATTTATGTGTCTGGCATCATTTAAACTGAGATTTATAAGCACAAAGATCAGTCAGATGTTAACTGATGAAGGGCCAAACTTAGAATGATTAATGGCGCCAATTTTGGAACGTCCTTGACACTGCGCATGCGCAGTAGGGGCGAAGTGTGGAGGGCCTTTCAGGACATGTTTTCTTTAGTTTTAGATGCAAATTTTGGGGATTGGGGGGGCAAAATTTGTGTTTGGCCCTATATTTTAAGAGTTAGCACCAGCTATGTCTGGGTCATTGGTACAGTATAAAAATATGAATTTATACACTCATTCAATGCACATTTAATAGCACAAGGTAGAAGAAGAGGGCATTCTCACCTAGCCCTGTTTTTTGATTTTTGCAGTATAACACTACACGTGTTTTATAAATATTGGCATGGTCTCATGAGAAATATCAATTCAACTCTTTTTCTTTGATTTCCCACTCATTGTCTCAAATACTCTGATGATATAATATCATTATTAATGACAGTGTTTTGTAACATTAACTTTCGAAAATTAGCCAACTGTATTTTCAAATGAAAGCACTCTGAAAGATCTGTCAGAAGAAATGTACTGGATGGATTTCAAATACCGAATAGAAAAATATGGTTTGTGATGCCTGCCAACTGCTATCAGTCTGAATGAAGGTAAGAAAGCTTTAAATTTTTCTTTGAACTTTGATTAAAGACTGATTGAAAGAAAGCTCTTTTAAAATATGAAAAAAAAAAACGACTTGGAGATGTGTGACATTTCACCTTTATTTTAAAAGGTACTGAAGTCGCTAAACTCCTAAAGGCCAAGTTTTGAGTTTGGTTAATTTTACTATTCAGAATGTGGGTATCACAGTAAACAAGACTGAGGTGAATATGCAAACAACGTTCAAAGAACTCCAGAAGTGATTTCCGATCAAGTCTTGTCTGTCAATATTGGCAGCCAATATTGGACAAGAAAGCACAACAATGGCATAGAACTGGGATTGTTCTAGTTTGCTTCAGTACTGTTTCAGGATAACAAAATTGCTTTGTTTTGTTTTATGGGAGTTTAACGACACTTTTGACAGCCAGGGTCACCTCGTATTGGAGAGTTTTATGAATGGAGGAAGCTGGAGTACCCAGAGAGAAGCATCGGGCAGTGACAAGCAACTGTCAGACTCCCAAACATACTAACTACGCAAAAGCAAGTTTAGTATTGGATGAAGACATGTACACCTTCGATGTTCAGTATGGCTTAGTACACAATGCCACCGTGCCTCCATGTAGGCAATCTGGATTAAGTGCCTTGGCCAAGGACACTGCACAGTTACCCCTGATGGGGCTCAAACAATGGCCTTGCAGTTTGAAGTGCAATGCCATAACCAATGAGCCACAGTGCTTTCCAGGATGAAAAAAATTGAATACTTCTCCAGCCTTTGAGGGTTAAATAAATGATGATGAGAGTCAGCCTCAAACTAGGTTTCATTTACTCAAAATAATGGAACAAGAGGCCCCAGGGGGACTGAGGGCCCTCACCTCATATTGAACTAAGTTATAATTCGGGCTCCCACAGGGAGCCCAAATATCAACCCAGGGACTTGGCTTGAACAAACTTGAATCTTACCCCCCTAAGGATGCTTCATACCAAATATCAAAGCATTCTGACTGCTGGATCTGAAGAAGATTTTTAAAGAAAATTCCTCATTTTGAACTAAGTTATCATTCAGGCTCCCACAGTGAACCCAAATATGAACCCAGGGACTTGGCTTGACCAAATTTGAATCTCACCCCCCCTAAGGATGCTACATGCCAAATATCAAAACATTCTGACTGCTGAATCTGAAGAAGATTTTTAAAGAAAAATTCCTCATATTGAACTAAGTTATAATTCGGGCTCCCACAGGGAGCCCAAATACGAACCTGGGAACTTGGCTTTAACAAACTTGAATCGCACCCCCCTAAGGATGCTGCATACCAAATATCCAAACATTCCAACTGTTGGATCTGAAGAAGAAGATTTTTTAAGAAAATTCCTCATTTTGAACTAAGTTACAATTCGAGCTCCCACAGTGACCCAAATATGGACCTAGGGACATGGCTTGAACAAACTTGAATCTTACCCCCCTAAGGATGCTTCATACCAAATATCAAGGCATTCTGACTGCTGGATCTGAAGAAGAAGATTTTTAAAGAAAATTCCTCATTTTGAACAAAGTTATCATTTGGGCTCCCACAGTGAACCCAAATATGAACCCAGGGACTTGGCTTGAACAAACTTGAATCTCACCTCCATAAGGATGCTGCATGCCAAATATCAAAACATGCCGACTGCTGAATCTGAAGAAGAAGATTTCAATTCCTCATATTGAACAAAGTTATAATTCGGGCTCCCACAGGGAGCCCAAATACGAATCTGGGGACTTGGCTTTAACAAACTTAAATCACACCCCCTAAGGATGCTGCATACCAAATATCAAAACATGCCGACTGCTGGATCTAAAGAAGATTTTTAAAGAAAATTCCTCATTTTGAACTAAGTTACAATTCGAGCACCCACCTTGAGCCCAAATATGGACCTAGGGACATGGCTTGAACGAACTTGAATCTCACCCCCCCTAAGGATGCTGCATGCCAAATATCAAAACATTCCGACTGCTGAACATGAAGAAGAAGATTTTTAAAGAAAAATTTCTCATATTGAACTAAGTAATAATTCGGGCTCCCACAGGGAGCCCAAATACGAACCTGGGGACTTGGCTTTAATAAACTTGAATCGCACCCCCCTAAGGATGCTTCATACCAAATATCAAAGCATTCTGACTGCTGGATCTGAAGAAGAAGATTTTTAAAGAAAATTCCTCATTTTGAACAAAGTTATCCCCCCCCCCCCACCTAACGATGATGCATGCCAAATATCAAAACATTCCGACTGCTGAATCTGAAGGAGAAGATTTTTAAAGAAAAGTTCCTCATATTGAACTAAGTTATAATTCGGGCTCCCACAGGGGGCCCAAATACGAACCTGGGGACTTGGCTTTAATAAACATGAATCGCACCCCCCTAAGGATGCTTCATACCAAATATCAAAGCATTCTGACTGCTGGATCTGAAGAAGAAGATTTTTAAAGAAAATTCCTCATTTTGAACAAAGTTATCCCCCCCCCCCCCCCACCTAACGATGATGCATGCCAAATATCAAAACATTCCGACTGCTGAATCTGAAGGAGAAGATTTTTAAAGAAAAGTTCCTCATATTGAACTAAGTTATAATTCGGGCTCCCACAGGGGGCCCAAATACGAACCTGGGGACTTGGCTTTAATAAACATGAATCGCACCCCCCTAAGGATGCTTCATACCAAATATCAAAGCATTCTGACTGCTGGATCTGAAGAAGAAGATTTTTAAAGAAAATTCCTCATTTTGAACAAAGTTATCCCCCCCCCCCCCCCCCCCCCACCTAACGATGATGCATGCCAAATATCAAAACATTCCGACTGCTGAATCTGAAGGAGAAGATTTTTAAAGAAAAGTTCCTCATATTGAACTAAGTTATAATTCAGGCTCCCACAGGGAGCCCAAATACGAACCTGGGGACTTGGCTTTAACAAACTTGAATCGCACCCCCCCCCCCCTCCACCCCCCCAAGGATGCTGCATACCAAATATCAAAACATTCTGACTGGTGGATCTGAAGAAGAAGATTTTTTAAGAAAATTCCTCATTTGAACTAAGTTACAATTCAAGCTCCCACAGTGAGCCCAAATATGGAACTAGGGACATGGCTTGAACAAACTTGAATCTCACCCCCCTAAGGATGCTGCATACCAAATATCAAAGCATTCCAACTGCTGGACCTGAAGAAGAACATTTTTAAAGAAAATTCCTCATTTTGAACTAAGTTATAATTCGGGCTCCCACAGTGAGCCCAAATATGAACCCAGGGACGTGGCTTGAACAAACGTGAATCTCACCCTCCTAAGCATGCTGCATACCAAATATCAAAAGATTCTGATTGGCAGATCTGAAGAAGAAGACTTTTACAGAATATTCCTCATACTGCACTAATTTAAACATTTGGGCTCCCATAGAGAGCCCAAATATGGACCCAGGGATTTGATTTCAA
The DNA here is from genome assembly GCA_031216915.1 of Pictodentalium vernedei. NCBI lineage: Eukaryota > Metazoa > Mollusca > Scaphopoda > Dentaliida > Dentaliidae > Pictodentalium > Pictodentalium vernedei. The sequence goes on from CM062290.1 coordinate 189,496,070, forward strand.
TAAACCTGTGAAACAATCTTCCAAAGATGTTATATGTGAAATTTGAAAGCTTTTGGGTAGGTGGTTTGGGAGAAAAGTAGTCTTAAATATTTTCCCCATTACCCACAAGTGTTAAAAAATGCTGACTCAGCACTTTTTCAAAAGTCCCAAAAAAGTACCCCATGATAAAACCGATAGCAATTTTTTTTACCATTCCATTCTGTTGGTCCTAAGGAAGTTTCACATCAAATAAGAATTCTCAGTGCTGTGTAGTTTTAGAGATATGGCGTTGTAATTTTTTTCTATTTTAGCTCCCAAGGGGGCGACGGGAAAAAACAGTTGGGCATAAATTAAGTACTTATGACCCAATAAGCCCTCATATCAAATTTGGTTCAAATCTGCCTCTCGGTTTGGAAAATAGAAATTTTGGGCGGAGCGAAAATTCCTGCCCCTCCCATAACGAAGGCAAATATAGCTCCTCGAACTTCTCTTGAACAAATCTGAGTCTACACCTCAAAAGGAAGCTGCACACCAAATATCAAGTCTCTGCTACTGCTGGTTCATGAGAAGAAGATTTTTTAAGATTTAAGCACACTTTTTGAACAAAATCAAATTGCGATGTCATAACAAACTATTATCTCAAATATCAATTAAAATGGTTCAGCAGTTTGGGAGGAGAAGATGCAAACACCATGTTCACGGATGACGGACAGTAAGTGATCACTATAGCTTTCCTGACTGAAAGTTAGGTGAGCTAATAAAAAACAAATAAAGTGACTGTTCCTCTGAAATGTGAAGACTGCATATAAATACAGGTTATTACCACCATATGGGTTTTCAAAATGGTGTATTTTGAAGTCAAGACCTTGGCTCTGGGCATATTTCGATGAATCCATTAGGACTAGTCAATTTATGACCCAGAAGCAAGGTCAAAACTTCAATACACCATCTCAGAAACCCACAATAACCAATTTATCTTACAATATTCCTCTCATTCTTGACTGGATACAGTTTTAACAGTGTCTTTGGACACTCATTCAGCATCTATGAATTGATTTTTTGTGAAAGAAGAACATGCTATTGCACGCCTGCGCTGTGAATGATGTAATTCCCATTCTTTGTACAACTTGAACTATAACCACTTAAGTTTATAGTAATGTTTCAGCTGGGTCTTTGTTTTATTTTTTCATATTTAATGCATGGTATGACTATAAAAGATATCATCATGCCAAAAAATGATCTAGTCCAATTTATTTCATTGAGCTGGTGATTTATTTACCATTTAATTACTGTTATCAAAAATTATGGCCTTATTATGTGTAATAACTTGATCCCAATTGAGAGCATGTTCTCTTTTTGAATCAAATGTTCACATGTGCAGTTTCTTCCGTTAATACTGATTGGTATTTTGTTTAGACATTTTTACATGTATTGAGGAAACCCTTTCTTGTTGTAAGATGATTGTAATTATATAACGAGGGAAACTTTTGTTTTCAATCCAAAATATCTAGAGAGCATAAACAACATACTGCACATCAAGCCTGGAAATAAGCAATTTGTCATTTGGAGATAGAGGTCCCCAGAGGGTGATTTTGCTAAGGCTATCCCATACAGTGGGCTAGAATCCCTCAATATATCCTCAGGGTTCCTCCTTTTGTTTATCCCTGAGGTTTTGATTCAGACTGAAGTTCACAGATGGTAAATTTAGTGATGCCAACCTGCTCTACAGGGTGGCATCACCAAATTTACCCTCTATGCACCTCATTCTGCAGATGACAGCCTGCTTATTTTTAGGCTTGCAATACATGTAGGTTAAGAATGGTTCTCAGTTCTCACCGATATAGAAGTCAGTGAATCTTCAAAGTAACAATCACTTCCTCACTATACTTCTTTATAGCAGACATCATAACTGGAATTGTACTCTAGAGAAAAAGAACGTACCTTAGCATCATCAGTTTGCTGTATTAACTCCTCAAGCTCTATTTCAGTGCCTTCTGCTGTGATGGTGGCTGGATGTGATGCAGATATGTCTGTTGCTTCTTTTTCTAGTGGTGAAACTGGCTGTGTCTGACCCCCATGAACACTAGCTTCAGCACTGGCTGTTAACTCCTTTCTTATTTTTTCTTCTTGTTCTTCCTATAAAAAAAAAAAAATTCAAAACAGAGGGATCCTGTAAATTAAATAAACATTTTGTCTGCAAGATATATTAAGCCCAAAAAGAGCAAGGATTGCAACAAGATTTCGATATTTCTTCTAAAGCAAGTTGCTAAAGAAATAGCTCTTCCAATTTCAGATATCATCAACCTATCCTTTCAGACAGGTATAGTCCCAAAAAGAATTAAAATAGCAAATGTAACCCCAATCTTTAAATTAGGCGACAGGCACATACTGAACAATTATAAGCCCATCAGTATACTTGCCATATTTTCAAAAATTTTGGAAAAAATATATAAGTCTTGGAAAAGGCTTATATATTTTGTAGAAAGTAATAAGATCTTATATTCCAAACAATCTGGCTTTAGGAAAGGTCACACAACCATTCAGCCCATTCTGAAAATGCTTGAGCACATAGCAAACGAAAAGAATAAAACAACAAAGAACAGTACCTTGGCCATCTTCCTCGACTTATCCAAGGCATTCGATACAATCAACCACAAAATCCTCCTGGTAAAATTGAAACACTAAGGCATCAGGGGTCTCCGCAATAGTTGGTTCAGTGACTACCTCAGTGATTGAACACAGTTCGTACAATACTCAGGATATATATCAAACCCAACCTCCAATAGATGTGGCGTCCCACAAGGCTCGAGTTTAGGCCCAATACTGTTCTTATTATATATTAATGATATATCCAACTCAATGTCCCTTAATTTATTGTCATTTGCTGATGATACGACAGTGTACTCATCCGAACATGACATTGATGGTCTGTCTGAAACAATTAACGCAGTACTAGAGAACGTCCACATATGGTGCTCCACAAACAAATTAAAGTTAAATGCTAACAAAAGTAAGTTTATATTGATTAACCCTCCACAACATAAAAGTATCAACTTAAGAATTTTCATAAATAACGGCCAAGTAGGAAGGGTGGGATCAACAGAAAATGAGAACGCAGTAAAATTTCTTGGAATACATATCGACGATAAACTGATTACAAATTACATATTTCAGTACTCTGCTCTAAAGTTTCCAGATCTCTTAATGTAATTAGCAGAGTTAAAACGTATTGCCCCACCACGCATTATACTCCCTATACTATGCCCTTCACAAAGTTATTTCCTATATGGAATACAGATATGGGGGCACTCAAAATCTATCAATAAATTATTCCTTTTGCAGAAAAGTGCATTCTGCATTATTCAGAAACATGCATTCTGCATTATAAACAACAAAAAATACCGGGCCCAAATGAATCCTTTGTTTCAAAAGGATAAAATGCTACAACTCAAGGACCTCCACATCTTGCATTTTATGCTATTCGTACACGACTGGAAACACAAGCACCTTCACGCCAGGACTAGCCACAAGATAGCCTGGTGGCCTCCAAGTAAAGAACACAAGAAATAAATCACTAGATCTACTCCCCATTAGCCGCCTCTTTCCCAAAACATGGAACAGAATGGACAAACATATAACTAATTTATCAAACAGAAATGAATTTGAAAAAAACTATAATAAGACAAATGTTGGAAGAATATCCCACTGAAGTAAACTGTAATGATACTAACTGCAAAGACTGTAATCGCCATTACTAAACCACAAAAAGGTTTATTCCATCCACTTCAATGATAATGCACGTATTGTATGTATATGAGCGGGGCTATATGTATATATATATATATAAATTAAATTCAAGCAGTAGCATCTTTACAGATCTTCCATTAATTGATATTCCTGTGTTTAATAGGCGAGACCATTACATATATATACTTGCCCATATGTGCACATGCATACATATGCACAGATATATGTATATGGGTGTCTAGATATGTATACATATACACTTGTGTGGTTGATGCTGGAAGGAAGGATAATATATATATTATCTTTTCATCCATTATCGATAACACAAGTGTGAAAGGTCCATTCTACATCGCCACACCCTCATCACCAATGTGCATATAAGTGGTTCATCAATATCAATTTCTTATATTTGTATCCATCCATGCAATCCACAAACACACCACAGGAAATGACAGGAGGACAGCCAATCTGACTAGGCCATTCCCTGTAGAACATGTATTCTAAATATCTTCTTATAATTTATAAATACTTAAAAAAAATGATGAGTACATTCTTGTAGAACTTAGTCTTATGTAAATACATGTGCTGCAAATAAAAGTATTCTCTCTCTCTCTCTATATTGAATTTATTATTAAATTATCTAACCACAATACAACACATTAACCCTTTGGCTGCTTTAGGTCTATACTGAATACCTACAACATAATGTTCAAATATGTCCTGACAATTTTCCAGTTAAAAATAAGTGTACATTCCTGGAATTTTACATTTTTTTCGCTTTACACCATCTTGCACCAATCTATGGTTCAGCACCAGGGGTTGAAATAAGCGGATTCGCATTGCCATTTTTGATGTGTTTTCAAAGATTTGAAATGCATTTGTCATGTATGACTGGCAAAATGCAATATGATAACAACTTAAATATGCATGTGTTGTCAGGCGCAAAGCTCACATCCAACAGGATACCCACACCTCTAGGCTTAACAATAGTTCTTTTACTCCACTGGTGTATTAAAGCTGCTCTCTTCTCATCCTGAAGAAATCCTCGTTCTGAATGCACTTGTCGATGCAGAGAGCCAAATCAAATCTTCAACTAGATGGACACATAACATTACGTTGGCTCATATGTGAAAAAAGTACTATAAAGAGTTCTAATATGTCTTCTGTGTGTTTCCTAAACAGTTTACAGCTATCCGCATGACTTTATAATAGTACTGCAAGTTTAGAAAAGTGCTATGCATTTTAACTGTATTGGTACATAGAAGATATCTTGGAATGGCATTTTGCTATGCATTTTTCATAACGTATTTCGATCCCTGTTCGGTGCAGGATATTGTCAAAATGCACAGTAGCGAAGGGGTTAACAGACATTTACAATGACAATAAGGGAGTGGTATATCTCCTATTGAAAATTCCAACAAGGTTCTAATGACCATTTCTGCCCCCTGGTCCTGCACATGCTATCAATATCTGACTTGCAAACATCAAATACGCTTTATAATATATAGGCTAAGTCATACTGAAAACACACAAACAAATGTATGATATTTATTTGAATATGTGACTTACTAGTTGCTCTTGTTCATTGATAAATTCCTCCAGATGAAACATGGCTGCATCAGCTTCTTTTTCAGCTTCTGTCTGTAAAACATGTGCCTGATCTACTTGTTCTATTAGAATTTTACGCTCCTGAAATAAAATGAATTACAGTTAGCTGACTTATTTTTATAGGAAGAAAACACTAGAGGTAAGCTTTTCCAGACATCTGTCTAGTATTCACCTAGACAGTTAGATAGTTGCAACATGACAAGTTGTCACATTGGTATCTGTACTTTGGTGTATAAGCTATTACAAATGTCAGTTCTGTGCAGTCTTAAATAAAAAGGCTTATTGTTGCAAGAAGATAAAATATTTAAAACCCAAGATTAATTGGAAACCAGAATTCTGTTCCAAAACTATAACATAAAAATCCAATTGCTGCACCCTCTTCACATACAATACAGGGAGATCACTATGCCACATCTCATTAACTGGTAGAGTGCTAAATTATTTTCAGCCATCAAATCTTGTACACATGTCTTTGCCTTGTTACAATTTATGGGAGAGTGCCCATAGGCACTCTCCCATAAATTGTAACAAGGCAAACCCTTACAGACTAAATAATATCACTTCAAAGATAATACAAAGCACATAGACTGAATATGAGCCTTCAAGTTGTGGTACCTGCATTTCAGAATAAAGCCCAAATATGGGCTTCCAGCACTTTACCAGTTAAGAATGAAAAATCTTTTTGTTAACTCTTAACTAGCAAAACAGCCATATCTATCCAGCTCTGTTTCCAAAAATCTTCATGCGTATTTAATTATTTTTTTCCAATTTCTGCCTCAAAAACATAGTTTATGGTTCCTCATTGGAAAAAGTTTGTGAAACTCATTCCAATGATAAGCTATATTTTTGAGGCCAAAAAATAAAAAGTGCTGTCTTCGAGGAGCTAGCTCCAATGAGGTGCTATAAGCTATGTGAAATGTTCAGTTGTTCCAGAATTTTTTTCCAATTGTCATCTTCTATGATTTTTTGGTAAAGATTAACTCTATTACATCAACTCCAATAATTCACATCTTCAAATAATGAATGGCACTCAGTCAGTTTACAAAGTAAAGTAATTGAAATTTTCAACCTGTAGCTGGCTACACATATGTTATCACCACTATGTGCTGATCATGAAACTTGTATAAATGCGAGATGGTGTTCTTATTAGGTACTGCGGCGATCCCTTTAGGGTGAGCTGTGATACGTAACAGGAACACCATTGAGGCTTGATACAAGTTTCTCAATCAACACACAGTGGTGATGACACATTTATCTTACCAGCTCGGAAACCCACTTGGTGGTAATCACCAATTTATCATACAATATTCCTCCCTTTCTTGACTTGTTTTGCATCTATTTTGACAACCTTTCAGCATCTATGAACTGATTTTTATGAATGAAGAGCATGATGACATCATGGTACAGTGGAGACCACTTAATTGGATATCTATTAATTGTATATCCCTGTTAATTGAATATAATTTTCAAATACAAAACCATTTACCATACCTTCAGTACAAATTTGATCTGTTAATTGCATATGGGTTGTAGAGTAAACTCCTGTTAATTGTATATAAATCTTTGTAATATGTCGAAAAAATTGCTGTGACACGCACCAAATTCCCCTTATTTATCAACCTTTTTGCCCTCATACATCCAATACAGACATTTATTCTATTATATCTTGTTTGACAGAGCTCTATGAGCTCTGTCAAACAAGATATAATAGAATAAATGCTCAGTTTACCTCCAGAACACAAGAAACTGACCAAATCCCTGTTAATTGTATATTCCTGTTAATTGAATAATTTTCACTGGCAAAATGGATATTCAATTAAGAGGATTCTACTGTATTACATTCTTGAACTGTGCATGAGGTAATCCCCATTCAGTGTTTCACTTGTACTTGAATGCAGTTATAGTAGTGTTTCAGTGCATGTTCATTTGTTTTATTTTTCAGCTTTATCGCATGGTAGGTAAAATTTGATCTAGTCTAATTTATTTCACTGAATTGGCGATTTATTTGCCATGTAATGACTGTTATCAAAACAGTGATCTTGACATGTGTAATCAGTTTTTGATGAGTACATGTAAAATGTTTTCTTTCTGAATAGAATGACTGCACATGCTCACAGAAGATACTGTGGCTGAAACGAATTTGTATCAGTCTAGACATTTTAGCTTGTATCTGGGGAAAATCAAATGACTGTAAGATAAAAGCACAAATATTAATTGATGCACTGCACAAATTAAATAACAAGGGCAACTGAACCAGACTAGGCAGTTGCTCCAGTTCAATAATTTTTTTGAGCAATACATTTTTTAAAGTGAAAAAAGCACCACATTTTGCAAAATAGCAAGATCAATTAGTATTTGTCTACTATTTGATGTTGAGTGGCTCTTGTTTGGTAAAAAGTAAAGAACAGCATTTGTTGTTCCAGGAGTTTTTTTTAAACCATTTCAGGGGAATTCTTTAAACTAGACAAGACAATATTAATATTGAGCAGCCTATTAAATTTTACTGAAATCTGAGGTATCCAGTTAAAATTTTAAATAAACAATGGAATTTTGCGCAAAATACAAGAAAGGTAATAACTAACTTAATTTTCATCGAATGATGGTGGTTATTGAACTTGTCCAAGACATCGTTATAAAGGAGCACACCAAAATTAATGGAAAATCTGGTAACTATTGTTCAGGTTATTGAATAAAAAAAACTTTGGATGACAGATGGATGGGCAGACAGAGCTCCTTGCTTTATCCCTCCCTGAAGAGAAGTAGGAATGATAGTTAGTTTGTTAGTTAACTTCTTTCTGGGTGATAGCTGAAAAGTTTATTTTATCTTCAATAACAAAGCTAACGAGTTATTGTTTTGGTGGACAATCCACTCTGTGTTTTAATGCTAGTTCACCCTAACTACTGCAAAGTTATCTTCAAAGAAAGGATTGATAACAGATCATGTTTGAATTTTAAAGACTTTTTCTAACATCCAGTTTTCTATGAAAAAAGTTAACCCTTTACCCAACACAGATGATATCAAAATTTATTACTTAAAATACCATTTTTTTAAAATTTTAAAAAAAAACTTAAAAAAAAAAAAAACATATCATGTGCCCCCCGTTGAAACATTCTCTACTAGCTCATTCCAATGAGGAGGTTTGATATGATACGGTTTTGTTAAAAATTTTTCAAAGATTTTTTTTTAACTGCTGAATTTGCATATTATGTGGGCAGATGCTGCCAATTCGTTAGATAAAGGGTTAATGCTCATATGATATTTCTCACCTTCTCCCATTTGCTTTTATGTTCCAAAAACTGTGATTTTAAAGTGTTGACTTTTCGTCTTGTTTTGGCTATTGTCAGTTCAATCTGTTCTTCTAGTTCCTTCACCTTGTTCTGCGTCTAAAAGAAGAAAATATCATTTTGAATATAATGGGAACTAAACACTTCACAAGTGCTTAACTATTGTTTGGTGTTTATTGTGATAATACTTTAAGATTTAAGTAGTTGGTGATACTCCCTAAACTGTACAAGGCCCCTTCACTTAAAATATGGCTTAACTAAAACAGTACTGGGCACGATAATCATCATACAAGGCTTGTTATTTTCTCATATTTTCTTTCAATATACTGCTTTCATCACTTCTGAAACATGCCAATACTTGCCCATTTAATCATTTACTTTGTATATCATTCTGAAGCTCTATTTGCATTCACACTCTCCAGGTTTTGAGTCACCTATAAAAATTCTCAATCACTGCTTTTAACAAGAAAAGCATCCAACTTCTCCAAACGAACAACCTAACTGTAAACACCAACAACCCAGTTAAACTGTAGCAGTAATAAAAGTGTAATGAGCATAAACTGCACATATAAACCATCTTAATAAAATGGACAGAAGGATGAATTAACTAAGAATTAATACAATTTGTATAAATGGAAGTTTGAGCTGAAACAATAATATCTTTCACTAATTAAACTGATCTTGTACGGTTTTCATGTATACCAGGCTAGGTACAAGTAGCTGAGTTGCTTGATACCATGTATAGCCTCAAGAGCTATTTCTATAAGTTTAACTAAGTTCTGTGCAGATATTTTAATGTTAATACTGGGCTTTCCTTGGTTGTTGAAATTTACCATTTGTTGCCTCCAAACTGACTCAGTCTTGCAGGCTGCAGAATGGTATTTTTCTGCAGACCTGAACAATCCATCCATTGTCATGTGTTACTGGTGACATTCCAGAGTTGTGACATGGTTATTCCAGCTAAACGTTTCCAGGAAAACTGTAAGGTTGTATGACCAAATATGGAAATGAGAATTGCAAAACTTGCTTGTATATACCAAGTCTCAGCTAGACCAAATCAGTCTCTCTCGCTTCTTTGAAATGCACAGACATTCTGTTCAGTCTGTTCAGTAACCATCCAGCAGCCCCCCCAATACCCCTTCCTCCTTGCCCTTTCTGACTTGTCCGCGTTTTCTGTTTCTCTTATTACTTTATATTTTGTTTTTGACATGCCTCACTGTGGCTCGGTTTGCTGCATGATCTGGCTGGTGGTTGCAAGGCTGAAAATACTTTGTGTTCTCAGCATCGTCTCCCCAATTCTTTTCAGTCACCTAGGCTGCAATACTAATCTTCACCCATGATGGACTTTGCAACTAGGTACTTGTTCAATAACATGTCTTTGTGTGACACTGCAGTATTCATACCTCAGTCATACCTGATGATACCACCACATCGTGGTGCTTTCCTAATTCTGCGCTGTATTGTGAAGCAGACCGAATCACCTCAAAGGGCCAAAATGTTTGAATGTTTATATATGTACAGTTCATTTAAATAAATAGAAGAAAAAATATAATTCATACTACTGTGTTGTTTACTGCTTAAACTGGTAAATTAGTTTTGGTTGTTAAAATTTGTTAACATATCTTTCCTTTGTTACAATTTATGGGAGAGTGCCCATAGGCACTCTCCCATAAATTGTAATAAAGAAAATCCAAAGACAAAATAATTTCCCTTAAAAGATAATATGCAGTGCATTCATAGAATATGGAGTCTTCAACTCGTTCAGCATGACAGGCGACTAAAATCAACACCATAGCAGAACATGGTAGGTGACTATAGTCCACATTTTATCCTACTGCATGTATCCATTTTCTAATGCTAGTAATCAAACCTGTACGTGTTCCTAAGTTTCATGTACTGTTTCTAATCTATCCAAGAACAACTCTCTCATGTTTCAAATAATTTAAGTTACATTCTGAATATTTTGACGATGAATATATATGAAAATCACCGAACAATGGCAGCAAAAAAAGCATACAAAATACGTGACAGTACATGAAGCATTAACAGTAATAACCAGAGATTTACAATCAAATTCCCAGACTGATAATGGCAGTGAGTTGGAATCAGAATCAGGGTTGAAATCACAAGAGCAAACTCCATCGTTCAATGAAGATGACAGTGATACAGCCATTGATTACAAATAAGATTACGATTTCCACAACACAAAACTTAAACCCAATGAAAATGCAAATACCACATGGGACACCATATGAAATGGGAAACAAGTGGATTTTATGATACACTTGGGCATAGCTGGTTATTTGACTGGCTGAGGGCTGAATTATTTTTCAAAGGTGATTTGAAAAGTGAGTATTTTTTTTCAAAGATATCATGCAACCTGCAAGGGATGCCTTAGTTTAGCAAGATTTTATGCTCCAATAAATTGTAACAAAATAATTTAAAAAAACATTTATTTTCTACTGCTAAGAAAACAACAAGCCTATGAAAACAGTATAAAGCCACTAAAGTACCGTTCAGCACTTTTCAATAGAGACATGAGGGTGGCTTTTAGCACTCAACCAGTTAAACACAAAGAAATACAACTAGGAAATTGACAAATTTAGTCTTGTTTGACAGAGCTCACTGAGCTCTGTCAAACAAGAATGAGTTGGCTAAACTGGTTAAATTCCTAGTTGCAGTATGTGGAAACTTTGCTGCCTGAAACTTCAGTGTTTTGATATGAGTGTGTAAGGGGTTGATTTTTAACTATATCAGTGACTCTGTTGATATAAAATCTTTGAAAATCTGATAACTATTGTAAGACTATTGTAAGACTATTGTAAGACAAGGAACCAGTCTAATACAGAAGGCAGCAGATGGATAGATCCAAGTTGGTTTCAAAACTTGTTCAAGGCACTGTTGACATGAAACAACACAATGAAATTTACTGACATCGGACAGATATTGTTCTAAGTTATGCCATAATTTCAAATATTTAAAAAGGCAAAGGCAAAAAACTTTCCATTCTCAACAAACTAGGGTGGATTTCGAACTTGTCAAAGAAATTATTTTTATCAGGTAGCATATCAAAATTGATAAAAATCTGCTTTTCACTTTTGATGATAGTTTACTGCATATATAACAATGTTATGAATGGATTAAGAAATGTATGAACAAAACGTCAAATAGATGGACAGATGGGCCCAGGAGATTTATAGTTTCCATACAAGTCCAAAATTCTATGAACGTGAAATAACAAACAGATATTCCTTGCATTGTGACGAATGGTACTCATTTTATGCCACTAAGGCCCCACAAAGTAGATCTTCTGTTTCTCATGCCATTTTTTTGTAAAATTACATGCAGTGTGCATCTTTTTTATTTTATTTTTGTAATTATTTCTTTGCCATCAAAAATTCATGTTCTTAGTTTGTTTTGTTTTATGATTTAGGCCTCATAATCTACAGAATAGCATGGGTGATGGTGTAGTTTGTCCCTTGAGTGCAAGAAGGCTTTGCAAGGCTAAAGCAATGCAAAGTCTTGTTGAACTCAAGGGCCAAATTTATCAATTTTATCAACTTGAGTAAAATATAAGACATAAACAATTTAATTTTTTTTTTTAAGTTTGCATTGGTTATAAAGAGAGCATGTGACAGCCAAAATAACCACATGGGAGGGCTTGAGAAACAGATTTTTAACATGTCTAGGCCTAACATTAAAATTTCAAGTGAAATGCAGTAACTGAAAAGCAAAAACCCTCACATGTTCTAACAGATCACAGAGCTCTTCCAAGTAGTCACAGACACTGTTAATATGAAGCAAGACAGTGATATTTGATAAAAATCTGCTGGAAACTATTTGGGTTATGTTCAAAGTGCAAACAAAACAAAATGCTGCTTTTCCAGCCTGTCTGAGACATTGTAAACATGATGCAACACTATGCAATTGATTTAAATTGGATGAATGCTGTTCATGTTATGGCATAAAAATAAAAATTCCAAACAAAAGCAGTAAACATTGAGCAACAGCTCCTACTTTGAAGCAAATCACAGTGGTAAAACTGAACTTCTTTACCACAGTAAGCAAGCATTGGGCCACTTCCCAGAGTTCCTATGGGAATTGTCAAATTAGATCACATACCAAATCTCGATACTGTTCAAATCTGCCTCTCACATCTTTTGGAGGAATTGAACCCTGAAATTAAAAAAACAAATACACAATCAGAATATTGCACAGTCTTGATCAATTATAAACTACAGAATTAAGTTTAAAAAAATATTTTAGATGTTGTGTGATACACCATTGGAAAGCACAGTAACAAAGTTATGAACCAGAACCTAGTTCCTTTGTGGGTATGGAACAGAACAAAAATACAATGGCCATACCAGAGTTGTGCAAATTATCAGCTTTATAGGTTGGTTTCAGTTTTTAAAATAAGAACTGAAAGGAATAATATGTTGCCTTTTCATAGCATGTTTGTTGGATGGGCATGTTGAGTTTTGTATGAAGTGCTTTGCACTTCATACAAAACTTAATATGCCCATCCCATATTCACACAATACGCCTGTCCCACATTCAAACTCTGATAAAGTGATTGATAATTCATTTCAATTCTTATAATTTAATTTAGGGTTGTTACATTGGCTATAATGTATCCTGAGGCAGTCAAACTCTCCTATATTTATCCCATGGAAATATCAAACGATGATGTATATTACCAACTCTGAGTCTGCTTCTATGCAGATGACTCGCAGTCTCGAATACTGAAGCGGAAAAATGGAGCTAGTAGCTCACGTGAACACTAATTTGTACATTAATTTATCCATATTACAATGTATGTAACCTTGCTAAGTTTAAACATCTGTCTGGGGTAGAAGCTAAAACATTCATGCAAAAGGAAAACATTCATCAAGAATGCAAACTGGATCGCACTGAAGAAAATTAAATTATAAAGAAACGAAACCAAAACTGCGGCATCACAGAAAACCAAAACATGGTTTTTGAAAAATGGACATTATTTTACTGCAAAGTGGATCAAATTTACATTCAACAAACTTGATGAATGGGTCACATGGAACATTTGTGTACGTCTCAAAGGTGTTATGTATCAAAATGTATAAATTCAATAAAAGTACTTGCATACTTTCTACATCTGATTTATTTTTTTCCCACTGTAAAAAGCACAATAGGCTTGTCCATGTGTATTTATTAATAACTTTCCCCACCAAAAAACATAACAAAACTGAAAATGAAACCAGAACTGAAACTGAATTATAATTTCAAAACCTCACAGCTCTTGCTCAGACCATGGATAAATTTGCCTTTTCTCTTGAATGTATGGCTGATATGATATGGAATGATAAGGCTTCTTGACCCACATGAACTCTGAAAATTATGGCATCTTTGGGACATTTGCTTTTTACAAATCAGGCAAAATGTGTCATACCGGCCATATATCTGAGTCTGACCTATGTTTTTTAATGTGTTTTCTATCACCAAATGTTAATATCTAAAAGCTCCATGGCACCCTACATATAACCCCAACAGTTTAATTCGAAAAAAAACCCCTTGTAAATCATCCTCACAAAGGTGTTATAAAGGAATAAACTTGTTCACATTCATGAAGTTGGTGACATTGGTGCTTTGAATTGGTATTTATGAAATGCCAAAAAATATATTTCTCCCTCAAGAATATAACTTTTGAAGCAGCTGAAGTGAGTGAGATGTTTTCTGAGTTACTTTAATATGAGAATAAAACACAACCAAACTAGAGGTACTGTGAGCAAGCTCACAAAGTGATACCCCCCGCGCCTCAGTTGTTGCGCTTACAAGGACACAACCATATGATGTAGCAATTGAAATGTATAAGTTAGATTATCTCCCCTTGGAATTGTCAGAACGGAATTATATTGCTTCATGCACATCTTCATATGGAGTTCTTCCATTGTGTAAAGTTTCATGAAAATTCTTCAAACAGTTTAGGAGGAGTTGCGCTTATAAGGATGGACAGACGGATGGACAGGATGATTCCTATATACCCCCCAAACTTTGTTTGCGAGGGGTATAATAAATGTGACTTTGAAATATTTCTCCTCTGCTGACCCTTTATCTAATGCTTCAACCCAATCTAAAAGGCTAAACACAAAAATTAAAATTTTATAGTAAATTTCCTTTCTTATTGTACCTACCACAATTGTTTACAACAGTGGAAGTCCCTAACATGGAAGTATACTCTCTATTTTGTTCTTTCCCAAGCGATTTGGGAAAGAAAAGTGGTGCAAAAGTACCAAGAAAAAATAAGCCAAAACTGGGTCGAGTGCAATTGGCACTCACCCAGTAGGAGACACTCTTCTCCTAGTACCAATCCACGGTTTTCGGTACAAGTGTGCAGATGTATAACCAATGTCATTCTATTTGAATCCGCCAACATTGGAGTTATTTGATCAGCGGGGAGAAAGGATTCTAACCCGAACAGGAAGATGGGAGGGCCTCCAGGTAAACAATTGTGGTAGGTATAAGAAAGGAAATTT
Source organism: Pictodentalium vernedei (assembly GCA_031216915.1). NCBI lineage: Eukaryota > Metazoa > Mollusca > Scaphopoda > Dentaliida > Dentaliidae > Pictodentalium > Pictodentalium vernedei. The sequence goes on from CM062290.1 coordinate 189,511,201, forward strand.
ACTATAAAATTTAAATTTCTTATCAACCTACCTTACAACTGTTTACAATGGGCTGAATAGACAATAGGAGAAGGGAATCACACAACCAACCCCTCATAACCTGACCGTGCTGGAACCGAGTACAGAAGAAGAGTACCCAAGGCCTATAAAACCATAGCATCACAAACATTAGAAATGACAATGAGAGATGAAGCACATGGCTGTGTGTGACACACAGACAGAAAGGACAGTAACCGAGCACAGGGCTGGAACTGACCTTGGAAGAAGCCTAATGGCTAGGGTTGATAACAGCCTGAGAAGAAGAAAGAGGGCCTAAAGAAAAAAGGTCCACGGACTGCTCCTGCAGTAGATGCATTTTTCCAACAGGATGCCTGCATAACGTTCGACAACTTGACAGAGTTAGCATAAGCCCAGGATGAAGACAATGCACGTACCTCATGAGCAGAAATGCGATTGGTAATACAATCGTCAGTCACAAGACGAGTGTATCATGAGCGAATAGCGAGACAAATCCACTTAGAAATGGATTGAGGAGAGATCTGTCGATCAGGGATAAGAGACAGAAAGAATCGTTTCCTGCCTTTCCTGATAAACTGTGTGTGATTGAGATAAATGCAAATTGCATGAACCGGACAGAGGAGGAGTAGAGTCTGATATCTGATTCTTGGCAAGAAAGGAGCATTCAGTGGTAAAAGTAACACAGTTGGCAGAGCTCCTGAAAAAGTGAAAAAGGCTGGATCAACTGAGAGGGTGTGAAGTTCACTAACCCTTCTGGCTGAGGCAAAAGCCATCAGGAAAGCTGTCTTGTATGTGAGAAAAGACATAACCACTTGGGATAATGGTTCGACGGTGACCCCCCCCCCCCCCCCTCCAACCCAGTAAAGCAGCACCATCTGAGGATCAGCTGCAAAACTCTAGGCCTTAGCTTGGAGAGGTAGGGAGAGGTAGGGATTAGTGCTGATATGACGCTTTCCCACATATGAATAGGTCTCCAAAAGCATAAACCTGTACCCCTTCATGGTAACAGGTTTGAGACCCAAGAATCAAACAGATATACCAGAAACTCCACAATCTGTGTGATTCAAGGTTCGGCATAATCAACAGTGATCAGCACACCATCGGCAGAAGACCTTCCACTCAGCTGCATAGGCTAAACCAGTGGAGTGCCGCCTTGAAGAAGAAATGCACTCCACTGCTCATCTCCAAAAACCTCTGCGGAGGAGACAGGACCGGACAAAAGATATGCGTGAAGACACAATGAAGTCGAAAAAACCTCCTTGGGTGACCTTGACAAAGAAGGTTGCGATGTAGATGGAAGCGTACCGGAACCACCGCCAACAGAGAGTGGAGCTGATTGATCCACACCCGCTGAGGCGACAGGGGAGTGATCAGAATAATTCAACAACTGCAGGTTCATATATTGACTAGAATCGGAACCAGCAGGAAGGCGTAGCTGACTGGACCGTTCCAATCGAGTGACAGAGCATCCACGGCAAAAGCCAGAGGATCTGGACACAGGGACATGAAAGTGTGCACCTGATGGTTCCAACAGTCGCAAATAGATCGGGGATGAGAGATCGCAAAGTGACTGGAACACTGCTCTGTGAAGCATCAACTCGGGGGAAATGACTCTGCCCCATCGGGACAGGGAATTGGCTGGGATGTTTAGATGCCCGGGAATGTCATGAACCACCACACCGGAGTTGATATCCTGCATGAGCAGCAGAAGATCCCGAGCCAATTCGTACATGGGAACCAAGTGCATGCTGCCCTGGTTCCGAAGGTAAGTGACCACTGTCAAATTGTCGGACAACAGAAGGACCTGATGATTCAAAAGGTGACTGATCCACTATCGGAAACTCATAAGAAGAGCAAGAAGCTCCTTCTGGTTGATGTGAAGAGCTGCCTGATTCTGGTCCCAACACTGTGAGACCTAGAGGATCCAATGTAGTGCCCCATCCGAGATCACTGGTATCTGCCTTCAGAACATGATCGGACGTGGGCAAGTCCAATGGAACTCCCAGCATAATCCACTGAACATCCATCCAGGGAAGAAGGTGACGACTGAGAGAAGCTGGTTACTGAAGAACCAGATCCAGAGGCATTCGGCCTCCAACGACTGAGCAGAAAGTGTTGGAGAGGTCTGACATGCAGATGACCTAAAGGAATGAGATCCGTCACCGAGCAACTGGAGAATACTCTGAAGTATCGCAGACATGGACTGGGTCAGAGTCAGGACGTAAGCTCAGAAAATCACTGCCCTCGCCCGGGGAACCGTCACAGTATTTAGTTGAGTACAGAAGTCCATCCCCAGATGACAAAACAACTGAGAAGGGACCAGGTCTGACTTCTCCTCATTGACTCTGAACCCAACGACGGGAGCAAGCTCAACAGTGTGTCGACATCGGACTCCAGAAGAGCAGCACTGGAGTGCCTCTGGATGATATCATCCAGATAAGCTGAAGTAGTCACCCTGGATTGTGTGCGATGTAAGGCTATCACATGTGACAACTGTCAGGCCAGGTTGAGGCCGAAAGGCATGGCCTTGAACTGGTAAGCTTGCCCCAGAAAAGCGAACCTGAGATACTTTCGTGATGTCCAATGAATCGGAACGTGAAAGTAAGCGTCTCAAAGGTCCGTTCTGGAAATGAAATCTCCCTGGTGAATGGAGCAGTGAACCGACCTGAAAGTCTCCATGCTGAACTTGGGAGCAATGACAGACTGGTTCAGGATACTCAGATCGGTAACTGGTCAGAGTTGGCCGTCCTTCTTAGGCACCAAGAACAGACGGGAATAAAATCCCACTGAATGAATGTTCTTTATGACCTCGATTGCCCCCTTTGACAGGAGATTGTCTGTCTCCGTGATCAGAAGTTCCTGACATGAACTGTCTGAAGGAACTTGAATTGGAAGCGGCACTCGTAACAGAGTGGGGTGCCTCTGGAAGAATATCCACAGACCAGACGGAACAACACATAGCATCCAAGAATGGGATGTGATCGTAGCCTAACGGTCTGCAAACTCTGATATCCTTCCCCCAGACTGGTTCAGGATACTCAGATCGAGATGAAGGCCTTAATTTCGAGCTCAGGGGAGGCCCGTGAGAGGAGAAACCACCTCCTCTGCTAGTAGAAGGATCCTGAGACCTCCAATTGGTCTGCCGATGCTTACCCTTACCACGTGAGTAAGAGGAAGAAGCGGAGGCAGGAAGATCAGCCTGTGGCTTCACAGAGGAAGCAGAAGGGTGCTTGTTACTTGGAATGGCCCAGCCTCCAACAGAAGATGGATTAAGTTGGCGAAGCAGCAGCAGCTGATCTTTGAAATGAAGCAGGATGTCATCCCAGACCGTTGCCACGAAATCATAGGACCCACCAAAGAAGCGGATCAAAGAGCAGCGCACTGTCATTCAGGAAGGGAACGGCTAGTGTCCAACACAGCATCCCCACGAACTAATTCCAGATTAGCTGTGTTACAGGCATGCATGTGAGTAAGATGCATGAGCGCCTTAGAAATCACAAGCAAAGGAGCCTGTATGTCGTCAAACTTATCTGGAGGCAGTCTTCATAGCGTTAGAACTCAGCTTAGAGCCCAATGCTGCAAAAGCTTCGACCAACTGCACCGACTGGTATGGTCGAAGGCGCCCAGAAGCAGGTTGCTCCACAGGCTGTAGGCGCGCAACCGATGATCAGGGCCTGGCTGAAACCTCCGGCTGATCTGACGGTTTGAGTTCCAGAAGGAACTCAAACAAAGTCAAGAGCTGGCTCCAAGTCAGAAGACTGATGGCTCTCGACATCAGGTGTGTCTGACCCATCCCCTGAGTCGGAAGACACATAGCCCATCTCCGGCATACCAGCCAATGCCTCCCATGGTGTAGGAACACCAGGGGGATCAGAAAGTGGCCTGCTTCCAATCCCGGGAGGCTGCACCACCGAGGGTGCCTGGAAGCCACTAGTAACCTCACTGGAGGCAATGGGAAGGCTCTTGAAAAGAGCCTGCATGAGTAAGGAGAGGGCCTCCCTAAGCTCACATCCCGAATCTGCCGGTCCGACATCTGACCCTCTTAACCAGCAAAGCATCATGATCCTCAAGAAAACCTGATGCGGGGCGACAGGTGGCATCCGAAACATCTGAACACAGATGCTTATATTATTATGAAATACCCCAAGGATCCAAAGTGCGTGAACTCAGAAGAGTCGATGTAGAGCTCTGAGGGACAGAAGGCCCAGGCTGCACAAAATGCGCTGGTCCCACAAAACTGCCAAAGAACCAGAGTGCATGGACGGAAGTGCAACAAAGTCCATAGTGACCCCACCATGGGCATCTGAATCCAAAGCAAAACCTGTTGGGCTTGACGGCTGAGAGACCACAGCAGAGGAATCGGACGGCAACCACTTCCAACTTCACCGAATTGAAGCCAGGGAAGGCTGAGGCCGATATCCCATGACTAAAGGAACAGATATCCCTGCAGACCCCTGCAGGGATAAGCCAAGGTAGGCTGAAATGGAGACTGTAGACGTTACAGATGGAGCAGCAGCAGCAGCAGAAGATACGTAGGTAGCTGTTGAAACTGGTGGAAAAGCGGAGAGAGCAACTGAGCTCGGCTCCAAAGGAGGAGTCACAACTCCAGTGACAGCCTCAGATGTCGACTGGAGAGGGACAATAGTCCCGCAACAAGCCATCTCTTCACCAGACTTTTCAACAGCTCCTGCAGTATCCACTGCAAGAATAGACAGCAAATCACCCACAGAGGGGGTAGAACTCTCACCAGACATAGTTTGGTTGGGAGGCCCCGAATGACAGCATTCCCCTTTCCCGCAGGTGAGGGAAGAATGGCCACGAGAATGCACTACACGGTTCATGGAAGACCAAAAGGTGGGCAACCAAGACCCACAGGGTCGATCAGAAAAACACCCATTACATGTGGAGCATGAAGCATGAGAATCCTCAACATGCTTTGGCAGAAGGCATTGTCCACAAGGAACCGTCCTGGGCATAACAGAGGTGAGAGAAGTAGATGGGAAGGTGAACCCAAAAGAAATAAAAAGAAATCCACTAACTACAAGAGGAAGGTGGCCGGAAATAAAGGCCCAGCGGGAACACAACAGATGGCAAACAGCCAAAAGAGACCCAATAGGTGGAAATTAGACCCTCAACTGAGGGGAGACATGCTGCCACAACAGCCCTTTCACAGACACCTAACTCCCAAAGCAATATCCAAAAGGATAGCATATATATGTTAACAAACAAAGACCAAACTGCATGGTACCACGAAAGTCACATGCAAACACAAAGACAATATATGACAAACAAGAGGCCCCAGAGAGCCTGAGGGCATTCCCCTGACATGGTAGCCTAAATATCAACCCAGGGAATTATTTGAACAAGTTGCATCTGCCCCTCCTAAGAAAAGCTTATACCAAATATCAAAAGATTCTGACCGGTGGATCTGAAAAAAAAGGATTTTTAAAGAATATTCCTCATATTGAACTAAGTTATAATTCGGGCTCCCATAGGAGCCCAAATATGAACCCAGGGACTTGGCTTGAACAAACTTGAAATTCACCTCCCTAAGGATGCTGTATACCAAATATCAAAAGATTCTGATCACTGGATCTGAAGAAAAATATTTTTAAAGAATATTCCTCATATTGAATTAAGATATAATTTGGGCTTCCACAGGGAGCCCAAATATGAACCCAGGGACTTGACTTGAACAAACTTGAATCTCACCCCTCCCCCTAAGGATGCTGCATACCAAATATCAAAAGATTCTGATTGGTGGATCGGAAGAAGAAGATTTTTACACAAAATAAAAATTCTCAGTTCCATGTAGTTTTGGAGACATGGGCATTTTAATTTTTTTCTATTTTTAGCTCTGGTTCCCATGGGGTGACGGGAAAAAATCCTTTTGGTATAAATTAGGTAATTAGGTACTCATGACCTAATAAGCCCTCATATCAAATTTGGTTCAAATCGGTCTCGCAGTTCAGATAATAGGAATTTTGGTACAATTCGGTCTCCACAGGGAGCCCAAATATCAACCCAGGGACTTGGCTTGAACAAACTTGAATCTCACCCCCTAAGGATGCTGCATACCAAATATCAAAAGATTCTGACTGGTGGATCTGAAGAAGAAGATTTTTAAAGAATATCCCTCATATTGAACTATGGAGAGACCAAATATGGACCCAAGGATTTGATTTCAATAAACATGTGAAACAATCTTCCAAAGATGTTATATATGAAATTTGAAAGCTTTTGGAACAGTGGTTTGGGAGAAGAAGAGTCTTAAATGTTTTCCCCATTACACACAAGTGTTAAAAAATTCTGACTCAATACTTTTTCAAAGTCCCGAAAAAGTACCCTATGATAAAACCGATAGCAATTTTTTTGGACCAATCCATTCTGTTGGTCCTAAGAAAACTTCACTCCAAATAAGAATTCTCAGTGCCGTGTAGTTTTGGAGATATGGGCGTTTAAATTTTTTCTATTTTTAACTCCTGCGGTTCCCAAAGGGCGATGGAAAAATGTTTTTGGGCATAAATTAAGTACTTATGACCCAATAAGCCCTCATATCAGATTTGGTTCAAATCAGCCTCTCGGTTTGGAAAATATAGCCCCACGAACTTCTCTTGTACAAATCTGAGTCTACACCTCAAAAGAAAGCTGCACACCAAACATCAAGTCTCTGCTACTCCTGGTTCATGAGAAGAAGATTTTTGAAGATTTAGGCACACTTTTTGAGCGTGGCCCTGCCGAGGGTAGGGGCAACTTGATTTGAACAAAATCAAAATGCGATGTCAAAACAATCATCTCAAATTTCACTTAAATCGGTTCAGCGGTTTTGGAGGAGAAAATGCAAACACCATGTTCACGGACACCGGACAGTGGGTGATCACTATAGCTCACCCTGACTTTCAGTCAGGTGAGCTAAAAATGTGATGAATATAACGAAAATACACAGCCCTATATTATTCAATGGTCAGCAGATCCATAATTCATCACAGGAACAAAATGTAAAACGAGTTGAAGTAGCACTGATTAGAGTAAATGAAAACGCATCTTCCTAAGATGGTGGAAGAAAAAAAGAATGACACGTTGGTTATATGTATGTGCACTGGTACCGGAAGCCATGGATTAGTACTAGAAGAGTGTCCCCTACCAGGTGTGCGCCGGTCGCACTCGACCCAGTTTTGAGGAGAAAACAATATGTTGTTTGCTTGTCATGCTGGAAAAAGGGTTAAATGTTATATTTACAGTGTTGATTAAAGCCAGAAGACTGATAAGCCCACAAACAGCTCTACAAGGTGGAGGGCTTCACAATCCAATCTTGTGACCTCATTATGCCGTGCATTCACAACTTTTCTGGTTTTCTAGATCCAAAAAAGGTTTAACCCCATGCACACTGTCAAAATATCAAAATTTCAAGTTGAAACTTTTTTCCATGATGCAAATCGGAATTTAACCAATATAATATTGTTTGAAAGAGTTAACTGAGCACTCAACCAGAAATTTAACAATTCAAACTTGTGTGAGCTCAATGAGCTCTGTCAAACAAGACTGAATCAGTTAAAGTCCTAGTTGCATTATGGGAGAAATTTTTACTTTAAATTTTTTTAATTTTGACATAAGTAGACAGAGGGTTAAGGGTCATTGGGGTTCTTAATGAGATACAAGTACCCTGCACACCATGAAATATTGTCAATAATGGTGACAGCCAACCCTACATAAATGAATACAGTGGAACCCTGTTAATTGAATAGCCACTTTGCCAATGAAAATTATGCAATTGACAGGAGTATTCAATTAACAGGGATTGTGTCACTTTCCTGTATTCTAGAAATAAACTTAGCATTTATTCTATTATATCTTGTTTGACAGAGCTCCATGAGCTCTATCAAAAATGATATATAAGATTAAATACCTGTATTGGCTGTACTGAGGCCAAGTAGGACTATAAAAAAAGGAAAACTGGGGAGAGTCACAGGAATTTCTTGACACGTTACAAGATTTTTTATTCAATTAACAGAAGTTCACTCTATAACCTATATTCAAGTAACAGGTCAAATTTGTACTGGAGGTATGGTAAATGGCTTTATGTTCGGAAATTATAAACAGTTAACAGGAATATACAATTAAGAGATATTAAAGTAAGTGGGCTCCACTGTATCAACATACGATAAATACAAAAAGAATGTACACAAAATCACATACCCATGCAACATTATCAAATAAATCAAATGAATCTGTGAAGTGAGGTTCTAAGTTGGATTTAGCTTTAACGGGTTTGATTTCTTCAACAGATGCTGCTGTTGCTTGATCACCACCTTCGTCTTGAACTGCTACTTCAGGTAATTCTTCCATAAAAAATAAAATAAGAAAATAAGCCAAGTAGTAAAGCATAAAAATATAATTCACTTATACAAATATTAACTCTTCTATAAACTCTTCTATCTGGTATGCATAAATATTTGTATGAAGAAAATTTGGCAATCCATAAGTAGGCATTACAATAAACAAGAAGTCTGAGTACCGTGTAAGAAGCATAAAGTCATTAACACTTTACCTAATATAAAAGCAATATTCGGACAGTGCTATTAACACAAGATATCCCATGGGGTCTGAGGTGCTCATCTGGCAAAGTTGTTTAACCCTTTAATCAACGAATCGCCCTCATCTGCCCGCGTAATATGTAAATACAGCTGCTGAAAAAATATTATTTTTCGAAAAATTTCAACAAAACCATATCATGTGACCCCTCTTTGGAACGAGCTCGTCGAGCTCGTTCCAAAGAGGAGTCACATGATATGGTTTTGTTGAAATTTTTAAAAAAAAAATTTAAAAAATGATATTTAAAATAATGAATTTTGAAATCGTCTGCGTTGGGTAAAGGGTTATAGAAGGATTAAATTAGCAACTGTTGCAAGCAGGGGTCAGCCTGGTAGCTCATTTTAGGGAGAAGTGAGACTTTAGGGAGAAGTCAGGGGCCAGGGTGGAGAAGTCAGTGGACATGAGGGAGAGATGTCAGTAAAAAACATAAAATGTATATGACATTGTGACAAAATAAATGTACATAAAGGACACAACAATAGCTAACATGACGAATTGTGGAGAAAAAAAAATATATAAAAGTTATACAAACACATACATGCACAAAACTAAGTCCGAGAGTATATAAGAATGTTGGTTAAAATCATCACCACCACCCCCCCCCCCCCCCCCCCCCCCCCCCCCACACACACACAAAAAAACTGTCTTTCATGGTTTCTGAATACTCCAACTCTTTCCCTATCAGTGATGACTATGGTAACCATGCGGTTGATTTTCTATTTGCCTCAAAGCAGTGGATTTGAAATTTAGTTTTACCTATCTCTTTAATAGAAGGTACCGGTATATTCTTTTAAAAAAAAATATTTAAAGAGTTTAAAATAAATTTCAAGTTCACAAAAGAGGCTGGGTCATTCATGGTTTCTGAATACCCTAATGGAATTGAAAAGCATAATTAAAAATGTTTTCGATATCCTTCATTAATTCAGCTTTATTAACAATTTGAGTTAATTTATTTCTTAGGTAAATGACAAAATATTTCAAATGTCTCCATTCCCTTCTGCGCTGGGTAATAATACCAATACACTGCAGAAAAATGACAATTTCTGCCAACCATCTTACACTGACATGTGCAATTAGTGCTATGAAGGCCTACCATTCTTATCCACCCCAATATGTGTGATTTCTATCGTAGCCTTATTACATTTAACCTCCTTCCAACACAAGTTTTCCAAGAAAAACTTTCAATGCAAATTGCAGTGCAAATTTCAATGGAACCAATTTTTCAATGGATAAGAGTGTAACCGTAAGCAATTTTGACTTTTTATGGCTGAACTGTCTCCTACACATTTTTTGTTGTTTTGAAACGGTGGGCAATTTTAATAAATTCTAATTGGCATGATACGTATCTTGTGTGATTCATTGTTTTTGCTGGCACTTTGTTTTTAAATAGCCATTTTGTGCTGGTTGCTATCAGTTGGGGCGAATTGTTCAAATGACTATGCCATTACAACTCTTTTCAGAAATATAAAATTGGGCTAGTTTAGGCTATTTTCAGAGCCGTGTGAGATTTTAACTGCAGCCATGTTTACTTTGTTGTGAAAGTGGAAGTGCATTTTTTTTGGAAATAAAACATAAGAAAATGCATGAAACTGCCATGTTTCCCAAGGAAGTTTTGGTGTGTGACTTGAATTTTGCCCCCAATGTAAGCCAAGGTGACTTGATGAATGTGAAGGTGACTTCTTTGCCCTAGCCGCCCACTCCGCTGATCCCTGGCTGTAAGTTTACACAACAGAGGAATGAAGTAATGTAATTATTCATAACTCTTTTGTCCAAGTAAGATGGTATTTTCTGTTATTGAGATGCTAGCACACAAATAATGCCCAGATTCCCAGTAATGTAAAACTAGGGCGCCCAAATGAACAAACTTGAACTGACCCCATCACCCCTGACCCCCTCTCACACACACACATCCATCCATCAGGATTCTGACTATTGGATCTGAAAAAGCAGATTTTTAAAGATTATTCATCATATTGGACTAAGTTAATAGGGAATACAGATATTAACCGAGGAACTTGATTTTAACAAACTTGAATCTGACTCCTCTTAGGATGATGTGTATCATATATCAAAAGATTCTGACTAGGGGTTCTGGAGAAGAAGAGCTTTAAAGAATATTCCTCCTATTGCACCAAGTTAAAATTTGGGGTCCCTTTGAGAGGTCAAATATTAACCTATAGATGTCATTTGAACAAATTTGAATCCGTCCACCTTAAGATGTTGTATACCAAATATCAAAAGATTTTGACGGGTAGTTTTGCAGAAGAAAATGCTTAAAGTAAATTCCCCATATGTTTGTTGTTGGTGGTTAACGTCACATATTTATGAATTCCCCATATTCCACTGAGTTAAATTTCAGGCTTCCATATTGAGCCCAAACATAAACTCCATGATTTGATTTGAACAAACTTGAATCTGACCTCCTTAAGATTGCTCTGTTAGAAATATCAAAATATTTTGACTGTTGGATATGAAGAATTTTAAAGATTCTTCCTTATACTGCACAAAGTTAAAATTTGTGCTCCCACAGGGAGCCCATATATTACTTGGGTTACTTGATTTAAACAAACTTGAATCTGAATCCCCCACCCCACCCTGCCCATCCCAAGGATTATGTATACCAAAAACAAAGACATTCTAACTGCGGCTTCTTGATAAGAAGATTTTTAAAGAATATTTCCCACCAAGTTAAATTCAGGCTCCCATAGAGATTCCAAATATCAACAAAGGGACTTGATTTGTACAAAATTCAAGCTGACCTCCCTAAGGATGCTCTATGTCAAATATCAAAAGATTTTGACCAGTGGATCTGAAGAATCTATTTTTTTTAATTTTTCCCTCATACTTCATTAACTTAAAATACAAGGTTCCAAAGGGAACCCAAATATTATCGGAGGGACTTGATTTGAACAAATTTGAAACTGACACCCATAAAGATGCTGCATACCAAATGCCCAAAGATTCTGACTGGTAGCTCTGGAGAAGATTTTTAAAGAACATTCCCCATACTGTTAAAACTCAAGCTCTAATAGGGAGCCCAGAAATTAACCCAGCGACTTGATTTTAACAAAATGGATCTGACTTCCCAAAAGATGCTGTATACCAAATATCAAAACATCCCGACTGGTGAATGTGAAGAAGATTTTCAAAATTATTCCTCATACTGCACTAAATTCAAATTTGTGCTCCCAAAATATAAACTGGGGGAAAAATACTTTGTTGGATCTGAAGAAGAAGATTTTTAAAGATTCTACCTTATACTGCACTAAGGTAAAATTTGTGCTCCATAGGGAGCCCAAATATTAATTGGGTGACTTGATTTGAACAATCTTGAATCTGATCCCCTCATAAGGATGTTGTATAACAAAAACGACAAGATTGTAACTGCTGGTGCTGGAGAAATGTTTTAAAGAATATTCCTCATATTGCACTAAGTTAATTTCAGGATCGCAAGGACTTGATCTGAACAAACTAAGAATACTGTATACCATATATCAAAAGATTCTGACTGGTGGACCTAAAGAAGATTTTTAAGGATTATTCCTCATTTTGCACTAAGTTAAAATTTGGACTCCCAAAGGGGAGCAAACAACAAACAAACTTGATTCTACACCTCAAAGGGAAGCTCAGTACCAAATATCAAGTCATTTGTAACCATCATTTGTAGGGTAGCTTTTATAAATATATTTGGAAGTATTTTCCTTTTCCCCTACCCCCTCCATATGGGGCTGGGCAAGTTGATTTGAACAAAATCAAATTGCGATGATTGAAGTTAACAATCACCTCAATTTAACTGAAATCAGACCAGTGGTTTTGGAGGATAAGTTATGACCATCATGTTCACAGGCAACAGAGACATGCTGTTATTTTGTAAGAGCAGCAATAGTCAGATGGTTGCAAGAAACAACTATCTGTATTTATTCCACAACAGGGATGCATTGTTTTATCCCAATTTCTTGCACAGTGCTAGAATAACATCAGGCTAATTATTCGTTGTGCTCTTGTGCCATTCAGCTTTTAGAACAAAGTCATATACAGATCTATATCAGTGTTCTTGAGGAATGCTGGAACACTAATTGCTTGTCTGAAAGGTCAATCACGACACCCCTCTCTCGGGGAATTAAAAGAAACAAAGGCACAGGAATATCATATGGGACCACGGTGCAGTACTTTTGTTCTCATTGGAACATCCAATGACATTTGGGATTATTTTTCCACTGTGGGTTCCGAGCAGTGTTTCTGTTTTCCACAGACTGACATGACCGTAATCCTGCCCATTAATTTTTACCTACCAATGAGGCGCTGGCACAAATATGTGTGACATCCCATCAGTGCTCAGTGCATACTGTGAGAAAAAAGTCATAGAACATCTCAGCGCAGATCCACGACGGGTTGCATTCGCAGCACAAATGTGTATCTTTAAAAATATTAATTGGTTGTGTTTGTGTTCATTGCCGTTCATTTAAATTCATTCACACTTCTGTTTTTATTGAACATGTGGGAAAATATGCTCATGCGAACGGTAAACTTTATCGAGGGGCCTGCAGTACTCATTACAATTTAAGCCCACCAGTTGAACATTTGATAAACGTCGTTGTAAATGACACATTCACGCAAATAAATATGAGAATACTGGTACTCTAAGTGTATAACAGCAAGCTAAAATTTAATAGAAATAAGTTTTAAAAATGAAAAGATGGGACCTATTGCTGGTACACACTATGGCCAACATAAACCAAGGAAGGTCCAAAAATAAACAGGTTGGGTATATCTCTATTATTTACCGTCTGTTGGCAACATCCAACACCTCCCCCCCCCCCCACCCCCCTCCAGAAAAATTAGGTCTCTCCCACCAACCTTTAATATCATCGTAAACACTGCCTATCTCCCCAAAGTGAGCTATCACATGCCAGAGAATCAACAAATTAAGGCTTGAATTTAATCCCCCAGGTTTTGGACCCCTCAGTATAATTTGTACGGATCTGTGCTTGTGATATAGTGACATCCTGCTTGCTTTCATTAACTGAAATTGAATAATTACATTTTCAAACGATAACCCCCACACCACCCCACCCTGAAAAAAAAAGATCACCAGCAATTTTAATTATTAATTCGTCATAATACTGTTGAATACGGCAACTGTTTTAACTTAATTTAAAGTCGTTGCTCATCATGTGCATTTTATTTTGAATACCACTAAATCACTGTGTGTGTGTGGGGTGGGGACAACAATTATTTATAAGTGTAATAGATTAGCAAAAGGACTAGTCGTCTTTCAATGGTTGTGGGTGGCGCCTAAGATTTTATCCACAACTTTTAAGAATTAGTCGCCACAACCAGTGACTTGGAAATCCCCCCTCCCCCCCCACACCCCCCCCCCCCCCCACCCCCACAAAAAAAATAAATAAATAAAAAATAAGAAAAAACAACACTCTCGTGACTTTCATCGCCCCTTCCCCGCCTCCAATGTTCATTTTTTCTGAAGTTTATCCCAAGATTATAAACAGAGAGTGAGGTATAAAAACTACTTTTCTCTGTTAAATGAATGTACAGTTAGGTTTTTCACATTGTCAAGTGATCATGTTCGACTATTATTTTGAAGTTAACATGTACAAAACAATTGGCTGCTGAGAGTCGGTGAACAAAAGAAATTTTAAACAATAACAAGTAGTAGTTTGATGATGTCACTGGTCGATAATATCCCTGTCCTGACTGTCTTGTTAAAAAATTATTGCCACAGGTTTTAATGACTCAACAAACTAATGTGATCATCTTCACATGTGCAAGTTCAATAACTTTGTGAGGTGTGACTTCTGTATCCACAGTCAATTTTTATTGGGTGTTTGTGTCAAATTTGTTTCATTCTTGGTTTGCAGGACTCTATTGTAGGATAATAATTTGTCTTCAGTACGTTGAATGAGATGATGGACAGCCTAGGTTAATTATGACACGTACACTCAGAGTGGAGTTTCCTCTCGCACAGTTTCTTATTTTAGTTCAGAAGTCTCTTTACTAACTTTTTTTAAATATATTTTTTCCCAGTTTCACCCTGATCTTGATTTATTATCTGGGTGAAATTTACACTTGGTGGGTGTTTTCAAATCTGTCCAATAAGGTATTGTACTCTTCAGAGTTTGCACCAGGCTACTGGGCAGCCACCATTGAAAAATACGTTGTCCACGCATATAATATGACATTTGATTCGATTTAACAGAATGGGTCGGTCTGCATAGGAGTGAAATGTACTTGCAATAAACAGCACATGTTCGACATGACTGTGTGAAACTCTTTGCACTCATGAAAAAATAAGGCTACTCAATGTTATTGCTGAATAAAAAGTTGTAATTTTTTCCCCCTGTTTTCTATCCTACAGATATACGCCTTCCTTTAACTAACTATTCTGCCCAAAGTGTATGCGAATATCACAATGTCGAATAACCCCAAAGGACCGTCTTTCTGGTGATTGGACGTACAAACACAGATTGACTGATTGACTTTTGTCTGATTTTTGCTTTAGGGATAAAACGCGTATTTTTGTACATGTGGGCAAACAGCTTTTTCCGAATGTATTTTTTCCCCTTAATTCTTGATTGATAACTTCTCGGTCACAGCAATCATTGTACTAATGCCAGTGACGGTGACATGCGGAAATGGAGGGGTTGGGGTGCTGGAAGAGGACACGTCCTCATCGGGTCCTTTATCCCGCACATCCAACACATTGTTCAACACAGTGTTTTTGTTTGTTTGGGTTTTTTTTAATAAATATTTCATTATTTAACCCTTGCCTTACATACATGTAAATGGAAGACTATGTACATTCACTTGTAGGTACGGCCTGAGCAAATTTACAAAATACATGACTTTTTTTTTTTTGCCCTATAAACACAGGTTGACACTTAAATTGACAAAGGCTCGTTCCAGTATGGAGTCACAATCCATAATTTTGAGGGAAGAAGGGGGTATGTTTGCCTATAGTTAAGTTTATGGCAAATATAGGCCTCATTATGTGAATGAATCTTATTGAATGCAGGGGTGGAGGTTGGGTTCTCAAATGGGGGGAGGGGGGGGGCTGAGAAATATTAAGCGACAACATGGCATAACATGCCTTAGTTATGTCCCAAGGAACCAAGTCCGAGTGGGCGGTGGGCCTGGGAGATGGACAAACCTCTCTAGAGTAGGGGTTCAGAGGCCCTCCCACTCAGACAAGTTTTGAAAAATCTAGTGCACTGAGTGTCTCGGGTAAAATTTGCTCCGAACTGGACTGGAAGTAACTGTCTGTGAACAGTACCCAAACCGAACTCTGAACAAAAGTTTTGCCTCAACAGGGTGGAACATGCGATAGATGGATGGAAGTATGACCTTTAGTCATCGGTGCTGGTCTGGTAGTGGGGGAGGGGAGCATTCAGTTTTTGATAACAGCAGTGATCAAAGATTTCAAGTTGAGGGAAAGTGAATCAAATTCAATGTTGGCATGTTTTAGATTGTTGTGGAGAATATTGGCTGCAGACCTTTGGGATTCAGGGGGGGGGGGGGGAGCTGAAAGGGGGTGGGAGGCATAAGACCCCCATGACCCTTCCTGGCTACATCCTTACCATCTTGTTTGAGGCCGAAACACCCAGACTGAAATGCCAAAATGTCCAATTCATCAGGTCTATGGGAAAATATTTGCGAACTGCATTCATTTTTAGCCTTACTGTTCCAATGTTACAGGCCCACCTTTTTTTTAGCAGAGTAAATACGCTGCCGTTTGCATTTGGAATTTTTATACTCATAAGTTTCAGAATTAAACTTACTCGCCAAAGGTTCGTAAGTTTAATTCTGACGCATACTCGTAGAATAAAAGTTTTAATTCTGACACAAGAGGTTCATTAATTTGCCGCTCCCCTCCACGGAGGAGGCCTTCATTCCCCCGGTCCCACACGTGTCATCCCAACCCCATTATCCCTTCTAATCTCCCAGCACTCGTTTTATAATATTTCCCACTGGCACTATCTTAATCTCCCCAACTATAATATTAATATTGATGCTCAACAAGTAAAAGTTGCGTAACGTATCGGACCGTCATTGACTATAACAGCCAAGAAAGCCTATAATGGCCCAATACGTCTAAATATCGCCACAAGTACCCATAATTTCCCAAATAGATCCAAAACTTTCAACACAGCGTCAAAACTGATATAGTGCTGAAAAGGTCGAAAATATCTCCAAACATTTTGTACATAAAACCATTGAAATATGGATGTCATTGGAACAACTCAAATATTGGCACATGACCACATCCATATTTTTGATTTCTGTTTTCCTCTATATTTCTATGTTTTGGCTTTTGAAAGGACAAATTGTTCAAATAAAACACATTAGGGTGGAATGTTTAATGTATGTGTGTGTGTGTGTGGGGGAGGGGGGGTGGTAACATGGAAATTATTGATGTGCTGCCCACGTGCAAAAATCTCACTGACAAGCATCCGAGTCTCACTGGGAGCTCATCAAAATCTCACTGACAGTCACCTCGAGAGGTTAACAGGTCTGGGTCACTCACCACCGGTTAGTAGAATGTTGGCGTATGTTCCTTTGATGTATTGTTGTTGGACTGTTTCCTGTTATGTCTGTGTGTGTGGGGGTGGGTGGGGGGGGGGGGGTATTTGGTATTAATTTGTATTTAAAATTGATCCACACGTGGCTTCTACGCGCAAAAAAAAATCTCCCTGAAAATCATTTCATGTCCCTGAAAATTTTCTTCAATCTCCCTGAAAAAAATTTTGGAAGGTTAACATGTCTGGATCAGATGCTAGTCAAGTTACCCAGTTTGTTTATCAACAAATCAGACCCTAGTTCTGTAGTTTTTTTTTAATTTGAAAACTCGATTTATTCTACAAGTCATGCCTGTCTAGTTATGTTGTTGAAGTTAATTTTTATTTTCCTTGAACTTGTATGTACCTGTTATGTTTCTATTCTAAATTAACCGGAATGAAAGAAGATCAATTAATGTAAATTTCGGGTTTGTGTTATGTTATAACACCCTCAACAATCCCAGTTTTCTCTCTTGTATAAATAATTAACATTTCCTCACTCATCTCAACACTGACAGCAAGCTTGTTTATTACCATGGAGGCTGAAATAGTTCCATTACAGTCAATGATTCACAGAATCTATTTATGGGCTAACTGATCTTAATTACACTTGATTAACAGGACTCAGATTTTTAATGCACTGTACACGAAATGTATGCCTCACATTTCGACCTCTCCTCACATAAAGGCTGTAGTGTCAATGTTCACCTTCTTAGGAAAGGCAGTTCAACAGTTTCCGACGTCCTTGATTTCTCTTTGACCCTGAAAACTTTTCATACCCATGTGATAGTTTTGCAAATTGGATCAAATGATCTGTGCAACACTCGTCCCAAAACTGTTGGTAGTGAGATCAACGAACTTGCCGGTCTGTTTCTGAAAGAGCACCCACTCGATGCATTAGTAGTGTGCCAAGCTTTTTACCACACCCAAGTTTGGGGCAAAAAACCAACGGCGGTTTTTAACAAGCATGTAGACATGCTCAATAGGTACAATTACCCGATATGTCGGCATCAATTCATTATTGGAGACACAAACGGCTCCATCGGCAAGTATTTAATCTTTTAGAAGGTGGTGTGCATTTCAATAACCAAGGCATGCATAGGTATACCTGCAGTATCAGAGGTGCCATATTATTTTATCTGAACCACATTCCTTAAACTGGAGAGCCTGTGAAACAATAAACACAAAACAAAAACAACAAAGTGCCATAGTAAAGCACAGTCTGGCACACCCCATTTTACCAGTATCATATATGCCTCTAAAGCCACCAAACCCTCACCCCAAAAAAAAAAAAAAATAGTAGTACAGTATGTCTCCTCGACAGCCCTGGTCCATTTTGTGCAATCTATGAAAGTCCCTTGAAGCACCGCCTCCGTACCAAATTTTCGTACACCCAATTTTCATATTTGTGATGTTGCTGTCTTGGCACACTTCTGACAGCACCTCTGCGATATCATAGACTGTTACCGACCTTTGGGATTTTTTCCATTGGCCCAATCCGATGGGTTCCTGTTGCTGTGTCTATTCTCATACTGGGACTGGATGTGGTTTTATTCAGCCCTGTAGGTCCTGATTTTTTTTTTTTTTGAGGGTGGGGGAGGGGGGGGGGGGGGGTGGGGGGATTCGGTGCATTCAAACATGGCCATCAGTCACAAATGAGTACTTGCTGCGCATTAATGCACAACATTGTAATCATATTTTATTTCTGTAAATTTGGGTGCCAATGCCCCTGTTCTGACCACTGTCACGTACATTTGCAGCAGTAGAATAGGTTAACAACCAGGTTCAGTGATTTTGAACCCACTTTTCAGCATCTTGTCAATCTGATCTCTTCCCTGAGCACTGGTACGCTCTTCCCCCGTTTCTTCTTTATTATGTTTTTCATTGTTCATGGCACATTTTGTTAATCCCCACCTCACACCCAATTTGATGGGTATTTTTTTCGAGTGGGTTGCCTGCTATGCTGTACATATATACATTATCAGGGGAAGGGGGTCTTCAATGGTCCATTATCAGTCATACATAGCCATCATTTTGGACTATATTCAGTCACTCAGTTTTATGGGCACTATTCAGCCCGCTTATTTCAACTCCCCCCCCCCCCCCCAAAAAAAAAACAAAAAACAAAAAAAAAAACAACAACAAACAAACAAAAAACCCTTGTGCCCAATTTGATGGGCCCCTCTTTTGTGGGGGGTGGGGGGGGGGGGTGGGGTGGCTTTTGATATTCCTACATTACCAGGGGCTTTATTCAATTGACCATCACTATGCGCTACATCCAATTTTGTAAATAGTTACTAGCTCACTTTCCTGGGCGGTGTTTAATCTAATTCGATAAACCTTTCCACCTTGAATTTCCTTCACATCTGGTGTTTCATCCAATTTTTGATGCCATCCCAGTTATCCTTCTATCACATCTGCCAGCAGTAAGTCAGCCATCATCTACGACTCCAACAGCCACATCTCCCAACCTGCTTCAAAATGTTGGACCTTTAAATCTGACTCTTCCATCACGGGAGCATTCTAATGATACACTTCAATCTTCTTCAGTATTGTTACCTGTGACTGATATTCAACCACAACCCAATTCTAGACCTTAACCCTT
Source organism: Pictodentalium vernedei (assembly GCA_031216915.1). Classification (NCBI taxonomy): domain Eukaryota; kingdom Metazoa; phylum Mollusca; class Scaphopoda; order Dentaliida; family Dentaliidae; genus Pictodentalium; species Pictodentalium vernedei. Next base: position 189,530,986 of record CM062290.1, read on the forward strand.
AAGCCCCCATATAGCCCCAAAGCGCCACTTTTATATTGCATTGAAGCAGGTGCTCCCTTATGTAATCTTTTTTATTACTCTTGTGTGTAGACTGAATTTTCCTTGGCAGTGGTTCTACATCACTGCTGGCTGCCTGTACAGGCAGCCAGCAGTGATGTAGAACCACTGCCAAGTCATCAATAACTAGGTAAGCAGAAAAAGGCCATAAATACTTTAAAATTAATCTGAGGACTTAAGGGTTAACCAGTGTTAGTTTCAGCTGCTCAACCAGAATTATGCACTTCATATCCTCAAGCAGCAAACAGGCAGCTGGACACAGTCTCTCATTCAATTAACTATTCTGTTCCTTCTCATCTGTCAATTTATTCATTGTCCAGTTTCCATCAGAAGAACCTCTGGAACTTTTCGCATGGACAGACGAGAACAGTCAACCAATCAGCTCTTATGTACATTTTACTTCACCATTATCAGAAACTGTTCCTCAGCCAGCTCAACCAACTCAGCTCATGAACTTACAAATTCCAGTGCCAGACAATCCTCTGTTTGCTCAAAGTGATGGCCACAAACATCTGACTACAGCTATTACTGACATTTTGCATGCTGCAGGTAATCGGCATATTGAATCTCCACAACCTTCCTGATAACAGCTATCATTAAATCCATTTTAGCCTCCTGAACCATTGGACTTGAGTGGAATTTCGAGAGGGGGGGGGCACATTTCCTGTCCATCATTTACTTCCACAGCTCAATCTCTGACCTCCTCCATCAGCCAGAAGGTAAACAATCAAATTTGGACTCATGAATTTATCAATTTGGCAAAACTCCTACCAAATACCTCCCACAACCCTAGTTATTCCATGACACTCTGTAACTCAGATGGCCCAACCCCATCACTGGTGTGGTTGCCACGAGCTCCCAAGGCACTAACTTCTATCAATTAATGGGCCAGTGCTTTCAAAGTTTTTATGGCTGTGTACACCGAAAAAACATCCCTCGGAATTCCAGTCTTTAATCCACTACCAAGCTAGGATCCGCAAGATGGCTTCTGAAAAGTATGACTGGTCGTACTACGACCAGCAGTTTAGGGCACTTCGCCAGCATGATTCATCCCTGTCTTGGGATCAAACTAATTGTGAATTGTTTCTCCATTCCTCTCCTGCAGCTAAGGACCCACAACACTCTTGGGCCCCATTTTCCCACCCGGCAAAAGGGAGTAGGAAATACAACTATGTGCCAGTGGCTTTCTGTCATAGATATCACCAGGGACAGTCCTGTCCCAGGTCATGTGGATACTCCCATGTCTGTCATAAATGTTCCCAGTCCTGCTTTTTGTACGCTGGCCCTTTCGGGGGGAAGAGCCTTCCACAGAGGTGGTGGTAGGCCCGTCTCTTCAAAAAGTATGCCCAATTCAACTTCCAGGCCCAGTAAATAGTGACTTGTTAGGTGGCTTATTGCGAGGTTATGACCCTGATAAACATCAATATCTTTTGCAAGGGTTTTCTGAGGGTTTCCACTTGGGGTACACAGGTCCGCGCATCACTCACACTGCCCCTAATTTGCAGTCAGCTGACGACTACCCTTCCATTGTCGATTCAAAAATCAAACAAGAGCTTATGACCGGGCAGGTTGCAGGGCCCTTTCCCAGTCCTCCTTTCGACAATGCCATTATTTCACGCAAAGGGGTAGTGCCGAAGAAACAACCAGGTCACTTTCGAATGATTCACCACCTCTCTTTCCTATCTGGGTCCTCTATTAATTAACACATTTCTGACAATCTGAAAACAGTTCGCTACTCTTCCATCCAAGATGCCATCGACCATATTTTAGACAAAAGGGATGGGTGTTTCTTGGCCAAGACTGACACTGAATCAGCTTTTCGGCTTAGCCCGATTTGGCCCAACGATTACTCCCTCCTTAGTTTCCAATGGCACAATGTTTTTTACCATGATAAATGCTTACCCATGGGCAGTCCCCCCCCCCCCCCCCCTGTCATATCTTTGAGGCTTTCAGTTCAGCATTACAGTGGGTTGCATCAGAACAATTCCATATCAAAACCAAGGTACATTTCCTTTTTATAGCTCCCATGGAAAATTTGAGCTCTAGCTACCTCCAGGGTTTGACTTGTCTCTGCTCAAAACTTGGTATTCCAATTATTCAGGACAAGACAGGCACCCCTTCTACATGTATGACATTTCTTGGTATCGAGTTGGATACCAAAGCCATGTGTTCTAGACTTCTAGCAGGTAAACTCGAAAATTGTATGACCTTATTCGATCGACCAACTTCTCAGCCAAGAAAAAACTACCCTACAGAATCTCCAGTCAGTCATTGGGCTCCTGCATTTCACTTTTTCGGTGACAGTTCCAGGTCATGCATTTTGACTTTGACGGTTCGTCACTTTGGCGGTTTGTGTCAATTGTGCACATCACAGAATATGTTGGACAGCTTATATCAAAAAAGATATCAAACTGTGAAAAAAATTTCTAGAAGGCTACAATGGAAAAACATTCTTTCTCGACCAATACTGGTATGATAGTGCTGTGCTGAGTCTTTACACTGATGCTGCACCAAGTAAAGGTTTCTCAGCCATTTTTCAAAAGAAATGGCTTTTGGGGGCTTGGAACACCTCCGAACGGAGAAAAAATATAGCAGTCTTAGACTTTTAACCCATCGTAATAGCAATGATCATTTGGGATAACCTGTTAAACACAAATGCATCATCTTTCACTCTGACAATGCTGCAGTTGTTTCCATCATCAATGAGCAAACCACGAAAGACAAAGACCTTTTGGCCCTCCTTTGGCACCTTGTGCTAGAATGTCTGCATTACAACATTCTGTTTAAAGCACAACATGTTCCTGGAAAAAACAACTGTTAACCGATTTTTTATCTTGTCTGCAGATAGACAGCTTCAGACGTCTGATGCCATGTGCCGAAGCAGAGCCAATGCCAGTGCCTCAGGATCTATTCAAGAGACCTTACTGACACAGTAAATAGACTAACTGTTAATGTGCTGACACCCAGCACACAACAGCAATATATAGCAACACGAAATAAGCTTCAAACCTTCTGTAACTCTATTGGCTATCCCCTGTCCTGGCCTGTTCCCATCGATATCCTTAGTCTTTTCATTGTACACCTTTTTAATATCTCGGCCATTTCCTATTTTCATAAGATTAATGGTTTAGTGGAGCCCACACACACCTTTTTAATCTACAAAATCTTCAGTGGGGCCCAACAGGTTAGTCCGTTGACTGATGTTCGTCTCCCCATAACACAAGAACTTTTACACCGATTGCTGAGTGCTCTTCCTCCCTGCTGCTTATCCGCTCTGAAAACAGAACTTTTGGCAGCTATATTTTCCGCCTTTTATTCATTTGCACCTATAGGGGAGCTCTGCCCTTCTTCTGCTGCGGGTGGCCAGTTGGTGCTACAATGTTCAGATTTTCTATTTTCGTCTGATATGGTTAACCTCACATTTCGCAATTTCAAACATAACTGGCAAGCTCATCCTCACATAATATCTTTTGCACCATCACCCACTGTGTTTCACTGCCAACTATCGATTCTACTGGCCTTCCTGGTCATCCGGGGTACTGCCGCAGGTCCGCTGTTCACATTACCAAATGAGATGCCTGTCCTACGTCAATCATTTGATTTAGTCCTCCATCGGTGCCTTCATTTTTGCAACCTGGATACACGCGTATTTGAAGGCCATAGTTTCTGCATAGGTGATGCCACTTTAGCAGCAACTCTTGGTTTTTCAGACGTGCAGATCCGCCAGATGAGAAGATGGCAGTCTAATGCTTTTCAGCACTATATTTGAAGCCCAGTTTTTCCTCCCCACTCATAGAACAATAGAGGGAACCTGTCCTTCCCCTCTGGTACATCACCGGCTCTTTTATCCTGCTTAATGCTGCCTTGGGACAGGAATGTTTATTTCTTGAATTTGGTGATGTGCCCCTCTGTTATAGGTCAGGTCTCCTGGTGGCAACAGTAGCAATTTAAAATCACCATATACATACAGATTGAATTTACGTTTCATCTCATCTAGGGTGGGACTGGGCCCATGTTCCACTAACCAACAATTTTTCACCACCCTCACACACAGACCTCTTTCATCAGCTGCCTTGGGGCCAGGCACTCACAAAATAAGGGTGCCTCTTATCTGCTTTGGAGCAGAAATGGTTAATTAATAGGAGTATTTGTTGCACTTGAGCATCTTTGCTGCCTTGGGGCAGATTCTTAGTTTTCCACGGGAGTTTTTTCCTAAAGATTTGCAAGATTTTCGTTATGCTGATTTGCAGTGTTTCAAGCTGACTTGTGGCAGGTAACTTTCTTAGCATCATAGGAATTGCATAAATTTCCATATGCTCATTACTGCCCAGTTTTTCACCTGATATATCCCACAACATGCATTTTGTATATATATCACATTTGCTATATTCATATGTTTATATTCACTACAGTCTATTCCATTTCTGCTGGTTTTGCACAGGTGCATTGCTCACCTGCTACCGGTAGGGTCTTCACAGTGGGTTCGCAAACAAACTTTTCCACCATTCTTTCCCTTGATGCATCAAAGGCCATACACCAGCTATAATTATTTGTGGGCAAGATGGGACTCGTACCAGGCCACATCTCCGGTTTCTTCAATGGGGAGATGTGCCCTGTCTCAAGTCCCATCCATGGCGTATCGGTTGCCCACTCCTTTTAAATTATTATATTATAACCTGTTTTTGGCTCAACTGCTGTACCAAGGGGAATGAGAAGTTTTATAATAAAAGCAGTTTTTTGTCCATTATTCAATTCAAATCAGTCTTATTATGATTTCGCTATCCCTTAGCACACTTGGCTCTTCCATTTGTTATATTTAGGTGACCTGTTGGGGTATAAATTTGTTTCATAACAACACTGAGCTTGAGATGAATCAGAATACAATACAGATAATAAATGTATGAGTTTTATATGCAAAAGGAAACTAAAGTTATTGCATGGAAACCCAAATTCTAGCGAAGTGACCTTGACCTTTTGACCCAAGACACTATCCCAATCATCAGATACCTTATACATAGGTAATCTGTGCATGAAATTTGTATGCTAGGCAGATATAGAAATTTGCCACAGTGACTGGCTGATTATCATGACAATAATAACTGTGTGGCTAATCTCAGCAATTGTAGGAACCTTGTCTAAAAAAGACTCTCTGAGAGGACCCTCCCCCCCCCCACCTGCCCCCATTATCTGAAGATAGTTACATGACATCTGTAATGTAAAGGAGATTAAGCTTATCCGAGATGTGACAAAATTAAACACAAGGATTTGGGAGGAGAATGGGTTAGTCATAACTGGCATTTTAATAGCAACAGTATGAATAGCAGAGCATTCTCGACTTGCTCTATTGATCTGTTTGCTAGAATTTCCAATATATTTTCAAAGCAGTCATTGTCACTTCTTTTAATCAAAGATTTTAAATGGAAATGTACAACAGGATGAATAGCAAGTTACATTGATTCTACGGTGCACTAATACATGTATCTAATGTTTCCACATTTCAGTACTTAACTCTTTAACCAACAAAATTCCAAGAACACACACAATTATGGGGTACATATAATGTAATATGAATTCTTGTTAAAAGAATACCCATCTTAATTGTGTATTCTTCCCTGCACCAATTCAATTATCACACATTCAATAGAAATTTGGCTTGTTATTCAGTACTGGTAGAACCCCTTAACCCTTGAGGACTGCTCAATTTTCAGCAGTTTTCGAACACATATCATTAGTCCTTTGACTTTGCAGTGGTTTCTTGTCAAGTTCTGGCGGCCAGTTTATATAATGTTGAGGTCACTTTCAGCATACAGTATAAAGGCAAGATTAACCAATTTTTTATACTTTAGCTGCTGACGTCAGATTCACATACCTGGAGACGGATACTAGATCCTATAATATGAGTAAAACCAAACTTGTTTACCCCAGTAAAGAAAGCATTGCTCTACTTGGGATGCCCACATTAACTTTTATCTTGTGAGAATAGAAGCACATGTTCTGAAGTTGAAAAACTGACCCATTAGTCAGAACTAGTTTCACATGGGTTAGGCTATAAAAAAAAGAACCTCTGTTTCTCAAGCCCGCGTGCATGGTCATTTTTGGTGCACATGCAACCTTTTTATGACACCAAAAAATCTTCAAAAAAATTTGAGATATTGTGCTCATTTCGGTAAATCGATATCGATGATGCGTTCGTAAATTTTAAATTAATACACTTCAAGCTTTTTCTACATCATACCTTAATAAAGTGGGTGGGTTTTAGCAATATTCACGACAGAAAGTGTTTTATTCTGCAAAAAGTAAGTCATAATGACAGCAAGAAGGAAGGTGTCTTTCAGTCTGACAACAAACAGTCACAAAGGGGAATGGTCGATTCGCACCACGTTTGATTCGCACCAACTCTCAGAAAGTCTGCAAAGTCAGGTGCTATGTTGAATGGAACACAGTCTCCTGGCATTTATTTTTAGTAACATTTGCATTGTAAATGGCCGTCATTGGAAATTTGTATACTGTTATTTGAAACCGTTACGAGTTTCCCAGTTAATTTAAATAAATGCATTTGAGATGCAGGATAATTGGATAACTAATAGTAACCGTTGCTTGATATAAAAGTAACAGTCATAGTTGAAAATAAATTGCATATAGGCAGGTATGTGCGGTCGAATTGGTTAATAAAAACACGCAAACATTCGTTTTGTATTTCATTTTCAGATTTAAAAAAAATATGATTTATGGATGAACTGCCCGTTCAAATGGGTTGTGATAATTTTGAATATAATGGGGAAAAATTGCGATTCACGATTTTATTAGGCAAGTTGTGAAAGGATTTTTTTAGGGGGGTAAAATAAATCTCTGAAAGTTGGCACTTCGACATTTGATTTGTCCCAGAGACGTTTCAACCCGAGACGTTTCACCTACGAGGCGTTTCGTGACTTTCGTCCTGTATTATAATTTTCACGTTTCACTGAAAAAACAAACATTCAAACCCCACTTCATTTAAGACTCAACACCCCTGTGGTGAATAACCAATATATTTGCGAAATTTTGCGTGGTCCACCAGGCGTTTCGGTGGGGGTCAAATTACCACAAACAACCTCTCGGGGAGAAAATAAAAAGAAAAAAAAAAAAAACGCCCGCCCGCATGCTTTTTTGGAAAAAATGGACTGAGAAACAGACAATCAACTTTGTATGGCCTTAAATGAATATAGTGGAACCCACTTAATTGGAGATCTCTTAATTAAATAACACTGTTAATCGAATATAACTTCCAAACACAAAACAATTTACCATACCTTCAATACAAAATGACCTTTTAATTAGAGAGCTTCATGATGTAATTTATTTATTTCTATATTTATTTATTGGGGTTTTATGACACTTTTGACAGCCAGGGTAATCATGTTGGACAGTTTCATGGGTGAAGAAGCCGGAGTACCCAGAGAGAAGCACCGAGCAATGGCAAGCAACTGTCTGAATCCCCTACGTACTAACTCCACACAAGCAGGGTTAGCGCTGGTGGAGGACAAGCACACCATTGACATGCAGTACGCCTTAGTACACAGTTCAACTGAGACCCCAAGGGGGCAATCAGGATTAAGTGCCTTACCCAAGGACACAACGCAGTTACCCCTGGTGGGGATCAAACCATGGACCTTTCAGTTTGAAGTCCAATGTCATAGCCACTGAGTCACAACTCTTCCTCATGATAATGAATCTAGGATATCAAGACTTTTTGAGTGGCTAACAAAATTATTTCGCATGATGACAAACATATTATCCAGGGTGGCGATCTGAAAATAGGTTACTTTTAATTCCAACAAGTGATTTTATTTCGGTATCCACTCAAAAATTGTAGATTTTCCTTTTTATATATGCATTTAACATTGCTTTTCTGGAAGCATCTGGTAAAAAAAACATGTGACTCTAAGTTGATATGACCTTGTAGAGCAGTTGATCATCATGCTTGCTCAGTTACATTAATTTGTATTATCAGTATAATTATGTTGTCATTGGTATTATGAGTAAGATCAATCACAAATTCATCAAACAAACATCAGCTTACGTTTGGCTGACACTGGCCAGCACTATTCACATTCGGGTTGTTTTATTTTTTTATTTCACAAATTCACAAAAAGAGGCCTTAATTGCTCTCCTGACAAGTTGTTCAATGAAGTATTTTGGATCACATTCAGCTGATCATGGCTCATCAACACTTCAGAGGAATGAAGTCATGAAATTATTATAGGGGTCCTTTTTTTTTTTTACATAAATTCACTCTAATTCCTTCAAAATGCATTTTGTATCAATTTTTTTTCCTCTACTTAATTGACCCGCAGGTGTGGGGAGTGGGGTTGGTGGTCATAGGGGTATTTGGGGTGGGGTGGGGGGGGGGGGGGGTGCATAAAACACTCTAAATCTTTCAAAATATATTTTGCAGCCAAACATTTTGTTACCTTTAACTGCCTCCCCCCCCCCCCCCCCCCTTCCCCACTTACAAGGAAGGACGGGGAGGACATAGGGTAAAACATTTTCGCATAAAACCACTCTAATTCATCTAGGAACTCGATTCAGAAAAGAATCGAAAAAATTTTTTCCGAATTTTGGTCCAAAATTTCCAAGTCGGAATCGGACCCCAAATTTTCATGCTAAAATTTTTTTTTTTCGTCTCAAAATTGAACAAAATGTATAAAAAATCTAAAAAAAAATTTCTGGTGAATTTTGGTCCAAAATTTTTCAAGTCCAAACCAGACCCAAAATTTTCAATCCAGGGACCCTATTTGAACAGACTTGAATCTTGCCCCCCCCCCCCCCCCCCCTCCCAGAGATGATGTATACCAAATGTTAAAGGATTCTGACTGGTGGATCTGAAGAAGATTTTTAAGGAAATTAAGTTAAAATTCAGGCTCCAAAATATTAACCGTGCAACTCGATTTGAACAAACTTGAAACTGGTCCCCCTAGAGATGATGTATACCAAATATGAGAGGATTCTGACTGGTGAATCTGAAGAAGATTTTTAAAGAATATTCCACGTATTGAACACAGTTAAAATTTGGGCTACAACAGGGAGCCCAAATATTAACCCAGCAACTCAACTTGAATCTGCCCACCCCCTATAGATGTTGTGTACCAAATATGAAAAGATTCTGATTGGTGGATCTGAAGAAGAAGATTTTTAAAGAATATTCCACATATTACACTAAGTTACAAATTCGGGCTCCAATAGGGAGCCCAAATATTAACCCAGGGACTCAATTTGAACAAACTTGAATCTGACCCACCTAGAGATGTTGTATACCAAATATGAAAAGATTCTGACCACTGGATCTGAAGAAGAAGATGATTTTTTTTGTATTTTATGGGTGCTATCAGAGTTATGCCCCTTGTGGTGCACCCTGTGGGCATGGCAACTTTATTTGAACAAACTTGAATTGACATATGATGAGGAATCTGCACACTAAATTTGGTTCAATTTGGTTCAGGAGTTTGTGGGGAGAAGTAGATAATGTAAAGTTTAACCTGGATGGACGACAGACGACAGAAAATGATTAGTCAAGCTCCCCTTGAGCTTTGCTCAGGTGAGCTAAAAAATAGCAGTTTAGATAACTTCAATTCTTTGTTTGTTCATTAAGTGGGGTTTAATGACACTTTCAAACAGCCATGGTCATAACATGCTGCACAGTACTATGGATGGAGGAAGATGGAGTAGATGAAGAGAATCACCAATCAGCAGCAAGCAACTGTCTGACACTCCAATTTACTAAGCAGGCACAAGCATTATGTATTTATTTATTTATTGTTGTTTAAGGTCACATACTTCTGCACAATGACTAATCATGACCACAACATGGAGATAAAGTCAAGGTCAGTCAATCGTTTATACCCCATGTTGCCTATTTTAGAGGACTTGCACCCCAAGCATTAGTGACTGGGTCCTATTTTACCAGTGAAACAGAGCTTGTTTACCACAGTAATGGCACAAGCATAGTTACAGTACAAGTAAAAATAAGTTGTAGGATAACCACTATAAACTATGTTATCTTTCTCTTCCTACACTGATAAGACCAGAATCTGATATCATTCTCTCACTGAGAGCTTTCCAGAAAATGATGTCAGATTCTGATCTTATCAGTGGAAGAGCAGCAGTATACTTAGCTTATTGCAGTTATGCTACAACTTATTTTGACCTGTATTGTAGTAGTAGTTAGTAGTGGTTGTAGGCAAGTGCACTATAAGCATGCAGTATGCCTTTGAACACAGCACCACCATACCACGTGGGCAATCACTTCAAATTTTTTACGTAACATAACAGCCTAACTGATCATTGCTATTCAAAAAGTCAATATTCGAGTTATATTATACTTTCTCTCAAAAACATAGACTCATTCCAGTAAGGGGTGATAAGCAATATTTTTGGCAACAAAAAATGAAAAAAAATAAGTTACTCAAGAAATTTTTATGAAAGTGTTGTCTTCAATTCATTCTGGGTAAAGGGTTAACTCCTGTAGGCCTAATTTTGATTTTGATAATTTTTCTACCCTTGGAACATGTGCTGCCAACAACACATCTTGAGTTAGTCTTTTAGACAATAGTTGAAGCAACCTGAAAGTGGTTTTGCCTCCAGTCAAGCTTCCAAGACATGACCAGAAGCCATTGCCAAATCACAGGACTTACAGGTTGTAAAGCCAAAAAAAAATTAATTTTGATTCTCAGAGACCACCACACTGATTATTTTCATGTGCATTGGTACATTTTATTGACATTTTTCAAATAACAATGTTGGTTGTGTCACAAAAATAGGAAACATAAATGCGTCAAGTTCCAAATTCCTGGATCGATTTCAATGGGATCTAGAAATGAGATGTATGAATCTATATACTGGGGAGTCGGTTTCAATAATGGTTTATCTTGTAAAATAACTACGAACAAACAGCAGAGGGAGTGGAATTGACGTTTGTTGAAAAGTTTGAGTAAAAAATTCCAGTTTCCAAAAATATGAAGTATAATTGAACGAACATGTGCGTTTGTGTATACAAGCCTCCACGTAAAAATCTAAATTTTATAGTAAATTTCCTTTCTTATTATACCTACCACAATTGTTTACTACAGGCTTGCACTACAGTGGAAGTCCCTAACTCGGATAAAATACTCTCTATTTTTGTCTTTCCCAAGCAAGTTGGGAAAGAAAAGTGGTGCAAAAGCACCAATAAAAATAAGCCAAAACTGGGTCGAGTGCAACCGGTGCAGACCCAGTACGGGACGCTCTCTCCCAAGTACAACTCCACGACTTCCGTTGCCAGTGCGCATATACCGTCTCTAAAGACTTATTCTTTTTGAATCCGTAAACGTTAGAGTTATGTGATCAGCGGGGAGGAAAGATTCTTTACCCGTAAAGAAGACGGGAGGGCCTCCATGTAAACAATTGTGGTAGGTATAATAAGAAAGGAAATTTACTATAAAATTTAGATTTCTTATCAACCTACTCACAATTGTTTACTACAGGCTGAATAGACAAAAGGCTGGAGAGAATCGCATAACCAACCCCCACATAACCCTAGTGCACTGGAACCGTGAAGTAGAAGGAAGAGGTCCCGAGGCTTATCAACCATAATGTCGCAATCATTGGTAAAGGACAATGAAAAGAGACATATGAGCCTGTGTGACACACAGACAGAAAAAAGGCAGTAACAGCACAAGGCTGAAACTGACCTTCAAGAAGCCTAATGGCTATGGCAGACAACAGCCTGAGCAGAAGAAAGAGGACCCAGGGCAAAAAGGTCCTCCGACTGCTCCTGCAACTGGCGCAAATAAAAGGTGGAGAAAGTAGAAGCATTTCTCCAGTAGGCTGCCTGCATAACATCCGACAACTTGACGGAGTTAGAATAAGCCCAAGAGGTAGACAGTGCCCGCACCTCGTGGGCAGAAATACGATTGGTAATACAATCGCCAGCTGCTAAACGACTATAAGCCGTACGAATAGCAAGACAAATCCATCGAGACATAGATTGACCCGGAATGAGAGACAGAAAAAAACGTTTTCTGCCTTTCCGTATGAAGCGTGTCCGATCAAGATAAATGCGAATAGCACGGACCGGACAGAGCAAAGGGCGAGTACCCTCAACAGAGGGAAGAGCCCTGATACAGATAGGAGGAGGAGTAGTATCTGGTAACTGATTCTTAGCCAAAAAGGAGCAATCAGTGGTAAAAGTAACACTGTTGGGAGAGCTCCTAAAAAAGGCCGGGTCAACCGAGAGGGCGTGAAGCTCACTAACCCGTCTGGCCGAAGCAAATGCCATCAGAAAAGCCGTCTTATATGTGAGAAAATGCATATCCACCTGGGATAAAGGTTCGAACGGCACCCCCCCCCCCCCCCCCCCCCACCGCCCCCCCCCCCCCCCCCCCCCCCCCAAGCAAAGCAGCACCCACGAAAGATTCCATCGTGGAGTAAGCTGCAAAGTCCGAGGCCTTTTCAAAGAAAAGTGCCGAACAAGCTTGGAGAGGTAAGGATTAGTGCCGATACGACGCTTCCCCACATAAGAAAAAGTCTCTGAAAGCATAGACCTGTAACCCTTGAATGTAACAGGCTGGAGACCCCGAGAATCAAACAGATATACCAGAAACTCCGCAATCTGTGAAATCGAAGGATTGGCATAATCAACAGAGTGATCAGCACACCATCGACAGAAGACCTTCCATTTAGCTGCATAAGCTAAACCAGTGGAGTGCCTCCTTGAAGAAGAAATGCACTCCACTGCTCGTCTCGAAAAACCTCTACGGAGGAGACAGGACCTGACAAAAGATATGCGTGAAGGCACAATGAAGTTGGGTCGACGTGAAACCTCCTCGGGCGACATTGACAAAGAAGGTCGCGACGTAGCGGGAGACGTGCCGGAACCGCCGCCATCAGCGAGCGGAGCTGATTGATCCACACCCGCTGAGGCGACAGGGGAGCGATCAGAATGATTCGACAACTGCAGGTTCTAATTTTGGCGAGAACCTGAGGAAGAATTGGAACCGGCGGGAAGGCGTAGCCGACTAGACCGTTCCAATCGAGTGACAGAGCGTCCACGGCAAAAGCCAGAGAATCTGGACACGGGGACACGAAAGTGTCCACCTTATGGTTCCAACGAGTCGCAAAGAGGTCGATGTGGGGACGTCCCCAGAGATCGCAAAGCGACTGGAACACTGCCCTGTGAAGCATCCACTCGGTGGAAATAACCCTGCCCTGTCGGGACAGGGAGTCGGCTAGGACGTTCAGACGGCCGGTAATGTGACGAACAACCACTCCGGCGTGAACATCCTGAGCGAGCAGTAGAAGATCCCGAGCTAACTCGTACATCGGAAGCGAGTGCGTGCCGCCCTGGTTCCGAATGTAAGCAACCACTGTCGAATTGTCGGATAGTAGAAGGACCTGGCGATTCGACAGGTGAGGGATCCACTGCCTGAAACTCAGAAGAAGAGCAAGAAGCTCCTTCTGGTTGATGTGTAGAGCTGCTTGATCCTGGTCCCACTTCCCGTGTAGGGAAAGACCGAGAGGATCCAACGTCGCACCCCATCCGAGATCGCTGGCATCTGCCGTCAGAACGCGATTGGACGTGGGTAAGTCCAGCGGAACACCCTGTGTAATCCACTGAACATCTGTCCAGGGAAGAAGGTGAGGATACAGAGAGTCCGGAAACGGAAGCACCTGATCCAGAGAATCTACATTCGGCCTCCAACGACTGAGCAGAAAGTGTTGGAGAGGTCTGACAAGCAGCCGACCTAGAGGAATGAGATCCGTCACCGAACCGCAGAGACCGATCAGCCGGAGAAAACTCCGAGCGTTCGCGGACCTGGACTGGGACAGAGTCAGAGCAAAAGCTGAGAGAATCACAGCCTTGGCCTGGGGAACAGCCGCCAAATTGAATTTGGTTTGGAAAGACTTCCCCAGATGACAAAACGACTGAGAAGGGACCAGGTCCGACTTCTCCTCGTTGACTCTGAATCCTAGCGACGTGAGCAAGCTCAACAGAGTGGCGACATCCGATTCCAGTAAGGCAGCATTGGAATGCCTCTGGAGGATATCGTCCAGATATGCCGAAGTAGTGACCCTGGACTGTGTGCGAAGGAACGCTATCACATGCAACATCAGTCTGGTGAACGCCCAAGGAGCCAGGTTGAGGCCGAAAGGCATGGCCTTGAACTGGTAAACTCACCCCAGAAAAGCGAACCTGAGATACTTCCGTGACGCCCGATGCATCGGAACGTGGAAGTAAGCGTCTCACAGGTCGATGCTGGCTGCGAAATCTCCCTGGTGAATTGATTGGCGGACCGACCTAAAAGTCACCATGCTGAACTTGGGAGAAGCAGAAGGGTACTTGTTAGGCTTGGAACGGCCCTTGCCTCCCCGAGAAGGCTGATCAAGCTGACGAAACAGCAGCTGATCTTTGGAATGACGTAGGACGTCATCCCGGACCGTCGACACGGAACCATGGAAAAGTTGCGGACCTGCCAAAGAAGCAGATCGAAGAGTAGCAAGCTGCTCCTCGGGAAGGGATCATCCTGTGTCCAGCACAGCGTCCCTTCGAACTAATTCCAAATTAGCCGTGTTACAGGCATGCGTGTGAGTAAGGTGCATAAGCGCCTTGGACAGCACACGCAAAGGAGCCTGTACCTCGTCAAACTTATCTGGAGGCAGATAAGCAGCCAAAGCTGAGACGACGTGATCTGAGAGAGAAAGCATGCCAAGCATCTCTCTAGATAAGCCCAACGTGGACTCCAGAGTCGTCATTGGAATGACGGCAGACTTGGGCTTGGAAAGCCCGAGGGAAGTGGAGTCCTGATCCAGAACCGTCAAAGCCTGGCAGACTGACGGATTGGCGGAATCGTAGGAACGATAACGCACAGGAGGCAAAAAGGTGTCAACCCTGGTGAAGAACGAAATCTTCAAAGCCTTGGAATTCAGCTTGGCATCCAATGCTGAAAAAGCTTCAACCACCTGTACCGACTGGCACGGTCGAAGGCGCCCAGAAGCAGGTTGCTCCATAGGCTGGTGGCGCGTGACCGATGATCGCGGCCAGGCTGACACTGTCGGCTGGTTAGCAGGTTTGAGCTCAGACAGAAACCCAAACACAAAGTCAAGAGGCGCCCCCAAGTCTGAAGACTGCTGGCCCTCGACCTCAAGCATGTCGGACTCCTCCCCAGAGTCGGAAGACACATAGCCCATCATGGGCAAACCAGCCGATGCCTCCCATGGTGTCAGGACACCATAGGAATCGGAAACCGGCCTGTTTCCAATCCCAGGAGGCGGCGCCATAGGAGACGCCTGGAAACCACCCATAGCCTCGCTGGAAGCAACAGGAAGGCTCTTAGAAAGAACCTGAGTGAGTAAGGAGAGGGCCTCCCTAAGCTCACTGCCTGTACCGACCGGTTCGACAGGGGAGCGAACCGGCAAAGTGGCTTCACCTCTGACCCTCTTAACCAGCGAAGGGTCACGATCCTCCAAAACACCCGACGTGGGACGACGGGCGGCAGCCGAAACATCTGAAGGCAGACGTGTATAGGGGTACGATGCACCCCGAGGATCAATATTGCGAGAACTCATGAGAGTCACCGCGGACCTCTGCGGGGCAGAAGGTCCAGGCTGCACAAAAGGCGTTGGTCCCCCAAAACTGGTCGTGTGACCAGAGTGAGTAGACGGAAACGCCACGGAGTTCATAGTGTTTCCACTACGAACATCCGAATCCAAAGACACAACTGTGGTGCTCGACGGCGAAGAGACCACAGCGATGGGCTCGGCCGGCAGCCCCTTCCAACTTCGCCGAGTTGAAGTCAGGGAAGGCTGAGGCCGATGTCCCACGTCTACAGTATCGGACAGTCCTGCAGTCCCCTGCAGCGAAAAGCCGAGGCCGGCTGAAACAGACAACGAAGCAGATGGGCCAGCAGCAGTAGTAGATACGTCGAGAGTTGTTGAGGCTGGTGAAATAGTGGAGAGAGCACACCGGCTCGGCTCCGAAGGAGGAGTCACAACCCTAGTGACAGCCTCAGATGTCGACTGGAGGGGGACCGTAGTCCCAGAACCAGGCATCTCTACACCAGAACACTCAACAGCTCCCGCAGTATCCACCACAGGAAAAGACTGCACATCCCCCACGGAGGAGGAATAACTCTCACCAGACAAAGTCGGCTCGGGAGGCCCCGAACGACCACGTTCTCCTTTCCCGCGGGAGCGGGAGGCACGGCCACGAGAACGAACGACACGGTTTACTGACGCCCAGAAGGTGGAAGACCATGTTCCACAGACATCACACGGCCGCTCGGCCGAACACCCATTACAGGAGGAACAAGACGAATGTACATCGTCCACATGCTTTGGCAGCAGACATTGCCCACAAGGAATTGTCCTGGGCATGATAGAGGTGAGAGGAGCAGAGAAGGTGAGATGAGAAAACAGAACACCCCCAAAGAAGAGAGAAAGGTGACAGAAACAAAGACCCCAGACGGTCGACCGAGAACCACACAACAGGAAGACTACTCTCAAAAGAAAGAAGAAACACTGTAGGAGTGGTACCCCGCTGACACCTAACTCTAACACAATTAGAAAATTTTGCAAAAAAAGCATTACCAATAATTGTGAAAAATCTATGTCCGAACCGCGTGGCACGCGAAATTCGCGCGCGACTCGAGAGAGAGCAAATAAATATACATTATGGACATATAATAGAAAAGAGAATATAAAACACTGTTCCTGAGAATACAAAGGATACACTGTGGTATAATGAATCAGGAATCATCAAACATCGAGCTGGTGGAACACTGATAAGAGTGCAAAAACATCTCGACACGAAGCGGATTTTAAAAAGAATGAGTCTTTAGAGACGGTATATGCACACTGGCAACAGAAGTCGTGGAGTTGTACTTGGGAGAGAGCGTCCCGTACTGGGTCTGCGCCGGTTGCACTCAACCCAGTTTTGGCTTATTTTTATTGGTGCTTTTGCACCACTTTTCTTTCCCAACTTGCTTGGGAAAGACAAAAATAGAGAGTATTTTATCCGAGTTAGGGACTTCCACTGTAGTGCAAGCCTGTAGTAAACAATTGTGAGTAGGTTGATAAGAAATGTCACTGTTTCAGATATATTTTTAACTATGAGTACACATGCATTGAATGACATCGTATTCAAGAGATTTTGTTGGTTAGTTGAATGTTTCTCCAGTATTATACGTCTCCTGCTTTGCATTTTAATATTTAAAAAAATACATCTCCATATAACATTAGTTCTGCGGAGCAGACGCTACATTCAGATCAATGAACTGTATATAACATATGACACTCTGGGTTGGATCCCCATGGCTATGTTCCTTATAATTCATAGTCCCATCAGAAAAATAATTCTCTGAGAATCAAAACCATTTTTTTTGGCCTAATAGGGTGAAATTTCTGAAAAAAAAAGTATTCAGCCATTTAAAGGATTAGATATTGAACCATCCAAGTCCAGTATTATTTATTTTCAATTATGAACAAATGAACAAGTGAGCACAGCTGATCATGTTACAACTTCAAAGTAGACATCATGTTTATCTTAATGAAGATAAATCCTTATCTACGCGTACCTGTCTTTGATATGAACTTCAAAATAGACATCACTTTTATCTTTAGTGAAGATAAATCATTTATATTTTCACAAGTGAAGATAAAATTATTCTCTAATTATTATTTCACATAATTTTACATTAATTTATGGGAATGCATATAAGAAAGAGTATATTCTTAATTTATCATACATTAATAAGAAAACATATTATTAACAAAATCTGGACAACAAAATATTTATATTAATTGAAAATATATTGGTTATTGATACTTTGGGATTCCAATTTTTGAATTTCTGCTACACTGAAGCCTGGAAATAATCAATCTGTCATTTGCAGATGGAGGTCCCCAGAAGGTGATTTTGCTGATGCTATCCCATACAGTGGGCTAGAATCTCCCAATACATCCTCTGAGTTTCTCTTTCTGTTTAGGTCTGAGACTTGATTCAGATTGAGGTTCACAATGGCTTAATGTAGTAATGCTACCATGCTGTGCAGGGTAGCATCACCAAATTTACCCTCTGGGGACCTCATTCTGCAGATGACAGTCTGCTTATTTCCAGGCTTGGAGCCTACACCTGCTGGATTGAGATCCGATTTACTGCACTGGACAGAGATTTCATAAAAATATTGCAGAGTCAAGACAGAATCATTAACAACAAATGAAAAGAGCATTTGAGATGCAATATTTTCATGTTTCTTTTTTGACAGGTGAGATTCCTAAGTAGTGGGTGCAGAAAAGTGGACAAGTACTTTATATGCAGCAAGGCAGACTTGTCACTAAAGTATTAGTATGAATAAAATACCTACCACCCTCCATTATGGAATGAACTACTGGAACGTGAAATAGCGAGAACAGAGACAAAAAAAAATCTGTCAGCCTTTTTCATTAGAAATGAAAAATCAAAAATTCAAATTCTGAAAATTTGATGAGATACACATGGCAGTAGATTTATAATTTTTTTTCCACCCAATCAAATATTGTTTATGATATTCATAATTTCTGACAGAAAGTGCACGAACCAAAGTAAACTTTCAGCTCATGGACAATTGTGTTGCACCAACTGTCCTTAGCTGAAACTCTGATTGTGCTTCTTGTTCATTTTTTCTCACAAACTGTAAATAACTTTCAAGAGGAAAATCTACCTCAGGGTGTTTAAGCAGTACATGTAATCCACTCTCCACACAAAGTATGTAAATAAACATTTTGCCGAACTTGAGACACAAAAACATCAGACATGAGAAAAAGGTTTTATAATTCTTTTAAAAGTACTGAAGTGAACTGACTAAGTACAATACTATCTGTCACTGACATGACTTTTCTCATTCTGAATTTGCAATGAAATGGATTTAAATTTTAAGTGTGCTTTAAGTATAGTTTATTTTAGGTCATCAGTATTGACAGTGAACAGTGTTTAATATTTATTTTCCTATCAATAATATACCATTATTACTTAAATATTAACTCTGAGAAGACAAAACTGTTTTCTTTTAACCCTTTACCCAACGTAAAGGCCAAAACCGGCCAGTGCTATTCACAAAAATCGCCTATTAATTTTCATTATTTTTTCATTTTTTTTCAAATTAGTTATTCAAGAATTTTTTTGCAAGTGTCGTCTCCTTTTTAGGTTAGGTAAAGGGTTAAATGGTTGAGTGCTAGACGCACCATAATGGCAATAATGAAAAATGCTAAAACACACGTCAGTGGCTATACACTGTATGCATCAGCCTTCTGTTTTATTTGCAGCAGAAAGTGTTCATATAAAATTATTTTATAATAACTGCAACAAAATAATTATTCATACACAAAATCTGGCTGAACTAAGGCTCCCCAGCAGACATCATAGTATCTTTGAAAAAACAATACTCATGTTACAAAGCAAATATGAAAAAAATTATCAGCACTCTGCCAGTTTACCCTTTACCTAACACGAAAGGCAGATGACACTTGTAAACAAAATTTTCAAATAACTAATTGTTTTTCATTTTTTGCATCAAAAACATAGCTTATGACCCCTAGTTGCCATGAGGGGTCAAATGCTATGTTTCTGAGACAAAAATTTAAAATTGAATGGTGATTTTTGTGAATAATGCTGGCCAGTTTCAGCCATTACATTAGGTAAAGGGTTAACTCCTCATCTGATGTTATTGTCAGCAATACATCTACTCATGTCTTGGATTTTGGTATGATCTGGATTCTTTTAAAGAAAGAAAGTAAACTATGTTAACTGAAATCACACTCTGCCAGTAAAACAAATATTCATTTAACTGGAGCATTCAATTAAACTGAATTTGGTCATTTTTCAACATTATGGTAATAAATTCAATAATAATTATTTTATTATATCTTATTTGACAAGGCTCATGAAGTAGTTCCCATACAAATATTTATAAACATAATATAAATGTTTATATTGGAAATACTGAGGCCTATGAGTTCTGTGAAGTTGGAGAATTCTGAGCAGGCCTGAATATAAGCAACCTGTCATTTGCAAAATGGGGTCCCCAGAGGGTGAATTTGCTGATGCTATCCCATACAGTGGGCCAATTTATCCTCAAGGTACATCTTTCTGTTTTGGCTGAAGACCTTGATTCAGACTGAGGTTCACAGAGGGTAAATTTTGTGATGCAGCAGGGTTTGTATAGCATCACCAAATTCACCCTCTGGGGACCTCATTTTGCAGATGACAGTTTGCTTATATTCAGGCTTGATTCTGAGGTTGAAGCAAATATTATTAATTTCTACTGCTGGTGTGTACAAATCAGAAATTAAGGCACTCCAAACACAGTTAATCCTGTTAACTGAATAAAACTTCCAAACACAATACCATTTACCATACCTTCAGTACAAATTTAAGCTGCTAAATGCATATATGCAGTTAACAGCTTAAATCTGTACTTTAAGCTGTTAACTGCATATATGTGGCCACGATTAGCCATTAACTCCGGTTAATTGAATAAAAAATTGTGTGATATGTCAAGAAATTATCTTACCAATTACCAAATTCTCCTTTCCCATTATTTATAGACCTATTTGGTCTCAGTACATTCAATACAGGCATGCAGTCTGCTGGGTATTATATCTTATTTGACAGTGCTCCATGAGTGCTGCCAAACAAGTTATAATAGAATAAATGCTTACTTTTTCCCTAGAATATGGAAAGTGATTACATCTCTGTTAATTTAATACTTTCTTAATTGAATAATTCTCATTTGCAGAGCTCCACTGTATCAATTTCCACTGTGAATTTTTTTAATTTTCTTATAAATTATTGGAGTACGCCTGTTACCGAAGTACTGATATGCTGTTCTCATACTGTAAAAGTAATCATTAATCTCCTATCAGTACAGTAGAGAATGAATAAAAATAAATGTGAACTGAATAAAAGTTTTTATAGGTTTCTCAAGTATTCTGGAAACGAAAGCTACAAGAAGAGTATAAGCTGGGTCTAGAATATAATTCTATGGTGTTAAATTAGAACTTTAGTTTCACTTACCTTTTGCTTTTTCTTTTGATTTTGTTGCTGGAAGTTTCTGGCTTTTACCACCTCCTTTACCTGCTTTACCAGCACCTTTTGTTGAAGGTCGACTTTCCTGTTAATTTGAAATAAAAACAATAAACACTTCAAATGGAATTCAAATGGAATTATCAAAAATAGTTGGGTTGAGTTTCAATTCTGCAAAACAATAAATAATAAGAGGTTTCTTTATTAGCAGTCTGGAAATCTGGAGAGAATACATTTACCGATTGCAGAAATGTTTTACACAATACCCTTTGTCTAACATATTTGGCCAACTACAACAAGTACTTTTTGGCATTGAAATTTTATTCTTACAATGGAGCTCACTTAATTTGATATTTTTTTACTGAATATCTCTATTAAATGCATATAACTTTCAAACCATTTTCCATACCTTCAATACAAATTTGACCTGTTAATTAAAAATAGATTATAGAGTAAACTCCTGCTAATAGGATATATCTGTAATCAGTCAAAGAATTACTCTGACGACCACTAAAATCCAGCCCTTACTGATAGACAGTTTTGGCCTCACAACACATCCAAAACAGGCATTTAATTTATTATATCTTGTTTGACAGAGCTCAATGAGCTCTGTCGAACAAGATGTAATAGAATAAATGCTCAGATTATCACAAGATAGGAAAATGCCTCAGTTCATATTAACTGTATACTCCTGATACTTGAATATCTATGGTTATATTGTGAACACAACACAAGTATCAAGTCAATTTTAGCCAATCATTTATAATTATGCTGGCCATTTTAGAAGACTTCCTGACCTCAGGCATTGGTTACCAGGTTGTATTCTGTCAGTAAACAAGCACTGCTTCTCTTGCTGCCAGGGGTCAGTGTGATTTGTCCTTGGCAAGGCACTTAATCCAGATTGCTCAAACAGGGGTATAGTGACGCTGTGTACTTAGACATTATGGGGGTACGGCAATGCTGTGTACTTAAGCATACTGTATGTACAAGAAACTGTGAGACTCCCCAAATTACTATCTCACATAAGCAGGGTTCGCAATGGTTGAAGACAAGTGCAACACTAGTACCGTAGTACACAGCACCTCCATACCTCCACGTAGGCAATTGGGATTAAGTGCCTTGTCCACAAGAATTGGTTATCAGGTCCTTTTATACCAAAAGAGTAGAACTTGTTCATCATAGTTATCAAGTAATGCTTCACTCCCAGGGCTTCGAATGAGAAGTTCCTATTAGTTCAATTTATTTATTTATTGGTGTTTGAAGTCACTTTCAGCATCCATGGCTAAATCAAGTTATAAAATTGTTCATACCAATGCTGTATACCTGAGAAGACTAGTACCCAGGAATAGGTTATTTTTTTATTTATTTTTTGGAGTTTAATGACACTTTTGACAGCTGGAGTACCTGGCTCAGAGAACACTGAGCACTGGTGAACAACTGTCAGATTCCCTAACGTACTAACTCCACACAAGCAGGGTTAGCATTGGTTGAAGACAAGTGCACCATCGATGTGCAGTACACCTTTGTACACAGCACCACTGTGCCCTCGCGTGGGCAATCAGGATTAAGTGCCTTTCCCACAGGAATTGGTTACGAGGTCCTATTATACCAAAAGAGAAGAACTTGTTCACCATAGTTATCAAGCACTGCTTCACTTCCAGGGCTTCCCACTGAGAAGTTCCTATTTAAAAAATGAAACTGAAACTGAGAAAAATGACTGAAATAAATTAGCTTTTACGACAGTCAGCCTATAAGACAAATTCATGCATACTGTGTCACTTTGAAGTTAATTTATTCAGCCTTTACAGGCAACCAAGGCTTCGCTAGACACCACTTCCAAGTAGTGTAACTTCCATAAGACCACCAAAGAAAGTATGTTGGAACATGAGTTCTGTGTGTACATGTAAGATAAGAAACTCCCCCAAATTGGAACTAGATCCTAAGGGTTAAACTCTAGTAAATATATAAATACGATGTTTGTTTTTTTGACTACAGAATAGGTACTGGTTGCACCAAGAAGTGTATAACTGTACTCTCAAATTATAAATTATTTAACAACTGAAAATTGATTCTCACAACAGGAGCTGACATGAGAATCAAACCCAATTCTTGTGAATCATGATAAATTTTAAGGCCTGCTTTCAGCACCTTTGGCTCTATCATAACTGTAGGACAAGAATGATGTCAAGTTAAGTCAATTGCTTCTAAATATGGTGCCAACTTTAGAGGACCTGCACCCCAGGCACTGGTTATCTTATCCTATTATACCCAAGCATGGAAATAAGCAGACTATCATCTACAGAATGAGGTCTCCAGAGGGTGAATTTGGTGATGCTACCCTGCACAGCAGGGTAGCATTCCTAAATTTACCCTCTGTGAACATCAATCTAAATCAAGATTTCAAGCCTAAACAGAAAGAGGTATCAAGAGGATAAATTGGGGAATTCTAGCCCACTGTATGGAATAGTACCAGCATATTCACCCTCAAGGGACTCAATTCTGCAAATGATAGATTGCTTCTTTCGAGACTTGTTTGAAACTGGCCTTGTTTACTGAAGTTATCAAGCACTGCTTCATTTCTTGGGTTCCCACAATGACATGAAGAAAGGTGGAGTATTCATTCAACCCTATAGTCCTGTAGCGGTGAAGGGTAGAATTTTTATTGATACACTTTCATTTGATGTACTTAAAATTTTGCTAACCATTCACAAAATTTTGTTTTTTACAAATATTTATGCAAACTCAGATGAAAGGATTCAAACTCCAGTGATGCTTCATAAATGCTTCTTTTTATAAAACTCTTGTCTTCATTTTTCAAGGTATTTTCACCATTGAACAGACATGTTGAGCTGATGAACTTCAAAATGGAGAGACTGCTGAGTCAAAAAAGTGAGGTTTTGATTTTCATATGGTCCAAGGAGGAAATTCAATTTAATAGTGAGATTCTGTTAAAATGTCCAAATTTTCAGGCTTATTTAAAAGTAATTTATCCAGTGAAAGAGTGTTAGATTCTTGCAATGGTTTAATCTTCACCTGTGAAGGAAACATGGTACTTCCAAATTTTTTTTTAGTTTCTGTGATCTGTTGTATTATAATAAAGGTTTAGGCCATGGTTTGTTAACTTTCAGTTTAGCATTATTCCAGGTTATCTGAACA
This sequence comes from Pictodentalium vernedei, assembly GCA_031216915.1. NCBI lineage: Eukaryota > Metazoa > Mollusca > Scaphopoda > Dentaliida > Dentaliidae > Pictodentalium > Pictodentalium vernedei. Next base: position 189,555,269 of record CM062290.1, read on the forward strand.
AAATGCGGAATGAGGTTATTATTAATTATTAATTATACCCTCGTGGGGAAATGGCATAATGTATCCCTTTCCACAAGATGCATATTTTATCATTTTGCACTTAAACACTGCTTCCTTGCATGTGTAGGTTGTCTCATATAGTAGAATTTTCAATAGCCAAGGTTATATGCAGAACATCATATAACAACATGTACCATTAGTCAACATGTTACCCTTAATAACACCAGTGTATAGCCTCATTATTGCCAGATTGCTATAGCAATGATGAAGCAATAGTCTGACATTTCAATGGATGAGGAAGAAACATGAAATGGTGTATTCTCCTGGCCCTATAAAAGAGCTGACCCATTTGTGGCAACAATAATAAAGATAATGCATTATTATTTAAGACAAAAAACAAAATGAGGCAAAAAACACTGAACCGAAAATTAATTAACCATGGCCTAACCCACAGACAAGTAATGTATGTCATTGATCTACAAAGTGATCATGTTCACTGATTTTTCAATTTGGGGTGGAAATCATCACTTGAATGGTTGGAAAAGCCATGAGAAAGTTGCTTTCAACTCACACTTCCAAAATATTTTTGCCATCCCTGACGTATCGACTTTTGATAAATTATTAGACATGCGAGGAAGGTCCAATTAAAAATTATGTAATTGTTGAGAAAACACCTATGTCATTAGTAGAAAATAAAGCAAAGTTTCCTTTTTTGTTATTTTTAATAAATGGAAACAACAGACAGTTGAAACTTGACTTTTTTTATGCCAAGCTAATTAGAAGCAACTAAGCAACTGTCCACTTTGGCTTTTTGTTTAGCGAAAGTGTCTTTACAGTAATTTGCACGTTTTCAATCTTCAAAGGAAAATAATTAGCAAATCTTACCTCCTAGACTATTATATTAATGGAAAGTATATTGTCTGTATTATACCACAATGCACACACATGAACAGAAAAAAAGTTTCCGAACATCAAAATATGGTGAAAACACTGTTTTCTTATTTTTAAATGGGTTCAGTGTCAAAATGTCATCACAGATAAGATACTTTCCATTTGATAAACAGATAACGAGGACTATCTGCATGACATACAAGCGCCCCACTTATTTACAAAACTGATCCACCGCTGGATTGATTTTTTTTATTTTGGGGAGTTGATGGCAACTTTCAGCATCTATGCCCTTCTATGGCTATTTGGCAATCATATTCAATGCAAGTTTAGTCAATCTTTTATACCTATGTTAACCAATTTAAATTGCACCCCTGGAATTGGTTAAAGGGTCATCAGCAAAGATTTTTTTCTACCATGGTGAACAAGCACTATTCCATATCCCGAGTTCCCAAAGGAAACTTCTAGATTCACTGTCAAAATAGGGTACAGGATCCTACTGTGTAACTTTCTGACATCATGCTCTACAACTTTACGAATCTACTGTACAGTAGACAATAGATTTGGATGATATTCAAAAGAAAGGTTCCTTTTTGCTAATCCTGACCAAAACATGGATATAAAGTCAAGTCCCGCCAATGTTGTATAAATATATAACTTGAGTAGTATACCTTACTGATATAATTACATTTGGTGCAGGAAATGTGCACATAGATAAATACTCATTGCCATTATACATATTTGCACAATGCTGTGCAGTTGAATGTAAAAAAAGAACAATAAAATGAATCAGGTAAATAAAAACCCTCTTTATTGAATAGCCTCATTGTCAGTGATTTTTTTTTTTTCAAATAACAGGGGTATTCAATTAACCGGAATTTGTTCTGTGTTGCAGTGATAATCATAGCATTTATTCTATTATGTCACGTTCCAGAGAGATCTGTCAAACAAAGAATAATAGATGAAAAGCCTACATTAGGTGTACTGAGATCAAATCGGCCTAGAGACATGGGAAATTTGCTGGCTGTCACAGTAAACAAGTACTGTTTCACTTCCTGGGGGTTATCACAGAAAGTATAAATTTTATAGTAAATTTCCTTTCTTATTATACCTACCGCAATTGTTTACTACAGGCTTGCACTACAGTGGAAGACCCTAACTCAGATAAAATACTCTCTATTTTAACCTTTCTCAAGAGATTTGGGAAAGAAAAGTGGAGTAAAAAACTCCACGAAAAAATAAGCCAAAACTGGGTCGAGCACCATTGGCACACACCCAGTAGGGGACGCTCTTCTCTTAGTACAATTCCACGACTTCCGTTAACCAGAGTGCAAGGCAGTCATCAAGTTATTCTTTTGAGTCCACCAACATAGGAGTTATGTGATCAGTGGGGAGGAAGGATTCTTACCCGAATAAGAAGACGGGAGGGCCTCCATGTAAACAATTGCGGTAGGTATAATAAGAAAGGAAATTTACTATAAAATTTATATTTCTTATCAACCTACCTTACAATTGTTTACTACAGGCTGAATAGACAATAAGATGGAGGGAATCACAAAACCAACCCACACATAACTCAATTGCACTGGAACTGTGGATAGAGGAAGAGGTCCCTAGGCCTATCAAACCATAGCATCACAAACATTAGTAAAACACAATGAGAGATGAGGCGTATGGTGATGTGCGATGCACAGACAGAAAGGGCAGTAACAGCACGGAGCTGGAACTGACCTTGTAAGAAGCTGAATGGCTGGGATAGACAACAGCCCGAGCAGAAGAAAGAGGGCCCGTAGAACAAAGGTCCTCTGCCTGCTCCTGCAACTGTCGCAGATAAGTGGAGAAAGTAGCATTTCTCCAGTAGGCTGCCAGCATAACATCCGACAACATGATGGAGTTAGTATAAGCCCCAATAGGTAGACAATGCACACACCTCGTGGAAGAGAAACGATTGGTAATACAATTGCCAGGTGCTAGACGAGTGGAAGCAGCATGAACAGCAAGACAGATCCATCGAGAAATGGATTTAGGAGAGATCTTCTGTCGACCAGGAACAAGAGACAGAAAATCGAACTAACCCTTCCAAATGAACAGAGCAAAGGGTGTTAACCCTCAACAGAAGGAAGAGTCTCGATACAGAAAGAAGGCGGAGAAGTTTCCGGTACCTGATGCTTGGCCAGAAAGGAGCAAATACTGGGAAACATAACACTCATGGGAGAGCACCAGAAAAAGGGCAGGTCAACCGAGAGGGAGTGAAGCTCACTAACCCATCTGGTTGAGGCAAAAGCCATCAGAAAAACTGTCTTGCATGTGAGAAAATGCATATCCACCTGGGATAAAGGCGCTAATGCACCCCTTCCCCCCCCCCCCCAAGCAGAGCAGCACCCAAGAAAGAGTCCATCTTAGAGTAAGCTGCAAAGTCCTAGGCCTTTTCAAGGAAAAGTGAAGAATGGAGAGGCAAGGATGAGTGCCGATACGATGCTGTCCGACATACGAAAAAGGTCTCCGAAGCATGGACCTGAACCCATTGCTGGAGACCGCCAGAATCAAACATATACCAGAAACTCTGCAATCTGTGTGATCGAAGGAGTGACAGAAGCAACAGAGTGATCCACACACCATCGACAGAAGACCTTCCACTTAGCCGCAGAGGCTAAACCAGTGGAGTGAGTGCCTCCTTGAAGAAGAAAAGCAACTTCACTGCTCGTCTCGAAAAAAAACACTACGGAAGAGGAGACAGGACCTGACAAAAGTTGGGTCGACGTGAAACCTCCTCGGGCGACCTTGGCAAAGACAGTCGCAACGTAGAGGGAGACGTGCCGGAACCGCTGCTAGCAGTGAGCGGAGCAGATTGATCCACACCCACTGAGGCGACAGGGGTGCGATCAAAAGGATTCGACAACTGCAGGTTCGTATCTCGGCTAGAACCTGAGGCAGAATCGGAACTGGCAGGAAGGCGTAGCCGACAAGACCGTTCCAAAAGAGGGACAGAGCATTCACGATGAAAGCCAGAACATCTGGACACGGGGACACTACAGTGTCCACCTGATGGTTCCAACAAGTCGCAAAGAGATCGATGTGGGGACGACCCCAGAGATCACAAAGAGACTGGGACACCGCCATGTGGAGCACTCGGTGAAAAAGAACAGTGTACACCTCGGTGGAAAAGAACCTGCCCCGTTGGGACAGGGAGTCGACTAGGACGTTCAGACGACCGGGAAAGTGACGAATCACCACTCCGGCGTTGACATCTTGAGCGAGCAGTACATGATCCTGAACCAATTCGTACATGGGAACATAGTGTGTGCCTCCCTGGTTCCGAATGTAAACAACCACCGTCGAACTGTCGGACAACAGAAGGACCTGACAATTCGAAAGACGGGGGATCCACTGCCGGAAATTCAGAAGAAGCTCCTTCTGGTTGATGTGAAGAGCTGCTAGATCCTGGTCCCATGACCCATGAAGGAAAAGACCTAGAGGATAATGTCACACCTCATCCGATATCGCTGGCGACTGCTGTCGGAACACGATCGGATGTGGGGAAGTCCAATGGAACTCCCTGCATAATCCACTGAACATCTGTCAAGGGAGAAGGTCACGAGGAAGAGACTCCGGTAACTGAAGCACCAGCTCCAGAGGATCGACATTCGGCCTCCAACGACTGAGCAGAAAGTGTTGGAGAGGTCTGACATGCAGATGACCTGGAGGAATGAGATCTGTCACCGAACCACAGAGACCGAGCAGCCAGGGAAAGCTGTTGCGGACGTGGACTGGGTCAGAGTCAGGGCAAAAAGCTGAGAAAACCACAGCCCTTGCCTGGGAAACGGCCACCGTATCCAGTTGAGTACGGAAGTCCATCCCAGATGACAAAACGACAGAGAAGGGACCAGGTCTGACTTCTCCCCATTGACTCTGAACCCTAATGACGTGAGTAGGCTCAACAGAGTGATGACATCAGACTCCAGAAAGGCAGCATTGGAATGCCTCTGGAGGATATCGACTAGATAAGCAGAAGAAGACACCCTAGACTGTGTGCGAAGTAAGACTAACACATGCGCCATCAGACAGGTAAAGGCCCAAGGATCCAGGTCAAGGCCAAAGGGCATGGCCTTGAACTGGAAAACATCCTGGGGAATGGAGCGGCGAATCGACCTGAAAGCCTCCATGCTGAACTAAGGAGCAATGATAGACTGCGTCAGGGTACTCAGATCGATAACCTGTCTGAGTCGGCCATCCTTCTTCGGCACCAAGAACAGGCGGGAATAAAATCCCACTGAAAGAAAGTTCTTGATGACCTCGATCACCCCCTTTGAAGGAGACTGCCCATTTCCGTGATCAAAAGTTCCCAACGTGTAACATTGAAAGGGACTCATGTTGGAATAAGCACTCTCGACTGAGTGGAATGCCTCAACCTGGAACGAATTTGAGGTGACTACTGCCGACGCCTACCCTTGCCCTATGAGTGAGTAGAGTGGCGGCAGGAGGATCAGCCCTTAGCTTCACAGAGGAAGCAGAAGGGTACTTGTTAGGCTTTGGACAGCCCCTGCCTCCAACAGAAGGCTGATCAAGCTGACTAAGCAGCAGCAGATCAATGGAATGACATAGGGAGTCATCCCGGACCTTCGCCACGGAACCATGGAATAGTCGCGGACCTGCCGATAGAGACAGATTGAAGAGCAGCACACTGCCCCTCAAGAAGGGAACGGCTTGTGTCCAGCACAGCGTCCCTGCAAACTAATTCCAAGTTAGCACTGTTACAGGCATGTGTGTGAGAAGATGCATGAGTGCCTTGGACAGCACACACACAAAAAACCTGTTCGTCGTCAAACTTATCTGGGAGCAGATAAGCAGCAAAGCAGAGACCACGTGACCGAAGAGAGAAAGCATTCCAGCATCTCTCCCGATAAGCCCAACACGGACTCCAGAGTCTCCACATGAAAAATGGCCGGCATGGGAGTTGGAGGCCTGATCCAAGACCGTCAAAGTCTGGCTGACTGATGAATTGGCGAAATCGTGGGAACGATAATGCATCAAAGGCAAAAAAGTGTCAACCCTGAAAAAGAACAACGTCTTCATAGCCTTGGAACTCAGCTTAGAGTCCAAAGCTGTAAATGCTTTAACCACCTGTACCGACAGGCACAGTCGAAGGCACCCAGAAGCAGGTTGCTCCACAGGCTGTAGGCGCGTGACCGATGATCGCTGCCGGGCTGACAGTGTCGGCTGGTTTGACGGTTTGAGACCTGGAAGAAACCCGAACACAAAGTCAAGAGCTGCCCCCAAGTCAGAAGACTGTTGGCTCTCGACGACAGGGATGACGCACTCATTCCATGAGTCAGAAGACACATAGCCCATCATGGGCAAACCAGCTGACGCCTCCCATGGTGTAGGCACACCAGAGGGATCAGAAAGCGGGCTGTTTCCAATCCCTGGAGGTGACGGCACAGGGGGGCGCCCGGAAACCACTCGTAGCCTCGCTGGAAGCAATGGAAAAAGGCTCATGGACAGAACCTAAGTGAGCCAGGAGGGCCTCCCTAAGCTCACTGACTTGCTGGTTAAATGGTCTGGTGAGAGGCTGATACTCTCACCAGACCATTTAACCAGCAAAGGGTCATGATCCTCAAATACACCCGATGCGGGGCGACGGGCTGCAGCCGAAAACATCTGAAGGCAGATGTGTATTGGGGTATCACAGACCCTGAGGATCTACAGAGCGGAAATTCAGGAGAGTCGCCGCAGACCTCTGTGGGACAGAAGGTCCAGGCTGCACAAAAAGCGTTGGTCACGCAAAAAAGGCCATGGGACCAGAGTGCGTGGACGGAAATGCCACGGAGCTCATGGTGACCCCACCATGAAAATCCGAATCCAATGAGAAAAACTGCGGAACTCGATGGCTGAGAGACCACAGTAGAGGGTTCGACCGGCAGCCACTTCCGACTTTGCCGAGTTGAAGTCAGGGAAGGCTGAGGCTGATACCCCACGTCTACACTACCAGACACCTCTGCAGACCCCTGCAGGGATAAAACTGCTGTGCTCAACGGCTGAGAGGACACAGCAGGGGGTTCGGCCAGCAGCCCCTTCCGACTTCGCCGAGTTGAAGTCAGGGAAGGCTGAGGCTGATACCACACTACAGACATCACTGCAGACCCCTGCAGGGAGAAGCTGAGGCCGGCTAACACGGTGACCGATGACGTTGTAGATGGAACAGCAGTAGCAGCAGATACGATAGGAGCTGATGAAACTGGCAGAAAAGGGGAGAGAGCAACCTAGCTGGGCCTCTAAAGGAGGTGTCACAATCCTAGTGACAGCCTCAGATGTTGACTGGAGAGAGCACATAGACCGGAACCAGGCATCTCTTCACCAGACATCCAACAGCACCCACAGTATCCACCACGGTAAAAAACTGCACATCCCCCACGGAGGGTGAATAACTCTCACCAGACGTGGTTGTGTCAGGAGGACTCAAAACGACAGCATTCCCCACACTCCTGCAGATGCGGGAGGAGCTGCACATCCCCCACGGAGGGGGTATAACTCTCACCAGATGTGATCGTGTCGGGAGGCCCCATATCGACAGTGCCCCCCCACCCCCCTCCTGGGTGCAGGAGGAACAGCCATGAGAACGCACCAAAAGCGAGGGCAAAAGGCATTGCTCTAAAGAAACTGAACTGGATATAACAGAGGTGAGAGCAGTAGAAGAAAAAGGTGAACTCAACAGATACAGAAAGTAGAACACCACCCCCAACTACAAGAAAAGATGGCAGAAAAAAGAACCGGTGGGTATACAACCAGACGGCCGACAGGGATCTAAATGAAAGTGTCAATGACACTGTAGCTTAACTTGTGTGTTGTGTTTGATGAAAAGGATAATGTTCAACGTTTATGAAAGGATTATGAAATAAGACAAGAATTGTGATAATTGGGAATATGTTCATTTCTGTTCTCTGTATGCTATGTTTTTGATAAAAGATAATATGAGGTGTACACTGTACTAAAGAGCTGAGGGGTGGGTTAATATGACCTCACAGTTAATGTATGTGGCCCTCACAGTTAACGTATATCAATGAAAGTTACCAAGTTACAGTGAAATTATTCCAAAACAAGTCATCCTATCAAGTTACATTGAAATCCCTTCATAAATATGGCCTGTAGACTGTGCTAAAGGTTTTCGGGCTTCGGGCCCCTGGAGCCGTCAGTTTCCCAATTGCGTCCAAAGGGGACGTTCTCATCTAGACATTATATGAAGTCAACCTACCAAGTTATAATGAAATCCCTTCATAAATATGACCTGTAGACTGTGCTAAAGGTTTTTTGGCTTTGGGCTTGGGCAGCCATCATGGTTGAATGATCACAACCAAAAGGGGACATTCTCATCTGGCTCTGGAGTGATCCTACGAAGTTACAATGAAATCCCTTCATAAATATGACCTGTAGACTGTGCTCAAGGTTTTTGGGCTTCAGGCCCCTGAAGCCATCACAGTTGACCAATCACGACCAAAAAGGGATGTCATCATCTAGGCATTATATGGAGTCAAACTAACAGGTTATAATGAAATTCTTCCATAAATATGACCTATAGACTATGCTAAAGGTTTTGGGGTTTTGGGCTCGGGCAGCCATCAAGGCTAAATGATCGTGACCAAAAGGGGACGTGCTCAACTAGACGTTATTTGGAGTCATCCTACCAAGGTACAATGAAATCCCTTCCTGAATATCACCTGTAGACTGTGCTAAAGGTTTTCAGGCTTCAGGTCTCTGTAGCCGTCACAGTTGCCTAATGGTGTCCGAAAGGGGCTGTTCTCATCTAGACATTATATGAAGTCAACCTACCAAGTTACAATGAAATCCCTTCATAAATATGAACTGAAGACTGTGCTAAAGGTTTTCGGGCTTTGGGCTCGGGCAGACATCATGGTTGAATGATCGCAACCAAAAGGGGACATTCTCATCTGGGCATCAGCTGGAGCGATCCTACGAAGTTACAATGACATCCCTTCATAAATATGACCTGTAAACTATGTTCATTTTTGGGCTTTGGGCACCTGTAGCCATCACAGTTGACCAATCACAACCATAAGGGGATGTCATCATCTAGGCATTATATGGAGTCAACCTAACAGGTTACAATGAAATCCTTCCATAAATATGACCTTTTGCCTATGCTAAAGGTTTTTGGGCTCGGGCACCCATCAAGGCTGAAGGATCACGATCAAAATGGGACGTTCTCATCTAGACATTATTTGGAGTCATCCTATCAAGTTACAATGAAATCCCTTCATAAATATGACCTGTAGACTGTTCTAAAGGTTTTCAGGCTTCGAGCCCCAGTAGCTGTCACAGTTGCCCAATCAGGACCAAAAGGTGACTTTCTCATCTAGACACTGTAAGAAGTCAACCCACCAAGTTACAATGAAATTCCTCAATAAATATGACCTGATGACTGTGCTAAAGGTTTTCGGGTTTTGGGCTCGGGCAGTCATCACGGTTGGCAGAGCACGCCCAAATGGGGAAATTCTCATCTAGAGATCATAAGGAGTCATCCTACCAAGTTACAATGAAATCCCTCCACATTAAACATGACCTGCAGACTGTGCTAAAAGTTTTTGGGTTTCGGGTTTGGGCAGCCATCACGGTTGATAGATCATGCCCAAAAGGGGACGTTCTCAACTAGGCTTTATACAGAGGCATCCTACCAAGTTACAATGAAATCCCTTCATAAATACGACCTGCAGACTGTGCTAATGGTTTTCGGGTTTTGGGCTCGGGCAGCCATACCGGTTGCCCGATCGTGACACCAAAAGGGGATGTTCTCATCTAGGCATTATACAGAGGCATCCTACCAAGTTACAATGAAATCCCTACATAAATACGGCCTGTAGACTGTGCTAATGGTTTTCGGGTTTTGGGCTCGGGCAGCCATACCGGTTGCCCGATCGCGACCAAAAGGGGACGTTCTCATCTAGACATGACCCCAAACCTGCATATGAAATTTTGTGACGATCAGACAAGAACTGCGGGGTGTAGCCCATGCTAAAGGAAAATGTGAATAAACTCACAGACTAACAGACTTCCGCACGTGTGATGGCAATAGCTTATCTTGACTATGTCAAGTTAAGCTAAAAACAGAAATTCAACCCTCAACAGAGTGAAGAAATCCTGTCCATACAGTCCCTCATTGACACCTAACTCCAATAATATTAAAATTTATCAACCGAAAATTTTTTGTCCGAACCACACAGAACGATTTAGAAAATCAGGAGCGAAATCGGAAAATATATATAAAATTCAATAAAAATGTGGTTGAAAATATTAACGAGAATATATAAAACACAGTACTGTTATTATACGATCTTCAGATCCATAATTCCAGTCACAGAAAACCATTATCGACGAGTTGAATTATCACTGTTTCGTAATGCAAAATGGAGCCACATCCTTCATGTGCCGCGGACAAAAAAAGAATGAATTGATGACTGACTGCCTTGCACTCTGGTTAACGGAAGTCGTGGAATTGTACTAAGAGAAGAGCATCCTCTACTGGGTGTGCGCCAATGGCGCTCGACCCAGTATTGGCTTATTTTTTTGTGGTGTTTTTTACACCACTTTTCTTTCCCAAATCTCTTGGGGAAAGATTAAAATAGAGAGTATTTTATCCAAGTTAGGGTCTTCCACTGTAGTGCAAGTTAAGCCTGGAAATAAGCAATTTGTCATTTGCAGAATGAGGTCTCCTAAGTGTGAATTTGCTGATGCTATCTCATACAGTGGGCTAGAATCTCCTAATTTATCCTTTGTGTACCTCTTTCTGTTTAGGCCTGAGGCCTTGATTCAGATTGAGGTTCATAGAGTGTAAATTTGGTAATGCTATCCTGCTGTACAGGGTAGCATTACAAAATTCTCGCTCTGGGGACCTCATTCTGCAGATGACAGCCTGCTTATTTCCAGGCATGGTCTTGTATGACAAGAGTGGACACATTTGAGGGCACTGCTGTCCAATGACTCACTGAACAACTTGAGTATTACTTCCTTCCATTTCCATTCCACAAGTTAAGGACAAGCACCAATCCTCCTCCACATATTGTGTAGGGATCCATGGGGAGTTCACATGTTGATTGCAGTTATCAATAAATTGCATCAAGGAATTATCAAACTCCAGGTTACTGCAAACCATACACTCCCACAACTGAAAGCATGCCTTCACTCCCCCCTCCCCCCACACCTTCTGCTTCTCCCAAAAGTAATACACAGCTATTGGAAGTTGTGCAGTTGAAGACAAACAACACCAGAACCACGACAAAGCATGTAATGTACAATGTAAATAGCACTTATTTGAAAGCTGAAAATTCCGTTATCATATGTTACCTTTTTCTTTTTTTTAATGGATGCTAAGGATACTTATATTTCATTTATTTTGTTGATAAAATATGTGTAAAGCAGGGAAAAAACCTCAAATAACCAAATGATAAATGATTCAGGCAAGCCTGTATTTCTATTTCTATTCTGAATTGGTATCACTGACAGTACTATTAAAATTTGTTACCAATGTGGTAAATGTCATTACATGTAATGCAACATTTCACTCTTACAATCAGAATCACACATATATAAGTCTATGAAATCACTTTATAGTTATGCTTTTCTCTAGTAAGCAGCCGTAAATTCCACACAATTGTCAATTTACAGAATCCTTATACAAGATTTGTTAGTTTCAGGAACATACAATTGGTAACGTGTGTTACATATAAAAATTTAATATTGACAGCATCTATAATACATATCCTTACATTTTATGTGCATTTATTGCATTCTTTATAATTTAAAATTATTTTCTAATTTTAGCTTGCTTAATCCAAGCAGTCTGGTAGAATTTTATCTAATCAGTCTGTTTTGTCTCTTCTTTAACTATGAATTTAAACAATTATATCTTGTTTGACAGAGCCTACTGAGCACTGCCAAACAAGGTATATTTTGTTAAATATCAAATTGCAGTATGGTAAATACTTACTGCTGAAAACTTTTACTATTTTCACATCAGAGTGCAGAGGGTTAAGACTGAGCAAAAGTGTGAAAGAGTGACGTATGTAAAATAGCCAATATGGACAAATGTCCCAACAGATGGCAGAAAATGCCATTTGTAACCCTTAATGTACTTTCAGAAAAATAGGGAGGAGAAAATTCCTCTTGGTAAAAGTCTATACAGACAATCCTCACATTATGGGAGTTCTTTCTAAAAGACTGATGAATGGCATACACTTAATGAAAGAAAATCTAGATATGACTAAAAATTTAATGCAAGTTGCCCAAAATCATTCTTGGCAATGAAATGGGTATGCGTTTTCTGTCACAACATACAAATAAACCATGAGACAAAAAAAATAACTTTACAATGATATTAAAGCCTTTGGCTAACATGACAAGATGACACTTGCAAAACAATTCCTGAAAAACTAAAAAAAAAAATAATTTTTTGTCTCAAAAACATAGTTTATGAAACCCTCACTGAGCTCATTCCCATGAATGGTAATATGCTATGTTTTGGAGGTAAAAATTTTAAAAATTAGAAAATTTGTATTTCAATTTTTTGCGAATAGCACAGGCTGGATATGGTTGTGTTAAGTTTGGTATAGTGTTAACCACTTTAAAGTTTGGTATAGTGTTAACCACTTTTAAATTCTAGAATGATACATTTTTGTACATCACTTCATTTGCTGATGAAATGCTGGTATATAATACACTGATGGGAAGGACAGTGAGACAATTTCCAACAGAAGTGGTCTGATGACAAAATACAGTGGAACCCTGTTAATTGAATGGACAGTTTGTGAAAGAAAATTATTCAATTAACAGGAGGATTCAATTAACATGGATTCAGTGACTTTCCTGTAGTTTGGAGATAAACCAAACATTTCTTCTATTACATCTTGTTCGACAGAGCTCTATGAACTCTGTCAAACAAAATATAATAATCGAATAAATGCCTGTATTATATGTTCTGAGGCAAAATGGATCAATAAACGTGGAATTTGGTGACTGTCAGGGTAATTTTTCCAAATATTAGGAAGACTTTTTATTCAATTAACAGACGTTTACTCTTATCTAAAAACAATGAACAGGTCAAATTTGTACAGAAAGTATGGTAAATGGGTTTGTGTTTGGAAGTTATATTCAATTAACAGGGATATGTAGTTAAGAGATATCCAATTAAGTGTGCTCTACTGCACTGCATGCATTTACATCTAATAATATTTCAGTGATGTTGTTCAGAAACTTGGAATTTTTATCATTGTGATATATTTGAGCTATAAAAGGCCCCACAAAGGAGATCTTCTGTTTCTGAGACCATTTTTGTAAAATTGCAAGTGGGCGAATGTGCTTCCGGGCATTTTTTTATTTTATATTTGTAAATATTTCTTTGCCATCAAAAGTTCATGTTCTTGGTTTGTTTTTTGTTTTAGGCCTCATAATCTACAGAATAGCATGTGTGTGGTGTATTTTGTCCTTTGAGTGCAATAAGGCTTTTTGCAATGTTAATCATTGCAAAGCCTCATTGCATTCAAGGAACAGATTCATCAATTTTTTTTAACTTGGGTAAAATATCAGACATAAACCATTTAATTTTCATTTTTTTTAATGTTTGCATTGGTTATAAAAAGAGAGCATGCGGCAGCCAAAAGGACTATGTGGGAGGGCCTGAGAAACAGATTTTTAATTTTTTTAGGCCTAAACTTCTCTTATTATTAGTGATAAGATTGTTACTAACACAGAAAAAGTTAAACCACAAATTATTTCCAGATAGAACAAAAAAAAAGAACAGTCTTCAAGCAGATTACAAAATCTAAGCACATTTTACTTACTTTCAATTTGAAAGTTTTTCCCATGATGGAGTACTTTTTCTTTTTTCCAATTAAATTATTCCATGAAAAATTAAAATATCTTCAAAGTACTCAATCAAAAACTAAACTTTCACAAATTCTTGTGTTGTGTGAAAGAAAATAAATGTGACATGTAAGCCTGCAGACTTCTAAATTTCAGTTGTTTTTTAAACTGATGAAATCTGACCAGTAAATTCCAGTCTTGAAATGCTGCAGAATACAATGGGACCATCAAGTTGAATAATCTATATGTAAACAAGTCTGATATTGTCAGACCATTGTCTGCTGCTAGGCTACTGAACAATACAGTACAAGACTGTCAACAGTTCTTATAGATCTGTCTTGCAATCAGTCTCTTGGCACCAGCAGGAGGTTATATGGAGACAGAGGGTCTACATAGGGGTTTATTTGTCACAAAATATTTATCTGTAATTCAGTTTCACCAATCTCTACCAAGAATAGTTTTGATAACTCAACAGAAATAGTGGAGCCCACTTAATTGGATTATTTCTTAACTGAGAAGCACTGTTAATGGAATATAAAACACAAAACAATTTACCTTCAATACAAATTGGAGCTGTTAATTAAATATAGGTTATAGAGTAAACTCCTATTAAGCCCCTGCACTCTGATGTCAAAATGGTAAATTTTTCAGCAGAAAATATTTTCCATAATGCAGTTTAATTTTTAACAAATAAACCTTAACTGGTTGAATTCATAGTTAAACAAGATGGAAACAGAGTGATGGGAGAAAGTTCTGTTGTACTACCCGAGTGGCAGAAGTTAACTGAAAAAAAAATTCTTTTGATATGCCACAAAATAGCCCCGACATTAACTAAATTTCACTTGTTTATAGACCTATTGGACTAGTGCACCCAAAAGAGGCATCTGATCTATTATATCTTTTAAAATAGAGCAAAGTGATGAAATCCTGGTTAATTGCACACTTTTGTTAATCAAATAATTTACACTCACTGGAAAAGTAGCTATTCCATTAACAGGGTTCCAATGTTATCAGTTTCTAAGTTATTAACAAGGTTTTACCTCTTGTGGAATCTTTGTTTAATTAACTATGTTAACCCTTTGCCCAATGCACACAATACCAGAATTTATTATTTTAATTACTGTTTTTCAAAATTTTTCAAAAGATTTCAACCAAACCATATCATGTGCTCCCTCATTGGAACGAGACCATCAAGCTCGTTCCAAAGAAGGGTCACATGATATGCTTTTACTTAAATTTTTGGAAAAATTAAAAATGAAAGTGTCAATGACACTGTAGCTCAACTTGTCAAGACAAAGACATGTACATGTATAGTATGTGACACAGCAATGACAAACATCTAGGTAATGACCTGATAACAAAGGTACATATAAAGTATTGTAATGGTCTGTACATGAATACTGACCTTTGCCTGTAACAAATGTATAGGTAAAGTATTGTAAAGGTGGGTGACAGTCAGATGCTGAACTAGAAAAAATCTTTGAGTCCCAGAGTGGGTCTGACTGAACCCCAAAATATTTGTTCTCATAGCACAGTGATAACAAAGGCACCCCAAAACACACTCGTTCCTGTCCCAAGGTGAAAACAAAAGTACTCAAGAAGTTTTGTGAAGATCAGTTCATAAATACGAGCTGTATAGAACTTGTGACAAAAAACTGATTGGACCTAATTTCGGTACAAAATGGCCACTGGCAGCCATCTTGAATTTTGGACCGTACCCAGAAACACTCATTCTCATCCCAAGGAGATAACAAAGGTACCCAAGAAGTTTTGTGAAGATCGGTTCATAAATACAGCCTCTACCCTGAGCCGTATTGACATGTGTGCTTACATTGTGTAAGTAGCACTGAATAAATCAAAGTTCATCTAATTTGCATAATTTCGGCACGAAAAAAAAACCCTTACAATATGTGATGTATTCCATGTTACTAAACATTCATACAAAAATTTATTCAAATCAGAACTTTCATACAGAAGTTCTATACAAAAGACTGATTGCACTAATTTTGGTACAAAATGGCTGCTGGTGGCCATCTTGAATTTCGGACCACACCCAAAAACACTCGCTCTCATCCCACGGTGATAACAAAGGTACCCAAGAAGTTTCGTAAAGATTGGTTCATAAATATGGCCTCTAGTCTGAGCTGTATAGAAGATGTGTACAAAAAACTGATTAGACCTAATTTCGGTACAAAATGGCCACTGGCAGCCATCTTGAATTTTAGACCGCACCCAGAAACACTCGTTCTCGTCCCAAGGTGATAACAAAGGTACCCAAGACATTTCGTGAAGATCAGTTCATAAATACAGACTCTAGTCTGAGCCGTATTGACATGTGTAGTTACTGTGTGTAAGTCGCACTGAAAAAATCAAAGTTCATCTAATTTGCATAATTTCTGCACGAGAAAAAAACCCGTATTATATGTGATGCATCCCATGGTACTAAACATTCACACAAAATAATTATTCAAATCAGGGTTTTCATATGGAAGTTCTGTGCAAAAATCTGATTGCACCTAATTTTGTACAAAATGGCTGCCATCGGCCATCTTGAATTTCGGACCGGACCCAAAAACACTCGTTCTCGTCCCACGGTGATACCAAAGGTACCCAAGAAGTTTTGTGAAGATCGGTTCATAAATACGGCCTCTAGCCCGAGCCGTATTGGCATTTGCACTTACAGTGCTGAAGTAACCACAAAAAACATCAAAATTAGTCTAATTTGCACAATTTACGTACGAGAAAAAAACCCGTATTATATGTGATGTATCCCATGGTACTAAACATTCATACAAAAAATTATTCAAATCAGAGCTTTCATATGGAAGTTCTGTACAAAAAACAGATTTCTGCATCGTCGGTACAAAATGGTGGCTGGCAGCCATCTTGAATTTCGGACCGCACCCAAAAACACTCGTTCTCATCCCACGGTCATAACAAAGGTACCCAAGAAGTTTTGTAAAGATCGGTTCATAAATACGGCCTCTAGCCCGACCCATAGCAGCTTGGCACTTACAGCTCTGAAAGTAACACTAAATAAATCAAAGTCAGTCTAATTTGCATAATTTACGCACGAGAAAAAAACCCGTATTATATGTGATGTATCCCATGGTACTAAACATTTATACAAAACTTTATTCAAATCAGAACTTTCATACAGAAGTTCTGTACAAAAAACTGATTTTTGCATCATCGGTACAAAATGGCCACTGGCAGCCATCTTGAATTTCGGACCACACCTAAAAACACTCGTTCCCGTCCCAGGGTCATAACAAAGGTACACAAGAAGTTTCGTAAAGATCGGTTCATAAATACGACCTCTAGCCCGAGCCATAGCCAATTGTTGACGAACAGACAGACGGACAGACGGCCAGATGGACGACGGACGACGGGCCATGACAATAGCTCAAATTTGACTTCGTCAAAGTTGAGCTAAAAAACTGTAATTAAAATCGAGCTTGATACAATAAGATATGGTTTCGTTGAAAATTTTGGAAAAACATATTTTTTCAACTGCTTAATTTGTAAATTATGCAGGTGGATTTTCCCAATTCATTAGGTAATGGGTTAACCCTTTACAAAATGTGCATTCACAAAAGAACTGTTACCTTAAAATTTTGGATTTCGGATGAATTTGGGCAAAAGTGAATTAGAAATGATGGTGGGGAGGCAAGCAGAAGAGGACTCCTCCACTCACACACAATTTACAAGAGGTAGAGTTTTTTCAGTGCAAAGGACAGTGATGATGGCAGCCATGGTTAGCCCAGTAGGCTGTAATGCCTGAGTGTGGCTTCCTGGTGCTTCAGAGATGTAAACATAACAAAAATTTGGACAACACATGCATGGATGCCAAGTGATGCTTTCAGTTAACTTTCTGGACATTGATGCCAAAGCACCAAAAGTTAAAGTTTATTTATTTATTGGTGTTTAAGGTCACTTTAAGCATCTTTGTCTATCTCATGACTGCAACTTAGGGATGAAGTCAAGTTTTGCCAATTGTATATAATACGCAACCCAGTCCAGAGGGGACTTCCACCTCAGGCATTGGTTCTTGGTCCTATTTAACCAATAAAGTAGAAACCAAAATTTCAGGCAACAAATTTTTCCCATAATGCAACAAAATATTTAACCAAGTCAATCTTGTTTGACAGAGCTAAATGGGCTCTGTCCAACAAGAGTGAATTGGATAAATTCCTTGTTACATTATGGTAAAATAACTGCAGATAGAAATTTCAATTACAACCTTGTGTGTACGGTTCAAAGCACATCTCACAGAATTTGTCATTGCATGAGTGGAAGTTTTTTGACTAGTGGGTACAATGACTGTTGTGCCCTACTGGGAACCCTGGGAAGTGGAGCAGTACTTGTTTATGGTAAACAACTTCTGTTTTACTGTCATAAACAATTTCTGTTTTACTGGCAAAACAGAAATTGCTAGCCAACACTTGGAGAGGTAGCAAGCCTGAATATAAGCAACCTGTCATTTGCAAAATGGCGTCCCCAGAGGGTGAATTTGCTGATGCTCTCCCATACAGTGGGCCAATTTATCCTCTAGGTACATCTTTCTGTTTTGGCTTGAGACCTTGATTCAGATTGAGGTTCACAGAGGGTAAATTTTGGTGTGCAGGGTAGCATCACCAAATTCACCCTCTGGAGACCTCATTTTGCAAATGACCGTCTGCTTATTTTCAGGCTTAGGTTGTAGTCCTATAAAGTAGGTAGTACTGGTAGAAATGATTGATTAAACTTGACTTGATTCTTATGTTGCTGTGATGATATAGGCATAGATGCTGAATATAACAAAAAAATAATAAAAAAAACCCAAATATATAAATGTTTAATCCTCGTTCTTGTTTTGATGGTTCACAGTTATGATGCTTTATGCATTATGCAGTATGATAATTTTGCAGCCCATCTCTATGATTCTATGACCACATCATTTTGTTACTTTTCAAGTTATTTTGACATGTGTGTATTCTTTTTACCTCTAAAATAAAATATGTTCTGAATATGTTTAGTGTACCATAATTGTATATGTCCATGTAAGAAATGTGTCTCTGCCTTCTATGATTTTCCATGACATTTTGGGAATATTACCATGTCTCTGTTGTTTGAACCTAAACATCTGCATGAGAAGCAGGAACTTTGTGGTTTGCTTCTAAAACTGACATTTCTCATTAACCCTTTACTTAACATGAAAAGCAGACGACACTTGCAAACAAAATTTTTGAATAACAAATTTTTTCCATTTTTTGTCTCAAAAACATAGATTATGACCCCTCTTTGGAACAAGCTCATTCCAAAGAGGGGTCATATCCTATGTTTTAAAGACAAAAAATGAAAATTAATTGGTGATTTTTGAGAATAGCACTGGCAGGTTTTGGCTGTAAAGTTGGGTAAAGGGTTAATGGATTTGACTAATTAAGGAGGGACATAAATCTGTGATGAAAATAGGGCTCACCTATTTTGGAAAATGGATTGTGTAACTGATAGAATACCCTTATCATACACACAGAAAAAAATCTTGTACAGCAATACTTGAATTTCAAGCTAGACTGGAAATTTGAGAGCACAATTTTATTAAGTGTACCAGCACCTTTAAAACTTTTTCACTTGATCAGATCCAAGAACTGGAAATTAACTTATTTACTGGTATTTAATATATCTTTCAGCATCTCTGGCTATACCATGACTGCAACATAGGTATGAAGTACAGTTTAGACAATTGTGTATATCCACTGTGCCCACTTAAAAGGTCTTGCACCCCAGGTGTTGGTTCTGGGTCCTATTTTACAAGTAAAGCAGAACTTGTTTACTACAGTAACAAACATGGATCCACTTTCCAGAGTTCACTTGGCGAAAAGATCTGGAAAAGTAGTAAATAGGTTACATAACGATGTCACATATTTGGATTTTGAAACCCCACCTTGCAAGACATTTTGTAAGCTGTCAATATTGGTGCACCACAGAAATAGCAGTGACGAAAATGGCAATAAGGAAAATGGCAGCTACTGCGACACAAATGGCAGTGGCTAGAAAGGCAAGAAACAATGGAGTAATATGGAAAAGATAAAATATATTTACAGCATAATGCTTAAGCACACAAGTGTCAAATCAAATTTCCCTTGAACCCTAGTCAAGACTTAAGCCATTAACCCTATGCCAAGTATTATGGAATTACAAAATTTCAACCTGCATTTTTTCCATAATGCAACTAGGAATTTAACCAATTCAGTCTTGCTTGACAGTGGTCATTAACCCTTTACCCATTGCAGACGATATCAAAATTTATTATTTTAAATATCATTTTTAAAAAATTTTCCAAAAATTTCAACAAAACAATATCATGTGACCCCTCATTGGAATGATCCTGAAAAGCTCGTTCCAAAGAGGGGTCACAAAATGGTTTTGTTGAAATTTTTTGAAAAATAGTATTTTTTCAGCTGCTGAATTTGAGTATTACAAGGGCAGATATGGCTGATTCGTTGGGTAAAGGGTTAAACTCTATAAAACAAGACTGAAATGGTAAAATTCCTCATTGTATAATGGGAAAGATGTGCGACTTAAAATTTAGATATTTTGATATATCAAGCTCTGTCAAACAAGAGTAAAATGGTTTATTTCCTAATTGTATTATTGGCAAAATTTACTGGTTAAAATTTATGTATTGTGACATCATAGTGGAGAGGGTAAATCAAGGCAAATGTGATGTTAAGATCAATTGTTTTTTCACAAAAACATCTGATTCTTTAATGGTTGAACCAGCATTGCAAAGGTATTAATGTCAGAAAATTTAATTGCACCAATCAACTTTCAATAAAGAAAAATTATTTATGTGTATGGCAGTTATTCCAACTTTTCCTATTTTAAATTTTGTTTGCATTAGTGATCTCATTTATAATGCTGCCATATTATCACATCATTGCTTTTTCCCCACTTTCGTCATTGCCATTTTCATCACTACCATTTTTGTTGCTGCCATATTCATTACTACCATTTTTAGGTGAAACCTGTCCATATTCTGCCATCTGCAGGGATTGCATACACTTTTTTTTTGAGTGTAAAGACAATTCTTCAGTTTCAACGCAGTAACCCAATGTGAACCCCAAATCATTTTCAATCAATTAATATTTCCAATCAAATAGGCATCCGATAAGCTTCAAGTATTTTATAGTTTACCAAGTTATTGAAATGCAACAATATGAATATTTTATTGGACAACAAAAGTGCCATTTGATTTCAAGTGATGTGAAACAATATTGATCTGTCTTTAATGTTATGTTCCATTAGCCTTTTTACTTCACTTATTACATTACAAAATAGAAAACTAATGTCATAAAGCAGTGCAAGAGACCTAATTGCCGATAAAAGTTTTTAACCATTCAAATCCCTAAAGTGATTTTAGTTGTAACCTAAGTTAAGCTATATCAAGTTAATACTCGTCAATAAAATGTAACAAAATAAACAAGGGATTTCACCAGAGGTGCTGGCAAACCCCCAGTGGTGGAAAGTCAAGGGATGATACCATATTTCTCAACACGAGCACCGCGCAGTGGGACAATATTCACCTGTTTTGTATTTTTGAAGGGTTGGGGTAAGGATGGGGCTGAGGGTGAAAATTGTTTGGACCAATCCCATATTCGAACTTGACCTGTATTTTGTTGTGATTAAACAACATACCAAGTTTGGAACCAATTGAAAACAAATAATAAAAGTTATCATCCGGAAACCAAATATTTGATGCATTCTATGTCCAACAAGGTCCATAATTTAGGGGAACTTCGAAGTTCGAACTGACCCCATATTCGAACTTGACCTGTCTTTTGTTTTATTAAACCACATACCAAGTTTAGGAGTCAATTAAAAAAAAAATACTAAAGTTATCATCTGGAAACCAAATGATGACGAACGGACAGACCGACGGATGGACAAATGGATGGGCAAATGGACAGACAGACAGACTGATTCCATAATTCGACGGTTTTTCAACAGGCGTATAAAAAATCAGTCAGGCCATAGTAAAGTTATAATCTGGAAAACACAAAATGCACAAATTCAAGAGGAATAACTCTGGAAAGGTACATGCGATTTTGGCCGAAAGTGAACTTGAGCTGTGCTTTGTGGTCATAAACAAAATCTGAGAATTTGAAACAAATTAGTCAAGGCAAACTAAAGTTATCATCTGGAAACCACATAATTCAGAAATTTGCAATCATTCAAGGGGAATAACTATGGAACGGTACATGTGATTATGGCCAAAGGTGAACTTGAGCTGTGCTTTGTGGTCAAAAACAAAATCTGAGAATCTGAAAAAAATCGGTCAAGGCAAACTAAAGTTATCATCTGGAAACCACAAAATCCACATATTTGCAATCATTCAAGAGGAATAACTCTGGAAAGGTATATGCGATTGTGGTCAAAAGTGAACTTGAGCTGTATTTTGTGGTCAAAAACAAAAAAACTGAAAATTTGAAATAAATTGGTCAAGGCAAACTAAAGTTATCGTCCGGAAACGAAAAGTTGGGCTAAATTCCCATAAATAAAGGGCCATAACTCTACTGCAAATGGGCCGCTAGAAACGGAAATCGAACCTATCCTGTATTTTGTCATACTAAATCCAGATGCCAAATTTAACTCAGCTCAAACCATTACAACTAAAGTTATTGTCCGGAAACGAAATGTGTCCATGGACTGACAGACAGACAGACGGGTGGAGAGACCATTCACATAATATGTCCCGTTTTTCAAACGGGTGTATAAAATCAACATCTGAAAAATTTGGTGTCAATCCGTCAAGGCGTTCAGCTTTAAATGAACGGAAACCAATTTTTTTTCAAAAATTGTGTTTTCAAAGGGCCATAACTGTGCAGTGGATGGACTGAGAAACACCAATATCGAACTTGACCTGTATTTTATTGCTACAAACAACATCTGAAAGTTTGATGTCAATCCGTCAGAGCATTCGACTTTAAATGAAGGGAAACCAATTTTTTTCGAAAGATTGTGTTTTCAAAGAGCCATAACTCTGCAGTGGATGGACTGAGAAACACCAATATCGAACTTGACCTGTATTTCATTGCTAAAAACAACATCTGAAAAATTTGGTGTCAATCCGTCAAGGCGTTCAGCTTTAAATGAACGGAAACCAATTTTTTTTAGAAAAATTGTGTTTTCAAAGGGCCATATCTCTGCAACAGATGGACTGAGAAACACCAATATCGAACTTGACTTGTATTTTAATGCTAAAAACAACTTCTGAAAGTTTGATGTCGATCCATCAAGGCGTTCAACTCTGAATGAACGGAAATCAAATTGTTTATGGACGGACAGACGGATGGACGGGCAGACGGACAGACAGACAGACTGATAACATAATATGACCATTTTTATAAACGGGCATATGAAAAGGGGATGCAACTCTCTAGTGAAATGTGCAGACAGCATAACTCGGTATGTGTCATGCTCAACAGCCATGCAAGATTTCATTAAGATCCGACAACTATGAAGCGAGTAATGTGCTGGACGGAGGAGACACGTCTATTTCAGAACGGAAAAAACAGGGGGCATAACTCACAAGTGAAATATGCAGACGGCATAACTCAATATGTGTCTGTGAGGGAAATTTAGGCTGAAAATCCATGTAAAATTAAGACCTGACTCAATGGAAAAAAGACATTACTAAGGATTGGAATGAATGTATAGCTTATAACTCAATACATATCTGAGAAGGCATGTAAGGCTGAATATACATGTGTCAATTCAATTTTCAAGAAGATCACACTAAAATTACTGGTGGAGTTATACAAACGTAGCAAACAAATGGACAAATAGATGAACAATCAACAGGTCAGAAAGACGTAATCCAGTTTTCCTGCCAATCTCTTTGAGAATGGAGGGTATAACAAAATATTGTTCAATTGTTCATGAAGCCAAGACAAAGAGTTTTGAAGTGCAGGGGTACTCCATTAACTGAATAGACACTTTGCTAGTTAAAATATTAAATTAACAGGAATATTAACCACACAGAAAGTGATCTTTTGCTTCATTCTGTTGACAAATGAGTATGTTTTCTTCTTTTATATCTTGTTTGACAGAGCTCACTGAGATAGGTCTGTAATACATGGGAATTTGAGAGTTGTGTCATTTTTCAAAATATCGCAATGAGTTTTATTCAATTAACCCTTTACCCAATTCATGGTCAAATACAGCCAGCACAAATCACAAAAATTGTCATTCGGATTTATAATTTTTGCCTTCAAAACATAGTGTTTGACCCCTCATTGGAATGGGCTTATTAAGTTGGTTCTAATAACAGGTCATAAGCTATGTTTTGGATGCAAAAAATTAAAATGTTCAGATATTAAAAAACTGTCATCTGCTAGCCTTGTTAAGTAAGAGTTAAAAGTGATTTACTCTTCAAACCCACATGTTGTCAATGTGTTAACTTTGTACAAAGGAATGAAAGGGAAATGGTTTGGGGTTTGAAAATTATACACAATTAAGAGGGTTATTCTGCAATCATCAATGAGATGTTGTTTACTAAAACAACCAATAAGTCCAGTTTCTATATGTCTTAAATTCTGTGAAAAAGCATTAAAGTATGGCCCTGTGAAGCTTCAAAATTAAATGCAATTAGAATTCTATCTGATGGTTCGATTTCATTTGCATCTTGCTGATTTATCAAATCCTGTTAAGTTTCTCCTCATTAACCCTTACCTAACGTAACGGCCAAAACCGGCCCAGCGCTATTCTAAAAAATCACCAATTAATTTTAATTATTTTTTTCATTTTTTGTCTCAAAAACATAGGTTATGACCCCTCGTTAGAACGAGCTCGTCGAGCTCATTCCAACGAGGGGTCATAACCTATGTTTTTGAGACAAAAAAATGAAAAAAATTTGTTATTCAAGAATTATTTTTGCAAGTGTCGCTTGCTTTTTAGGTTAGGTAAAGGGTTAACTTTTCTTCTGTCATCAGGGCCCTGGGACAGGAGATCTGATGACAGAAGAAGAGTTCAATGAGGTTCCACCCCTTTGATTTAATTCTGGAATATTCTGTTTTTTTCATTAACCTGCTCCAAAACAGATGAATCGCCAATGAATACAATACTTGAGTGAAGATTGGAAATATTTATTGCTGCGAGAAGGTGGAATATTTACAACATGAAGAGATGTGAGATTCGATTTGATTAAAAATGTTTTGCCAAGTTTGATTTTGGATTCAATTCAACTTGAAATTTGAGATTCTCAGAGCCCTAATTAGAAGTATCAATGATGTTTCCACCAATGAAGAGCACGATTTAGTGGCAAAAGCTACACTGGTGCTTATGCTAATGTACACAAAGGCAAAAGATTTTGCATAATAATTGCACATTCAATGTGTTATGACATGAGTTAGTCCCCTTAAGCCCTCTGTGACAATTTTTTCACTATTATTTGTGTATGTCACACAAGACAGGAAATATAAGTGACAGAAGGAAGTGAGGCCCATTGGCATCTCAAGCTGGCATAATTATTGTTTTGGTGGTTTCGCTGTTTGGGTGGGCTGTATTCCTTTTCCCTCACTACAAACTCTTCCATCAACACCCAGGTCCTTCTATTTTCTTCAGCTCTAAATTTCATAGATCTCTCTGTCCATCATCTGACGTCTGTAGTGTTGCCTCCTAAACAGTTCTCTGGTTCCTAAGAAGGGGATAATTCAGAGTAGATGGTGCCCGAAAGCTGACTTCTATCCCTGCCAGAGACTCCTATGGGGCATTCCTATCCTACGGTTCTACCTCCTTTGGAAACAGAATCAGTCTGTGGATTGCGATGACAAGAAAAGGAGGTGGGAAATGGCAAATGCCCTCTCTTCAGTCTTCTTTTCCAACTTCTTTTCTTCCACAAACTCTTGTCAGTAAGTGGTCATCCTGTCGTTTGGCATGGGGTGGTGGCACTTCTTTCTCTTCTGCCCTGCACAAGTCACTCTGAGTGCACATTCATCATATTCGATCAATTTGCCAAATTTAGATGTCACGGAAACTTATGGGGCAATCCCTGACTCAACACGTAATCCAACAACCCATATCAGTGGATCAAGGAAACTTGTTAGTAATTATCTAGGCATGATTTACAAGCAGACACACAAATTGTCATGTTGTTATGTTTTCCAAGCAATTAAAAAACAATAATGAATAAGCAATAAAGTGACTTTTCTGTCTGTTATTGATCAGTTAAAAATAGGGTCTATTTGCTTAGTTGGTTAACTGGTTGAGTGCTAAATTATTTTTCAAAGCTAATTTGAAATGTGGGTAGTTTTTCAAGGATATCAAGCTACCTGCCAGCGTAGCCTTAGTTTAGCAAGATTTTGTTTATAAATAATTGTTTTGTTATAATTTATTGGAGAGTGCCAATAGCAACACTCCAATAAATTGTACCTGTAGAATTCATGTAAAAAAATTTCTTCTATTGCTAAGTAAACAAGCTTATGCATCCAGTGTGAAGCCACTAAAGTGGCTTCTTGCACTTTTCAATAGAGCCATGATAGGGCTTTTAGCACTCAACCAGTTAAAAGTTACATTTTGCTTCAACCCTTATGGGGCTTGCCAATTATACACCAAGATCATACTGTCACAATCTCTGACTAACAATACATAAAATATCAGAGGTGAACCTGGCTTTAAAGATTATTGTATTGCTATAAAGTGAGCTTGACTAGACCTGTCCATCTGGAAAATCAAGACGGGCAATATTTTGCACTCCTTAAAATGAGTTCTGGAGGGCTGTGTCCTCAATTTTATTTCAGTTTCAGAGGAATATATACCCTTATATACCATACTTTTGAATAGGATCAGAGCCTGCCAGACCTATTCAAATGTTTGAGACTTGAATTTTAATTATTTTGAATCATTAAACAACACTAGTGTTTTGACTGTCTTATTTTATCCTCTAGCTTATCTAATGGGAATGCCCATGGAGCAGAGCCAGTGAGTAGGTGCAAGCCACTGGGTAAAGTTGGTTGTACTTGAAAACCACCCACCTCTCCCTATGACAGGATGAACTGAATGGAATTTGGCTCAAAATATCATTTCCCCATAGAAAATGTTTGATTATTTTTTATAACCTCATACAAATTTTATTCAAGCTGAAGGAATTTATTTGCCATCAGGTTGGGAGAATTGAAAAGAGAGTCTTTTCATTTTGCTGTGGCTGTTTTGGGTGTTGGCTGTTTTTTTTTTTATTAATGACAATTTTTGAGAAATTTAAATTTTATAGTAAATTTCCTTTCTTAATATACCTACCACAAAGACAAGTCATGCACCTCGTGGGCAGAAATACAGTTGGCAATACAATCATCAGTCACTAGATGAGCATAGGCTACACAAATAGCAAGACAAATCCATCAAGAAATGGATTGAGGAGAGATCTTCTGTCGACCAGGAGTAAGAGACAGAAAGAATCGTTTCCTGCCTTCCCTAATAAATGCGTTCGGTTGAGATAAATGCGAAGTGCACCAACCGGACAGAGCAAAGGGAGATTACCCTCAGTAGAAGGAAGAGCCGGATACAGATAGGAGGTGGAGTCTGGTATCTTATTCTTGGCCAGAAAGGAGCAATCAGTGGTAAAGTAACACTGTTGGCAGAGCTTATGAAAAAGGCTGGATCAACCGAGAGGGCGTGAAGCTCACTAACCCGTCTGACTGAGGCAAAAGCCATCAGAAAAGCCATCTTGTATGTGAGAAAATGCATATCCACCTGGGATAAAGGTTCGAATGCCCCCCAACCCTCCCCCCCCCCCCCCCCCAGCAAAGCGGCACCCAAGAAAGATTCCATCTGGGGGTAAGCTGCAAAATCTTAGGCCTTTTCAAAGAAAAGTGCCGAATAAGCTTGGAGAGGTATGGATCAGTGCCGATACAATGCTTTCCCACATACGAAAAGATCTCCAAAAGCATGGACCTGTAACCTTTGATGGTAACAAGCTGGAGACCCCAAGAATCAAACAGATATACCAGAAACTCTGTGTTATTAAAGGATTGGCATAATCAACAGAGTGATCAGTACACCATTGACAGAAGACCTTCCACTTAGCCGCATAGGTTAAACCAGTGGAGTGCCGCCTTGAAGAAGAAATGCACTCCACTGCTCATCTCGAAAAACCTCTATGGAGGAGACAGGACCTGACAAAAGATATGCGTGAAGGCATGAAGTCGGGTCCACGTGAAACCTCCTCGGGTGATCTTGGCAAAGAAGGTGGCGACATAGAGGGAGACGTGCTGAACTACTGTTGAATTGTCAGACAACAGAAGGACCTGACGATTCAAAAGGTGGGGGATCCACTGCCAGAAACTCAGAAGAAGAGCAAGAAGCTCCTTCTGGTTGATGTGAAGAGCTGCTTGAGCCTGGTGCCATACACCATGAAGGGAAAGACCTAGCAGCCAGAGAATAATCCGAACTGTCGTGGACGTGGACTGGAATAGAGTCAGGGCAAAAGCTGAGAGAATCACAGCCCTCGCCCAGAGAACCGCCACCGTATTCAGCTGAGTACAGAAGTCCATCCCCAGATAACAAAACGACTGAGAAGGGACCAGGTCCGACTTCTCCTCATTGATTCTGAACCCTAGCGACGTGAGCAGACTCAACAGTGTATCGACATCTGACTCCAGAACAGCAGAATTGTAGTGCCTCTGGAGGATATTGTCCAGATATGGCGAAGTAGTCACCCTGGACTGTGTGCGATGGAAGGCTATCACATGCAACATGAGTTGGGTGAAGGCCCAAGGAGCCTGGTTGAGGCTGAAAGGAATGGCCTTGAACTGGTAAACTTGCCGCAGAAATGCGAATCGCAGATACTTTTGCGATATCCGATGAATCGGAACGTGAAAGTAAGCGTCTCACAGGTCGATGCTAGAAGCAAAAACTCCCTGGTGAATGGAGCAGTGAACCGACCTGAAAGTCTCCATGCTGAACTTGAGAGCAATGATAGACAGGTTCAGGATACTAAGATCGATAACCGGTTGGAGTCGGCCGTCCTTCTTCGGCACCAAAAACAGGCAGGAATAAAATCCCACTGAATGAATGTTCTTGATGACCATGGTCAGCCCCTTTGACAGGAGATTATCTATCTCCATCATCAAAAGTTCCCGACATAAAATGTCTGAAGGAACTTGTGTTGGAAGAGGCACTCTCGACAGAGTGGGGTGCCTCCGGTAGGATATTCGCAGCCCGGACTGAACAACATCAGAGCAGACCTGTTAACTCTCCCGGTTTCACCATGAGTCTCCCAGTTTGAAGCACCAACTCACGCTCTCATGGTCACATCCTATATTCTCCCAATTTGACACTTTTCAGAAATAATTGTCCTGTTCTATTTTGAAAATTAAACAAGTTGCATTGTATGCCAAATATATTCTCATACTGTCGCGGTTACGTGAAATAAATCAAAAGTATATAA
The DNA here is from genome assembly GCA_031216915.1 of Pictodentalium vernedei. Lineage (NCBI taxonomy): Eukaryota > Metazoa > Mollusca > Scaphopoda > Dentaliida > Dentaliidae > Pictodentalium > Pictodentalium vernedei. The sequence goes on from CM062290.1 coordinate 189,584,451, forward strand.
ACTCAAAATATAAATTAAATAAAAACATAATCTCTCAAGTATAATTAACTTCAGCTGACCTTTATATATACTATTGTTATGGTTCATACCAAATTTATCTGCTTTGTGTAAAAAAAAATATAATTGAAAGTTTGTTGAAAACCTGTGAAAACTGAAAAAAATCTGTTGTGAGATATCACAAGAATTAAGTTACCTCCCCTTACTTATATACAAACAGATTCAGAACAATCATGTCCAAAATCCAGCAGAGTATTTTGTCTTCATTTTGAACCAACAGGATTATTTTGTTTGTTTTTTTTCACAATGGGAGTTATGAATACTGAGGGCACCTTCTCTAATGAGAGGAATACAAAACACAGTTCAAATATTTTTTTTAATAAAAAACGAAAACGAAATTACCACAATCACACACAACTTCATTGTACCGGCAACAACAGGTGTTTTTTTTTAAACAAAACGATATGTATTGTTAGCATTGAGTAATTTTTATTGTACAATAAAACCTGTCAAAAGATAATAAGAATGAATATTTTCAAACTGAAAATGTACAGACTGAACAAAGAATTTACATGAATAAATGGCATGAATGAAGAAGGAATGCTTGTGTTGCCACTGTTGGTTCTTGAACGTTTCGGTCCTGGGGCGTTTCGGCCCAAGATGTTTCAGTCTCCATGTTTTGAAGCGCTGGGATGGGCTTGCGTGAGCAAGGAAAAATGTCCGGACTCACATAAAATTTGTGTTTGTGTCGGAGAGAGGAAGGGAGGGGGGGGGGGGGGGGGGGCTTGGTCCAGTGATATCCATATTTGTATGCTTTTACTGACAAATAGCATTACAAGTTTTAAAATAAATTATTAAAATGAAATATATAATGCATTTGGGTTGGGGGGGGGGGGGGGGGGTGTCCGGGTGGAACTGTGGCAGGCAAAACAAGGAAAATATTGATGTATTGGCCGCGTGCAAAAATCTCACTGACAAGCTCATCAAAATCTCACTGACAGTCACCTTCAGAGGTTAACAGGTCTGGTGTACAGTTATGTAGAGCCTAATTCTTTCAGAGAGACAGAAAACTACAGCATCAAATATAGAGAAGAAATAACTAACCTGGTCAGAACTGACTCGTGATACATCCTCACTAGAAAGAACCAAATCAACCTCTTGTACTGGAGTTTCTTCTTGTTTCTGTCAAGGAAAAAATGGCAAAAATTCAATACAAATAAACATTTATTTACATATTCTATTCAAAAAAGTATGTGTTGATTTGATTTGTGTTATTTGTGCCTATGCTGAATAGGTTTCATCAAGTTTTCTCTTTACCTAAGATGTCTTAACAATGCCAAATCTATCAGGTGTCACTTTTGGAGTTATTTTTTTTACTTCCAAAATACAGATCTTGACCCTTCATTGGAAACAGCTCACTCAGCTCATCTTCATGAGGAATCATGATCTATGGTCTGACAATGAAAATGAAAGTGTCAAGAACACTGCAGCACAACTTGACCAAGAAGGGACCGGACTAAATAGAAATTTCCAGTAATGCCAAGTCATTCACTCAAGTTTCTACAAAAAATACATCACACCAAAGCTATGAAATCTGAAAAAGATCGGGTGAGGGATGCGGCCTGTAGGGTGTGTTAATGGAGTTGTTGATAATTTATATGCAAAATCAAAGATGGCCACTGGTAGCCATGTTGTTCAACGAAATTTGTAAAAAGATTTGATGGGGGTGCGATGGCGTTGCAGTAACCGGTTCTCATCAGATCACTGAAGTTAAGCAACGTCAAGCCCGGTTAGTCCTTGGATGGGTGACCATCTGAGTGATTTGGACTCCCGCGTTGTGTTCTTAGGTAAGGCACTTAACTTTGATATTGTCCACATGGGGGCACGATGATGCCATGTACTAAGGCGTACTGCACGTTGATGTCTTCAACCAATCTAACCCTGCCTGTGCTGCAGTGCGGAGTTACGATGTTGGGGAGCTGGCAGCTGCTCGTCGTTGCTCGGTGGTTCTCTCCGGTTACTCCAGCTTCCTCCACCCATAAAACTGTCACCGACGCGATATGACCTTGACAGTTGAAGTGTCGTTAAACCTTAATAAATAAATAAATAAAAAGATTTGATAGCTCCCATCTAGATATTACCCAAAAGCAACGAATGAAATTGGAAACAATTTTTATTGTATTTTATGTCAATTATGCTGGGCATTAGCAGATTTGATTATTTGTGAAGGAATACAAATAGACACAACATCATCTTGGAAATTTGTCCAGGTGATTCAACTTTTTAGCTGTTTCATTGTTGGTAACTACTTTTAGGACTCCACTAAAAAGTACTGAAGTCATTGTATAAACTTGACACCCCATGTGAAATCTTCATATTAATCATTCAATATATCTACTAATATATTTGTTCTTAATATGTATAGGAACATGCGTGATGACACACTTCAATAAACTGTGTAGAAAAAACAACAAAGTAAATGAAAGAAAATTTAAATTTTATAGTAAATTTCCTTTCTTAATATACCTACCACAATTGCTTACAACAGGCTTGCACTACAGTGGAAGTCCCTAACTCAGAAGTATACTCTCTATTTCGTTCTTTCCCAAGCGATTTGGGTAAAGAAAAAGTGGTGCAAAGAAAGAATAAGCCAAAACTGGGTCGAGAGAAGCCGGCCCAGACCCAGTAGGGGACACTCTTCTCTGTACTAAATCCATGGCTTTCTGGTACCAGTGTGCAGACATATAACCAACGTGTCATTCTATTTGAATCCACAAACATTGGAGTTATGTGATCAGTGGGGACGAAGGATTCTTACCAGAATAAGAAGCCTGAGGGCCTCCAGGTAAACAATTGTGGTAGGTATAATAAGAAAGGAAATTTACTATAAAATTTAAATTTCTTAACCTATCTCACAATTGTTTTCAACAGGATGAATAGACAATAGGAGGAGGGAATCACATAACCAACCCTCACATAACCTGACAGTGCTGGATCCGTAGACAGAAGAAGAGTACCCAAGGCCTATAAAACCATTGCACCACAAACACTGAAATAGATATTGAGAGATGAGGCATATGGCCATGTTTGACACACAGACATAAATGACAGTAACCAAGCACAGAGGTGGAAATGACCCTGAAAGAATAGACTAATGGCTAGGGTTGATAACAGCCTGAGCAGCAGAAAGAGGTCCTAAAGAAAAAAGGTTCTGAGACGGCTCCTCCAACTGCTTCAGGCAGAAGGTGGAGAAAGTAGATGCATTTCTCCAGTAGGCTGCCTGCATAACGTCGGACAACTTGATTGAGCTAGCATACTCTCTATTTTAATCTTTCCCAAGATTTGGGAAAGAAAAGTGGTGTAAAAACACCTCGAAAAAATAAGCCAAAACTGGGTCAAGCGCCATTGGCGCACACCCAGTATGGGACACTCTTCCATAGTACAAATCCACGACTACCGTAAAACAGTGCGCAATGTGTCAATTCGTCATTCTTTTGATTCCGAACAACACAGGAGTTATGTGATCAGCAGGGAGGAAGGATTCTTACCCGAATAAGAAGATGGGAGGGCCTCCATGTAAACAATTTCGGTAGGTATAATAAGAAAGGAAATTTACTATAAAATTTATACTTCTTATCAACCTACCTCAATTGTTTACTCCAGGCTGAATAGACAAAAGGATTGAGGGAATCACATAACCAACCCACACATAACTCAATAGCACTGGGACCGTGGAAAGAGGAAGAGATCCCTAGGCCTATCAAACCATAGCATCACAAACATTAGAAAAGACAATGAAAGATGAGGCGTATGGTGAAGTGCGACGCACAGACAGAAAGGGCAGTAACAGCACAAAGTGGAACTAACCCTGAAAAAAGCTGAAAGGCTGGGATAGACAACAGCCTGAGCCGAAGAAAGATGGACCCAAGGTTCTCTGTCGGCTCCTGCAACTGTCGCAGATAAAAGGAGAATGTAGTATTTCTCCAGAAGGCTGCCAGTATAACATCCGTCAACCGACAAAATGACAGAGTTATTACAAGAGGGAGACAATGGAAGCACCTCGTGGCAGAAAAAACAATTGGTAATACAATCACCAGTAGCTAGACCAGCAGAAGCTGCACGAATAGCAAGACAAATCCATCAAGAAATGGATGCAGGAGAGATCTGGCACGTGAGAAAATGCATATTCATCCAGGATAAAGGCGCGAACGCACCCACCCCCAAGCAGAACAGCGCCCAAGAAAGTGACCATCTTGGAGTAAACTGCAAAGTCCTAGGCCTTTTCAAGGAAAAGAGCTGAACAAGCTTGGAGAGGCAAGGATGAGTGTTGAAACAATGCGGTATCACATATGAAAAAATGTCTCCGAAGCATGGACATGTACCCATTGCTGGAGACCCCCAGAAACAAACATATACCAGAAACTCCGCAAGCAGTGTGATTGAAGGAGTGACAGAAGCAACAGAGTGATTGCACACCATCGACAGAAGAACCTTCCACTTAGCCACAGAGGCTAAATCAGTGGAGTGAGTGCCTCCTTGAAGAAGAAAAGCAACTCCACTGCGTGTCTTGAAAAACCACTACGGAGGAGACAGGACCCGATAAAAGACATGTGCGAAGGCACACTGAAGTCGGGTCAACGTGAAACCTCCTCGGGCGACTTTGGCAAAGAAAGTCGTGAGGTAGAGGGAGACATGCCGGAACCGCCGCTAACAGAGAGCGGAGCAGATTGATCCACACCCACCGAGGCGATGGGTGTGATCGAAAGGATTCGACGACTGCAGGTTCATATCTGGGCGAGAACCTGAGGCGGAATCGGAACCGGTAGGAAGGCGTAGCCGACAAGACCATCCCAAAGGAGGGCCAGAGCGTCCACGGCGAAAGCCAGAGCATCTGGACATGGGGACACGAAAGTGTCCACTGGATGGTTCCAACGAGTCGCAAGAGATCGATGGAACCCGCCATGTGGAGCATCCACCTGGTGGAAATGACCCTGCCCCGACTGGACAGGGAGTCGGCTAGGACGTTCAGACGACCGGGAATGTGACGAACAGCCACCCCGGCGTGGACATCCTGAGCGAGCAGCAGAAGATCCCGAGCCAATTCGTACATTGGAACAGAGTGCGTGCTACCCTGGTTCCGAATGTAAGCAACCACCGTCGAATGGTCGGAAACAGGACCTGGCGATTCGACAGGTGAGGGATCCACTGCCTGAAACTCAGAAGAAGAGCAAGAAGCTCCTTCAGGTTGATATGTAGAGCTACATGAATGGAAAGACCTAGAGGATCCAACATCGCACCCCATCCGAGATCGCTGGCATCTGCCGTCAGAATGCGATCGGACGTGGGTAAGTCCAACGGAACACCCTGCGAAAGCCACTGGACATCTGCCCAGAGGAGAAGGTGAGGATAAATATATTCTGGAAACTGAAGCACCAGATCCAGAAAATCTACATTCGGCCTCCAATGACTGAGCAGAAAGTGTTGGAGAGGTCTGACACGCAGCCGACCTAGTGGAATGAGATCCGTCACCGAACAGCAGAGACCGATTAGCCGGAGAATACTCCAAGCCGTTGCGGATGTGGACTGGGACAGAGTCAGAGTAAAAGCTGAGAGAATCACAGCCTTGGCCTGGGGAACCACAACCAAATTGAATTGCGTGCGGAAAGCCATCCCCAGATGATAAAACGACTGAGAAGGGACCAGGTCCAACTTCTCCTTGTTGACTCTGAAAGCTAGCCACGTGAGCAAACTCAACAGAGTAGCGACATCCGACTCCAGTAAGGCAACATTGGAATGCCCCTGGAGGATATCGTCCAGATATACCGAAGTAGTCACCCTGGACTGTGTGCGATGGAAAGCTATCACATGCGACATCAGTCTGGTGAAGGCCCAAGGAGCCGGGTTGAGGCCGAAAGGCAAGGCCTTGAACTGGTAAACTCGCCCCAGAAAAGCGAACCTGAGATACTTCCGTAACGCCCAATGAATCGGAACGTGAAAGTAAGCATCTCGCAGGTTGAAGCTGGAAGCGAAAACTCCCTGGTGAATTGAACGGAGGACCGACCTGAAAGTCTCCATGCTGAACTTGGGAGCAATGATAGACTGGTTCAGGAAACTCAGATCGATAACCGGTCGAAGTCGGCCGTCCTTCTTCGGCACCAAGAACAGGCGGGAATAGAAACCCACTGACCTAATGTTCTTGATGACCTCAATAGCCCCCTTTATCAGGAGACTGTCTATCTCCGTGGACAAAAGTTCCCGACGTAAAATGTCTGAAGGAACTGTGGTTGGAAGAGGCACCCTGGACAGAGTGGGGTGCCTTCGGAAGGATATTTGCAGCCCGGACCGAACAACATCTAACACCCAAGGATCGGATGTGATGGTGGCCCAACGGTCTGTGAACTCTGCTATCCTTCCTCCAACCTGGGATGAGTCGAGGTGAGGACCTTCATTTCGAACCCCGACGAGGCTCGCGAGAGGAGAAAACACCTCCTCTACTGAATGAAGAATCCTGGGACTTCCCTCAAGACTGCCGACGCTTACCCTTACCCCTTCAGTAAGAAGTAGAAGCGGTGGCAGAAGGACCAGCCCCTTTGCGTCGCAGAGGAAGCAGAGGGTACTTGTTAGGCTTGGAACGGCCCCTGACTACCCTAAAAGGCTGATCAAGCTGAAGAAACAGCAGCTGATCTTTGGAATGACGTAGGACGTCATCCCGGACCGTCAGCACAGAACCATGGAAAAGTTGCGGACCTGCCAAAGAAGCAGATCGAAGAGTAGCGCACTGCTCCTCAGGAAGGGATCAGCCTGTGTCCAGCACAGAGTCCCTTCGAACTAATTCCAGATTAGCCGTGTTACAGGCATGCGTGTGAGTAAGATGCATGAGCACACACAAAGGAGCCTGTACCTCGTCAAACTTATCTGGAGGCAGATAAGCAGCTAAAGCTGAGACGATGTGATCGGAGAGAGAAAGCATACCAAGCATCTCTCTCGATAAGCCCAATGTGGACTCCAGAGTCGTCATCGGAATGATGGCAGACTTGGAAAGCCCGAGGGAATTGGAGTCCTTATCCAAAACCGTCAAAGTCTGGTAGACCGACGGATTGGCGGAATCGTAGGAACGATAACACGTCGGAGGCAAAAAGGTGTCAACCCTGGTGAAGAACAGAGCCTTCATAGCCTTGGAACTTAGCTTAGAGTCCAAGGCTGAAAATGCTTCAACCAACAGTACCGACTGGCACAGTCGAAGATGCCCAAAAGCGGGTTGCTCCATAGGCTGTTGGCGCGCGACCGATGATCGCGGCCTGGCTGACACTGTCGACTGGTTAGATGGTTTGAGATCCAGAAGGAACCCAAACACGAAATCAAGAGCAGCCCCCAAGTCCGAAGACTCTTCCCCTGAGTCGGAAGACACATAGCCCATCGTGGGCAAACCAGCTGATGCCTCCCATGGTGTTGGAACACCAGGGGGATCAGAAAGCAGCCTGTTTCCAATCCCGGGAGGTGGCGCCATAGGGGGCGCCTGGAAACCACTCGCTGCCTCGCTGGAAGCAACGGGAAGGCTCTTTGACAGAACCTGAGTGAGTAAGGAGAGGGCCTCTCTAAGCTCACTGCCCGTACTGGCCGGTTCGACAGGGGAACAAACCGGCAAAGTGGCTTCACCTCTGACCCTCTTAACCAGCGAAGGGTCACGATCCTCCAAAACACCCGACGTGGGATGACAGGCGACAGCCGAAACGTCTGAAGGCAGACGTGTTTAGGGGTGTGACACACCCCAAGGATCAACATAGCGGGAACTCATGAGAGTCACCACGGACCTCTGCAGGGCAGAAGGTCCAGGCTGCACAAAAGACGTTGGTCCCCCAAAACTGGTCCTGTGGCCAGAATGAGTGGACGGAAACGCCACGGAGTTCATAGTGTCCCACTAAGAACATCCGAATCCAATGACAACTGTGGTGCTCGACGGCGCAGAGACCACAGCAGAGGGTCCAGTGGGCAGCCACTCCCAACTTCGCCGAGTTGAAGTCAGGAAAGGCCGAGGCCGATACCCCCACGCAGTCCTTCCCATATAGCGGGCGCATATGCGCTTGCGCCCGTAAGCGCTCGCATTTTCCAATGAACAAGCGCTAAAAACTGCGCCCGTCAATTTTTGGCTCGAACTGTACAACTGTATTCGCTCGATCTTCGTTCTGAATGAATTGTGTTTTACTCCAAGCTTCTCATTCGACAGACCTTTGATTTTGGAAAACAATGCGTGCATCATGTTTAGCGCTAATAATTTACCCAACATGTGCTTTTTTTCCGAAGGCAGTGGGTTTTACAGTGTGATTGTTTCGGGGCGATGGTTTTCATTTGTGTTGTTTTTGACCTTGACCGTGTTCTCTCCGAGGTCGGTATTCTATTTGACAATAATCATTCAGTGATGATGTTGCACATCAAGGGAACTAATTTCATTAGCAGCGAGGTCGGTGCTTCTTATAAATCACGATATCGATTGTTAGGTTCCGTTCACACCTGAAATCCTGTCGGATAACCTGTATTTTATCCAAACCGTCCCCCAGGTACCGTCAGAGACGTCTGATACTTCTGCTGACTGATGTCATGAAACAAATTGTCCCCAGACCGAATCATCCCGAATTAAACTTTATTTCACCCAAACCATCCACCAGGTCTGATACTCCTGCTGGGTTCTGACTGACTGTTAACCCTATCTATTCACGATGATTCACGGGGATATACATTGCCTTGGAAGATTTTCCTGTGGGAACCCCGGAAAATGAGGTAGTGCTTTCTTTACTATGGTAAACAAGTTCTGCTTTACTACCCAGTCACTGATGCTTGGGGTGGAAGTCCTCTAAAATGGGCAACATTGGGATAAACGATTGACTAAACTTGACTTTATGTCCTGTTGTGTCAAGCTTAGCTATTGTGCATAAATAGGTGACATTAAACACCACTAAATAAATACAAATTGTTTTGATGTTGGACAACATGGTTGGCAGGCTCAAGTGAGCTCGCAAGTGATTTCACAAGCTCATATTTTTGCTCTCGCAACATTTTCCATAAGGAAAGCACTGCCCACGTCTCCACAACCAGACACCGCAGCAGACCACTGCAGGTATAAAACTACTGTGCTCAACGGCTGAGAGGACACAGTAGGGGGTTCAATCGGCAGCCCCATCCGACTTCGCCGAGTTGAAGTCGGGGAAGGCTGAGGTCGATACCCCACAACCACACTACAGACATCCCTGCAGACCCTTGCAGGGATAAGCTGAGGCCGGCTAAAACGGTGCCCAATGACGTTGTGGACGGAACAGCAGTAGCAGCAGGTATGACGGGAGCTGTTGGAACTGGCGGAAAAGCAGAGAGAGCCACCAAGCTCGGCCTCCAAAGGAGGAGTCACAACCTTAGTGACAGCCTCAGATGTCGCCTGAAGAGGGTGCATAGTCCCGGAACCAGGCATCTCTTCACCAGAAATCCAACAGCTCCCGCAGTATCCACCACGGTAAAAAAACTGCACATTCCCCATGGAAGGGGAATAACTCTCACCAGACATGGTCGAGTCAGGAAGCCCCGAAACGACAGTGCTCCCCACCCCCCGCTGGTGCAGGAGGAGCTGCACATCCCCCATGGAGGGGGAGCAATTCTCACCAGACGTAATCGAATCGGGCGACCCCGAAACGATAGCATTCCCCACCCCCCGTGGGAGCAGGAGGAGCTGCACATCCCCCACGGAGGGGGTCAAACTCACACCAGACATGGTCGAGTCGGGGGGCCCCCCACCCCTGCAGTGTGGGAGGAGCTGCACATCCCCCACGGAGGGGGTAAACTCACACCAGACGTGGAGGTTCCCAAAACGACAGCGTTCCACACCACCCGCGGGTGCGGCAGAAACGGCCACGAGAACGCACCAAGGCGAGGGCAAAAGGAATTGCCCTAAAGGAACCGAACTGGAAACAACAGGTGAGAGCAGTAGAAGAAAAAGGTGAACTCAACAGAAACAGAAAGTAGAACACCCTCAACTACGAGAGAAGGTGGCAGAAAAAAAAACCGGTGGGTACATGACATATCAATCATATAATCAAAAGAATGAAGAACTGACGCATTGCGCACTGTTTTACGGTAGTCGTGGATTTGTACTATGGAAGAGCGTCCCATACTGGGTGTGTGCCGATGGTGCTCAACCCAGTGTTTTTACACTACTTTTGTTTTCCAAATCTTGGGAAAGATTAAAATAGAGAGTATTTTATCTGAGTTAGGTTCTTCCACTGTAGTGCAAGCCTGTAGTAAACAATTGAGGTAGGTTGATAAGAAATACAGAAGTATATTTACTTAGGTAAATTAAATTACCTATAAGTTATTACAGTGAATAAACTGCATTACACAAGCTGTGTGTGGGGATACTACTATAACAGTATATGTTGAAATTAGTATTGTAGGTGATTATTTCACTAGCAGTGCATGTTGTGTGGTAGTTCTGATGGGGATACCACTAGTATTAGCAAGTGTGTGTGTTAGCACTAATAAATTGTATTATAAACAATTACTGTTGGTGATTATTTGAATAGCAGTGTGTGTACTGTAACAGTTCTGGTGGGGCTACTACTAGTACCAGTAAGTGTGATCATACACACTAACAAGCTGTATGATAGCCAATTACTTGCAGTGTGTGTACTGTGACAGTTCTGGTGGGGATACCACTAGTATCAACAAGTGTGTGTGTTAGCACTAACAAATTGTGTTATAAACAATTACTGTAGGTGATTATTTCACAAGCAGTGTGTGTACTGTGACAGTTCTGGAGGGGATACCACTAGTATCAGTAAGTGTGAGCGATAGCACTAACAGGCTGTATGATAAACAATTACTGTAAGTGATTATTTCACTAGCAGGAATGTGCTGTGACAGTTCTGGTGGGGTACCACTAGTACCAGTAATGTGAGCATACACATTAACAAGCTGTATGATAGAAAATTACTGTAGGTGATTATTTCACTAGCAGTATGTGTACTGTGACAGTTCTGGTGGGGATACCACTAGTATCAGCAAGTGTGTGTGTTAGCACTAACAAATTGTGTTATAAACAATTACTGTAGGTGATTATTTCACTAGCAGTACATGTAGTGTGACAGTTCTGGTGGGGATACCACTAGTAACAGTAAATTGTGAGAATAAGCACTAACAAGCTGTATGATAGACAAATACTGTAGGTGGTTATTTCACTAGCAGTGCACGTAGTGTGACAGTTCTGGTGGGGATACCACTAGTATCAGCAAGTGTGTGTTAGCACTAACAAAATGTGTTATAAACAATTACTGTAGGTGATTATTTCTCTAGCAGTATATGCATTGTGACAGTTCTGGTGGGGATACCTCTAGTATCAGTAAGTGTGGGCGATAGTACTAACAAACTGATTTATAAACAATTACTGCAGGTGATTATTTCACTAGCAGTGCATGTAGTGTGACAGTTGTGGTGGGGATACCACTAGTAACAGTAAGTTGTGAGAATAAGTTTTAACAAGTCTTGTGACAGGTACTGTAGGTGATTATTTCACTAGCAGTGCATGCAGAGTGGCAGTTTGGTGGGAATACTACTAGTCAAGTAAGATTAGATGGTTGAATGTAAGTAATAACTGACTACAAAATTCTGTAGATGGTCACTCCACTAGCAGTGTAGAAAGTTGAATGAAAGGGATGTAGATTTTGATGATATTGCAAGATTTTATTTAGTTGTTGAAAATAAGTACAATCAGTATTTGACATGTCAGCTCCATTACAGATTTTGCTGATTAAGATTTGAATAGCTATAATCATTTATTTTTATATATCTTGGTTATTATATGAGAGCTGAATTGTTTGGTGCTGTAGCACTGTATGCATAATAGATATTTGAAATCCACTTGTTTTATTATTGGGTGCCGTTTATACTAAGTTTGAAGAGTATAAACTGCATAATTATAGCATTGGGGTCAATAGTATTAAGTGTTATGATTCATTGAGTTATGATTTGTGGTTTTGGTGTTTGTAATTGTTAAGGAGTACTTATTTTTTCTTGAAGCTTTTGCACCACTTTTTCTTTCCCAAATCACTTGGGAAAGAACAAAACAGAGAGTATACTTCTGAGTTAGGGACTTCCACTGTAGTGCAAGCCTGTTGTAAACAATTGTGAGGGAGGGGTTAATAGGAAATCACCAATACAGTGTAGCCCAATTAATTGGATATCTCTGAATTAAATATCCCTGTTGTTTATTTATTTATTTACTTAATTTATTTTTGGTGGCACAGGCCAGACTATCCAAAGAGAACCCCCTAGCAACAGCAAGCAACTGCCAGACTCCAAAACATACTTAAGTTTCTACAGAAAAGACATCACACCAAAGCTACAAATGAAATCTAAAAAAATGGGTGAGAGATGGGGCCTGTTGGGTGTACTAATGGAATCGTTGAAATTTATATGTCAACTCCAAGATGGCAGATGGCGGCTATCTTTTTCAAGAGAATGCAGAAAAATTTGATAACTTCCATCTGGACATCACACCAAAGTTACATATAAAATCTGAGATAGACTGGGTGAGAAGTGCGGCCTGTCGGGTCTGCTAATGGAATTGTTGACAATTTATATGCCAAATCCAAGATGGCCAATGCCCACCATGTTTTTCAACAAAATTCAGAAACATTTGTTAGCTCCCATCTAGACATCACACCAAAACTACATATGAAATTTGAAAAAGATTGGGTGTGCTAATGGAATTGTTGATGACAATTCAAATGCCACTCCAAGATGGCTGCTGGCAATCATATTTTTTAACGAAATTTAAAAACATTTGATAGCTCCCACCTAGACATCACACCAAAGTTATATATGAAATTCAAAAAAGATCAGGCGAGAGATGCGGCCTTTAGTGTGTGCTAATGGAATTGTTGAAAATTTATATCCAAATCCAAGATGACTGCTGGCAGTCATGTTTTTCAACAAAATTCAGAAATATTTGATAGCTCCCATCTAGACATCAAACCAAAGCTACATATGAGATCTGAAAAAGATCAGGTGAGAGATGCAGCCTGTATGGTGTGCTAATAGAATTGTTGACAATTTATATGCCAAATCTAATATGGCCACTGGTGGCCACGTTTTTCAAGGAAATTTGGGGAAAATTTATAGCTCCCATCTAGACATTGCCCCAAAGGCACATATGAAATTTGGGACTGATCAGGTGAGAGCCGTGGCCTGTAGGGTGTGCTAAAGGAATTGTTGGACAATTTATACCCAAATCCAAAATGGCTGCTGGCAGTCTTGTTTTTCAACAAAATTCAGAAAAAATCAATAGCTCCCATCTAGACATCACACCAAACCTAAATAGGAATTGAAAAAGATTGGGTGGGAGATGTGGCCTGTAGAGTGTGCAAATGAAATTGTTGACACTTTAAATGCCAAATCTAAGATGGCCACTGGCTGCCATGTTTTTCAACGAAATTCATAAAAATTCAATAGCTCCCATCTAGACATTGCTCTAAAGCTACAAATGAAATTTGAGACTGATCAGGTCAGAGCTGCGACCTGTAGGGTGTGCTAAAGGAATTGTTAGACAATTTATATTCAAATCCAAGATGGCCACCAGAGGCAATGTTTTTAAACAAAATTCGAAAAAAATCAATAGCTCCCATCTAGACATCAAACCAAAGCTACATATGAAATCTGAAAAAGATCAGGTGAGAGATGCAGCCTGTATGGTGTGCTAATAGAATTGTTGACAATTTATATGCCAAATCTAATATGGCCACTGGTGGCCATGTTTTTCAATGAAATTTGGGGAAAATTTATAGCTCCCATCTAGACATTGCCCCAAAGGCACATATGAAATTTGGGACTGATCAGGTGAGAGCCGTGGCCTGTATGGTGTGCTAAAGGAATTGTTGGACAATTTATACCCAAATCCAAAATGGCTGCTGGCAGTCTTGTTTTTCAACAAAATTCAGAAAAAATCAATAGCTCCCATCTAGACATCACACCAAACCTAAATAGGAATTGAAAAAAGATTGGGTGGGAGATGTGGCCTGTAGAGTGTGCAAATGGAATTGTTGACACTTTAAATGCCAAATCTAAGATGGCCACTGGCTGCCATGTTTTTCAACGAAATTCATAAAAATTCAATAGCTCCCATCTAGACATTGCTCTAAAGCTACAAATGAAATTTGAGACTGATCAGGTCAGAGCTGCGACCTGTAGGGTGTGCTAAAGGAATTGTTAGACAATTTATATTCAAATCCAAGATGGCCACCAGAGGCAATGTTTTTAAACAAAATTCGAAAAAAATCAATAGCTCCCATCTAGACATTGTCTCCAAAGCCATATATAATATTTTGGACTGATCGGGTGAGAGCCACGGCTTGTAGGGTGTGCTAAAGGAATTGTTGGATAATTTATATCCAAATCCAAGATTGCTGCTGGCAGCCATGTTTTTCAACAAAATTCAGAAAATTTCAATAGCTCCCATCTGGACTTCACATCAAAGCTACATATGAAATTTGAACTAGAGGTAGCAGCCTAGGTGTGGAGGAAGCCGGAGTACCCAGAGAAAACCACCGAGCAACGATAAGCAGCAGCCAACTACCGAACATCGTAATTGCAGCACAGGCAGGGTCAGATTGGTTGAAGACATGCACAACATCGACATGCAGTATGCCTTAGTACACAGCGTCATCTTGCCCCCTAATGAACAATCGGGGTTAAGTGCCTTGCCCAAGGACACAACGTGGGAGTCCGAATCGATCATTCAGATGGTCAACCTTCCAAGTATTAACCAGGCTCGATGTTGCTTAACTTCGAAGATCTGACAAAAACCGGTTACCGCAATGCCACTGCGTCCCCGGATCCCAACCTATCCCAATAGCTCCTACTTGACGTTGTCAAGTTGAGCTAAAAATCTTGCAATCTGCTGAAGAATTTCTTCGGCAGCCACTGAAGTTGCGACATTTATATAGGCATTGAATTGAAAATATTGATATAATAAAATAAATGCTCAGTTTATCATAAGAAGACTGGAAAATGAGCAAATTCCTGTTAATTATATGTTTCTATTAACTGAATATATTTCAATGAAAAAGTGACTATTCAGTTAACCCTTTACCTAATGAATCGCCCACATCCACCTGTGTAATTTGTAAATTGAGCAGTTGAAAAATAAATTTTTCAAAATATTTCAACAAAACTATAACATATGACCCTTCATTGGAACAGGCTCGATGAGCGCGTTCCAATGAGGAGTCACGTGATATGGTTTTGTTGAAACTTTTTTGAAAAATTAAAAAAAATAGTAATTAAAATAATAAAATTTGATATTCTCTGTGTTGGGTAAAGGGTTAACAGGATTATGTAGGAAATATGTATATTTTAAATTACTGATCAAAAATACATTTATTAAATCCCCCCAGCCCACCACACCAGGGTTCACCACTGTCTCAAGTATGAGGTTTATTCAAGCGACCGTTCAAGCTGTTCAAGGACTGTACAGACAATTTTTTAGACTATTCAAACTATTTTCATATAACTTTAAGTAACACTTCTGATTATAAATACAGATATCAATTAACACCTATTGAAGCCGAAAGTTGAGTTTGCTTGCCTTCGATACTGCACGGAAGGAACTCAGACTGGTAACTGACTTAAATGGAACAAGAAAAGTTGTACAGTAGATCCCATTTAATTGGATATCTTTTAACTGAATAACTGTGTTAATTTAATATAATAATTTCCAATCACAAACCATTTACTGTACCTTCTGTACAAATTTTGTCTATTAATTGCATATGGAGCAAAGAGTAAACTACTGTTAATTGAATAAAAAATCTTGCAATATGTCGAGAAATTACCCTGACAATTACTGAATTCCCCATGTTTATAACCCAATTTGCCCACATGATATCAATGCTAGTGATGAACAGATAATTGGAATCGGCAATCAGAACTGGCCGGTTATGGGGAGAATGACAACCAGAAGTTAAAAACTGGCAGTTTCTGGTTATTCTATATTTAACAATGACTATTAAAAATCCCTTTAATATCTGGCCATTTCAATAATGTTTCCCCATTAAAAACGTGTGTAGTGCATAGCAGAAAAATGAGGGATTTGCAGAGCAGAGATATTACGGAATTTACCAACTGCAATCGGAACGAGACCATCACCATTTCCCAAAGATTATAGAGTTCATGTAAACATTAGAGATAACAAGTTGAAAAAAGAACATTGAATAATACATTGACATTCGTGTAAACCATGCATCATACGACTTCACAACACACATTAACATTAAAATTATTATTCATTTAAGACACAAAGTATATGTGCTCAGTATATTCCTGGTTAATACACCCAAGTGTATTGTATCCTAACACAAAACTGTATTAACACTATTTACCGGAATGAAACACAATCTTCACAAGAACAATATCGGGTGGTTGTATCGTTCATAATGATCTTTTCCCCACACCCAAACCAAAATGCAAATATTATTTTGGCTAATATTGCCCAGCACTAAATATGCATACTCTGAGAACTTATGTGGTATTATGCTTTCGTAATTGACGATTTATCAACAAAATTCTGTAGTGTAACAGGCACCAACAGATCTTCTTCAGTGTCCTACTTCAACCATCGGAATCAGCATAATCGGCAGAGAAATAACCGGTAATCGGTTGATAGCAAGTTTTGATAATCGGTTCATCACTAATTAATGCAAGCCTTTAATCTATTATATCTTATTTGACAGAGCTCAATAGAATAAATGCTGTGTTTATATCTAAAATACTGGAAAGTGAACAAATCCCTGTTAATTGAATACTGTCAAAAAGGGAGAAAATGTGACAATGAGAACAAGACGCATTTGTCCCCTTGTTGGACAGATAAAGTGACGAGAATCTATAGGGGCCTCTAGTCCAGTTCTCTCCCAGTAAGGTAGTTTAAATAGTTTATACACAAACACAGTAAAACTTTGTGGTTTGGTTTTCCGATTTGCTGTAAAAACTGAAACCGAAGCAGAAAACCGAAAAACATCCATAACATGAGAGATAAACAATAAACAACTGGTCTTACATAACAATAACATGAATCTGGAGGGCATAACAGTTTCTTAATGGCCCAACAGGAATAATTAACTGTGGAGAATCACTTCAGGTGGGCTGTTAATAAACAGTAATGTCTTACAAAGTCATGTTAGTACTCTTTTTACCACTGCTACCAGTAAAAAAGAGTAAATAACTGAAAGTGGGAAAATGGAATTGTACAGTGGAAATCAGATGCTACAGCAGTATTTTTATGAATAACAAATGTTATTTATTTATTTATTTATTTATTTATTTATTTATTGGGGTTTAATGAAACTTTTGACAGCCAGGGCCACCTTGTGTCAGTTTTATGGGTGGAGGAAGAACCACCAAACAGTGACAAGCTCCTGCCAGACCCCAACATACCAACGCCACAAAAGCTGAGTTAATTAGCATTGGTTGAAGATGAGTGCACCATCGACATGTAGTATACCTTAGTACACAGTGCCACTATGTCCCCGCATGAGCAATCAGGATGAAGTGCCTTGCTCAAGGACACAATGCAGTTACCCCTGGTGGGGATTGAACCTTGGACATTTCAGTTTGAAGTCCAATGCCATAACCACAGAGGCACCATGCTCCCAATGTTAGTTCCCATCTGAATTTAGTGGCAGCTGCAGCAGGGTGGTCATTACATTGCAATGGCTAAACTACAACTACCGTCTGCTGTTATCAAATTGAAGTCGACTGGTCACATGGCTATGTTTTATTTATTACATTTTCCAACAAATATACATCCCCATTTTAGCATAGACTAATACATGAATAATCTAAAAATGCTAAGTGCTTCACACTAAAAGGGTTTCTTAGTGTAATGCAATGAGAGAGTCAATACCAATTTTATTCTGTCATGCAATCAACTCTTTGCCTGCTACAGATGGATTTTCCAGCCACATTAAAAAATACCCCTAACTTAGAAGAGGTACAGTCCTGCTTTTTTCAACTTGCAGAATACATTATTTTTTATTGCTTATTTGTAACACAAGCATTGTTGTTCAAATATGTAATGCCCATATTATTTATTTATTGGTATTTAAGGTCACATACTTATGCACAATGGCTAATTGTGACCGTGACAGTTTTACGGGTGGAGGAAGCCAGAGTACCCAGGGAGAACCACCGAGCATTGACGAGCAACTGTCAGCTCCTCAACATTCTAAGTCTGTTCAAGCTCCGCTCAAGCAGGGTAACAGTGGTTGAAGACATGTGCACCATCGACGTGCAGTACGCCTTAGTACACGGTGTCATCATGCCCCCATGTAGGCAACTGGGATAAAGTGCCTTGCCCAAGGACAAAACGTAGGTTGTCCCGGATGGGGATCGAACTCGGGACCTCCAGCATAGTCCAACAGTCTACCACAGACCACCATGCTTCTGTAATGCCCATATAAAAGTAGGTGAAGTCTTCTAATCAAAGATCTTTTACTGCCAGAATCTCTTGAATATTTCATCAAAAGAAGTCAGGGCTGCTTCACAACATTAAAGCAGCCATGATTTGATTTGCTGAGAAATTAAAAAAACAGTACTCAGTTGATTAGGAGTTAAAATTCATTTAACTTGGAAGGAAAAAGGCCAGTGGAAAAGTGTTACAAAAAACAGGGACAAATATTTGTATGGAAATCTGATAATCTGTTCCTATCTAAACAAACAATTCTGGCCTGAAGACATTACCACATTCAACTTTGTTTTTTTTCCATTCAATTTGACAAGAAGTCTATCCAAGCTAAAGTATACAAGTGTTTATTATTGACACATAAAGTGCTGCATTATAAATTTATCATAGAATCTTCACATGCTAGGTACTTCAGAGATCAAATGCTTTCACATAGCAAATAGTATTGTCATAAATTTCTTATATCACAAAATCACCATTAATTTACATGCTGCTGGCAGATATTCCAGCCCAGGACAGAATTTCTCTTATTACAAAAATAAGGATAATTTGGGCTCATTTAATGAAATTTTCCTCTGGTAAACTGAATGAAATTTTACACCAATGATTTCTCAAGTTAAATGTTGATGAATTCTTCATCAAATCTAGTTATGGCTGCAGTACAGCAGCCATGACTAGATATGATGAAAAATATCTTCAAAATACACAGCAGAATAAAAGTTACATAATCCATAACAGAAATATCATCTGCATTACATCTAATAAACAGCTGAATTGGATGGAGATTTTTGTGAATTGCACAGGTGAGTTTTGACCATTTTATTGGGCAACGGATTAAATTACACATTATGTGATAAAAAGAATCTGCAGTTCTTCAGAATGTGATATGAATTTTATGAACAGAATTCACTAAAAATCCATCAGAGCCAAAGTTTATCTCTTCGCCTGCAGCTGGAGGATATTCCAGCTCAGAACATGAAATCTCTTGATACTCAAATAAGTTATAATTTTGACACATTTCACCAAATTTATCCCCTGTAAATTGCAAAGATGTTTTGACCCAAGATTTCTTGAGATAAATTTAGAGAAGCAGTTATGATTAGGTTGGATGAAAAACTCATCTACATTTCACTCAAATTATTATTGGTCAAAAAGTAAATTCAATTTACAGGAAAGGGGGGAGGGGGGGGGGGGGGGATTCGGTTAAAAGTATTATAGTGGCAAGAGACTTCCTGTCCTGGGCATGAATATGTGCCAGAAGCAAGTAAGGCATTAATCAAACCAGCCTGTGTGGGGGTTTTTGTTTGACATTTTTGTTTTCCTCTTGTTCTACTGGACATGAGGATGTAACAATAGTTTAAGTTAAAAACAAGGTGATTTGGTACTCAGGCACTTAATGAATGGACATCAACCCATGCACTTACTAAGTCCAGAAAAAACTTGACTCAACTCATGGACCATTCGATAGTCTACTCAAACATCCATAACCAACAAATTTGCTTGTTGGGTTTTCAAGGCTCTGTGGTCTGCCAAGTAAAGATATTGGCTGATGTATATGTATATGTGTGCTATGTATATAAATACTTTTGAAACTATAAATTGTCTGTTGACTTTCTACATTAGCCATGTATTACTTCCTGCAAAGGTCCTATTAGTTGGAAATTTGACTTCAAATCGATCCAACAGATTTGCAAATCGATTCTTTTTTCAAATCTAATTGGCCGAATAATATTGTTTGCGACTTCATATTTCCACCACATATGCACTAGATGCGATGACACATTCATTCATTAGAAATGGACCCGATTGCAGCAGTTTCTGTAAGAATAATTCTCTCTCGCCCTTGCTCTAAGCATTGTCAGGAAAATTGCATGTGGTTCCTTGAGAGCAACAAGGTGTCACCTGTGATGCTTTTGTTATCCATTAGAAGATATCATGCGAGATGGAGTGAAACTAGAATTTCATAGCCTTTTTCGCAGTCAAGCTTGCACAATGCACACAAAAACTTCAGGATTATTCCGTGTTTTCAACTTTAATATTAATATTAAACATACCGTAAAGATAATGACATCATAACTACAGAGGGAATTCTGTGAACTACGTGGAAATTGGAGGTAGCTGCACCATTGTATGAAACACTTGATGTTGTTCATCAAGTCTGATTTGATTTGATCCAATCGCATATCTGTCATGTAATGAATTGAATCAAATTCGGATGCCGATTTGAGAATTGATTCAAAATTTGAATAATTGCAATGCCTCAATTCCCAAACATCTGAAAAAATTAGAGATCCACTTCTGATTGGAAACATTCTGAACTGATAAGAATGATATTGGCAGAAAAGGGCTTACTCTTAACTCACTAAGTATTTTCAAGATATTTTTCGTTAAATCTAGGCATGGCTGCTGTAAAGCAGCCATGACAAGATTTAATGAGAAATTCATTTAAAATTAAATCAAGAAATCATTGGTGAAAACATCCATTCAATTTACAGGGGACAATTTGATTAAATGTGCCCAAATTGTGCTTATTTCAGTGGCAAGAGAAATCCGGTCCTGGGCAGAAATACCCCTCAGCAGCATGCAAGGAGTTAATAATAAAATCATGGTAATCTGACTAACATTTAGGAAACTTTAGTGACTTAACCCTCTGTACATTGATGACAAAATAATGAATTTCAAGCAGCAAATTTTTGCACAAAGCAACTAGGAATTGAAACAATTCAATCTTGTTTTACTGACCACAGAGTGCATGGAGCTCTGAGCAACAAGACTGAATTGCTTTAGTTCCTAGTTCCATTGCAGTTAAAAGTTTGCAGCTTAAAATTCTGATAATCAAACATCAGTGTGAAGATGATTAAGAGGTATAGAGAACTTTCTTCTCAGACATCAAAAACTTACCAATTTAATCCATTATCATTACAGGACTAGAAGAATATTGAAATTTTTTTTTTAATTTAATAAGTAAACTGTTTCATTTTTGGCTTCCAAAACATAGTTTATAGCTAATCGTTTGAACTAGAAGGTCACAATTACAGACAATGATGCAACTATTAAATTAAAACTATTAGACCAAACTATTAAATTAAGTAAGTTCTGCTTATTCCACTGTCAGGTAAGGTAAAACAAAAAAATACATAAATAAATAACTGATGGAGTGCTGGAAGCCAATATTTGGGCTCCATTTTAAGTGCACATACCACTACATAAGGGTTTCATGATCTGTGGATTTGGGGCACTATATATTTGACTGAATTTATTTCATCTGTATGGATTTGCCTTGGAGTTACTTTCCCATAAATTGTAACAAGGCAAAGACATGTAAACAAATTTTAGCAACCCCAAAATATTGGGCATTCTACGAGTTAAGAAAGAAAGATTCTGTTATATTTATGCACCTTTTTCAAAAAATAAATACCGTCCACAAAATATTTGAGTTATTTCCTGCAGAATATAGCAAACTGGATGTTTACAAAACAATTATAACAAACAAACACTGTGTTTTAATTATGCTTTGTTGTAAACATATGCAAAAAAATAAACATCAATCAAAGAAGATAAAAGGTTTAAACTCTCATAATTTCAAGCTAATTTTGGAAGACAGTGCAAGTTAATAAAAATGTTCAATGAGGGGGTTTTAATTTCAACAAGGAATTGCCTGCGAACCCAAACCATTTTTGGGGACACACAAAGTATGTTTTGAAAGAAAATAAATGCTCGCATAATTAAAAGACATTATTAATTCTTCCTGCAATGTTTGTCAGAAAAAGCATTCCAACGGATATACTCAATTAACATGATTAAAAGCCATTAAATATTGAATTTTAATCATTTGGAGAAGTACTGGGAGACTGAGGTGGGGAAATTGTTTGGAATTTATTTTATGCAAATCTTTTCCAGCCTAATTTTTACCAGTCAATTAGATGCATATGTTCCAGCAACATTACAAATATTTAATTTATTTATTTATATTTTTAGCATGAAATTTAAAAGTAATGGATGGGGTGGGGGTAAGGAGAATTATAATTTTTGTCTTGTGTGGAAAAACAAGCTCGGCCAATCTCACTATTTCAAGTTTTTCAAACTTAATATGTCTGTTGAAAAAAGTTGTCTGGCAATTTTGACTTAATCTTGCATTAATGGCATTGCTAATGCAACTTTCCCCCAAACGTACTGAGTGCTTTCTTTTCCCTTGCTCTGCAGATCTGAGAAGAGTGTGGCCGAATCTGCAGTTCTCAGATCTTTGAAAACAATATTTTGACTAAGTTCATGATTTGCCTTATATGGTTACAAGCTGTCATGTGCCCAATTTCCATGCATGGTTTTCAAATGGAAGCTTATTTCCTTTTTGTGCATTTACCAACACTTTCAACAAGCAGGGTCACCTCATGTCAGACAGTTTTAGGAGTGGAGGAAGCCAACACAGGCAATCAAGATGTAGTGTCTTGCCCAAGAACACAATGCAGCTACATCTGATGGTGGGGAATGAACGTTTTGGTTTAGAGTCCAATGCTGTAACCGCAGAGCCACTGCGATCCCTTTCCAATTACAGAACTTAATGTTATCAGTCATAAAATCAGAATAAAGGTGAGTTCAGCTGAGTAATATATGGAATCAGGAGGTACTTTTTTAGTATATAGTATGATGTAGTGATTTTATAAAACAATGAAAAAAATTAAAAATATAGTATGTTTCTAGTGTTATAGTTAATCACTGTGCTCTGCAATTAATACATCTAGTGTTATAGTATATTACTGTGTTCTGCAATTAAAAACATCTAGTGTTATAGTTAATTATTGTGCTCTGCAATTAATACATCAAGTGTTATAGTTTATCACTGTGCTCAACAATTAAAAACATCTAGTCTTATAGTTAATTATTGTGCTCTGCAATTGAATCATCTAGTATTGTTATAGTTAGTGTGCTCTGCAATAAAAACATCTAGTGTTACAGTTAACTGATTGAGTGCTGAAAGCCACTATCATGTATTGAAAACTGCAGTGGCTTAAGAGGAAATGCAATAGCTTGTTCTTTGCTCAGCAGTAGGAAAAAAAATGTTTTGCACAAAATTGTTTAATCACAATTTATTGGAGAGTGCTAATAGACACTCTCCAATAAATTTTGATAAAACAATTATTTATGAATAAAATCTTGCTAATGTGTGGCTCCTCATGCTGGTAGAATGGTATCCTAAAAATAAATACTCATGTTACAAATCAGTTTCGAAAAATAATTTAGCACTTTACCAGTTAATTTACAAGTAACTATACTCTGCAATAAAACAAAGAGATGTTAGACTATTACAGTGAGAAAAACTTTAAAGAAATTGTCGAAAAACAACATACAGATTGTAAAACTTTTAAAGATGCTATCTCTTGTTGTGCTTCAGCTAGCTGTCCTTGTAGTTCAGTAATCTCTTCCTGTAAATGTTTGTAACTTAATGAATGAGGAACTATTATCATTTCACCAAATAAATTTTACAGAAAAAGAACAAAAAATGCAAAATAAATTCCTAAAGTAAATAAAAAATCACTAGAATGCTTTGTTGGTTATGCCCACCTTAAGCAATGGGAATAATGGTTTTCTTACTGGTTGAGTTAAGGCTCTGCATCTACGGCTCTATTGTAACTTGATAAAAGCCACTCTAGTGGCTTTACACTGTACACATAAGCTTGTTGTTTGCTCAGCAGTAGAAAAAAAATGTTCATATAAAATTGTTTTGTTACCATTTACTGAAGAGTGCTAGCAGGCACTCTCCAATAAATGGTAATAAAACAATTATTTATGAATAACATCTTGCTAAACCAGGGTTCCCCTTGCTGGTAGCATGGCATCTTTGAAAAAAAATACTCATGTCAAAAATCACCTTTGAAAAATAATGTAGTACTTCACCAGTTAAGAAATCCACCAGGAGTAGAAGTCAAGAATGTTTAAGTGATATAAAATAACCAACCACTAAAGGGTGGATGCAGAGGGTCTGAATCCAATCTTTGTTAGGAAAGGAGTATGAAATACTTAATGCAGACAAAAATGAAGGGTCTTGGCATGCTGGATATTCATGTAAGATTTCTTTTAGATCTGACAGCTACTGGGGTGGGGGGAGATAGGGGGGAGGAGAGGGTTGGGTGGGGGGGAATTACAGACATGTCTGTTTCTCAACATAAAAGGGGCATAACTCGTGAGTGGAATGTGTGGCCATATATATATATTATATTTATTGGTGTTTAAGGTCACATACTTATGCACAATGGCTAATCATGACCGAGCAATGTGTGGACAGCATAACTTGTGACAGTAATGGCATGTCGTGCTGGACAGCCAGTGCATTTTCATTAAGATTTGACTACTATCTGCCTAGTTATGCACTTGCACTGAAATAGACATAAGCATTGTCGATAGATGTATGGACGAGCATACATGTGTACAGATGAACAGATGCACAGGACTATACCCGAATCCTTTAAAAAAAAATGCCACCGGCCACACGTCCCCCGAAAAAAAGTGTGCAATTCGAGATTTGAAAAAAATAGAATTTTTCGTGGTCGAAAAAGGGACATAACTCTGGCAAAAATGATGCTCCAAACCCTGATGTGAACTTGACCTGTATGTTATGTTGATATACCTACATACCAAATTTTATTTGAATCGGTCAACAACAAGTAAAGTTATCATCGGGAAACCCCAAAAAAAAGAATTTTGTCAAAAAGGGGACATAACTCTGACAAAAATTCTCAGACCACACCCTTATTCGACACTGACCTGTATTTTATGTTGATACACCTACATGCCAATTTTAATTTGATTTGGCCAACTATAACTGAAGTTATCATAAGAAAACAAAAAGAAAATTAATTTTTAAGTCGAAAATTATAAATTCAAAGTAATTTGTATATTTTTTATACTTAACAATGGTCCAGACTAGCTGGTGCTAACTCAAAAATTAATCCAGGGCCAAACACAAATTTTGCCCCCCAATCCTCAAAATTTGCATGCTAAACCGAAAATTGAATGTCCTATCTGGTCCTCCATACTTTTGCGAACTGCGCATGCGCCCAGGAAGACACCCAAATTGGCACCAACAATCATTCTTTCTAAAATTGCCTGTTAAATGTTGTAAACAGTGGGGTGGTATGAGTGTCCACTCATGGGAGGGCCATACCCATCTGGGCCATTGGTAAGTATAAAAAATATACAAATTACTTTGAATTTATAATATTTTTATACAACAACCAATGGCCCAGACTAGCTGAATCGTAAAAAGGCTGGAGGGCCTAGGACATAAAAGAAAATCCAATTACTCAATCACTTCATAAAGGATATCTCCTACAGGAGAATAGGAGAGAAAGGAATTATATATGTCTTTCTCCTTTACAAGAAAACAAGAAAGACATAACACCAACAATGTAACTGAGTATTACACAATATATAATTCTCCATTTAATGCCAGCATAACCCATTATGCTAATTCGGTGAAGGGAAACCAAAATATAAAGACAGTCCAGAGAATGGGACTCTTTATACTCATTTAAAAGTGTCCAAGGATTGTATATTAATGCCTGTTTGACACATGACATATACAAATGCTTCACAGTGAGCTACACTTTAAAAACAATACATAAATGAGACATATTATTTGCTTCACATCGAGCTACACATTAAAACCATCCCAGCACCTACTCGGGACTACTGACACAGGAGGAGGTCTTCCCTTGCTTTTCAAATCACAGAACGAAGAGGGCAGCAGAACAGCGTTACTGCTGGAATGGGCTGCCTAAATAACTATAGATGTAATCATTTAGTGGACGACATTCTGAGCAACAGAAAAAGGACCTAAACATCTAAGATCACTGGAGATGAACTCTAAATTTCTAAGGTAAAACTTGGTAAATGTAGAGAATAAGCCCAAGAAGTGGACAGTGCTCTAACTTCATGATATCTTATTTATAGATTTTCATAGGCGATGAATATTGCCAACTGAATCCATCTAGCAATAGAATGAACAGAAATATCTCTTCTGTTAGGAATTAAAGACAAAACGAAGCGTTTCCTTCCTTTTCTTATAAAATCTGATCGGCATTTATATATGCGAATAGCCCTGACTGGACACAGCAGAGGTCTATGGTTGTCCGTAGATGCAGAGCCTTAATGGTAGTAGGCTCAGGCCATTTATCTGGAGCCTGATTCTTGGCAAAAAATCCCACTTCTGCAGTTAAAGTAATGATATTACCCACACTACGGTAGTGAGATTCGTCGACCGATAAAGCATGAAGTTCACTAACTCTTCTAGCAGATGCAAAGGCTAAGAGAAATGCTGTTTATAGGTCAAGAATTTGAACTCTACAATGTCCAACGGCTCAAACGGAGCTTCTTTAAGCTTCAACAGAACCCAAGTCAAATTCCGCTAAGGAATTAATCTGAGGGTTCTAGGTCTATTAACAGAGAAATTTCTAACCAGTTTGGATAATGAAGCATTAGATCCAATTGTCAAGTTATCATGATGAGCGTAAGTGTCTGATAACATAGACCTATAGCCCTTAATAGTGATGAGCTGCAGTTTGAGATCGTCAAACAAGTAGACTAGAAAGTTGGCAATATCCGGTATGGACGGATCATAGACGTCTGTCGACTGATCCTTACACCAACGAAGAAAACCTTCCACTTCACTGCATAATCCAATGAAGAGGAGGTCCTCATGCAGTTAGAAATTGCGTCCACTGCTCGTCCTGTAAACTGCTCGCCGTGCAAGAAGGACCGCACAATGGAAATACGAGAAGGTTGAGACCTTCCAGGTTGTGATGCAGTGTGCGTGACTTCCCTTGATAAAGAAGGTCCCCTCGCGGAGGAAGCTTCCGGGTAACGTCCCATAACAGACACCTGAGTAGATTGATCCACGGTTTCTGTGACGACAGAGGTGCTACTAGAAGAATTTTGCAACGAGACTGTTTGTTCTTTAACAGAATCTGCTGAATCAACAGAGTTGGAGGATATGCAAATCCTATCATTCCATCCCATGAGATTAACAGAGCGTCTACTGCGTACGCTCAATGGTCTGGACATGGCGACACGTACATCTGTAACTGATTGTGCAGATGCGTCGCGAACAGATCTATCATGTGTCGATCCCACTGATAGCAAATTTTTCCGTTAGTTCGCATAACGGAATCAAATGAGTGCCACCCTGGTTCCTGATATACGCTACGACTGTCGAGTTGTCCGACAATATCTGAACATGAGCGTCCGCTAGAATGTGAAACCAATGTTGTAGTGCTAACCATATTGACATCATCTCCTTGAAGTTTATGTGTTTCTCTAGGAACCGAGGGTCCCAAAGACCCTGAAACTTCAAGTCTGTCGGGCTCAGGGTTGCACCCCAACCCATTTGATTTGCATCCGTCATAATCGTGAAAGCCGGATCCGGCAGTTGCAGCAGAACTCCCTGAGTTAACCACTGAATATCTGCCCAAATCTGGACCTATTGTTTTACTCGGTCTGTTAAAACAATACTGGTCTCGAGTGAATGCATCTTCACACTCCAATTCTGAGTAAAGAATATCTGGAGGGGACATGTGTGCAAGCGGCCCATCGGAATAAGATCTGCAGCCGCTCTGCACAGGCCCATCAGTTGCATGAATTCCCTTGCTGTTAATGCGCCTGAGTGTAGACAAAAGCAAGTATAACAACTGACTAATTTTGCTCTGGTTTTCTCGTTTACGATGAAGCCGAGACGTCGGAACCCCGGAGCAATAGAAGCAGGCTCTGAACATCGTTCTGAAGAATAATTTTGTTGCCATATCTCTGAAAAATGTCATCCACGATAAGCTTGTTTATCCAGCTCAAGTCTATTACCGGTCGGAATGAGCCGTCTGGCTTCGGTACGAGGAACAGGTGACTGTAGAAACCCTGAGAATTTTGATTCTCGACAACCTCTATTGCTTCCTTTGATAAGAGAGCCTGTACATCTGCTAGGAGAGACTCTCTTTTGCAAGGATTAGAGAAGGATTTGTCCGACACTAACATCTTGTTAGCGGTGGGTTTCGCTTGGAATGTTAGCCGTGGGCCATCCAAGACTACACTTTTCACCCTGTGGTCTTCCGTAATTGTTATTCAGTATTTTTGCGAAGTTTGATAACCTTCCGCCAACTAGCAAGCAATAGAGGTCCTGACCATTACCTGTACGACCTGCGAGGCTTACAGGAGGAGAAACCACGTCCTCCCCACGAAGAGCCTCGACCCGTTGGCTTAGGGGCATCTGACCGGTAGTCTTGATCAGACCTACGCCCCTTTCCTGAGTCGCTGTATTGATGACCTCCAGAGTAATTATAGGAGGGTTTTCTATACCCTCGTGAGGAGTCCCCTTTTGACGATTTCTGTCTGGGACGCCCTCCTTTACTCTTTTCTGCAGTAGCGGGTCGATGGGACGTCGACTTTAGAAGCAGAGTATTAGATGCTTTCTTAGTAGCTTGGTCATATACCAATGAAAGCTTGTCATCAAAAATAGTATGTCCGGACACTGGAGTGACTCAGAGAGAGTTTTTCACCTTTTCATCTATCAAAGATGAAGACCCAAGGGCACCGTCACGTCCGATTAACTCCAAATTAGCCACTGTTAAGGCAGAGTTATACGTGGTATACATAATTGCCCTGGAAAGAACTCTTAAAGAGGTATGAACATCCTCAAATTCCTTCCTGTTGAGACGTTGCGCCATAGCTCTTGTAAGGTGATCTGCGTAAGACATAGCGTCCAAATTCGCTCTATTTGAAGAAATTGCCGTGTCAATTGTTTCCGAGTGAATTGTGAATAGCCCAGGCAAGGATACCTCTAGATCCTCGACCTGCTCATCCAAATGCAGAGAAACTGTCTGAGCATCTTCCCTGGCCGCTTTAAATAAACGTGGTCCAAGCAGCGGTAAATTTATGGAAGATGATGTCAAGAAACCGCCTTTCTTCTTCCCACTGGAGAGCTTAAATATGTCATTGTCTAAATGGCCAAAGGCCTGCGACACCTGCCTAGACTGAACCGGAAAAGATAGGACATCCTCCTTTGTCCAGATAAAGTCTGCATCCAACAATGTCAGCGGTTTCTTCCTAGTCATCGCAGTATTCTGATTCGCCGGAACAAATTCAGGGTAGTATTGATGAATTAAATCCATTGCAACCATGTGTTGTTCCAAAAGGGAAGGGTAATCTTCTTCCATATCACTTCCACCATCCGAGAGAATCAGTTGTGAATCTCGGTCTCCTGCATCTGAATGAACAGATGACTGGACTGACCCAGTACCATCCGACAGCTCATGTTCTGAGACTGCTGTAGACTGCTCTTGCACTTGCTGGGATGCTAAGATCAGCTGCACAATCTGCAACAGCAAGTCCGTTACGGAGACCTCAGGAGCTGGGTCTTCTGTTTCTTCGCCACTTGCAGCTCCTGGGACGGTGTGTCAGAGATGGCTCTTTTCTCCAGACGTCTCGATAAACGAGGCCTCATCTCCTTAGCTACCGGATGGTCTGACTTCGCAGACGACGAGTGGTCCCTTCTTGGCGATGCAGGCTGGATATCAGAAGTCGGGTAGCTAGGGTGTGGTCGTGTGTGCTTTGTAGATGATGTTGTAGAAGCTGTAACTGTAGCCGAGGCCGGCTGTGAACAGTATGGCACATCCCGGATGGAAGGTGTGGACGTAAGCTCCGACTCACGCAAGTTTTTAATCACAACATCTGGCCCCAGATGCAGCTGGGAAAGAGAGGGACCTCTCTCGATTGCGGTATTTTCAGACCTCGCCGAGCTTCCCACGGTACTTGCAGGCTTCTTCCTCTGTTCAGTCGTCGCTGATTGAGCATGTTTATGTTTTAAGGTGCTTGCTCTACCCAATCCACTTCTATCGACCGCATCGGACACACCTGGCATCACGGTACCCATGGACGGAGTAACCGCTTCACCAGTCGAGCTAGCTGCAGACAAGGGACTAAAACCACAGGCTAGTGGCTTTATCCCCTGTCTAATATTCATGAACACCTTGGCAGCTAGCTCTGTTTGCTCATCAGAGTGTGACGACGGTAGCACACTTTCTCTAGGCGTCATGTAACTATCACCATGTTCTTGTTCCTCTGAAAAAGAAACTGAGAAACTTGATTGACTTTGCGGCGATAGGAACGGCATTGGCCTCTCACCGCTAACAACGTACCGTGACACCCTTTTCCAATATTTGTCATCCCATCCAACACATGTAGGACAAGAATTAGTGGGAGTACATTGACTACAAGCAAGGCAACAAGCCTGTAAATCCAAGGTAGACTTCCTCGCCTTGGATTTTGAACAATAAGCTTTCATAATTAATCAAAACAAAGTCGACAGTACTCCCACCAACTCCACAATAAATATATGATAAAGATACATAATAAGACATTGCCAATGTAAACAACGTCACAAGAAAAACCGGAAACAAGACGCCAGGCACTGAATAAACAAGAGGCTCCAAGGGGCCTGAAAGATTTCCACAGGGAGCCCATATATAAACCCAGGGACTTGGCTTTAACAAACTTGAATTTCACCCCCCTAAGGATGCTGCACACCAAATATCAAAACATTCCGACTGCTGGATCTGAAGAAGAAGATTTTTAAAGAAAATTCCTCATTTTGAACTAAGTTACAATTCAAGCTCCTACAGTGAGTCCAAATATGGACCTAGGCACATGGCTTGAACAAACTTAAATCTCACCCCCCTAAGGATGCTGCATACCAAATATCAAAACATTCCGACTGCTGGACCTGAAGAAGATTTTTAAAGAAAATTCCTCATTTTGAACTAAGTTATAATTCGGGCTACCACATTGAGCACAAATATGAACCCAGGGACTTGGCTTGAACAAACTTGAGCCTGAAATGCACTAAGTTCGAATTCGGGCTTCTATAGTAAGCCCAAATATGAATCCAGGGGGCTGATTTGAACAAACTTGAATCAGATCCACCCCGCAATTTTGCATACCAAATATGAAAAGATTCTGCCTGCTGGATCTGGAGAAGATTCTTTAAAAAATTTGTCTGAAATGCACTAAGTTCGAATTCGAGCTTCTATAGTGAGCCCAAATATGAACCTAGGGAGCTGATTTGAACAAACTTGAATCAGATCCACCCCACAATGTTGCATACCAAATATGAAAAGATTCTGCCTGCTGGATCTGGAGAAGAAGATTTTTTAATAAATTTTCCTGAAATGCACTAAGTTCGAATTCGAGCTTCTATAGTGAGCCCAAATATGAATCTAGGGAGCCGATTTGAACACATTTGCATCAGATCCACCCCACAATGTTGCATACCAAATATCAAAAGATTCTGCCTGCTGGATCTGGAGAAGAAGATTTTTTAAGAAATTTGCCTGAAATGCACTAAGTTCGAATTCGAGCTTCTATAGTGAGCCCAAATATGAATCTAGGGAGCCGATTTGAACACATTTGCATCAGATCCACCCCACAATGTTGCATACCAAATATCAAAAGATTCTGCCTGCTGGATCTGGAGAAGAAGATTTTTTAAGAAATTTGCCTGAAATGCACTAAGTTCAAATTTGGGCTCCTATACTGAGCCCAAATATAAACCCAGGGGGTCGATTTGAACAAACCTGAATCAGATCCACCCCACAATGTTGCTTACCAAATATGAAAAGGTTCTGCCTGCTGGATCTGGAGAAGAAGATTTTTGAAGAAATTTGCCTGAAATGCACTAAGTTCGAATTCGAGCTTTTATAGTGAGCCCAAATATGAATCTAGGAAGCCGATTTGAACAAACTTGAATCAGATCCACCCCACAATGTTGCATACCAAATATCAAAAGATTCTGTCTGCTGGATCTGGAAAAGAAGATTTTTTAATAAATTTGCCTGAAATGCACTAAGTTCGAATTCGGGCTTCTATAGTAAGCCCAAATATGAATCCAGGGGGCCGATTTGAACAAACTTGAATCAGATCCACCCCGCAATTTTGCATACCAAATATGAAAAGATTCTGCCTGCTGGATCTGGAGAAGATTCTTTAAAAAATTTGCCTGAAATGCACTAAGTTCGAATTCGAGCTTCTATAGTGAGCCCAAATATGAACCTAGGGAGCCGATTTGAACAAACTTGAATCAGATCCACCCCACAATGTTGCATACCAAATATGAAAAGATTCTGCCTGCTGGATCTGGAGAAGAAGATTTTTCAAGAAATTTGCCTGAAATGCACTAAGTTCGAATTCGAGCTTCTATAGTGAGCCCAAATATGAATCTAGGGAGCTGATTTGAACAAACTTGAATCAGATCCACCCCACAATGTTGCATACCAAATATCAAAAGATTCTGCCTGCTGGATCTGGAGAAGAAGATTTTTAAAGAAATTTGACTGAAATTCACGAAGTTCGAATTCGAGCTTCTATAGTGAGCCCAAATATGAACCCAGGGGGCCAATTTGAACAAACTTGAATCAGATCCACCCTACAATCTTGCATACCAAATATCAAAAGATTCTGCCTGCTGGATCTGGAGAAGAAGATTTTTTAATGTTTTTCCCATTGCCTACAGTGTTAAAAAGTGCTGACTCAGCACTTTTTCAAAGTCCTGAAAAAAGTACCTTGTGATCAAACCGATAGGGATTTTTTTTAACCATTCTATTCTACTGGATAAAAGTAAGCTTTATACAAAATAAGAATTCTGTGTGCCATGTAGTTTTTGGAGATATGGCAGTTTTAAGGTTTTTCCTATTTTTAGCTCCTGAGGTTCCCACGGGGCAATGAGAAAAATTTTTTTGCATCAATCAACTACTTATGACCCATTATCATCTCATATCAAATTTGGTTCAAATCGACCTCACGGTTCAGAAGATATAAATTTTAGGCGTGGCCAAAAATTTTTGCCCCTCCCATAACGAAGGCAAGTAATGCCCCGACAAACTTCTCTTGAACAAACTTAATTCTACACCTCAAAAGAAAGCTGCATACCAAATATCAAGTCTCTGCTACTGCTGGTTCATGAGAAGAAGATTTTCAAAGATTTTGGTGCCCCTTGGGGGCGTGGCCCCACCCAGGAGGAGGGGAAACTTCATTTGAACAAATCTGAATTGACATTAGGTAATAAACATTTACCCAACATTTGAAAAATATTGGGCCAGTGGTTTCTTCGGAGAAGTCGGTTTTGTAAAGTTTACGCCGGACGACGACGGACGATGGACACCGGACGGACGACGGACAGAAAGCGATTAGTAAAGCTCACCTTGGGCTTTGCTCAGGTGAGCTAAAAAGGCCCGAAGTCAGTAACAGATTTTAAACTATCTGATGGAAAGCAAGATCTTCAGATGAAGAAAAAACGATACATCGGATGTAAGACGCATGACCCAAAAGGCCTAAACACCCCTAGGGTGAGGACATAACGATGGGGATATACAGAATAAACATTCTGTATAACACATCAAACTCCCAAGAAATTTATAAAAAAAAATCCAATAAAATAAGCCAAAAAGCTTGGGAGTTTAAGAGGAGGGCTTCAAGGAAGGATAGGGAAGGAACACTTTACAAACAGTGGATAAATCATTAGCAAGAATGATGATGTTAAGCCCATGTCCCGAAATTAGGAAACATGAAATAATTTTGATAAAAATTATAAAGTTACAGCCCTGAACGTTTCCAACCACTGTTGTTCACTTCCATCACCCAATTATGTCCTTGGATCCACCAATTCTACCACTGATTTGTGTCTGGCATCATCAAAACTGAGATTTAAAAGCACAGATGTCAGTTTGTTGTTACTGACTGGAGAACCAAACAAAGAATGATGGTTGGCGCAAATTTTTGGGATTGGGGGGGAAATTTGTGTTTGGGCCTGGATTAATTTTTGAGTTAGCACCAGCTAGTCTGGGCCATTGGTTGTTGTATAAAAATAAGAGGCATAACTCTGGTAAAAATTGTCAGACCACACCCGATTCGAACTTGACCTTATTTTATGTTGATACACCTACATACCAAATTTCATTTGATTTGGCAACTATCACTAAAGTTATCATCGGGAAACCAACATGGGATGGATGCACATATGGACGCAGGCTATTTTAATAGTAATTTTTTTCGGAGGACAAATAGTGGGGAGTGCAATTTAGGAACACGAGAAGTTTAGGAAAAAAATGGTCCTGAAAAGCTTTAACCCATTACCCAATACACAGGATATAAAAATTTATAATTTTAATTATTGTTTTTTAAAATTTAAAAAGAAAATTTCAGCAAAACCAAATCATGTGACCCCTCATTGGAACAAGCTTGATGAGCTCATTCCAATGAGAGATCACACGATATGGTTTTGTTGAATTTTTTGAAAAAATATATGGTATATATTTTTGTATTTTAACATCAGAGAACAGAGGGTTATGGCCAAAGTGACCCTTACCTTTGGTATTCCAATATCATAATAAACAGGCTTCATGCTCTCATCACCACCAAGCTATATACAAAGCATGGTTAGTTACTTTTTACCTGATGGAATGGCCATACCTGGCCAGTGCTGATTCACAAAAAATTGCTTCTCAAATTTTATTATTTTTTTTTAACTTTTGCTTCCAAAACTTATCAAACTTGTTCCAGTGAGAATTCATAAGTTGTGTTTTGGAAGCAAAAAATGAAAATCTGTAATGATTTAAGAAAAGATTTTGTAGGTGTTGTCTTCTCTAGCCATGTTAGGAAAGGGGTTAAAATCAGTTTTGTCAATAAAGTTCATGAAGATTTTTATTTTACACATGAAATGGAAATTAATTTAAATTTCAATATCACCCAGATTTTTCTTATGCCTTTCTGTCATGATCTGAACCTTATCATGAACATGTGTATTGTTATTATTTATTACTTTCCAAAGTGTGATTTACTGGGATTTCCGGGTTTGATTATAAACGATAACTTTACAAGTGAATTATGCAATCAATAATAGTGTCATGTATCCATGCGCACAAACGAAGACGCTTTGCCGTGGATGTAATGGGGACTTCATTGTTTTTTGTTTTTTTATCCCTTTACTTAATATGAAAAGCAGACGACACTTGCAAACAAAATTCTAAAATAGCTATTATTTTCATTTTTGTATCAAAAACATAAGTTATGACCCCCTCATTGGAACGAGCTCGATGAGCTCGTTCCAATGAGGGGTCATAATCTATGTTTTTGAGACAAATGAAAGTGTCAATGACACTGTAGCTCAACTTGTCAAGACAAAGACATGCACGTGTAGTATGTGACACAGCAATGACAAACATCTAGGTAATGACCTGATAACAAAGGTACATATAAAGTATTGTAATGGTCTGTACATAAATACTGACCGTTGTCTGTAACAAATGGAAAAGGTAAAGTATTGTAAAGGTGGGTAACAGTCAGATGCTAAACTAGAAAAGAAAACTTTGAGTCCCAGAGTGGGTCTGACTGAACCCCAAAATATTTGTTCTCATAGCACAGTGATAACAAAGGCATCCCAAAACACACTTGTTCCTGTCCCAGGGTGAAAACAAAGGTACCCAAGAAGTTTTGTGAAGATCAATTCATAAATACGAGCTGTATAGAACTTGTGACAAAAAACTGATTGGACCTAATTTTGGTACAAAATGGCCACTGGTAGCCATCTTGAATTTTGGACAGTACCCAGAAACACTCATTCTCGTCCCAAGGTGATAACAAAGGTACCCAAGAAGTTTTGTGAAGATCGGTTCATAAATACAGCCTCTACCCTGAGCCGTATTGACATGTGTACTCACATTGTGTAAGTAGCACTGAATAAATCAAAGTTCATCTAATTTGCATAATTTCTGCATGAAAAAAAAAACCCTTACAATATGTGATGTATTCCATGTTACTAAACATTCATACAAAAATTTATTCAAATCAGAACTTTCATACAGAAGTTCTGTACAAAAGACTGATTGCACTAATTTTGGTACAAAATGGCTGCTGGTGGCCATCTTGAATTTCGGACC
Organism: Pictodentalium vernedei; assembly: GCA_031216915.1. NCBI lineage: Eukaryota > Metazoa > Mollusca > Scaphopoda > Dentaliida > Dentaliidae > Pictodentalium > Pictodentalium vernedei. The sequence goes on from CM062290.1 coordinate 189,620,904, forward strand.
ACACCCAAAAACACTCGCTCTCATCCCACGGTGATAACAAAGGTACCCAAGAAGTTTCGTAAAGATTGGTTCATAAATATGGCCTCTAGTCTGAGCTGTATAGAAGTTGTGTACAAAAAACTGATTAGACCTAATTTCGGTACAAAATGGCCACTGGCAGCCATCTTGAATTTTAGACCGTAACCAGAAACACTCGTTCTCGTCCCAAGGTGATAACAAAGGTACCCAAGACATTTCGTGAAGATGAGTTCATAAATACAGACTCTAGTCTGAGCCATACTGACATGTGTACTTACTGTGTGTAAGTTGCACTGAAAAAATCAAAGTTCATCTAATTTGCATAATTTCTGCACGAGAAAAAAACCCGTATTATATGTGATGTATCCCAAGGTACTAAACATTCACACAAAAAATTATTCAAATCAGCACTTTCATATGGAAGTTCTGTGCAAAAATCTGATTGCACCTAATTTTGTACAAAATGGCTGCCATCTTGAATTTCGGACCGGACCCGAAAACACTCGTTCTCGTCCCATGGAGATACCAAAGGTACCCAAGAAGTTTCGTAAAGATCGGTTCATAAATACGGCCTCTAGCCCGAGCTGTATTGGCATTTGCACTTACAGTGCTGAAAGTAACACCAAAAACATCAAAATTAGTCTAATTTGCACAATTTACGCACGAGAAAAAAACCTGTATTATATGTGATGTATCCCATGGTACTAAACATTCATACAAAAAATTATTCAAATCAGAGCTTTCATATGGAAGTTCTGTACAAAAAACAGATTTCTGTTTCATCGGTACAAAATGGCGGCTGGCAGCCATCTTGAATTTCGGACCGCACCCAAAAACACTCGTTCTCGTCCCACGGTCATAACAAAGGTACCCAAGAAGTTTCGTAAAGATCGGTTCATAAATACGGCCTCTAGCCCGAGCCATAGCAGCTTGGCACTTACAGCTCTGAAAGTAACACTAAATAAATCAAAGTCAGTCTAATTTGCATAATTTATGCACGAGAAAAAACCCGTATTATATGTGATGTATCCCATGGTACTAAACATTTATACAAAACTTTATTCAAATCAGAACTTTCATACAGAAGTTCTGTACAAAAAACTGATTTTTGCATCATCGGTACAACATGGCCGCTGGCAGCCATCTTGAATTTCGGACCACACCTAAAAACACTCGTTCCCGTCCCAGGGTCATAATAAAGGTACACAAGAAGTTTCGTAAAGATTGGTTCATAAATACGACCTCTAGCCCGAGCCATAGCCAATTGTTGACAGACAGACAGACGGACAGACGGACGACGGGCCATGACAATAGCTCAAATTTGACTTCATCAAAGTTGAGCTAAAAATGAAAAAATAAAGAAAATTGGCGATTTTTGAGAATAGCCCTACCATTTACGTTAGGTAAAGGGTTAAATAATATAATTATTGTTAATAATGAAAAGTAATAAACCGAGTAATCGCTTGACTGGACTGGTTACGTGAAATAATTCTTTCGAGGCGAGGGACTATATTGTGAAACACTTGTGTGCATTCGTGCACTCGTGTTTGTACAGCGTCCCTCACCTCTCATGAATTATTTCATGTAACCAGTCCAGTCAAGCGATTACTCTCTATTTAACTACCCAATCAATCACAATTTATGGTCTCCCATACTACATAAGATTCCAGGAGCTCAATCCTAACAAATTTGTACTCATCATGTTAAAAATATTATTTGCTGAATCTGATAATTTTTAAAATCAAATTCATGAAAAGACTTTTTTGTCTTTTCCCTTTTTATTAGTATTTAAATGTGGATACACAGAACCCTAATTCTGATGTTTCAGCTGAGCAAATGTATAGCTCATCATGATTATTATTCATTGACATTTAGCCCTTTGACCAAACGCACACAATATCAAAATAAAAAATTTCAAAAGTTTCAGCAAAACAATATCATGTGGTCCCCTCTTTGGAACAAGATTCAATGAGGGGACACATGATCTGGTTTTGTTGAAAGTTTCTGGAAATAATTATTTTTCGACTCACTCAATTTGTAAATTATGTGGGCAGATGCAGTCAATTTGTGGGGTAAAGGGTTAAGGTTACTTATCACATCTTTCACTTTCCCTTGACCACAACACACGTATAAAATCAAGTTTGGCCAATCATTTATACCTATGTTGCACAGTGTAGAGGACTTGGTCCTGGGTCCTATTTTACCACTAAAGCAGAACTTGTTTCCAGTTGGAAACGGGCACTGCTCCATTTTGCAGGGTTCCCACAAGAGAACTGATCATATGAAAGGAGGATATTTAAGTTGGTGAGTCTTGAGTTTTTTAGAATTTTCATTGGTTTAGTCCTTATTCGTGTGTCAAAGTTGTTCCAAACATACAAGCACAATTATAATTGACAAGGCATAACATAAGCTACTTAATTTTTAAATCCTTAGATTAATTTTTCGTTAATAACTACCGTATATACATTAACATAGCTGCAGATGACTTAACAGTGTTTCTAAACTATTGTTGGTTGCCTATACAGACAGCCAACAATGATGTAAAAATACTGTCAAGATAAATACATCCAGCCAGTGGAGTTCTCAGGGAAGAATACACTTGGACCATCTTTTTCCACATCATATAAAAGGGGCAGTCTGTGGCTGCATGGGGACTTAAGTTAAAGATGGATGTAGAAAAGAATACTTCCAATATACCAAGGGTCCCATGAATCTAAATTTTTGAGTTGAGGCGAATCTTGAATTAAAACAGGTAGAGGATTTCGAAATCAAATCTCACAGCTCTTCAAGTTGTAAATATTAGACAATAGTTCACTGTTCGGATTCGAGTAAGATTTTTATCCTTGAGGGGGGCACGCAGAGGATTATTTCACAAGGCATTAGCTGCGTGAAATAATCTGTGTTGCCCACGAGAGGATAAAATCGTGCTCGAATGCAAGCAGTGAACTTATGTATTTATTTTATTTTCTCCTTATTAATGTTTTCCCAAAACATTCCTTTATAATTGATTCAATGGTTACATATAAATATGCACGAAAAAAAAAAAAAAAAAAAAATAGAGTCTCATCGCTGAGAGTGGAATATCATGCTGGGAATGAAATACCAATTTTGGCAAGTGTGAGTGGGAATATAATTTGTTTTGGGGGAAGAAAAGAGAATGAAAATAAAAAAAATAATGCATCTTCTTACCACTGTAAGTACTGGCAATCTCCACTCTGGTTTTGTATTCAACTTTAACTCGTTTGTTTGGGCAAGTCAATCAAAAACATGGAATAAGGTAGTTTCAGAATCAGAACCTCCTTGAATTTTTCTTCTATCATCAGGTCTCCTGTACAGGAGACCTGATGATGCAAAAAGAGTTCAAAATGAAATACTTTATATGATTTTGATAACATTTCAATGATTCAAAAAATTCCGAAATAGTGGGACTCAAATTGAATCAAACTGAGATGATTTTGAATCAAATCAAATTTTGAAGATTTGCAGGGCCATTAATTCTTTACCCAATGCAGACGATATCATAATTTATTATTTTAAATATCATTTTTTAAAATTTTTCAAAAAATTTCAACAAAACCATATCATGTGACCCCTCGTTGGAACAAGCTCGTTCCAACAAGGGGTCACATGATATGGTTTTGTTGAAATGTTTTGAAAAATAATATTTTCTCAACTGCTGAATTTGCATATTACATGGGCGGATGCGGGCGATTCGTTAGGTAAAGGGTTAACTCTTAACCTGTTGATTAAATTTAAAATATTTTTCATAAAATCTAGTCACAGCAGCCATGATTAGATTTGATAAAAAAAAATTCATGAAAATTTTACTTTGGAAGTCACTGGTCAAAAAGTCTATTCAATTTACAGGGGAATATTTGGTTAAATGTCCTCAAATTTTATTTATTTAAATGCCAAGAGATTTCCTGTCCTGGCAGGAATATCTGCCAGCAGCATGCAAGGTGTAAAGAACCTGATGGCCTCTTACAGGAATAAGCTCAATAATCTTGATTCAATGAGGGGGTCATAAAGTTTGTTTTAGCCCTTTACTAATGAAAAAATCTCTCTAAATATCTGCAATAAGGTGGACTGATTGATCCTAGGGTCCACTATGAATTGCAATCAAACATGACTGATGCAACATAGTCACAATTACTAAATGAACAGATATTGTGGAAAAAAAAATACAGATTCAGCTGGAAGTTATGGTGTTATAACAGGTTAGAATAGTAAATGCTGTAACTGGTCAGATGTTGAAGACCTTCTTACCGAGTTTGTAAATGATTTAACACGAATGTTGTGATTGAAAGAGGAATTATTAAATGCATAAGCAGAGTGACCAAGGACTTGACCAATTACTTTAGGCCCCACAAATTAGATCTTCTGTTTCTCAGGCCATTTTTAAGAAAATTGCATGAGATGGGCAGTTGTTTGTTTTATTTTTTACTTTTGTAATTATTTCTTTGCCATCTAAAGTTCATGTTTTTGGTTTGTTTTAGACCTCATAATCTACTGAATAGCATGGGTGGTAGTGTACTTTGTTCATTGAGTGCAGGAAGGCTTTGCAATGCTTTAGCATTGTAAAGCCTTGTTGTACTCAAGTGGCAAATTTACCAATTTTATTAGCTTGGGTAAAATAACCACATAAACCACTTAATTTTTATTTTTTAAAGTTTGCATTGGTTATAAAAAGAGAGCATGCGGCAGCCAAAAGGACCATGAGGGAGGGCCTACGAAACAGATTTTTTCATTTTTAGGCCTTATGTACAAAATTTTGAAATAACTTTGTGAAATTATCTTTTTCTTTCAAAACATTGCTCAAGACCTCTTATTGGAATGAGCTAAATGTACTCATTCCAATAAGGTGCAATAAGCTAGGTATTAAAAAAAAAAATCATCATTAAAGAGAGTTGTAAACACTGTAATACAAGAGGCCACACTGGGCGTGAGGCACTCACCTGTCAAAGTAGTTTAAAGAAGGGTTTAATCAGAATTTATGGCTAGATAACATTTAATTAATTACAATGTATAACTCTGCTGTCCATGTCATATGATTTTTTCTAGTATTGGGATGCTACCACAGAAACTATGCCCAAATTTCCAGAAATGCAAAGTTAGGGGGCCCAAATTTCCAGAAATGCAATGTTAGGGGGCCCAAATATCAATCTAGGGACTTAAACCTAAACAAACTTGAATCTGACCACTCCCTCCACCCCTGGGATGCAGTATATCAAATATCAATAGATTCTGAATGGTGGATCTGAAGAAGGATTTTTAACAATTATTCATCATATTACACTCAGTTAAAATTTGAGCGCCCATATGAAACCAAAATATGATTCCAGGGACTTGATTTAAGCAAACTTGACTCTGAGCCTGACTAGAGTGTTGCATACCAAATATCAGAGCATTTGGAATGGTGGCTCTCATGAAGATTTTAAAGAATATTCCACTTTTGCACAAAGTTAAAATTAGGGTTCCCACAGGGAGCCCAAAGATTAATCCAGGGACTCTACTTGAACAAACTTTAAATTGCACCCCCCCCCCTCCCTCCTCCCACCCCTCCACCCCCCAGGATGTTGTATACCAAATATTAAAAGATTCTGACTGGTGGTTCTGGAGAAGAAGATTTTGAGAATATTCCCAATATAGCATTAAGCTAACATTTGAGCCCCACAGGGAACAACAATATCAACCCAGGGACTTTATTTGAACAAACTGAATTTGACACCTCTTAGGATGCTGTATATCAAATATCAAAAGATTCTCACTGTCAGGGAGCAGATTTTTTAAGATTATTCCTCATAATGGACTTAGTTAAAATTTGGGTTCAAATATGGAGCCCAAATATTAACCCAAGAACTTGATTTTAACAAACTTCAATCTGATTCCCGTCAGGATGGTGTACACCTACACAATGTATCAAAAGATTTTAAAAGGGTTTTTCGTGAGAAGATTTTTAAATGCACTAGGGTAAAATTCAGGCTCCCATAGGGATCCCAAATATTAACCGAGGACTTGATTTAAAAAAAAAAGAATCTGCCACCCACCCCCCTTCCACCCCCCTCCCCTTCAAGGATCTTGTACACCACATATCAAAAAAATTTGGATTGGTGTATCTGAAGAAGATTTGTAAAGATTATTTCTCATATTGCACGAAGTTAAAAGTCAGGCTCCCATAGGGAGCCCAAATATAAACTGATGGACTTGATTTGAACAACTTGAATCCAACCCCTGTAAGGATTTTGTATACCATATATCAAGAAATTCTGTCTAGTGGTTCTGGAGAAGAAGAGTTTTAAACATTATTCCTCATATTGGACTAACATAAAATTTGGTCTTCAAAGGGGACCCCAAATATTAACCCAGGGACTTGGTTTGAACAAACTTACATCAAAAAATTCTGACTGGTAGATCGGAAAGGAGATTTTAAAATTTTATTCCTCATATTGCACTAAGTTAAAATTTGGGCCCATATTAACTGAGGGACGTGATTTGAACACATTTGAATCTGACACCTGTAAAAATGTGGTGTACCAAATATCAAAAGATTTTGACTGGTGGTTTTGGAGAAGATTCCTTAAAAAGTACTTCTCATATTGCACTAAGTTAAAATTTGGGATCCTGTATTAAGACCAAATATGAACTGAGGGGCTTAATTTTAACAAACTTATATCTGATCCCCTGGACGCTGTATACCAAAAGATTCTCATCAGTTGTTCTGGAGAAGTACTAATGACTCAATAATAACACATACCAAATTTGTTTCAAATTGGCTATCAGTTCAGAAAATAGAAATTTGGGGCAGGGCAAAAACACTTGCCTCTCCCATTACAAAGGCAAATATTGCCCTATAAACTTCATTTGAACAAACTTAATTCTACACGTCAAAAGGAAGCTCAGTACCAAATATCACGTCACTGTACCCATCGGTTCATGAGAAGATTTTTGTAAAATTTGGGAGCATTTCCCCCTCCTCCATGTGGTGGAGCAAGTTGACTTGAACAAAATAAAGACGCAATGTCAGAACAAACAATCAACTCAAATCAAACTCAATCCAGCAGTTTTAGAGAAGATGCAAACACCACATTCACGGATGACGTACGGCAGATGATAAGTGATCACTATAGCTGATTTTCAGCTAATATAAACTCCACAAACCTATTGATAAATTGTCTTACCTGCTACTAATTAGACAAACTGTTCTATACTTCCATACAAAATACATACCTGTAGTTGCATGTATTGGTAGGTGGTTGGATTGTTGTCAATTGACAGACGTAAGTCTGCATATTCCAGAAATTGTACTGACATCTTGTCTTCCAAAAAACCCCAGTAATGATGAAATATATCAACAAATTCCACAGAATTTCCAATGAATCAACATAATTCTTTCACAAGATACTTGGAACTAACCATCAAATCCCATCTGTGTTTCCCTTCATCAGTATTGAATGTTTTACATCCACAACATAAATGTATTTACAGTTTACTTAAAAAGGAACAAAACTCCAACCATGAAATGTTTTGATTGTTTGCCTGAAAGTGGTGGAAGGCACATGGTTAACCCTTCATCCAATGCAAATGATATCAAAATTTCCTACCAGTATTTCAACTTTTTTTTTGTTGAAATTATTCATAAAATTTCAGCAAAATCATCTCATGTGACATCTCATTGGAACGAGCTCATTGCAATGAGGGGTCACATGACACTGTTTTGCTGTAATGGCTTGAACTTTTTTTTTTCAACTGCTAAATTTGTAGAATTTGTAGAAAATGTGAGTAGATGAGGCTAGAATTAATGCGGATCAACCATTCAGCAAAGAAATCATGAATAATGTACACAAAGCTTGCCTTTTCCACGAGGTAAGAATAAATGAAAGTGTCAATGACACTGTAGCTTAACGTGTCTGTGTGTTGTGTTTGATGAAAAGGATAATGTTCGATGTTTATGAAAGGATTATGAAATAAGACAAGAATTGTGATAATCGGGAATATGTTAATTTCTGTTCCCTGTATGCTATGTTCTCAATAAAAGTAATATGAGGTTTAGACTGTACTAAAGAATTGAGGGGTGGGTTAATGTAGCCATCACAGTTAATGTATGTGGCCCTCACAGTTTATGTATGTCAACAAAAGTTACCAAGTTACAGTGAAATTATTCCAAAACAAGTTATCCTATCAAGTTACAATGAAATCCTTTCATAAATACGGGCTGTAAACTGTGCTAAAGGTTTTCGGGTTTTGGGCTCGGGCAGCCATCATGGTTGAATGATCGCGACCAAAAGGAGACGTTCTCATCTAGGCATTATCTGGAGTCATCCTACCAAATTACAATGAAATCCCTTCAAAAATACAACCTGTAGACTGTGCTGAAGGTTTTCGAGCTTCAGGCCCCTGTAGCCGTGACAGATGACTAATCGCAACCAAAAGGTAAAGTTCTCATCTAGACATTACATGGAGTCATCCTACCAAGGTACAATGAAATCCCTCCATAAATAGGACATGTAGACTGTGCCAAATGTTTTCAGGTTTTGGGCTCAGGCAGCCATCACGGCTGAATGATCGCAACCAAAAGGGGACATTCTCATCTAGACATTATATGGAGTCAACCTACCAAGTTACAATGAAATCCCTCAATAAATAAATGTAGACTGTGCTAAAGGTTTTCAGGTTTTGGGCTCGGGCAGTCATCACGGTTGACAGATCGCGATCAAATGGGAAGTTCTCATCTAGACATCATACAGAGTCATCCTACCAAGTTACAATGAAATCCCTCCATATTAAATATGACCTGTAGACTGTGCTAAAAGGTTTCGGGCTTGGGCAGCCATCACGGTTGACAGATCATGACCAAAAGGGGACGTTCTCATCTAGATATTATACAGAGGCATCCTACCAAGTTACAATGAAATCTCTTCATAAATAGGACCTGTAGACTGTGCTAAATGTTTTTGGGTTTTGGGCTTGGGCAACCATCATGGTTGACCGATCGTGACCAAAAGGGGACGTTCTCATCTAGATATGACCTCAAACCTGCATATGAAATTTCATGATGATCAGACAAGAACTATGGGGTGTAGCCTGTGCTAAAGGAAAATGTGAACAGACTCACAGACTAACAGACTTCCGCATGCGTGATGGCAATAGCTTATATCTTAACTTTGTCAAGTTAAGCTAAAAAAATTCCTTAACCTTCTTTAGAGCTGTTTTTGGTTTGTGGTTCCATTCTGGTTTTTGTGGCAAACTACTAAACCAAACCGCAAGACCCACCAAAAAACCCATCCAAAAGGTTTTGCTGTATTTCTGCATCAACTGATCAATATTATTTATTATTTACTCATTGGTGTTTAAGGTCACATACTTCTGCACAATGGCTAATCGTGACCACAACATGGAGATAAAGTCAAGGTCAATCAATCGTTTATGCCCCATGTTGCCTATTTTAGAGGAGTTGCACCCCAAGCATTAGTGACTGGGGCCTATTTTACCAGTAAAATGGTGTTCTCATTGTCACATTTTCTCCCTTATTGACTCATCCACTGGATGAGTTGATAAGGTAGAAATGTGACAAGGAGAATGCATCATAGATTAGATGGCCTTTCTTTATTTATTACCCTGATCTGTTTTTTTCTGGCAGAATAGGCTAAATAACTGATCTCCTAGAACCTCTGAGAATGATAACAGAGATGTTAGGCTGAACCCAATAGAGATATTTACAAACAGGGCTTTTGTGCTGAGTGGCAGATTTTTTCAGAGTTAAGGAGCCTGTGATATTTACTATCTGTTCTTAACAAGTAGAGAAATCAAACCATAAACCAGATTTTTTCATGAAACCAAACCAAAACCGAATCTGAACAAGAGATTGTCACACACACAGACCCGAAAATCTTCCTGATGGTTAGACAGCCGGACAGATGGAAATGATAAACACTATATGCACCCAAAAAAAAATTTGGGGGGTATAAAAATTTAAATTTTATAGTAAATTTCCTTTCTTATAAAACCTACCGCAATTGTTTACTACAGGCTTGCACTACAGTGGAAGAACCTAACTCGGATAAAATACTCTCTATTTTAATCTTTCCCAAGAGATTTGAGAAAGAAAAGTGGTGTAAAAACACCACGAAAAAATAAGCCAAAACTAGGTCGAGCGCCATCGGCGCACACCCAGTATGGGACGCTCTTCATAATACAAATCCACGACTTCCGTAAACCAATGCGCAGTGCGTCATAAATTCATCATTCTTTTGATTCCGACAACACAGGAGTTATGTGATCAGCGGGGAGGAAGGATTCTTACCCGAATAAGAAGACGGGAGGGCCTCCATGTAAACAATTGCGATAGGTATAATAAGAAAGGAAATTTACTATAAAATTTAAATTTCTTATCAACCTACCTTGCAATTGTTTACTACAGGCTGAATAGACAATAGGATGGAGGGAATCACATAACCAACCCACACATAACTCAATAGCACTGGAACCGTGGACAGAGGAAGAGATCCCTAGGCCTATCAAACCATAGCATCACAAACATTAGTAAAAGACAATGAAAGATGAGGCATATGGTGGATTGCGATGCACAGACAGAAAGGGCAGTAGCAGCACAGAGCTGGAACTGACCCTGAAAAAAGCTGAATAGCTGGGATAGACAACAGCCTGAGCCGAAGAAGGAGGGTCCCCGAGGACAAAGGTCCTCTGTCGGCTCCTGCAACAGTCGCAGATAAAAGGAGAATGGAGCATTTCTTCAGTAGGCTGCCGGTATAACATCCGTCATCTGGCAACATGACAGAGTTATTAAAAGAGGAAGACAATGCACGCACCTCGTGGCAGAAAAAACAATTGGTAATACAATCACCAGTACCTAGACGAGCGGAAGCTGCACAAATAGCAAGACAAATTCATCAAGAAATGGATGCAGGAGAGATCTGGCATGTGAGAAAACGCATATCTATCCAGGATAAGGGTGCGAACGCCCCCCACCCCCATGCAGAGCAGCGCCCAAGAAAGTGACCATCTTGGAGTAAACTGCAAAGTCCTAGGCCTTTTCAAGGAAAAGAGCTGAACAAGCTTGGAGAGGCAAGGATGAGTGTCGAAACAATGCAGTACCACATATGAAAAAGGTCTCCAAAGCATGGACTTGTACCCATTGCTGGAGACCCCCAGAAACAAACATATACCAGAAACACTGCAAGCGGTGTGATCGAAGGAGTGACAGAAGCAACAGAGTGATCGCACACCATCGAGAGGCTAAACCAGTGGAGTGAGTGCCTCCTTGAAGAAGAAAAGCACCTCCATTGCTTGTCTCGAAAAACCACTACGGAGGAGACAGGACCCGATAAAAGACATGTGCGAAGGCACAATGAAGTCGGGTCAACTTGAAACCTCCTCGGGTGACTTTGGCAAAGAAAGTCGCGACGTAGAGGGAGACATGCCGGAACCACTGCTAACAGAGAGCGGAGCAGATTGATCCACACCTACCGAGGCAACAGGGGCAACAGGGGCAACAGGGGTGTGATCGAAAGGATTCGACGACTGCAGGTTCATATCTGGGCGAGAACCTGAGGTGGAATTGGAACTGGCAGGAATGTGTAGCCGACAAGACCGTCCCAAAGGAGGGTCAGAGCATCCACGGCGAAAGCCAGAGCATCTGGACACGGGGACACGAAAGTGTCCACCTGATGGTTCCGAGTTGCAACGAGATCGATGGAACACCACCATGTGGAGCATCCACTCGGTGGAAAAGAACCTGCCCCGTCGAGACAGGTAGTCGGCTGGGACGTTCAGACGACCAGAAATGTGACGAACAACCACCCGGCGTTGACATCCTGAGTGAGCAGTAGAAGATCCCGAGCCAATTCGTACATTGGAACTGAGTACATGCTGCCCTGGTTCCGAATGTAAGCAACCACTGTCGAATTGTCGAACAACAGAAGGACCTGACAATTCGACAGGGGAGGGATCCACTGCCTGAAACTCAGAAGAAGAGCAAGAAGCTCCTTCTGGTTGATGTGTAGAGATGCCTGATCCTGGTCCCACATCCTGTGAAGGGAAAGACCTAGAGGATCCAACGTCGCACCCCATCCGAGATTGCTGACATCTGCCATCAGAACGTGATCGGACATGGGTAAGTCCAACAGGACACCCTGCGAGAATGTGAGGATAAGAGATTCAGGTAACTGAAGCACCAGATCCAGAGAATCGACATTCGGCCTCCAACGACTGAGCAGAAAGTGTTGGAGAGGTCGTACAGGCAGCCAACCTAGAGGAATGAGATCCGTCACTGAACCGCAGGAACCGAGCAGCCGGAGAATACCCCGTGCTGTCGCGGTTGTGGACTGGGAACAGAGACAGAGCAAAATCTGGCCTGGGGAACCGCCACCGTATTGAACTGAGTGCGGAAGGCCATCCCCAGATGACAAAACGACTGAGAAGGGACCAGATCCGACTTCTCCTCATTGACTCTGAATTCTAGCGATGTGAGCAAGCTCAACAGAGTGTCAACATCCCATTCCAGTAAGGCAGCATTGGAATGCCTCTTGAGGATATCGTCTAGATATGCCAAAGTAGTCACCCTGGACTGTGTGCCATGGAAGGCTATCACATGCGACATCTGTCAGGTGAAGGCCCAAGGAGCCAGGTGGAGGCCGAAAGGCATGGCCTTCAACTGGTAAACTCGCCCCAGAAAAGCAAACCTGAGATACTTCCGCGACAACCGATGAATCGGAACGTGAAAGTAAGTGTCCCGCAGGTTGATGCTGGAAGCGAAATCTCCCTGGTGAATGGAATGGCGGACTGACCTGAAAGTCTCCATGCTGAACTTGGGAGCAATGATAGACTGGTTCAGGATACTCAGTTCGATAACCAGTCGGAGTCGGCCGCCCTTCTTCGGCACCAAGAACAGGTGGGAATAAAACCCCACTGACTGAATGTTCTCGACGACCTCGATAGCCCCCTTGGCCAGGAGATTGTCTATCTCTGTGGACAAAAGCTCCCGACGTAAAACGTCTGAAGGAACTGTGGTTGGAAGAGGCACTCTGGACAGAGTGGGGTGCCTTCGGAAGGATATTTGCAGCCCGGACCGAACAACATCTAACACCCAAGGATCGGATGTGATGGTGGCCCAACGGTCTGCGAACTCTGCTATCCTTCCTCCAACCTGGATGAATCGAGGTGAGGACCTTCAGTTCGAGCCTCGAAGAGACCCGCGAGAGGAGAAACCACCTCCTCTACTGAATGAAGTATCCTGAGACTTCCCTCTAGCCTGCCGGCACTTACCCTTAACCCATGAGTAAGAAGTAGAAGCGGTGGCAGAAGGATCAGCCCTTTGCTTTGCAGAGGAAGCAGAAGGGTACTTGTTAGGTTTTGAATGGTCCCCTGCCTCCCCTAGAAGGCTGATCAAGCTGACAAAGCAGCAGCTGATCTTTGGAATGACGTAGGATGTCATCCCGGACCGTCGACACGGAACCCATGGAACAGTAGCGGACCTGCCAAAGAAGCAGATCGAAGAGCAGTGCGCTGCCCCCAGGAAGGGATCGGCCTGTGTCCAGCACAGAGTCCGTGTCACAGACAAGCGTGCGAGTAAGATGCATGAGCGCCTTGGACAGCACACGCAAAGGAGTCTGTACATCGTCAAGCCTATCTGGAGACAGATATGACATGATCGGAGAGAGAAAGCATACCCAGCATTTCTCTCGATAAGCCCAACATGGACTCCAGAGTCGTCATAGGAATGACGGCCGACTTGGGCTTGGAAAGCCTGAGGGAATTGGAGTCCTGATCCAAAACCGTCAAAGTCTGGCAGACTGACAGATTGGCGAAATCGTAGAAACGATAACGCACTGGAGGCAAAAAGGTGTCAACCCTGGTGAAGAACAGAGCCTTCATAGCCTTGGAACTCAGCTAAGAGTCCAATGCTGAAAACGCTTCAACCACCTGTACTGACTGGCACCGTCGAAGACGCCCAGAAGCAGGTTGCTCCACAGGCTGTAGGCGTGCGACCGATGATCGCGGCCTGGCTGACACTGTTGGCTGGTGTGATGGTTGGAGATCTGGAAGGAACCCAAACACAAAGTCAAGAGCTGCCCCCAAGTCAGAAGACTGCTGGCTCTCGACATCAAGGATGTCTGACTCCTCCCCGGAGTCGGAAGACACATAGCCCATCGTGGTAAAACCAGCCGATGCCTCCCATGGTGTAGGCACCAGAGGGATCAGAAAGCGGCCTGTTTTCAATCCCGGCAGGTGGCGCCATAGGGGTGAATGGAAACCACTTGCTGCCTCGCTGAAAGCGTGTGGGGTGGGGTGTGTGGGGGGGGGGGGTGTGAAACGACAGAGTTCTACACCACCCGCGGGTGCGGAAGAAACGGACACGAGAATGCACCAAGGGACCAAACTGGAAATAACGGAGGTGAGAGAAGTAGAAGAAAAAGGTGAACTCAACAGAAACAAGTAGAAGAACACCCTCAACTATGACAGAAGGTGGCAGAAAAAAAACCGGAGAACCCAGACGGCCGACAGGGACCCCCCCCCCCCCCCCCCCCCCCGAAATTCAGCCCTCAACAGAGTGAAGAAATCCTGTCCAGACAGTCCCTGATTGACACCTAACGGCAATAACAATTAAATTTATCAACCGAAAAATTCATTGTCGAAGCACGTTAACACAAAGTCGAAAACAAAACATTCGCGAAAAAGGAATAGTAAACAAGTGTTTGACCACCGAGGTGGTATTAGTCCCCTACGGCGCTTTTGTGAATAAGGTGTTTTTGTCACAGAAGACATTAGAGTATTTAAGCATCTTGGATTTTGAAAAAAAATATTGAGCGTGCATAATCCCCTCACAACCCTTTATCCATGTACCATATATGAAAGGCGTACCTTGAACCATGTTGGAGGGAGGGGTGGTAACATAAAATAGAGAAAAAAGCTTAAAAAACACAACAAAAATGGCCGCCATTCTGCCATCTTGGATTTTGAAAAATAAATATTGACTGTGCATCATCCCCTCAGAACCATTATCCATGTACCAAATATGAAAGGTGTAGCTTGAAGCATATTAGAGGGAGAGGTGGTAACATAAAAACAGACGGACAGACAGACAGACAGACAGACAGACAGACAGACAGACAGACAGACAGACAGACAGACAGACAGACAGACAGACAGACAGACAGACAGACAGGCAGGCAGGCAGGCAGGCAGGCAGGCAGGCAGGCAGGCAGGCAGGCAGGCAGGCAGACAGACAGACAGACAGACAGATGTTAGATTTTGCAAAAAAATATTGAGCGTGTATAATCCCCTCACAACCCCTTTATCCATGTACCATATATGAAAAGTACAGCTTGAACCATGTTGGAGGGAGCAGTGGTAACATAAAATAGAGAAAAAGGCTTAAAAAAACACAACAGAAATGGTTGCCATGGCGCCATCTTGAATTTTGGAGAAAAAAATATTGAACGTGCAACATCCCATTAAAACCCTCTATCCAAGTGCCAGATATAAAAAGTGTAGCTTGAACCATGTTGGAGTGAGGGGTGGTAACATAAAATAGAGAAAAAAGCTTAAAAAACACAACAAAAATGGTCGCCATGCCGCCATCTTGGATTTTGAAAAAAAAATATTGAACGTGCATCATCCCCTCCCAACCCTCTATTCATATGCCAAATATGCAAAGTGTAGCTTGAACCATGTTGGTGGGAGGGGTGGTAACATGAAAATAGAGAAAAAAAGCTTAAAAAAACACAACAAAAATGGCCGCCATTCCGCCATCTTGGATTTTTAAAAAAAAAATTTGAGCGTGCATCATCCCCTCAGAACCATTTATCCATGTACCAAATATGAAAGGTGTAGCTTAAAGCATGTTGGAGGGAGAGGTGGTAACATAAAAAACAGACAGACAGACAGACAGACAGACAGACAGACAGACAGACAGACAGACAGACGGATGGACAGACAGATGGACGGAGTGCAATCCTATAGTCCCCTTACGGTTCCCGTAGGGGACTAATAATATACAATGAGAATGTGGTTGAAAATATTAACGAGAATATATAAAACACAGTCCTGTTATTATACGATCTTCAGATCCATAATTCCAGTCACAGGAAAACCATTATCAACGAGTTGAATTATCACTGTTACGTAGCAAAATGGCACACATCTACCACGTGTGCAGATAATCAAGAGAATGATGAATTTATGACGCACTGTGCATTGGTTTACGGAAGTCGTGGATTTGTACTATGGAAGAGAGTCCCATACTGGGTGTGCACCGATGGCGCTCGACCCAGTTTTGGCTTATTTTTTTGTGGTGTTTTTACACCACTTTTCTTTCCCAAATCTCTTGGGAAAGATTAAAATAGAGAGTATTTTATGCGAGTTAGGTTCTTCCACTGTAGTGTACGCCTGTAGTAAACAATTGCAAGGTAGGTTGATAAGAAATCAAAACCTCTAACCTTCTTTCCAACCCACCTGCTCCACAGAGGTCTGCCCTATTTTTTTGGAGGACAACAGTGAAAAGTGTTTGTGCACCAGTGTTCATATAATTGTGATTTACCATTTTTTGAGACATGTTTTGATCAGTACATGTACTTCCACATTTACAACAATGAATGACACCACTGTTTGACAAAAGTGATCCAAGTTAGCTACTTGCCAAGAAAAAGCAAGTGATATAACCCCAAACAAGTTTTATTAAAAATGGTGTTTGTTAATAATGGGGTGGGTTTAGCTTGAGAAAGCAGGTACCCACAAAATGTACTTACAAAAACAGCCAATTATTTATTGGTGTTTAAGGTCATTTTCACCATCCATGGTTATATCAAGATGGCATCAAGTTTAGCCAACAATCTATAACTATGCTGCAACCGTGAGATAACTTCCATCCCAAGCATTGGTTACTGGGTCCTATTTTACCAGAAAAGTAGAATTTGTTTACCACAGTAAACAAGCACTTCCCCACTTCCAGGTGTTTCCATGGAAGTCAAGATTCTTGGAAAAGATGTTCTGAAGTACGCTCTATTGAAAATTATAGCAGTTTGCTTGCAATACATGTGTGTTAAAAAAACTCAACTTAATGCTGGCTTGAAGACTCTGAAAAGACTTAGAAGTGTGCATGATTTTCAACTTTAAAATGAATATGCTTGGTCAACTCAACCAAACTCAACAGGCAATGACATTTCTTCCCAAATTTGTGTAAAATCTGGCACAATAAAGGCAGACTAAACCTAAAGTGAGCTATCCACTGTGTTATAAGATCAAATTTAATGGTTTCTGTAATGTCAAAATTGAGAAAAAATAAAATATAGTACCCCTAACTGATTTAAAAAAAAAATGATGAAAACAAATCAATTACTTTCTTGTGGTCTGATTAATTTTTCTTCTCATTCAAAGTCGAGTTCAGTTATTCTTGCGGCATTTCAACAGTCATACAGTACTTCCACATTAAAGGCCACCACACACTTGAGAAATCAACCTTACGTTATATTACTAGCAAGGCAGACTACTTGTGAGTCATGTTTCCTGCATACCTGAGCAATTTAGCACAGTACATGATGACATTTATTCTTTAAATCGGCAGATCTATGTTCAAAACAGAACCCACTCAAACCAAAACATATCCTCATTTGCTGCCATAATTTTTTTAAGTTATTTTAATTAAATGATGAACAATTTATGCACATATACCAAAACTAGAAATTCAATTTATAACCTGGTATTTGTGGATTTAGGAATGATTTGACCAGCACCACGGTGGTCAATTCAAAGTTTGGGATAAAATTTTAGGTATGCGACTCTGTCACAAATTATAAACTAGAGTGATGTCACTCGTGCAGCCCGACTGTCCCAGCAATGGCAATGCTTAGACACAAAATAGTCTGAGCCATTTTTTGGTAACCTTTTACCTAACGAATCTGCCATATCTGCACTCGTGATATACAAAAATTGCAATAAAATTTTATTTTTTCATTTCTCTACCCCAAAACATACCTCATGACCTATTAATGGAACAAGATTGATGAAGAATTAAAGGTGTAACTCTGTAAATAAAAAACTTTAACCAAAAACTTGAACCTGGAAGCACTGACGATAGATGGACAGACGTCATAACTATAGCCCTGACTGTAAAAAGTCTGGCTAAAAATGCCTAGTAGAGTGCAGGGGGGGGGGGGGGGGGGGGGGTAGTCATAGGAGTCATTTTTTTTTCCGCATGTAGTCACTCTAAATCCTTTAAAATGCATTTTGGACCAAAGAAAAAAAGTGCCTAATTGGCATGGGGGTGGGTGAGGGAGTTAAAAAAAAGTTCTGCATGTAATCACTCTAAATACTTCAAAATGTATTTTGAAGCAAAGAAGAAAATGCCTAATTGTAATTGGCGGGAGGGGAAGGGGGTGGAAGGGGCAGAGCAATAACTTCCAATTTTCATTTGATATTGGTTGTCATCGAACTTGACATAGACACTGCAGCTGCAGAGACATGTACTGATAAGAATTGAAATCTGTTAAGTATTGTTCAAGTTATGCCATAAACAAAGTTCGGACAGATGGATGGACGGACTGACAAACAGATGGACAGACAGATGGACAGACAGATGGATGGACAGAGCTCTATGCTATATCCCTCCCTTGTGGGGGGATAAAAAGTAACAAAGTATGTGGTAGAAGCCTATTTTCAAATTTAGAGAAACTGAGTTTGAAAACCGTTTTGAAAAGGGTTAAATTAATGCCAATATTATTTGAAACCACTGCATACAGGTTCAGTAGACCTTGCCCCAAATGAAAATCAATGTCGCTGTAACAGTATTTGAAGAATGAAAGGTACAACCTTGAAAAGCAAAACTTTAATCCGAAACTTTAAGCGGGGAATACTAAGTCAAACTGACTGCCAAAAAAGGGTTAAATATTTCCTAAAACCGATAAAAGAGATCATTGATGTAAATGCAATCATTAAGTTGTATTGACTATGCAAGAATTAAAGTAAGAAAGTACGTGGCAAAGCCTAATTTCAAATACAAAGAAACGAAGTCTGAAAACATGTTTAAAAGGGGTTAACAAATCATGCCAATATTAATGAAAATCACTGTAGAAAGGTTCAGTAGACAGAAGACATTGTCCCAAATGAGAAACAGGGACATTGCACTGAACTGTTTGAAGAATTTAAGGTGTAACTTTGTAAACAAAAAACTTTAACCAAAAACTTTAACCTGGAAGTTGTAAGTTAAATTGCCATAAAAAAGGGTTAAATATTTCCCAAAATAAAATGAAACATAATGAGAATGATACAATCAATAGTAATTAATATTAATTTAAAAGAAAAAAAACTTCAACCTTGACAAAAAAACTTTAACCACAAATATTAATCAAAACTCTAAATGTTAACAGACGGACATACGGATGGACAGATAGATGGACGAAAGTCATGACTATAGCCCCAAACTGTAAATCATCGGGTTAAAAATAGAGTAGTTGTCGTAATTTATCTGGCTCACATCCCCAGACCACTATGAGACATCAGACTATCCAGTCAGAAAATATCAAACATGTCTGATGTGCGAGGTGTTTGACCTGTGAGCTATTTGTCACAGGAAAAACACCAGCACCCTTGAGTTACATTACTTACAAGCAATATAGCTAAGCTCAATTGCTCTAATGTATGGGGACTTTAAGCCTTGGAACACTGATGTCAAAATATCAAAACTTAATGCAGCAAATTAACCCATAATACAACTAGGTATTTAACCAATTCAATCTTGTTTGACAGAGCTCAATGAGCTCTGTCAAACAAGATTGAATGGTGTAAACTGCTAGTTGCATTGTGGGAAAAATCTACTGTTTGAAATTTCGGAATCCATGCGCAGAGAGTTAAAACTATGGTGAGGGATTTACAATTTCTAAGATCAAACACAAGCACTTGCAAACTTTCAACTGATGGACAAGCAGATGTGATACGGTTGTCCATGAGTGAGAGGCTGGTTAGGGTTCTTGTGTCTTTACACAAAAGAGTAAAATTCTGTGGGTCAGAATACCTTCCTACTGTTTCAGTAGTAATCTACCTTCCCATTGCTGTTTGTATTTGCTGAATTGTTGGACATCTGTCTCTCTGTACTGCCTGTAAATAACATGTTCTTCACCTGCAGGGGCCATAACTTCTTAACGAATCGAATGTTTTAAATCTACACACATAATGAGTATTACAGAAAGGTAGCGTTATGTGTCATATTACCCTAAGCCCACATCACCAAGGGAGGTAATAACTGTTGAATATTTTGTGATTAAACTCCATAGATATATCTATTATATAAATGGGGAGTGTGTGATTCCAAGACTCAGTGATTCAAACTGCCCATGTTCAGCTAAAAATTGATATGCAATGCAACAAGAAATTTTCTGTTGTATGGGCAGGGCTACCAGTCCTGGGGCGGGCAGGCCTGCTAATTCATTATAAGAAGGCAGAGTGCTTCTCACAATTTTAAATCCCAACTTACACAGTTTCATCCACAATGAGAGTTGTCACCTCTTGCCTGATTTGAATAGAATTTAATACACAACTGCAATTCTCTCAGCAAAGGTTTACAACGGTATAATGGCTGATAGCAATAAATTTTGTGAATTAGGCAGTCTTAGATGCCATTTCAGTTATTCTGAGTTTATGTATGAACAAATTCATAAGCACTAGCCAGCGATCCCTTATTCATTCAAATTTTGAAAACCAGAAGACTTGATTTTTGTCAGTGAAACGATGGGTACCTTTACATTTTTGGTATGATCTATATCTTAAATGGCAAATGGGGCCAAGTATTCTTCAAAATCAAGTACTTTAATTTTTAAGCAAGAATTTCCATAAATTACTTCTAATTTGAATAATTTTCAATGGATAAGAATCAAGATAAAACACAAAATTTATCATTCAGAATTTTTAACTGCACACAAATGTATTTTGCAAATTAGATAATTATAGATTCCAATTGATTAAAATAAACATATACTTTCATGCCAATCTATTTACACTTGTGATCAGCATCATTATTTATCTGTCGTCTTTGAAATTTTGGACATAATGTGTGCATTTCTGTCCAATGTCAAGGAAATATATGCTTTTTGTCTAATTCGAATCCACAGTTACTTTTTTTGTACAAAAAGCATCTACAATTTTGTTGATACAAGAGGATCCTGACAAGTTTATTCCAACCATGGATCACAAGCCATACTTTGGAAACAAAAATTACAATGGAAAAAACTATAAATGGTGATTTTTGTGTGTAGTACTGGATAGATTTTGCTAATACACTACACAGGGGTTAACAAAGAGTACCTGAAACGAAGGAAGTGAAGTATGGAATGGATTTTTTGTATTAATTTGCCATCAAAATCTGCCTTTAGCATACATAATGTTAAAACTCCAACTTGGATTTACCAAAAGGTTATTGGGTCTTTCTCTTCAAATGAAGATTTCAAAAATTAAATTTCAGTACAAGTATAGCAAGGGGTAAAAGGTTTATTTAATTTTTGTACCCTGTACTTTGCATGCATATATGATCAGGTATAATCCTGATTTAATGTATGTAATAATCTGTGTGGGGTAATGTAAATGATGAATAGACAAGAACTTTTTACATGCTGCATTATAAGATAGTTTAATATTGTTTACATTTATTGTCTTTTAACCCACTGCACACTTGATGTCAAAATACCAAAATGTAAAGCGGCCAACCTTTCCCATAATGCAACAAGAGCTATTGCTGAAGGCAATTTATACCCCACTGTAGTGATGGACAGACGAAGCATAAATGAATTAAAAACAAAGTATGTACATGTACCATAACCCTGGTGAAAAATAAGTGGGCATCTTTTTATACATGTGTAGAAGCAGCTTGTCACAAGGATCTCCCATACCATATTTCATTGAAATCCATCAACACACTGCTGAGATATTGCTGTGGATGGACGCATGGGCATTCTTACACTTCTTACTTGTGATTAAACTCCATAGATTAAACTCATAGACCACAAGGTCAAAAAATTAACCCCACAGTGGAAAAAAATAACCCCACAAGTGGCCACTGTACTAACCCAACCCCACAACTACCACTGACCCTAAATTGTAAACCCCACAACGTACCTCTGCTAAGCCTGGATGGATGCACAAATGGATGGATGGATACTTAAAATACAATATATCCCAATTCTCTTGGCGAGTGGGGGGTATAACTGAGAATTCAACCAATTCATAATGAGCTCTGTCAAACAAAACTGAATTGATTGAATTCCTAATTGAATAATTGGAAAAATTTACAGGTTGAAATGTTTGATATTTTGTCAGTAGTGTGTGGAGGATTATGATAACCCTTTCCATAAAAAAATTCAGCCTCACTGTACATATAGGGTCGAAAGCTGTTAACTGAATAAACACTTTGTCTGTGAAAACAAGAGGAGTCTGTCAAAATGGGACTAAGAATACCCCCCGCATTCCACATTAAGTAGGTTGCAAAAATACTCCAAGTCAAAAAAGGGCAATAACTCTGCCAAATTAAGTCTGATCAAACTCAAGATCACAGGGACATAGCTTGCCATGTGGATTAATCTGTTCATCTCTTTGCTAAGTTATGAAAAAGTGGCCCCAGGAGGTCTTATTCACTCAACTGAAAAAAGTTGTTTAGGCCATTTTTATCCAGGACCTGTTATTCCTTATTTTATAGTATTTTCTATTGTATGTGGCAAACCCTGTGGTCAAACTGCGGCCATGGCAACATTGTCCTTTTCAGCAGTGTGCTCTTCTCCCACTCTGGGTAAAATTTTTTTGGGGTGCATAAAATCATTCGAAATTCTTAAAAACTCATTTACCCCCCCCCTCCCCAATCCCTCAATGGACCACACCTCACAGGGCCATCTGGTTAATTTGGGGGGGGGGGGGGGCATAAAATAATTCAAAATTCTTCTCTCCACATACAAAAGTGAATAAAATCACTCAAAATTCTTAAAAAGTCATTTTTTCTGTAAAATGAGTTTTGAGGGATTTCAAGTGATTTTTATCGAGAAAAAAATCGCTCAATTTAAAATCTCTTGAAATCCTTCAAAGCTTATGTTAGAGCGAAAACAAATTTACACCCATTGAGAGCCTCAGGTAACCTAGAGGGCCCCATTTGACCAAGTCTTATCCATCCAAATATACATCTAACTAAATCTGAGCACATTCGGCACCGTCAAACATTTAGACAAAAGAAGAGTAAGTTCTCCTTTGGGTTCCGTGTTAAATTTCAAACCCCTCGGTCACCTCCCAAAAATAGTCAAGCGTAATGCCTTATACAAATCTTCATTTAGGAGGCATAGTACCTAATGCTATACACCAAGTATCAAAAAAATCTTCCTGGTGGATCTGTAGAAGGAGATCTATGAAGAATATTCCTAATATTGCACCAAGTTAAAAGTTGAGCTTCCATAGGGAGCCCAAATATGAACCCAGAGACTTGATTTGAACAACAATGAATCTGACACCCTCCCCTCAACCCACAGGGATGCTGGATATCAATGAAAGCGTCAGTGACACATTAGCTTATCTTCACTCATAATGCTACACTTGTGGAATTAACAACATAATTACCTAATGTTACATTTTAGTAAACTGGATCATTTTTATTGTTTTATCTGTTATCTATCAGAGAAAAAAAATCTAAAAACAAAAAAAATATGAGCCATGATGGTCATTTTCGGTAGCCATTTTAGGTAGCCAAGTGTGATGGGGAATATGACATTCTCAACTCATCATCATACTAAGTCACCCTCCCATGCTTCAAGAAAATTGATCCATAAATCCCACCTGTAGCCTTTGCTGAAGAAATTCAAGATGACTGCTGAGGTGGCCATTGCAGGTGGCTGACTCAGACCACATTCTCATCCAGGTATAAACCAAACACAATTATGAAATTTGGTGGTGATTGGAAAAGAACTTAGGACTACAGCCGTTTCCAAATAATTGTGGACAGTGTTCTGAAGAAATCCAAGATGGCTGCCCAGACGGCCATTATTGGTGGCCAATCTTTAGCAAAATAGGATGTTCTAATCTCCTCTTCATAATAAATCACACAGTCAAATTTCAAAAACATTAATCCAAAAATATGACCTGTGGCCTGTGCTAAAAAATCCAAGATGGCTGCTGTAGTGGCCTACGCAAGCACAAGACTGTGACCATAATGGGTCATTCTCATGTAGGTTTGAACCTGAAACTGTATGTAAAAGAACTGCAGGCTGTAGCTCATGCCGAATGAATTGTGGACAGTGTTCTGAAAAAACCTGAGGTGGCTGCTGTGGCAGCCATTATGGGTGGTGCAACATTACTGAAATAGGACGTTCTTCTCTACTCATCAGACTGCAAAGAATGCGACCTGTAGTCTGTTCTGAAGAAGTTCAAGATGGGTACTGTAGTGGAAATTGCAGGCAGTGGAGTGTTACTATAATGGGAAGTTATCATCTGGGCTTGAACCTGAATCTGTATATTATGACCCCTATAGAACAGATGTTTCTCCTAAATTATGATACCTATTTTACCCCAACCCTAAGTTTCAACTAAAATTTTGCAAAGCACATGCTTGATTAAAGTATCCCTTAACCCTTTACCAAACACAAAATGCAGAAGACACTTGCAAATAAAATTCTTGAAAAAGAATTTTTTTCATTTTTATGTCAAAAACATAGGTTTTTGACCCCTCACTAGAATGATCTCAATAAGCTATGTTTTTGAAACAAAAAATGAAAAAATATTGAAAATTGAATGGTGATTTTTGTGAACAGTGCTGGCTGTTTTGGTCTTTACATTGGGTAAAGAGTTAAATGCTATTTACCTCTAACTGTAGTTGAATGACGCTCATATATGGTATAGAATCACAGTACCTCCCCACAATTTACCCTATTTCAATAATATGTGAGCATACTTTGAAAACCATACCCATTCAAGTTTGTATCAATGACTAAATTAACCTGTATATCCCACTCTAAAATCCTTACCAAGAATGGTATAACCTAGCTGCACCTAGACCCTAAATTAATACCACCTCCATTCCCAATAAAAATGTCAATGACACTGCAGCTCAACTTGTCCAACAGCCATAGTACCCATTCAGCCAGTCGAACTACTCCAACCTCTATCTCCTATTACAACATTCACCATTCAAAAAACATAAACCTCTGTTATTACATAATGTAACCTCACTTTTCAGATTACCACTTTACAGGTACGACAAAAAGTGATCTTCAGACATTCATACTCCAATGTTTAATTCTAATATAGAAACAGCTTACATAAGCATTAGCTTACTGCTGGATCCATTTTTCAGTTCACAACTTATGTTATTATTGTGTAATCTCTGTCTTTTGTACTTTTCATCTTGTTTGTTTGGAAATAATATATTGTCAATTAATCAATCAAGAAGGGACTGAACAAAATAGAAAGATCTAGTAATGTCAAGTCATTCATTAAAGTTTCTACAGAAAAGACATCACACCAAAGCTACATATGAAAATTGAAAAAGATTGGGTGAGAGGTGCAGCCTGTAAGGTCTGATAATGGAATTGCCGACAATTTATATGCTAAATCCAAGATGGCCACTGATGGCCATGTTTTTCAACGAAATTCAGAAAAATTTGATAGCTACCATCTAGATATCACACCAAAGGTACATATGAAATTTAAAAAAAGATGGGGTGAGAAATGTGGCCTGTAGGGCATGCTAATGGAATTGTTAATTTATATCCAAATCAAAGATGGCTCCTCGGCCATGTTTTTCAACAAAACTCAGAAATATTCAATAGCTCCCATCTAGACCTCACACCAAAGCTACATATGAAATTTTAAAAAGATCCGGTGAGAAATGCTGCCTGTAGGGTGTGCCAATGGAATTGTTGGCAATTTATATGCCAAATCTAAGATCGCCACTGACAGCCATGTTTTTCAACAAAACTCGAAAAAATTCAATTGCTCCCATCTAGACATAGCCCCAAAGCCACATATGAAATTTGGGATTGATCGGGTGAGAGATGCAGCCTGTAGGGTATGCTAAAGGAATTGTAGGCCAATTTGTATCAAAATCCAAGATGACTGCTGAGGGCCATGTTTTTCAACAAAATTCAGAAAAATTTGATTGCTCCCATCTAGACATCACACCAAAGCTACATATGAAAACTGAAAAAGATCAAGTGAGAGCTGGGGCCTGTAGGGTGTGCTAATGGAATTGCTGACAATTTATATGCCTAAGATTGCCACTGGCGGCAATGTTTCTCAACAAAATTTGGAAAGAGTTGAGAGGTCCCATCTAGACATTGACCCAAAGCCACCTATGAAATTTGGGACTGATTAAGTGAGTGCTGCGGCCTGTAGGGTGTGCTAAAGGAATTGTAGGATAATTTATATCCAAATCCAAGATGGCTGCTGGCGGCAATGTTTTTTAATGAAATTCGGAAAAATTCGACAGTTCCTATCTAGACATTGCTCAAAAGCCACATTTGAAATTAGGAACTGCTTGGGTGAGAGCTGCAGCCTGTAGCGTGTGCTAAAGGAATTGTGAATGGACATTTGTATGCATGTATTTATGTACGAACGGACAACAGATCGCAACCAGTCTCAATAGCTCATACTTGACGTTGTCAAGTTGAGCTAAAAACTGCAGTTAGGCTTAGTATGGTTCAATACCTGCAGCTATTCATTCATTCAGCACCTTATCACTAACCCATAGCCAAAAACGAACAAAAGAATTACCACACAATACCCTAAAACATAGAAAATGGAAACGCTTTGTGTAAGACCACATCTCCTACTGCTTAAGGTCATTAATGTCAGTCCAGGAAAATTGAGAACAGAAGGACAAACACACAGAATCCAAGCTGTCCCCATACAGGTGACAGATCAAGGGTACAAGAGTACAATCAGAACTATATCATAATTTTTCAGATCACTGTTTAAATAACATCTAATTCTTGAGTTCAGTTCACATAAAACAAGTTGTATGTCAACCATTTATAAACACACAACAAAAGGCAATGGGTCTATACAATGAACCAAGTCAACAAATGAACAGCCATTATTGATCTATAATGGCTTTCTGATTGTATTACACTAATGTCAACAATTTATCTTATTAACCCATCCAAATCTCATCTTCCAAATGTTGGTACTAAAAGCCTCAGCTTGAGAAAACATAAAAATTTTGAGTACAGATTTCATTTCAGGAGAACACAATCTCAAAGTATTGTCAGTGGTAGTTCTCAAAAATTCTTTTTAAAGAATTTCAAGTTTATTGCAAAGGGGAGGGGGGTGGCTACACTTTGGGGGTTAAGATCTCCATTCAAAAAACAGGCCTACCTCTTGGAACAAATCCCCTGGCATCATAATTGTGCATCATGAGTATTTGCCATATGATGGGGAAGATACATAATAAATTCCATTACCACCTGTCAACTATTTTGTGAAGTTGTTGCAAATTTATGAGACAGACGGACAAGCCAGAAAATAAGCAGACTGTCATCTGCAAAATGAGGTCCCCATAGGGTGAATTGAGTGATGCTACCCTGCACAGCAGGGTAGCATCACCAAATTTACCCCCTGTGAACCTCACTCTGAATCAGTGCCTCAAACCTAAACAAAAAGGGGAACCCAGAGGATAAATTGGCCCACTGTATGGGATAGCATCAGCAAATTCACCCTCTGGGGACCTCATTCTGTAAATGACAGGCTGCTTATTCTCAGGCTTGCAGACAGATGTTATTACCAAAGGTCACTGAGAGGTTACTGTTGGATTATAGATGAGAAGAAAACAGTCTCCGAGAAGCAAAAATCCTACAATGCTGATGGTCATAACCCACACAATGCTGAAATGTACAAACCCTAACCACATATGCTCAAACCCAAACCATATGTGCTAAACTGACCCTCACCACGAACCTCAATGTGTAGCTCAAATAAGAGTGGACAGACAGATGGACAACCCAACATATATATGTACAGATGGACCAGTAGATGGATGGATGTACAGATAGACACATGCATGTACCGGTAATCCAGTAAAAACCTCAATCACTTCGAAAACCAGGGACATAATACAAGAAATGCCCAATCTGTCACCACAGTATGTTAATTGTATATTTTTCATTGGAAAAGTAGCAGCAATGAGCAGGGTTCCATTATATTGAGAGAAAAGTATTAATAGACACCAGATGAAACTCTGTTTGTGTAGCTTTTGTTTGAGGAACCATGTATTTTCAAGACAGAAACCCTTATGAGAGACTTCCAGAGAAGCAATCCACTCTACAAACATATTTAAAAAAAAAACATTGGACAGATATAGACTTAGGATAAGGCAGGTGCGCAGTTTTATCAGGAGTAACATTTATGTTATAATAATCTGATGTATCACATGCACAAGGCATACCTAAATTTTATGTATTTTAAAAAAATTAAATTAAACCGGCCAGCGTTATTCACAAAAATCGCCAATTAATTTTCATTATTTTTTGTCTCAAAAACATAGGTTATGACCCCTCTTTGGAACAGGCTTGACAAGCTCATTCCAAAGAGGGGTCATAACCTATGTTTTTGAGACAAAAAATGAAAAAAATTAGTTGTTCAAAAAATTTGTTTGGAAGTGTCATCTGCTTTTCATGTTAGGTAAAGGGCTAAGCATTTATTCAATGAATCCCAAAATAGGCTATTTGGGCAGAACCAGCTTATTCTTTAGGAAAATAAACAAACTTTCAGCAAATCTTTTATGCTTAAGTGCTACAACAACATGCACACAGGATGGTTATAATACTCCATGTATTTTGTAGGTAGAGCTAAATAATACTCCATGTATTTTATAGGTAGAGCTAAAGTCTTTTACTATAAACCAATAGGAGCTCAACTTAAGTATTTTTTTTATATTTATTTATTGCTGTTTACTGTCAGTTCCAGCATCTTTGGCAATATAGTGGAACCTTGTTAACTGAATAGCCATCTTGTTAGTGAAAAATATTCAATTAACAGGAGTATTCAGTTAATAGAGATTTGGTTATTTTCCTGTATTCTGGAGATAAACTGAGCATTTATTCTATGATAGATAAAAAAAAAAAGATTAAATGCCTGTATTAGATGTACTGAGCCAAACTGGTAAAAAAACAAGGGGAACTGCCAGGGTAATTTCCCAACATAGCACAAGATTTTTTACTCAATTAACAGGAGAGTACTCTATAACCTGTATGCAATTAACAGGTCAAATTTTGACTGAAGGTATGGTAAATAGTTTTGTGTTTGGGAGTTATATTCAATTAAGAAGGTTATTAAATTAAGAAATATCCAACTGAGAGGCTCCACTCTATCATGACCATAACATTTATGAGGTCAAGTTAAGCCAGACTTATACCCATGTTGCCCACTTTAGAGAACTTCCACCCCAGGCATTGGTTATGGGTCCTATTTTAGCAGTAAAGCAGAACTTGTTTACTGCAGTCATGCTCCACTTCCTGGGATTCCCACAGGGGAATAAGGTAAAAAAAAAAAAAAAATTCTGTGAAGATGACATTACTGATGAATGAGATACCACTACTCATATCCTACACTTAAATCACAAATGAAAAAGAATGAAATCAGTCATCTTAATTCCAGAAATCCACAAATACAAATTCTCCACTCCAGAACTGAATTTTTAAACCATAAATAATTTTGTTTACTTCCGATAGAATTTAAATTCCCAAAAAGCACAAGCAATATATTTTACACAAGAAAGCACACCCACTTTATAATGTCAAGCCAACACTGTAGGCTCAGTCATTCTGTTGTGGTGTGTCTCTACCATACAAGTAACTATATGCGTACACATTTTGCAATTACATATGTCTGAATACCATTTAATGGGGGCCTATTCATTTTCTGAATAAGTATTGGCTTACAGGTATATTTGTTGCAAGAGTCAAACAATGGACTAATCTAATGGTTATCCTCAAGGGACTTGCTATCTGTGAAGGGAAACATTTCTAAATTTTCCACCAAACATTAACTCCTTGCCTCAGAAAAGAGTGTAAATCATCTAGCATTATTAATAACTTTGGTTTCAGGGTTTAATATAACTTTCAGCATGCATCTTCAACAATCTGATACATGACCCTATTATAAAACTTAATACTGGTAACTTTTAATAATTTTTTTTTTTTTTTTTGGGGGGGGGGGGGGGGGGGGGGTGACTGTGATTTTTAATGTTAACCCTTTAACCGACGCACAGGGTGTAAAAAATTGTTATTTTTAACCATTTTGTCAAATTTTTCAAAACATTTCAATAAAACCACCACATGTCCCCTCATTGGAACGAGCTTGATGAGCTTTTTTCAATGGGGAGTCATATGATATAGAGTTGTTGAAATTTTTGGAAAAACATATTTTTTTCAACCTCTGAATTTTTACATTAGATTAGATTAGATTAGATTATTTATTTAACGGTATAGCTAGGAATTGCAGCAATGCATGTATAGTAATACAAGATTTAGAAGGCACAAAAAACATTAGTACAATATGAGAATATGAATAAATATCTATACCGTAAGGAGATGGCATAGCCAGATTGGCTGTCTACCTGTCATCTCCCACTAATATTTGTTCTAGGGTGAGCATTGTACACTGATTACGGATGTGGATTATATGCATATTGTTCAATCGCATTCAGATTTATTTTCTGGTGTTGAAAGTGTCGGACTTGGCAGTTAAATTATACTTTTCTGTTGGGCGAGATTAACAGACGGAGTATATTACTTGATGTTATCACATGCAAAGAGCACACAAATCGGAAAATGACCAAAGTATAGTGAAGTGCGAAATTAATGGCTGTGCAGACATTTAGTTATTTTTCAGGGGTTTGAATCCATAATTATCTGCTGGCATTAAAATTACAATCTCGACAATATGGATTGTCACATTCCACACTACTTGAGTACTGAGAGATGAATTTTTGTGTTAATAATTTTTTGAATAGATTTCTATTAGTGATAGACCTTAAATCTTGATCCAAATCATTCCATACCCTAGGGAATGCATGGATCTGTAACCTATCGAGGGCTTTAGTACGCATTCTACTCATATGTAATAAGTCTGATTGTCTCGTAACTCTTTGTGAAGTATTTTGTGTTGGGTTAAAAAAGTCATTAAACGACGACGGAAGTTGTCCCATTTTCCAATCAAATATGAAGAGACATGCTTGGAGTTTGAACAAGTCATTAACTTTAAGTAGTTTGTCTTTTACAAATAAGGGATCAGTGAGGGCGTTGTAATTTGAATTATTGATGATACGAAGTGAGCGTTTTTGCATAATAAGAATTTTACTAATTGCCCGAGCATTACCCCATACATGGATGCCATATAACAGGTGGCTATATATAAGGGCAAAGTATAATGTCTTCAAAGACTTATGTGGCAATATTTTTTTTACTTTATTCAATGCATAGTTTACTCTTCCAATTTTGGAGCAAACATGTGAGATATGGGCACTGTATGATAGATTGTCGTCCATACTGATACCAAGAAATTTTAATGATTTATCTTGTTCATGGCTTCCTATTCTTTTTATCGTTTGGTTTTGTATTTTGATAGCTAAATTTTCTGGGACTAGTGTACTGCGGGTTGGATTTATAAGAACGTATTTAGTTTTATTTGTGTTCAAGACAAGCTGGTTGGCTGAACACCATTCATTTAATTTGGTTAATTCCAGATTTATATATTCAGCCAATCTACTTACATTTGGACCTGAAGCATAGGCTGTCGTGTCATCTGCGAACGATAGGAGGTTTAATAAAGTCGAGTGACGAATATCGTTAATATAAAGCAGGAACAAGATTGGCCCGAGTATGGAACCCTGTGGTACTCCACATGATATTTGGGCTTCATTCGAATTATTTTCACCACATTTTACATATTGGGTTCTGTTGGATAGATAACTTGCGAACCAGTCAATGCTAATACCCCTGAACCCATATCTTTCTAATTTACTTATTAGAATACTATGATTTATAGTGTCAAAAGCTTTCGAAAAGTCTATAAATATCGCTAGTGTTAAATCTTTTGTTGGTTTGTTGTTTTCTATAGCAATATGTTGCATCACAGGATGTGTGGTGCTGTGATTTTTTCTGAAGCCATATTGATGCTGATAAAGAATATCAAATGTATCCAGGTAATTAACCATTCTATTAGCCATTAATTTTTCTAAGATTTTAGAGAAGGCTGGAAGAATACTTATAGGTCTATAGTTATTAAATCTATTTTCATCCCCTGCTTTATAAATTGGGATAACTTTGGCGATTTTCATTCGGTTTGGTACAACACCACTGATAAAGGACTGGTTAGAGATATGGGCAAACGGGTGGGCTAATATATCTATAGAATTCTTTAGAAGATATGTTGAGATGCCATCACAGTCTTCTGACCGTTTGGCTTTCATTCGTTTGGCCACATCCATCACTTCACAAGGGGTAGTGGGTGTAATGTAGAAGTTATTTGTGGAAGACGGACCCATGAAGTTTCGGAAGGATTTATCTGTTTGCATCAATTCTGCACTAGCACGTCTTCCCGTGTTTACAAAAAAGTTATTAAATGCACATGCTATTTCCTTTGGGTCATTTATTTCGCAATTATTGTCTTTGAAAAAAGTAGAAGGCAAGCTAATTGTACGTTTTGCTTTGTTTATTGTTTCATTTAATACTTTCCAAGTTTCTCTTAAATTGTTTATGTTATCATTTAATATCTTGTTATAATACATTGCTTTACTTTGTTTTTTTTATTTTATTAAAGATTTTACAGTAGTTTTTGTAGTTTTGTATGTTTTGTTCTGTTGGGGATTTTATTTTTTTATTATAAAACTTCGTCTTATTAAGAGATGAAGTCCTGAGTCCCTTGGACATCCACGGTTGTTTTCTGACAAATTTAGCTTGCAGTTGTACATTTACTACAGGAAACGCTTGTTCAAAAGCTGTTGAATAGACATCCATGAAGTTCTCGTATGCTGCATTAGGACAGCTTGATTCAAGAATTGACGAAAAATCACTTTGGTGGAGAAGTGCCCTAAATATGGCCATGTTAGCTTCAGTGAATTTAGGTTTGCGTATAATTTTAGGACTACCCTTTGCAGTAATAATATTTTTTATATAATATATGCCGAAATGATCGGTAACATCTGTGATGATTATTCCAGACAAACAGGTTGCTGTTATATTATTTGAGAAGAGGTGATCTATTAACATTGCTGAGTGAGTGGTTATGCGAGTGGGTCGGGTGATACACGGTAGAAAACCCTGACTGACCATGAGGTCTAGAAAGATTTGGGTTTTAGGATGATAATTTGTTTTCAGTAGGTCGATGTTGAAGTCTCCCATAATATATGACTCTGTGCGTTCCAAATTAATTAGGTCAGTTATTTCATTTAGTTTTGTAAGAAAGAGATCTATATCCGCTTTTGGTTGTGTATTTGGTCTATGTATGACACCAATTAGTTTCTTAGTATTATTTACCTTGATTTCGACAAACAGGGACTCAATTACATGGGGAATAAAAGCAGACAAATCGTTTCGTATTATGGGCGCCAGACCCTCCTTAACATAAAGACCCACCCCACCCCTCCCATCATCCCCCTCAGGTCGAGTCTTATTAATGAGTGGATAATAGCCGTCCAAGTGGTACGACATATTCGAAGGTATTCAAAATATTTTGGTTAACCCTATAACACTAAAGGCATTTTCGAACCATGTAAGTCACTCAACAGTTCATTCAAGGAGTCCCAGTGTGCATTTAAACTTTGGCAGTTTAAATGAAACATTGAGAATTGATCACTTTGCTTGCTGTTCATTGATTGAAATTCTTTGGGTGAGTAATAACTACAGTCGCCTGTATTATCTTTAAATAGGGAATCTTCATCATTGGAAAGTTCACATGTTCTGTCATTATAGACCTTAATAAAGTCAAATTCCGGGTTCGTCTGTATCTCGTTGAGACTAATGTTACCCGCCATTATTCACAAAAACACTGCCAAGTCGAGCAATTTCGTGCCAATTCATAAACACAGAAGCATAATTTGAGTGTTGCCTGTTAATATTTTTGGATGATCTGAGAACTCTCACAGCCATATATATATTGTGTATATGGTGTGTTTTACCTGTACTTAAATAATCAGTCGTGTACAATGCAGGAACATTTGTATGCGCAATGCACTGAAAAATAAACACAAACATCAACAAGAACATATATACAAGTTTCATGATTGGAGAAGGAAGGATTTTGAGAGGGAGAGGTGGAATGGTGTGTTACTGAGATGGTTCTTATCCATGGTTCATACAGAACCGTAGGGAAAAATTCAAGAGTTTCGCAAGGTTTATTCAAGACCGAGATTCAGTTTGCAATGGCTGAATTATATTATTCCTTCAATAATTAGTAATTCGTGCCCTAGGACGAGAAAGCTGCCAGCTGCAATGCCAACTCATTCCAGCCGGCACCCCCGGCAGAATGGCGATGTTGGTCACCAGGTCCCAGTTTACCAATAACTTGTTTACCTTAGTAAACAAGCCTAAAACGTTGAGTTACTCGACCCTTAAAATTGGGGTCCAGGTGGAGAACTGATAAGGTTGACCGTGTTACATTCTAGTGTATATGGACGTCAGTACACATACATGTATCACACACCACGTACAGCATGATACCTGGGGGAAAAGTACAGAAAATTCCAAGCGAAATGCGTTTCCAGGGTACAAACCTGTTAAAATATTATGTTTGGTAATACTGTATTAATTGTTATTTTCTGAGGAACAAATTGTAGGTCACGAACTACATTCAACAGAGGCAAACATTCATTTCTCAATCATAAGATTGACAGACTTTGTATGACAAACTGTTGTTCTTCGTGGGATCCATTACTTGCTTTGGCTGGAGAAACTTATTCTCACTACCACTAATAGCTTAACATAACCGTGGTCAACCAATAAGTTGACCACAGGTATGTTAAACCATCAGTGGCAGTAAAAACATTTCACGAAAGGATAGGAGGGGGGGGGGGGGGGCATGTCTATATCTCTCCTGCCAGCTATTAGCTTTCTTTACATTTCATGAAAGGATAGGGTGTGGGGGGGGGGGGGGGGGGTGATATCTATATCTCTCCTGCTAGCTATTAGTTTTTTACTCCCTAGTTCTTATCATATATATACACTTCGATACATATATGTATAAACATATATTAATCATGATTTGATTCACATTATCACGTGCTAGCAACGACTTGAGAATTTATGACATTCATGCATATTAGCCCAAATACACATTGAATTTACTGGTACATTTGTCATGAATTAACAAAACAAGTATTGATCCATTATATATTCATGCACCAGATAGGCAGGGGTGGGGGGAGGGGTATGTCAACATATCTGTTATCACCTAATAATCCATATTATCTTAGATTTCCGGGAATTCCACAGAAGGTGGGGGCATATCAACATTTCCATTACCATATATATATGTATAAACATATATTAATCATGATTTGATTCACATTACGACGTGCTAGCAACGACATTGAGTATTTATGACATTCATGCATATTAGCCCAAATACACATTAAATTTTCTGGTACATTTGTCATGAATTGACAAAGGAAGTATTGATCCATGATATATTCATGCACCAGATAGGCAGGGGGGGGGGGGGGGGGGTATGTCAACATATCTGTTATCACCTAATAATCCATATTATCTTAGATTTTCGGGAATTCCACAGGGGGTGGGGGAATATCAACATTTCCATTACCACACTCCGGTATAATATAATTAGGTGTAATATTCATACATAGCAGCTCTGTCAATATGGAATTTCAGCAAGACAAGACCAATATGCATGAGTGTACACATAATCATATATACATATATTACGTTTACTTTCCGGTACATTTGTCATGAATTGACAAAAGGAGTATTGATCCATTATATATTCATTGCACCAGATAGGCAAGGGGGTGGGGGTATGTATGTCAACATATCTGTTATCACCTAATAATCCATATTATCTTAGATCTCCGGGAATCCCACACGGGGTGGGGGTATATCAACATTTCCATTACCACACTCCGTTATAATATAATTAGGAATAATATTCATACATAGCAGCTCTGTCAGTATGGAATTTCAGCAAGACCAGTATGCATGGGTTTACACATAATCATATATACATATATTACCTTTACTTTCCAGGCATCCATTACCATATATATATGTATAAACATATATTAATCATGATTTGATTCACATTATCATGTGCTAGCAACAACATTGAGAATTTATGACATTCATGCATATTAGCCCAAATACACATTGAATTTTCTGGTACATTTGTCATGAATTGATGGATGCTGCCGATTCGTTAGGTAGAATTAAGCATTAAGTTTCAAATAGTTGTTAAAAGCAGATCCCACTGTCATTTTCAGTAAAGTTCTACTACTTTCCAAGAAACAATGACCATGTTCAGTTTTATTAACCCTTTTCCTGTCATATTGGGAAATCATCTCAATTATATGTGTAAACCATGACAAATTTTTCTGAAATCACTTTTTGTTCCATAATTTACTTTATTATTAAACCGCTGATTTGAAACGTCCCTCCAGCATTATCATGAAGGGGACATCAGCCACATCTGAAAGTTCTGATTTCATCGTGGGACAAATAGTGCATCATTTTTATTATGAGGATCGATAATTTGTGTTTGGTAAAGTGAATTTTTGTTTACTGAGTTTTAACAACACTTTCACCAGCTAGAGTCATATCGTGTCAGACAGTTTTAAGGGTGGAGGAAGCAGAGTGCAAGACTTGTGAACTCACTAAACCTGCACAAGCAGAGTTAGCACCAGTTTTTGTTTTATTTTTTTATCAGCCAGGGTCACCTCATGTCAGACAGTTTTACGGGTGGAGAAAAGTGGAGTACTCAGACAGAACCACTGAGCAGTGGAGAGCAACTGTCATACTCCCCAATTCCGCACAAACAGGGCTAGCATTGGTTAAAGACAAGTGCACCATTAATTGTGCAGTACACCTTAGTACACAGCGCCATCATGCCCCCCACTTGGGCAACCAGGATTAATTGCTTTGCCCTAGGACACAACGCAATTACCCCTGATGGGGATCAAACCATGGACTTTTCGGTTTGAGGTCAAATGCAGTAACCAGTGAGCCACTGCACTCCCATTAGCACCGGCTGAAAACCACTTGTACCATAATAAGCTGTATGCCTTAGAACACTGTGCTACCAAGCTCCCACTTGGGTAATTGGGGTTAACTCTTAACCTACTGAGTATTTTCAAAATATTTTTCATCAAAGCTAGTCATGGCTGCTTCTGAGCAGCTGTGACTAAATTTGATGAAAAATTCATCTAAATTTCACTTAAGAAACCATTGGCCAGAAACGACATTCAATTTACAGAGGACAATTTGGATAAATTATACTTATTTCAGTGACAAGAGATTTTGTGTTCTGAGCAGGAATATCTGCTCGCAGCATCAGAGTTCTGTATCTTGCTCAAGAACAAATCACAAATGATACAGGATTGAAGCGAAGGAATAAAACATTCAAGCTCTATTGCTTATGTGGTCAAGTATCATGAGAAACTACATTGGTTAAAGAAGCTCAGTATATCTCTGCATTTGCTTATAAAATGCTGCAAACCCTTCACCCAAAATCCCAAAAGAAATGTAAGAATTAAAGGTATAAACCTTTATGGTAAAAGTATGACAATCAAAAGGGGTGTAACTCTGTAACTCTGGAAACTTCAACAAAGCAAAACTTTCCTTCCACATGCACATACACATCTACACTTCATACTCATGTTGTCATGCCATGTTTTGTAAAAATCTTTTAAAATTGGAGAAGTTAAGCAGATAAACATTTGATAGAAATCTTGCCATAAAAATGGCCATAATACTGATAAAATAAAAAATTTAAAAAGTCCTTTGTATACCTGCATCTACACTTCATACTCATAAGTCACACCAAGTTTCATTAATATCCCCCAAAATGTAGGAGACTTTTTTGATAAAAATCTATCCATAAAAGGGTCAAAATGTTGGTAAAATGCCACTGAATCAAAAATTCTTCTCCAGATGTGCATCTTACACTTCATACTCATACTTCATACCAACTTTCGTAATAGTCAAATAAAAACTGAGGCGTAGTTGAGTTGACAAACTTGTGTTGGATGGGCACAGACAGACTAAATGGACACTATTTTAATATCCCCTTCCACAAGTGCAATGCCATGGGATGGTAAATCCCCTGTCACCTAAGTCCAACAATGGCAATAACACTTAAAGAAATACTTGAACACACCTAGTTCACATTCTCCTTCATATTATCACAAAAAAGCTATTTATTAACTTTTGAAAAAACTCTAGGAACGGTTTTCTTTAAAATGTTATGACAAGAAATGGTAATGTGATGAAATAAAATTCCACAAACAAAGGCCAATAACTCTTAAGAAATACTTGGACCCAGCTGGTTTGTAATCCTTATTCATGACATTATCACCAATGGATTTAATACTTTAAATTTAGAGAAAAAAAACTTGAACCCCTTTCATTGAAATAAAATGACACGAAAAAATAATGTGATGACAATCAAGGGCCTTGATGGTCCATGAAGGGCCTTTAGAAGACTCTCACTTCAGTCTTTGGGTAAACCACTAGACAAAAAAAAAGTTCAAAGACTTCAGAGAACACTGAATATTCTAAGTACATAGGGCCATAACTTTGGAAGGAATAATCCGATCAGCCTCAAAATCAGAAGTGCACAGCTTCCTATTGTGATTATTATTCATGCCAAGTTTGGCAAAAATCAGTTGAAAGACAACTGAGAAAACTTCAAGACCAAACAAAAGTTTACAGTCAGATAGATGGATGGACAGATGGACAGAATGGAATGGAATGGATGGATGGGAAGATGGATGGATGGATGGATGGATGGATGGATGGACAGACAGAGACAGACAGATAGATGGCTGGATAAATGGAGACAGATGGACATACCAATCACATAATAATCCCATTTTTCATGGACATATAAACAATAGGCCCCAGGGGGCCTGAGGGCGCTCATCTGACATGCTAGCCTAAATATCAACCCAGAGAATTGATTTCAACAAGTTGCATCTTATCCTCCTAAGAAAAGCTTATACCAAATATCCAAAGATTCTTGATAAAATGGTAGTCTTACCTGATAAAGTTGAGAAGTAGAACATGTATTTTTCCAATTACGCCACCACATACATCCACACATTACACCGATGAACAACACCAAAAACCTCGTGTTTTTATTCATTCGTCTTTTTCCGTCTCCTTCCGGAAGGTCCCGAACATATCCGACTCGTATCAATTGTAGTTTTTCTGACTGTATAATTTATATACATCGGCCGTAAATATGTACATGTAGATTTGTTGAACATAACGTACAAAGGCTATTTCTCACAATATTAACAATCTCCCTTCTTTTTATGTGAACCATATATACATGTACAAGTTTTTATACACTATGTACAAGATAAATACATCTTTCTTTTTTTTTTTTTGATGATTATCCTGGATGTGTCGTTCCTGTCTCAAGTGCATGCAGCAAAGACAGAGAAGAGGCTCCATTTTAAGTTAGGCAATCTGCCAACTGATTCTTTGAATCTATCCAAATGATATCAGTAATTTTGTTGTTTGACATTAGTTCTTTTATGTTTCCAATTTCAATCCTTAGCCTTTTTTCAGAGACTGACTTGGTTGAGTTTAGGGCTTCTAAGAGAGAATAATTGTCAATATTACAACAGATGGGTAAATGATTAGAAGATGATGTTCCAGTAATAATTTCATTGTAAAAAGCTCTCAGATACATGGCTGTGTCAACCGCATCGGATAAGGCCAAAGTTTCACCAGCTAAAGTACTCTTCACAACACGACGTACACGCTTAGATTTCCAGGTTATGGGGGGATGAGAAACCACTGTTTTCAGATAGAGTTATAAAAAAACCTCCTTGTGTACCACCGTCTGAAAGATTGCCAAAAGATGCATCACTGAATACATTAAGGAATAAAGACTCATCTTCACCTAAATGCTGATATGTTAAGTAAACAAATTCTGATTTAATTTTTCGGATTAATTTATTGATATGTAATAAAGTGTTAACTGTTGCAGATTTCAAAGTACTTGCTAAATTACTGGCTTCGAAAGAAATATCAGGTCGACTCTGGTTGGCAATCCATAGAATCTGGCCAATTTTAGACCGTAACAGTTCAAGTTCAGATTCTTCAAGCTTTGAGTCCTTTTCAGCACTTCTACTCTTTTCTAAGTTAATAAGTGTCAAATTTTTAATGTATTCAATTTGAGACAACTGTATCTGGTTGTCATTAGAAGTAAGATCCAGACCGATATACCGAAAACAGTCACTAACTTCTCGGCTTATGTTGAATGTTGATTTTAAGTTATTTATGACTTCTTTTTCAAATTTAACTGTTCCTCCCCACAAGAAGTCATCAACATGACAAGCAAGAAGTCCCTGCAAACCATGGTCATCACGATAATGAAAAACTGCTGGGTCTATAGTTGATCGTTGAGCACCACACTTTTTAAGTACGTCAAATACGCTATTATACCACTGGTAAGATGCATCAGACAAGCCATAAATGCACTTTTTGAGTAACCAAACTTCATCGTCCGAAACACTTGCCTCTAATGGAGGTAATGGACCAGTGGATCTAAAAAAAGGATTTTTAAAGAATATTCCTCATATTGAACTAAGTTATAATTCGGGCTCCCACAGGGAGCCCATATATGAACCCAGGGACTTGGCTTTAATAAACTTGAATCTCACCCCCCTAAGGATGCTGCACACCAAATATCAAAACATTCCGACTGCTGGATCTGAAGGAGAAGATTTTTAAAGAAAATTCCTAATTTTGAACTATGTTATCATTCAGGCTCCAACAGTGAGCCCAAATATGGACCTAGGGACATGGCTTGAACAAACTTGAATCTCACCCCCTAAGGATGCTGCATACCAACTATCAAAACATTTCGACTGCTGGATCTGAAGAAGATTTTTCAAGAAAACCTCATTTTGAACTAAGTTATAATTCGGGCTACCACCGTGAGCCCAAATATGAACCCAGGGACTTGGCTTGAACAAACTTGAATCCACCCCCCTCCCCCTTAAGCATGGTGCATACCCAATATCAAAAGATTCTGCCTGCTGGATCTTGCGAAGAAATTTGCCTGAAATGCACTAAATTCAAATTTGGGCTCCTATACGGAGCCCAAATATAAACCCAGGGATCCGATTTAAACAAACTTGAATCAGATCCACCTGACAATGTTGCATACCAAATTTCAAAAGATTCTGCCTGCTGGAACTGGAGAAGAAGATTTTTTAAGAAATTTGCCTGAAATGCACTAAGTTCGAATTCAAGCTTCTATAGTGAGCCCAAATATGAATCTAGGGAGCCGATTTGAACAAACTTGAATCAGATCCACCCCACAATGTTGCATACCAAATATCAAAAGATTCTGCCTGCTGGATCTGGAGAAGAAGATTTTTTAAGAAATTTGCATGAAATGCACCAAGTTCAAAATCGGAGAGCTGATTTGAACAAACTTGAATCAGATCCATCCTACAATGTTGCATACCAAATATCAAAAGATTCTGCCTGCTGGATCTGGAGAAGAAGATTTTTTAATGTTTTTCCCACTGCCTACAGTGTGAAAAGGTGCTGACTCAGCATTTTTTCAAAGTCCTGAAAAAAGTACCTTGTGATCAAACCGATAGGGATTTTTTTTAACCATTCTATTCTACTGGATAAAAGTAAGCTTTATACAAAATAAGAATTCTCTGTGCCATGTAGTTTTGGAGATATGGCAGTTTTAAGGTTTTTCCTATTTTTAGCTCCCGAGGTTCCCACGAGGCAATGAAAACAAAATTTTTGGCATCAATCAACTACTTATGACCTATTATCATCTCATATCAAATTTGGTTCAAATCGACCTCACGGTTCTGAAAATAGAAATTTTAGGCGTGGCCAAAATTTTTGCCCCTTCCATAACGAAGGCAAATAATGCTCGACAAACTTCTCTTGAACAAACTTGATTCTAAACCTCAAAAGGACTCTGTATACCATATATCAAGTCTCTGCTACTGGTGGTTCATTAGAAGAAGATTTTCAAAAAATTTGGCCATTTTTTCCACACCCCTCTGCTCGATATGAACCAAAACCTAATTTGCATAAAAATCAAAATGCCCCTATATAACCACTACTTACATGAAATTTAATTAAAATGTGGCCAGTGGGTTAGGAGAATGAGGCTCAAACACCACCTTCATGCAGGACGACGGGCGGACGGACGACAGACGAAGAGTGATAAGAAAAGATCACGCTGACTTTCAGCCAGGTGAGCTAAAAAGCACACAGAGAAAGAATGTAGTTTTCATGCTATTCATATCAGTTGGCACTTGAACAGTAGAATGAAAGAAGTTATTACTTATGCACTAGACAGACTTTCTTCCTGAACATGAAATATAACTGAGCAACCACACAATAACTGCATTATGCTGTTAGTAAACATGAAAATGTATAACTAAGCATGAAATGAAACGAACAGAACTCTTCTAGGTACCTGTTCATTATATCTACAGTTAATAGAGATCATTCAATTAATTTTTATATTGATCAAGGGTTTCACTCAACAATTACCAATCATGTATCCAAAAGCTTGCAAAGCAAACTGAATTTCAGTCATTCAAATTACTTAGAAAGAGATATATGTTGTGTCTGAAAATGCTGTTAACCTTTTAACCATAGCATAAACAGGAGAACCAGTAATATCAATTTTTAAAAGACTAATTTTACCAGTGTAAAACTTGTATTTAACCTTCAACTGGATGCATGCTGGAAGCCTATATTTGGGCTTTATTCTGAAGTGCAGGTACTGCACCTTAGATGTTTCATATACTGTGGATGTGCTTCAAATTATCTACGAAGTGATTTTTTTAGCCTGTATTGATTTGCCTTTTTACAATATGGGAGAGTGCCTAAAGGTACTCTCCCATAAATTGAAACAAGGCAAAAATATGAACAAAATCTGACAATCAAGAATGATTTTCACTACCAGTTAAAGAACTATTTCTGACTTTGGTCAATTTATTAATTTATTTATTGGTGTTTAAAATCCTATTTCTGCACAATGCCTAATTGTGACTGCAACATTGATATAAAGTCAAGTTCAGCCAAACGTTTATACACATGTTGCCTATGTTAGAGGACCTCCATCCCAGGCATTGGTGACCAGGTCCTATTTTACCAGTAAAACACAGCTTGTTTGCAACAGAGAACTTTGGTCGATATAGACTATCTAAGAACAGGTGCCTCAACATGCAATACTTATGCAAATTGGCAAAGTATATTTATGTTACCGTGGAAGTTCTTTCTTAACAACTCTTGGCAGATTAAATGGACACAGCAAGAGTTTTATATACTGAACATGAAAACAAGCTTATGGACCAGTGATTGAGGAAAAGACTTAATGTTTCCCCTATTAAACAGAGTGCTGAAATTGCTCCCCCCCCCCCCCCCCCCCCTCCATAATAAAACTGACATGGATTTTTTTATGTTCTGATCATACTCCTCAAGATGTTTCATACCAAATATCAATTATTTTTACAATGCAGTTTTGGAGAAGAAAGGCATTTTAAATTTTGTTATTTCAAAGCCTGTGTGGGTTCCCACAAAAATCTTGGAAATGATTTTTTGCATAAATCAAGTATATGTCACCCATCTCTATTGGGAGTTCTGAAAATTAAACAATTGGGTGGGGCCACAAATCTTGGCCTTCCTAGAACTGCATATAGTGTCCTTCAAATTTCCTTTGACCAAACTTTCGTCAACATGTACTGCATAAGTAAGTTGAATACAAACTATCAACTAATTGAATTTATCAGTTTGTACAAAGATTTTTTATAAATGGGGGGGGGGGGGGATGGAGGCAGTCCACCCTCACCCTCACTCATGGGGTGCAGCAAGTTTATTTGAACACAATTAAAATGCAACCTCATAACAACAAATTTTCTTTGAAACAGGGCCAGAGGTTTTAAAGAAGTTGGAAGACAACATTCACAATGGACAAAGAACAGTAACTACAGCCCATCTGTAGTTTCACTCACCTGAGCTAAAAACACATACACACATTTATTAAACGTTAAACAAACGATTATTGAAACCAGAGGCTCAAGTGGGCCTAAAACGCTCACTTGGCTCAAATTGTCAAAACAGATGAGTGTATCATCATGTGATCAGCAACAAGAGCAATTTTTTTGATTTGCTATGACACAACCAAAGGCAACTTTTTTGGCTATTCATTTCTGCTGGTCCTTGGAAAGCTTCCTAGCAAACTCTGTTCTGTGAAGTATTAAAAAACAACAACCGAAGGAA
The DNA here is from genome assembly GCA_031216915.1 of Pictodentalium vernedei. Classification (NCBI taxonomy): domain Eukaryota; kingdom Metazoa; phylum Mollusca; class Scaphopoda; order Dentaliida; family Dentaliidae; genus Pictodentalium; species Pictodentalium vernedei. Next base: position 189,665,393 of record CM062290.1, read on the forward strand.
ATTTTTGTTTTTGTTTTAAACTACTGTTTTCTCTCAAGAATTCGACACCCCTAGAGATGTTACATACCAAATATGAAAGGATTCTCACTGGTGGATGTGAAGAAGAAGAATTTTCAAGAAATTTTCTCATATTATTAAACTTTGGGCTTCAATAAAACGCCCAAATATTAAGCCAGGGACCTGATATGAACAACCTTCAATCTAACCCTCCCAGAGGTGTTGTACACCAAATATCAAAAGAATCTGACTGCAGGATCTGAAGGAGATGATTTTAAACGATAATTCCCCATATTGCACTAAGTAAATATTTGGGCTTCCTTGGGGAACCCAAATATTAACTCAGGAACTCGATTTGAACAAATTTGAACCTTACACCTCTAGAGATGTCACATACTAAATATGAAAGGATTCTCACTAGTGGGTCTGAAAAAGAAGATTTTTGAAGAAATTTTCTCATATTGCACTAAGTTAAAATTCAGGCTCCAATAAAGAGCCCAAATATTCATCCAGGGAACCCATTTGAACAAACTTGAATCTAACGATAATTCCCCATATTGCACTAAGTAAATATTTGGGTTCCCTTGGGGAACCCAAATATTAACTCAGGAACTCGATTTGAACAAATTTGAACCTTACACCTCTAGAGATGTCACATACTAAATATGAAAGGATTCTCACTTGTGGGTCTGAAAAAGAAGATTTTTGAAGAAATTTTCTCATTGCACTAAGTTAAAATTCAGGCTCCAATAAAGAGCCCAAAAGAATCTGATTGGTGGATCTGAAGAAGAAGATTTGTACAGAATATCCCCCCTATTCCACCAAGTTAATAATCAGGCTCCCATAGGAAGTCCAAATATTAACTCAGGGAGTCGATTTGAACAAATTCAAATCTTACACCTCTAGAGATGTCACATACCAAATATGAAAGGATTCTCACTAGTGGGTCTGAAAAAGAAAATTTTAAAGAAATTTTCACATATTGCACCAAGTTAAAATTTGAGCTCCAATAAAGAGCTCAAATATTCATCCAGGGATCCCATTTGAACAAACTTGAATCTGACCACCCTAGAGATGATGCACACCAAATATCAAAAGAATCTGACTGGTGGATCTGAAGAAGAAGATTTTTGAAGATTATTCCCCATATTTCACCAAGTTAATATTCGGGCTTCCATAGGAAGCCCAAATATTAACCCAGGGACTCAATTTGAACAAACTTCAATGTGACCCCTGTAGAAATGCTGTATACCAAGTATCAAAAGAATCTGACTATGATCTGAAGAAGAAGATTTTTAAAGCTTATTCCCCATAGCACCCTAAGTTAATTATTTAGGCTCCTCTGTTGAGCACAAATATGAACTGAGGGGGGCGATTTGAACACACTTGTATTTGACTATCCTATGGATGCTGTATACCAAATATCAAAAGATTCTGATCAGTGGTTCTGAAGAAATTTTTTTTTCAATTTTTGTAAATATGCTGACTCAGCATTTTTTCAAACGCCCCCTACAGAACACCCTAACACAACCAATGGCCATTTTTTTTTTAATGTATTCTACCGGTCAAAAGGATGCTTCATACCAAATAACAGTTCTCTGTTCTGTGTAGTTTGGAAAATATGGACATTTGAATTCTTTTCTAGTTTTAGCCCCTGGGGCACCCACAGGGCAACAAAAAAAAAATTTCGGCCATCAATCAAGTACTTTGGACCCACTTATGCTACATACAAAATTTGGTTCAAATCAGCCCATCAGTTCTTGAAACAGACATTTTGGGCAGAAACCAAAATGGATATGTGCCCACGGAGAGCCCAAATATTGATCTACCAACCTCTCTTGAACAAACTTTAATCTTCAACACCAAAGAGTGTTACATACCATATATCAAGGCAATCTCTTTGGCAGTTCATGAGAAGAAGATTTTTAAAGATTTTTAGGCTTTGGCATCATTGCCCAGAGCCCGAAGAAGGCAGCCGCTCCATTTGAACAAAATAGAAAGGGTATACCTCAGGGATGGTTTGTGCAATATATGTTTGAATTTGACTGAATGACTGTGGAGAAGAAGCCAGGTTTGCAAAAGTTAACGGACGGCGGATGCCAAGTGATGGCAATACCTCACACTGACTTGCAGTCAGGTGAGCTAAAAATTGTGGAAAAATAGAAATCGTACCCCCCACTGTGAAGATATAGAAATTTTCACTTTCACGGTATCAATCAAAATGGTGGCTTTCACTTCAAGGTGAATATGAGTCAAATTACCACTGGAAATGATCAACTTGTTCTAAAAACGTATAATGAAGAGAAAATCTAGTGTTTTTGAGTGGTACCGATCATTTCCAGCAATAATTCAATATGTATTTGCCTTGAATTGATGCATGAAACCTGCCAGCCAAATTAGATCGCAAGACGCTACCTGTTCAGGTATCGATCAAATCACTTTCGCATATCAATGAGCATCAGCTGTTTACTTTCATGCATCAATTCAAGGTAGAAACGAGTGGAATTATTGATAGGAATGATCAGATTTTTATAAAAAGCATATAATAAAAAGAAAATCTAGTGTCTTTGAGCAAAAAATAAACATCTGTCTTGGTCACTCATGAGATTATTTTTGGTATCCACTCAAAAACACTAGATGTCCTCTACGTAGAAGAAGTAAATATGTGGTATCTGGAGAAAGCATTTTTTCATCAGAATACCACAATTTCTAAACTTATGGAAAATTTGGCTACACAATGCATGTACAGCACATGAGGTTTCTTACTGGAATGAACTCAATGGGGGCTTGTGGGCCATGTTTCTCCCCTCCCCCTTACTTCCCTCTACTACCAAAAAGGATGGAAAATTTGAATATAAACTTCAAGAAAAATATCTGGCAGAATTTTGAGGTGAGTGTTAAAAACAATACGGAAAAATACCTCAGCTGCTAAGATTAATAAATGATTGGTTGATATTACTGTCAGATTTCATTAGATTTATTAGATGACAGGTTAAAACAAATGAGGCTGTTTCAAGTGCTGCACAAAATAAAAAGCAAAAACATGAAATTACATGTCTGAAGCACTACTATGGTGACAATGTTATAATTAACATGTCTGTATTACTGGAGTTAAATACACTGAAAGACAATATCCTAATGAAACACTGAACAGTTGTCATCAGAATTATGGTGCTTCCAACTTCATTAACCCTTTTCCACACATGACCAAAGGTTGACACTTGCAAAAAAGTTTCTTGAATGACTGAAGATTTACATTTTTCCCTCCAAAACATAGCTTTTAACCATTCACTGGTACCAGACAGATGAGCTCATTTGAATGTTGGGGGTCATTATCTATAATTCGGAAGCATAAAGTCTTTATTATTTTACTTATTGTGTTTAACTCTTTGCATTCTGCTGACAGATATTCCTGCCCAGGACAGGACGGGGAGGGGAGGAGGAGGGGGAGGGGGGGGGTTTGGGTCATCATCAATTTTCTTCCGGACACAAGGCAGGGGTTGGGGTGGAACGACTCTGAAACCACATTTTTTCCATCCCTTGACATTTTTTTCCTATGCACTCTTATCTTTCAAATAAGTGATGCAAATTGATCAGGGAAGCTTGTGTAGGCTTTTTGCCACCACTCCATCTCCTCTGGGTTAACGGGGGGGGGGGGGGGGGGGGGGGGGGGAGGTAATTAGTAGTGCAGATAGGTGCTAGCAGTCTGGGAATATGGACAGACGTTCTTCGTTCCCCATCACACCATCAGTGGTTCAAAAAGTTAAAGCAATTTAAACGAATTATCATTTAAATAATCTAACATAAATGTAATCTAACCACATCTGATAATAAAAGGACTCTTCTCACCATGAATAGTAGACATCATACAGTGGCATAATGCCATTTCCCAATGCAACTGACCACTTTCACGGATTCTCATTATGTAATTATGAATTTCAGTCATATACATGTAGGAGCAAAATGTAGGGTTGTTATTGATCATTCAAGCCTTGCGCTTAGTGGGTAGCCTTCAAACCAATTCCCTTCAATTTGTGACTGATATACTGTCTGAAAAGGCTGAACCATCAAATAGTCAGGATATCATATCTTATTGATAGAGAGTTTATCAACAGGAAAACAGATTCCCTGTTAACAAACTGTTTACACAATGGTGTAAACACTAAACAGTTTGTCAATAGAGAATCAGTTGAGTTAATATGAATTTCAGCCATTTACCCCTGGACCATAGTGTATAGCACATGTTGAGGAAGATACTGGATGTTTGGAGAAACCTGGCGTATGAGATCTAAAAACTTTACAAACACATATAAGACACCTGGTTGGGTTATCTTATAATAGAAATAAAAATAACTTCTTTTAAAATAAACTACAGCAATCTACTGTAACAAAGAATAAAATTAAATCATAGAATAAAGTGTGCTGGGATCATCTGAGTCAGAAATGACATGCATGTGTATTTTGTTTCAGTGAGATCAAGCTGAATATTGTAACAACCATTTGGAAAGTTACTGTCCTGTCACTGGTCCTGTACCATATTTTGAGCAAATAGGCTTCAAGTCTTTGAGCTGAATGAACAGCCTCCAATCTATTGAAGGATAACAGTGACATTCATTGCGTAAAAGGTAATATATAAATCACAGGGATGCCACTAGACACATCAGAGCCCCCAAATTTCCATAATGCATCCTGACCAAATTTGGAGAGATATGGTGGACCTTTTCAACTCAGCGTGGTCACCATTTCTTTCGCACTTTACCATCTGACTTACTAAGATAAAACAACCAAAGTTTACTAACCGCTCCACCAAATGAAGTACTACTCAATCTGTCCAAGGTGCAACAGTGCAGTTTATGAGGGGTGGATTTCTGATACAAAAGAATCACCCCTCATCATATTGACTATTGACAGGTTCAATACAACATTGAGCTAACAGTCTCTACGAACTGTCACTTGATAATGCTTAATAAATTCATATTAGACTGATGAAACTACAATTGAGTGTAGAAATGGGTAGAAACAGAAAGAAGTAGTAGAAATAGCAGCAAATACAGTGGTGAAACCAGTAAAAACATCAAAGTAATCAACATATTCCACACATGTTCCTGCTACACCTGTCTTAATACTGTTCAGGTAGCATGCCACTATATACTATATACTCTCCTGATTACCCATGTATACACTGACTGCCAGTGTCTGTTAGAAAGTATGAATAAATTCATAAACTTGCCAAGAAATGGGACCAAATTCCGACCAATGTTCATTAGCTGGTTGTGGGAAGATAAAATGTTGGGAATGATTAATGGAACAATACAAACCATGTTCCAGCAAAATTACCCTTCGAAATTGCCAATCAAAGCAGTTTATGTGTGATTTACTCTAAGTTTGGGGGGTGAGTACCAAATATCAAAATGGAAAAAAAAATTTCCTTTCAAAAAAAGGGGTGGGTGGTTACCCAATGGTCAGAAAAAAAACCTGGTGTCCGAAATTTTTTTCCTGAAATCAGGTTTTTCCCTTAAAAAGCTAGATGCCCAAAGTTTATAGTCTCTTGTTATAGGCCTTCAACATTATTACTGGTTCTATTCCTTGAACTGAACATTTACTATTATTTATTATTATTATTTATTGGTGTTTAAGGTCACATATTTCTGCACAATGGATAATCATGACCACAAGTGAACATTCACATAGAAGATTTTTTAGTCTAACGGTGTCAAGCGTAAATCCTATTTAAATGTACATGCAGGACATTTAATACGAAACGCCACAATTATGAATATATTAGATCTCAAACTTTGATTACATGCTCATACAAAGTTTGCAAGTGAAAAACAATCTGTCTCAACACTTCCTGACAGTGTCATATATGACACTGTCAACACAGATTACTTCTTTTCACTGACAAACTCTGGTTTTTTAAACTTATTTATCTGATGCATTGTTTGAGTCGACAGGTGGGCACTAAACTATACTGCATGCATTGGGGAAACTTTAACAAACTATACTATTAAAAAAAGTAGGGGATATTTGATAAAAGTGAGATATATGAAGAAATATATTTTTATTTTCATCAAAAAGACAGTTGAGGCATTGCACTGTAACATCTGATGAATGATTTCAGTGATAGTTGAGTGTCTGACAAGCACATATTCCATGCACTGAGCTGTAGAAGACATGGACGGTCATAGAATTTACCACATTCAGTCCAAGACCTCAATACCTTGTAATCCTCCTTGGTTTGCGAGATAAGCTCCGATCAGCCATGGCATACTCCTCACCAAACGTCCAATACCAGCTTGACTGATGTTATTCCATTCTCCCTGCAGTGCAGTGGCGAGTTCCTGAACATTGGTAGGGGGCTGTTGGCATTCTCATAGGCGCCTGCCAAGCATATCCCAGGCATGCTCTATTGGTGAAAGGTCTGGACTTAGTGCTGGCCAAGGCAGTGTAGTGATGTTCTGCTCCAGGAGGAACCGTGTAGTGACACGGGCCCTGTGTGCTCTTGCACTGTCATCTTGGAAAATGAGTCGACGGCTGTGACGTTGCGCAAATGGCACCACGAGCTGCTAACATGTTATCATGGCAGAACTGCCCTGTGATATTCCCTTGGATGACATGTAATGCTGTTCTGCTTGTCATGGTTATGCCTCCCCACACCATAACTGATCCACCACCAAAATGATCGTGCTGTCTAACGGTTACGTCATGGTATCGTTCGTTCTGCCACACTCTGTTTTGCCTGTCGTGGAAGTCGAGAGTGAACCTTGATTCATCAAAAAACATGACGTTGCTCCACCGATGATTGCCCCAGCACTGTCATGTTCCATACCAATTATGCCTTGCTGCGATGTGATGTTCAGTCAAACGGGGAATTATTCGAGGTCGTCGAGCAAACAAATTCCAGCCGTGTAGGTGATGTTGGATAGTCTGACCACTGACTCGCACAACTGTCGCTCGGTGCAGCTGAGATCCAATTTCTGAGGCACTTTGATGGTGGTTATGTAATGCAGTGGTTCAGATGAAACGATCCTGGTTAGCAGTTGTCGCCCTTGGATGACCTGACCGACGTCTGTCATCAACATTGCCTGTCTGATGGTAGCATGACCACAACCTGCTAATCACCAGTTGAGTAACGTTGAGAATTTGAGCCACTGCAGTCTGTCTGTTGCCAGCTTCCAACATGCCAACAGCACGTAAATGTTCGTCACGTGTCAGTCTTTGCACACCTCAAAAGTTACGTTTCGACCAGAAAATATTGATGATCAAGTTTATACCAAGAAAAGAACGGTGAGACCTCCAAAAAAGCCTGTGCAGTACATATGAAAATTTCAAAACATACCTCACAGACATTAAGGCAGAGCTCGTGCGAAAAACGGTGACATTCATGATTCACACTAAACTTGGTAACATACTGATGTGTCCAATCAAGCGTATCCAATACCATTTTCCGAAAATATCAACATCAGTTTGGATATCCCCTACTTTTTTTGAATAGTACATATATATGGCTGATAAACTGTAAAACTTTTTAATCCTTCAGTCAATGCACATTATATCATAATTTATTACTTTAAATATTATTTTTTCAAAGTTTTCAAAAACTTTCAACAAAGCCATATCATGTGACCCCGCCCCATTGGAACGAGCCCAAGGAGCTCATTCCAATGAGTGGTCACATGACACGGTTTTGTTGAACGTTTTTGAAAAATAATTGTTTTCCGACGACGCATTTTGTAAATTATGTCAGTGCTTGCACCGATTCATTAGGTAAAAGTTTTTTGAATTCAAACACTCCATAATTTGGACATAATTACATTATTTGGGCACACCGTTTACTGGAGCTATTTGTGGAAATTTAAAAGCCTATGAAGGGCCCTAAACTATGTGTTGGCCAGATAAGGTCTTTATGTTAGAAAATGGGTTATTTATTCATTTATTAATTATTTATTGGTGTTTAAGGTCACATACATGTAGTTCTGCACAATGGCTAATTGTGATTGCAACATGGATATAAAGTCAAGTCCAGCCAATCGTAAGATAGTTGATTAAACAATTACGCTGAGTTGATTAGAACATCCAGGCACAAGAACAATTATTTTAAGCTGTTTACTTGCACTTGAATAATAATTTTGAGCTAATAAGATTGACATTGTCAAAAGAGCAACTATTTTGAGCACTAGAACTGCCCTGGCACTGCAACATTTATTTTGAGCTGATGAGATTTGAGTACAAGGACAGCTTTGGTATTGAATCACTTACACTGAGCTGATCAGAACAACCTTGGCCCTAGAACATCTATATTGAGCTGATCAGATTTTGGCACTTTAACATTTATTCTGAGATGATCAAATTTTGGCAATAGAACAGTTAGTTTGCTATAATCAGATTTTGTCACTAAAACAGCCCTAGCACTAGAACATTTATCTTGAACTGATCAAAATTTGCCACCAGAACGTCCTTTGCACTACAACACTTATTTTAAGCATTTCATATTTTTGGCACCTAAATACCCATCAAAAACAATTATTTTGAGCTGACAAAATTTTGGCACTAGTAGAGCGTTTGGACTAGAACAATTATTTTGAGCAGCTCAGATACTGACAATAGAACAGCCCTGGCACAAGAACAAAACTCATAAAACCTGAGCATTTGTTTCTAGTCAAATTTTATTTATTTGAACTGGCAGATGTTGTGAGGGCAGGTTGTCTGGGTACTGGGTAAACTTCATCAGTGTTAGCACTCTCCAATAGATTCAACCAACAAGACAATTTTATATAAGCATTTATTTTCTACTGCTAAGAAAACAACACGCCTATGCAAACAGTGTAAAACCACTTTAGTGACTTTCAACACTTTTCAATTGAGCCATGATAGTAGTTTCTAGCAGTCAACCAGTTAAACCTATGGGCTGGCTGTGCAGAGAATCAGTGTACTGTTTTTGAGTTTAGGTATTGGAATTATAGGGACTGGCCAGAGAATTCCCTGGCCAGTCCCCATAATACCAGTATCTACACTGGAACAAATTAATACCTTGTTAAATACTACTTCCCTCAAAAATAATTTCCATAAATCTCAAGTACTGTTTCATTGTTTATTGGGGTTTAACAACACTTTCAATAGCCAGGGTCACATCATGTCAGACAGTTTTACGAGTGGAAGAAGCCAGAGTACCTAGAGAGAACTACCGAGCAGTACAGTACTGAGAGCAGGTAGTCTGGGCCATTTGCTGATGAGGAACTCAATACTTTACTTTCTTTCAAGATGCTTTTCTTTGTATCTTTTTGCACAATATGACTGCAATAAAACATGTAATCATGATTTGATTTATTGTTTAGAAGCTAAGGAAGTGTGTGTAGGGAGAAAAACTATTGAGAAAAATAAACGAGTTAAGATTAAATGTAAACTGTATTGCCTGGTTACAAAACCAACGAGATAAACTTGTATTCTTTGACTATAAAATCTTCCTCTTAGTATAAAACAGATGACTGTTTAGAAATATTGATAATTCTGCTAGCTAGAGCACTTAAAATAACAAAAAGACAGCTTTTATAACATTCAGTTGTGAGTTAGGTAATTGTTCATAAAAGTGGGTGACTGAGAATGTCACAAAATAATGTATTCATTCTATATCCCCTACAGTGTTTGTAATGTTTGTTGATTGTAAAACCCAACAATAAAAGAGCTGCATGACTTGGTAACAAATTAACCCACTGCCTATAAAACATTCCATAACATTACCACCAAATTCTTTAACTTATTCAGTGAAGTATAAAAATTTCATGTTCAAAGAAACTAAACTTATTGTCCACAAACAAAAGAGAAAAATGCTCAAGCAAATACATGTGGACAGAGATGCACAAATGAATGGACAAATAAACAGTTGAGTCTGGCCTTTAAGTTCTAGTTAGCATTAGTCCTGCAACCTTAAACCATCTTGACAAAGGAAATTAGAGAAAAAAATCACATTTGGTTATCAAGCCAGGAAATAAGCAATCTGTTGTTTGCAGATTGAGCTCCCCAGAGGGTGAATTTGCTGATGCTATCCCACATAGTGGGCTAAAATCCCCCAATATACCCTCTGGCTTCCTGTTTCTGTTTCAGCCTGAGACTTTTGATTCATATTGAGGTTCACTGAGGGTAAATTTAGTAATGCTACCCTAGAGTGCAGGGTAGCATCATCAAATTCACACTCTGGGGTCTCAATCTGCATATGACAGACTGCTTATTTCCAGGCCTGTTGGTTATGTTGAATGATATGATTGGATTGATTAAGCTGAGCCCACTGATCTGAGGTCAGAGTGGGTTGCATTTCATTCGTACTTTACTGGTAGAGTAATGGAAGCCCATATTTGAGCTTTATTCTGAAGTTACAGACTCCTATTTAAAGGTTTCATATTCTGTGGATCCAATTCATATTATTTTTGAAGATAAATTATTTCATCTGTTAGGATTTGCCTTGTACAATTTATGGGAGAGAGCCTTTGGAGACTCTCCCATAAAGTGTAACATGGCAAAATCACACTAAGAAATTTTCAGGACCAAAAATAATTTTGCCCTCGACCAGTTAATTCACACAAGAATTTCCCACAGGTCTGGATTCCTATGGAAAACAGAGACAAATCTGGGAAAGGTGCTCAAGGAATGTCAAAGAGTTGCAGGGTGGGTCACATCCTTTTGATTTCATTGAAAAGGGTTTACTTATTAATTAATTAATTAAATAATTAATTAATTAATTAATTAATTAATTAATTAATTAATTAATTTGTTTATTCATTTTATTTTTCTTAAATTTATTTTTTTATTTATTTAGTTATTTTTTTTATTTATTTATTTATTTAAGGTCACATATTCTGCACAATGGCCAATCATGACCGCAACATGGATATAACATCATGTCCAGCCAATTGTTTATACTCATGTTGACCATTTTAGAGGACTTCCACCCAGGCACTGGTGACCAGGTCCTATTTTACCAGTATAACAGAGATTGTTTATCACAGTAAACAAGCATTGCTTCACTTTCTGGAGTTCCCATGGGGATTGGAAAGGGTGTAGGTGTCCATATGGTATAGTACTGTGATCACAAAAGTGGACAGAGAATAACTTGAAACATGACTGGGCTGTGATCCAGTCAAAATTCTCTTTCCACTTTCCTCCCCACAACACTGTACTATCTCACCTGTCAAAAATGAAATGCACAAACAATTAATGCAAGGTGCAATTTTTGTTTGTTTTTCTTGATTTAATTCATGAAAATCTCAACTAACTGGTGCAAGTTTGTCTCACATGGATCACAATCTAATCACAAAAGAAATAACTTTTATGATTATGGTTCAAATACACTGTAGTTGGAAACAATGGAGTGTGCTTATTGTCCTCCTTCATTTCAGGTATAAACAGACTCCCCCATTTTGACCTGTTCTTTGAAGAATGGGCCACAGACAAGCCTGGAAATAAGCAATCTGTCATTTTCAGAATGAGGTCCCCAAGAGGGTGAATTTGCTGATGCTACCCCATACAATGAGTTAGAATCCCCAATTTATCCTCTGGGTACCTATTTCTGCTTAGGTCTGAGATCTTGATTCAATGCGACCTACTGTGGAGTTGGGCCGTCAGCCGTGCGGAGGTGAGGACAGCAAGATACAAAATGCAGGTTGCTGTGAGTGTCACCTGTGTGAATTTTATTCCGGGTTTTCAGGAATTACGGGAGAATAATCAAGACAAAGCTTGGAAAAATCAAGAAAAAGAAGTAATTATTTGTGAAAACATTTTTCCAGAGAATTCCTGTATTTTTCCTGATTTTAAATTCCTGATTTCCAAGAAAAATCAGGATTTCTCATAAAAAGCATCTGATGACTGTGTTTTAAATTCCTGGTTTCCCGGAAAAGTCTGGAATTTTTACTCTGTTGGAGTAGAAATATACAAGGTATATTAATGTCATGCCCCCATTGGATAATTTAAAATTGGAGGGAAAAGTTTCACATCTCTGCCATGTTGTATTTTTGGTGAAGAGACTATTCTGAAAAGAAATAAATTTATACGTGCGAGTATTCAATCTTTCAGCTTGATAATACACTTCTGAATTATAAACAATAATCTTCAGAGGATGAGGGATAAAGGTTGGGGAAATGTGAACTGTTCAACAATTTGTTTCATCAAAATCTTTGTTTCTCACCACAACACATCTCATGGGTGGTTTCATCAGTTTAATTAAATAATTCCTGATTCCAGCTTGTTTTTCCAACAGTCTTTGATGATTCCCTTTTAAATATTGAATCTTGAATGCATTTCAAAAATGTTGTACGGCTATCTGCATTTTTTATGAAATTCCACTTAGGATAAATTTTTCTCAACTGCATGATGCATATAAGTACATGTACCATGACACATCCATATTTGTAGTGATGTCAGTGCAACAAGCTACAGTAACAAATACTGTATTCCAGGAAACCCAGAAAAATCAGGAATTCTGTTCTGGCAAAATGATAAATTTATACCAATTTGTATATTTTTATACTTACCAATGGCCCAGACATAGCTGGTGCTAACTCTAAAATATTTAGGGCCAAACACAAATTTTGCCCCCAATCCTCAGAATTTGCATGCAAAACCAAAAATTAGAAGTCCTAACTGGTCCTCAATACATACATTTACCCTCTGTGCATGCGCAGACGTCGGGAAGTGACAGGAATTGGCACCAACACCATTCTTTGTAAAAAAGGGTATTACAAAATAATTCAGCGGGGAGGTATGAGTGCCCACTCATGGGAGGGCCCTTCCCGTCTGGGCCATTGGTAAGTATAAAAATATACAAATTGGTATAAATTTATCATATTTTTACACAGTATACCAATGGCCCAGACATAGCTGAATCTTAAATAGGTGGAGGGCTTAAGACTTCTGAAATAATTCCAATCCTGCAATCCATAATGAAGGAACTTACATGTAAAACAGTTAGGAATTACATGTATGTCTCTCTATACAGTAATAGAGGAGACATATTCTAACCAAGGAGCCCAATGAAGTAATTCCTTAATGTAAGTATGAAGACAAGTTCCTAATTTTCCAAGGCTCGCCCAGACTAAACCCCAAAAATTAGGATGGCGTATCTGAAAATAAGAGAAAATCTCCCACAAACCTACGCCTTACAATAACATTTCAGCTGTATGCAGGATATAAATACAGATAAAAACAGAATCCTTCAAAGATTTATACATTTTAAGCCAGATTATGGGTAAAAACACACCCCCCTCCTTTTTTGAAGAAACCTTCAAAATAAAAAAGGGGAAAGCTCTGGAAACAATAAGAGCGGTACCCAACAATATAATTAATCATCGAACACGCACTCAGGTATAAATTCAAGATTAATAAATGGTGCTTAATGTTACTTCAGAAGTTACGGCTATAGCGACGGTCCTGGAAATTAATATTGCACAGTAAATAGCATACACCGCAGACAATGTACATAGATACGTTGAAAACCGGTGATATAAAATATAACATACATATATCTAATGAAGCCACACTGAACGATTCCTGAAGAGAAAACACACTTCCTATATGAACCATAGGCGGCCACTGTACAATAAATTCCAGTAACAACACTCTCCAACGTGAATAATCCGATATCTATAATCGTAAAAGCATGTGTAATATGAGTACCAACAAAATAGAAACTTGGATCTAGAGATGTAAAAAGGTATGATTAACAGGCTTCTACATGGTCTGCCCCCAAAATAAATTATTATTTCAAGGTCCACCAAATACAATGAAGCGTTAGCCTAATAATATTAATGCGCTATCGCATATATATTAGCATGTAATCATCTGAATACCAGGTAACTGGTTATGTAGCCTGCGAGGTACTCAAGAGTAGCAATTTAATTGTGATGATTTATAAATAAACGCTTGTATATAACAAATTAACCAAAATAATAGGGCATAAATTCAGCTAAAAAGTGGATGAGCCCATGAGGTCGCCACAGAACACTACATAAATGCATAAAATGCATGTATTACAATAAAAAAGCTTGCGGGAAGAGAACTACTTCTTGTCTGGTAATTGCTTATAACACATAAGGAAGTGTCTGAGTGTGGGGGGGGGAGGGAATTTGAAGTCATAACGAAATCTCCTCACCTGCATTATTCAATCGCACTTGTGTCAGTTAACAGAAAAATATAGGAACTGCAATGGTTCTCTCATGGTGGGGGGGGGGGGGGGGGGGGAATTTGCTTTCATAACAAAATCCCCTCACCCACATTATCCAATCGTACCTGTGTCAGTTAAGATAAAAAATATAGGAACCAAAATGGTTCCCTCACGTCTAACCGACTCCATATGCCACTATGGACGGAGGGGAACGTGAAGAATAAAACATCCCCTGAAAGAAGACCCTCTCTGGAAGAAAGCTTCTGGGGAGTGTCACATAACCGACACATGAGAATATTGATCCAAGATTCTTGTGACAACAGAGGTGCTACCAGTAGGATTCACTGTTTAAACTTAAACATAAGTTATTGAATCAAATGAATAGGAGGCTATGCATATCCTATTATTCCTCCCCATGAATTTGCAGAGCATCTACTGCCTGCGCTCAATAATCTGGGCATGGCGACACACAAATGACGGTAACAATTGTTCCGATGCGTCGCAAACTAAAGAATCATGGGGTGATCCCACTGGTAGCAAACTGTACAAATCAACGCATGTTGAGCGTCCATACATATGAAACAGGTGACCTTTCTGAGGAGCGAGTCTGCTAGTACGTTCAGATGACCTGGTATATGACGGATAGAGAGACATGAAAATGATTCTCCATTAGGTATTATAACAAAAGTGAATGGGTGCCGCCCTGGTTCCTGATGTACGCTACCACTACTGAGTTGTTCAACAAACTCTGAACAAGCGTGAACGCATTGATATAGCACTAACAATATTGACATCATTCTTGATGATTATGTGTTTCTATAGGAACCGAGGGTCTCAGACCCCTGCAATTATAGTCTGTAGGACTCAGGGCCGTGCCCCAAAGTATCGACTCATACCTGTCATAATCGTGAAAGCTAGATCTGGCAGTTGCAGTGGAACTAATGAGTTAACCACTGAAAATCTGCCTCAATATGCACCTTTTTGTTTACTATATCCGTTAAAACAATACTGGTCCTGAGCGAATGCGCTGTCACACTCCAATTCTATGTAAGAATAACTGGTGGGGGTGTGTGCATAATCGATCCATCTAAACAAGATGCATAGCCGCTCAGCACATCTCCATCAGTCGCATAAAACTAATTCTTTCTGGATATGGCAGACGAACCAGATTGTTATGAGACATTACCAAGTTAATATTCGAGTGACAGTGCAGGGCACTATCTCCAGACCAAAGCTATCCATAGATCTATGCTTATAGCATAGTCAATCACTCGAACACTCATTTTAACCGACTAAATGATAATCATAAATAAACTGTTTGAGCTTTGATAAACTTGTTAACAAGCTCCAGTCTATTATCTGTCAGAACAAGCTCTTAGGCTTCGGTACGAGTAACAGGTGGCTACAGATTTCCAGAGAACCTTGATTCTCGATGATCACTATTAACCTCATTGTCAAGAGAACCTTTACCTCCGATTGGAGAGACTCTTATGCAAGGATTAGACAGAAGCATTGTCCATCAGACATTAAATTAGTTGTGGGTCTCTTGGAAAGAAAGCCACAGGCCTTCCGAAACCACACTTCTGAACTACTAGTCTCCGTAACAGTTATCCAGATTGATGCTCATCTTGATAACCATCCGTCAACCGCAAAACAACAGAGGTCCTAACTCACACCTGTAGCACCTGCGAGGCCTACGGAAGGAGGAACTGCATCTCATTCGCGAAGAGCCTCGACCCAGCAGTTTAGGGGCCTCTGACCAGAAGTCTCAATCAGATGTAAGCCCTGTATTCGAGTTGCTATATGACAATCCCTAGAGTAATTATAGGAGAGTAAACTATACCCTCACGAAGCGACCTTATAGGCGACCTTCTGTCTAGGACGTCCTGCGAGGTCTACGGAAGGAGGAACTGCGTCTCATTTGCGAAGAGCCTCGACCCAGCAGTATAGGGGCATCTGACCGGAAGTCTTGATCAGACGTAATAAGCCCCGTATTCGAGTCGCTATATGACGATCCCTAGAGTAATTATAGGCGAGTAAACTATACCCTCACGAGGAGTCCTTACAGGCGACCTTCTGTCTAGGACATCCTCCCTTACTCCTTTCTGCTAATGCATGTCGAATATACGTCAACATAAGGAGCAGAGTATTGATGCTTTCTTTGTATCTTGTTCATAAACCAATGAAAGCTTATAGTAAAAAACTTAGTGTCTGGAAACCGGAGCGACTCTAAGAGAGTTTTTCACCTTGTCATCTATTAAGGATGACGACGCAAGGGCTCTGTCATGTCTATTTAACTCTGAATTAGCAACTTGTTAAGACAGAGTTATACGTGATAAATAGCCCTGGAAAGGACTCTAAATGAGGTACAAACGTCCTCCAATTCCTTTCCATAGAGACGTAGCGTCACAGCTCTTAAAGGTGATCTGCATAATACAGTGAGTCTAAATTCGCTCTGAATGAATAAATTTGTCTGAATTATAACCAAGCGTATAATGAACAACGAAGGTAAGGCCATAGCTAGGTCCTTAGCCAACTCATTCAAACGCAGAGGAACTCTTAATACATCTTCACTGTTTTCCAACCAGCGGAACTACAGAAGAAGATGACAAGAAACCACCTTACTTCTTTCCACTGGAAAGTTGAATGTGGAGTCGCCTAAAAGGCCAAAAGCCTGCGACACCTGTCTATACTTAACCGGAAACGACATTCCTTCTCTTTTTTCCGGATAATTTAGCGTGCAACAACACTAGCGGTTTCTTGTAAATAGACGCAGCATTCTAATTCGTTGGAACACATTCAGGGTAGTGTTGATGTAATGAATCCTCTCAACCCTGTATTGTTCTGAATGTGGAGGGTAAATTCCCTCCATATCCCTTCATCATTCGACTGAATCAGTTGAAAGCACGGTCAACTGTATCCGAACGCGCAGATAACTGGACCGACCCAGCACCATGCAACAGCTCAGATTTTGAGACTGCTGTCGATAGCTTCTGCACTTGCTGGAATGCTGCGAGGAGCTGCACATCTGCGTCAGCAAAACCGTAACGGAGGCCTAAGGAGCAGCGGTCTTCTGGCCGCCAGCTGCTCCCGGGACAGTATGTCCGAGACAGCACTTTCTCCGGACGTCCCGATATATGAGGGCTCGTCTAAGCTATTGAATAGTGCTACTTCCGAGCTGTTCCAGCATTCTGATTCTCAGGAACAAACTCAGGGAAGTACAGATGCATAAGCACTATCACCACCCTGTTGTTCTGAAAGGGAAGGGTAATTCTCCTTCAAATCCCTTTCATCCTCCAACTGAATCAGATTATACTCACAGTCATCGGCATCTGAACGCGCAGATGACTGGACCGACCCAGCACCTTCCGACAGCTCAAGTTCTGAGACTACCGTCGTCTGCTTCTGCATTTGCTGGGATGCTGCGATGAGCTGCGCAATCTGCGACAGCAAGTCCGTTATGGAGGCCTAAGGAGCAGCGGTCTTCTGTTGAGTGGTTGCCGGCTGCTCCTGGGACAGTGTTTCTGAGATGGCTCTTTTCTGCGGACGTCCCTACAAATGAGGCCTTGTCTCCTTGGCTACTGTATGGTGTGACTTCACCGACAAAGAGTGACTTTCTCGGTGATGCAAGCTGGATATTAGAGGTCACGTAGCCAAGGTGCAGTCGTGTGTGCTTGGTCAACTTGAAGAAGCCGTAATTATAGCCGACCCCGGCTGTAAACTAAACGGAGTGTCCCGGATGGGAGGTGTGAACGTATGCTCCAACTGACGCAAGTTCCGATCCCTAACATCTGGCCCCAGATGTTATAATAAAAGAGAGAGGGGAGCCCTCTCTCACTCGCAGTCCTCCAGACCTCACCAAGCTTCTTGCTGAACTTGCTGGCTTCTTCCTTTCCGTCGTCGCAGGGTGAGCCTTATATTGATTTTATATTCTAGTGATCGCTCTACCCCTTCCATTCTACTTGACCGCAATGGACACACCCGGCGTCACAGTACCCTCTAATATTCATGAGCACTTTTGCCGCTAGCTCTGATTGACTTATTAATGTGACGACGGAAGCACACTATCTGACGGCGTCACGTAAACATCACCATGTTCTTGTTCCTCTGAAAATATAAACTAATAAACTAGAGCGACCTAGGGCGAGAGGACCAGTGGCAGCCTCTCATAACGAGAGGACCAGCAGTGGTCCCTCGCTAACAGCGTACTGTGACACCCGTCAGCAAAGTTTGTCATCCCATGCAACACATATAAGCAAGAATTAGTAGAAGTACATCGACTACAAGCAAGGCAACCTACAAGAAAATAAGAGGAATGACTTCCTCGCCTTGCTTAAAGAGCAATATGCTTACATAATGAAGCAGACTAAGTTGATTGTACTCCCACCAATTCCACATTAAATACAAATAAAAAGATACATAACAAAAACATTCAAAATATAAATTCAAAAATAGTTTACACCAAAAAATTTTTCGAAACATTTTGACAAGAGCCCAAGTTCCCAAAGGGAATGAAGTGCCCAAATGTATCCCAAAAGAGCCCAAGTGTGGACAAAATTAATTTTTCCTCCCAAAAATTAACTGCCACACTACAGGGCTGCATAATGAATCTTACAACAGACCTACCATATCAGAAATAGAAACCTACACATAAATACCAAACATTGCTAATGTAAACAACATCAAACTAAAAACTGGAAACAAGACCCCAGGCAACACAGCCCGAAGACAGTAACAGATTTTTGAACTATCCGATGTAAGGCAAGATCTTTATCAGAAGAAAAAACGATACAATGGAATTATGATGCATGACTAAAAATGCCTAAACACCCTAATGGTGAGGACGTAACCCTGGGGAAATACAGAAAAAAACTTTTTGTATAACACGTTAAAGTCCCAAGAAATTTTATATAAAAAATTAAAAAAAACAAGCCAAAAATCTTGGGAGTTTAACAGGAGGAATCAAGAGAGGTTAGGGAAGGAATACTTAACCAACTGTGGAAAAATCATTATCAACAATGAAGATGTCAGGCTCATGTCCCGAAATTAGGGAACATGAACTAATTTTTATAAA
Source organism: Pictodentalium vernedei (assembly GCA_031216915.1). Lineage (NCBI taxonomy): Eukaryota > Metazoa > Mollusca > Scaphopoda > Dentaliida > Dentaliidae > Pictodentalium > Pictodentalium vernedei. The sequence continues at coordinate 189,684,613 of CM062290.1, forward strand.
TATTATAAATTACAGCCCTGAACGTTTTCAAATCACCGCTTCTTCCTTCCTTCATCCAATTGTGTCCTTGGATCCACCAATTTAACCATTGATTTGTGTCTGGCATCATTATTAATTGAGATTTAAAAAGCACAAAAGTCAGTTTGTTGTTATCTGATAATGGCCAAACAAAGAACGGTGTTGGCGCCAATTCCGGTCACTTCCTGACGTCTGTGCATGCTCAGAGGGTAAATGTATGGAGGACCAGTTAGGACTTCTAATTTTCGGTTTTGCATGCAAATTTGGGGGATTGGGGGGCGAAATTTGTGTTTGGCCCTAGATATTTTAGAGTTAGCACCAGCTATGGCTGGGCCATTGGTATACTGTGTAAAAATATAAAACTGAAGTCCGGGAAATCCGGAATTTTGTTAACAATGAAACATCAGTTGAATTCCTGGAAATCCGGAAATTCAGGAATTTTTGCTCAGACAGGTTTGTTTAAAACCCGGAATTCTCTGGAATTCCCTGGAATTCCGGGATGGCCAATACCACAGAATTCCTGATTTTCTGGACTTGATATTCTCTGGAATTCCCTGGATTTCCAGGGTTTCCAGACAGAAAAAGACCATATTATTTCCCGGAATTCCCTAGAATTCCAGAAAAAGTTTCACACAGGCAGTTTTCTTCATTCAGAGATCTGTTCCAAGCCTTTTATGTTTATTGTAGTGTTCAAGAAATGTGAAACTAGGGTCAAAATATTCAGCTGTGAACCAAATGGAGTGATTCACCTCATTGCAATACTGAGTAAATTGTTTGACGTTTCCTGGTCCATGTGATAGGATCATGAATATGTTATGGAAGTACTTTTAAATATTAGGCTGGAGGGGAGTGTGGTCTTGAGGAGCCAGTCTTCTAAATTGTCCATATTTTGGTGAATGACAGAGCTAGTAGTGTCCCAATTGCAATGCCTGAAATCTGATGGTAATATTACCTAGTGAAACACAAATTGTTACGGTGCAAAACAATCTTGAAAAGATTGAGTATCCTGGTATCGCTCAACTGAAAACTGTCCTTGTGTTTCCTATGATATTTATATCTTTGGTTTGGGAGAGGTTACACATTCACTATGAACAGTAGAAATGAGTAAAATTTAGAACCCTCCAATTGGCTGATTTTTTAAATGAAGTTGGTAGTATCTTTGACATAGCTTGTATAAAGAATGACAACTGGTAAATTTTGTTGCCATCAATAAAGTTTCTGATATTAGACGTTGGTCCTACTATACCACTGATAACAGGTTAATCTGGAATTTTGTCCTTTTCTAGACATTTCAGATCTTCGGAAGTAGATCAAGTTGTAGTGTCCCGGTGCTTTCGGTACTTGGGCCTTCAAAACAATTATCACCAATTTCACCCTTTGTATGTAGTTCAGACACTTTAGTAAAATGTTTATTGGACATTTCCCCTCTCACTTTACAGTAAAAGCTGGAGTTCTTGAGATGCTTGTGGGACTCAGATATGTTATCTTCTATGTTTAGGATGACAATTGATACACCTTTGTCTTCCTTCTCATTGATAATATCCCTGTTGGCTTTGAGACATTTTGAGTGCTATGAGTTGATCCCTGTTTAAGTTGGTCAACTAAAGCTGGACCATGTTTAACTCTCGAAGTGCTGATCAAATCATTTTGCACAACATAGATAGGCATCATCAGTTGTCACCCTGCTTGGATGTCTTGGTGCATTCTGGTGCAAAAATCTCTACTTTTTCATTATTTATTTATTGATGTTTAAGATCATACATTTCTGCACAATGGTTCATCGTGACCACAACATGGAGATAAAGTCAAGTTTAGGAAATCGTTTATACTCATGTTGCACATTTTAGCAGTACTCCACCCCAAGCACTGGTGACTGAGTCCTATTTTACCAGTAAAACTGAGCTTGTTTACTGAGTAAACAAGCACTGTGTCACTTCCAAGTGGTCCCACAGGGGGAGTTAGTTCCATGTTAAAATCTGCTTAGAGATTATCTGTGTCAAGGAGGTATACAATAGATATGAAAATATCTGGATCTCAGAGTTGTGTTTGCTCATTTCTGAAAAGTAGAGTCTTTACCGAGTTATCAGAAGGCTGATTGTTCAAGACAATTATAATTTTGCTATTCATGTTTGTATTCTGGGTGCTTGTATCCTTTACAGTTTAAACAAGCTATTAATTGAAAATAGAACATGTTTTCATTTGTGGAATTCAGTGAAGATGAGGCCCTCCTACAGTTAGAAATTGCGTCCACTGCTCATCCTGTAAAATGTTTTCCGTGCAAGAAGGACTGCACAATGGAAATACGTGAAGTTTGAGACCTACCAGGTTGTGATGCAGTGCGTGGGACTTCCCCTGATATAGAAAATCCTCTTGTGGCAGAAGCTTCTGGGGAATGTCCCATAACAGACACCTGAGATGATTGATCCAAGGTTTCTGTGCCGACAGAGGTGCTACTAGCAGGATTTTGCAATGAGACTGTTTGATCTTTAACAGAATCTGCTGGGACGATCCCACTGGTAGGATATTTGCCTGAATATTCGTTTGTTGAGAGTCCACTCCGATGGCAATGGACGACCTTTCCAAGAGAGCGAGTCTGCTAAGTTCAGACAACCCGGTATATGATGGACTGAGAGATCAACGTGATGATTGAGAATGAATAGGAGAATCTTCTCGGTTAATACGCATAACGGAATCAAGTGAGTGCCGTCTTGGTTCCTGAGGTAAGCAACTACCGTTTGAGTTGTTCGACAGAATTTGAACATGGACATTCGCTACTTGATGAATCCAATGTTGTAGTGCTAGCCATATTGACATCATCTTTTTGATGTTTATGTGCTTCTCTAGGAACCAAGAGTCTCAAAGGCCCTGGCACTTCAAGTCTGTGGGTCTTAGGGACAACCCCGCCCATCTGACTTGCATCCGTCATAATCGTGAAAGCCAGATCCGGCAGTTGAAGCAGAACTCCTTGAGTTAACCACAGAAGATCTGCCCAAATCTGAACCTTTTGTTTTACTAGGTCCGTTAAAACAATACTGGTTTCAAGCGAATGTGTCTTCACACTCCAGTTCTGAGTAAAGAACGTGCACAGGCGGCCCATCAAAATAAGATCCGCAGCCGCTCTGCACAGCCCCACCAGTTGCATAAACTCCCTCGCTCTTACTCTGTCTGAGTTTAGAGAAAAGTGAACATAACAACTGACTAATTTCACTCTGGGTAACGGCAGACGAACCAGATTGTTGTGAGTCTCGAAGCTCATTCCCAAGTGAGTGAATGACTTGGACGGAGCTAGATCCGACTTTTTCTCATTTACTTTGAAAACCGAGATGCCGGAACAGTTGTAGCAGACTCTGAACATCGTTCTGATGAATAATTCTGTTGCGGTATCTCTGAAGAATGTCATCCAAGTAAGCCGACGTGACCGCAGACGAATGAGCTTGGATTTATGACATTACCGAGTTCATTATTCGAGTGAAAGCCCAAGGAGCCAGAGTCAGACCGAAGCACACTGCTCTGAATTGGTAAACCTCTCCTTGCACGGCAAACTGCAGGTACTTTGTGAATGGCGGATGTACAAGGATATGAAAGTAAGCATCTTTTAGATCTATGCTTGCTGCATAGTCGTCCACTCGAATGCTGGCTTTTACCGACCGAATGGTTTCCATATAGAACTTTACAGCCACGATCAACATGTTTATCCAGCTCAAGTCTATTATCGGTCGGAACGAGTCATCTGGCTTCGGTACGAGGAACAGGTGACTGTAAAAACCTTGAGAATTTTGATTCTCGATGACCTCTATTGCTTCCTTTAATAAAAGAGCATGTACTTCCGCTAGGAGAGACTCTTTTTTCAAAGGATCTGCCGGAAGATTTTACCAACGCGGACATCTTGTTAGTGGGTGATTTGCTTGGAATGATAATCGTAGGCCTTTCGAGACTACACTTCTCACCCACTGATCTTCCGTGACTGCTATCCATTCCGAGGAGTTCCCTTTAGATGATTTAGATTTAGAACGTCCTTGCTTACCCCAGTCTGCTGAAGCATGTTGTTGAGATGCCAACTTCAAAAGCAGAGCATTGGAAGCTTACTTAGTAGCCTGTTCATACACAAATGAAAGTTGTCGTCAAACAGAGTATGTCTGGAGACCGGAGCAACTCGGAGAGAGCTTTTCACCTTGTCATCTATAAGTGATGACGAAGCAAGGGCAGCATCACGTCTGATGACTCCAAATTTGCCACTGTCAGGCCAGAGTTGTATGTGGCATACATGACTGCCCTGGAAAGAACTCTAAGCGAGGAACAAACGTCCTCAAATTCCTTCCCATTAAGACGTTGCGCCATAGCTCTGGTAAGGTGATCTGCGTCGGACATCGCATCCAGATTCGCTCTATTTGATGAAATAGCACATTCTATCACATCTGAGCGTATACTGAATGAAGCAGGTAGGGATATGTCTAAATCCCCAGACTGCTCATCTAAACGCAGAGGAGCTCTCTCGGCATCTTCTCCAACCATTTTAAATGAACGTGGTCTAAGGAAAGGTATATTTATGGAAGATGTCGATAAGAAACCGCCTTTCCTCTTATCACTAGAGAGGTTAAATATGGCATCGTCGACATGGCTGAAAGCCTGCGACACCTGTCTAGACTGTTTCGGGAAGGAAAGAACTTCCTCTTTCCTCCACAAGAAGTCTGCGTCTAAAGGCGACAGTGGTTTCTCCCTAGTTGCCGCAGCTTGCTGATCAAGTGGAACAAATTCAGGATAGTATTGATGGATAAATTCCATCGCCACCATATGTTGTTCCGAAAGGGAAAAGTAGTCCTCTTCCTTGTCGCTTTCACCATCCGACTGAATCAGCTGTGATGTTCGGCCCATCCCATCTGCATGTGCAGATGACTGGACTGACCCAGCACCATCTGACAGTTCACTACCGGAGTCTGCAGAAGGCTGCTCTTGCACTTGCTGGGATGCTGCAATCAGCTGTGCAATCTGCAATAGCAAGTCTATTACCGAGGCTTCAGGAGCAGTGGTTTTCTGTTTTTTAGCCACTTGCTGCTCCTGGGATGCAGTTCCGGAGATGGATCTCTTCTCCGAACGTCCCAATGATCGAAACCTTGGTTCTCTAGCTACCGGATGGTCCGACTTCACGGGCGAAGACTGGTTCCATCTTCGTGCAGCTGGCTGGATATCCGAAGTCAGGTAGCTAGGATGCGGTCGTGTGTGCTTTTGAATCATAGCAGAGGAAGCTGTTACTGTAGCTGAGGCCGGCTGCAGTCTAGACAGAGCGTCCCAAGCGGCAGGTGTGGACGTATGCTCTGGCTGGTGCAAGTTTCTCAAAACAACATTTGGTCCCAAATGTTGTTGGGTTAGATAGGGACCTCTCTCTCTCGCGGTCTTGTCAGACCTCGCTGAGCCTCCTGAAAAGAAACTTGCCGACTTCCTCCCTATTTCTGCCGTCGCTGGGAGAGCTTTTGATTTTAAGGTGCTCACTCTACCCAAATCTACACTTCCTTCGACCGCAACAGACTTACTCGGTGTTACGGCTCCCGCGAATGGAGTAACCGCTTCACCAATCGAGCTAGCTGTCTGCAAGGGATTAAGAACACTAACTAGAGGCCTTATCCCCTGCTTAATATTCATGAGCACCTTAGCAGATAGCTCTGTTTGCTCATCAGTGCGATGATGGTAGCACACTTTTGATGGGTGTCACAATACCATCACCATGTTCTTGTTCCTCTGAAAAAGAGACTGAAAAACTCGAATTATCTTGCAGTGAGAGTTCCGGCATATGAATCTTACCACCAACAACGAACCGAAATACCTGTGTCCAACGTTTATCATCTCAATTAATACATGTAGGACAAGAATCCACAGGAGTACATCTACTACAGGCAAGGCAACAAGCATGTAAATCTGAGGAAGACTTCCTCGCCTTGCATTCAGAGCAGTAAGCTTTCATGATTCAATCAAAATACAAGTCGATAGCACTTCTACAAACTCCACAATAAAATATATGATAAAGATACATGAATAATGGCAATCAAAACCAAATTCAAAAAATTAAATCCAAAAATTTTTTGAAAAAATTTTGAAAAGCCTAAATTCCCAAATGGAACATGATGAGCTCAAGGGCATCCCAATGGAGCCTAAGTGAGGACAAAATCCAAATTTTTTTAGCTACACTACCGGAATCATAATCAATGTATCCTACAATAATTCTACAGTAATATAATACTAAATACTACATATATTTGAAGGCGTTGTCAATGTAAGCAACGTCAAAGGAAAAAAACAAGACATCAGGCACACAAAAAGGCTCAAAGTCAGTAGCAGATTTTAATGCTACCAGATGTAAAGCTAGATCTTCATACAAAGAAACAACGATACATCGGACAGAAGATGCAAGACCAGAACGACCTAACACCCCAAGGGTGAGAATGTAATCATGGGGATAAACAGAATAAACATTCTGTAATACACGTTAAACTCCCAAGAAATTTAATAAAAAATTTCAATAAAAATAGACAAAAAGCTTAGGAGTTTAACAGGAGGGCATTAAGGAGGGATAGGGAAGGGACACTTAACAAACAGTGGATAAATCACAAGCAAGAATGTTTATGTCAGGCATATGTCCCGAAATAGGGAAACATGAAATAATTTTTATAATTATTATAAACAGGGTTCATACAAAAATTTGCTCACAAAGTTCAAGGGTTTTTCAAGGGTTTTTCAAAGGCTTCTTCTTTTTTTTTCAAGGGCTACATATACTATTCAGCTTGTTGTATGAGCTCAAAAAATCTAAGATTCATGTGACACGGATCTGACTTTGGAAGTCAGGAAGTCCTGGTACCCAAAGTGTGATCTGTGTTACATACTTTTTTATGTTTTTTTTTTAACTGAGCGACACGAGCGCAACAAACAAGTAAAAGGCGAGTACACATATATTTACAATGCCCAGGAAATAGCTTGGTATTCAAGGGTTTTTCAAGAGATTTCTGAAAGTTCAAGGGTTTCTCAAGGGCTAATTTCAAATTCCAAGGTTTTTCAAGAAAAAACTCATTTTCAAGGGTTTTTCAAGAGCTGTATGAACCCTGTATAAAGTTACAGCCCTGAATGTTTCCAACCAACGTTGTTCACTTCCATCATCCATTTACAGCCTTGGATCCACCAATTTTACCATTGATTTGTGTCTGGCATCCTCAAAAAAGGAGATTTAAAAGCACATATGTCAGTTCATTGTTGCTGACTTTAGGGCCGAAGAAAGAAAGAATGATGGTTGGAGCCAATTTCAGTACCTTCCTGGATACTGCGCATGTGCAGATCTCAAAAGTATGGAGGACCATCTAGGACCTAATTTTTTCAGTTCTGAATGCAAATTTTGGGGATTGGGGAGCAAAATTTGTGTTTGACCCCGGATTAATTTGAGTTAGTACCAGCTAGTCTGGGCCATTGGTTGTCATATAAAAATATGTACACTCATCAAGGCTATGCATACACAGGATTATGTGCATAACAGAGATGAGCATATTTATAACCAGAAAGAAAAGAGTGACTAACCTTGTGCATTGCACATAGCTGGTAAGGTAACATACACTGGCTGAACCTCAAACACTCAAAATCAAAATTTTTCCCATAATGCAATTAAGAACTTAAACAATTTTATCTTGTCTGACAGAGCTCATTGTGCTAAATTGGTTAAATTCCTAGTTGCACTATAGGAAAAATTTCTACAGTTTTATAGAATTTCTATTGCACCACAACCTGTAGGTCAAGAAAAAAGATTTCTAATTTATTTATTAATATTTATTTATTAGTGTTTAACTCCTTGGATGCTACTGGAGGATATTCCTGCCTGAGACAGGAAGTCTCTTGCCACTAAACTAAATACAATTTGAGCACACTTAACCAAATTGTCATCTTCAAATTGTTGGCCTAGAAAAAAGATTTCTAATTTATTCATTAATATTTATTTATTAGTATTTAACTCCTTGGATGCTACTGGAGGATATTCCTGCCCAGGACAGGAAGTCTCTTACCACTAAACTAAGTACAATTTGAGCACACTTAACCAAATTGTCATCTTCAAATTGTACAAATTTTTTGATCAGTGATTACTTTCAAGATCTTCCAGCCCAAGCATTGCTATCGAGGTTCTATTTTACCACAGAAACAGAAATTTATGTTGTTGGAGAAGAGAAAGGGAACAAAGTACAGAGGTCAAGAGCACTTGAAAATGGAGGTGCAAGTCAAAAGTGAATGTAACCTGAGTCAGGAGGTTGTGGGCAAATTATATATTAAGATATGTTTGGCCACCACCATGATTATTCTAAGATAAAAAGGGGCACAACTCTGGCAAAAATAGTCTGATCAAAACTAATATAATCGCAGGTGCACAGGTTCCCATGGCAGTGAACATCCATACCAAGTTTCAAAGGAATCGACCCATAAAACATCTTGAGAAAATCTCCGGACAAAATTCACTCATTCTAAGATAAAGAGGGGCATAACTCTGGCAAAAAAAGTCTGATCAAAACTACAATCACAGGTGCACAGGTTACCTTGGTAGTGAATATCCAAACCAAGTTTCAAAGAAATTGACCCATAAACATCTGAGAAAATCTCAAGACAAAATTCTAGGCAATTCAGGCATTCTAAGATGAAAAGGGGCATAGCAGCTCTGGCAAAAAAGTCCGATCGAAACTATAATCTCAGGTGCACAGGGTCCCATGGTAGTGGACATCCATACCAAGTTTAAGGGAATCAAACCATAAACATCTGAGAAAATCTCCAGACAAAATTCAAACATTCTAAGATGAAAAGGGGCAATAACTCTGGCAAAAAAGGTCTGATCAAAACTATAATCACAGGTGCAGAGGTGCACATGGTAGTAAATATCCATACCAACCCATAAACATCTGAGAAAATCTCCAGATAAAATTCTAGGCCTGCTTTTTCAAGTCAAAAAGGGGCGTAATTCTGGCAAAAATAATCCTATCGGAACTATAAACGCAGGTGCACAGGTTCCCACGATGATAAACAATCATACCATGTTTCGAGCAGATTGGTACATAAATGTCTGAGAAAATCTTCGGACAAAATTATGTCTACAGATGGACAGATGGACAGATGGATGGACAAGGTGATTCCAGTATAACACCTCCGTTGCGGAGGGTATAATTACAATATCCATCCAAAACAATTTACTTAAAAATATGTTTCTATCCAAGTGTGATGTTTCAGAAGGGAGATGCAGATTATGCAATGGTAGTAGTAGTCATTGAGTAGTTGTTTTGGAAAACATAGAATTTTTCTTTTAATAGCAATGTGTGAAGGTGGGGTTCTTCAATGTGTGAAGGTGAGGTTCCTTAATGTGTTGCAATCCAGGGAACGGTGACCCTATAGCAGTGTTCACATAAGTAGGAATGAACTGACCGACCACCTTAAATTCTCCTTGCTACTAACATATGAACTGTATGAACCTATTGGAAAATCACGTCAGTGGAATCCAAAGAAGCTTTTGAAAACCCAATTTCTACACCACTAACAAACAATTAAATTGGCCACCATTCCTAAGTAAAAAAGGCCCTGCTTTGTATTAACTGCATAAAAGGGTTATGGTATTTGTACAAGTTTCCACATTGATTTCTCAGAAGTCATGCACTTTATTATCTCCGCCTTTTCAATACGACCATTTTTTTAGCTATAATTTTGAAACTTACCATACTTCTCAAGAATGGTATAGAGATGACAAAAATAAGTATAGTTTAAATTTTTGTCACCAGGTGGTGCCAGTGGCATCACTTAAAGACTAAGATAAAATACTGCTTTCTGACTTGAGGCTCAAAGGATATATAATTCTCATTGTTGAAAGTGTGTTCATATGTTCAGGTAAGGTCTCTAGAGGTGCATAAAGGTTTCAGATTTTTGATTCGTACCCATGTGGTGTCTGTAGTGCCACTTTTGTTGTTAGAGAAACAGTTTCTGGCAAAAGGCTCCTAGGGGTCTTAAATAGAAATGTTGAAAGTGTGTTCATATGTTCTGTTTGGGTGTCTAGATGTGCATCAAGGTTTTGGAATTTTGATTTGGCCCCATGTGGCAACACTTTTGTAGTTAGAGAAGCAGTTTTCGGCGAAAGGTTCCTTGGGGTTTTAATTTGAAATGCTGAAAGTGTGTTCATATGTTCAGGTAGGGTCTCTAGATGTGCATGAAGGTTTTGGAATTTTGATTCAGTCCCATGTGGTGACTGTAGCACCACTTTTGTCATTAGAGAATTGGTTTCCTGCAAAAGGCACCTAGGGGTTTTAACTGGTTAGGTGCTAGAAGCCACTATCAGGGCTTTCACAAAAATGAGGGTACCAGAACAAAAGCCAACATTTTCTTTGCTCTTGTTTCACATTCTGTCAATTGCAAATAATATTTTGTTTATATAAATTTGTTTTATCACTAATTATTGAAGAATGCCTATGCACACTCTTCAATAATTTGTAATAAAACAAATTTTGATGAGCAAATAAAGACCACTAAAAAAAATGCTGCCCTCATCCAGTTAATTTGAAACATTGAAATTGATTTCATATGTTCAGGTAAGGTCTCTAGATGTGCATAAAAGTTTCAGATTTTTTATTCGACCCTATGTGGCACCCGCAGCACCACTTTTGTCATTAGAGAATCGGTTTCCGGCGACAGGCTTTTTGGGGTTTTAATTTGAAAAGGTGAAAGTTTGTTCATATGTTCTGGTAGAGTCTCTAGATGTGCATAAAGGTTTCGAAATTTTGATTCGACCCCATGTTGCACCCACAGCACCACTTTTGTCATTAAGAGAATCAGTTTCCAGCGAAAGGCTCTTAGCGGTTTTAATTCAAAATGTTGAAAGTCTGTTCATATGTTCAGATAAGGTCTCTAAATGTGCATAAAGGTTTTGGATTTTTGATTTGGCCCCATGTGGTGCCCATAGAGCCACTTTTGTCGTTAGAGACTTGGTTTCCGGCAAAAGGTTCCTAGGGGTTTTAATTCGAAACGTTTAAAGTGTGTTCATATGTTCCGGTAGGGTGTTTCGATGTGCATAAAGGTTTTGGATTTTTGATTCGGTCCCATGTATGTGGCACCACTTTGGTCGTTAGAGAATCAGTTTCTGACAAAGGCTCCTCGGGGTTTTAATTCGAAACATTGAAAGTGTGTTCAAATGTACTGGTAAGGTCTCTAGATGTGTATAAAGGTTTCAGACTTTTGATTCGGCCTCATGTGGCACACGCAGCACCACTTTTATCGTTAGAGAATTGGTTTCTAGCAAAAGGCTCCTTGAGGTTTTAATTCGAAACAGTGAAAGTGTGCTGATATGTTCTTGTATGGTGTCTAGATGTGCATAAAGGTTTAACTTAATTCGACCAGATGTGGTGCTCATAGCATCACTTTTGTTATTACAGAATCGGTTTCAGTGAAAGGCTTCTAGGGGTTTTAATTCAAAATGCTGAAAGTGTGTTCATATTTTCCGGTAGGGTGTCCAGATGTGCATAAAAGTTTCAAACTTTTGATACGACCCAGTTGGCAATCCTAGTACCACTTTTGTTGTTAAAGAATCAGTTTCTGGCAAAAGGCTCCTAGGGGTTTTAATTCAAAACATTTAAAGTGTGTTCATATGTTCTGGTAGGGTCTCTAGATGTGCATAAAGGTTTCAGATTTTTTATTCGGCCTCAAGTGGCACCTGTAGCACCACTTTTGTTATTAGAGACTCTAATCAGTTTTTGGCAAAAGGCTCCTAGGGGGCTTAGTTCGAAACATTGAAAGTGTGTTCATATGTTCAGGTAGGGACTCTAGATGTGCATAAAGGATTGGGATTTTTGATCCAGCCCCATGTGGCACCTGTAGTGCAACTTTTGTCGTTAGAGAATGTGAATTGATTTGTGACCATCAATGGCAAACAGAAAATGCAGAGATACACCACAAATGACACAGTTTTAGTTAAATGTTGTGACATGACCATATCCAATATAGCCCCTGTTATCAGGGGTATAAATAAGAATATTTCAGCACAGTATAATAACATTCTAGTCCACAGCTGACAGGCCTCGAAATAACAAGATTTTGATAAACCTTCCAGCAGGTTGCCTCATTTGACAATGGTTAACCTGTTGATCGGTTACCTAGATTTTTTTCATAAACCTCTTGGCTAACCATTGCATTAAAAGTATTACTACTGACAAAGCTTCTGACATACCCAACTACAGTTCCTCCCAAATTAGTTTGTCATTTAGACACAAGGCAGGCGAAGTACAAAACAGGTACATACACACACCCCCCCCCCCCCCCCCCAACACATGCACATTCACGTGTGCATGCATTAACATTTATTGTTCTTTGCTTTATATGATTTTTGTGTCTAATGAAAATTAAAGAATTTTAATTGTTTATTTTACTGCGTGGCTTATTATTTCAGAAACCCAAACACATTTGTCTCAAACTGGGAGTGGGAATTGGGCAATTGTGTGGGGATGGGGTCAAATATTATACAGTCGATGGACGTCTGTATTACGAATACATTGAACTTTAGGGCATGGGAGTTGCATTGGCAGTCTCTGATTAACATTGGAAAAGAAATAAATGTAAATCGTATCTACCTTCCAGCTTCCACTACATTTCGGAATCCGGAGAATGTAATCCAAAATTCCAAACTAAAACTTCATTTGTGCCACAGTGTTCGAAATCATTTGGAAAAACCCATGTTCACAACCATGCTGGCTGTTTATTCAAATGGAATAAGCTCGTAAACAAGAAGTCAGCATTGGCGAATAAAAGATGTTTCCATAATGTGTTTGAAAATTTTTATCATGGATTGGTAGGGTAAAAAGGGGCGGAATGCAAATAATTAACAACAGCTCATTTGGTTTTCAATATGTCTCCTTTTTATTGTATTGAAGACTTTTTTTTCAGCTTCGCACAGTGCGAGAGTTAAAACATCACATGTGGTAAATGTATTAACAAAGCAGTTAGCTCCCTTTAGCTGCAACAGACAATTGTCTTTCTCAGAATCGAAACAAAATTGTTTCGAGAGCCACAGGGTGCCGTGAGTTGGTACTGCAGATCTTCAGTACCGCTAATACTATAGATTTATACCCCCACAAGTACAGTAATGATTGAAACACGCTGTATGATAAGTACGAGCATTTTGTCCTAGTTTTGTTCACTGCAGTGCTTCTTTTAAATCAGTGGGAGGAAAAACGTTGAAAACTTTTCTCATCCTGTAACAACTAACTTTGTCGGCCATCGATGCGATTTTTGGTTAACCAATCGAGCGTTCGCCTGAAAACAAATCTGTGTAACCGATAGGCGAATGGTACGAGTGTTCGCCTCTTATTTCGAGGCCTGCAGCTGAGTTGTAAGTCAAACCATTTTCAACCCTTTACCTAACATGACTAGGGTCATAAGCTATGTTCTGGAAGAAAACAAATGTAAAAAACTGAAAATCTGAATCGTTTTTGTGAACAGTGGTTGTCAAGTATAGAGATTATGTGAAGGGTTAAGAAGATATGTTCCACATAACTGAATATGTCCTTTTACAAACATTTAAAAAAAAATTAAATTCTCGTGAATGATAATCAAATCCAGTCATGGCTGATATACTGATTAAAAAAATATTTAAAAAAAACCCAACTACAACAGATCAAATACAACTGGGGTGTATTATTCTTGTGCCTATGCAAACATGAGTGATGAAAGATTAACCCACTCAAATGTCTGTGTATGTGACAAGGCAAATTAATATACAGGAACTAATCTTGCACCAAACCAAACTTGAGTGATATTTAACCCATTCACATGCTTGTGCAGTTCTTTCTATGCATATGTGACAAAGAAAATTGATATACAGGACCTAATCACACCCTTATTATGTGTTGAATATAAAATTAAATCAAATACAAATTTGTATAATCAAATGAAGGTGAAAATGACCCAAACAACAGAATTTCAAGTATCTATTGTGTGAAAGTATATATTAATACCGATATAAGATTCTTACCGTATTATAATCCATCGCTACTTGGATGTTATCATACCTTGCTGATGAAAAAAATATACTTACCTTGAACTGATTCAGTTACAAGTGGTCAACTGATATAAATATCATCAATACTTGCTTATCATTAGTAAGTTATATTGAATATTTATTTACTGGTGTTTAAAATAACTTCCATCATCTATAGCTATATCATGATCGCAACAAAGATAAGAAGTCAAATTTAGCCAATCATTTATACCTATGCTGCCAACTATGGAGGACTTCACCCCAAGCACTGGTTACCAGGTCCTGTTTTACCAGTAAAGAAGACCTTGATTATAAGAGTAACTAGCACTGCTCCACTTCCTTGTGGAACTGTTATTGAAAAGTGTCAAAACTTTTAAAAGACTGTACAGGTATTTTTTTTTAGTGTTTGCTAATGATATTACTACTGCAGTGTAAAAAAATAGGCCGATGAAATCGTCAGATGTGTACCCATATGCACAACTAGTAGAAAGCTGTATGACGGAGGGCCACCACGGATGACGACATTATGTACACCATACATGGTATGGGTACATATAGAAATGGATTGGAGGAGTGTCTAATTTGTTGGATAAAGGGTTAATATCTCCAGATCAAATTATCAGATTTACATAAAAAACTATACAGCACAGCACATCAGTAACCTGAACATATATATGAAGTAACATGACAATCGGATTGATATTTTTTGAGTTATCTCATGCCAAAGGGATTGGAGGAATTTTCAATTTGAAGGATAAAGGGTTAATATCTCAGGATCAAATTATCAGATTTACACCAAAAACTATACAGCTCGGCGCATCAGTAACCTGAACACAAATATAAAGTAACTTGACAATCCAAGCAATATTTTTCAAGTTATCGAATACCAAAGGGATTGGAGGAATTTTCAATTTGAAGGATAAAGGGTCAATATCTCAGGATCAAAATAACAGATTTACACCAAAAACTATACAGCTCGGCACATCAGTAACCTGAACACAAATATAAAGTAACTTGACAATCCAAGCAATATTTTTCAAGTTATCGAATGCCAAAGGGATTGGAGGAATTTTCAATTTGAAGGATAAAGGGTTAATATCTCAGGATCAAATTATCAGATTTACACAAAAACTATATAGCTCGGCACATCAGTAACCTGAACACAAATGTAAAGTAACCTGACAATCCAAGCAATATTTTTCAAGTTATCGAATGCCAAAGGGATTGGAGGAATTTTCAATGAGGAATTTTCAATTTGAAGGATAAAGGGTTAATATCTCGGGATCAAATTATCAGATTTACACCAAAAACTATACAGCTCGGAAAATCAGTAACCTGAACACAAATATAAAGTAACTAGACAATCCAAGCAATATTTTTCAAGTTATCGAATGCCAAAGGGATTGGAGTAATTTTCAATTTGAAGGATAAAGGGTTAATATCTCAGGATCAAATTATCAGATTTACACCAAAAACTGTACAGCTCGGCACATCAGTACCCTGAACACAAATATAAAGTAACTTGACAAGCCAAGTAATATTTTTCAAGTTATCGAATGACAAAGAAATGGATACGGATGCCGAATGGACAGACCGACGGATGGACAGACGGATGGACAGACGGACAAACAAAAAAAACTATACAGCTCAGCACATCAGTAACCTGAACACAAATATAAAGTAACTTGACAATCCAAGCAATATTTTTCAAGTTATCGAATGCCAAAGGGATTGGAGGAATTTTCAATTTGAAGGATAAAGGGTTAATATCTCGGGATCAAATCATCAGATTTACACCAAAAACTATACAGCTCAGCAAATCAGTAACCTGAACACAAATATAAAGTAACTAGACAATCCAAGCAATATTTTTCAAGTTATCGAATGCCAAAGGGATTGGAGGAATTTTCAATTTGAAGGATAAAGGGTTAATATCTCAGGATCAAATTATCAGATTTACACCAAAAACTATACAGCTCGGCACATCAGTAACCTGAACACAAATATAAAGTAACTTGACAATCCAAGCAATATTTTTCAAGTTATCGAATGCCAAATGGATTGGATGAGTTTTCAATTTGAAGGATAAAGGGTTAATATCTCAGGATCAAATGATCAGATTTACACCAAAAATTATACAGCTCGGCACATCAGTAACCTGAACACAAATATAAAGTAACTTGACAATCCAAGCAATATTTTTCAAGTTATTGAATGACAAAGAAATGGATACGGATGCCAGACGGACAGATGGACGGACAGATGGATAGACAAAGGATGGACGAACGACGGATGGCCACCCTGGATGATGGCATTATGTGTACCATACATAGTATGGGTACACATAAAAATGGATGAGAGGTGGTGGTGGGAATGGTCGATACAATAATATGATGATTCATTATCTCTAAGGGCCTAATTCATAATTTACTTTTCTTTGGGCAATCTTGTAAGTTACATTGTAAGCATCTTCACAGTGGTTTCTAGGCAAGTTTTGGTTCCTTGCATAGACAGTCAAGACCTGTCTAGAAAGAACTGCAAAGCCACAGGATCTGGACTGTTGAAGTAGGGCAAAAACATGCAGGCCTTTTATGATTAAGTTAAAGGGAAAGGGTTTTCATTTTATCAACAGACAAGAACTCAGAAAAATTAACATAAACATAAAACATCTTGTATTTAAAAAAATCTTGTGAACTGTCAAAATTTATTAATTTGTGTTTGAGGTCACTTTCAGCATCTTTGGCTTTCTCATGAATGCAACATGGAGATGAGGTCAAGTTGAGCGAATTGTTTATACCTATGCTGCCAACCTCAGAGGACTTCCACCTTAGTCATTGGTTCCAGGTCCTATTTTATCAGTAAAGCATAACTTGTTTACCAAGCACTGATCCACTTTGTGGGGTTCCCATGAGGTGAACTGTCAAGAACTTACTCAAAGGTCTCAGATTGAAATACTGAATAGATAAAACATTATAAATTTAAAGTAAGTTGTATATTTTTATACTTACCAATGGCCCAGGCTAGCTGGCGCTAATTCAAAGTTATCAAGGGCCAAACACAAATTTTGAACCCCCCCCCCCCCCCCCCCCCCTCAATCACCAAAATTTGCTTGCAAAACTGAAAATTAAAAGTCCTATCTGGCCATCTATACATTTACTCTACGTGCATGCGCAGCTGTCAGGAAGTGACCGGAATTGGCACCAACATTATTCTTTGTAGAAGAGAGTACTACATAATAATTCAGCGGGGAGGAATGAGTGCCCACTGATGGGAGGGCCATCCCAATCTGGGCCATTGGTAAGTATAGAAATATACAAATTACTTTAAATTTATAATATTTTTACACTATAACCCAATTGCCCAGACTAGCTGAATCGTAAAAAGGTGGAGGGCCTAAGACTTCAGAGTTAGTAGATCAACATAGTTCCAATCCTGTAATCCAAGGTGAAAGGAAATTAAAATTATTAGGAATTACATGTATGTCTCTCTATACAGTAATACAGAAGACATATCATAAAAAGGAGCCCAGTTCAATTAATTCCGTATTCTTAGCATGAAGACTATACTAATTTGGATGTAACAAGTTCCCAATTTTTAAGGCTAGCCCGGACTAAGCCCCAAAAATTGGGATGGGGTATTTGAGAATGAGAGAATATCCCCCACAAACATACGCCATACACAATAAAACCCAAGCTGTATGCAGGATATAATTACAGACAAAACAGCTTCACTCATAGTTACATACTTATCCAACCAGAGGAGAGGTAAAAAAATCCCCCCCCCCCCACCCCATTTTTGAAGGAATCTTCTTCAAAAAGAAAGAGGGGTCCGCTCTGGAATCAGTGAAAGCGGTACCAAAAAACAATATAAATATTCGTCAAACAGGTACTCAGGTATTAATTATTATTAATAAATTGGTGCTTAACGCCACTTCAGAAGCTAAGGCTAGAGTGGCGATCCCGGTAATTAATATCGCCCGCTTGTAAAGTATACCAGAGTCGGCATACGCATATAGGTCGAAAACAGGTGATATAATATATAACATACACATGTCCAATAGAATCACAATGGACAATCTCTGGAGAGTAAACACACTTCCGAGGTAACCCACAGGCGGACCCATTCAGGTGTACAATAAATTCCAGTAATAACACTCCCCAACGTGTACTGTCTGATATCTATGAATCTAGAAATGTGTGAATATACTAGAGTGTAAGACAAGGTGTATTCGATTGGGTACCGACATTAATAGAAACCTGGATCTAGAAATGGATCGAGCTATGATTAACAGACTCGACACGGACTGCTCCCGAAATAATTCATTATTTCTGAGGTTCATAACATACAATAATGCGTCTGCCTAATAATTCATTAATTATGCATTTGAGCATTGAAATCCCACATGTAATCATCTGAATACCAGTTAACTGACTAGACAGTCTCTGAGGTACCCAAAGACTAGCAATTTATCGATGATGAATTACTGGTATATGACATATAGACGAACAACCACAGGAAACCATCCAACTAAAAAGTGGATGTGCCCATGAGATTGCCTTTGAACATGACCCAGCCGTCAATTGAGAAGTCATGAAATGCATGCATGAACTTAAACTCATACGAGGCTTACAGGAAGAAAATTACGTCTTGCCCGGTAATTGCCTCTCAACACATGGCGGTGGGGGAGATTCAAAGTCATATCGAACCCTCCTCACCTGCATTACTTTAATCGTTCTTGTGTTAGACATCAAATAATATAGGAACCGCAATGGTTCCCTCATGTCTAACCAACTCCATAATGCCACTGAGGGCGGAGAAGGATGTGAAGAACAAATACTTCCCCTGATAAAGAAGGTCCTCTCATGCTTCTGGGGAACGTCCTATAACAGACACCTGAGAAGATTGATCCACGGTTTCTGTGACGACAGAGGTGCTACCAGTAGGATTTCACAACGAGACTGTTTGATCTATAACATAATCTACTGAATCAACGGAATTGGAGGATGCGCATATCCTATCATTCATATCCAGGAGATTGACAAAGCGTCTACTGCGTACGCTCGATGGTCTGGACATGGTGACACAAACGTCTGTAACTGATTGTTCCGGTGCGTCACAAACAGATCTATCATGGGGCGATCCCACTGGTAGCAAATCTGCCTGAATACTCGCTTGTTGAGTGTCCACTCCGATTGCAACAGGCGACCTTTCCGAGAGAGCGAGTCTGCTAGTACGCTCAGACGACTGAAAGCTGAAGATGATGATTCAGGACGTATAGGAGAATCTTCTCCATTAGTTGGCATAATGGAAATGAATGGGTGCCGCCCAGGTTCCCTATGTACGCTACTACTGTCGAGTTATCTGACAAAATCTGAACATGGACGTCCGCTATTATGTGAATCCAATGTTGTAGCGCTAGCCATATTGACATCATCTCTTTGATGTTTATGTGTTTCTCTTGGAACAGAGGGTCCCAAAAAGACCCTGACACTTCAAGTCTGCAGGACTTAGGGTCGCACCCCAACCCGTCCAACTTGCATCCATCATAATCATGAAAGCTGGATCCGGCAGTTGCAGCAGAACTCCCTGAGTTAACCACTGAATATCTGCCCAAATCTGAACCCTTTGTTTTACTAGGTCTGTTAAAACAATAATGGTTCGAGCGAAAGCGTCTTCACACTCCAGTTCTGAGTAAAGAATATTTGGAGGGGAATGAGATCCACAGCCGCTCTGCACAACTCCAACAGTCGCATGAATTCCCTCACTGTTAATGCGTCTGAGTGTAGACAAAAGCGAGCATAACAACTGACTAATTTTGCTCTGGGTAACGGCAGACGAACCAGATTGTTGAGAGTCTCAAAGCTCATTCAGACGACTTGGACAGAGCTAGATCTGACTTTTTCTCGTTTACGTTGAAACAGAGACATCGGAGTAATAGAAGCAGACTCTGAACATCGTTCTGAAGAATAATTCTGTCGCCGTATCTCTGTAGAAGGTCGTCCAAGTAAGCCGATGTTACTGCAGACGAATGAGCTAGGAAGTATGACATTACCGAGTTCATTATTCGAGTTGAATGCCCAGGGAGCCAGGTTCAGACCAAAGCACATTGCTCTGAACTGATACACCTTCCCTTGTATGCCGAACCGCAGGTACTTTTTGAATGCCAGATGTACCAGGACATGAAAGTAAGCATCCTTTAGATCTGTGCTTGCCACATAGTCGTTCACTCAAATGCTCGCCCTTACCGACCAAATGGTCTCCATATATAATATTTGGAGCCACCATAAGCTTGTTTATCCAGCTCAAGTCTATTACCGGTCGGAACAAGCCGACTGGCTTTGGTATGAGGAACAGGTGACTGTAAAAACCTTGAGAATCCTGATTCTCGACGACCTCTATTGCTTCCTTCGATAAGAGAGGCTGTACTAGGAGAAACTCTGTTATGCAAGGATCTGATGGAACATGTGTCCAACGCGGACAACTTTTTAGTGGGGGTTTCGCTCTGAATGATAGCTGTAAGCCGTCTGAGAGTACACTTCTCACCCACTGATCTTCCGTGACTGTTATCCAGCTTTTTGCAGAGCTTGATAACCTTCAGCTAACTGGCCAGCAATAGAGGTCTTATCCATCACCTGTATGACCTGTGAGGCTTACAGGAGGAGAAACCACTTCCTCCCCACGAAGAACCTCGTCTCGTCAGCCTTGGGGCATCTGCCATTATACACTACTGAACAAGCAACCCATTAAAAATCCATTAAAAACCCATTAAAAACCCTTTAAAACACCAAAAACCATTATTTTTACCCATTAATTCTTGTAATGAAAAAAGTAATGGCTGGATAATGAAACCATTAAAATTGCTCAATTTAATGGTCATTTTCATGTTTGGCCATTAAATTTGCCATTAAATATGGTCTTCATAAGTTTCATGCCCATTAACACCCAGTAAAATCTGTAATGACTTTGTTTAATGGCCATGATTGGGTTTTAAACTCATGGCCATCAAATAAAATTAGATAAATTAATGGCCTTCATACTGCCATAAAGCATTCTTAATGGGCATTAAGCAAACCCATGTTGACAATCATAGATTTCAAAAGAATTAATGGCCATTAAACTATTTTAAATAAAAGAAATCACCCAGAACGGTTTTTAATGGCCATTAAATTGTAGCTCCAGTGAGGTAGAAAAATTCATGGACATTAAAATATTGTAGATCTTTCAATGACCATATGAATAACCAAAGTTTAACGGTTTATCATATAGATTTGACAATTTATTGGAATTCTCTTTCATAAAAAGTACCAGTACTGAAATAAATACATTTCCCCATGTACATCATCTACTCACAACCTACAAGTACTAGCATATTTGGTTGTACATGTAAATAATTGTTCAGCAATCACAACATTCCTTTGATTTTGTTACAATAATACCCTAACTTATATATTATTGCTTGGAAAGTGCAATGTATACCCAGAAATGGAATCAAATGCTAAATTTAAATGTACATGTACTACAAACTTGCCTCTTAGGAATTTTTATATTCATTACACCCCTCAAAATTTGTCTATGCCAATTATTGCTGTAGAAGAAGCTGTTTTCTACGGCAAAATTTCCTTTAAAGTTGCCTTAGAAAAATATGTGCAGCAAAGAAACAAAACTTGCAGCTACGGTGCAGTTTACACTCTTAACCCTTAAGGGCCAAGACAGTTGCTCTAAATTGACACCTGACCACAGCAAGCTCACATCCAATGGCTTACATGTAGCAGTGATTTCTAGTCAAGTCGCTGCCAAGACTTGACTAGAAAACACTGCTAGGTAATTTGTCTATTGTCAGCAGAATCTTGTGTGGGAAAGGATGTATAAATTTTTAAAAAATTCTTTGATAAATATTATTACCCAATTTCGTGTTTAATATAACTCAGTTACCAGAAACAAAGTTAGTGTAAACAGATAAGGCCATAAAAAAGAACCTCTGTTTCTCAGGCCCGCGCACATGGTCATTTTTGGTGCGCATGCAACCTTTTTATGACACCAAAAAATCTTCAAAAAAAATTTGAGATATTGTGCTCATTTCGGTAAATCGATATCGATGTGTTCGCAAATTTTAAATTAACACACTTCAAGCTTTTTCTACATCATACTTTAATAAAGTGGGTGGGTTTTAGCAATATTCATGACAGAAAGTGTTTTATTCTGTAAAAGGTAAGTCATAATGACAGCAAGAAGGAAGGTGTCTTTCAGTCTGACAACAAACAGTCACAAAGGGGAATGGTCGATTCGCACCACGTTTGATTCGCACCAACCCTCAGAAAGTCTGCAAAGTCAGGTGCTATGTTGAATGGAAAACAGTCTCCTGGCATTTATTTTTAGTAACATTTGTATTGTAAATGGCCGTCATTGGGAATTTGTGTACTGTTATTTGAAACCGTTACGAGTTTCCCAGTTAATTTAAATAAATGCATTTGAGATGCAGGATAATTGGATAACTAATAGTAACCGTTGCTTGATATAAAAGTAACAGTCATAGTTGAAAATAAATCGCATATAGGCAGGTATGTGCGGTCGAATTGGTTAATAAAAACACGCAAACATTCGTTTTGTATTTCATTTTCTGATTTCCGAAAAATATGATTTATGGATGAACTGCCCGTTGTGATAATTTTGAATATAATGGGGAAAAATTGCGATTCACGATTTTATTAGGCAGGTTGTGAAAGGCTTTTTTTGGGGGGGGGGTAAAATAAATCTGTGAAAGTTGACACTTCGACATTTGATTTGTCCCAGAGACGTTTCATCCCGAGACGTTTCACCCACGAGGTGTTTCATCCTGTGTTATAATTTTCACGTTTCACTGAAAAAACAAACATTCAAACCCCACTTCATTTATGACCCAACACCCCTGCGGTGAATAACCAATATATTTGCGAAATTTTGCGTGGTCCACCAGGCGTTTGGGTGGGGTCAAATTACCACAAACAACCCCTCGGGGAGAAAATAAAAAGAAAAAAAAAAAAAACCCCGCCTGCATGCTTTTTTGGAAAAAATGGCCTGAGAAACAGACAATCAACTTTGCGTGGCCTAAAAGTATGATAATGCAGCGACATCTAGGGTTAGTAAAATGCTGTAGAAGAGCCATAGAGCTTTCGACTGTCTATGGCAAATGACTGCTTTAGAAAGAAGTCGCAAATTTCAAGGGCTGCCATTAACCCTTTTCCAATTTGTCTTGTATTGGTTAATTTTCTGACTGTTTTGAACATTATTTATTTATTGGCATTTAAGGTCACATACTTCTGCACAATGGCTAATCGTGACTGTAACATGGATATAAAGTGAAGTTTAGCAAATGGTTTATATCCATGTTGCCCATTTTAGAAGACTTCCACCCAAAGCATTGGTTACTGGGTCCTATATCATTAGTGAAACGGAGCTGGTTTACCACAGTAAACAATAGAGCTGGGTGGTATTATTAGGCTTTCCCAAACCCAGTTTGGGAAAGACTATTGTTATTCTTCTTTTTCAAAATTTTTCTTCTCTATTTTTTTTTTTTTTTCCTCCCTGAATTTTGTCTGTTGATCAGCTCGAAAACAAGCTGTACGATTTTGACCAAATTTGGCACACTTATGTAATGTCATAAAATCTAGTGAAATGCGGTATCGTCATATCTGTGAAAACGCGTGTTTTCAAAATATTCTGCCAAAACCTTCAAAATTTCACCATTTTTCGAATGTCTCAAAACTGTTTACAGTTATTTAGCTCAAATTTTCCACACATTTAGAGCATAATATGATACACCACAATCACCACTCAGATCTTTCAACTTTAACCCCCACTGGCCAAAAATGACATGAATATAGAATTTTTCTTCAAAATTGACCAACTTCAAGGGCAAATTTCTCTAATAACAAGGTTGTTGTAACAATTATTTTGGTTTGGATAGATGCAACAATGATTGCGGAAGAAAGTTACTGTTTACTTTTTAATAAAAGATTTAACCCTCAAGCACAATGAGGGTGAGAATAAGAGTACCGTTTGAAAAAGCCAAAATTAGCCATCTTTGGTTGCTTTTTCTATCAATTTGGATAGGGTTAATGTCAAAAACTTTTCATGTACGTATTCACAATTGACTACTGAGCATATTTGCTGTTGTAAGTTTGGTTGTAAAGTTTAACCCTATCCCATTCTGGTTGCATAAAAGTAGGTTCCGTCCAAAAAAACTCTAATTTTTTCAGAATTTGGTAAGATTAGGTGACGATTTACTCCATTTTTAATTTTTAATGTTTTCTATAGCTGCTTGCAGCAGTCAAAGTATGACAAATTTTGTTCTATATGTTATTATTAAAAATTTAATCCTTGGCAGATTTGAGACTTCCCATAAGGGTACTGTCGGAATATTTGTTATTTTCGCCAACTTCAAGAGCAATTTTTTCTAATTACAAGGTAGTTGTAATAATTATTTTGGTATGGCTAGATGCAACAATGATTGTGGAAGAAAGTTACTGTTTACTTCTTAATCTCACATTTAACCCTCCAGCACAACGAGGGCGAGAATAAGAGTACCGTTTGAAAATGCCAAAATTAGCCATTTTTGGTTGCCTTTTCTATTATTTTGGAAAGGGTTAATTTCAAACACTTTTCATAAACGTTTTCACAACTGACTATCGAGCATATTTGCTGTTGTTAGTTTGGTTGTAAAGTTTAACCCTATCCCATTCTGGTTGCATAAAAGTAGGTACCATCCAAAAAAATTCTAATTTTTTCAGAATTTGGTAAATTTCGGTGACGATTTATTCCATTTCAATTGCTTGAGCTCTGAATGTTTTCTATAGGTGCTTGCAGCAGTCAAAGTATGACAAATTTTGTTCTATATGTTATTATTAAAAGTTTAACCCTTGGCAGATTTGAGACTTCCCATAAGGGTACAGTCAGAATAATTGTTATTTTCACCAACGTTTATATGCACTTTCTCAGCACTGGAGCCATATTGTCTCAAAACCTTTTCCATGAGAGGATTGGGCCTTCATCCAAGAACAATTTTGCTGTTATATATTTTATTCAAAGTTTTAACCTTCACCCAGTTTTCGGGCCTTGAATTTGAGTGCCCTAAAATTCTTCATAAAATTGGCTAATTTGGAGCTCACTTTTCTTCCATTTTCGAAAGGAATATCGAAAAATGTTTTAATGTTCGTATTTACAATTGCCTACCGAGCATATTTGCTGTTGTAAATTTGGTTGGAAAGTTTAACCTTATGCTCGTTCTGTTTGCATAAAGATAGGTGCAGTCAAAAAAAAAACTCTTGTTTTCAGAATTTGGTAAGTTTAAGTGATGATTTACTCCATTCCTAATTGATTGAGCACTGAACGTTTTCTATGGCTGTATGCAGCAGTCATAGTATCACAACTTTTGTTTTATATGTCATTATTAAAAGTTTAACCATGGCAGATTCGAGACTGCCCATATGGGTATGGTCGGAAAAATTTTAATTTTCATAAAATCACTGAATATTGATAAGCGTGCAGTGGTAGTTTGGAATAGAACATCAGAACATGCTTTCAAAATTCGGATTCACAGTTCAATTCCAAGAATATTTTCTGTTATAAGGTTGCTGTAAAGTTTAACGCAATCCCTGTCTAAGATGCATAATGGTTGATGCCGTCGAAAAAAAATCATTTTTTCAGAATTTTGTAGGTTTAAGTGACAATTTACTCCATTCCTAATTCATTGAGCGCTGAATGTTTTCTATGCCTGCATGCAGCAAGCATAGCATGACCACTTCTGTTTTATACGTCATTGTCAAAAGTTTAACCCTTGGCCTATTTAGGAGTTCCCATGTGGGTATTGTCGGAATAATTGTTATTTTCGTAAAATCAATCCCTGAATATATTGGTAACTGTGCAGTGGCCTTTCAGTGGTGCTACATGAAGCCGCAAATAGTTAAGGTTGAAAAATTCATCAAATAGATAAACATAATACCTAACTCAGCCGGTGACAGGTAAATAATGAATGGAAAAGTCGTTGAGTTGAGAATAAAGTAGGGACGAATCGTGCCCTCGGTTTCCACCTGATCAACGGCATTTCCATGCGGTCTCGGCACTTGACAAAGATACTAAACTGTCGGGCAGGTACAGTAGGAAACATTCTGAGAATTTCAAGTTGCTGCCTTGCATGATGGGGACATAATTGGAATATATCTGACATTGTATCTGTCGGATATATTCCAATTATGTCCCGATCACTTCACCCCGACTGTCCGCATGGGGGCACCATGACGCCGTGTACTAAGGCATACTGGATGTCGATGGTGCACATGTCTTCAACCAATCTAACCCTGCCTGTGCTACAGTGCGGAGGCACTATGTTGGCGAGCTGGCAGCTGCTCGTCATTGCTCGGTGGTTCTCTCTGGGTACTCCGGCTTCCTCCACCCGTACAACTGTCACCGACATAATATGACCTTTGCTGTTAACGTGTCGTTAAAACCTAATAAATAAATCCAGTACCAGTTTTGCTAGTACAAATATTAGTACCATCAAACAGAATGCATTTTCTGATTAATTTCGTACTTTTCTGTACTCACCTTCCCTGAGTAAGATTGGTACACCTTTTCAATCTCAGATGTAACCCTCAAGCACAATGAGAGTGAGAATAAGTGTACCATTTGAAAATACCGAAATTATCCAACTTTGGTTACTCTCTACTATCATTTTGGAATGGGTTAATTTGAGACACTTTGCTTTGCTATATGCAGAGATGTTTAATCAATAAATCCGACTTTAGTTATGTTCTGGGACTTAATGAAACATGTGCTTTGGCCACTTAAAAATAGCACTGTCTGCAAAAATGACTTTGAGTGAATACTCACTTGTCCAAAAACAAAAAGGAAAGAGCTCTTTGAGCTTTCCATAACTGCTTTCAAATATCAATGGGGAACAAATTTTGTGTTATATGTTTTAGTGTTCCGTGCTATCCAACACCAGTTTGGCTGTACAAATATGAATACCGCCAGGAAAGAAAGCACATTTTCTCAGTGGTAGACTGTTTGACTTCTATGATGGAGGTCCCGAGTTTGATCCCTATCTGGGAGGACCCACTTAATGTCCTTGGGCAAGGCACGTTATCCCGGTTGCCAACATGGGGGCACGATGATGTCATGTACTAAGGCGTACTGCATATCAATGGTGCACATGTCTTCAACCGCTGGTACCCTGCTTCAGCGGAGCTTGAACATAATTAGAATGTTGAGCTGACAGTTGCTCGTCGATGCTCGGTGGTTCTCTCTGGGTCCTCCGACTTCCCCCACCCGTAAAACTGTCACGATTAGCCATTGTGGATAAGTATGTGACCGTAAACACCAATAAATAAATACCGTCAGGGAAACCCTCTGTGAAATCTTTCTGTCAATAAATAGCAAAGTAGTAATGCAATGCAAGAAATATTAACAAGCTGTTCAACATCCCTTTAATCAACTCATTTTGACTTGAACTGTACCCATCACTATGTATACTAGCTCTCTAGATGGTTTAAACCATATCAAATAAACAACTAATTTGTGTGTGACAGTAACTCATATTACATGTATTTCATTGTATCTGAAACAGATATGTTGGAAAAATTGTGAAATCATGGAGTAGGAAGCTTACCCTCGTTTGTTGACAAATCCCACACATTCACAAACAGACAAAATGATAGAGAATAAATTAATTATTGATATTTAAGGTCACTTTCAGCATCTACAGCTATATCATGACCATAATATAGGTATTTATTCAAGTCCAGGTATTCATTGCACAGGCGTACAGGACTATTTTTCAGGGGGTGGGGGGAACCCTTTTAGCCCGAAAAAGTTGAATCTCAGGAGGAAATGCCAAATGTGGGTATGGGAGGGAGGGGGGTCTCCCTCCCATTGAGTACCTGGAGAGAACCACTGAGCAATGGCAAGTGACTCAGACTCCCCAACATACTAACTCCACAAAAGCAGGGTTAGCATTGGATGAAGACAAGTGCACCCTCAAAGTACCCTTAGTACACATTGCCATCATGCATTCCCCCCCCCCCCCCCCCCCCCCCCCCCCCCCCCCCCCCCCCCACGTGGGAAATGAAATTGGGATGAAGTGTCTTGCTCAAGGACACAGTGTGGTTGCCACAGGCGGGATTCGAACCGAGGACTTCTTGGATTGCAACAATCATCTCTACCTTCTGAGCCACCATGCTCCTATAATATGCAATAATAGAGCTCTTTATGTGTACTTGTGTGATTATAAATGAATAATATTAACGTGTATACGGTTCCACTGAATCAACTTGTACAGTATAATGGTCAGTTTACTTGCAACTTCTAAGTGTTGAGATAGGAAAACAACATTTTGTGTGAAAAACCAAAATGTTTTGTGGTCATTTCTGGCAACAAAATTGTCCGAAATTTTCTGGCATATTGGCCGAAAAATCGGCTCCTTCCCAACTCAGGGGTGGGTTGGGGCACAGTCCTTCATGAAACCCGGCCCGTACGCCCATAATTCATATGTACTAATTTTTTCTAAAGCACAAAGGACATCACTTGTTTTGCTTTCTATGAAAATATTCTGTAATTATTGAAGAGCAAATTTTGTGTTAAATGTTTTGGTGTCCTGCTGTATCTCAAATATCTGTTTTGGCTGCATAAAAACTAGTAGCATCACAAAAACTTTGATTTCCACTAAATTTTCTGTTTTCAAAACTGATCAATAGTTTTGTGTACAATACAGTTTGCCTTTTCACATTAAAAAGTTGAGAAAGCCCGTAATTTGTCCAACAAATTACAATTCTCTAGTTAATATTTGAAGTACGGTATTAGTATCAGTATTTCAGGATGATTTACTGTGGTATTGGTATGGTATTCAGACCTATGATTTTAGAAAATGATGACAAGCGATATTTAGCTCACCTGACATTTGACTCGCGCGAATGATGGCTTCCCAAATGAAGTTGCACCATTTCATTGATTGGGCCGTTCAGCGTGCCATGGACAATATACAACGAATTTTTGAATGTGTGCTTTATGTTTAATTTATAGATTGATGTAATAAAATGAATAAAAAATACTCCATATGCACATTGGCATTTGTGTTTTTATTACTCCTTGTACCAAAGTAAAAATGATAATTGTAATGTTGTGGTACCAATACTGCAGCGTTGTGAATGCCAGGTTCAAACACGTTTGTAAAAACATGACAGGTTTATAAATATTTAAATATACAGGTCTTTAGATCCCCCTAATTTGGGGACACCGTCTGCCACTTGAGATATGTCCCCAAATTATAGAATCATCATGAAATTGACAAGTATATTGCTTCCCATAGTTACATTGCACATTATGGCAGATATACATGTATGCTACCGAGATAACTCCATGTACATGATACAGTTAAAACTAGAAGTCCTGTCATGAATTGCGCGCAAATAGCACGACAATCTATGCACTTATCTGCGCATTTGGACCATAGTATGGCTATCAAATTCTGTACATATGGCATGTGAACAAGAAAATGTTTCAGCCAATGGACCTCCGGGTAACCTGGAGGTCCATTGGCAGAGACATTGCTTGTGCTAGCTATGAGTAACCAGGAGAATCTGAGGTTGTTTGGATGCCATTCGATATGGAAATTGCATGAAATTCCTACGTGCAATTAAGCCTAGGTAAATGCACAGTTCGTGACAGGACTTCTACTTTAAAGTTTTAACTGTAAGTAGTTCTGAAATGTTCTTTTATTAATCTTTTTCCAAAATATTTTCCTGAATTTGGGGACATATCTAATTTGGGGACACCTTTTATGGGTGTGAAAAGCAACCAATTCAAAGGCCTGATATATAAAACAACCAGTTACGTCCACTGAGAGTACAATGTATGTGAGGCTGTTCCCAGAGCCTCACTCGATAAAAATCTCAGTTGAAAAGCTTACTGGAAAACTTGGTTCAAGTGAAGTCCCACATCAGCGATTCTGGCATTTTCATTCCATGGAAACATTTTTATTAAAATCTGACCAACAAATGAGGTCGGACGTCATTTGTTGGACAGTTTTTAATAAAAACGTTCCATGAAATGAGAATGCCAAAATCTGAGAAAAGGGAAACATCTTTGGAGAAATTTCAAGAAAATATTCTGAGAAATGTAGACACTCATCATTTATAATTCATATTGATCGAAGACCCCAGTGTATGTTATGAGCAGGAAATGAATCTGCAGATGCACGCTAATCATGCAACAATGTTATGCACGAAGTTGGCCAACCTCAAACAAACAAAAGGGCAGAAGGGGACTGCTCAGAAATTGACAGCCTACAAGTATGCACAAAGTGATGTGTATTCGCCCCACATTTAATACTGACAAATGGTGCTTTGATCTTCCATACTACCGTCATCACTTTGATTATCTATTGCAAATGCCGGTGGTTGTTGAGGAATCTTAACAATTTGGACACCGTTTAATTCTGTGATTCAAAGGCACTGGACAAAGTCGTTCATTTTTCAAAACAACTTTGTCCAGTGCCTTTGAATCGCTCACTGCTTTTTTAATCTACGCGAACTATGGCGAGCGGGAGAAACTGCTCGCCTCAAAATCGAAGAACTGGGTATTCGGTATTGGCAAGATACTGATATCTTTATCAATGTCCAACATACTTTTGGGTATACTGTCCAGTTGAAGGTCATCATTTTTTAGTTGTCAGAGACACAGGGAGATCATATTCAACTTTAATCTTTTTTTCTTTTTTTTTTCACTTTTCTCTCCTTCATTGACCCCGAATGAAGTCGGGTATCCAGCTAGTTTATTATATAATAAACTGATTTAAGAACACAAAATAGTGCTCTTGCATGTCAAATCTGGCACTGGGAAGGAGGGGGGGGGGGGGGGGTGGAGTTGGGGGACTCAGTCTGGAATTATATAATCAGATCCCTCGTTGTCAGAAATAAAAAAAATAAAAATAAAGTCCTCCCTCCCTCATTGAATCTAAAAAAAAATTGTCTGAGAAACAGATCATTTATCTTTTTTGGCCACATATATATATATATATAGGTTTGATGGGCATTAAAAACCTAGGGATGAACAGTGCCTCTACTCCTTTAATGGGCATTAAAGCAACGACTGACTGGATTTTGTAGTGGCCAAAAATGGCTAAATGGTATAAGTTTTAATGCCCATTACTTTTTGGCATGCACAAAATGTAACCATTAATTTTGATTCCTTTTAATGGCCATCAAAATATGGCTACTGGTTTGTAATTAATGCCCATCAAATTGTTGCTTATTTACAATAACAGTTAATGGCCATTAGATTTTGAAAAAACAAATTTCCCATTAATTTGGTCGCTTTAATGGCCATTACATTCACTAAGAAACTGGTAATAATGCCCATGAAAATGTAGTTCATATCCATTAACTTTTGATGCCCATTAAAATTTGTAATGGGCATTATATCCACATTTTTAATGGTCTTCAAGTTTAATTTAATGCCCATTAAAGCGACCAAATTAATGGGAATATTTAATGGTATTTTTAATGGCACAATTTAATGGCTCATTTAATGGCCATTTGTGCAGTAGTGATAGTCCCGATCAGACCTACGCCCCTTTCCCTGAGTCGCTATACTGACAACCTCCAGAGTAATTATAAGAGGGTTTCTTGTACCCTTGTGAGGAGTTTCCTTTTGACGATTTTTGTCTGGAATGCCCTCCTTTACTCTTGTCTGCTGAAGTGGGTCGTTGATACGCCGACTTCAAAAGCAGAGCACTAGACGCTTTCTTAGTAGCCTGTTCATAGACTAACGAAAGCAAGTCGTGGAAAATAATATGTCCGGAGACCGGAGCGTCTCGAAGAGAGCTTTTCACCTTGTCATCTATCAGTGATGACGACGCAAGGGCTGCATCACGTCTGATTAACTCCAGATTAGCCACTGTTAGGGCGGAGTTATATGTGGTATACATAATTGCTCTGGAAAGAACTCTAAGGGAGGTACGAACGTCCTCAAATTCCTTTCCATTGAGATGTTGCGCCACAGCTCTTGTAAGGTGATCTGCGTAAGACATAACATCCAAATTCGCTCTATTTGAAGAAATTGCCGTCTCAATTGTGTCTGAGCGAATAGATCCCTGGCCTGCTTATCCAAAAGCATAGGAACTCTCTGAACATCTTCCCAGACTGTTTTTAAATGAACGTGGTCCAAAAAACGGTATGTATATGGAAGATGAAGATAAGAAACCGTCTTCTTCCTCGCACTCAAGAGGATAAATACGGTGTCGTCTATATGGCCAAAG
This sequence comes from Pictodentalium vernedei, assembly GCA_031216915.1. Lineage (NCBI taxonomy): Eukaryota > Metazoa > Mollusca > Scaphopoda > Dentaliida > Dentaliidae > Pictodentalium > Pictodentalium vernedei. Next base: position 189,716,934 of record CM062290.1, read on the forward strand.
GCCTGCGACACCTGTCTAGACTGAACAGGAAAAGAAAGGACTTCCTCCTTTGTCTGGATAAAGTCTTCGTTCAACAACACCAGCGGTTTCTCTCTTGTTGTCACAGCATTCTGATTCGGCGAAACAAAATCAGGGTAGTATTGATGGATGAAAACCATCGCAACCATGTGCTGTTCCAAAAGGGAAGAGTAATTCTCTTCCTTATCCCTTTCACCATCTGAGAGAATCAGACGCCTGGACCGACCCAGCTCCGTCCGACAGCTCAGATTCTGAGTCTGAGGGTGGCTGCACCTGCACTTGCTGCGATGCTGCGATCAGCTGCACAATTTGTGACAGCAAGTCCATCATCGAGGCCTGAGGAGCAGTGGTCTTCTGTTTCTTAGCCACATGCTGCTCCTGGGATGGTGTGTCAGAGATGGATCCCTTCTCCGAAAGTCCCAATGATCGAGGCCTCGTCTCCCTAGCTACCGGATGGTCTGACTTCACGGGCGAAGAGTGGTTCCTTCTTCGTGCAGCAGGCTGGATATACAAAGTCGGGTAGCTAGGATGCGGTAGTTTGTGCTTAAATAATGTAACGGAGGAAGCTGTAACTGAAGCCGACCCCAGCTGCAGACTAGACGGAGCGTCCTGAGCATCGAGCAGACATATGCTCCATCTCGTGCAGTTTTGCAACCAAAAAACTTCATTTCGACTGGTGAAACGTAGCAAAGGAAGCCTTGAGTGAAGCCGACCCCGGCTGAGACTAAACAGAGCATCTCGAGTGGAGGGCGGACATATGCTCCGGCTTGCATTGTGAAAGTTTCTCAAAACAACATCTGACCCCAGATGTTGCTAGATTAGAGAGGGGCCTCTCCCGATCGTGGTCTATCAGACCTCGCCGAGTACAAGAACTTGCTGACTTCCTCCCTATTTCCTCCCTATTTCCGTCATCGCTGGGTGAGCTATTTATATTAAAGTTCTTGCTCTACCCACATGCACTTCTTTCGACCGCAACAGACTTACCCGGCGTCATGGCACCCACAGACGGAGTACCGCTTCACCGGTCGAGCTAGCTGCTTGCAAGAGATTAAAACCCTTAACAAAAGGTCCTAACTCTTGCAATAATGAGCACTGCAGTTAGAACACTTGGATGGGTGTCACAATATCATCACCATGTTCATGTTCCTCTGAAATAGAAACTGACAAAATGAATTATAATGCGGTGAGAGGCCTGGCCTCCGAACCTCACCGCCAATAACGTACCACGACACCTGACTCCAACATCAGTCATCCCAGTGAACACGAGAATGACAAGAGTCTGCAGGAGTGCATCGACTAAAGTCGATATCAGTCCTCCAAACTCCACAAAAAAATATGTATATAATTAAGATACATGAATAATAGCAATCAAAATTAAATTCAAAATATTTTTTGGAAACAAAATATTTTTGAAAAAATGCCAAAGGGAACATTAAGAGCCCAAGGGCATTCCGATAGAGACTAAGTGTGGACAAAATCCAAATTTTTAGAGCTACTCTACCGGAATAATAATCCATGTATCCAACAGTAATTCTACAGTAACAGAATATAAAAAAACTACCTATATATGAGGATGTTGTCAATGTAAACAACGTTATTGTAAACAAGACATCAGACACACAAAAAAGGTCCATAGGCTACCAGATGCAAAGCTAGATCTTCATACGAAGAAAAAACGATACATCGGATAGAAGATGCAAGACTAAACAACCTAACACCCCTAGGGTGAGGATGTAACCCTGGGGAAAAACAAAATATATATTCTGTAATACATGTTAAACTCCCAAGAAATTTAATAAAAAATTTCAATAAAAAATAGCCAAAAAGCTTAAGAGTTCAACAGGAAGGGTTCATGGAAGGATAGGGAAGGAATACTTAACAAACAGTGGAATAATCATTAACAAAAATTATGACGTCAGGCATATGTCTTTAAATTGGGAAACATAAAATAATTTTATAAATATTATAAAGTTACAGCCCTGAACGTCTAAAACCACCGTTGAACACTTCCTTCATCCAATAACAGCCTTGTATCCACCAATTCTTGCACTGATTTGTGTCTGGCATCCTCAAAAAAGGAGATTTTAAAGCACAGATGTCAGTTCATTGTTGCTGACTTAGGGCCAAACAAAGAATGATGTTTGCACCAATTCCGATCACTTCCTGACGGCTGCGCATGCGCAGATAGTAAATGTATGGAGGGCCAGATAGGACTTTTAATTTTCGGTTTTGCAAGCAAATTTTGTGGATTGGGGGGGTTCAAAATTTGTGTTTGGCCCTTGATAACTTTGAGTTAGCACCAGCTAGTCTGGGCCATCGGGTTATAGTGTAAAAATTTGATGGTTCATGAATGGCAACAAGGAACCTTTTTTCATCTAGCTCGTATGAAATATCCATAAGACAAACATACTTACACCTTCTGACGTGAAAATGAGCGGCAAATATAAAGTTATGCTGTACCCTCAGGACAAAAGACAACTAGAATTATCACCTTGGGGTGATTAATACACTTAATTGACTCATGCGACACTGCTTGGTTGAAGGTCCTCACCTTGCCAGTACAGTGGAACCTTGTTAATTGAATAGCCACTTTGCCAGTGAAAATTATTCAATTAACAGGGGTATTCAATTAACAGGGATTTGGTTATTTTCCTGTATTCTAGAGATGAACTCAGCATTTATTCTATTATATCTTGTTTTACTGAGCTCATGAAGCTTGGTCAAACAAGATATAATAGATTAAACACCCGAGGGCAAAAAGATCAATAAACAAGGGGACTTTGGTGATTGTCAAGATAATTTCTCGACATATAGCAAGATTTTTTTGCAATTAACAGGAGTATACCGGTTCTCTATAACCCATATGCAATTAACAGGTCAAATTTGTACTGAGGGTATGGGAAATGGTTTTGTGTTTGGAAGTTCTATTCAATTAACAGGGATATACAATTGAGAGATATTCAATTAAGTGGGCTCCAGTGTATCAGAGGTATCACATTCTATCTGATACTGCCTAGCTGACTTGTACGACACTGCTTGGTGAAAGCCCTCAATGAGGTGCAATAATGCACACCCCAAAAACCTTACTGTACTGATGATCTTTTTCTTAAATACCTGCCCTCAGGTAATAATTAAATAGTATGCCCACTAGATATCAGAATCTGTCAAATCCATTTTGGATGAAAGCAGACAACAACCTTTTCATTGTAGTTGTTGCTACAAAGTGATGTTTATCTCCATTCCAGACTGGGTGGACTTGATCTACCTCACCATCTTGGTGTATCTGACATAAATCTAATGTAGGTTTCATAAAATTCGTTGGGAAGTTAAAAAAGTTATAGTAATTTATATATTTTTTATACTTACCAATGACCCAGACTTAGCTGGTGCTAACTCTAACAAAACCAGGGCCAAACACAAATTTTGCCCCCCAATCCCCAAAATTTGCATCCAAAACAAAAAGAAATCATGTCCTAAAGGACCTCCATACTACGCCTCTACTGCGCATGCGCAGTGACGCAGTCGTCCCGAAATTGGCGCCAATTATCATTCTTACTGGCAGTGCCTGGTCAGCGCTATGTACTCAGCGGGGAGGCAAGAGTTCCCAACTCCAGGGAGGGCCATCCCCGTCTGGGTCATTGGTAAGTATAAAAAATATATAAATTACTATAAATTTTTTAACATTTTTATACTGTACCAATGACCCAGACTTAGCTGAATAGTAAACAGGCTGGAGGGCCTAGGACATAGAGGAAAATCCAATAAGCTCAACTATATAGTAAAGAGGTAACCCCTTAAGGAGAAAAGGAGTATTAGGCTTTACATGTATCTTTCTTATTTAATATTAAATTAGAAAGATACACTACCCTTAATAATTGAGCACAATAACATTCATGTTCTCTATTAACATCCAGTATAACCCTTATACTAATTATTTTTAAAGCAAGCCAATAAATAAAGTAGTCCAGAGAATTGAGACTCTTTATAATCATTTAAAAGTGTCCGAGTATTGTATATTAAAGCCCGTTTGACACTTGACATATACAAATGCTTCACACCGAGCTACACTTTAAAAATAAGACATGAATGAATTTAAATATTAATATTACACTTTAAAACCATCCCGGAAGCGACTCAGAAATACTGACTTGGAGGAGGCATTCCCTTGCTTTTCACTATAAAGCAGGTGACCTAAGGGAACACCCGCCCCCCCCCCCCTTCCCCTTGCCCTGGGTCAAATAGCCCAGAGTGAAGAGGGCAGCCGGACGGAGTCACTGCCGGAACAGAAAGCCTGCATAACTATAGTTGCAACTGTTTAGTGGACGACATTCTGAGCAACAGATAACGGACCTAAACAATGCAGGTCTCCAGAAATGGACTCAATATTTCTGAGATAAAAATTCGTAAATGTAGATGGCTGAGACCAATAAGCAGCCTTCATTAAATCTGTAATAGCAACACTATTAGCATAAGCCCAGGAAGTAGAAAGAGCTCTTACTTCATGAGCAGAAATCTTAAGCACAGACTGCTGAGAAGAAGATAAATCTTCATAAGCAGTACGGATAGTTAACTGAATCCATCTAGCAATAGAATGGACTGAAATGTCCTTTCTATTAGGCATCAAAGACAGAAAGCAACGTTTCCGTCCCTTTCTGATAAACTGAGATCTCTGTTTATAGATACGTAGTGCTCTAACAGGACAGAGTAAAGGCCTACGCCCGTCTGAAGACGGAAGAGCCTTAATAACAATAGGTTCCGGATATTTATTAGGAGCCTGATTCTTAGCTAAAAAACCCACATTAGTAGTGAAGGTGATAGTGTTCCCAACACTACAATAATGAGAATCATCCACCGATAGTGCATGAAGCTCACTGACTCTTCTGGCAGAAGAGAAAGCTAAGAGAAAAGCTGTCTTATAAGATAAGAATTTGAAATCTACTGTCCCAAGAGATTCAAATGGCTTTTCCTTCAATTTAAGGAGAACCCAAGCTAAATTCCACTTAGGAATTAATCTAAGAGTTCTGGGTCTATTTATCGAAAAGTTTCTAACCAACTTCGATAAAGAGACATTAGATCCAATTTGTAAACTATCATGATGTGCATAGGAATCAGATAGCATAGATCTATAACCCTTTATAGTAACAGGCTGCAGTTTGATTTCGTCAAACAAGTATACTAGAAAGTTTGCAATGTCTGGTATAGAGGGATCAAATATATCTACAGAATGATCCCTACACCAACGACGAAAAACCTTCCACTTAGCCGCATAGTTTAGCGAAGAGGAGGTCCTCCTACAGTTAGAAATCGCGTCCACTGCTCGTCCTGTAAAGTGCTTGCCATGCAAGAAGGACCGCACAACGGAAAAACGTGAAGGTTGAGACCTTGCGGGTTGTGATGGAGTTGGCGCGATTTCCCCTGCGAAAGAAGATCCTCTCGTGGAGGAAGCTTCCGCGGTAGGTCCCACAACAGACACCTGAGTAGATTTATCCACGGTCTCTGTGGCGACAGAGATGCTACCAACAGAATCTTGCATTGAGATTGTTTTATCTTTAGCAATACTTGTTGAATTAACGGCGCTGGAGGATACGCATATCCTATCATTCCGTCCCAAGGGATCAGCAGAGCGTCTACTGCAAATGCTCTTGGATCCGGACACGGAGACACATACGTCTGCAACTGATTGTTGAGATGTGTCGCAAATAAGTCTATCATTGGCCGTTCCCATTGGTAGCAAATCTGATTGAATACTTGTTTGTTGAGAGTCCACTCCGACGGCAACAAGCGACCCTTTCGTGAAAGGGAGTCTGCTAGCACATTCAGACGACCCGGTATGTGACGGACCGAAAGAAGAACGTGATGTTCTAACGCAAACAGAAGGATTCTTTCCGTTAGATTGAACAACGGAACTGAATGAGTGCCTCCCTGATTCCGTATATACGCCACTACTGTCGTATTGTCGGATAGGATTTGGACATGAGCATCGTGAATAATATCCATCCAGTGACGTAACGCAAGCCAAATTGACATCATTTCCTTGATGTTTATGTGCTTGCACAGGAATTGCGGATCCCAAAGACCCTGGCATCTCGAATCCATTGGGATTAATGATGCACCCCAACCTGTTTGACTGGCATCCGTCATAACGGTAAAACTCGGATCCGGCAACTGCAGCGGAACTCCTTGAGTTAACCACTGAATGTTTGCCCAAGTCTGAATCTCTTGTTTCACTTGATCTGACAAGAGAACGTCTACATCGAGTGAATGAATTTTCACACTCCAATTCTGAGTCAGGAAAATTTGAAGAGGACGTGTGCGTAGCCGCCCCATCGAAATGAGATCCGCGGCGGCTCCGCACAGACCTATCAGTCTCATAAATTCTCTCGCCGTGACTTTGTCTGCGTGCAGACAATAGCGAGCGTAACAACTGACTAATTTCGCTCTGGTTAACGGCAGATGAACGAGATTGTTGTGCGTCTCGAAGCTCATTCCCAGATGAGTGAATGACTTGGACGGCACCAGATCCGACTTCTCCTCGTTTACTATAAAACCGAGACGTCGGAGCAATAGAAGAAGATTCTGAACATCGTTCTGAAGCGTTAACTCGTTGCCGTACCACTGAAGAATGTCGTCCAGGTAGGCCGACGTTACCGCAGACGAATGAGCTCGGAAGTAGATCATTACCGAGTTCATTACCCGAGTGAAAGCCCAGGGTGCTAGATTCAATCCGAAGCACATCGCCCGGAATTGATACACCACTCCCAGGACTGCAAAGCGTAGATACTTTCGGAATGTCGGATGTACCATGACGTGAAAGTACGCATCTTTGAGATCTATGCTCGTTGCATAATCGTTCACCCGAATACTCGCTCTGACCGATCGAATCGTCTCCATATAAAACTTCGGAGCGACGATCAGCTTGTTTATCCAGCTCAAATCTATGACTGGACGGAACGAGCCGTCTGGTTTCGGAACCAGAAACAGATGGCTGTAGAATCCCAGAGATTCCTGGTTTTCTACGACCTCTACCGCGTTCTTCATTAAAAGAGACTGCACCTCTGATAACAGAGCATCTCTTTTCTGTGGATTTGACGGAAGATGAGTCCACTTTGGACTTCGAGTTAATGGAGGCTTTCGTTTGAAGGATATCTTTAGACCTTCCGAAGTCACTCCTCTCACCCAAGGGTCGTCCGTAATCGACGCCCACTCTTGTGAAAAACTCGACAACCTTCCGCCAACCGGAACGCGATAGAGGTTTAAGCCATCACCTCCTGGACCTGCGAGGCCTGCGGTAGGAGAAACCACGTCTTCCACGACCCGCACCTCGCCTCGTCGACCTCGGGGCATCCGACCGATTGTCCCGGCCAGAAGGACGTCCCGAACGAGAGTCGCTATCCTGACGGTCTCTCGAATAAGACCAAGAGGACGCACCGGAACCTCTATAGGAACCTCTCTTGGGCGCATTAGACCCAGAAGTGCCTGTCTTATTCGTGTCTGCTGTATCCGACTTCTTAGGAGCCGATCTGAACAACAGAGAATCATTAGCTTTCTTTTTAATTTTATCATAAATAGCGGAAAGCTTGCCGTCAAAGAGAAGTTCTCCTGAGACCGAAGCGACTCTAAGAGAGTTCTTCACCTTAGAATCCACTAGTGTGGATGTAGCTAGGGCTGCGTCACGTCTAACCAACTCCAGATTTGCCACTGAAAGGGCGGAGTTACACATGGAATAAGCTACTGCCCTTGAAAGAAGTCTTAAAGAGGATTGTATATCCTGAAACTCTTCCCCTTGAAGGCGCAGTGATAACGCCTTAGTAAGGTGATCTGCGTAAGATAAGGCATCTAAATTGGCTCTGTTAGACGCAATAGCTGTTTCCAACACCGCAGTTGGAATAGAAGCTGACGACGGTAATGATAGCTCTAAGTCTTCCGCCTCATCGTCCATACGCAGAGGAACTCTCGGTATACCCTGTCCTGCCGTATCGAATTTATTCCTTGCATTAATGAAAGGCAGGTTGAGAGTATTAGCGGACAAGAAACCTGCTTTCCCCATCCTGGAAGAAAGTTTAAATATAGCGTCGTTCAATAATTCAAATGTTCTAGCAACATTATTGGACTGCGACGGAAACTCGGGAGCGATGTCCCTGAACCACTCAAAAAATTCAGAGTCCAATGACGCTATAATTCTCTTGTCCGGAAGCGCAGCAGTCTGGCCCGACGGAACAACTTGAGGGAGAAAGTGCCGGATGAAGTCCACGGCAGCTTTATGTTGTTCCGAAAGGGATAGCTCCAAGTCATCCGTATCCCTTTCACCATCCGGTCGGACCTCACGATGTTCCCGGTCGTCCGCCCCCGATGCTTCGGCGGAGCGTACCGACCCAGCGCCGTCGGATAATTCTCGATCCGACACCGTTTCTGTCGGCTGCTGGGATGCTGCGATAAGCTGTGCTATCTGCACAAGAATGTCCGGCGTCGAGACCTGCGGAGGCGCAGTCTTTCGCTGCTTCGCCGAGGGCAGCTCCGCATCAGATGGCTCCCGCATACTTTTCCTATGCGAACGTCCGGAGTCCATCGGTCTCGAATCCCTGGCTGCCGGATGGTGTGACCTGGTCGCCGAAGAATCCTTCATCGGCGAAGCTGGTAATATATCGGCGGTCACTCAGCCAAGGTGCGGTCGTGTGCGCTGACGAGAAGAGGAAGCCTTAACAGTCTCTGCGGACTGCTTATACAACGGAGCGTCCCGAGCGACGGACGTATGCTCCGCTAAAGACACATTTTGTACCACAACATCTGGTCCCAGATGTTGTTGTACGAGAGAGGGACCTCTCTCGCTCGCGGCCCGGCTGGACCTGGATGAGCTAGGAACTGGACTAAAAGGCTTCCTCCGTTCTCGCTTACTATCCGCCGTCACTGGGTGTGCATCTATTATGTTTATAGTGCTCGCATCACCCAAAATTTCCTCTTGGACCGCATCGGACGAACCCGGCTGCCGAACCATTCGGTGAATGGACGCTACACCGGGCGAGCTAGCGGACGTCATTTGTCTAATCTCCATGAGCACTTTTGCCGCTAGCTCTGAATTCATTTGTGACGACGGACGCACACTTGAAGAAGATAACATGGAAACATCACCCTGTTCTGGTTCCTCTGAAATAGAAACTGAGAGAGTAGAGTGACCTTGCGGAGAAAGAGCCGGCATCGCTCTTTCTCCAGAAACAACATATCGTGACACACGTTTCCAATGTTTTTCATCCCAATGTTCACATATAGGACAGGGATTAATGTGAGAACACTGACTACAATTAATACAATGATCATGAAAGTCAGAGGAAGATTTCTTCCTATTACAATTTGAACAACGTCCCTTCATTGTGAAAGAACAACAATAAGTCCTAGTTACTCGCAAAAACCCCTGTCACAAAGATACATAATAACATGATCCATTAATAAATGAAAAAACAATTGCAAAACAAAATAATTTTGAAAAAATATTTTTTCAGAGAAGCCCAAGTTGCTGAAAAGTAACGTTGAGCCCCGATGGCAAAGTGTGGTCAAAAATTTTAAATTTATATAAAATAATTAATGAGACACTTTCGGATAATATAAATGTATCTTATAATGAGATAAACTACCACAAAGGCAAACAGCCCCCCTCAAAAAAGGCTGTTGCCAATGAAAACAAACAGTGTAAACACACTAGAAAACATGACTCCAGGCACTGAAAAAACTGGCCCGGAATCAGTCATCAATTACACTCTATCTGATGCAAAACAGAGACTCCCAGGGGAGAATCTGTAGAACATCAGATGGAAGATGCAGAACACAAACGTTATACACCCATGGGTGAAAACGTAACTATGGGGAAAATAACAGAAAACATTCTGTAACCAAGCAACTCTCCCAGGAAATTTTAGAAATAAAATTTCTCAAAAATATGCCAAAAGCATGGGAGAATAGCAAGGGGGGACTTTTGAAGGCTAGGGGAGAGGAAACACTGAATGAGCAGTGCAACAATTAGCAAGAATGACAACAAGAGGCCCATGCCTCGAAAATAGGCAACTTAACATAATTTCATCAAAAAATTTTAAGTACAGCCCTAATTATTTTTTGCCACTTCTTTTTCCTCTCCTCCTTCTATCCTCCTTAGAATCACATTTTCTCCAAAAATTACGTGTCTGGCATCCTTTAAACTGAGATTTATAAGCACAAAGATCAGTGAGATGTTGACTGATGAAGGGCCAAACAGAGAAAGAATGATAATTGGCGCCAATTTCGGGACGACTGCGTCACTGCGCATGCGCAGTAGAGGCGTAGTATGGAGGTCCTTTAGGACATGATTTCTTTTTGTTTTGGATGCAAATTTTGGGGATTGGGGGGCAAAATTTGTGTTTGGCCCTGGTTTTGTTAGAGTTAGCACCAGCTAAGTCTGGGTCATTGGTACAGTATAAAAATATGAACTGATGTGTTTGCTCAATGATGAAGATGTAAAAAATCTTAATTAATTGATGGTTTGTGGATTTTGACCACATTTTCTAATGTGAAGTGGAAGAGGAGAACACAATTCTCACCCAGTCTAGTTTTTTGACTTTGTTGTATCACACTGCATGTATTTTGCCAGTATCGGCAGTATCACACACTATCTGATACCACAGGAAGATGTGATGACTGAATTGTGTCTGTATCAATGATAGGTACATAATAAAAATATAGTTCTTTGTGCATTGGCTTCACTGGTAAGCACCCATAGAAGTATTTAATGTATGAAAATATTTAATTCATATAGAAATAAATATTAAAAAAATGGTGATACTGATTTTGGAAACTTGTGTTAGGTGATGGGTTGAATGATTCTGGTTCCTGTAAATGACACAAGACTCACTATCTCCACTGGAGACAGCACACCTATTGAATTCAAATAGTTTCTTTTTTATACATCATTTTATTTTTGTTACTGTGGAAGAAATTCTCAACAGCAATTGATGAATATGTATGCTGGAGACTTTCAGTAGGAAGATGAATGTTGAAGGGGTTAGAATATTCTGCTGCTTAAATAATAAGCTGTTTCTTCTTAACAGGATTTATAGAGACATCTAAAGAGAATAATCTTGTGAAACAAAGGTCTACAGGCAATAAAAAATACAGAAAACGAAAATAAAAGGATGAAAAAATATGATTAGTCAAAGGGAGATAATTTATAATTTTCCAGAACCACATCTGAATACAGTTTTGGTATATGATGTATGGACTACATACGAGACAATTGTTAACTTTGTGGACTACATATTATCAAAGGAAAATAAATGCAAAGTGGGGTATTTTTCTTAAAGCTAGGCTGAATAAAAAAAATACATTGTTTCATAAACACTGTCAGTTCCTTGGAAAAAGTGTGTGACAAACATTTTTTTCCAATCTGGAAATAAACAAAATTATTACCTGGAGCTCTTTCAAATTTCAAACTTGAAGCATCTAGTAATTATTCAATGTGTTATTTTCCAATAATCATTACCAGTATTGAAAAATAAAGACATTTTGTATCATTTTGAGGGCTAATATTTTTATTAACATTTAGTATGAATAGATTCCAATTTGCCCCTCACCCATTCAGAATCATTCTAGACAAACTCATATACACCTTTCATCTTTAGAAAAACTATCCCTGGCAATGAAACTCACAGAAAACTTTTCAGATGAGAAACAGATCTGAAATATAAGGGGACACCTCGATATGCCATCCCCTATTGTTCTCAAAATAAGAGAGGGCAGTTGGAGAACAATAGGGATTAATGTATAGTCTGTATCTGATACCTTTGCTGTATAAACATTAGAGGGATGGCATATCAAGGTTAGTCTTTAACCTTGATATGCCATCCTTCTATTGTTTGCACAAGGGGATTCTTTCATGACAACAATTTCTTATTCATTTATATTTTAATTAGTCTGTCCCGTCTGTTCTACTATAGTAGAAATGGTAACAATTAGCATGGAATTTTAACAATAAACATTAAACATACAACATTTTAAAGTCCAACCATCTTTGCCACACAACTGGCATACTCTACTGGTGATTTGAGTCCTAATAACAGTTTTTGCTTCTCGTTTTCAATGTTTTCAATGTTTGCATCCACACGTCGATATTTTCTGCGCTTCGGTGGGAGTCTACCTCCTGATGCTAGTTGGAGTAGCATTGCCTCCACAAATGCCTGTTCATTTTTAATCATGTCTATAAATTTATAAATATTTGGGTGACTTGCTCCCAGTTTTTTAAGTTTTCCATGCCAGCCTTCAAGGTGGTTTGTTGTTCTCGGACCATCGGTCTCAAAATGATTCCACATTGCTCTAACTCCACTCTTCACCCACTGTTCAGTCACATAATCACAAAATTTAACAACTTTCTGATTTTATCCGGAACTTATAGCCACTGTGAACTAAATTGTTGCCTCCACGTTGATCTGGAATAAATCTAACGTCAACTAGAGCATTTGCCATTATGGAATGTGCATGGAATTTTAAATTTCTCCAGCATATATATACCCTACATACTAATATGTAATCAGTTAACAAGATACAAATGATCAAAAAAATAAATAACAAATAATCACATAGTTGGATGAAATCAATTAACGCTCACAGTCAAAACATGCGTATATACTTGCTTGATACAAACTATAACAGACTGCCTGAACATTAATCCCCTTGTATAAACATTAGAGGGATGGTATATCAAGGTTAAACTAAAAATATAACTCTGAAACAAGAAGTCAGAAATTACGTACATAACTTTTCACCGCTTTGTTTGACTAACAAAAGTCCTGAGCGAAAGACATATGGACCGAATTAATCAGGAACATGTGTCTGTGTTTCCGTAAAGATTTTAGATGCATGTGTAGCTTAGGATACAAAACTAGAGGCCCTAAAAGAGCCTGTAAGCACTCACCTGGAACTACCTATAAAAATGTGATTTCCAATAGGCTTTCCATGGTAACTATGAGCTGCAATTGTGGCCATGTTTGCAACATTACATCAACATTACATGAGGATCATTGATAGGTGTCCCAGTCCTCAATCCTGTGAAGCTTCAAAACATTCGACTTTGTAGTTTCAGAGGGGAACATTTTTGCAAAATCCATTAATCAGAATCAGAGAATGTCTCTGGTGGCCATATTTTCCAACCAATGGGAACAAAAAAAGGATTGTTTGTAGAGGGCCTCTTATAGACCATTCCTGCAATGCTTGGATCATGTCGGCTCAGTAGTTTCAGAGAAGAAGATGAAAATGTGATAGGGTTTCTATAGTAACTATAAGCCGCAAGTGAGGCCATGTTTGCAACACGATCAACATTAAATGAGGATCATTGTTAGAGGGTGTCCCAGTCATCAACCATGCAAAGTTTCAAAACATTTGGCCCTGTGGTTTCAGAGAAGAAGATTTTTCAAAATTCACCAATCAGAATCAAAGGATGCTTCTGGCAGCCATGTTTTTCAATGCACGGTAACAAAAATGAGGAGCATTTGTAGAAGACCTCCCATAGACTATCTCTGCCAAGTTTGGTTCATGTCGGCTCAGTAGTTCCAGAGAAGAAGATGAAAATGTGATTTCCCATAGGGTTTCTACAGTAACTTGTAGCCGCAATTGTGACCATGTTTACATCCCGATCAACATTAAATGAGGATCGTTGGTAGAGGGGGTCCCAGTCATCATTTATGTGAAGTATCAAAACAATTGGCCTGGCAGTTTCAGAGGAGAAGATTTTTGAAAATCCACCAACCGGAATCAAAGAATGCCTCTGGCAGCCATGTTTTTTCAACCCACAGGAACTAAATGAGGATCGTTTATAGAGGACAACCCATAGACCATTCCTGCAAGTTTGGTTCATGTTGGCTCAGTAGTTCCGGAGAAGAAAATGAAAATGTGATTTCCCATACGGTTTCCATAGTAACTATAAGCCGCAATTGAAGCCATGTTTGCAACTTGATCAACATTAAATGAGGATCGTTGGTAAAGGGGGTCCCAGTCATCAACCATGAAAAGTTTCAAAACATTTAGCCCTATAGTTTCAGAGAAGATTTTTCAAAATCCACCAATCAGGATCAAAGAATGTCTCTGGCAGCCATGTTTTCAAACCCATTGGAACAAAATGAGGATCAATTGTAGAGGAACTCCCATAGACTATTCCTGCCAGGTTTGGTTCACGTCGGCTCAGTAGTTCCAGAGAAGAAGATCAAAATGTAATTTCCCATAGTAATGGTAAGGCACAATTGCAGCCATGTTTGTATGCCGATCAACATTAAATGAGGATCGTTGCTAGAAGTGGTCCCAGTCATCATTTATGTGAAGTTTCAAAACATTTGGCCTGGTGGTTTCAGAGGAGAAGATTTTTGAAAATCCACCAACCAGAATCAAAGAATGCCTCTGGAAGCCACATTTTTCATCCGCCGGGAACAAAATGAGGATCGTTTGTAGAGGACCTCCCATAGACCAGTCCTGACACGTTTGGTTCACACCAGCTCAGTGGTTACAGAGAAGATGAAAATGTGAAAAGTTTATGGATGCCGGACGACGGATGACAGACGTCAAGTGATGTGAAAAGCTCACATGGCCTTTTAGGCCAGGTGAGATAAAAAGGGAATCCCCAAAGTTTTGAAAGTAACATGTTCAATGAAGATGTCTTTGTTAGTAACTGCTTGCACCTGACTCATAATTATTTTCTTTCATGGATGATTTGTTCATTTGTGAAGATGATGACACTAAACAATATTGTGTTTGAACAAATTTTTACATGTGGAATGGGAGATGAAGAAGACCTGTCAAGACCCATTTTTTCCGAATCCACAAAGGAGCCTATACAGAGCTGATTTTCTGTCTGGTTTGAGTGATGACAGTGGGAAGTAATTAATTTTGTTGGGATTTTTGTTTCTATGTCAAGTAAAATCAGGTCCGAGAAAAATTTTCTTTTTCTTTTTTTCTTTTAATTCTGAGGTAAAATATTCATGGAAAAAAACATTTGGAAACTGGATATAAATACTAGTAAAAAATACCCACCCTCTTTATATACGAGTTGTCCATGTCTGAAAAACAAGGCATTTTATTATATCGCCACACCACAGCTGTAGTAACAAAAATTAGCATGAAGTATAATACTGACTGGTTGTGAACTCTATGTTCAATAGAATGGTTGAAAGAATTCCACAAAGGAAGAGAGAATACAGGAATAATGTACTTACATTTAAAACCTTAATTTCTTCTCCATGGTCAGAATTTATCTCTTTGATTTTTTCTGTATGTTGCTCATGGAGTGCTGTAATTTGCTGATTATGAAATTTTTCATGATCTGAAAATACACAAAAAAACTTCATATTATTCTAACAACAATTAATACACTGCATGTTTCTGAACAACAGAACTAATAACAGGAAAATAGCTGATCATGTCAATGTTAACTGTGAGGCCCTTTTATGTCAAATTCAACTGCAATATTCTTATTCATACAAATATAGCCAACCAGCAATGTTCCTGTCCCAAGGATGGTGAGGAGAAAGGCAAACAGCTTTATAGATGGATGACAAGCAGATGTGCAAACAAGGACCAGAGTGACTATTTTGGCTCCATGAATTCTACTCAACAATTATCTACAACACTTAGCTTGTACATAAATAGAGATTATTCGGCGGCGAGAGTAATCCGACGATCTGACCTCATCAACTCAACGGAATATGACAAACCAGATCACTTTACTGTCATAATGATCTGCTTATATATGCCATTACAGAAATTCACCTTTCACACAAGAAATCAATTTAAGGGTAAATAATGTACAATTGTAGCTAGAACTACATTTATTTTCATATAAGCAAAACTTGTAAAATTGTGTGAACTTCCCAAAATAGCATGTCAAAGTTTCCAAAGTTGACAGTATTCAGCATTTCATTCTTCTACATCAGAGTGAGATTCACACATTAAAATATCAATAAAGTAAGAAAACAGATATTTTATTGTATTTAACAGAGGTTAGTACCTCTAAAATTTGGTTAAGAACAATATTAGAAATTCATGTTATTTGATAGTGTTTATTTACAGAAATGAAGCATACCTAGAAATGGTTGATAACCTGGGCAGGCTGGATTGACGTTCTCCAGTGCCATCGTTGTGAGACCAACCATCTGATATGGAATCGGAAAACCACTCAATGTGATGCAGCGATCAGGATTTGATGGGTGAAAAACGCAGCGTATCATTGATAGGTATATATTAAAACCAGATATTTTTCAGGTGAATGAAGCTGTATTTTTCCAGGTCCCTACTCTTCGGACACAAGCCAGAAAGTTAAAAAATTTATAGTAATTTATATATTTTTTATACTTACCAATGACCCAGACATAGCTGGTGCTAACTCTTAAAATATAGGGCCAAACACAAATTTTGCCCCCCAATCCCCAAAATTTGCATCTAAAACTAAAGAAAACATGTCCTGAAAGGCCCTCCACACTTCGCCCCTACTGCGCATGCGCAGTGTCAAGGACGTTCCGAAATTGGCGCCATTAATCATTCTAATAACCAGTGCCTGGTAAGCGCTATGTACTCAGCGGGGAGGCAAGAGTTCCCAACTCCTGGGAGGGCCATCCCCGTCTGGGTCATTGGTAAGTATAAAAAATATATAAATTACTATAAATTTTTTAACATTTTTATACTGTACCAATGACCCAGACATAGCTGAATAGTAAAAAGGCTGGAGGGCCAAAGACATAGAGCAAAATGGAATACGCTCAATAAAATAAAATAGAGTCATCCCCTGTAGGGAAAAGAAGTAATAGGCCTTACATGTATCTTTCTTATTTATGATAAATTAGAAAGATACAACACCTTCCAAAATTGAGCTTCATACATCCATGTACTCTATTAATATCCAATATAATCCTTATACTAATAATTTTTAAAGTAAGCCAATAATAAAGTAAGTCTAGAGAATAGAGACTCTTATACTCCTAAAAGTGTCTGAGAATTGCATAATCATGTCCGTTGACATATGCAATATTCAAAAGCTATACTTTAAAAACTAAGACTTGAATGAATTTTAAAAACTTAAACTTCTCACTAAACAACCATCCCAATAACAGCTCAGAATTACTAACTCCGGAGGAGGTATCCCCTTGTTTTCATAGTAAAACAGGTGACCCAAGGGAACACCCTCCCCCCCCCCCCCCCTTTTTCTTGCCCTGGGTCAAATAGCCCAGAGCGAAGAGGGCAGCCGAACGGAGACACTGCCGAAACAGACAGCCTACCTAGCTATAGTAGCAACTGTTAAGTGAATGACATTCTGAGCAGTAGATAATAGACCTAACAAAAGAGGCCTCCAGAAATTGACTCAATATTTCTAAGATAAAATTCATGAATGTGGATGGCTGAGCGCAATGAGCGGCCTTCAAAAATCTATAATAGCGACACTATTCATGTAAGCCCAAGAAGTAGAAGAACTCTTACTTCATGAGCCGAAATCTTAAGCACAACTGCTAAGTCAATCATATACCATAAGCAGTACCGATAGTTAATAGAATCCATTAACAATAAAATGGAGCGTAACATCCTTCTACTAGACATCAAAGACAGAAGAAGCTTACGCCCTTGTAATAAACAGATATCTGTTTATAAATACATAAACTGTACCCGGAAAGAGTAAAGGCCTATGCCCATACGAAGACGGAAGGACCTTAAAATAATAGGTTCCGGATAATAGGAGCCTAACTCTTATGCAACAATCCAACCTAAATAGTAACGGAAGTATTGATTCCGAAACTATGAAAGTGAAAATCATCCATCGATAGTGCATGAAACTCACTGACTCTACAGTAAAAGAGAAACCAACAGAATTACTGTCTAAAAGGTCAGAATTTGAAAACTACTGTTTCCAGAGGCTCAAATGATTACTTAGCTAAATAAGAACCGAAGTTAAAATCCGTATAGGAATTTAATCTAAAGATTCTAAGTCTATTTATCAAAAAGTTACTAACTGACTTAGATAAAGAGACAAAAGACTCAATTGTAAACTATCGTAGAGTGCATAGGTATGAGGTAACATAAACCTATAACCTAAATAATAACAGGCTGCAGTAGATCTTGTGAAACAAGTATACTAAAAAATAGCAATGAGTAGTATGGAGGGATCAACAATATGAACATAATGATCCCTACACCACGACGGAAGAGCCTCCACTTTAGTCGCATAGAATAGCGAAGAAGAGGATCTCCTATAGTAAGAAATCGCGTCCAAAGCTCATCCAGTACAGTGCTTACAATGCAATACGGACCACACAACGGAATACATGAAGGTTGCGACCTTGCTGGTTGTGATAAAGATGACACGATTTACCCAGTGAAAAAAGATCCTCACATAGAGGAAGATTTCACGTTAAGACCCACAGTAGACAAGAGAGTAAATTACTCATGATCTCTGTGAAGATAGAGATGCTATCAACAGAAATGTATTGTGGTTGTTTATCTTAGCAATACCTGCTAAAACAACAGCGCCGGAGGATACGCGTATCCTATCATTCCGTCCTATAGATCAATAGAGCGTTAACACTATTAGCTCAGAGATCTGGACAAGCCAACACATACGTCTGCAATTGATTAGCAAGCTGTGTCATAAATAAATCATCATTGGGCGCTCCCATAGATAGCAAATCTGATTGAATACTTGTTTGTTGAGAGTCCATTCTGACAGCAACAAGCGACCCGTAAGAGAACGGGAGTCCGATAAAACAATCAGACGACCCGGAATATGACGGACCAAAACTGAACTTGGTGTACTATAACCAACAGACGGATTCTTTCCATTAAATTGAATAACGGAAATGAAAGAGTGCCTCCCTGGTTCCGGAGATACGCCACTACTGTCGAATTAAAGGACAGGAATTTGGGCATGCGTTTCTGAATAATGTTCATGCAATGACATAAAGCAAGCCTAAAAAACATTATTCCGCGGAAGTTAAACTGATTGCTAAAAGACTGCGGAACCCAAAGACCCTGGCACTTCGAATCCGTAGGGATCAGTATTATATCCCAATCTGTTTGACTGGCAACCGTCATAACAGCCACACTCGGGTCCGGCAACTGCGGCGGCACTCTCTGAGTCAACCACCGAATGTTTGCCGCAGTCTGAATCTCTTGTAACACTAGATAGACAAGAGAACGTATAAATCGAGCAATTCCTGGATTGCCGGAAAGTTGCCATCGAAGAGAAGCTCCTCCGAGAACGAAGCGACTCTGAGAGAGTTCTTAACCTTACTATCCACGCGTGTGGATGTAGCTAGGGCTGCGTCACATCTAACCAACTCCAATCAGCCACTGAAGGGCGGAGTTATACGTGAACAAACTACTGCCCTCAAAAGAAATTACATTGAGAATAATATCCCGTAAATCTTTTCTTGAAGACGTAATGATAACGCCTCAGTAAGGCGGATTACGTATAATAAAGCGTCTAAGTTAAGTCTACTATACATAATGTCGTTCCCAACATTGAAATTGGAAAAGACATAAACGGCGAAAAAGAATATATGCAGTCTTTAATCACACCGTCTAGATGCATATGAACTCACGGTATGCCCTGCTCTGCCAAAATAAACTATTTGTAAAAATGATAAAATGGCAGAAATGAGCAACGCGGACAAGAAACTAAACTATCATGCTTAGTAGCAGGCTTGTATATATATATATATATATAGCGTCGAAAAATAAAACACATGTTGTAATGACAATATTGGACTGCGTCGGTAAGTCAGGGACAATGTCCCTGTACCGATCGAAAAATCCGAGTCCAATGACGCTATAAGTCTCTTATCCAAGATCGCAGCAATGAAGTCCGAAATAATAATCACTGGAAGATAATGCCAGAAGATATGAAAGGCATCTTCCGATACTACTAAAGGGAAAACTCGAAATCTTTCGAATCCCTTTCGCCATCCTGTCGGACCCTATAAAGCATTCGGTCGTCCGTAGCTGATGCAACCGCGGACCGCACCGACCCAGCACCGTCGGATAATTCCTGATTCGACCGAGAAACTGTCAATTGCTGGGATGCTGCGAAACAACTGTGCTAACTCGGATAGCACGTCCGTCACTGAGGCCTGAGGAGAAGCGGTCTTACGATGCATTGCCGCTGGAAGCTCCGTGATCGTTACCCCGTGCATACTTCCAATATGCGAGCGAACGGAGTGTATAGGCCTCGTGTCCCTTGGCTACCGGATGGCGCGACCTATTCGCCGTGGAATCACTGAATGCCGAAACTGATCGGATACTCGAGGTCACGTAGCCAATGTGCGGTCGTGTGCCCTGCTGTGAGGATGAGGAAGCATTAAAGACAGTCTCTCGGACTGTCAATATAACGGAGCGTCCTGAGCAACGGACATATGCTCCGAATGTAAAATATCTGAACCACAACATGCGGTCCCCTATGTTGTTGGGCGAGAGAGGAACCTCTCTCGCTCACAGCCCGGACGGACCTGGACAAGCCAGGAACCGAACTAACAGGCTTCCTCCGATCTGTCCTCAATCTGCCGTCACTGGGTGAGTACTAAAGTAATTAAAGTGCTCGCATCACCCAAATCTCCTTCCTAGACCGCAACGGACGAACCCGGCAGCCGAACCATTCGATGAATGTACGCTACACCGGGTGAGCTAGCGAATGTCACTCCGTAAGCGATAGACATATTCCATGAGCACTTATTGCCGCTAACTCTTCATTAACTATGACGACAGAGGCACACTTTTGAAAGACATCTCCATAACTCTTCGAACAAGAAACCAGAAATGCTTGGATAGCAAGCATAAAATAATAATATATATAGCGTCGTTCAATAATTTGAAAGTTTGTGTGACATTATTGGACTATGTCGGAACTGAGGGACGATGTCCCTGAACCGAACCAAAAATTTCTAAGTCCACCGACGCTATCAGTTTCTTATCCGGCATCGCAGCATATGTTGTTCTGAAAGGGAAAGCTTGAAATCCTCCGAATCCCTTTCGGTATCCCGTCGGACCGGATGAAACTTTCGGACGTCCGTACCCGCTTCCGCGGAGCGTCCCGACCCAGCATCGTCGGATAAAATATATGCGACAGATTCAGTTGATGCTGGGATGCTGCGATAAACTGTGCTATTAAGGAAAGCACGTCCGTTCCCGAGGCCTGTGCAGTAGCGGACTTACGATGCATTGCCGCCGGAAGCTCCGTGTACGTTGACTCCCGCACACTTCCTATGCGAACGTCCGGAGTCTGCAGGCCTCGTGTCCCCGGCTACCGACCCAGCGCCGTCGGATAATTCTCGATCCGACACCGTTTCTGTCGGCTGCTGGGATGCTGCGATAAGCTGTGCTATGTGCACAAGAATGTCCGGCGTCGAGACCTGCGGAGGCGCAGTCTTTCGCTGCTTCGCCGAGGGCAGCTCCGCATCAGATGGCTCCCGCATACTTTTCCTATGCGAACGTCCGGAGTCCATCGGTCTCGAATCCCTGGCTGCCGGATGGTGTGACCTGGTCGCCGAAGAATCCTTGATCGGCGAAGCTGGTAATATATCGGCGGTCACGCAGCCAAGGTGCGGTCGTGTGCGCTGACGAGAAGAGGAAGCCTTAGCAGTCTCAGCGGACTGCCTATACAACGGAGCGTCCCGAGCGACGGACGTATGCTCCGCTTGCGACACATTTTGTACCACAACATCTGGGGCCAGATGTTGTTGAACGAGAGAGGGGCCTCTCTCGCTTGCCGTCCGGATGGACCGGAACGAGCTATGAACCGGACTAAAAGCTTCCTCCGTTCTCCCTCCGATCCGCCGTCACTGGGTGTGCATTAAGTTAATTTTATAGTGCTCGCATCACCCCAAAATTCCTTCTAGACCGCAACGGACGAACCCGGCTGCCGAACCATTCGGTGAATGGACGCTACACCGGGCGAGCTAGCGGACGTCAAAGGCCGTCGAACCTACTAGGGTCCTCTTAGGCAATTGGCGTATTACATGAGCACTTTTCCGCTAGCCCTTCATTAATTGTGACGACGGAGGCACACTGTTGGAAGACATCACAGATACATCACCCTAATCTTGATCGTCTGAAATAGAAATTGATAAAGTAGAGTGACCCTGCAGGGAAAGGACCGGAGTGTCCAAATCCCCAACAACATACCGTGACATACGCTTCCCATATTGTCATCGAAATCATACGATACAGAACAGGAGTTAATGCGAGTACACTGACCACATATAGAATGATAATAAAGTCAGAGGAAGACTTCCTCTTAAAACAATTGATCAATATCCTTTCAATGTGAAAAGAAAACAAGTCCTGGTACTCGCACTAACCCCTGGCAATCAAAATACATAATAATAATATGATCCATTAATATAGAAAAAATAACTGAAATCAAAATATTTTGAAAAAATATTTTTTCAGAACAGCCCAAGTTTCTGAAAAGTAACGTTGAGCCCCAATGGATCCCAAGCCTAAGTGTGGACAAAAATTTTAAAAATATTTTAAACAATTTATTCAACACTTACGAACAATAATAATGTATCTAGTTATGATTAAAATAACATAAAGATATTATTTTTTTAGAAATCCCCCCCTCACACAGAGGGCTGTTGTAAATGTAAACAATGAGTGTAAAAACACTAAAATAAGACTCCAGGCACCCAGGCCCGAAATCAGTTACCAAAAATACACCATCTGATGCAAAACAGAGACTTTCAGGGAAGAAACTGCAGAACATCAGATGGTAGATGCAGAACACAACGCCTAACCACCCGTAGGTGAAGACGTAAACATGGGGAAAGAACAGAATTCATTCTGTTATTCAGCTAAAACTCCCAAGAAATTTTAGTAATAATAATTACAGAAACTATGCCAAAAGCATGGGAGAATAGCAAGGGGGAACTTAAAGGACAGGGAGAGAGGAAAACACTTGAAAAAACAGTGTAACTAAATAATCAGAATGACAACAAAATGGCTGCTGCCTTGAAAATAGGTAACTTAACATAATTTCATTAAAAAATTTTAAGTTACAGCCCTGATAATATTCTGTCACACATTCTTTTCCTCTCCTCCTTCTCTATCCTCCTTAGAATCACCATTTCACTAATATTTATGTGTCTGGCATCATTTAAACTGAGATTTAAAAGCACAAAGATCAGTCAGATGTTAACTGATGAAGGGCCAAACTTAGAATGATTAATGGCGCCAATTTCGGAACGTCCTTGACACTGCGCATGCGCAGTAGGGGCGAAGTGTGGAGGGCCTTTCAGGACATGTTTTCTTTAGTTTTAGATGCAAATTTTGGGGATTGGGAGGCAAAATTTGTGTTTGGCCCTATATTTTAAGAGTTAGCACCAGCTATGTCTGGGTCATTGGTACAGTATAAAAATATAAGCAGACTGTCATCTGCAAAATGAGGTGCCCAGAGTGTGAATTTAGTGATGCTACCCTGCACAGAAGGGTAGCATCACTAAATTTACCCTCTGTGAACCTCAATCTAAATCAGGGGCTCAAAACTAAACAGATAGAGGTACCCAGAGGATAAATTGGCCCACTGTATGATATAGCATTATCAAATTCACCCTCTGGGGACCTCATTCTGCAAATGTCAGATTGCTTATTTTCAGGCCTGTTCGGACAGAAAAAAAATCCAAAAATTTCAAGCATTTTCCAATACCTTTGTCTACACATTTTAAGCAGCTGCTAGTTTATTATGTATAATACAGAGGAACCCTGCTAATGGAATAGTCACCTGAACCAGTGGAAATTATTCAATTAACAGGAGTATTCAATTAACAGGGATCAAGTCTCTTTCATGTACCCTAGAGATAAACTGAGCATTAATATTCAATTATATTTTGTTTGACAGACCTAATGGAGCTCTGTCACACACAATATAAAAAATATGTTAAATATCTGTGTTGGATATAGTGAGGCTGATTAAGTCTATAAACAATGGGAATTCAGTGATTAGAAGATTATCAGGGTAATTTCTCGACATATTACAAGAATTATTATTCAATTAACAAAAATTTACTTTATAACCAATACGGAATTAACAGGTCAAATTTTTACTGAAGGTATGTTAAATGAATTTGTGTTTGGAAGTTATATTCAATTAAGATGGTTATTCAATTAAGAAATATCCAATTAAGTGGGCTCTACTTTACTAGTTAACAATTCTTATGCATGTATAACTCCATAAATTAATTTCTAAAAAAATGTTAAAATAGAAAATGGCCTAAATTTTGTGGATGAGGCCATATGCCAAATATGAATTAGCCATGTTGAGAATAGCTGAATATATCATCTGGAAACAAAAAATCACTGAAAATCTAAGGTAAAAAAAGGAAGTAACTCCACAAAGTAATAGAGGGGAATGTCATAGTCGAACCTGGTACAAATCAGCTAACAGGTTCATAAATTTGCAATTTTTGATGTGACAATAGAAGTTCAAATATGGCGTAAGAAACTTTTTTTAACAATCTTCAGTCTACACTGGGGCCATGCAAATCTCAAAATTTCACTGGAATTGTATCAGACAGAGAATTTTGAATCAAACTGAATCTCCAATTGAATCTTACTGTTCACATCAAGTTGTAGATATTTCACCGTCTATTTTGTCAACTGTAAATACATGTATCATCAGTCTCCATTCAAGTATTGTATTCAACAGCATCTGCTTGGGTAAGTCCATCCAAAACCTATTCCAGAACACAATCTCAGTCAGTTTGGAAGACAAACAACATAATTGAACTCTTTTTCTATCATCAGGTGCTGTGTACTGCACATCAATGGTGCACTTGCCTTCAACCATTGTTCGATCTGGTTGTGGCAGGTTAGTCCAGAATGAAATGAAAGTAGTTTTGGAAGCGGGACCTCCTTGAACCCTTCTTCTATCATCAGGAGCCAAAACTATCAAATTTTAACAATTGTATTTTATAGAATTGTATTTTATACCTATAAATATAATTGACCAAAAAAATCATTAGCATTTTAAAAGGTATGGCAATTTGCCAGTTCTTTGAAAATGCTAATGGTTCATTTCAACTCATTTAAAGTCATAATGAGAAAATACAATTCTAGAAAATACAATTGTAAAAGTTTCATAGTATTGGCCCCAGGTTTTCTATGCAGGAGACCTGATGATAGAAGATTTCAAGAGGAGACAATTAGTAGGATTTCGAGAACATCTTGATGATTCGAAAATTTCTGGAAAATGATAAATTTAAATTAATTTTTTATATTTTTTATACTTACCAATGGCCAGACTTAGCTGATGCAAACTCAATAATATCAAGAGCCAAACTCAAATTTTGAACCCACAATCCCCAAAATTTGCATACAATACCGAAATTTGAAAGTCCTATTTGGCCCTCCATACTTTTAGTACTGCGCATGCGCAGTACCCAGGAAGAGACCGGAATTGGAGCCAAGCATCATTCTTCGTAGTTGTGCCTACTAATGTTATAACTCAGCAGGGAGGTATCAGTGCCCACTCATGGGAGGGCCGTCCCCGTCTGGGCCATTGGTGAGTATAAAAAAAAGTTAAAAAATTTATAGTAATTTATATATTTTTTATACTTACCAATGACCCAGACTTAGCTGGTGCTAACTCCACAAAAACCAGGGCCAAACACAAATTTTGCCCCCCAATCCCCAAAATTTGCATCCAAAACAAAAAGAAATCATGTCCTAAAGGACCTCCATAGTACGACTCTACTGCGCATGCGCAGTGACGCAGTCGTCCCGAAATTGGCGCCAAATATCATTCTAACTGGCAGTGCCTGGTCAGCGCTATGTACTCAGCGGGGAGGCAAGAGTTCCCAACTCAGGGAGGGCCATCCCCGTCTGGGTCATTGGTAAGTATAAAAAATATATAAATTACTATAAATTTTTTAACATTTTTATACTGTACCAATGACCCAGACTTAGCTGAATAGTAAACAGGCTGGAGGGCCTAGGACATAGAGGAAAATCCAATAAGCTCAATTATAAAATAAAGAGATAACCCCTTAAGGAGAAAAGGAGTATTAGGCTTTACATGTATCTTTCTTATTTAATATTTAAATTAGAAAGATACACTACCCTTAATAATTGAGCACAATAACATTCATGTTCTCTATTAATATCCAGTATAACCTTTATACTAATTATTATTAAAACAAGCCAATAAATAAAGTAGTCCAGAGAATTGAGACTCTTTATAATCATTTAAAAGTGTCCGAGTATTGTATATTAAAGCCCGTTTGACACTTGACATATACAAATGCTTCACACCGAGCTACACTTTAAAAATAAGACATGAATGAAATTAAACATTAATATTACACTTTAAAACCATCCCGGAAGCGACTCAGAAATACTGTCTTGGAGGAGGCATTCCCTTGCTTTTCACTATAAAGCAGGTGACCTAAGGGAACACCCGCCCCCCCCCTTCCCCTTGCCCTGGGTCAAATAGCCCAGAGCGAAGAGGGCAGCCGGACGGAGTCACTGCCGGAACAGAAAGCCTGCATAACTATAGTTGCAACTGTTTAGTGGACGACATTCTGAGCAACAGATAACGGACCTAAACAATGCAGGTCTCCAGAAATGGACTCAATATTTCTGAGATAAAAATTAGTAAATGTGGATGGCTGAGACCAATAAGCAGCCTTCATTAAATCTGTAATAGCAACACTATTAGCATAAGCCCAGGAAGTAGAAAGAGCTCTTACTTCATGAGCAGAAATCTTAAGCACAGACTGCTGAGAAGAAGATAAATCTTCATACGCAGTACGGATAGTTAACTGAATCCATCTAGCAATAGAATGGACTGAAATGTCCTTTCTATTAGGCATCAAAGACAGAAAGAAACGTTTCCGTCCCTTTCTGATGAACTGAGATCTCTGTTTATAGATACGTAGTGCTCTAACAGGACAGAGTAAAAGCCTACGCCCGTCTGAAGACGGAAGAGCCTTAATAACAATAGGTTCCGGATATTTATTAGGAGCCTGATTCTTAGCTAAAAAACCGACGTTAGTAGTGAAGGTGATAGTGTTCCCAACACTACGATAATGAGAATCATCCACCGATAGTGCATGAAGCTCACTGACTCTTCTGGCAGAAGAGAAAGCTAAGAGAAAAGCTGTCTTATAAGATAAGAATTTGAAATCTACTGTCCCAAGAGGTTCAAATGGCTTTTCCTTCAATTTAAGGAGAACCCAAGCTAAATTCCACTTAGGAATTAATCTAAGAGTTCTGGGTCTATTTATCGAAAAGTTTCTAACCAATTTCGATAAAGAGACATTAGATCCAATTTGTAAACTATCATGATGTGCATAGGTATCAGATAACATAGATCTATAACCCTTTATAGTAACCGGTTGCAGTTTGATTTCGTCAAACAAGTATACTAGAAAGTTAGCAATGTCTGGTATAGAGGGATCAAATATATCAACAGAATGATCCCTACACCAACGACGGAAAACCTTCCACTTAGCCGCATAGTTTAGCGAAGAGGAGGTCCTCCTGCAGTTAGAAATCGCGTCCACTGCTCGTCCTGTAAAGTGCTTGCCATGCAAGAAGGACCGCACAACGGAAAAACGTGAAGGTTGAGACCTTGCGGGTTGTGATGCAGTTGGCGTGATTTCCCCTGCCAAAGAAGATCCTCTCGTGGAGGGAGCTTCCGCGGTAGGTCCCACAACAGACACCTGAGTAGATTTATCCACGGTCTCTGTGGCGACAGAGATGCTACCAACAGAATCTTGCATTGAGATTGTTTTATCTTTAGCAATACTTGTTGAATTAACGGCGCTGGAGGATACGCATATCCTATCATTCCGTCCCAAGGGATCGATAGAGCGTCTACAGCAAATGCTCTTGGATCCGGACACGGGGACACATACGTCTGCAACTGATTGTTGAGATGTGTCGCAAATAAGTCTATCATTGGCCGTTCCCATTGGTAGCAAATCTGATTGAATACTTGTTTGTTGAGAGTCCACTCCGACGGCAACAAGCGACCCTTTCGAGAAAGGGAGTCTGCTAGCACATTCAGACGACCCGGTATGTGACGGACCGAAAGAAGAACGTGATGTTCCAACGCAAACAGAAGGATTCTTTCCGTTAGATTGAACAACGGAACTGAATGAGTGCCTCCCTGATTCCGTATATACGCCACTACTGTCGTATTGTCGGATAGGATTTGGACATGAGCATCGTGAATAATGTCCATCCAGTGACGTAACGCAAGCCAAATTGACATCATTTCCTTGATGTTTATGTGCTTGCACAGGAATTGCGGATCCCAAAGACCCTGGCATCTCGAATCCGTTGGGATTAATGATGCACCCCAACCTGTTTGACTGGCATCCGTCATAATGGTAAAACTCGGATCCGGCAACTGCAGCGGAACTCCTTGAGTTAACCACTGAATGTTTGCCCAAGTCTGAATCTCTTGTTTCACTTGATCTGACAAGAGAACGTCTACATCGAGCGAATGAATTTTCACACTCCAATTCTGAGTCAAGAAAATTTGAAGAGGCCGTGTGCGTAGCCGTCCCATCGGAATGAGATCCGCAGCGGCTCCGCACAGACCTATCAGTCTCATAAATTCTCTCGCTGTGACTTTGTCTGTATTTAGACAATAGCGAGCGTAACAACTGACTAATTTCGCTCTGGTTAACGGCAGACGAACGAGATTGTTGTGCGTCTCGAAGCTCATTCCCAGATGAGTGAATGACTTGGACGGCACCAGATCCGACTTCTCCTCGTTTACTATGAAACCGAGACGTCGGAGCAATAGAAGAAGATTCTGAACATCGTTCTGAAGCGTTAACTCGTTGCCGTACCTCTGAAGAATGTCGTCCAGGTAGGCCGACGTTACCGCAGACGAATGAGCTCGGAAGTAAATCATTACCGAGTTCATTACTCGAGTGAAAGCCCAGGGTGCTAGATTCAATCCGAAGCACATGGCCCGGAACTGATACACCACTCCTAGGACTGCGAAGCGTAGATACTTTCGGAATGTCGGATGTACCATGACGTGAAAGTACGCATCTTTGAGATCTATGCTCGTTGCATAATCGTTCACCCGAATACTCGCTCTGACCGATCGAATCGTCTCCATATAAAACTTCGGAGCGATGATCAGCTTGTTTATCCAGCTCAAATCTATGACTGGACGGAACGAGCCGTCTGGTTTCGGAACCAGAAACAGATGGCTGTAGAATCCCAGCGATTCCTGGTTTTCTACGACCTCTACCGCGTTCTTCATTAAAAGAGACTGCACCTCTGATAGCAGAGCGTCTCTTTTCTGAGGGTTTGACGGAAGATGAGTCCACTTTGGACTTCGAGTTAATGGAGGCTTTCGTTTGAAGGATATCTTTAGACCTTCCGAAGTCACTCCTCTCACCCAAGGGTCGTCCGTAATCGACGCCCACTCTTGAGAAAAACTCGACAACCTTCCGCCAACCGGAACGCGATAGAGGTTTGAGCCATCACCTCCTGGATCTGCGAGGCCTGCGGTAGGAGAAACCACGTCTTCCACGACCCGCACCTCGCCTCGTCGACCTCGGGGCGTCCGACCGATTGTCCCGGCCTGAAGGACGTCCCGAACGAGAGTCGCTATCCTGACGGTCTCTCGAATAAGAGCTAGAGGACGCACCGGAACCTCTATAGGAACCTCTCTTGGGCGGATAAGACCCAGAAGTGCCCGCCTTATTCGTGTCTGCTGAATCCGACCTATATCCTGAAACTCTTTCCCTTGAAGACGCAGTGATAACGCCTTCGTAAGGTGATCTGCGTAAGATAAGGCATCTAAATTGGCTCTGTTAGACGCAATAGCTGTTTCCAACACTGCGGTTGGAATAGAAGCTGACGACGGTAATGATAGCTCTAAGTCTTCCGCCTCGTCGTCCATACGCAGAGGAACTCTCGGTATACCCTGACCTGCCGTGTCGAATTTATTCCTTGCATTAATGAAAGGCAGGTTGAGAGTATTTGCGGACAAGAAGCCTGCTTTCCCTGTCCTGGAAGCAAGTTTAAAAATAGCGTCGTTCAATAATTCAAATGTTCTTGCAACATTATTGGACTGCGACGGAAACTCGGGAGCGATGTCCCTGAACCGCTCGAAAAAATCAGAGTCCAATGACGCTATAATTCTCCTGTCCGGAAGCGCAGCAGTCTGGCCCGACGGAACAACTTGAGGAAGATAGTGCCGGATGAAGTCTACGGCAGCTTTGTGTTGTTCCGAAAGGGATAGCTCCAATTCATCCGTATCCCTTTCACCATCCGGTCGGACCTCCCGATGTTCCCGGTCGTCCGCCCCCGATGCTTCGGCGGAGCGTACCGACCCAGCGCCGTCGGATAATTCTCGATCCGACACCGTCTCTGTCGGCTGCTGGGATGCTGCGATAAGCTGTGCTATCTGCACTAGAATGTCCGACGTCGAGACCTGCGGAGGAGCGGTCTTTCGCTGCTTTGCCGAGGGCAGCTCCGCATCGGATGGCTCCCGCATACTTTTCCTATGCGAACGTCCGGAGTCCATCGGTCTCGAGTCCCTGGCTGCCGGATGGTGTGACCTGGTCGCCGAATAATCCTTCCTCGGCGAAGCTGGCAAGATATCGGAGGTCACGCAGCCAAGGTGCGGTCGTGTGCGCCGGCGAGAAGAGGAAGCCTTAACAGTCTCTGCGGACTGCTTATACAACGGAGCGCCCCGAGCGACGGACGTATGCTCCGCTAAAGACACATTTTGTACCACAACATCTGGTCCCAGATGTTGTTGTACGAGAGAGGGGCCTCTCTCGCTCGCGGCCCGGCTGGACCTAGACGAGCTTGGAACCGGACTAAAAGGCTTCCTCCGTTCTCGTTCACTATCCGCCGTCACTGGGTGTGCATCTATTATTTTTATAGTGCTCGCATCACCCAAAATTTCCTCTTGGACCGCATCGGACGAACCCGGCTGCCGAACCATTCGGTGAATGGACGCTACACCGGGCGAGCTAGCGGACGACATTTGTCTAATCTCCATGAGCACTTTTGCCGCTAGCTCTGTATTTAATTGTGACGACGGACGCACACTTGAAGAAGATAACATGGAAACATCACCCTGTTCTGGTTCCTCTGAAATAGAAACTGAGAGAGTAGAGTGACCTTGTGGAGAAAGAGCCGGCATCGCTCTTTCTCCAGAAACAACATATCGTGACACACGTTTCCAATGTTTCTCATCCCAATGTTCACATACAGGACAGGGATTAATGCGAGAACACTGACTACAATTTATGCAATAATCATGAAAGTCAGAGGAAGATTTCTTCCTATTACAATTTGAACAAGTTCCTTTCATTGTGAAGGAACAACAATAAGTCCTAGTTACTCGCAAAAACCCCTGACACAAAGATACATAATAACATGATCCATTAATAAATGAAAAAACAATTGCAAAACAAAATAATTTTGAAAAAATATTTTTTCAGAGAAGCCCAAGTTGCTGAAAAGTAACGTTGAGCCCCGATGGATCCGATGGCAAAGTGTGGTCAAAAATTTTAAAATTATATAAAATAATTAATGAGACACTTTCGGATAATATAAATGTATCTTATAATGAGATAAACTACCTCAAAGGCAAACAGCCCCCCTCAAAAAAGGCTGTTGCCAATGAAAACAAACAGTGTAAACACAGAAGAAAACATGACTCCAGGCACTGAAAAAACTGGCCCGGAATCAGTCCTCAATTACACTCTATCTGATGCAAAACAGAGACTCCCAGGGGAGAATCTGCAGAACATCAGATGGAAGATGCAGAACACAAACGTTATACACCCATGGGTGAAAACGTAACTATGGGGAAAATAACAGAAAACATTCTGTAACCAAGCAACTCTCCCAGGGAAATTTTAGAAATGAAACTTCTCAAAAATATGCCAAAAGCATGGGAGAATTGCAAGGGGGGACTTTAGAAGGTTAGGGGAGAGGAAACACTGAATAAGCAGTGCAACAATTAGCAAGAATGACAACAAGAGGCGTTTGCCTCGAAAATAGGCAACTTAACATAATTTTAACAAAAAATTTTAAGTACAGCCCTGATTATTTTTTGCCACTTCTTTTTTCCTCTCCTCCTTCTATCCTCCTTAGAATCACATTTTCTCCAAGAATTACGTGTCTGGCATCCTTTAAACTGAGATTTACAAGCACAAAGATCAGTGAGATGTTGACTGATGAAGGGCCAAACAGAGAATGATATTTGGCGCCAATTTCGGGACGACTGCGTCACTGCGCATGCGCAGTAGAGTCGTACTATGGAGGTCCTTTAGGACATGATTTCTTTTTGTTTTGGATGCAAATTTTGGGGATTGGGGGGCAAAATTTGTGTTTGGCCCTGGTTTTTGTGGAGTTAGCACCAGCTAAGTCTGGGTCATTGGTACAGTATAAAAATATACAAATTACTTTAAATTTATCATTTTTTTATACTAGAACCAATGGCTCATACTTAGCTGAATAGTAAAAAGGCAGAAGGGCCTAGAACTTAAAGGAATAGCAGACTACATTCAGCTCCTTTGCGTGCAGTAGGAGTCACAAGGTGAATAGGAGATTAAATTTTGAGGAATTACATATATCCCTCTCTATACAACAATAGAGAAGGATATACCACTGAAGTAAGGAGCAATATCCAAGTGATTCCTTATAACTTAGCATAAAAGATTATGCTAATTGGGTGTAACAAGCCCCCAATTTTAAGGCTAATCTGGAATAAGACACTTCAAATTAGGAAAAGCGTGTCTGAGAGTTGGAGACTAACGCCCACAGACACACGCCAAATACAATGCAACGAGCTGTACATAAGATCAATATTATCTATAGACAATAACTGCTTCACCCGATAGTTACACACTTACTATTAGGCCAGAAGAGGTAAGGAGAAATCACCCCCCTCTTTTTTGAAGGAATTAACCTTCAAAACAAAGAGGAAAGCAGCCTGGAATCAGTGATAAAGAGGTACTGAATAATATATAGTAGCCTAAAAGGCTTCTGGTTATTAAAATGGCAAGCTTCTAAAATGTATGCCGCATCTGGAATACGGAGATAGGTCGATAACCAGTGATATTAATATGTTCAACCTTAAATTTGTCCAATTGAATCCCAATGGAAAGTTATCTGAGAGAACTTATACGCTTCTGAGCCAACCAACAGGCGACCGCGTTCAGGTGTACAAGTAAATTCCAATAATGAATTTCCAAATTGTAACCATTCAATCTACGAGAATGAGAGAGTAGGAGAGAGTTGAAGACTGGATTCAGAACCTGGAATGGGATATGAATAAAAACCTGTCAAGGACCATCCCCAAATAAATCACTGTTCCCTAGGTCCGTTAAAACCAATGATTGTTCGGAGAATGAATATACTGTTAAAGGCAGCTTACCTAATATTATCACCTTCACTGTTTCACATTTCCAGCTATCCACCATGCTCACTTCAAACAAGTGCCTTCACTTCCTGTTAGGCGGTAAAGTAAAAAAGCTGGAAGGTTCATTGTAAGAAACCGGATCAGGAAATCGGAACACATAACCGGAACTGACTGATCATTAACACTGACTGTATTTTTTTTCTTCTTTTTTTTGTTTTTGATTATTTGTACAGGATTTTGTTTGGATTCTTTGTACATTAATATACATATATACAATGTATAGCTTTCTATTTGATGAAACTACACATCCAGGAAAATCCTTCCTGTTTGAAGGATTGACCGTAGCAGTTGTCCTGATGCACCTTTTTTAGTCAAGCAATTAGCCAACTGATCACTTCCAGGGCACCATCGAATACTTCGAATTTCTTGTCTGTCCAAAGATTGTTTAAATGATCCCATGTCAATTCGTAAATGTTTTTCTTCCACTAATTTTGTCGATTGAACAGATTCAACAACACTCCTATTGTCCACATAAGCATAGATATTAATGTCGGAATTGTTTATTGACGTTATCTCAATAAGAATTTTCTTTATATAGATTGCTTCGTCAATTCCTTGTAATAAACTCATTGTTTCTGCAGCCAAGGTACTTCGAACAACTCTCTTAATTTTATTACAACTCCAAGATAATGGACAACACACTCCATCAGTTCCAACCAAGAAAACTATGTTACCCATTGTGCTACTGATACCATCAGCCATGTTGGCATATGCTGCGTCTGTAAATACAACAAGTCGCCAATGGTGCACAGATATGTCTCCAAGATTGCGAAACATAATCTCAGACTTCTCTCCTTTTATTTTATTAATAATTTTACATGCTCTCTGTAGATCTTCTACGGTACCTTTTTTTAGTTTGGTACTAAGTTTAATAAGTTCAAAGGATAAATCAGGTCGGGTTCCATAAACCATCCAATTAATACTACCAACTAATGATCTTAGATGAGTATACTCTGCACTGGTAAGTTCGTCACTCTTCCTTCTTTCTGACGATAACTTCATCAAATCTATGTGATCAGCATAATTATTTTGATCCAAAAGAATTCCTTTTTCTCCCTGCTGTATTTTGAATCCAACATATGAAAAATGCCATTCAGCGATTTTTCCAGCTATAAATCTTTTATTAAGTCCAGCCACAACATTATGATTAAAATGTTCCGTTCCTGCATGTAAAAAATCATCAATATGAGTCAGAAGTAAGCCAGAAAGTTCACTATCAGGAGATTTCATAATAAACAATGATGGATCCAATGTCGATTGATTGCATCCTAAATGTTGCAGTTCTTTAATAACGCTTTCGTAGAATTGTCGAGCAGCATCATTAAGACCATATAGGCATGTTTTTAATAACCAGATTTTTCCATTAGCATTTGCTTCTTTTGGTGGAGAGATGAATACATCACGATCCAGAGGTTTTCCTTGTAGAAAAGCAGATTTAATATCTGTAGTCTGTACCTTCCATCTATTGCTAGCAGCAATTGTGAGAAAAAGTCTGATTGCTATTTTACTGACAGTAGGAGAATCTTTCGGTACACAGATATCTTCTTCATATCCCCTAACGACAAGACGCGCTCTGACCTCATCACCTTTGTACCATAGAACCCATCTAGTTGTTATTAATGGCTGTCCGCAAAAGTTTACCTCTTGATAGGTATTGAATGATTTCAATTTTTCTAATTCAACCTGCTTAGCTTTAATGCATTCTACACTATTCTCTTCTTTCTTAGGGACAAATGCTAGAAAAACAGATGGATCAATAGTATCATCATGCTTCCATATAATGTTATTACTATCAACACTACGCTGAATTCCAGATTCATCTTCAACATTCCACCAATCTTTATTTCTTCCAGTAACTTTATCTGCACGCCCCAAAACAACAGCTTGAGTCCATTGATCACTTTCATGCAGTTTATACAGTATTTTATCATGAGCTTTTAAACATTTATCTACACATGAACTGTCAGAAACATCCTGATCCAAATTCTGTTGTAGAGAAATTTCAGTTGAAGCTTCTAGGTTCTTATTTAAGTCTTGAGCACCACTTTCCTCTATAACTTCCGAGATTTCTTGACGAACTGGAATTGTACAGTTTGTATGAGTATTAGAATTCGAATGACTATCACTTAAAATTTCATCAGAATCGAAATTACAGTTTGCTTTAATCAAACGATTAGGTGACACTCGGAGAAATGATCCTCCGTGTCTAATAAATATGACTTTTCCATCTTGAAACACAACTTTTGCGGGGCCATACCATTGCTCCTTTCCATCACGCTTGTAGAATACTCTATCGTTATTTTGAAAAACATACTCAGCAGCACAAATTTTATGTCTCAGAGCACGACGAATACGTTCATCAGATTCTGATTGAATGTAGGCTTTCCTAGCGGAATGAAGTGCATTTAAATGTTTGGCAAACATTTCACTTGTTGTACAATTTTCTAATGCAGGCAAAGAATCAGTCATTATATTAGGTACAGCTGGGTTGACACCAAATACCAGCTGGTAACTACTATAACCGTTCCACATCTGTAACGCATTTCGTGCCATATTAGCCCAGCATAAAAGCACATCGTCAGAAGTAGCGGAATGTTCAGCTTTCAATTTATTGAGCATCATGTCTGTCACAGCATGTACTCTTTCACATAATCCATTTTGAAATGGACTTCCAGCAGCAGTTGTGCAAATTTCTATATTCAATAGCGATGCCACATCACGAATATCGTCATTGTTGAACTCCCCTCCATTGTCAGAAAATAATGATTTCATTAATCCAAAGGTTCCTACCCAATGTGTCATTATTTTATCAATGATTTCAGAAGGTTTCTTACTCTGTACAAATACAGACACTGTCAACCTCGACCACATGTCAATAAGATGTAAAATCCAACAATTATTCCATTTCTTAAGGTCCATAGCTACTCTTTCATTAAAAGTTTTTGCCATTGGCATTGAAACCACTGGATGAGCAGGGGTCACAGCATACTGTTTACAAAGATCACATTTCCTTTGAATACTGTCCAAACAATCACGATAATTTTCCTGCCAGACTCCAGCTTCTTTTAAAAGAGCAATAAGTCTTTTATTAGGTGGATGAGCAAATTGTCTATGAAGCTTACTTAGTGCTTTTAATAGTTCAGAATCATCCATATCTGAAAGCCGAACAGCATTAACACTTTCCACTGTAACATCTTTTATAATTGGGAGGCAATAATGTCCAGATGTAGTTAAGTTAAGAGTTACAAGATTACCAAAGATTTCTGCCGTATCGTTGACAAGATCCAACTTTACATCTGCTTTTTTCATAGCATTCCTCGATAGAAGTAAAGGTATGTCTGAATCAACAACATCTGTTTTAATAATAATTGTATGTCCTGCTAAAATGGCCGGTATATCATATTCTGCTAATGAATGTAGTTTAGTTCCACCTCCAAATTTAAATGTTTTCTTACCAGGGGAACATTTTACAATATTTTTAAAAACAGGATCCAGTGAATCTATGTATGTTTCTATCCACAACTTTCCACATACTGTACTACTACATGCACTGTCCAGTATAACACAATTTTGTGCTTCTATTCCTAATTGCGCTACTTCCGATTGTCTGAAACCAGTAAACAAAACTATATTTTCTCCATTATCATGATCTACCACATTAACTTTGTTGGAAATGTTTTCCCAACTATCGGGGCAACTTTTCAAAAGATGTCTGTATGATCCACATGCCACACA
The DNA here is from genome assembly GCA_031216915.1 of Pictodentalium vernedei. NCBI lineage: Eukaryota > Metazoa > Mollusca > Scaphopoda > Dentaliida > Dentaliidae > Pictodentalium > Pictodentalium vernedei. The sequence goes on from CM062290.1 coordinate 189,754,135, forward strand.
GGTAAGTGGTCGACCGTCAGGTCCTGCAGGATTAACAGGTCTACTTTTATTAGAACGTTCACCCATATATTTTGTAGGACGTCTCTGTCCACGCTGTCCACGCCATGTACCTCTATAGTTTTGCCATTTCCGTTGATTAATATAGCCTGCAGCTAATAAAGCATCTTCATGGTCTGCCAAAAAAGCAGGTTCTAACTTAATTTCTGATTTTCCCAAGGAAAAGCTAGCAGCGCTAGCCTCTACACTTTCACCCTTGAACTTCTTAACAAATTTCTTTGCTTGATCGTAAAGTGTATCTTTCTGCGCATAATCCATGCCAGTCATGACTAACAACTTTTCTTCCCTTGTAATATTAGCTCTGCGTAAAAGTTTGAATGCCAGAATTTCAGATGGTAGTGTCATACCTTTTTTCACAATACGATTATATCTTTGATCAAAAGTAATGATGAAATCATTAATACTCTCTGAGTCAGATCTGGTATAGTCCTCAAAGTTTTCAAATTTGTTTAAACTATCCTCTAAGTCATCAGTGCCTAATTTAGCATCCAGAAATGTTATTAATCTATCTAGCCCATCATCCTTTTTAAGATCAGCCAAAGGAATTTCATCGAAAATCTAAATTTTATAGTAAATTTCCTTTCTTATTATACCTACCACAATTGTTTACTACAGGCTTGCACTACAGTGGAAGTCCCTAACTCGGATAAAATACTCTCTATTTTTGTCTTTCCCAAGCAAGTTGGGAAAGAAAAGTGGTGCAAAAGCACCAATAAAAATAAGCCAAAACTGGGTCGAGTGCAACCGGCGCAGACCCAGTACGGGACGCTCTCTCCCAAGTACAACTCCACGACTTCCGTTGCCAGTGCGCATATACCGTCTCTAAAGACTCATTCTTTTTGAATCCGTAAACGTAGAGTTATGTGATCAGCGGGGAGGAAAGATTCTTTACCCGTAAAGAAGACGGGAGGGCCTCCATGTAAACAATTGTGGTAGGTATAATAAGAAAGGAAATTTACTATAAAATTTAGATTTCTTATCAACCTACTCACAATTGTTTACTACAGGCTGAATAGACAAAAGGCTGGAGGGAATCGCATAACCAACCCCCACATAACCCTAGTGCACTGGAACCGTGAAGTAGATGGAAGAGGTCCCGAGGCTTATCAACCATAATGTCGCAATCATTGGTAAAGGACAATGAAAAGAGACATATGAGCCTGTGTGACACACAGACAGAAAAAGGGCAGTAACAGCACAAGGCTGAAACTGACCTTCAAGAAGCCTAATGGCTATGGCAGACAACAGCCTGAGCAGAAGAAAGAGGACCCAGGGCAAAAAGGTCCTCCGACTGCTCCTGCAACTGGCGTAAATAAAAGGTGGAGAAAGTAGAAGCATTTCTCCAGTAGGCTGCCTGCATAACATCCAACAACTTGACGGAGTTAGAATAAGCCCAAGAGGTAGACAGTGCCCGCACCTCGTGGGCAGAAATACGATTGGTAATACAATCGCCAGCTGCTAAACGACTATAAGCCGTACGAATAGCAAGACAAATCCATCGAGAAATGGATTGAGGAGAGATCTTCTGTCGACCCGGAATGAGAGACAGAAAAAACCGTTTTCTGCCTTTCCGTATGAAGCGTGTCCGATCAAGATAAATGCGAATAGCACGGACCGGACAGAGCAAAGGGCGAGTACCCTCAACAGAGGGAAGAGCCCTGATACAGATAGGAGGAGGAGTAGTATCTGGTAACTGATTCTTAGCCAAAAAGGAGCAATCAGTGGTAAAAGTAACACTGTTGGGAGAGCTCCTAAAAAAGGCCGGGTCAACCGAGAGGGCGTGAAGCTCACTAACCCGTCTGGCCGAAGCAAATGCCATCAGAAAAGCCGTCTTATATGTGAGAAATTGCATATCCACCTGGGATAAAGGTTCGAACGGCGCCCCCCCCTCCCCCCAAGCAAAGCAGCACCCACGAAAGATTCCATCGTGGAGTAAGCTGCAAAGTCCGAGGCCTTTTCAAAGAAAAGTGCCGAACAAGCTTGGAGAGGTAAGGATTAGTGCCGATACGACGCTTCCCCACATAAGAAAAAGTCTCTGAAAGCATAGACCTGTAACCCTTGATGGTAACAGGCTGGAGACCCCGAGAATCAAACAGATATACCAGAAACTCCGCAATCTGTGAAATCGAAGGATTGGCATAATCAACAGAGTGATCAGCACACCATCGACAGAAGACCTTCCATTTAGCTGCATAAGCTAAACCAGTGGAGTGCCTCCTTGAAGAAGAAATGCACTCCACTGCTCGTCTCGAAAAACCTCTACGGAGGAGATAGGACCTGACAAAAGATATGCGTGAAGGCACAATGAAGTCGGGTCGACGTGAAACCTCCTCGGGCGACCTTGACAAAGAAGGTCGCGATGTAGCGGGAGACGTGCCGGAACCGCCGCCATCAGCGAGCGGAGCTGATTGATCCACACCCGCTGAGGCGACAGGGGAGCGATCAGAATGATTCGACAACTGCAGGTTCGAATTTTGGCGAGAACCTGAGGAAGAATCGGAACCGGCGGGAAGGCGTAGCCGACTAGACCGTTCCAATCGAGTGACAGAGCGTCCACGGCAAAAGCCAGAGGATCTGGACACGGGGACACGAAAGTGTCCACCTGATGGTTCCAACGAGTCGCAAAGAGGTCGATGTGGGGACGTCCCCAGAGATCGCAAAGCGACTGGAACACTGCCCTGTGAAGCATCCACTCGGTGGAAATAACCCTGCCCTGTCGGGACAGGGAGTCAGCTAGGACGTTCAGACGACCGGGAATGTGACGAACAACCACTCCGGCGTGAACATCATGAGCGAGCAGTAAAAGATCCCGAGCTAACTCGTACATCGGAAACGAGTGCGTGCCGCCCTGGTTCCGAATGTAAGCAACCACTGTCGAATTGTCGGATAGTAGAAGGACCTGGCGATTCGACAGGTGAGGAATCCACTGCCTGAAACTCAGAAGAAGAGCAAAAAGCTCCTTCTGGTTGATGTGTAGAGCTGCTTGATCCTGGTCCCACATCCCGTGTAGGGAAAGACCGAGAGGATCCAATGTCGCACCCCATCCGAGATCGCTGGCATCTGCCGTCAGAATGCGATCGGACGTGGGTAAGTCCAGCGGAACACCCTGCGTAATCCACTGAACATCTGTCCAGGGAAGAAGGTGAGGATACAGAGAATCTACATTCGGTCTCCAACGACTGAGCAGAAAGTGTTGGAGAGGTCTGACACGCAGCCGACCTAAAGGAATGACATCCATCACCGAACCGCAGAGACCGATCAGCCGGAGAAAACTCCGAGCGGTCGCGGACCTGGACTGGGACAGAGTCAGAGCAAAAGCTGAGAGAATCACAGCCTTGGCCTGGGGAACAGCCACCAAATTGAATTTGGTTTGGAAAGACATCCCCAGATGACAAAACGACTGAGAAGGGACCAGGTCCGACTTCTCCTCGTTGACTCTGAATCCTAGCGACGTGAGCAAGCTCAACAGAGTGGCGACATCCGATTCCAGTAAGGCAGCATTGGAATGCCTCTGGAGGATATCGTCCAGATATGCCGAAGTAGTCACCCTGGACTGTGTGCGATGGAACGCTATCACATGCGACATCAGTCTGGTGAACGCCCAAGGAGCCAGGTTGAGGCCAAAAGGCATGGCCTTGAACTGGTAAACTCGCCCCAGAAAAGCGAACCTGAGATACTTCCGTGACGCACGATGCATCGGAACGTGGAAGTAAGCGTCTCGCAGGTCGATGCTGGCTGCGAAATCCCCCTGGTGAATGGATTGGCGGACCGACCTGAAAGTCTCCATGCTGAACTTGGGAGCAATGATAGACTGGTTCAGGATACTCAGATCGATAACCGGTCGGAGTTGGCCGTCCTTCTTCGGCACCAAGAACAGGCGGGAATAGAAACCCACTGACTAAACGTTCTTGATGACCTCGATCGCCCCCTTTGCCAGGAGATTGGCAATCTCTGTGGACAAAAGTTCCCGACGTAAAACGTCTGAAGGAACTGTGGTTGGAAGAGGCACCCTTGACAGAGTGGGGTGCCGTCGGAAGGATATGCGCAGCCCGGACCGAACAACATCTAACACCCATGGATCGGATGTGATGGTGGTCCAATGGTCTGCGAACTCTGCTATCCTTCCTCCAACCTGGGACGAGTCGAGGTGAGGACCTTCATTTCGAGCCCCGACGAGGCCCGCGAGAGGAGAAACCACCTCCTCTGCTAAATGAAGAATCCTGAGACTTCCCTCGATTCTGCCGACCCCTACCTTTACCCCGTGAGTAAGAAGTAGAGGCGGCGGCAGAAGGACCAGCCTTTTGCTTCACAGAGGAAGCAGAAGGGTACTTGTTAGGCTTGGAACGGCCCTTGCCTCCCCGAGAAGGCTGATCAAGCTGACGAAACAGCAGCTGATCTTTGGAATGACGTAGGACGTCATCCCAGACCGTCGACACGGAACCATGGAAAAGTTGCGGACCTGCCAAAGAAGCAGATCGAAGAGTAGCACGCTGCTCCTCGGGAAGGGATCGTCCTGTGTCCAGCACAGCGTCCCTTCGAACTAATTCCAAATTGGCCGTGTTACAGGCATGCGTGTGAGTAAGGTGCATAAGCGCCTTGGACAGCACACGCAAAGGAGCCTGTACCTCGTCAAACTTATCTGGAGGCAGATAAGCAGCCAAAGCTGAGACGACGTGATCTGAGAGAGAAAGCATGCCAAGCATCTCTCTAGATAAGCCCAACGTGGACTCCAGAGTCGTCATTGGAATGACGGCAGACTTGGGCTTGGAAAGCCCGAGGGAAGTGGAGTCCTGATCCAGAACCGTCAAAGCCTGGCAGACTGACGGATTGGCGGAATCGTAGGAACGATAACGCACAGGAGGCAAAAAGGTGTCAACCCTGGTGAAGAACGAAGTCTTCAAAGCCTTGGAATTCAGCTTGGCATCCAATGCTGAAAAAGCCTCAACCACCTGTACCGACTGGCACGGTCGAAGGCGCCCAGAAGCAGGTTGCTCCATAGGCTCTTGGCGCGCGAACGATGATCGCGGCCAGGCTGACACTGTCGGCTGGTTAGCAGGTTTGAGCTCAGTCAGAAACCCAAACACAAAGTCAAGAGCCGCCCCCAAGTCCGAAGACTGCTGGCCCTCGACCTCAAGCATGTCGGACTCCTCCCCAGAGTCGGAAGACACATAGCCCATCGTGGGCAAACCAGCCGACGCCTCCCATGGTGTCGGGACACCAGAGGAATCGGAAACCGGCCTGTTTCCAATCCCGGGAGGCGGCGCCAAAGGTGGCGCCTGGAAACCACCCATAGCCTCGCTGGAAGCAACAGGAAGGCTCTTAGAAAGAACCTGAGTGAGTAAGGAGAGGGCCTCCCTAAGCTCACTGCCTGTACCGACCGGTTCGACAGGGGAGCGAACCGGCAAAGTGGCTTCACCTCTGACCCTCTTAATCAGCGAAGGGTCACGATCCTCCAAAACACCCGACGCGGGACGACGGGCGGCAGCCGAAACATCTGAAGGCAGACGTGTATAGGGGTACGATGCACCCCGAGGATCAATATTCCGAGAACTCATGAGAGTCACCGCGGACCTCTGCGGGGCAGAAGGTCCAGGCTGCACAAAAGGCGTTGGTCCCCCAAAACTGGTCGTGTGACCAGAGTGAGTAGACGGAAAAGCCACGGAGTTCATAGTGTTTCCACTACAAACATCCGAATCCAAAGACACAACTGTGGTGCTCGACGGCGAAGAGACCACACCGATGGGCTCGGCCGGCAGCCCCTTCCGACTTCGCCGAGTTGAAGTCAGGGAAGGCTGAGGCTGATATCCCACGTCTACAGTATCGGACAGTCCTGCAGTCCCCTGCAGCGAAAAGCCGAGGCCGGCTGAAACAGATAACGAAGCAGACGGGCCAGCAGCAGTAGTAGATACGTCGAGAGTCGTTGAGGCTGGTGAAATAGTGGAGAGAGCATACCGGCTCGGCTCCGAAGGAGGAGTCACAACCCTAGTGACAGCCTCAGATGTCGACTGGAGGGGGACCGTAGTCCCGGAACCAGGCATCTCTACACCAGAACACTCAACGGCTCCCGCAGTATCCACCACAGGAAAAGACTGCACATCCCCCACGGAGGAGAAATAACTCTCACCAGACAAAGTCGACTCGGGAGGCCCCGAACGACCATGTTCTCCTTTCCCGCGGGAGCGGGAGGCACGGCCATGAGAACGAACGACACGGTTTACTGACGCCCAGAAGGTGGAAGACCATGTTCCACAGACACCACACGGCCGCTCGGCCGAACACCCATTACAGGAGGAACAAGACAAATGTACATCGTCCACATGCTTTGGCAGCAGACATTGCCCACAGGGAATTGTCCTGGGCATGATAGAGGTGAGAGGAGCAGAGAAGTGGAGATGAGAAAACAGAACACCCCCAAAGAAGAGAGAAAGGTGACAGAAACAAAGACCCCAGAAGGTCGACCGGGAACCACCCAACAGGAAGACTACTCTCAAAAGAAAGAAGAAACACTGCAGGAGTGGTACCCCGCTGACACCTAACTCTAACACAATTAGAAAATTTTGCAAAAAAAGCATTAACAATAATTGTGAAAAAGTTAAAAAATTTATAGTAATTTATATATTTTTTATACTTACCAATGACCCAGACATAGCTGGTGCTAACTCTTAAAATATAGGGCCAAACACAAATTTTGCCCCCCAATCCCCAAAATTTGCATCTAAAACTAAAGAAAACATGTCCTGAAAGGCCCTCCACACTTCGCCCCTACTGCGCATGCGCAGTGTCAAGGACGTTCCGAAATTGGCGCCATTTATCATTCTAATAACCAGTGCCTGGTAAGCGCTATGTACTCAGCGGGGAGGCAAGAGTTCCCAACTCCTGGGAGGGCCATCCCCGTCTGGGTCATTGGTAAGTATAAAAAATATATAAATTACTATAAATTTTTTAACATTTTTATACTGTACCAATGACCCAGACATAGCTGAATAGTAAAAAGGCTGGAGGGCCAAGGACATAGAGCAAAATGGAATACGCTCAATAAAATAAAATAGAGTCATCCCCTGTAGGGAAAAGAAGTAATAGGCCTTACATGTATCTTTCTTATTTATGATAAATTAGAAAGATACAACACCTTCCAAAAATTGAGCTTCATACATCCATGTACTCTATTAATATCCAATAATCCTTATGCTAATAATTTTTAAAGTAAGCCAATAATAAAGTAAGTCTAGAGAATAGAGACTCTTATACTCCTAAAAGTGTGTGAGAATTGCATAATCATGTCCGTTGACATATGCAATATTCAAAAGCTATACTTTAAAAACTAAGACTTGAATGAATTTTATAAACTTAAACTTCTCACTAAACAACCATCCCAATAACAGCTCAGAATTACTAACTCCGGAGGAGGTATCCCCTTGTTTTCATAGTAAAAACAGGTGACCCAAGGGAACACCCTCCCCCCCCCCCCCCCCCCCCCTTTTTCTTGCCCTGGGTCAAATAGCCCAGAGCGAAGAGGGCAGCCGAACGGAGACACTGCCGAAACAGACAGCCTACCTAGCTATAGTAGCAACTGTTAAGTGAATGACATTCTGAGCAGTAGATAATAGACCTAACAATAAAGGCCTCCAGAAATGGACTCGATATTTCTGAGATAAAATTCATGAATGGATGGCTGAGCGCAATGAGCAGCCTTCAAAAATCTATAATAGCAACACTATTAATGTAAGCCCAAGAAGTAGAAGAACTCTTACTTCATGAGCCGAAATCTTAAGCACAACTGCTAAGCCAATGATATACCATAAGCAGTACGCTAGTTAATAGAATCCATTAACAATAAAATGGAGCGTAACGTCCTTCTACTAGACATCAAAGACAGAAGAAGCTTACGCCCTTGTAATAAACAGATATCTGTTTATAAATACATAAACTGTACCCGGAAAGAGTAAAGGCCTTAAAATAATAGGTTCCGGATAATAGGAGCCTAACTCTTATGCAACAATCCAACCTAAATAGTAACGGAAGTATTGATTCCGAAACTATGAAAGTGAAAATCATCCATCGATAGTGCATGAAACTCACTGACTCTACAGTAAAAGAGAAACCAACAGAATTACTGTCTAAAAGGTCAGAATTTGAAAACTACTGTTTCCAGAGGCTCAAAAGATTACTTAGCTAAATAAGAACCTGAAGTTAAAATCCGTATAGGAATTTAATCTAAAGATTCTAAGTCTATTTATCAAAAAGTTACTAACTGACTTAGATAAAGAGACAAAAGACTCAATTGTAAACTATCGTAGAGTGCATAGGTATGAGGTAACATAAACCTATAACCTAAATAACAACAGGCTGCAGTAGATCTTGTGAAACAAGTATACTAAAAAATAGCAATGAGTAGTATGGAGGGATCAACCATATGAACATAATGATCCCTACACCACGACGGAAGAGCCTCCACTTTAGTCGCATAGAATAGCGAAGAAGAGGATCTCCTATAGTAAGAAATCGTGTCCAAAGCTCGTCCAGTACAGTGCTTACAATGCAATACGGACCACACAACGGAATACATGAAGGTTGCGACCTTGCTGGTTGTGATAAAGATGACACGATTTACCCAGTGAAAAAAGATCCTCACATAGAGGAAGATTTCACGTTAAGATCCACAGTAGACAAGAGAGTAAATTACCCATGATCTCTGTGAAGATAGAGATGCTATCAACAGAAATGTATTGTGGTTGTTTATCTTAGCAATACCTGCTAAAACAACAGCGCCGGAGGATACGCGTATCCTATCATTCCGTCCTAAAGATCAATAGAGCGTTAACAGTATTAGCTCAGAGATCTGGACAAGCCAACACATACATCTGCAATTGATTAGCAAGCTGTGTCATAAATAAAACATCATTGGGCGCTCCCATAGATAGCAAATCTGATTGAATACTTGTTTGTTGAGAGTCCATTCTGACAGCAACAAGCGACCCGTAAGAGAACGGGAGTGCGATTAAACAATCAGACGACCCAGAATATGACGGACCAAAACTGAACTTGGTGTACTATAACCAACAGACGGATTCTTTCCATTAAATTGAATAACGGAAACGAAAGAGTGCCTCCCTGGTTCCGGAGATACGCCACTACTGTCGAATTAAAGGACAGGAATTTGGGCATGCGTTTCTGAATAATGTTCAAGCAATGACATAAAGCAAGCCTAAAAAACATTATTCCGCAGAAGTTAAACTGATAGCTAAAAGACTGCGGAACCCAAAGACCCTGGCACTTCGAATCCGTAGGGATCAGTATATATCCCAATCTGTTTGACTGGCAACCATCATAACAGCCACACTCGGGTCCGGCAACTGCGGCGGCACTCTCTGAGTCAACCACCGAATGTTTGCCCCAGTCTGAATCTCTTGTAACACTAGATAGACAAGAGAATGTATAAATCAAGCAATTCATGGATTGCCGGAAAGTTGCCGTCGAAGAGAAGCTCCTCCGAGAACGAAGCGACTCTGAGAGAGTTCTTAACCTACTATCCACGCGTGGATGTAGCTAGGGCTGCATCACGTCTAACCAACTCCAATCAGCCACTGAAGGGCGGAGTTATACGTGAACAAACTACTGCCCTCAAAAGAAATTACATTGAGAATAATATCCCGTAAATCTTTTCTTGAAGACGTAATGATAACGCCTCAGTAAGGCGGATTACGTATAATAAAGCGTCTAAGTTAAGTCTACTATACATAATGTCGTTCCCAACATTGAAAATGGAAAAGACATAAACGGCGAAAAAGAATATATGCAGTCTTTAATCACACCGTCTAGACGCATATGAACTCTCGGTATGCCCTGCTCTGCCAAAATAAACTATATGTAAAAAAAAAAAAAAGATAAAATGGCAGAAATGAGCCACGCGGACAAGAAACTAAACTATCATGCTTAGTAGCAGGCTTGTATATATATATATATATAGCGTCGAAAAATAAAACACATGTTGTAATGACAATATTGGACTGCGTCGGTAAGTCAGGGACAAAGTCCCTGTACCGATCGAAAAATCCGAGTCCAATGACGCTATAAGTCTCTTATCCAAGATCGCAGCAATGAAGTCCGAAAAATAATCACTGGAAGAAATGCCATAAGATATGAAAGGCATCTTCCGATACTACTAAAGGGAAAACTCGAAATCTTTCGAATCCCTTTCGCCATCCTGTCGGACCCTATAAAGCGTTCGGTCGTCCGTAGCTTGATGCAACCGCGGACCGCACCGACCCAGCGCCGTCGGATAATTCCTGATTCGACCGAGAAACCGTCAATTGCTGGGATGCTGCGAAACAACTGTGCTAACTCGGATAGCACGTCCGTCACTGAGGCCTGAGGAGCAGCGGTCTTACGATGCATTGCCGCAGGAAGCTCCGAGATCGTTACCCCCGTGCATACTTCCAATATGCGAGCGAACGGAGTGTATAGGCCTCGTGTCCCTTGGCTACCGGATGGCGCGACCTATTCGCTGTGGAATCACTGAATGCCGAAACTGATCGGATACTCGAGGTCACGTAGCCAATGTGCGGTCGTGTGCCCTGCTGTGAGGATGAGGAAGCATTAAAGACAGTCTCTCGGACTGTCAATATAACGGAGCGTCCCGAGCAACGGACATATGCTCCGAATGTAAAATATCTGAACCACAACATGCGGTCCCCTATGTTGTTGGCTTCCTCCGATCTGTCCTCAATCTGCCGTCACTGGGTGAGTACTAAAATAATTAAAGTGCTCGCATCACCCAAATCTCCTTCCTAGACCGCAACGGACGAACCCGGCAGCCGAACCATTCGATGAATGTACGCTACACCGGGTGAGCTAGCGAATGTCACTCCGTAAGCGATAGACATATTCCATGAGCACTTATTGCCGCTAACTCTTCATTAACTATGACGACAGAGGCACACTTTTGAAAGACATCTCCATAACTCTTCGAACAAGAAACCAGAAATGCTTGGATAGCAAGCATAAAATAATAATATATATAGCGTCGTTCAATAATTCGAAAGTTTGTGTGACATTATTGGACTATGTCGGAACTGAGGGACGATGTCCCTGAACCGAACCAAAAATTTCTAAGTCCACCGACGCTATCAGTTTCTTATCCGGCATCGCAGCATATGTTGTTCCGAAAGGGAAAGCTTGAAATCCACCGAATCCCTTTCGGTATCCCGTCGGACCGGATGAAACTTTCGGACGTCCGTACCCGCTTCCGCGGAGCGTCCCGACCCAGCATCGTCGGATAAAATATATGCGACAGATTCAGTTGATGCTGGGATGCTGCGATAAACTGTGCTATTAAGGAAAGCACGTCCGTTCCCGAGGCCTGTGCAGTAGCGGACTTACGATGCATTGCCGCTGGAAGCTCCGTGTACGTTGACTCCCGCACACTTCCTATGCGAACGTCCGGAGTCTGCAGGCCTCGAGTCCCCGGCTACCGACCCAGCGCTGTCGGATAATTCTCGATCCGACACCGTTTCTATCGGCTGCTGGGATGCTGCGATAAGCTGTGCTATGTGCACAAGAATGTCCGGCGTCGAGACCTGCGGAGGCGCAGTCTATCGCTGCTTCGCCGAGGGCAGCTCCGCATCAGATGGCTCATACTTTCCTATGCGAACGTCCGGAGTCCATCGGTCTCGAATCCCTGGCTGCCGGATGGTGTGACCTGGTCGCCGAAGAATCCTTGATCGGCGAAGCTGGTAATATATCGGCGGTCACGCAGCCAAGGTGCGGTCGTGTGCGCTGACGAGAAGAGGAAGCCTTAGCAGTCTCAGCGGACTGCCTATACAACAGAGCGTCCCGAGCGACGGACGTATGCTCCGCTAACGACACATTTGTACCACAACATCTGGGGCCAGATGTTGTTGAACGAGAGAGGGGCCTCTCTCGCTTGCCGTCCGGATGGACCGGAACGAGCTATGAACCGGACTAAAAGGCTTCCTCCGTTCTCCCTCCGATCCGCCGTCACTGGGTGTGCATTAAGTTAATTTTATAGTGCTCGCATCACCCCAAAATTCCTTCTAGACCGCAACGGACGAACCCGGCTGCCGAACCATTCGGTGAATGGACGCTACACCGGGCGAGCTAGCGGACGTCAAAGGCCGTCGAACCTACTAGGGTCCTCTTAGGCAATTGGCGTATTACATGAGCACTTTTACGCTAGCCCTTCATTAATTGTGACGACGGAGGCACACTGTTGGAAGACATCACAGATACATCACCCTAATCTTGATCGTCTGAAATAGAAATTGATAAAGTAGAGTGACCCTGCGGGGAAAGGACTGGAGTGTCCAAATCCCCAACAACATACCGTGACATACGCTTCCCATATTGTCATCGAAATCATACGATACAGAACAGGAGTTAATGCGAGTACACTGACCACATATAGAATGATAATAAGGTCAGAGGAAGACTTCCTCTTAAAACAATTGATCAATATCCTTTCAATGTGAAAAGAAAACAAGTCCTGGTACTCGCACTAACCCCTGGCAATCAAAATACATAATAATAATATGATCCATTAATATAGAAAAAATAACTGAAATCAAAATATTTTGAAAAAATATTTTTTCAGAACAGCCCAAGTTTCTGAAAAGTAACGTTGAGCCCCAATGGATCCCAAGCCTAAGTGTGGACAAAAATTTTTAAAATATTTTAAACAATTTATTCAACACTTACGAACAATAATAATGTATCTAGTTATGATTAAAATAACATAAAGATATTATTATTTAGAAATCCCCCCCTCACACAGAGGGCTGTTGTAAATGTAAACAATGAGTGTAAAAACACTAAAATAAGACTCCAGGCACCCAGGCCCGAAATCAGTTACCAAAAATACACCATCTGATGCAAAACAGAGACTTCCAGGGAAGAAACTGCAGAACATCAGATGGTAGATGCAGAACACAACGCCTAACCACCCGTAGGTGAAGACGTAAACATGGGGAAAGAACAGAATTCATTCTGTTATTCAGCTAAAACTCCCAAGAAATTTTAGTAATAATAATTACAGAAATTATGCCAAAAGCATGGGAGAATAGCAAGGGGGAACTTAAAGGACAGGGAGAGAGGAAAAACACTTGAAAAAACAGTGTAACTAAATAATCAGAATGACAACAAAATGGCTGCTGCCTTGAAAATAGGTAACTTAACATAATTTCATTAAAAAATTTTAAGTTACAGCCCTGATAATATTCTGTCACACATTCTTTTCCTCTCCTCCTTTTCTATCCTCCTTAGAATCACCATTTCACTAATATTTATGTGTCTGGCATCATTTAAACTGAGATTTAAAAGCACAAAGATCAGTCAGATGTTAACTGATGAAGGGCCAAACTTAGAATGATAAATGGCGCCAATTTCGGAACGTCCTTGACACTGCGCATGCGCAGTAGGGGCGAAGTGTGGAGGGCCTTTCAGGACATGTTTTCTTTAGTTTTAGATGCAAATTTTGGGGATTGGGGGGCAAAATTTGTGTTTGGCCCTATATTTTAAGAGTTAGCACCAGCTATGTCTGGGTCATTGGTACAGTATAAAAATATCTAAGTCCGAACCGCGTGGCACGCGAAATTCGCGAGCAACTCGAGAGAGAGCAAATAAAAATACATTATGGACATATAATAGAAAAGAGAATATATAAAACACTGTTCCTGAGAATACAAAGGATACACTGTGGTATAATGAATCAGGAATCATCAAACATCGAGCTGGTGGAACACTGATAAGCGTGCAAAAACATCTCGACACGAAGCGGATTTTAAAAAGAATGAGTCTTTAGAGACGGTATATGCGCACTGGCAACGGAAGTCGTGGAGTTGTACTTGGGAGAGAGCATCCCGTACTGGGTCTGCGCCGGTTGCACTCGACCCAGTTTTGGCTTATTTTTATTGGTGCTTTTGCACCACTTTTCTTTCCCAACTTGCTTGGGAAAGACAAAAATAGAGAGTATTTTATCCGAGTTAGGGACTTCCACTGTAGTGCAAGCCTGTAGTAAACAATTGTGAGTAGGTTGATAAGAAACCTGCTCCCGAATTTTTGAATCGTCATCTGCTGGTAAACTAAGAGCTATTGCTATTCCCTGTTTACTTTTTCCTAAGTCAGTCACCTCTCTCCACGCTAACAGTTCTTGTTTATAACGTTCAAAATTTACAGTTTTTCTGAAAGCAGGTGGATTGATCCTCATAGACATGATGAAAGGCAATAATAGAATCAAGAAGAAAATTCTTGTAAAAAGTTGAATATTGGTGAAATGTAGACGTTTTTTACCATTTACCGCACAAAGCAGGCTGTTATGGCCACCTACCACGCCATTGCGGATCATAATATGTTTTTTGAATAAACAATCTAATCTAAAGTTGAAGGTATTCCGGCCCCTTCAAACAGCCCACGCCAATTTTCAAAAGTCACAACGCTGAATTTTAAAGTGAATCACTGCTGAATGTACACACAATTTTGAATCAATCAATGTCAATCCATACCAATCCTATTCTCCCTTGAGGATTCTGAAACCTTTACGCTTCGCTACCATTGTTAAAGGCAGCTTACCTAATATTATCACCTTCACTGTTTCACATTTCCAGCTATCCACCATGCTCACTTCAAACAACTGCCTTCACTTCCTGTTAGGCGGTAAAGTAAAAAAGCTGGAAGGTTCATTGTAAGAAACCGGATCAGGAAATCGGAACACATAACCGGAACTGACTGATCATTAACATATACAACTCCAAATAATGAAGACAAAAATAGAGAATGTATGCACAGACGGCCTGTAGGAATAACCATTACTGATCCAACTAGCCCAAAATTCTCATAAGCTCTTATACTGACACTGAGCAAGAAATTAAGAGAATCTGTTCAAGAAATATGTCTGCCTAATGATTAATACATATTATACACGCAACCAACAGAATCCTGCATGTACCCTCGCCTGAATACAACCTGTATCATCGGCGTAACCGAGCGGTATGTGTACAAAATATAACCAGGAAACTGAAGGAATAAAGCGACGTTAATATGATATATAACATTAGGAATAGACTCATTTATCGTAACAAAAGCAGACAACTCTCAATGAAACTTCTCAGAGTGGACTAATTGCCACATTTGGAGAAAGTCTCCCAGATAAACGACATGCCTGCCACACAGGTACACAAAGGCTAACAATATCAACCAAAATTATTCATGACAGAATTCAGAATCCCAAAACAGTTACTGTTCAGGAATCATATGCTCGTATGTGAACTATGAACGAACAACCGCAGGAAGCAAACCAACTAAAGAGTGGATGCGTCCCTGAAGTCACTGTTAGACCACAACCCACCCACCAATCGAAGAACAATGAAAGACTTGCATATAATTGAATGCATAAGAGGCTTATGGGAAGAGAACAATGTCCTGCCCTGTAATCGCCTCTTAACATATTGGCGGGTGGTGGTGGTGGTGGTGGGGGGGGGGGGGGGGGGGGTGGGGGGGAATTCAGAATCCCAAAACAGTTACTGTTCAGGAATCAATATGCCTCATATGTGAACTATGAACGAACAACCGCAGGAAGCAAATCAACTAAAGAGTGGATGCGCCCCCTGAAGTCACTGTTAGACCACAACCCACCCACCAATCGAAGAACAATGAAAGACTTGCATATAATTGAATGCATAAGAGGCTTATGGGAAGAGAACAATGTCCTGCCCTGTAATCGCCTCTTAACATATTGGCGGGGTGGTGGTGGTGGGGGGTCCAACATAAATCAATATCCTTCCCCCCCCCTCCCCCCCCCCCCCCCCCCCCCCCACACACACACACACACACCTTACTTGAATCGCTAGATAAGTAAGGCCAGTACAGTAATACTAAAGCTTGGAACTACAACAAATTCCTTTTTCACTATGGGAAAAGGAAACCTCACGCTACATTTCCAAAGCTATGCTGCTGCTGCTATTCTCAATAAAAGGGTAATAACAGTAAATAGAAGCTTATCATAACAAAATAACTAGTCAAAAATCAAGCATGACCAGTGTTTTGACCCCGGCGCGACTCGTAACGCTTTAGTGTTAGTCATCTAGAATAGTATAAAACCGTAGGGCTCCATCACATCTGACCAACCCCATAATGCCACTAAGGACAGAGAGGATGTGATGAACATGGCAATATTGCAAGGAATACACCTGTCGACATATCCCTTGAAATAAAGACAGTATGCCATGGCCCCCCAAAAATACACCATATAGACATAATATCCATAATCCTCAGAGTGGAAATATAATCCACGGACAATAGATTGGATTAAAAATGAAGCGGGCGACGAAAAACTAAGTAACGGCACCCGATCATAAAAACCTAGATGAACTTGGCACCCTCGTTCCGATTATTGCAGGAAATATATTCCTGAAAAAGAAACTAACTACAGGCATCTGAATGAACGCTCATTATTCCTCACTAGGTTAATATGGTGTCATCAATAGGACTAAAAGCCTCAGACAACAAAGTCAAAACAATATCCTTAAGGAGAGAACAACCTCTTTCCTTATAATGGTACCGTGTCCGAGAGGACAGTGGTCTCAGCCTAGCTGATGCAGCTAAAGGTCTTCCTATTCGTGAAGCCCATTATATGGCTGTAAACTGCGGCCCCAGAAGCTCACTCAAGGAGATGTACAATGCTAGCCGCTTATGAAAGGTAAAAACACCACTCATAATTCTAGCTAGGCTACTGTGGTGTCAACAATAAGACTAAAGTCTGTAACACCTAAGAAAACAACACCGAGAAGGAAAAAATGTACTCTTTCCTTTTAGCGGTTCTATTCCCAGAAGACAGTGGTCTCAACCAAGCTAACGTAGCTTAGAAGTCTTCATCTCCGTGAAGAGATATCTCGTGTAATTTGCGACCTTAGAAAATTTACTAAATGGAGACTTACGTTAGTCGCTCAAGTTAAGGAAAAAGGGCTGCTCTTGATACTAATAAGGCGTCAACAAAAGAACTAAAAGCCTCAGACACCTAAGGATACAACATCTAGAAGGAAACACCGTACTCTTTCCTTCTAATGGCCCTAATTCCAAAGAGACAGAAGTCTCAGATTAGCTAGCACAGCTTAGAAGTCTTCATTTCCATGAAGACAGATATCTTGGTGTAACTTGCAACCTTTGAAAGCTCACTAAACAAAGACTTACGACGTTAGTCGCTCAAGCTAAGGAATAAAGGACCGCTCTTTCTAACAGCCCTAATTCCAAAGAGACAGTAGTCTCAGCTTAGCTAATGCAGCTTAGAAGTCTTCATCTCCGTGAAAACAGATATTTGTGTCACCTGCGGCCTTGGAAAGCTCACTGAACGGAGACTTATGATGTAAGCCGTAATGTACAAGAAAAGACCGCTCTAAATTACAAAAGGCCACTATGACATTAGCCGCTAATGTTATAGAAACAGACCACTCTTAAATCACATAAGACTACCAAGGCAACAACAATAGGACTAAATGCCTGTGATGCCTAGGAATACAACACCGAGAAGGAAAGAACAAAATCTTTCCTTCTAACAGTTTTATTCCAAAAAGATAGCGGTCTCAGCATAGCTAACGCAGTCTAAAAGTCTTAGATCCGTGAAGACAGATATCTGTGTGTTACCCTGCGGCCTTGAACAGCTCACTAAACGGAGACTTATGACGTTAGCTGCTAATGTATAAGAAACAACCGCTCTAAAATTACATCAGGCTACTATGGCATTAACAATAGAACTAAATGCCTCTGATGCCTAGGAATACAGCACGGAGAAGGAAAATATGTACTTTTTCCTTCTAACAGCCCTATTCCAAGTCTCAGGCAAATTATGAGCTAGCGATCTTATATTCGTAAAGAATATATCATTTGCCTTTCTTATACTATTGCTAGGCCAAGGGTGGCATCGTTAAGGGGACCAAAGGCCTTTGACACCTGAGTAGAATGATCCGGGAAGGAAAGAACTTTGTCTTTCCTTTGCCCGGTACCCCCAAGCTGTTTTTTGCCTAGCAAACGCAGATTTTTGTTCAGATGGAACAAGATCCGGAAGAACTTATGAATAAAATTCATAGTCTTAATGTGCTGTTCCTTGAGGGATGGAGACTCATTTTCCATAGCCGTCTCACCATCTGAATGTTCCATCTGAAAATCATGGTCAACACCATCCGAATGAACAGATGACTGGACCAACCCAGCACCAGACGACAGCTCACTACCAGAAACTATTGATGGCTGAAACTGCAGCAACTGGGATGCTGTGATAAGCTGTGCAATCTGCGACAGTAGGTCCGTGAATGAGGCTTGCAGAGCAGCGGTTATCCACTTCTTTGCCATATACTGCTCATGGGATGGAGATCTGATCCCAGAACTTTCGACGCATGAAAGAAACAACCGCTCTAAAATTACATCAGGCTACTATGGCGTTAACAATAGAACTAAATGCCTCTGACGCCTAGGAATACAGCACGGAGAAGGAAAAAATGTACTTTTTCCTTCTAACAGCCCTATTCCAAGTCTCAGGCAAATTATGAGCTAGCGATCTTATATTCGTAAAGAATATATCATTTGCCTTTCTTATACTATTGCTAGGCCAAGGGTGGCATCGTTAAGGGGACCAAAGGCCTTTGACACCTGAGTAGAATGATCCGGGAAGGAAAGAACTTTGTCTTTCCTTTGCCCGGTACCCCCAAGCTGTTTTTTGCCTAGCAAACGCAGATTTTTGTTCAGATGGAACAAGATCCGGAAGAACTTATGAATAAAATTCATAGTCTTAATGTGCTGTTCCTTGAGGGATGGAGACTCATTTTCCATAGCCGTCTCACCATCTGAATGTTCCATCTGAAAATCATGGTCAACACCATCTGAATGAACAGATGACTGGACCAACCCAGCACCAGACGACAGCTCACTACCGGAAACTATTGATGGCTGAAACTGCAGCTACTGGGATGCTGTGATAAGCTGTGCAATCTACGACAGTAGGTCCGTGAATGAGGCTTGCAGAGCAGCGGTTATCCACTTCTTTGCCATATACTGCTCATGGGATGGAGATCTGATCCCAGAACTTTCGATGCATGTATGAATATGCCTCAAACCACTAGCTGCAGGTTAATCAGACTTTGGTGGTGAAGACAAGGAATGCCTCCGTGGAACAGCATGAACATGCAAAGTCAGACATCTAGTCTGCAGTCCAACGTGCTTCGTCGATGAAGCAGAGGAAGAAGCCATAGCTGCAACCAGCCCCGGCTGCAGTGTGGAAGGAGCATCCCGGACGGCAAGCGTGAACGGATGCCCCAACTCACTAAAGTTTCTCAAACCCTGACTGCTGACGGAACGGAGAGGGTTCTCCAACTCGCGATCTGACTCCAGATCTCGCTGAGCATTCCGTTTAGAAACTTGTAGGCTTTTCCATGGAAGAAGAAAAAGCTGTAACAACAGCCAACCCCGGCTGAAGTGTGGAAGGAGCGTCCCGAATCGCGAGGATGGAGCTCTAAAGTTTCTCCCGACAGAAACAGTCGACCCCAACTCGTGACAGGATGGAGAATGCACTCCAACTCGCAATCTGACCCCAGATCTCGCCAAGTTTCCCGTTGAGAAACTTGTAGGCTAATCCCCTTTGCATGCTCTTCCATGTAAGAAGAAGCCATAACCGCAGTGTGAAAGGAACATCCCGAACTGCGAGGACGAGTGCTCCGACTTATTGAAGTTTCTCGCCATGAAAACAGTCGACTCCGACTGCTGACGGGACGGAGAGGGTTTTCCAACTCACGATCTGATCCCAGATCTAAGCGAGCATCAAGTAGAGAAACTTTCAGGCTTGTTCCCCTTTTGCCATCATCGCTGGGTGAGCTTTGGTTTTTGAGGTGCTCGTTCTACTCACATCTACACTTCTTGACTGCAATGAACCTACCCGGCATCCTGGCTCCCATATAGGGAAACTGCTTCACCAGTCGAGCTAGCTGCATGCAGAGGATTAAGCGAACTAACTAGAGACCTCAACCCCCTGCTATTAATCATGAGCACCTTGGCAGCTAGCTCTGTTTACTCATCAGACCGGGGCTCATCAAAGTGCGATGACGGCAGCACGTAACGGACAGGTGTCAACGTACCATCACCATGTTCTTGTTCCTCTGAAAGTTAAAAAATTTATAGTAATTTATATATTTTTTATACTTACCAATGACCCAGACATAGCTGGTGCTAACTCTTAAAATATAGGGCCAAACACAAATTTTGCCCCCCAATCCCCAAAATTTGCATCTAAAACCAAAGAAAACATCTCCTGAATGGCCCTCCACACTTCACCTCTACTGCGCATGCGCAGTGTCAAGGACGTTCCGTAATTGGCGCCATTAATCATTCTTATAACCAGTGCCTGGTAAGCGCTATGTACTCAGCGGGGAGGTATGAGTTCCCAACTCCTGGGAGGGCCATCCCCGTCTGGGTCATTGGTAAGTATAAAAAATATATAAATTACTATAAATTTTTTAACATTTTTATACTGTACCAATGACCCAGACATAGCTGAATAGTAAAAAGGCTGGAGGGCCTAGGACATAGAGCAAGTTGGAATACGCTCAATTATATAAAATAGAGTCATCCCCTCTAGGGAAAAAGAAGTATTAGGCCTTACATGTATCTTTCTTATTTATGATAAATTAGAAAGATACAACACCTTCCAAAATTGAGCATCATACATCCATGTACTCTATTAATATCTAGAATAATCCATATACTAATAATTTTTAAAGTAAGCCAATAAATAAAGTAAGTCTAGAGAATAGAGACTCTTTATACTCCTTAAAAGTGTCTGAGGATTGTATAATAACGTCCGTTTGACACGTGCTATATTCAAAAGCTATACTTTAAAAACTAAGATCTGAATGAATTTTTAAAACATAAACTTCTCACTAAAAAGCCATCCCAATAACAGCTCAGAATTACTAACTCCGGAGGAGGTATCCCCTTTTTTTCATAGTAAAACAGGTGACCCAAGGGAACACCCTCCCCCCCCCCCCCCCTTTTCTTGCCCTGGGTCAAATAGCCCAGAGCGAAGAGGGCAGCAGAACGGAGTCACTGCCGAAACAGACCGCCTACCAAGCTATAGTAGCAACTGTTAAGTGAATGACATTCTGAGCAGTAGATAATAGACCTAACAATAGAGGCCTCCAGAAATAGACTCAATATTTCTGAGATAAAAATTCATGAATGTGGATGGCTGAGCGCAATGAGCAGCCTTCAAAATCTATAATAGCGACACTATTAATGTAAGCCCAAGATGTAGAAGAACTCTTACTTCATGAGCCGAAATCTCAAACACAACTGCTGAGTCAATGATATACCATAAGCAGTATCGATAGTTAATTGAATCCATTAGCAATAGAATGGAGCGTAACGTCCTTCTATTAGGCATCAAAGACAGAAGAAGCTTACGCCCGTAGTAATAAACAGATATCTGTTTATAAATACATAAACTCTAACCGGACAGAGTAAAGGCCTATTCCCGCATGAAGACGGAAGGACCTTAATAACAATAGGTTCCGGATATTAATTAGGAGCCTGACTCTTAAGCAAAAATCCAACCTAAATAGTAAAGGAAGTAGTGATTCCGAAACTACGAAAGTGAAAATCATCCACCGATAGTGCATGAAACTCACTGACTCTTCAGTAAAAGAGAAGCCAACAGAATTACTGTCTAAAAGGTCAGAATTTGAAAACTACTGTTTCCAGAGGCTCAAATGATTACTTAGCTAAATAAGAACCGAAGTTAAATTCCATATAGGAATTTAATCTAATGATTCTAAGTCTATTTATCGAAAAGTTACTAACTGACTTAGATAAAGAGACATAAGACTCAATTGTAAACTATCATAGAGTGCATAGGTATGAGGTAACATAAACCTATAACCTTAATAATAACAGGCTGCAGTAGATCTTGTCAAACAAGTATACTAAAAAGTAGCAATGACTAGTATGGAGGGATCAACAATATCAACATAGTGATCCCTACACCAACGACGGAAGAGCCTCCACTTTAGCCGCATAGAATAGCGAAGAAGAGGTTCTCCTATAGTAAGAAATCGCGTCCAAAGCTCATCCAGTACAATGCTTACAATGCAATAAGGACCACACAACGGAATACGTGAAGGTTGCGACCTTGCGGGTTGTGATAAAGATGACACGATTTTACCCAGCGAAAAAAGATCCTCTCATTGAGGAAGATTTCGCGTTAAGTCCCACAGTAGACATCAGAGTAAATTTACCCACGGTCTCTGTGAAGACAGAGATGCTATCAACAGAAATGTATTGTGGTTGTTTATCCTAGCAATACTTGCTGAAACAACAGCGCAGGAGGACACGCATATCCTATCATTCCGTCCTATTAGATCAATAGAGCGTTAACAACATTAGCTCAGAGATCCGGATAAGCAAACACATACGTCTGCAATTGACAAGCAAGTTGTGTCATAAATAAATTATCATTGGGCGCTCCCACTGATAGCAAATCTGATTGAATACTTGTTTGTTGAGAGTCCATTCTGACGGCAACAAGCGACCCATAAGTGAACGGGAGTCCAGTAATACAACCAGACGACCCGGAATATGACGGACCGAAACAGAACTTGGTGTACTATAACAAACAGAAGGATTCTTTCCATTAAATTGAATAACGGAAACGAATGAGTGCCTCCCTGGTTCCGGAGATACGCCACTACTGTCGAATTAACGGGCAGGATTTGGACATGCGTTTCTGAATAATGTTCATCCAATGACATAAAGCAAGCCTAAAAAAACATTATTCCGTGGAAGATAAGTGCTTGCTTAGAGACTGCGGAACCCAAAGACCCTGGCACTTCGAATCCGTTGGGATCAATATTATATCCCAACCTGTTTGACTGGCAACCGTCATAATTATAAAACTCGGATCCGGCAACTGCAGTAGCACTCTCTGAGTCAACCACCGAATGTTTGCCGCAGTCTGAATCTCTTGTTACACTAGATAGACAAGAGAACGTGTAAATCGAGCAATTCATGGATTGCTGAAAAGTTGCCGTCGAAGAGAAGCTTCTCCGAGAACGAAGCGACTCTGAGAGAGTTCTTCACCTTACTATCCACGCGCGTGGATGTAGTTAGGGCTGCGTCACGTCTAACCAACTCCAATCAGCCACTGAAGGGCAGAGTTATACGTGAACAAACTACTGCCCTCAAAAGAAATCACATTGAGGATAATATCCCGTAATTCTTTCTCTTGAAGACGTAATGATAATGCCTCAGTAAGGTGGATTACGTATGATAAAGCGTCTAAGTTAAGTCTATTAGACATCATTGTCGTTTCCAACATTGTGGTTGGAAAAGACATAGACGGCGAAAAAGAAAATTTCAAGTCTTTAACCACGCCGTCTAGACGCATATGAACTCTCGGTATGCCCTGTTCTGCCAAAATAAATTATTCGTATAAATGATAAAAGGCAGAAATGAGCATTGCGGACAAGAAACTAAACTATCATGCTTGGTAGCAGGCTTATATGTATATATATAGCGTCGAAAAATAATACACATGTTCTAATGACATTATTGGACTGTGTCGGTAAGTCAGGGACACTGTCCCTGAACCGATCCAAAATTCCGTGTCCAATGACGCTATAAGTCTCTTATCCAACATCGCAGCAATGAAGTCCGAAAAAACAATCACTGGAAGATAATGCCGGAAGATATGAATGGCAGCTTCCGATGCTACGAAAGGGAAAACTCGAAATCTTTCGAATCCCTTTCGCCATCCTGTCGGACCCTATAAAGCGTTCGGTCGTCCGTACCTGATGCAACAGCGGGCCGCACCGACCCAGCGCCGTCAGATAATTCCTGATTCGACTAAGAAACTGTCGATTGCTGGGATGCTGCGAAAAAAACTGTGCTAACTCGGATAGCACGTCCGTCACTGAGGCCTGTGGAGAAGCGGTCTTACGATGCATTGCCACAGGAAGCTCCATGATCGTTACCCCGTGCATACTACTAATATGCGAGCGAACGGAGTGTATAGGCCTCTTGTCCCTTGGCCACCGGATGGCATGACCTGTTCGCCGTGGAATCACTGAATGACGAAACTGATCGGATACTCGAGGTCACGTAGCCAATGTGCGGTCGTGTGCACTGCTGTGAGGATGAGGAAGCATTATCGACAGTCTCTCGGACTGTCAATATAACGGAGCGTCACGAGCGACGGACATATGCTCCGAATGTAAAATATCTGAACCACAACATGCGGTCCCCTATGTTGTTGGATGAGAGAGGGACCTCTCTCGCTCACAGCCCGGATGGACCTGGACAAGCCAGGAACCGGACTAACAGGCTTCCTCCGATCTGTCCTCAATCCGCCGTCACTGGGTGAGTACTAAAGTAATTATAGTGCTCGCATCACCCAAATCTCCTTCCTAGACCGCAACGGACGAACCCGGCAGCCGAACCATTTGATGAATGTACGCTACACCGGGTGAGCTAGCGAATGTCACTCCGTCGATCCTACAAGGGACCTCTTAGGCGATAGACATATTCCATGAGCACTTATTGCCGCTAGCTCTTCATTAACTATGACGACAGAGGCATACTTTCGAAAGACATCTCCGTAACTTTGCGAACAAGAAACCAGAAATGCTTGGTAATAGCAAGCATATAATAATAAATATATATAGCGTCGTTCAATAATTCGAAAGTTTGTGTGACATTATTGGACTATGTCAGAACTGAGGGACGAAGTCCCTGAACCGAACCAAAAATTTCTAAGTCCACCGACGCTATCAGTTTCTTATCCGGCATCGCAGCATTCTGGTCCGACGAAAGAACCTGTAGAAGATCAAGTCAGATGACATACACAACAGCATATGTTGTTCCGAAAGGGAAAGCTCGAAATCTTCCGAATCCCTTTTGGTATCCCGTCGGACCGGATGAAATTTTCGGACGTCCGTACCCGCTTCCGCGGAGCGTCCCAACCCAGCATCGTCGGATAAAACATATGCGACAGATTCAGTTGCTGCTGGGATGCTGCGATAAGCTGTGCTATTTAGGATAGCATGTCCGTCCCCGAGGCCTGTGCAGTAGCGGTCTTACGATGCATTGCCGCCGGAAGCTCCGTGTACGTTGACTCCAGCACACTTTCCTATGCGAACGTCCGGAGTCTGCAGGCCTCGTGTCCCTGGCTACCGGATGGTGTGACCTGGTCGCCGATGATTCATCTGACTGGCGAAGCTGACTGGATATCCGAGGTCACATAGCCAAGAGCGGTCGTGTGCGCTACCATGAGAATGAGGAAGCCTTATTGACAGTCTCTCCGGACTGACTATATGTCGGAGCGTCCCGAGCGACGGACGTATGCTCCGAATGCGAAACATTTTGTACCACAACATCTGGGGCCAGATGTTGTTGTACGAGAGAGGGGCCTCTCTCGCTCACCGTCCGGATGGACCAGAACGAGCTATGAACCGGACTAAAAGGCTTCCTCCGTTCTCCCTCTAATCCGCCGTCACTGGGTGTGCATTTGGTTGATTTATAGTGCTCGCATCACCCCAAAACTCCTTCTAGACTGCAACGGACGAACCCGGCTGCCGAATCATTCGATGAATGGATGCTACACCGGGCGAGCTAGCGGACGTCAAAGGCCGTCGAACCTACTAGGGTCCTCTTAGGCAATTGGCGTATTTACATGAGCACTTTTCTGCTAGCCCTTCATTAATTGTGACGACGGAGGCACACTGTTGGAAGACATCACAGATACATCACCCTAATCTTGATCGTCTGAAATAGAAATTGATAAAGTAGAGTGACCCTGCGGGGAAAGGACCGGAATGTCCAATTCCCCACTAACATACCGTGACATACGCTTCCCATGTTGTCATCGAAATCATCAGATACAGAACAGGAGTTAATGCGAGTACACTGACCACATATAGAATGATTATAAAAGTCAGAGGAAGACTTCCTCTTATTACAATTGATCAAAATCCTTTCAATGTGAAAAGAAAACAAAGTCCTGGTACTCGCACCAACCCCTGACAATCAAAATACATAATAATAATATGATCCATTAACATAGAAAAAATAATTGAAATCAAAATATTTTGAAAAAATATTTTTTCAGAACAGCCCAAGTTTCTGAAAAGTAACGTTGAGCCCCAATGGATCCCAAGCCTAAGTGTGGACAAAAATTTTAAAAATATTTAAAACAATTTATGCAACACTTACGAACAATAATAATGTATCTAGTTATGATTAAATTAACATCAAGATATTATTTTCAAGAAATCCCCCCCTCACACAGAGGGCTGTTGTAAATGTAAACAATGAGTGTAAAAACACTAAAATAAGACTCCAGGCACCCAGGCCCGAAATCAGTTACCAAAAATACACTATCTGATGCAAAACAGAGACTTCCAGGGAAGAAACTGCAGAACATCAGATGGTAGATGCAGAACACAATGCCTAACCACCCGTAGGTGAAGACGTAAACATGGGGAAAAGAACAGAATTCATTCTGTTATTCAGCTAAAACTCCCAAGAAATTTTAGTAATAATAATTACAGAAACTATGCCAAAAGCATGGGAGAATAGCAAGAGGGGACTTAAAGGAAAGGGAGAGAGGAAAACACTGAAAAATCAGTGTAACTAAATAACAAGAATGACAACAAAATGGCTGCTGCCTCGAAAATAGGTAACTTAACATAATTTCATTAAAAAATTTTAAGTTACAGCCCTGAAAATATTCTGTCACACATTTTTCCTCTCCTCCTTCTCTATCCTCCTTAGAATCACCATTTCACTAATATTTATATGTCTGGCATCATTTAAACTGAGATTTACAAGCACAAAGATCAGTCAGATGTTAACTGATGAAGGGCCAAACTTAGAATGATTAATGGCGCCAATTTCGGAACGTCCTTGACACTGCGCATGCGCAGTAGAGGTGAAGTGTGGAGGGCCATTCAGGACATGTTTTCTTTGGTTTTAGATGCAAATTTTGGGGATTGGGGGGCAAAATTTGTGTTTGGCCCTATATTTTAAGAGTTAGCACCAGCTATGTCTGGGTCATTGGTACAGTATAAAAATTTATAAAGTTACAGCCCTGAACATCCAAAACCATTGTTATTTATTCCAACATCCCCCTACACTGTTGAATCCATGAAACAATCATTGATTTGTGTCTGGCATCTTCAAAAATGAGAATTTTTTGCACAGATGTCAGTTCAAATGTTTACTGACTTGGGCCAAACAAAAGAATGATGCTTTGCACCATTTCCGGTCTCTTCCTGGGTACTGTGCATGTGCAATACTAAAAGTATGGAGGGCCAGATAGGACTTTCAATTTAATAACTGTCCAACGGAAACTTAAGTTATGGTCAATACATTATATACATACAGAGAGACATGAATAACACTTGAAGCTCTTTTGATTTAAATGTGATGGGAGCATAAAAGTGTTGAGTTAAACCTCTGATATCCTCTGAAATTTGACAAGATAAACAACAACAAAAACAAAATAAAGCCTTAAATGTGGGTTACCTTTCTTTGATTCTTCGGCTATCAATGCACTGTTTTCAAGTTGGCTTTGAAGATCACTTATCTTTTGCTGAAATTTAAAATAAGAGAAAATGATTTGTGCACAACGATGAGATTCAAGTACCATTTTTGAAGAATACATGTGCTAAACCTAATGTATTGAAAACTAATTATAAATAAAATTAATAAAAATAAATGTAACTGCACATATCTTTTCACTTTCTGGTGGCTATTTTTTCGAAGTTACTGACAGAAATTTTTCAACAAAACAGATGGCATCATGCCACTTACCAGATGCTCAAGCAACCTAAAGTTGATTATCTGAGATTAGGTTTTTCTGACGTAAAGTTCAGGTGTGGAATTGGTGACACTGCAAACGAACTATCATTTTACAACTCTTCTTCTGAAATGAGGGCCAAAATGATCTGTGTTTTTTGATACAAGCCAGCACTCTGTTGATAAAAAACACTTATGGGTCTGGTAGGGTTAATACATCATTTTATATAAAGTCCCTTTATAAAACCTGGAAGTGGCCTGGGGAACTCACAATGGAATAAACCTTTTAAAAACATTTCTTCTCATGAATTGCTGGCATAAATGGTCTTATATTTTTGTTATGAACTGCAAGACTAAATAGAAAAGAACAAGTACTACAATTATGTTAATAAAAAATCCATTTGATGGAACTGAATTTTTCTTATTCTCTTTTTTGATGGAAAAAATTGCTAGCTACTCACCATGAAACACCAGTGTCTTAAGACACCAGTTGGTCATGAGAAAAAACCTGAACACTGTGGACAACATCATGTAATTTTTCCCTCCTAGTAATTGGGAGAGAAATATTAAATTTCAAATGCTTTGATTTAACAAAACTTAATTATACTCTCCTCATACAGGGCTCATTGTCTCAAGGATGAGATTAATTCAAGGATATTCAAGGATCTGTTCAAACCATTATCAAGGACCTTTTTATGTTTGAGACTATTCTATTCTCCTAGCATTCAATGAACTTAGGAGTAAGATATGCGGATATGAGTTAAACAGGAGTTGGACCATGGCCTGGTGCATACCTCCACTATTGCACACCCCCTTTCTGCATACCAAATTTCATTGAAATCCATCCACTCACTGCTGAGATATAGATCCAGATGGACAGATGGATGGATGGATGGATGGATGGATAGATTGACACACGTAATCCAGTATATCTCCAATCTCTTCGAGAGTGGGGTATAAAAACTGTTTTCAATCATAAATCAAAAAGAGACATATTTTCATGTCATGTAAAATATCTGGCTGAACAATGTAGCAAATTTTAGTAGGCAAAGTCCTTTGTTTTTAAGAATGCTTAAATACTGTTAATTTCTTTTGCACAGTATTCAGTATTGTGGAAGAGAAATTAAAATTTTAAGCATTACTTCTTAAAAATCAAGGACTTTCAAGACTAATGCACAAGTTGCAAGTTCTTTCGAGGCCTTGAAAATATATTTTTTAATTCAAGGATCACAGTGAACCTTACCAAAGAATACATACATAAGAAAAATAATTAAATGATACTGTATCAAATAGTTTAGAGGAAATTTGTTCTTTTTTTTAAATTAGAGAATTCTGAGCTTGTTTAATGAAAATAAAAGATCGCTCAACCACACGTCCCCCGACAAAAAAACAGATTTTTTCAAAGTCGAAAAAGGGACATAACTGTGGCAAAAAATATTAACCAAAGTCCGATTTGAACTTGATCTGTACTTTATGTTGATACACCTACACAACAAATTTTATTATGAGGAAACCAAAGTGGGATGGCCACAGGGATGGACAGATGGATGCATACACAAAAAGACACTGCCTATTTAAATAGTCCCTGAAAAAAATATTTTTTCAGGGGACAACTAATGATTATGGTGGGGCATTAAATTTTACCTATGAAAGTTAAAAAATTTATAGTAATTTATATATTTTTTATACTTACCAATGACCCAGACATAGCTGGTGCTAACTCTTAAAATATAGGGCCAAACACAAATTTTGCCCCCCAATCCCCAAAATTTGCATCTAAAACTAAAGAAAACATGTCCTGAAAGGCCCTCCACACTTCGCCCCTACTGCGCATGCGCAGTGTCAAGGACGTTCCGAAATTGGCGCCATTAATCATTCTAATAACCAGTGCCTGGTAAGTGCTATGTACTCAGCGGGGAGGCAAGAGTTCCCAACTCCTGGGAGGGCCATCCCCGTCTGGGTCATTGGTAAGTATAAAAAATATATAAATTACTATAAATTTTTTAACATTTTTATACTGTACCAATGACCCAGACATAGCTGAATAGTAAAAAGGCTGGAGGGCCAAGGACATAGAGCAAAATGGAATACGCTCAATAAAATAAAATAGAGTCATCCCCTGTAGGGAAAAAGAAGTAATAGGCCTTACATGTATCTTTCTTATTTATGATAAATTAGAAAGATACAACACCTTCCAAAATTGAGCTTCATACATCCATGTACTCTATTAATATCCAATATAATCCTTATACTAATAATTTTTAAAGTAAGCCAATAAAT
This sequence comes from Pictodentalium vernedei, assembly GCA_031216915.1. Classification (NCBI taxonomy): domain Eukaryota; kingdom Metazoa; phylum Mollusca; class Scaphopoda; order Dentaliida; family Dentaliidae; genus Pictodentalium; species Pictodentalium vernedei. The sequence goes on from CM062290.1 coordinate 189,784,312, forward strand.
AAAGTAAGTCTAGAGAATAGAGACTCTTATACTCCTAAAAGTGTCTGAGGATTGCATAATCATGTCCGTTGACATATGCAATATTCAAAAGCTATACTTTAAAAACTAAGACTTGAATGAATTTTAAAAACCTAAACTTCTCACTAAACAACCATCCCAATAACAGCTCAGAATTACTAACTCCGGAGGAGGTATCCCCTTGTTTTCATAGTAAAACAGGTGACCCAAGGGAACACCCTCCCCCCCCCCCCCCCTTTTTCTTGCCCTGGGTCAAATAGCCCAGAGCGAAGAGGGCAGCCGAACGGAGACACTGCCGAAACAGACAGCCTACCTAGCTATAGTAGCAACTGTTAAGTGAATGACATTCTGAGCAGTAGATAATAGACCTAACAATAGAGGCCTCCAGAAATGGACTCGATATTTCTGAGATAAAATTCATGAATGTGGATGGCTGAGCGCAATGAGCGGCCTTCAAAAATCTATAATAGCGACACTATTAATGTAAGCCCAAGAAGTAAAAGAACTCTTACTTCATGAGCCGAAATCTTAAGCACAACTGCTAAGTCAATGATATACCATAAGCAGTACTGATAGTTAATAGAATCCATTAACAATAAAATGGAGCGTAACGTCCTTCTACTAGACATCAAAGACAGAAGAAGCTTACGCCCTTTGTAATAAACAGATATCTGTTTATAAATACATAAACTGTACCCGGAAAGAGTAAAGGCCTATGCCCATACGAAGACGGAAGGACCTTAAAATAATAGGTTCCGGATAATAGGAGCCTAACTCTTATGCAACAATCCAACCTAAATAGTAACGGAAGAATTGATTCCGAAACTATGAAAGTGAAAATCATCCATCGATAGTGCATGAAACTCACTGACTCTACAGTAAAAGAGAAACCAACAGAATTACTGTCTAAAAGGTCAGAATTTGAAAACTACTGTTTCCAGAGGCTCAAATGATTACTTAGCTAAATAAGAACCGAAGTTAAAATCCGTATAGGAATTTAATCTAAAGATTCTAAGTCCATTTATCAAAAAGTTACTAACTGACTTAGATAAAGAGACAAAAGACTCAATTGTAAACTATCGTAGAGTGCATAGGTATGAGGTAACATAAACCTATAACCTAAATAATAACAGGCTGCAGTAGATCTTGTGAAACAAGTATACTAAAAAATAGCAATGAGTAGTATGGAGGGATCAACAATATGAACATAATGATCCCTACACCACGACAGAAGAGCCTCCACTCTAGCCGCATAGAATAGCGAAGAAGAGGATCTCCTATAGTAAGAAATCGCGTCCAAAGCTCGTCCAGTACAGTGCTTACAATGCAATACGGACCACACAACGGAATACATGAAGGTTGCGACCTTGCTGGTTGTGATAAAGATGACACGATTTACCCAGTGAAAAAGATCCTCACATAGAGGAAGATTTCACGTTAAGACCCACAGTAGACAAGAGAGTAAATTACTCATGATCTCTGTGAAGATAGAGATGCTATCAACAGAAATGTATTGTGGTTGTTTATCTTAGCAATACCTGCTAAAACAACAGCGCCGGAGGATACGCGTATCCTATCATTCCATCCTATAGATCAATAGAGCGTTAACAATATTAGCTCAGAGATCTGGACAAGCCAACACATACGTCTGCAATTGATTAGCAAGCTGTGTCATAAATAAATCATCATTGGGCGCTCCCATAGATAGCAAATCTGATTGAATACTTGTTTGTTGAGAGTCCATTCTGACAGCAACAAGCGACCCGTAAGAGAACGGGCGTCCGATAAAACAATCAGACGACCCGGAATATGACGGACCAAAACTGAACTTGGTGTACTATAACCAACAGACGGATTCTTTCCATTAAATTGAAAAACGGAAACGAATGAGTGCCTCCCTGGTTCCGGAGATACGCCACTACTGTCGAATTAAAGGACAGGAATTTGGGCATGCGTTTCTGAATAATGTTCATGCAATGACATAAAGCAAGCCTAAAAAACATTATTCCGCGGAAGAAAACTGATTGCTAAAAGACTGCGGAATCCAAAGACCCTGGCACTTCGAATCCGTAGGGATCAGTATTATATCCCAATCTGTTTGACTGGCAACCGTCATAACAGCCACACTCGGGTCCGGCAACTGCAGCGGCACTCTCTGAGTCAACCACTGAATGTTTGCCCCAGTCTGAATCTCTTGTAACACTAGATAGACAAGAGAACGTGTAAATCGAGCAATTCATGGATTGCCGAAAAGTTGCCGTCGAAGAGAAGCTCCTCCGAGAACGAAGCGACTCTGAGAGAGTTCTTAACCTTACTATCCACGCGTGTGGATGTAGCTAGGGCTGCGTCACGTCTAACTAACTCCAATCAGCCACTGAAGGGCGGAGTTATACGTGAACAAACTACTGCCCTCAAAAGAAATTACATTGAGAATAATATCCCGTAAATCTTTTCTTGAAGACGTAATGATAACGCCTCAGTAAGGCGATTACGTATAATAAAGCGTCTAAGTTAAGTCTACTATACATAATGTCGTTCCCAACATTGAAATTGGAAAAGACATAAACGGCGAAAAAGAATATATGCAGTCTTTAATCACACCGTCTAGACGCATATGAACTCTCGGTATGCCCTGCTCTGCCAAAATAAACTATTTGTATAAATGATAAAATGGCAGAAATGAGCAACGCGGACAAGAAACTAAACTATCATGCTTAGTAGCAGGCTTGTATATATATATATATAGCGTCGAAAAATAAAACACATGTTGTAATGACAATATTGGACTGCGTCGGTAAGTCAGGGACAATGTCCCTGAACCGATCGAAAAATCCGAGTCCAATGACGCTATAAGTCTCTTATCCAAGATCGCAGCAATGAAGTCCGAAATAATAATCACTGGAAGATAATGCCAGAAGATATGAAAGGCATCTTCCGATACTACTAAAGGGAAAACTCGAAATCTTTCGAATCCCTTTCACCATCCTGTCGGACCCTATAAACCGTTCGGTCGTCCGTACCTGATGCAACCGCGGACCGCACCGACCCAGCGCCGTCGGATAATTCCTGATTCGACCGAGAAACTGTCAATTGCTGGGATGCTGCGAAACAACTGTGCTAACTCGGATAGCACGTCCGTCACTGAGGCCTGAGGAGAAGCGGTCTTACGATGCATTGCCGCTGGAAGCTCCGTGATCGTTACCCCATGCATACTACCAATATGCGAGCGAACGGAGTGTATAGGCCTCGTGTCCCTTGGCTACCGGATGGCGCGACCTATTCGCCGTGGAATCACTGAATGCCGAAACTGATCGGATACTCGAGGTCACGTAGCCAATGTGCGGTCGTGTGCCCTGCTGTGAGGATGAGGAAGCATTAAAGACAGTCTCTCGGACTGTCAATATAACGGAGCGTCCCGACCAACGGACATATGCTCCGAATGTAAAATATCTGAACCACAACATGCGGTCCCCTATGTTGTTGGGCGAGAGAGGGACCTCTCTCGCTCACAGCCCGGACGGACCTGGACAAGCCAGGAACCGGACTAACAGGCTTCCTCCGATCTGTCCTCAATCTGCCGTCACTGGGTAAGTACTAAAGTAATTAAAGTGCTCGCATCACCCAAATCTCCTTCCTAGACCGCAACGGACGAACCCGGCAGCCGAACCATTCGATGATTGTACGCTACACCGGGTGAGCTAGCGAATGTCACTCCGTAGGCGATAGACATATTCCATGAGCACTTATTGCCGCTAACTCTTCATTAACTATGACGACAGAGGCACACTTTTGAAAGACATCTCCATAATTCTTCGAACAAGAAACCAGAAATGCTTGGTTAGCAAGCATAAAATAATAATATATATAGCGTCGTTCAATAATTCGAAAGTTTGTGTGACATTATTGGACTATGTCGGAACTGAGGGATGATGTCCCTGAACCGAACCAAAAATTTCTAAGTCCACCGACGCTATCAGTTTCTTATCCGGCATCGCAGCATTCTGGTCCGACGAAAGAAGCTGTAGAAGACCAAGTCAGATGACATACACAACAGCATATGTTGTTCCGAAAGGGAAAGCTCGAAATCCTCCGAATCCCTTTCGGTATCCCGTCGGACCGGATGAAACTTTCGGACGTCCGTACCCGCTTCCACGGAGCGTCCCGACCCAGCATCATCGGATAAAATATATGCGACAGATTCAGTTGATGCTGGGATGCTGCGATAAACTGTGCTATTAAGGAAAGCACGTCCATTCCCGAGGCCTGTGCAGTAGCGGTCTTACGATGCATTGCCACCGGAAGCTCCGTGTACGTTGACTCCCGCACACTTCCTATGCGAACGTCCGGAGTCTGCAGGCCTCGTGTCCCTGGCTACCGGATGGTGTGACCTGGTTGCCGAAGAATCCTTGATCGGCGAAGCTGGTAATATATCGGCGGTCATGCAGCCAAGGTGCGGTCGTGTGCGCTGACGAGAAGAGGAAGCCTTAGCAGTCTCAGCGGACTGCCTATACAACGGAGCGTCCCGAGCGACGGACGTATGCTCCGCTTGCGACACATTTTGTACCACAACATCTGGGGCCAGATGTTGTTGAACGAGAGAGGGGCCTCTCTCGCTTGCCGTCCGGATGGACCGGAACGAGCTATGAACCGGACTAAAAGGCTTCCTGCGTTCTCCCTCCAATCCGCCGTCACTGGGTGTGCATTAGGTTAATTTATAGTGCTCGCATCACCCCAAAATTCCTTCTAGACCGCAACGGACGAACCCGGCTGCCGAACCATTCGGTGAATGGACGCTACACCGGGCGAGCTAGCGGACGTCAAAGGCCGTCGAACCTACTAGGGTCCTCTTAGGCAATTGGCGTATTTACATGAGCACTTTTCTGCTAGCCCTTCATTAATTGTGACGACGGAGGCACACTGTTGGAAGACATCACAGATACATCACCCTAATCTTGATCGTCTGAAATAGAAATTGATAAAGTAGAGTGACCCTGTGGGGAAAGGACCGGAGTGTCCAAATCCCCAACAACATACCGTGACATACGCTTCCCATATTGTCATCGAAATCATACGATACAGAACAGGAGTTAATGCGAGTACACTGACCACATATAGAATGATAATAAAGTCAGAGGAAGACTTCCTCTTAAAACAATTGATCAATATCCTTTCAATGTGAAAAGAAAACAAGTCCTGGTACTCGCACTAACCCCTGGCAATCAAAATACATAATAATAATATGATCCATTAATATAGAAAAAATAATTGAAATCAAAATATTTTGAAAAAATATTTTTTCAGAACAGCCCAAGTTTCTGAAAAGTAACGTTGAGCCCCAATGGATCCCAAGCCTAAGTGTGGACAAAAATTTTAAAAATATTTTAAACAATTTATTCAACACTTACGAACAATAATAATGTATCTAGTTATGATTAAAATAACATCAAGATATTATTTTTTAGAAATCCCCCCCTCACACAGAGGGCTGTTGTAAATGTAAACAATGAGTGTAAAAACACTAAAATAAGACTCCAGGCACCCAGGCCCGAAATCAGTTACCAAAAATACACTATCTGATGCAAAACAGAGACTTCCAGGGAAGAAACTGCAGAACATCAGATGGTAGATGCAGAACCCAACGCCTAACCACCCGTAGGTGAAGACGTAAACATGGGGAAAGAACAGAATTCATTCTGTTATTCAGCTAAAACTCCCAAGAAAATTTAGTAATAATAATTACAAAAACTATGCCAAAAGCATGGGAGAATAGCAAGGGGGAACTTAAAGGACAGGGAGAGAGGAAAACACTTAAAAAACAGTGTAACTAAATAATCAGAATGACAACAAAATGGCTGCTGCCTTGAAAATAGGTAACTTAACATAATTTCATTAAAAAATTTTAAGTTACAGCCCTGATAATATTCTGTCACACATTCTTTTCCTCTCCTCCTTCTCTATCCTCCTTAGAATCACCATTTCACTAATATTTATGTGTCTGGCATCATTTAAACTGAGATTTATAAGCACAAAGATCAGTCAGATGTTAACTGATGAAGGGCCAAACTTAGAATGATTAATGGCGCCAATTTCGGAACGTCCTTGACACTGCGCATGCGCAGTAGGGGCGAAGTGTGGAGGGCCTTTCAGGACATGTTTTCTTTAGTTTTAGATGCAAATTTTGGGGATTGGGGGGCAAAATTTGTGTTTGGCCCTATATTTTAAGAGTTAGCACCAGCTATGTCTGGGTCATTGGTACAGTATAAAACTTTCAGTTTGCATAAAACTGAGCCTTCACATCAAGCTCATATACCAATGCAAAATCACTGCAGCCATTGAGCCACTCGTTTGGTGAATACCTGTTAGTCATTACATTTTGGTCCAAGAAAGAAGCCACAAATAATACTCTGGGAATTTGTTTGCACTAACTTGAGTCAAAGATGCCCATATATCTAATGTGAAAGCACTGCAGGCACTCATTGGTGAAAACTTATGGTTAAGGTGGAGGAAATAACTTTTGCCCCAACAGAGAAGCTACAAATATTACCCTATTTCACATACTTGAGCCTTCATCTCTCAAAGAGACACACAGGAAACAAATTCCAAATCACCACAGCTACTGGTTCATAAAAAGATTTTTAAGGAACTGTTTTAGACTGAGGCTGGGCCCAGTGGGCAATTCCAAGTTAATCTGAATAAATCTGACTACAAGTCATCCAAGGATATTCTGTAACAAATTTGGATGAATTTATCAAAATGGAACTCTTGAAAAAGACAAGAATGGAAATGTTAATAGACATCTAACCCTAGAACCAAAATATGAGACAAGCCCACTCATGTGTATCAGTTAGGTTTAGTATTTCTAGCTCAATTGATGTCCCACAGCAAGGGGCAATTTTTTCTTCTCAGAAAGCATAAAAATAAAACCCAATGGTTCCAAAAACCAAACTTGCTTCAATATCGGCAAAGCATTTTTGAAAACTTTGGGGTTCAGTCCAAAAAAGTTAACCCCTTTTCAAACCTTCAAAATTATTAGAGCAAAATGCTATAAACAATTTTGATGAACAAACTTTCAAACTAGATTTTATGCAGCAGATATGCTTGTTAAACACATTTTATGACCCAGCAGTTTAATATTGATGGGAAAATGCCAATTCCATCACTATTTTTGAGGACTGTTTAATATTTAATGCTAAGATGTAAAAAATGCCACTCAGGATCACAGATCCAATGTCGAGTTGTGACCTTGACCTTTGACCAGGCGAGTCCAAGGTCAATAGGGTTCTTCCTCGCACCAAGGCCAACACACCTATGAAGTTTCATGACTCTAGGTTGAACCACTATCAAGTTCTCATCCGGAAACCAATTGTTGCGATATACTATGTTCAAGGTCACTGTGACCTTGACCTTTGACCTGGTGAGTCCAAGATCAATAGGGTTCTTCCTCGCACCAAGGCCAACATACCTATGAAGTTTCATGACTCTAGGTTGAACCACTATCAAGTTATCATCCGGAAACCAATTGTTGCGATATACTAGGTTCAAGGTCACTGTGACCTTGACCTTTGACCTGGTGAGTCCAAGATCAATAGGGTTCTTCCTCGCACCAAGGCCAACACACCTATAAAGTTTCATGACTCTAGGTTGAACCACTATCAAGTTATCATCCGGAAACCAATTGTTGCGATATACTATGTTCAAGGTCACTGTGACCTTGACCTTTGACCTGGTGAGTCCAAGATCAATAGGGTTCTTCCTCGCACCAAGGCCAACACACCTATGAAGTTTCATGACTCTAGGTTGAACCACTATCAAGTTATCATCCGGAAACCAATTGTTGCGATATACTATGTTAAAGGTCACTGTGACCTTGACCTTTGACGTAGCGAGTCCAAAATCAATAGGGTTCTTCGCCTCACCAAGGCCAATCTACCTATGAAGTTTCATGAATGTGAGTTGAACGATTATCAAGTTATCATCCGGAAACCAATTGTTTAAGATTTACTATGTTCAAGGTCACTGTGACCTTGACCTTCGACGTAGCATGTCCAAAATCATTAGGGTTCTTCCTCCCACCAAGACCAACCTACGTATGAAGTTTAATGAATGTGAGTTGAACCACTATCAAGTTATCATCCGGAAACCAATTGTTTACGCCCGCCCACCCGGAACGCCCGCCCACCCGCCCGCCCCGCCCGCCCGCCCACCCGCCATTCACCAAACTATAAGTCGAGTTTGACTTCGTCACAACTCGACTAAAAAGACATATGAGATATGACAGGTGGGCCCGCTAGCAAGATATAATTGGTTAACATCCCAATTGCTTTATGGGAGAATTTTGCTATTTGCTGGAAAAACTTCATTATTTTGGCATCTCTGTGAAGAAAGGTATATACACATTTCTCAGGAGAAGCTTTTGAGAAAAAATAGGAGTCCAACAGTTGGTAAAGTTGCAGTATTATATTCTTTCTCATTCAATCCCTCCATTGCAGAGAAAATTATATAACAGGTTTTAATTTTATAATATCAGATGCTAGTAGCAAACGTATGTTCATAAAAGTAATAGTACAATGCTGACCGTTTGCCTGACAAATAAATTGCCAAATCTTGTACCATCTACAATTATGTCAACTACAAATTTTGTTGACTTTTTTTTATTTTTTCAATTTGTACAAGCCTGGAAATACAAATGAATTTATTGAACATCACAAATTGCTCAAGACTTTTGGCCTAGCAGGTATTTCCAGTGAGGTGTTGTCTGCTGGTTCAGACAGATGACACTTCACTGGAAAAAAAAAACACCCAGCTTTTATGACTCCCTGCTCATTATTATCTGAACTGTCAGTGCCAAACCACCTAATGTGTTCATAATGGGCGAGAAGACTTGAATTAAGGTTCTTGGTGCTAATAACATGGTGTCTGGCACTTCAATGGCATAAATTCATCAAGTTCATTCCAGTCAAGTCATTAGCATTGTTTTTAAAGGAAAACAAAAAAAGATGTGATACTGGAACATGTACCTGTATCCGCCAAATCTATTTGGAAAGGTTTAAACCCTCAGAGTTTTGGAGATTTTGTTTACAGTTTGACATTCTGCATGCTGCGGCTTTGCAGTTGTTTCCAGTCAAGTCATAGCTGCCTAAGAGGGCAGCCAAGACTTGACTAAACACAACTGCCAAGTTGCTTATAATGTATCTTAAAACTATACCCAAGAGACTTTATGTTGGGGCACCTGTTCTGTAGCAGTAGAATGTGATCAAGATCAGAATTAGGTGTTAAACCCTTAACCTGCTGAGTATTTTCTCAATTTTTTCATGAAATCCAGTCATGGCTGCTGTGAAGCAGCCATGACTGGAGTTGATGAAAATTTCGAACAAATGAAGCTCAGCTATCATTCGTGATATGATTGGTCCAATAAACAGTAATGCATTCCAGAGAATGTAATCCAAATTAAACCCTTTCTATTGGCAAGAGTATTAGGTGTCCTGGTGGGAATATCTGCCAGCAGCATGCAAGGAGTTAAGGGTAAACTGATAAGAGAGAAACACCACAAACAAAAAGTATACAAACCTGATATTCAGTATTATAATTCTGTAGTCGACTTTCAGCCTGTGATTGTGAGAAGTTAGTTGAAGCAAGCTCTGTTTCTAAGTGGCTTATTACTTTCTGCTGCTCTTGTATTTGCTCATTTTTAGTATTAAGCTGCTCTTTGATTACTTCGTACTCATCTACCTTTTTCTAATTTGCAAAAACAGAGTGAAGCTTGTGAAAAATGTAGTGATAAAGTGAAAAGCATAAGGAAAATGTGAGAGAAATGCAAGCAAACTGACAATTTAGAAAATGGATGTAAACATAAATTTAAGAAATTTCAAATAACTACAGAAAAGAAAAATTGCTAACTGTATCAGTGAAGTTAATCAGTTTTAATACAAACTCATCAGACCTTTCTATATAGAAAATTTGAAGTGCTGGCTTTTGAACTTCCAAACCAGTTGCAGGGTCAAATACTACTTATAAAGATGCAAAGCTCAGTTTGATAATTAGAGGTGGTTTTTAAGCATCCAATGAGGCCTTCAAATGAGATATATCAGTTAAGGTCTAAAAAAGTTAAAAATCTGTTTCTCAGGCCCTCCCACATGGTCCTTTTGGCTGCCACATGCTCTCTTTTTATAACCAATGCAAACTTAAAACTTAGATGTGAGTCTTCCATGGAAGACGTGTGCCGCCTGTACTATATTGTAATATTTCAGACAGAATTCTAAGTGGAAAAGGGGCATAACTCTGGAAAAAATACAGCGGATCAAAAAATAAAATAGGAGGTGCACAATGCCATTATGTGATAAAGAATCACTGAAAGTTTCATCAAAATCCATTCATAGGTTAAAGAGGAGTGGCGGATAAGAGAAAGTGTGACGCGGACGACGCGGACGATGACGCGGACGACGCCGTGGACGACAAAAGTAATCCCTATATGTCGCTCCCCACTTCGTGGGGCGGCGACACAAAAATAATGAAAGTATCAATGTAGCTTAACTTGACTGTGTGTCGTGTTTGATAAAAAGGATAATGTTCAATGTTTATGAAAGGATTATGCAATATAAGGATTGTGATAACTGAGAATATGTCAATTTCTGTTCCCTGCATGCTATGTTTTCAATAAAACTAATTTGAGGTGTAGACTGTACTGAAGACTTGAGGGGTGGGTTAGTGTGGCCCTCACAGTTAATGTATGTCAACCAAAGTTACCAAGTCACAGTGAAATTATTCCAAAATGAGTCATCCTATCAAGTTACAATGAAATCCCTTCATAAATACGGCCTGTAGACTGTGCTAAAGGATTTTGGGCTTTGGGCATGTTTAGCCATCATGGTTGACCGATCGCAACCAAAGAGGAATGTCCTCATCTAGACATTATACTGAGTCATCCTACCAAGTTACAATGAAATCCCTTCATATATACAACCTGTAGTCTGTGCTAAAGGTTTTCAGGTTTTGGGCTTGGGCAGCCAGCACTGTTGAATGATTGCTACTAAAAGGGGACGTTCTCATCTAGACATTATCTGGAGTCATCCTACCAAGTTACAATGAAATCCCTTCATAAATACAACCTGTAGACTATGCTAAAGGTCTTCACGCCTTGAGACCCTGTAGCCGTCACAGTTGACCGATCGCAACCAAAAGGGGACATTCTCATTTAAACATTATATGGAGTCATCCTACCAAGTTACAATGAAATCCCTCCATAAATACGACCTGTAGACTGTGCGGAAGTTTTTTTCATTTTGGGTTCAGGAAGCTGTCACGGTTGACAGATTGCGACCAAATGGGGAAGTTATCTCGACATCATACGGAGTCATCCTACCAAGTTACAAGGAAATCCCTACATATTAAATATCACCTGTAGAATGTGCTAAAAGTTTTGGGGTTTCGGGCTTGGGCAGCCATCACAGTTGACAGATCATGACCAAAAGGGGACGTTCTCATCTATACATTATACAGAGTCATCCTATCAAGTTACAATGAAATCCCTTCATAAATACGACCTGTAGACTGTGCTAAAGGTTTTCGGGTTTTGGGCTTGGGCAACCATCACGGTTGACAGGTCGTGACCAAAAGGGGACGTTCTCATCTAGACATGACCTCAAACCTGCATATGAAATTTCGTGATGATCGGACAAGAACTACAGGGTGTAGCCTGTGTTAAAGGAAAATGTGAATAGACTCACAGACTGATAGACTCACAGACTTCCGCGCACGTAGTGGCAATAGCTTATCTTGACTTTGTCATGTTAAGCTAAAAATTAAATGGTTTATGTCTGATATTTTACCCAAGTTAATAAAATTGATAAATTTGTCCCTTGAGTGCAACAAGGCTTTGCAATGCTTTGATTTTGTTATACAGCCCTTGTCCTGTCCATACAACTTGGTATGATTGGCCGATCTTATTCATACTTGGTACAATTATTGCTCAAGGCTGAAACATGTGTTGCAACTTTGATCCAAGGTAATATCATCAAGGTCAAGGTCACAGACAGGAAAACTTTTATATTGTTGTACAGCCCTTGGCCAGTCCATATAACTTGGTATGATTGGCAGATCTTATTCATACTTTATACAATTTATTCTCATTACTCAAAGGTGAGTGGAAACTTTTCAGTCATGAGCAATAATTGTACCATGTATGAATAAGGTGTGTCCATCATATCCAGGTATTTGGACTAGACAAAAGTGAGTGAAATGTCACGTTTTTTTACTGTCACCTTAACAGAGGGCCTGTGACCTTGACCTTGGGGTTTACATACCCTATTATAATTCACGACACACTGTCTTTTGACAATACATATTGTTATAATGTTTTGTCAAAAAATATTCAGTGGTTAAGAAGTTATGGCTCGGGCCAAACAAAAGCCCCAAACACTGCTCATTCCTTTGAAAGATATCTGTGCACCTAAAACAGAATTAGGAACAGAATCCATTATATTGAGTTTGACATTGTTCAGACCTCTGTCACACAAAATATAATGGGTTATAACACTAGTATATCTCATGCTAAACAATATTACTGATCCTCCAGAAAAGAGTACTTCTACAGTAAAGTGAGTGGATATAATCAACATATATCTCCTGATGAAAATATAATAATGCATCTTAGTGAGTACTATAATGATACCAATTATATTAATAAATCTATATATTAAAGGTGCTCTAATAAATGTTATAAAATAATCTTTTGCTGTGACAGTCGATTAATATGATTTGAAAAAGCAGTGAAAATAATACAGATTGAATATTGTCCGATACTGAAAAAAATATACTCAATAACCCTTGTTCAACACACTACTATCATAAAGTACGAGATCCAGATTCTATATTTTTTTAGTGAAATGCTCCTCATTTTGAAATATATGGCTTCATGCCAGTTCATGGTTTTTAGATTTCAATACTGATGACAATATCGATAACAATATCATTGAAATTGAATGGGTTTCAGGGAAACATTTGCGCGAGAACAATATATGAGAAGAACTACTAAATTTTTGGACCACCACTGGCACTAGGTTGCACCCAGTGGTTCATGAGCTAAAAATTTGCTGATGCTCTTTACACCATGTAAAAAAATCATGAAAATATTGTTTTATTTCACCCTACCTCCCTCTTTTTTTCAATCCCCAACCCCTAGTGCCTGTCCTCACCAGGCATTGGACCAAACTGCACCTAGCAAATAATTCCCTTTTGGAATGGTCAATACAGTGTAATTCTATTTTACATGACACATAAAATTTAATCGAAGTTTTTTTTCCTTTTTTAGTTTGTGGTGTTTCTTTACACGTGCCTATTTCAGAGAGGGGATAGGATTGACATTTTTTCTCATAGTCAGTGATTCATAATTTTGTTTCCACCTGTTTTAATACCATTCAAAAGTTTTAGGAATAGCCACCTTAACTATAAAATGGCATAAATATGGATATATGTAAAATATACATGATAAAACACTCTTTCATAAAATATATTTCACTTATATGTATATTTTTTGTTTCAATCGTTATGATTGGAGCTTTGAAGGCCTGTGAATTGACACTGAACATCTCGAAATAAGGAAAAATATTTGACTGTCCATTTTCCTGAATATTTGGCCAAAATCATTCCCTTTTGGGTATACACTGAATTTCTAGAATTTTCCTGGGCATTTTGGGAGGGTAAATATGTCTGACTGTTGTTGATGTTTACTTTCGCTGTTGGAAACTCAGGGGTTAATTCGTAGATTGTATAAACAAAAAATACAAGAATGTAAAATTAATGATGGATATTTGGTAATATTTGTGACTGGAATAAATTCTGAATTAGTGTCATGCAAGTCAAAACTCATCGATTTTGTGCCAGGGTCATTGCTGGATAAACGCAGTATTAATATATGATTGACACCAGACAAATAACTAGAAATGGTAATCTCTATTTCAAGGCATGGTAAATATGGAAATAATGGCTTTGTGCCAGCTGACATTTGTCTGTGAAAACCAAATATAATGAGAGTTTTCTGCAAAAGTCTGTGAAGGGGTGGAGCTAGTGAACTTATTTGCTTGTATTACTGGACAAAGACAGAAGTTTTTACAAGATGACAATTGACAAAGTATTAGAGTCTTGGATACAATTGTTCCTTTAGTAATTAGTGACAAAAACATGGCTCAGTAATTAAATAAATTTATGCTTGTTGCACTGCCTGACAGTGTTTTTACAGGAGTTTACATAACAACGGGGAATTGTCTTTGTATCAATGTTTCTCAAACTGTTAGTTTTATGGCACACTTTTTGTTTCAACACTCTGTTCCGACAGGGATTAACCATCTCATCAATCGTTCCCGAGTGGTAGGTATTGGGTAATATTCATATAGTTTTGAAAATGTCATTACGTGTACAGTCCATTAAAGACCTGGTTTCCATCACCCCTGATTTCTAGTGCTAAACTAGGGGTGACGAACCCAGTTTGCGTTACTATCTATAGCACTTGGAAAATACCAAGTGTAACCAAGTAACCACACTATCAGTGCGACCTGACAAAAAAATCACACAGCGCAAATTAAATGTCGAACCGGCAAGCCTTGAATCAATCAAAAGAAAACTATTTTGCTAAAAAATGCATAACCATAAGAAAATTATTAATTTGACAAACGTCCGTGTCGAAAAAGTGTCAATAATACGACATTTTAATCCATGGAGTGCTATTCTGTTTTCGACACACTGACATTACCGTAATCCTGCCCATTAATTATTATCGACCAATGAGACGCCAGGACAGGTATGTGTGACGTCCCACCAATGCTCACTTCATACTATAAGAAAATAAAATCGTAGAACAATTCATTTATATTATTTTTGTTTTATAGATGTTCTTGAAATTTGTCATCATGTCTTGTTAATTGCAACACATGGGAAAATGAGGAATGGTCAAAAAATTCAGGCAGTCGATGAGCTTGGGCGTTAGGAAAATGCGCGTTTAGAAGATATAGTTTTTAAAGATGAAATGGAAAACCTTATCGTCCACTTTATGGGATGGACAACAGAGTTTGACCGCAAAGTGTCACAAATGGAGATTCGAGAGCCCGTGAATTTTGCTGATATTTCTTTTAAAAGTAAGTAGTTATTCTGTATATTATTTATCAGTTGTACTTCGTCCCTCTCCTCTTTTTTGAGCTTATTACGGTGAGCCCACAGTATTTCAGTTCAACCCCCGTTCGCAGTGAGTAGAACCTGAATACATATTGTAACCTTCCCCACCCACCTTGCACGAATTCCCCGAATCAAACTGACCGGAAGGGAGGGGGGGGGGGGGGGGGTGGGTGGAGGAAGGGGGGGCAAAAAAATGACACATACTCAGGCTTATTATGGACACATATTTATTAAAAAAATTCATATCAAATGAGTATAGAAATAGCTTATATGAATAGGTTATACAAACGCAAATATCTATTACACAAAGATATCATAGAGTCTAATTCATCTCTGGCTATATTTATCTATCAAATTTTCCGTTTGATTTCGATAGTAGAAGAGAGGATTTTTTATTATATCTCATCACATATATTTTTTAAAACATTACGGCGAAATACAGAAATAGTGTATCGAAATTTCAGTAAATAATACGGGAGGTGATAACATTGTCTTGTTTTTTATCACTGATAATACAGTATGGCCGCCGTGGACTGGTCACTTTGGGCTTTGGGCTCGGGCAGCCATCATGGTTGAATGATCACAACCAAAAGGGGACATTCTCATCTGGGCATTTTCTGGAGTGATCCTACGAAGTTACAATGAAATCCCTTCATAAATATGACCTGTAGACTGTGCTCAAGGTTTTGGGGCTTCGGGCCCCTGAAGCCGTCACAGTTGACCAATCATGACCAGAAGGGGATGTCATCATCTAGGCATTATATGGAGTCAAACTAACGGGTTACAATGAAATCGTTCCATAAATATGACCTATAGACTATGCTAAAGGTTTTGGGGTTTTGGGCTCAGGCAGCCATCAAGGCTGAATGATCGCGACCAAAAGGGGACGTTCTCATCTAGACATTATTTGGAGTCATCCTACCAAGGTACAATGAAATCCCTTCATAAATATCACCTGTAGACTGTGCTAAAGGTTTTCAGGCTTCAGGCCCCTGTAGCCATCACAGTTGCCTAATGGTGTCCAAAAAGAGTTGTTCTCAGCTAGACATTATATGAAGTCAACCTACCAAGTTACAATGAAATCCCTTCATAAATATGAACTGAAGACTGTGCTAAAGGTTTTCGGGCTTTGGGCTTAGGCAGCCATCATGGTTGAATGATCACAACCAAAAGGGGACATTCTCATCTGGGCATCATCTGGAGTGATCCTACGAAGTTACAATGAAATCCCTTCATAAATATGACCTATAGACTGAGCTCAAGATTTTCGGGCTTCGGGCACCTGTAGCCATCACAGTGACCAATCACAACCAAAAGGCGATGTCATCATCTAGGCATTATATGGAGTCAACATAACAAGTTACAATGAAATCCTTCCATAAATCCGACCTACAGACTATGCTAAAGGTCTTTGGGCTCAGGCAGCCATAAAGGCTTAATGATCATGACCAAAAGGGGATATTCTCATCTAGACATTATTTGGAGTCATCCTACCAAGGTACAATGAAATCCCTTCATAATTATGACCTGTAGACTGTTCTAAAGGTTTTCGGGCGTCGGGCCCATGTAGCCGACACAGTTGCCCAATCGTGTCCAAAAGGAGACATTCTCATCTAGACATTATATGAAGTCAACCTACCAAGTTACAATGAAATCCCTTCATAAATATGACCTGTAGACTGCGCTAAAGGTTTTCGGGCTTCGGGCTCAGGCAGCCATCATGGTTGAATGATCGTCACCAAAGGGGACAATCTCATCTGGGCATCATCTGGAGTGATCCTACGAAGTCACAATGAAATCCCTTCATAAATATGACCTGTAGACTGTGCTCAAGGTTTTTGGGCTTCGGGCACCTGTAGCCATCACAGTTGACCAATCACGACCAAAAGGGGATGTCATCATCTAGGCATTATAAGGAGTCAACCTAACAGGTTACAATGAAATCCTTCCATAAATATGACCTTTTGCCTATGCTAAAGGTTTTTGGGCTCAGGCACCCATCAAGGCTGAATGATCATGATCAAAATGGGACGTTCTCATCCAGACATTATTTGGAGTCATCCTACCAAGTTACAATGAAATCCCTTCATAAATATGAACCACAGACTGTGCTAAAGGTTTTCAGGCTTCGGGCTTCGGGCCCCAGTAGCCGTTACAGTTGCCCAATCACATCCGAAAGGGGACTTTCTCATCTAGACATTATATGAAGTCAACCACCAAGTTACAATGAAATTCACCAATAAATATGACCTGTAGACTGTGCTAAAGGTTTTCGGGTTTTGGGCTCGAGCAGTCGTCACCTTTGGCAGATCACGCCCAAATGGGGAAATTCTCATCTAGACATCATAAGGAGTCATCCTACCAAGTTACAATGAAATCCCTCCATATTAAACATGACCTGCAGACTGTGCTAAAAGTTTTTGGCTTTCAGGCTTGGGCAGCCATCACGGTTGACAGATCATGTCCAAAAGGGACCATTCTCATCTAGGCATTATACAGAGGCATCCTACCAAGTTACAATGAAATCCTTATAAATATGACCTGTTGACTGAGCTAATGGTGTTCGGGTTTTGGGCTCGGGCGGCCATACTGGTTGACCAATCGCGTCCAAAAGGGGACGCTCTCATCTAGACATGACTCCAAACCTGCATATGAAATTTCGTGATGATCAGACAAGAACTGTGGGGTGTAGCCCGTGCTAAAGCAAAATGTGAACAGACTCACAGACTAACAGACTTCTGCATGCGTCATGGCAATAGCTTATCTTGACTTTGTCAAGTTAAGCTAAAAATAAATGAACAAAACCCATAATAGAACTTGGCCTGTATTACTAACTGGGCAATACTCATATCAACTTTGGTTGAGATAAAATAATTCAAACTGGAGTTATCAGTTGGAATCAAAAATGTTGATAGATGGTCGAATTCTATGTCAAAAAAGGGGTGTAACTCATGTAAAAATAATTGGACGGAACACATATTCAAACTTGGTCTGTATTACTAGCTGGGGAATACACATACAAACTTTGACTGAAATCAAATAATTCAAACTGGAGTTATCAGTAGGAAACCAATTGTTTATGGATGGATGGACGAATGGATGGATGGATGGACAGACAACAGATGTATGGTCAGACGTACTTACACGTTCTTAGTTGTGGGGTTTTTCCTATGTTAAACCCTAACCCCACAAGGTCAAAAAATTAACCCCACAGTGCAAAAAATAACCTCACAAGTAGCCACTGTACTAACCCAACTCCACAACTACCACTGACCCTAAATTGTAAACCCCACAATGTACCTCTGCTAAGCCCAGACAGACAGGTGGATGGACACATGGATGGATGGACAGAAGGATGGATAGAGAGAATGGGCGTATAAAAAACGTGAGTACATTGTGATTGACTTGATATTATTCAGGTTATACAGATGTTTTATCAGCGCTATTGAAAACATTCCAACATGTTGAATTCCAGACTTTTTTTACTTTTTTCCTGGTATGCTGTCCTGGATTCATGCATGCGTGAAGCACATACCTCATGAAAATTCCCTTTAACTTTTGTCTGGAATACCAAATACTTTTCCATCTTATAATGAAATTATATGTTTGAACCCAGACCCGAAGAGGAGAATATATAATAAATACCAAATTGTTGTTGAGGATCAATAATATAATCCTACAGCCCAATAGGCTGTGGGGTTAAATTATTATTGAACCTCCCAACAAATGCAAAATGTACTAATTTGTATGTTGTAATACAGGAATATCATATTGAAAGGATTAGGATATTGACAAAATTCCAGGAATTCAAATTTGTCTCTCATATTATATATAAGAACTGAAATGAATAATCTGTCACCTTATGCATCTTAACCCTTTCAACAATAGCACCCTGGAAGGTATCATTTCAGCCAACACTGTAAATGGTGAAATGGACAAAACCATTCTGGTTTGTTGGGAGGTTCAATAATAATTTAATCCAACAGCTCGACAGAGTTGTTGGATTAAATTATTACCGAGCCTCACTTCAGATGTTTTGCTCTTTATATCGTCTGCTCGTCCACTACCAATTTTTTCTTCATGCAAATATTTATGCACACTGAGTTGAAAGGGTTAACATGTCCATCCCACATTCATATTTTGATAGAGCAATAGATAATTCATTTCAATCATTATAATTTAATTCAGAGTGTTTGCTTGCATTATTATAGTGTACCCATATGTGGCCGAAGTTCCGTCATTTATGTCACTGCAGTCATATCAACTTTTGTGCACACAACAGTTTTATTATTTTCCACTTAGGCGTATACATGTGGTCTCAAATACTCAAGAGAAAAATGAAAGTGTCAATGACACTGTAGCTTAACTTGTGTGTTGTGTTTGATGAAAAGGATAATGTTCAATGTTTATGAAAGGATTATGAAATAAGACAAGAATTGTGATAATTGGGAATATGTTAATTTCTGTTCCCTGTATGCTATGCTTATGATAAAAATAATATGAGGTGTACACTGTACTAAAGAGCTGGGGGTGGGTTAATATGACCTCACAGTTAATGTATGTGGCCCTCACAGTTAACGTATATCAACAAAAGTTACCAAGTTACAGTGAAATTATTCCAAAATGAGTCATCCTATCAAGTTACATTGAAATCCCTTCATAGATATGGCCTGTAAACTGTGCTAAAGGTTTTTGGGCTTCGGGCCCCTGTAGCCGTCAGTTTCCCAATTGCGTCCAAAGGGGACGTTCTCATTTAGACATTATATGAAGTCAACCTACCAAGTTACAATGAAATCCCTTAATAAATATGACCTGTAGACTGTGCTAAAGGTTTTTGGGCTTTGGGCTCTGGTAGCCATCATGGTTGAATGATCGCAACCAAAAGGGGACATTCTCATCTGGGAATCATCTGGAGTGATCCTACAAAGTTACAATGAAATCCCTTCATAAATATGACCTGTAGACTGTGCTCAAGGTTTTTGGGATTCGGGCCCCTGAAGCCGTCACATTTGACCAATCACGACCAAAAGGGGATGTCATCATCTAGGCATTATATGGAGTCAACTTACAGGTTACAATGAAGTCCTTCCATAAATATGACCAATAGACTATGCTAAAGGTTATGGGGTTTTGGGTTCGGGCAGCCATAAAGGCTGAATGATCGCGACCAAAAGGGGACGTTCTCATCTAAACATTATTTAGAGTCATCCTACCAAGGTACAATGAAATCCCTTGATAAATATCATCTGTAGACTGTGCTAAAGATTTTCGGGCTTTGGGCCCCTGTAGCCAACACAGTTGCCTAATGGTGTCCAAAAGGGGCTGTTCTCATCTAGACATTATATGAAGTCAACCTACCAAGTTACAATGAAATCCCTTCATAAATATGATCTGAAAACTGTGCTAAAGGTTTTCGGGCTTTAGGCTTGGGCAGCCATCATGGTTGAATGATCGCAACCAAAAGGGGACATTCTCATCTGGACATCATCTGGAGTGATCCTATGAAGTTACAATGAAATCCCTTCATAAATATGACCTGTAGACTGTGCTCAAGATTTTTGGGCTTCAGACACCTGTAGCCATCACAGTTGACCAACCACGACCAAAAGGGGATGTCATCATCTAGGCATTATATGGAGTCAACCTAACAAGTTACAATGAAATCCTTCCATAAATGTGACCTACAGACATGCTAAAGGTTTTTGGGCTCGGGCAGCCATCAAGGCTGAATGATCGTGACCAAAAGGGGACGTTCTCATCTGGACACTATTTGGAGTCCTCCTACCAAGCTACAATGAAATCCCTTCATAATTATGACCTGTAGACTGTTCTGAAGGTTTTCGGGCTTCGGGCACCTTTAGCCGTCAAAGTTGCCCAATCATGTCCAAAAGGGGACGTTCTCATCTAGACACTGTATGAAGTTCAACCTACAAAGTTACAATGAAATCCCTTCATAAATATGACCTGTAGACTGTGCTAAAGGTTTTTGGGCTTCGGGCTCGGGCAGCCATCATGATTGAATGATCGCAACCAAAGGGGACAATCTCATCTGGGCATCATCTGGAGTGATCCTGCGAAGTTACAATGAAATCCCTTCAAAAATATGACCTGTAGACTGTGCTCAAGGTTTTTGGGCTTCATGCACCTGTATATCCATCACAGTTGACCAATCACGACCAAAAGGGGATGTCATCATCCAGGCATTATATGGAGTCAACCTGACAGGTTACAATGAAATCCTTCCATAAATATAACCTTTCGCCTATGCTAAAGGTTTTTGGGCTCGGGCACCCATCAAGGCTGAATGATCACGACCAAAATGGGACGTTCTCATCTAGACATTATTTGGAGTCAACCTACCAAGTTACAATAAAATCCCTTCATAAATATGACCTGTAGACTGTGCTAAAGGTTTTCGGGCTTCGGGCACCTTTAGCCGTCAAAGTGGCCCAATCATATCCAAAAGGGGACGTTCTCATCAAGACATTATATGAAGTCAACCTACCAAGTTACAATGAAATCCCTTCATAAATATGACCTGTAGACTGTGCTTAAGGTTTTCGGGCTTCGGGCTTTGGCAGCCATCATGGCTGAATGATCGAAACCAAAGGGGACAATCTCATCTGGGCATCATCTGGAGTGATCCTACGAAGTTACAATGAAATCCCTTCATAAATATGACCTGTAGACTGCTCACAGTTTTCGGGCTTCGGGCACTTGTAGCCATCACAGCTGACCAATCACGACCAAAAGGGGATGTCATCATCTAGGCATTACATGGAGTCAACCTAATAGGTTACATAAATATGACCTTTTACCTATGCTAAAGGTTTTTAGGCTCGGGCACCCATCAAGGCTGAATGATCGCGATAAAAATGGGACGTTCTCATCTAGACATTATTTGGAGTCATCCTACCAAGTTACAATGAAATCCCCTCATAAATATGACCTGTAGACTGTGCTAAAGGTTTTCGGGCTTCGGGCACCTTCAGCCGTCACAGTTGCCCAATCATGTCCAAAAGGGGACGTTCTCATCTAGACATTATATGAAGTTGACCTACCAAGTTACAATGAAATCCCTTCATAAATATGACCTGTAGACTGTGCTAAAGGTTTTTCGGGCTTTGGGCTCGGGCAGCCATCATGGTTGATTGATCGCAACCATAGGGGACAATCTCATCTGGGCATCATCTGGAGTGATCCTAAGAAGTTACAATGAAATCCCTTCATAAATATGACCTGTAGACTGTGCTCAAGGTTTTCGGGCTTCGGGCACTTGTAGTCATCACGACTGACCAATCACGACTAAAAGGGGATGTCATCATCTAGGCATTATATGGAGTCAACCTAACAGGGTACAATGAAATCCTTCCATAAATATGACCTTTTGCCTATGCTAAATGTTTTTGGGCTCAAGCGTCCATCAAGGCTGCATGATCGCGATCAAAATGGGACGTTCTCATCTAGACATTATATGGAGTCATCCTACCAAGTTACAATGAAATCCCTTCATAAATATGACCTCTAGACTGTGCTAAAGGTTTTTGGGCTTCGGGCCCCTGTAGCTGTCACAGTTGCCCAATCACAACCAAAAGGGGACTTTCTCATCTAGACATTGTATGAAGTCAACCCACCAAGTTACAATGAAATTCCTCAATAAATATGACCTGTAGACTGTGCTAAAGGTTTTCGGGTTTTGGGCTCGGGCAGTCACCACAGTTGGCAGATCATGCCCAAATGAGGAAATTCTCATCTAGACATCATATGGAGTCATCCTACCAAGTTACAATGAAATCCCTCAACATTAAACATGACCTGCAGACTGTGCTAAAAGTTTTTGGGTTCCGGGCTTGGACAGCAATCACGGTTGACAGATCATGCCCAAAAGGGGATGTTCTCATCTAGGCATTATACAGAGGTAACCTACCAAGTTACAATGAAATCCCTTCATAAATACGACCTGTAGACTGTGCTAATGGTTTTCAGGTTTTGGGCTCGGGCAGCCATACCGGTTCTCATCTAGACATGACCCCCAACCTGCATATGAAATTTCGTGATGATCAGACAAGAACTGCGGGGTGTAGCCCATGCTAAAGGAAAATGTGAACAGACGTCACAGACTCACAGACTAACAGACTAACAGACTTCCGCACGCGTGATGGCAATAGCTTATCTTGACTATTCAAGTTAAGCTAACTAGTGTGAACTACCCACGTCTATAATAACTAACAACCCACCTAATTGGACCACTTGACCTGCCTATATCTTTTTATTTGAAAAATGGTTGGGACAAAGCAAAAACATTCATACAATAGGAAAATTATCCATCAAGCTATGAAAAATTCACCTCATTCATATGCAACCAAGTCATTATCGTTAAAGAAAATTAATTTATAACCAATTAAATACTAATGTTCTGTTAAAGTCATGTAGAAGTACAGGAACATCACATTTATTTATAAGAGTAAATGTACTTATAACTCAGCACATGGGAGTAAATTATATGCACGCAAATGAGCTGTATGACATTCAAAAGAAGCTGTACCTGTTATAAGATATTCAAGTTGATAAAAACAAGAAAAATGAGCAATGCAAAGTGTTGCATATGACCCCTCCTGCAATATTATGGATAGCATATACTGCTCATTGGAGTGGCGGCATTTCTCAAGATGACATAATGTCTGCCACTTTGAAAAAACAAATGAACACACATGCAGACGTACTCAGTTAAACTCCTTCTAAAAACCCATTCAATATGGGTGATATAATATTAGTGAATTTTCTGCTGCCATTCAATAAGAATTATTCCCATGCACAAAAAAAAAAAAAAATGCAAAAAGTTTTTCTCGGTCTAACAAGTGACATAACTGTGGTAAGTGTAGATAAAACCTACAATATGTGATTATCCTTTCCCACATGCTGGTCTATCACCTAAAGACATCAGAACATGACCACCAATGCTTGCATTACAATACAAAATGTTCATCAGGACAGTTTTTTATAACAAGGGTCATAACTCTGGTAAGAATGCATGGACAAAACCTGCAGTATTTGGATATAGTTTCCCCATGCTGGTCTCTCACCATACCAAAGGACATCAAAATTCATCGACAGGCAGATGAAATAAGTAAAACATTCATACAGACACTTTTCTAGATCCAACAAGGGTGATAACTCCAGTAAGAATGTGTGAACAAAACCTTCAATATGTGGATATTCTTTCCACCGTGCTGGTATCCTACCATACCAAAAGACATCAAAATCCAACAACCGGTACTTGGGCTACAATGCAAAATGTTGGAATGGAAATACAGATGTAGACTTTGGCTATATGCCAACCAAAACCTCCTCCCAAAGTTGGGAGTATAATAAACATTTGACCTATGAAAGTGGAGCTTTCGGTACAAACCACTTATTAGTTATATCACATTTATGAGAATTTTTCATCAAAAAAAAGTTAGCAGGAATGACAGCAATTTTTTTTTTTTCAACATTTTAGATTTTCTGTTGTCATTTTGCTATTACGTAAAGCGAAATGTTATATTCAGACCTTCTGACACAGAAAACTCATATAACTTAAAAATTTTTCAAGGTCTGTCACATGGGTTGGTATTAATAATCATGCTGTGAATTGGGAATTTCGACTTTCTTATAACTTTTAAAATGTTGCAACAAATGCTAAATCATCACTTGAGTTATCAAGAAAAAGGTTAATTTCCTTTGTAGAGATCTCTATTTCTACTTTAATTTTTGGTGGGATTTTTAGACCTTTGAACCTAAAGTTTATAATTTTGCATTTTAAGAACATGTGTTTAATACCACTACCTCATCCTACCCCCTCGATAAAAAGAATATAATCCTTTGACTGATTCATAGCCTCACATGTCCAGACATATGGAACCAATGCTGTGTTCCCATGGCTTGATGGTTATATATGGAAATAATTTCTTGGCCTTGGAGGTATGAACTCAATCTTGGAAATCTGTATAGACTCAGAACAAGTTTTCAGTCATCATTAACCCTCTACCTAATGAATAGGATACATCCATCAACATTATATACAAATTTAGCTGTTGAATAAATATTATGTTTCCCAAAATTTCAACAAAACTATATCCTGTGACCCCCCCCCCCCCCCCTCAATGGAATGAGCTTACCAAGCTCATTCCAATGAGGGCTTACAGGATATGGTTTTGTTGAAATTTTTGGAAAGATTTGAAAAGATGCAATTTAAAATAATAAATTTTAATATCATCTGCATTGGGTAAAGGGCTAAATTCACTCTGAAGTGATTGAAATTCAAGCCAAGACTTTCAGAAGTCAAATTGTGTAAGTTGGATGTGAAAAAAAACATCTAAGCCTTCAACCCAGAAAGCATTTCAATTTTGTTTGTTGTTTCTGGCTTAGTACTTGTGATGAGTCATTGGTCAAGTTTCAAAACAGGGGGAATATTTCCCTGCAGTAATTTCTAATCAAGTTTCCTTTTTCTAGATAAGGAGAAAAGCTTGACTAGAAACCACTGCTATGCCACATTATAAATTCTTTAGACTTAAATCCTAAAGAGTTCAAATTAACTCTCGTGAAGTTCCATTAATCTGGAGGGAGGAGCTCATTTATTTAAACTGAATTTGCGTGGAAAAATTCCCTCCGCCAGGATTTATGTCAATTCTTGTAAGACTGAACTTGAAAAAGCCCATAAAATCTTACAAGAGTTGACATAAATCCTGGTGGAGGGAATTTTTCCACGCAAATTCAGTTTAATTAAATAAGCTCCTCCCTCCAGATTAATGGAACTTCACGAGAGTTAATTAACTTCAACAATCAATGATGGAGATGAATAACTGAGAGCTGCGACAGATGGTTGTAGAGACAAGACTCAAGATTTCAAAATATTTTGAGTACTTATTTTTTGAAAAACATAATATCTACTTATACAATCTTCAAAGACTGACTGCATAAACTTCAGACAAACCCAGTCACAGAAAAGCCACTGAAATCTTTGGAAATTATTTTTAATATTAATATATTTTAACATGACATTTCATGAAAGTATTGAGAAAATCAACTCTTGGCTTTTTTTTTACAACACAGAACTTGATTGGTAATAAAAACCAATTAAAACAAATGTTTAAAAGGAAATCATCAGAAAGTTGAAAACAAGCTTTCAGAGATGTGACCCATCCTTGCATACGGACAATTCAAAAAAAAAAACAGCTATAAACCAATACCTTTGAAATATCTACAAGATTCTTGAAACGTGTTAGATCAAGATTTTTGGTCTCAAGTTGTTTAAAGAGCTGAGTGATTCTCTCTTCTTTGTCTTCCAGTTCTGAAAGAAATGAAAATTATAGTTACACTCTGGTACTTAGTACAGTGGAACCCTGTTAACGGAACAGCCACTTTACCAATGAAAATTATTCAATTAACAGGAGTGTTCAATTAACAGGGATTGTGTACTTCCCTGTATTCTAGAGATAAACTTAGAATTTATTCTATTATATGTTGTTTGACAGAGCACCATGAGCTCTGTCAAACAAGATATAATAGATTAAATGCCTGTATTGGATGTACAGATGCCAAATAGGTCTATAAATAAAGGAAAACTGGGGACAGTCAGTGTAATTTCTCAACAGATTACAAAATATTTTTTATTCAATTAACAGGAGTTTACTCTATAACCTATATTAAATTAACAGGTCAAATTTCATGATACTACCATTCATACTTCTTTCTGGAGCCAAAGTACAGAGACATTTCACTATTAACCCTTTAACTGCAACAATCAACAAAATAAATTACTCATACCCTGTCATATTCAACAGAAGTCAAAACAAGAACAGAATGAATTTCAACTAAGGCATAAGGGAAGTAACTCTATTTATAAATGCTGAATCTTCAAATGATTCTTGTCAGATTTACCACTGTTTATAGAGATTTTCCACTCTTTTCATGGCATTTCAGCAATGTGAATATATATGGATCAGATTACTGAATGTAACCATATGTGAATAATTTTTGTGAACAACTGATAATGTTAAACCCACAAATGGCTAACTGCTGATGAAATTATAAATTGATATTATCACCATTATGTTTATGAACAAAATGTTGTATCAGAGTCAAGCTCTTGTTTCTAATGGCTATGTTCGTTATAATTCATAGTATTGTGGGTTAGAAAAAATAAAAATAAACTCCTCCTCCCTCACTGATTGCAAAAAACAATTCTCAGAGAATCAAAACTATTTTTTTTGCCTAATGTTTCAAAATTCTAAATGACTGCAATGATGGAGATGAAAAACTAAGAGCTGTGACAGATGGTTGTAGAGACAAGACTCAAGATTTCAAAATATTTTAAGTACTTATTTTTTGAAAAACATAATATCAACTATTTTTTAATAAACTTCTGTAGCAAAATTTAAGGCAAAAAAATAAAAGGTTACATTACGATTACATGCAGTAGATGAAAGTGTCAATGACACTGTATCGTAACTTGACTGTGTGTAATGTTTGATGAAAAGGATAATGTTCAATGTTTATGAAAGGATTATGAAATAAGACAAGAAATGTGATAATTGAGAATATGTTAATTTCTGTTCCCTGTATGCTATGTTTTCAATAAAAATAATTTGAGGTGCAGACTACTAAAGACTTGAGGAGTGGGTTAATGTGTCCCTCACAGTAAATGTATGTAAACTAAAGTTACCAAGTTACAGTAAAATCATTCCAAAACGAGTCACCCTATCAAGTTACAATGAAATCTCTTCATAAATATACCTCAAAGACTTTGCTAAAGGAATCTAGGTTTGGTGGTCACAGTTGACCAATCATGACCAAAATAGCAGAGTCTCATCTAGATATCCTACCAAGTTACAATGAAATTCCCCCATAAAAACAACCTGTAGGCAGTAGTAAAGGAATCTAGTCTAGGTCAAACCAAGCGGCGGTAATGGCTGACCGATCGTGACTAAATTCTGACAGTCTCACCTAGACATCATACCAAGTTATCCTTCCAAGTTACAATGAAATTGCTTCATAAATATGAACTGTAGACTGTGCTAAAAAATCTAGGTTACATGCTTGTGTGGCTGTCACAAGTGACCGATCATGGCCAAAATAGGATGTTCTCATCTAGACATTATACTGAATCATCCTACAAATTTGCAATGAAATCCTTTTATAAATACAAGCTGAAGACTGTACTAAAGGAATCTAGGTAACGTGCCCCTGCGGCCATCATGGTTGACTGAACTTGATCAAAAAAGCATTATACAGAGTCATCCTACGAAGTTACTATAAAATCCTTTCTTAAATATGACCTGTAGAATATGCGAAAGGTTTTCAGATTTCAGGCCCACATAGCTGTTAATGGTTGATCAATCGCAACCAAAAGAGAATGTTCCCATCAAGGACCTGTAAAATGTGCTACAGGTTTTGGGCTCTTGCAGCCATCATGATTGAGCGATCGCGACCATGAGGGGACGTTCTCATCTAGACATTATACGAAGTCATCCTACCGAGTAACAATGAAATCCCTTCATAAATATGACCTTCAGACTGTGCCAAAGGTTTTTGGGTTTCAGGCTCTCGCAGCCATCACGACTGACCGATCGTAACCAAATGGGTACGTTCTCATCTAGACATTATACGGGGTCATCCTACCAAGCTACAATTGACCAATTTTGACAAAAAGGGGACATTCTCATCTAGACATGACCTCAAACCTGCATATTAGATTTTGATGATCAGACAATAACTACGGGGTGTAGCCTGTGTCAAAAAAAGTGTTAACAGACTGACAGACCTACAGACTCCCAGATTTCAGCATGCGTGATGGCAATAGCTTATCTTGACTTTGTCAAGTTAAGCTAAAAAATAGGGATGGCTGGTTTGGATTTTGATAGTGTATTTTTTCATGCAGTTGCTTAACCTCATACCCAACGAAACGACCAAAACCAGCTAGCGTCACTTACAAAAGTTGCCAATCAAGTTTTATTACTTTTTTCATTGCTTATCCCCCCTTATTGGAACAAGCTAACTGAGCTCATTCCAATGAGCAGTCATAAGCTATGTTTTTGAGGCAAATAATGAAAACATTTAGTTATTCAGTTTATTTTAAAGTGTTGTCTGCTATTTTAGTTAGGTAAAGGGTTGAAATGCATGGTCTATTTCCATGGTTCACATGTATTTGATGTCCGGCCCATTTTTTGTTCACTGCTTAACTGGTAGGGAGCTAAGTTATTTTTGGTCGTCAGAATTTGTTCACATATCTTTGCCTTGTTACAATTTATGGGAGAGTGCCAAAGGGAACTCTCTGATAAATTGTAACAAGGAAAATCCACACAGACTAAATAATTTCACTTTTAAGATAATATGAAGCAGGTTCACAGAATATGAAGCTTTAATGTTACAGTACCTGCTCTTTAGAATAAAGCCCAAATATGGGCTTCCGCCACTCTACCAGTTAAAATAGATTTAGGTGGAGCAGGAAAGTTAGGATCAGTAGGGGCAAAAGGAACCATTTCATTTTATTTTCCTTAGCCTAAAGATATATCAGACCTACAATTATAAACTGCATTGTTTCTCTCTATTCAAAAATAGAGGCCCAGAAACTGTTGAATTTTACAAATTCAACAAATTTTGAATTTTAACCCTTTGAACAATCATAGTATCTTTCGTATCAGTTGAGTGACCTCAATTGGAAGAGTTCTTTTTCATTATTTGATGGTAGAATTTGCCTGTACCAAAAAAGCTGGCTTTCCGCTTCAAAGGGTTAAGGCTTGCTGTAGGACATAAAATTAAAAAAATGCTTTTCAACTCACTAGAAACTGTTATTATGTGATGGCCACTTTAATTCTAGAACAGCAGAACCCTGTTAACCCTTCATGTAACAAATCAGCTGCATCCATCCATGTAATCTTCAAATTTAGCAGTCAAAAAAAAAAAAATTCCAGGAGTTTCAACAAAACCATATAATGTGATCCCTCATTGGGATGATCTCAACGAGCTCGTTCTAAGGGTCGCATGATATGGTTTCGTTAATATTTTTTGAAAAATTTTAAAAAAACAATAATTAAAATAATAACTTTTGATTTTCTGTGCATTGTAAAAGGGTTAAATGAATAGGACTTCAACAGTGCAAAGTATTCAATGAACAGGTGTATTAAACTAACAGGAAATTGTTCATTTTTCCTGTATTCTTGTGATAAACTGTCAATTTATTCTATTATATCTTGTTTGACAGACCTCATGAAGCTCTGTCAAGCAAGATATAATTGATTATAAGACTATGTTTGATGTACTGAAGTCAAATAGGTCTATAAACATAAGGAAATTAGTGGATGTCAAGTAAATCGTCGATACATCACATGATTTTTTATTCAATTAACCCATTACCTAACACAGTATTTTTAAAAAAATAAGTTAAATTTCAAAACAAATTTCACAATTTTTCAATAAAACCAAATATGGATATCATTAGAACCAGCTCGACAAGCCAGTTCTAACGATATCCATATTTGTATGGTTTTATTGAAAAACTTCCAAGATATTTTAGGCTGTGATAGGCTTAATCTGGCTAATTTTCTGTCCGTTTTTGGATGCTAGGTTAGGTAAATGGTTAACAGATGTTTACTCTATAACCTAACAGAATGAATTTGTACTGAATGTATGGTAAATGATTTTGTGTTTCAAAGTTATGAGATAACTGGGTTATTCAATTAAGAGATACGCAAATGAATGGGATCTCTGTACTGATTGCATCACCACATCAATTCTGAAATAGTAGGATACACAGTCATCAGGCAAACCTACCTGCATGTACAGACAAGAGTTTCTCACTCAAAGCTGCAGCATCTTCTTTGGCTTGCTGCAGAGACTTTTCCAATTTCTTCTTTCCTCTGCAATAAAATAGTTATTGAATAGAATGGCAATCAACATTCTTAACAATTTGTTTGACAAAATATTTAGGATACCTCCTGTTTTTGATTCAGTACTAAAAATATTTCATGACTGCCTACAAGGAAATACAAGTTTTCATGGGTGACTGAAAGCAGTTATGAATTGCAATTTATGAATTACACAAAATCATTGCAATATATTAGTTACAATAACAATTTAAATACCAAAAATGGACAGTCATCAGACATGTTAAGCTGATGAATTGTAAAATAGTGAGATTTCTGAGCAAAAATAGGGAGATTTTAAATGTTATGTGGCTTGAGGGGTAAAATTCATTGAGTAATAGTGAAATTCTATTGAAAATTCCAATTGTAGGCTCATGTAACAAAAATTTATTCTGGGAAATAGTGAGCCTCCCTCTAAAATAGTGAGACTTAACAAGTCTGACAGTGATACTGATCTACAATTATTGTGCAATGTGCATCACCTTCAGAGAGATATTCTCTTATATCTTACCTTCTACAAGTATCTGGGAATTTCATTGGTTTGCAAATGTCACATGCAAACCCCATATAAAACCATATACCGTCAGTTGCAAGTCATATGCGACTGACTGCTAGAGTATTCTCCCCTTTGTTCATTCATCTTTCAAAATGCCGGAAAACAATAAACGCTTCGCACAGATGACAGACGAGGAGGTAGATGCAAAACGTCTTAAGCTGAACGTGGACAATACCATTAAAGCTAATAAAAGATGTGCCAATATTTTAAGAGATTATCTCAAAGAAAAAATGACACAATTCAAAATTGCACTGCTGTAAACACACATTCATTTCAGTGTTATCTGATTCTTCATTTGTGAACGATTCGAAATTCTGGAAGTCACAGAAGCGCGTTCATTTTTGTTGGTTTTGATATATTTATTTGTGTTAATTAGAACAAAATGTGCAGAAATTAAAATTAACAAGAAGGAATTTTACCATTTATCAGTCATTGTATAGTCTAATTCATTATAAAAAAAAGGTAGTCGGTAAAATATATTCGTTACACAGTTTGGTAGTGACCTAATATGGTATATACAGGGTCAGTTAATTCCATATTGGACGAGAGCAAAGCTCTCACCCAATATGGAATTAACTGACCCCATATATACCATATTAGGTCACTACCAAACTGTGTAACTTATAATATCTATCATGGCAATAGATACTAAAGGATACTGCTTCACATTTCCTACTATCATATAAGATAGCCTAGGGGTATGTTTCAATGAACTATTCCGGTTTACTTGGTTTACTATTCCATGTAAAACTAAACTATGCTTCAATAATAGTATGTTAAATGAGAATACTGTTCATGTAAAAACTGGCTTGATGTTGCTAGGAAACGTGCAGTATTGGCGTATTGTAAGGAGGATGGGTATCCAAAGTGTGGGAAACACATCCCTGTTTTCATTGTTTAAACAATCTTTGAAAACCAACATTGGAAAGGCATTCATAAGACAATTTCCAATGATGGTGTCAGAAATTGCGTTACTGCAATCATAGAAATAACGTGGACAAAAAGGATCTTCTAAAAGTTGTAACAATTTTTCTGAGAGAAAAATACTCTTTCAGTTGGAAACCGAATCATTTGGAGGAGCCGTTTTTATGGGCTAAATAAACATTATTAACTTTTTATCACTTTTCTCTCTTTAGCTATTGTATTTTTTATGCACCCGACATTGTTTATTTCTTTTTTGACACTTGAAATTAGAATATCCTTTTATTGCTGTTGAGCGAGGTCTAGAACTTTTATTTGCACTCCACTGTGCATGTCAAGAATAGAATGCTAAACCTGACAACCCTGCTCTCAAGGAGGTTTAGATGGTTTAATCCAGAATGATAAAATGGCTCAGTAAAATGATCTGGTTATTATTCCGTATGTCTGTGCATTCTCACAATAAACCAAGTAAACTGGAATAGCTCACTGAAACGTACCCTATAATAAATAGACAATCTGTAATACATCTCTGACTCAGATATACAATACGAACAGAGTTCCCTAAATTTGATTTAAAAATTGAATTTAGTGAATGAGGTTCATATTTGACATGTGGTCTGGTGGTTCACTGCTGGAAAAACATTGCAGACACAATGTCCTCAAGGGTGGGTGGGTTACCTGAGGCCGAAACAAGTTTTTCCCCCAATTCATACAATTTTTTTTTAAAACTCATTTTTAAAAAAAAAAATTCAAGTTACTCATTTTGATTATGATTCATATTATTCTTGTGGACAGAAAAATGAAAAATAATAAAAGTTAAACCCCACTAGACATAAAAAATATTGGATAAATCAACTGAAAACCTCTATTTTAAGAGGTGGGTGCTGGAAATTATGTGTAAAAAATATGCTTTGCAAAAAATGATTTTCATCAATAAAAAAGTTCAGATATACAGAAAACCTCACTGCCTTTCATGATAATTTACAAAATAACAATTTGGATACAGTAGTGAGGTTATATGAAGCATATTGGGGAACTCAATATATTTCTATATGAGTTTTAACAATCACATGAGCACCCAGTGGAATCCTTTGAGCTCTCCACCACTAATCTGGTATTCCCACCTGATATCAGCTTTCATTTCCATTTTTAAATTATAGTGTGAAACATGAACTTTTTCACTTTACAAACTTTGCATCAGTTCCACTTGTTGAATTCTCCAAATGCAAAATCACTGAAGGATGATATGGAAGAATTCATGATCATACAAACAAATATAAAACAAATTAAGAAAATTCTTTATCTTGAGGTTTCACGGATAATTGTATCTTCTGTAAAGAAATGTATGCACAGAAAGGTGCATACTCTTGACTAGTATAAGTTTGGTTGGTTTCCAAAGATGCCAACATGAGACAACTCTTAAGAGCTTATTATTCACATCATACATTTTTTTTCATTTGACATTTCACCTCAGTGTAGAGGGTCATATTGAAGTAGAGATGATGGAGTATGTGAGACATACAAAAGATCTTCTTCGTTAATTAAGTTTTGAGGGGGTGCTATATTGCTTTATGAAGCTGTTAATAACAATATTTATAAAATATGACTATGCTTTAAATAATTTTGATGAGCCTTGACAATTTCTCCTAACCAGGGAACTCTGTTAATGGATGGTAGCAACACTGAACGACTGAGCAGAGCTCAGTTCTGTATGTTATGGAATACTGAGTTTGGCAAAGTTTTGCAGACACGCACTGTAATAATTCAAGCTGTATTAATGAAGTATGTAAGTGTTGACCACTCCACAACATTCAAAGATTCAAAATTCAACTTATATGCTCAGCATCTTCCACGGTTATCCTCCCATATGTTGTGCATAATTCTACTGCTCAACACTGTACCAAATCACATGCATGGAAATCTGTCATGAGTCATCATTTCTATATTATGCGCAAGATAAAATCTAAACACAAAATGCAACTGATGAAACCTTATGAACCTGGAGAGAAAAGCTAGATTCAGAACAAACTCTTTTCATTGAATTAATCAAATTTAATTGGTCTATTCTGAAGAGATTAGGAAATTCTGTGATCAGGATATTTATTTATTTATTGGTGTTTAAGGTCACATATTTCTGCACAATGGCTAATCATGACCATGACAGTTTTACAGGTGGAGGAAGCCAGAGTACCCGGAGAGAACCACCGAGCAACGGCGAGCAACTGTCAGCTCCCCAACATACCAACTCCACACAAGCAGGGTTAGCATTGGTTGAAGACAGGTGCACCATCGACGTGCAGTACACCTTAGTACACAACGTCACCATGCACCCATGTGAGCAATGGGGGTGATTTATTATTTATTGATGTTTAAGGTCACATATTTATGCACAATGGCTAATCATGACCGTGACAGTTTTACGGGTGGAGGAAGCCAGAGTACCTGGAGAGAACCACCGAGCAACGACGAGCAGCTGCCAGCTCCCCAACATCGTAACTCCGCACTGCAGCACAGGCAGGGTTAGATTGGTTGAAGATATGCGTACCATCGACGTGCAGTACGCCTTAGTACATGGCGTCATCGTGCCCCCACGCGGGCAATGGAGATGAAGTGTCTTGCCCAAGGACACAACGCGGTTGCTGCAGGTGGGATTCGAACCGAGGACCTCTCGGCTTGCAGCCAGCACTTCTACCGACTGAGCCACCGTGCCCCCTGAGATCAGGATAACTCACACTGCAGACAAGCTGCCCCAAGATACCCAACAAACGTTGCCCAAAAGACAAGTTGCTCCAAGCACATTTCGAGGCAAGGTGACTTTGCATATACTGAAACCATATCCATTTTTTTCTTTAGATATAAAGCTTTTGATGACCCTGGAAGCCATGCAGTGAAGGCTATACTTCCAATGGGAAATTCTTTTTACGTAATCTTTTCTGTACCATTTGCACAATTTCTAAATGAATTTTGCTGAGGTATGAAGGGGAAAGCTGGGGAATTGGGAAAGCAAATTCAAAATTATAAAAGAACTAAGTATGAACATGGGTTAAATGATTGAATTTTCTAATGGAAGTAAATGTTTTAGGAACTCCATGCAAAGATTGAAAATAACTGCTTTTGTTGAACTGTTCTCAGTCCTTATCATGAAATGACCAAGGATTAAATCTGTTTTAAGCATTCAACAAAATGTTTCTGAAGACTACTTCATTCAATGCTAGCCTAAGTGCAAAACCTTGACTGATTTTGTTATGAAACTGCAGAGGTCTTAAACAGACATCTGCTCCAACCTTCACCACCCTTTCCCAATTATAAACACAAAACATGTGCAAACTACAATGATATAACTTGACTCATTCAATGAGCAGGATATGTTTCCTCTCTTTGTCATCAAGAGTAATACAATAATCATGAAATTTATAAATAAGTATTGATATAACAAACACACTTTTTTGATTTATTGTTGGAATTAGATACATGCATCATGCATATTCATTTGACATGTGGGAAACATTTTTGAATATAAAATATTGAACTTGTTGTTGACTGTTGTTGTAGTGATTAAAACAGGAAGAAAAAGTGTCATTCTTAGCAATTCTATTGACACAAAAGTTGGAATGGGGAGGTGAACTTTTTTAGTCCATTTCTGAAAAGGGGACAGAACATACGTCATATTTCTCAGTTTTCAAACTGACTTTCAAACTCAAAATAACAATATTAGGCTCGTCTACTGTCGTTATCGTTCTCACTTCATCTCAATTAATCATAACTGTCAACTAAATGTACCATAACTTATAATATTATTTCGTTAAAATTTTTATCCTTTTGCAGTTTTCACAATATGGAACATTCAGTCTGTGAACAGTGAAAACCACTACCGGTAAGCACCCATGGGATGAAGTTTCCGTGCAGGTGATAATTCATATTCTGTAAAAAAATGTATGAGCACAAGTACAGTCATAACAAAGAAACCTCTGGGTATGACAAGGACATCCCTTAGGTAAATATGGCTTGTGCTTCTTAGGATTTTTTTTAATGGTGGAAACTACACTGTATGTTTACTCAAAATCCAGTGCTATAACTCATTCATGATAAGTATTTTTTGACAAGTATTTTTGTTTTCAAATTGAAACAGAGTTTCCTTTAAGCTTTGAATGGCAAAAAACAGCCAAACATGCTTGTATTTAGAAGAAAAAACAAAATACATAAAGGTATTTTCAGGCATGAAAATTCGCCATGATATCCTGAAAATTATCGTCCTGTTTCCAATCTACCCTTTATATCCAAAATTTTAGAAAAGGTGGTTGCCAAACAACTTATGCAATACCTCTCAACAAATTGCCTATTGGAACCATATCAATTGGCCTATCAGGCTAATCATAGTACAGAAACTGCTCTTTTAAGGGTGTAACAATATAATATGTTCATTAGGCGAACATAGATCTGTCCTTCTAGTCTTATTGGATCTTTCCAATGCTTTCAATACCGTTGATCATTTCCTTCTCTTATCCACAATGCAAAAGCTTGGAATCAACGGAAAAGTTCTTGCCTGGTTTCAATCTTATCTCTCGTTACGTGAACAACAAGTAACCATTTCTAAAACGAACTCTAACAGTAAAGTATTAACGTGTGGAGTTCCACAGGGCTCTGTTCTTGGGCCGATATTGTTTACACTTTACACAGCGTCATTGGGAAAGTTGCTGAGGCAAATCGGTGTTCCTTACCATTTGCATGCCGATGACACTCAGTTGTATTTGTCACTAGACCCTTCAATTGGATCTGACCCTATTGCTTCAGTTTCGATGATGGAAGACTGTGTACACTAGGTTCGGGACTGGATGGCCTGTCATAGACTTAAAATGAATGATGATAAGACTGAGGTACTAGTCATATCGCTTTCAAAGAGTCCATTAAATTTGCAAATCAAGTCACTTGTTATCGGAAATTCTACACAAAATGTATCAAACAGTGCTCGTAACATTGGTGTGATAGTTGACTCTCATCTATCAGTGGAGGAAAATGTCAATACTATTTGCAAGCGCTGTTTCATGCAAAATTAAGAACCTGAGCTATCTTCGTTGTTACCTCTCCCCTTAGTCATTGGAAACTGTAGTTCATGCTTTTATTTCATCCCACTTGGATTTTTCCAACCCACTTCTTATTGGGTTGCCACAGTCATATATTTCAAAACTACAGAATATTCAAAATACAGCTGCACTTATCATCACAGGCTCTAAACGCTATGATCATATAACACCACTACTAAAAAAAATTGCACTGGCTCCCTGTACGACAGCGGATTATTTTCAAACTTTTGGTTTTGGTATTTAAATGCATTCATGGCTCGGCACCTAAGTACTTAGAAGACCTTCTGACAATTAAAAAACCCGAAAGGAACTTATGCTCCTCCTCACAAATCAAGCTTCAGATGCCCTTCTCTAGGTCCATTTTTGTGAATAACAGAGCTTTCTCTTTCGCTGGACCTGCACTTTGGAATAATTTACCAGTTCAGGTTCAGGCATCGAAAGATCTCAACCAATTCAAAATTTTTTTTTAAAATCGCATCTTTTCAGGGAGGCTTTAGACAGTATGTAACCTGCTGACTTTCACACCTTTCTCAGTCTGTATATTGCCTTGATAGTCGCAAGCTCATTGTTTATTTAATTGTACAGCATTTTAGAGCACTTTGTGATTTTACACTTTATAAAATTTCCTTATTATTATTATTATGACTTGGTTTTATGAAAATTTTAAATAACCTGGCATCCCAAAATTATTCTTGACAGGACTACTTCTATTTGTAGGGGTATATCTTTTAACAAGATCTGAAAACATACCTCAACAATGGTCAAAAAATATATGTATTCCGGGTTGGAAAATCCAGCCTGCAGCAGGTGAAGAGTTGAAACACGTTCAATTAACATATATCCTTGAGGTTTTTATCAAGTCTGATATTTGAAAATTTTGAATCCACAATTTGTCAATTATTTTTAGTGAAAGAAATAAGTCTGTAAAGTGCATACACTTCAGCATGTATTTGAAATGCCCAGCATCATATTTGACAAGCTGATAATTGCTTGTATGACAAGGATGAGCACAGAGCCACCAATGATGTAAGATATTACTGTATGAAGAGAATTATTGTTAAAATGTGATAATGGATGAATCATGATTAAGTGACTTGATACTAAGATGAAGCTAATTCTGAAACTGTGAAATGTGTTAATCATTAAAAACCAGAAAATGTTTCCCACAGTTTTCTCAGCAACACAAGTTGTCAAACGTTTGTTTCAGTCATGGCTCCAGTTAAGTCATGGCTGCCTTTACACTGGGAAAATAAATCCCCAAAAAGGTACACAGCATTAAATACTGCTGTGATAGTCCCAAACAAAGACACACATGTTATATAAAGGCCATGAAATTCAAAGAAATTGAGCTAAACCTAAACTCTTACAAAATGTACAAATGATGAGCTAAACCAAATTCCAATAAACAGAAATTAAGTTATTTTTGGACAAAATTAAAACAACAAGAGGCTCCACGGGGTCTGAAGCACTCACATTGAACAGAACCCGATATAAACAGAGGCCATGAATCTACATTAAGCATTCAATCTCCATAAGATCCATTGCCAATCCTTGAGCCCCTCAGGAGTGACTAAAATAGTCCAAGCATCACAGCTTTTCTTCAGTTAATAATAATGTAAAAAGTGGAGCTCCCCTATGGAGGCCATGATACAACCTACGTGGATAATCTTAGTTACACGTAGAGCCCAAATATGAACCTGGGGACCGGATTTGAACAAACTTGAATCCCCGCCCCATTCCCCCCCCCCCCCCCCCCCCCCCCCCCCACCTACAGAACACCCTGACGCAACCGATGGCAATTTTTTTACCATTCAATTCTCCTGGTCCTAAGGATGCTTCATACCAAATAACAGTTTTCTGTTCCTTGTGGTTTGGGAAATACAGGAGTTTGAAAATATTTCTGAGTTTGGCTCCTGGGGGTTCCAACGGGGACAAGGGAAACAATTTTTTTTGCGTGAGTACTTATAACACATACCAAATTTGGTTCAAATCAGACCATTGGATCTGAAAATAGAAATTTTGGGTGGTGCCAAAAATCTTACAAAGGCAAATATTGCTCCACGAACTTAATTTGAACAAACCTTGATTCTACACATCAAAAGGAAGCTCCATACCGAATATGAAGTCATTGTACCCAATGGTTCAAGATAAGAAGATTTTAAAAAAAATTTGGAGCATTTTCCCCCACCCTCTCCCTATGGGGCTGGGCATGTTGAGTTCAACAAAAATGCAATGCTCCTTTGGGACCATCACTCACACAAACTTTCACTTGAATTGGCCCAGAGGTTTTGGAGAAGAAGTCCAAAACATGGTGTTGATGGACGATGGACAGAGAGTGATTAGATAAGCTCAGCTTGACTTCATCAAGGTGAGCTAAAAATCTATACATAGCCTATACAGGTTACAGAAGTGATCACAGCTTAAAATAACATCTGAAAACATTAACTGACTTGAAACAGGAGGACTTAAAGCATCAATACCAACCGAAACGCAAATTTTGACAATTGAAAATGACTAAGATTTACCCCAAATATAAGATATATTGACACTATAGGAGTTAAGCAGTATTGGGATAGTGCTGACTGCATTATAAAAGCTTTACAGCCATGGGAGTCAAAGTAACCAAACTAAACATAAACTCTTACAAATTAGACCTGGATGCTGATGCACACTGGGGTTATAGCATGAGCTCCCCGTACCTCGTAGTAGGTGAGCTAAAACTTAAAGGGGAAATTAAATCTATAAGAGATGAAGATTAACAAGGAATATGCTAAAAAAATATATATTCAATTTGTTTTAGACCAGTCAGCAAGGTAGGAAGGTACTACGTATGTTTCAGATAAACTTTTTGATAATAAATTTAATATGAAAACAAGACCAATACCATGTCTGGACCTGCGTCGCTGCATACAATTGAGATACATGTATTAATCTCTTTTGACTCTTTTTGCATGTAGATAAATCAATTCCTTTCACAGAAGGCAAGAAATGTTTGACGAAAAATTCAATGTTCAGTGGGTCCCTTTCATACAAGCAGAGAAACTTTGACTGAAAATTTCAATGTTCAGTGTCTACAGTAAAATTTCAAAGTATCAGCAAACAGGAAGTGGCTGCACGACAGATCTGAAAATTGCATACACGATACAACTAAACATTATCAAGCTCCAAATGAAATGAAAAATCAATCCCTTACATAGAAGCCGAGAAAACTTTGATGAAAAATTTCAATGTTCAGTGGGTACAGTAAAATTTCAAAGTATCGCCAAACAGGAAGTGGCTGCACGACAGATCTGAAAATTGCATACACAATACAACTCAACATTATCAAGCTCCATATGAAATAAAAAATCAATCCCTTGCATAGAAGCCGAGAAAAGTTTGACGAAAAATTTCTATGTTCAGTGGGTACAGTAAAATTTCAAAGTATCGTTAAACAGGAAGTGGCTGCACGGCAGATCTGAAAATTGCACACACGATACAACTCAACATTATCAAGCTCCAGATGAAATATAAAATCAATCCCTTGCATAGAAGATGAGAAAAGTTTGATGAAAAATTTCACTGTTCAGTGGGTACAGTAAAATTTCAAAATCATTCCCTTTCATAAAAGCCAAGAAAACTTTGACGGAAGAAGTGTTTCGGATGGACGGACGGACTGATGGATGGACGCTCCAACATTTTGGGTTTATGGGCTACCAAAAAACATTTTGTATGTCCAAAACCTTATTTTACCCAGAACCCCACCCCTCCACCTTAGAACCTATATTTAACCCTAACCCCATCCCTCCACCACAAAAACCACACCCTAACCCTAACCCTACCCCACCCTGACCCTTAACCCTAAAAGCCCACCCTAGACCCTAACCCTCACCCACCCCTGGGACCTAACCCCCCCAACCTTAAGCCCTACTCTGGGGCTACCCCTAACCCACCCCTGACCCAACCCCACCCTAGCCAAACCAATAGGATTAGGAGCTATTTTTCGGTTTAGGGGCTACTAAAACTAAACCCCCCTGACCCCAACCCTACCCCCCCCCCCCCTGGGACCTAACTCTCCCCAACCTTAAGCCCTACTCTGGGGCTACCCCTAACCCCCACCCCACTCTTAACCCTAACACTACCTTAATGTGGAGGTAGCCCCTAATAATAATATGCCCTAAACCCCCAATGTTGGCCCGGATGGACTGACGGACGGAGTTGAGCGGTTACTAGACCTGCTCTGCCGCTGGCGACGCAGGTAATAAAAATAACTATTATTGAATCTACATCACATCTAAGTAAAAATCACACAAAGTCCACACTTCACACAGGTCACTTACTTTCCTTGCTCTGCTGGAAATCTTGTAAAATACAAATTGGGATATCATTACATACCAACATTCATAATGAAATAATAAATAACCTTTACAAGCCTGTACAAATAAAAAATCTAGGCAACCCCAAAATGGGTTAACTTAACTTTTTTCAGGTTTCTGGTAATTCTTTTCTAGATTTTGTAAGCAACAGAATGAAAGCGTGATACTGATGTGCATGCCTTTGTCAGTGTTAAGGATGGTATGTACATTCTGAAATGCGGTAGTTTATTTTATCGGTTTCTATCAGTAATCGAATGAAACGCTGTGATGTAATATATTGTTGGAAAGGGCTCTGAGTAGTTCACCACCAGAGTCAAAGAACACTTAAGTTTTATCCTCATTATATTGGTACTGACGGGATTTAATCCTTAAATCCTCAGATTAATTCTACAATAACAAGAGGCTTGCACACAAAACACTGCTTATGATCCAGACCACAAAATTTTTTCTAAGTCAAAAGAGTGAAAAAGGGCCATAACTCTGGAAAAAAATGTGTGGAAGAAACTAGCGCTACACAGGTATCATTCCCCCATGATGCTCTATCACAACACCAAAAATCATTCAAATTGGAGTAGCAGTGGCCGAGATACAACTGAAAATGTTGGTACGGATGGATGAATGGATGGACGGATGGACAGAGGTCTCCACTAGATACCCCTTCGACTTTTCAAGCCGGGGGCATAATAACTACAGTATATACAAGTACACCACTGCAGATGACTCAACAGTGTTTCTACATCATTGTTGGCTGCCTGTATAGGCGGTCAACAATGATGTAAAGAAAACACTGTCAAAATAAATGCAGCCTAGAAGTCGAGTTCTTGAGGAACAATACACTTGGGATAACTTGTTCAATGTAATATAAAAGTGGCAGTTTGTGGCTGTCTGGTGACTTAAGGGTTAGCAAATGATTACAATAGCAATTCAAGTAAATTATTTGTCTAAGATCCGGTAATGTAGGCAAACAAATAACTAGTCGCCCTTCAGGCAAACGACGGACAAACAAAACAATCATTTGTCCAATTTGTACAGGCCTGGCCATAACTATAATAAAAGTTATGGTAAATATAAATTGGGTTTTAATAGCTAGATTATCTTCTGTAGCCGAGAGGAGAAGGTAAGTATAATTCAACACCATTTTAGAGTACACAAAGATTCAGTTTAATGGTTGTTTACAGGCAGACAAGCAAATTTCTAAATATGTACAACCGGGATGCCAACCGGTCCTATGACAGGTAGCCCGACCTGCTCAACGAAAAATTTCTACTTGCATTGCATATCAAGGGAGATATTTAATTTCAAGCAGGACTGAATCTCATAATCAATGAATCACAGAATCACACAGTCCCCATGTAAAAAGTGGTCATAGATGAAGCAGCAGAGGGTTGGTTGTGACAAAAACACAGTGTAGATGAGGCGATGGACAGTTCATTACCGGTAAGTTAGGAATCTCAGAATGTTGAGAATTTCCATGTGGCTATAGAAACAATTCTGGTACCCACTCAAAAAAAAGTAGGTATTCTTTTTGTTTTATACATCTAAAATAACAAATGAATGCAATGGGAAACAAGCTTAAACTTCACTAGTCCAAACTCTGACAGAAGGGTCTGAAGGTAATTTTTGGTCCTCTCTTGGGACAGACAGAACATACTGTACAGTTGCCGTGGACTGGTCATAATCCACACATTAGCAATGATGGCCACGCATGCATTTACCTAGTACTGGGTAATAAAAAATCGTCTGCAGCAAAATCTTAAGTAATGAAGCACTGGGTTGTACCTGGTGCTTCAGGAAATTAAATTTTTGATGATTATTCCTATAATTAGTGTTTGAAATTTAATATTACTGCATCCGTGGGAATACTGCCCACTCATGCAAATTGACCAGTCCATGGCGACCATACTGTAAACTTACTGCATTACTGATATTTGGATTAGGACTGCAATGGGGCATCTGAAATGTGCTGCCAACAAAAACAAAACAAATAGCCCTCTCACATGATTTTATTCCATATCTCAGGACATTTTTTACAAGGGAATAAAACAATATTCATTGTTGTGAGAATGCTGACTTTCATTGGCACCATTTGGCATGTCGTCCCGTGAGAACCATAAGGTTCCATCTTCTACTGGAAGATAGAACTTTATGGTTCTCGTGCGAAGACGTGATGAACATTTTTGTGGGAATTATACTTATTCATTTAACCTTCTGCACACTGATATCAAAATACCATATTTCAGGCAGCAGCAGATTTTTCCCAATGTACAACAAAGAAGTTAACTGAATTTGACAGAACTCTATTGCTTTTCTCAGCATCATAATGAGAA
The DNA here is from genome assembly GCA_031216915.1 of Pictodentalium vernedei. Lineage (NCBI taxonomy): Eukaryota > Metazoa > Mollusca > Scaphopoda > Dentaliida > Dentaliidae > Pictodentalium > Pictodentalium vernedei. The sequence continues at coordinate 189,828,634 of CM062290.1, forward strand.
CATGACTCCCTTAATGGAATGCATTAATAAGAACAGGTAATTAGCAGTTTTCTTAGAAACAAATAATGAGCTATTGCTGAAGGCAATTATACCCCAACTGCAGTGCTGGACAGATGAAGCATAAATGAATTAAAAACAAAGGAAGGACCAAAAAACCATGAAAAATTGACAAAGTAAGGGCCATAACTCAGGTGAAAAACATGTAGGAAGTTTTTTTTTTTTTTTGTAACATGAGCAGGGGAGGCTTGTAACAAGGATCCTTCAAACCAAATTTCATTGAAATCCATCCACTCACTGCTGAGATATCACTGTGGATGCACGGAAACATGGATGGGTGGATGCATGGATGCAGACACACAAACAGAATCATGCAGTCAAGTATACCCCCATTCTCTTCAAGAGTGGGGGTATGATTAATTGAAGCAGAACTTACATCATATTTGTGAGATGCAAGTGTTGTTGTGTAGTGTGGAATTCTCAAGTAATTTAGACATATTCATGTTCAGAATTTCTTTGAAATAATGCAAAATGAAAACTAAAAGCAGGATGTGTGATATGCCCTTCAAACTCATGAGTGCAGAAATTCAACAATACAGAAAACTGTTAGCATTTTCACAATTTTAAGATCATTTTAAAAATAGAATTACAGAAGCATAATTGGATTATGCATTCTGAATATTAAATAAAAGGCCACCTCCCCCCCCCCCCCCCCCACCTGCCCCCCTAAAAAAAAAAAAGAAGTGTGCAATTCAAGGTATTTGAAAAAAATTAAATTTTTCAATCGAAAAAAGGAAATAACTCGGGCAAAAAATGACTGACCAAACCCCAATTTGGACTGGACCTGTATTTTATGTTGATACACCTACATACCTAAAGTTATCATCGGGAAACCAAAAAAAAAGAATTTTTCTAATATGAAAAAGGAGCATAACTCTGGCAACAATTGTTAGACCGCACCCTGATTCGAATGTGATCTATATTTTATGTTGATAGACTTACACACCAAATTTCATTTGATTCAACCTACCATAACTAAAGTTATCATCAGGAAACCAGTGTGGGACGAACACATGTATGGATGCATGGATGGACACCGGCTATTTTAATAGTCCCCCTAAAAAACATTTTGGGGACAATAACTTGTCTTTAATATTTGAGGTACATTATTTTTAGGTCTCTAATGGTGCACCTTATCAATTCTAGGCACACTTTTTTTTACTCACCTTATTCTTGAAGAAATGAAGAAACTTAGTGAACTATATCAAGAGTATTCAATTAACAGGAATTTTGTCATTTTCCTCTATGCTAGTGATAAATTGCGCATTTAATCTATAATATGTTGTTGGACAGAATCCTTGGAGTTCTGTTAAACAAGATATAATAAATTAAGTACCTGTATTGGCTGTACTGTCAGATATGTCTATAAACATACAGAATTCAGTGGCAGTTAGAATAATGCTTCAATTCAACTTACAAGTTTTCTTATTCAAAGAAAAGGAGTTAACTCTATAACCTATATGCAATTATCAAGTCAAATTTGTGCTTATGGTATGATAAATGGTTTGTTTGTATTAAAAATTATTTACAATTAACAGGATTATGCAATTAAGAGGTATCTAATTAAGCACAAGGGCTGGGCTTGAAATAATTATTCGAGAATCAGAATTCACATTCATAATAATTCCCTCATAATAAGGTAACACTCTGATTTTGCAGTAGTGTTTAGTGAAGTCTTGGCTGCCTATATAGGCAGCCAAGACTTCAGTAGAAACCACTGCCAAGGTAGTGTAACTTCCATTAGTAAGACCACCAATGTAAGTCTGTATGTTGAAACATTTCTTATTAATGAACATACAAGACAAGAAACTCAACAAAATTTGTTGTGATTCGTGAGAATCGGTTTTGATTCTCGCATACACTGTCTGCTAGAATCAATTTTCAATTCTTAAATAATTTTGAAATTTAGGAGTGCAACCAGTACATATTTATTTATGGGAGTTTAACCCTTAGGGCACAGTTCCAATTTTAAGGCTTGTAGCTAAAGATTCTCGCAAAGCTCTTACTTCAGGGAGAATTGCAAGAATCTTTATGAAAGGCTGTTATTATCAGTGGAGGAAGAAATAAAAGAGAATTTTTCAAGCAATTACACAATAACTAATTTCCACTGACACTTTTCTCCCATATGACCATTATGAGCTTACTTTATATGTATTATTAGGCTTTTCCAAACCCAGTTTGGGAAAGACTCTTGTTATTCTTCTTTTTCAAAATGTTTCTTCTCTATTTTTTTTAGGCTTTCCCAAACCCAGTTTGGGAAAGACTCTTGTTATTCTTCTTTTTCAAAATTTTTCTTCTCCATTTTTTTTTTTTTTTTCCTCCGTGAATTTTGTCTGTTGAACTGCTCAAAAACAAGCTCTACAATTTTAACCAAATTTGGCCTACTTCTGTAATGTCATAAAATCTAGTGAAATGCGGTATCGTCATGTCTGTGAAAATGCATATTTTCAAAATATTCTGCCAAAACTTTCAAAATTTTAACATTTTTCAAAAGTCTCAAAACTGTTTACAGTTATTTAGCTCAAATTTTCCACACATTTAGAGCATAATATGATACACCACAATCACCACTCAGATCTTTCAACTTTAACCCCCACTGGCCAAAAATGACATTAATATAGCTTTTTTCTTCAAAATTGACCAAGTTCAAGGGCAAATTTCTCTAATTACAAGGTCGTTGTAACAATTATTTTGGTATGGACAGATGCAACAATGATTGTGGGAGAAAGTTACTGTTTACTGTTTTAATCTCAGATTTAACCCTCAAGCACAATGAGGGCGAGAATAAGCGTACCGTTTGAAAATGCCAAAACTGGCCAACTTTGGTTGCATTTTCTATCATTTTGGAAAGGCTTAATTTCAAACACTTTTCATGTACGTATTCACAATTGACTACCAAGCATATTTGCTGTTGTAAGTTTGGTTGTAAAGTTTAACCCTATCCCATTCTGGTTGCATAAAAGTAGGTTCCGTCCAAAAAAACTCAATTTTTTCAGAATTTGGTAAGTTTAGGTTTCGATTTACTCCATTTTAACTGATTGAGCTCTGAATGTTTTCTATAGCTGCTTGCAGCAGTCAAAGTATGATAAATTTTGTTCTGTATGTTATTATTAAAAGTTTAACCCTTGGCAGATTTGAGACTTCATATAAGGGTACTGTCGAAATAATTGTTATTTTCGCCAACTTTTACATGCACTTTCTCAGCACTGGAGCCATATTGTCTCAAAACCTTTTCCATGAGAAGATAGGGCATTCATCCAAGAACAATTTTGCTGTTATATGTTTTATTCTAATTTTTAACCCTCACCCAGTTGTCAAGCCTTGAATTGGAGTACCCTCAACTTGTACATGTTCATTCAAATACCAAGATTCAAGATTAGTCCATGTCTCTTCTCAGACACTCAGTCTGTGATTGATGTTCACACATTAAGAGCATAATATGATAAAATATACTAAAATCACCACACAAATATTTCAAAATTAACCCCTAATGGCCACAAATGATATGAATACATCATTTTATCTTCAAGATTTACTAACTTCAAGGGCAAATTTCTCATAATTGCGAGATTGTTGTAACAATTATTTTGTATGCATAGATGCAACAATGCTTGCAGAAGAATGTTACTGTTTAGTTTTTAATCTCATCTTTAACCCTCAAGCAAATGAGGATAAGAGTACCATCCAAAAACTGTGGTTGCATCTTCCTGTCATTTTGGAAAGGGTTAAATCTAAACACTTTATTTTGCTATAGGTAGAAATGCCTAATGAACAAATCCTCTGCTGTAAGTTATACTTTGGGGATTAACACAACATAAGCTTTGACCATGTAAAGAATAGTACTGTCAGAAAAAAAAAATTGATTTTCAGTGAATTTTGCAAACATCTGTTCTCATTTCCTCTAATTGCAAGGTTGTTGTAGCAATTATTTTGGTATGGATAGATGCAACAATGATTGTAGAAGAAAGTTACTGTTTACTTTTTAATCTCAAGATTTAACCCCCAAGCAAAATGAGGGCGTGAATAAGAGAACCGTGAGAGAATGCCAAAATTAGCCAACTTTGGATGCTTTTTGTCTATCATTTTGGAAATGGTTCATTTCAAACACTTTGCTTTGCAATATGTAGTCTGCATTTTCGCACTGGAAAGTTGGGAAAGTCTGTAATTTGTCCAACAAATTACAATTCTCTAGTTTTCTTTTTATTTTTCAATTTTTAGGCTTTCCCAAACACTGTTTAGGAAAGACTATTGTTATTTTTCTTTTTCAAAATTTTTCTTCTCTATTTTTTTTCCTCCTCGAATTTTGTCTGTCGAACTGCTCAAAAACGATTTTAACCAAATTTGGCATACTTATGTAATGTCATAAAATCTAGTGAAATGCGTCATGTCTGTGAAAACGTGTATTTTCAAAATATTCTGCCAAAACCGTCAAAATTTCACCATTTTTCAAATGTCTCAAAATTGTTTACAGTTATTTAGATCAAATTTTCCACACATTTAGAGCACAATATAATATACCACGAATACCACTCAAATCTTTCAACTTTAACCCCCATTGGCCAAAAATGACATGAATATAGTTTGACCAACTTCAAGAGCAAATTTCTCTAATTACAAGGTTGTTGTATCAATTATTTCATTATGGATAGATGCAACAATGATTGCGGAAGAAAGTTACTGTTTACTTTTTAATCTCAGATTTAATCTTTAAGCACAATGAGGGTGGGAATAAGAGTACCATTTGAAAATGCCAAAATTAGCCAACTTTGTTTGCTTTTTCTATCATTTTGGAAAGGGTTAATTTCAAACACTTTGCATGTACATATTCACAATTGACGACCAAACAAATTTGCTGTTGTAAGTTTGGTTGTAAAGTTTAACCCTATCCCATTCTCGATGCATAAAAGTAGGTACCCTAAAAAAAAATCTAATTTTTGCAGAATTTGGTTAGTTTAGGTGGCGATTTACTCCATTTTTAATTGATTGAGCTCTGAATGTTTTCTATAGCTGCTTGCAGCAGTCACAGTATGACAAATTTTGTTCTATATGTTATTATTAAAAGTTTAACCCTTAGTAGATTTGAGACTTCCTATAAGGGTACTGTTGGAATATTTGTTATTTTTGCCAAAATTTACATGCAATTTCTCAGCACTGGAGCCATATTTTCTCAAAACGTTTCCCCTGAGAAGACAGGACATTCATCCAAGAACAATTTTGCTGTTATATGTTTTATTCCAAGTTTTAACCCTCACCCAGTTGTCGTGCCTTGACTTGGAGTACCCTCAACTTGTACATGTTCATTGAAATGTTAAAAAATTTATATATTTTTTATACTTACCAATGACCCAGACTTAGCTGGTGCTAACTCTAAAAAATCCAGGGCCAAACACAAATTTTGCCCCCCAATCCCCAAAATTTGCATCTAAAACCAAAAGAAATCATGTCCTATAGGACCTCCATACTTTGCCCTTACTGTGCATGCGCAGTGTCAAGGACGTCCCGAAATTGGCGCCAATTATCATTCTTACTGGCAGTGCCTGGTCAGCGCTATGTACTCAGTGGGGAGGTATGAGTTCCCAACTCCTGGGAGGGCCATCCCCGTCTGGGTCATTGGTAAGTATAAAAATTATATAAATTACTATAAATTTTTCAACATTTTTATACTGTACCAATGACCCAGACTTAGCTGAATAGTAAAAAGGCTGGAGGGCCTAGGACATAGAGGAAAATCCAATAAGCTCAACTATATAATATAGAGGCAACCCCTCAAGGAGAAAAGGAGTATTAGGCTTTACATGTATCTTTCTTATTTTATGTTAAATTAGAAAGATACAATACCCTTCATAATTGAGCACAATAACATTCATGTTCTCTATTAAGGGGTCGTCCAACCTAACTTTGGTCAATTTTTTGACATTTTTCCCAATGCCTCAGAAACAGATAAGAGAAGTAAGGAAAGGCAAATTATATATCAAAATAATGAGTAAAGTGCATAGAAAAGGTACATATAATTTTTTTCAGGAAAAAAAGTGAATTTTATGATTTTGAAGAAGATTAATTTGCAAATGGCATAAGTAACGAACCGGTAAAACCACAAAATAATCGGTAATTCGAAAGCCTTGTCCTCAATATAATGATAACATACTACAGACTCGGAGAAAGCATTTTTTTGACACACACTCTGGTGGGTTTTGACGTTTGAATGTAATAACATCAACACAAATTTTTTATGTTCCGGATGTGGCCATGTTTCAACGATGTTTTTCCGGTCATGTGATTACGATGTGGTTCTTGCAGAAATACTCAATTTGGGCAATCGTAAGAATGCAAGGACGTGATCACGCCCTTTATTTGTTCGAGACAATGTATGGGCGGATTTGCAAACAGGTGACAGCAAGTACTTGAGCTGTTAATGTCATAACTGCAAAATATGGTTCGAAATTCCCTCTCGCGTTTACAGGCCGTCTGAACTTTTTTGTTGACAAAAAATCTGAATTATTGCGCACTAGAAAGACAACATGAACCACTTGTAAAAAAAATAACCGAGTGTATAAAATCGGGACGATACACACAAAATAAGGCAATATTCATAACAAAGTAAGCAGAATGCTTCAGAAATCACTTTTTCACGAAGTATATTCCAAGTGACCTGGAACTATATTTAGCGTGTTAATTTCCCCCTGTCGCTGCGAAGTTATTTACTTCCTAGTAACCATGGAATTTGAAGGCGGGTATGTTTGATGTCTGCAAAGGACCGATTGAAGATGGGTTGAAAATGATGCATTCGTGCTTTTAAATAAGGTGCGCTTGGACGATGCTGAGAATTTAGTTTTTTCTTGCAATCAACCATAGTAATACAAGCGTCGATCAGTGTCTTTTATGATCGTTTTACACTGACAAATGTGACAAATCTCCTTCACCGGAAACCATCCCCCAATTTGCATATCACAATAAACACAACCGCTGTCACGGAGTGTCAGCGTGGCCGTGTGGTCAAAACCGAAACGAATTATCGAATGCACGGTCAATATTAGCTGCAATTGGCTTTTAAATAGATGAAATACACGAAATATTCGCAATTTCTTCATTATTCATGCCGAGTTACTTTTTAACCAAACCACATGCGTTCAGTTTCGTTTGTCGGCATCAAACCGATATTGTTTGTGGTAATTAAATAGTACGAGAAGGCGCAGGAAGCCAAATATTTTCCATCATCTATTATTTAATTCAAATTGATAATTTCTTTTATTTTACTGAAATTATGAACTGATAAGGTGGGTGTGTTGCGATTATTCTGCCCCAGACCTGGAAGTTGGAAAGTTAAAAAATTTATAGTAATTTATATATTTTTTATACTTACCAATGACCCAGACATAGCTGGTGCTAACTCTTAAAATATAGGGCCAAACACAAATTTTGCCCCCCAATCCCCAAAATTTGCATCTAAAACTAAAGAAAACATGTCCAGAAAGGCCCTCCACACCTCGCCCCCACTGCGCATGCGCAGTGTCAAGGACGTTCCGAAATTGGCGCCATTTATCATTCTAATAACCAGTGCCTGGTAAGCGCTATGTACTCAGCGGGGAGGCAAGAGTTCCCAACTCCTGGGAGGGCCATCCCCGTCTGGGTCATTGGTAAGTATAAAAAATATATAAATTACTATAAATTTTTTAACATTTTTATACTGTACCAATGACCCAGACATAGCTGAATAGTAAAAAGGCTGGAGGGCCAAGGACATAGAGCAAAATGGAATACGCTCAATAAAATAAAATAGAGTCATCCCCTGTAGGGAAAAGAAGTAATAGGCCTTACATGTATCTTTCTTATTTATGATAAATTAGAAAGATACAACACCTTCCAAAAATTGAGCTTCATACATCCATGTACTCTATTAATATCCAATAATCCTTATACTAATAATTTTTAAAGTAAGCCAATAATAAAGTAAGTCTAGAGAATAGAGACTCTTATACTCCTAAAAGTGTGTGAGAATTGCATAATCATGTCCGTTGACATATGCAATATTCAAAAGCTATACTTTAAAAACTAAGACTTGAATGAATTTTATAAACTTAAACTTCTCACTAAACAACCATCCCAATAACAGCTCAGAATTACTAACTCCGGAGGAGGTATCCCCTTGTTTTCATAGTAAAAACAGGTGACCCAAGGGAACACCCTCCCCCCCCCCCCCTTTTTCTTGCCCTGGGTCAAATAGCCCAGAGCGAAGAGGGCAGCCGAACGGAGACACTGCCGAAACAGACAGCCTACCTAGCTATAGTAGCAACTGTTAAGTGAATGACATTCTGAGCAGTAGATAATAGACCTAACAATAGAGGCCTCCAGAAATGGACTCGATATTTCTGAGATAAAATTCATGAATGGATGGCTGAGCGCAATGAGCAGCCTTCAAAAATCTATAATAGCAACACTATTAATGTAAGCCCAAGAAGTAGAAGAACTCTTACTTCAAGAGCCGAAATCTTAAGCACAACTGCTAAGCCAATGATATACCATAAGCAGTACGCTAGTTAATAGAATCGATTAACAATAAAATGGAGCGTAACGTCCTTCTAGACATCAAAGACAGAAGAAGCTTACGCCCTTGTAATAAACAGATATCTGTTTATAAATACATAAACTGTATCCGGAAAGAGTAAAGGCCTATGCCCATACGAAGACGGAAGGACCTTAAAATAATAGGTTCCGGATAAAAGGAGCCTAACTCTAATGCAACAATCCAACCTAAATAGTAACGGAAGTATTGATTCCGAAACTATGAAAGTGAAAATCATCCATTGATAGTGCACGAAACTCACTGACTCTACAGTAAAAGAGAAACCAACAGAATTACTGTCTAAAAGGTCAGAATTTGAAAACTACTGTTTCCAGAGGCTCAAATGATTACTTAGCTAAATAAGAACCGAAGTTAAAATCCGTATAGGAATTTAATCTAAAGATTCTAAGTCTATTTATCAAAAAGTTACTAACTGACTTAGATAAAGAGACAAAAGACTCAATTGTAAACTATCGTAGAGTGCATAGGTATGAGGTAACATAAACCTATAACCTAAATAACAACAGGCTGCAGTAGATCTTGTGAAACAAGTATACTAAAAACTAGCAATGCGTAGTATGGAGGGATCAACCATATGAACATAATGATCCCTACACCACGACGGAAGAGCCTCTACTTTAGTCGCATAGAATAGCGAAGAAGAGGATCTCCTATAGTAAGAAATCGCGTCCAAAGCTCGTCCAGTACAGTGCTAACAATGCAATACGGACCACACAACGGAATACATGAAGGTTGCGACCTTGCTGGTTGTGATAAAGATGACACGATTTACCCAGTGAAAAAAGATCCTCACATAGAGGAAGATTTCACGTTAAGATCCACAGTAGACAAGAGAGTAAATTACTCATGATCTCTGTGAAGATAGAGATGCTATCAACAGAAATGTATTGTGGTTGTTTATCCTAGCAATACCTGCTAAAACAACAGCGCCGGAGGATACGCGTATCCTATCATTGCGTCCTATAGATCAATAGAGCGTTAACAGTATTAGCTCAGAGATCTGGACAAGCCAACACATACGTCTGCAATTGATTAGCAAGCTGTGTCATAATAAAACATCATTGGGCGCTCCCTTAGATAGCAAATCTGATTGAATACTTGTTTGTTGAGAGTCCATTCTGACAGCAACAAGCGACCCGTAAGAGAACGGGAGTGCGATAAAACAATCAGACGACCCCGAATATGACGGACCAAAACTGAACTTGGTGTACAATAACCAACAGACGGATTCTTTCCATTAAATTGAATAACGGAAACGAAAGAGTGCCTCCCTGATTCCGGAGATACGCCACTACTGTCGAATTAAAGGACAGGAATTTGGGCATGCATTTCAGAATAATGTTCATGCAATGACATAAAGCAAGCCTAAAAAACATTATTCCGCGGAAGTTAAACTGATAGCTAAAAGACTGCGGAACCCAAAGACCCTGGCACTTCGAATCCGTAGGGATCAGTATATATCCCAATCTGTTTGACTGGCAACCGTCATAACAGCCACACTAGGGTCCGGCAACTGCGGCGGCACTCTCTGAGTCAACCACCGAATGTTTGCCCCAGTCTGAATCTCTTGTAACACTAGATAGACAAGAGAATGAATAAACCAAGCAATTCATGGATTGCCGGAAAGTTGCCGTCGAAGAGAAGCTCCTCCGAGAACGAAGCGACTCTGAGAGAGTTCTTAACCTACTATCCACGCGTGGATGTAGCTAGGGCTGCATCACGTCTAACCAACTCCAATCAGCCACTGAAGGGCGGAGTTATACGTGAACAAAATACTGCCCTCAAAAGAAATTACATTGAGAATAATATCCCGTAAATCTTTTCTTGAAGACGTAATGATAACGCCTCAGTAAGGCGGATTACGTATAATAAAGCGTCTAAGTTAAGTCTACTATACATAATGTCGTTCCCAATATTGAAATTGGAAAAGACATAAACGGCGAAAAAGAATATATGCAGTCTTTAATCACACCGTCTAGACGCATATGAACTCTCGGTATGCCCTGCTCTGCCAAAATAAACTATATGTAAAAAAGATAAAATGGCAGAAATGAGCCACGCGGACAAGAAACTAAACTATCATGCTTAGTAGCAGGCTTGTATATATATATATATATATATAGCGTCGAAAAATAAAACACATGTTGTAATGACAATATTGGACTGCGTCGGTAAGTCAGGGACAAAGTCCCTGTACCGATCGAAAAATCTGAGTCCAATGACGCTATAAGTCTCTTATCCAAGATCGCAGCAATGAAGTCCGAAAAATAATCACTGGAAGAAATGCCAGAAGATATGAAAGGCATCTTCCGATACTACTAAAGGGAAAACTCGAAATCTATCGAATCCCTTTCGCCATCCTGTCGGACCCTATAAAGCGTTCGGTCGTCCGTAGCTTGATGCAACCGCGGACCGCACCGACCCAGCGCCGTCGGATAATTCCTGATTCGACCGAGAAACCGTCAATTGCTGGGATGCTGCGAAACAACTGTGCTAACTCGGATAGCACGTCCGTCACCGAGGCCTGAGGAGCAGCGGTCTTACGATGCATTGCCGCAGGAAGCTCCGAGATCGTTACCCCGTGCATACTTCCAATATGCGAGCGAACGGAGTGTATAGGCCTCGTGTCCCTTGGCTACCGGATGGCGCGACCTATTCGCTGTGGAATCACTGAATGCCGAAACTGATCGGATACTCGAGGTCACGTAGCCAATGTGCGGTCGTGTGCCCTGCTGTGAGGATGAGGAAGCATTAAAGACAGTCTCTCGGACTGTCAATATAACGGAGCGTCCCGAGCAACGGACATATGCTCCGAATGTAAAATATCTGAACCACAACATGCGGTCCCCTATGTTGTTGGCTTCCTCCGATCTGTCCTCAATCTGCCGTCACTGGGTGAGTACTAAAGTAATTAAAGTGCTCGCATCACCCAAATCTCCTTCCTAGACCGCAACGGACGAACCCGGCAGCCGAACCATTCGATGAATGTATGCTACACCGGGTGAGCTAGCGAATGTCATTCGTAAGCGATAGACATATTCCATGAGCACTAATTGCCGCTAACTCTTCATTAACTATGACGACAGAGGCACACTTTAGAAAGACATCTCCATAACTCTTCGAACAAGAAACCATAAATGCTTGGATAGCAAGCATAAAATAATAATATATATAGCGTCGTTCAATAATTCGAAAGTTTGTGTGACATTATTGGACTATGTCGGAACTGAGGGACGATGTCCCTGAACCGAACCAAAAATTTCTAAGTCCACCGACGCTATCAGTTTCTTATCCGGCATCGCAGCATATGTTGTTCCGAAAGGGAAAGCTTGAAATCCACCGAATCCCTTTCGGTATCCCGTCGGACCGGATGAAATTTTTTCGGACGTCCGTACCCGCTTCCGCGGAGCGTCCCGACCCAGCATCGTCGGATAAAATATATGCGACAGATTCAGTTGATGCTGGGATGCTGCGATAAACTGTGCTATTAAGGAAAGCACGTCCGTTCCCGAGGCCTGTGCAGTAGCGGACTTACGATGCATTGCCGCTGGAAGCTCCGTGTACGTTGACTCCCGCACACTTTCTATGCGAACGTCCGGAGTCTGCAGGCCTCGAGTCCCCGGCTACCGACCCAGCGCTGTCGGATAATTCTCGATCCGACACCGTTTCTGTCGGCTGCTGGGATGCTGCGATAAGCTGTGCTATGTGCACAAGAACGTCCGGCGTCGAGACCTGCGGAGGCGCAGTCTATCGGTGCTTCGCCGAGGGCAGCTCCGCATCAGATGGCTCCCGCATACTTCCTATGCGAACGTTCGGAGTCCATCGGTCTCGAATCCCTGGCTGCCGGATGGTGTGACCTGGTCGCCGAAGAATCCTTGATCGGCGAAGCTGGTAATATATCGGCGGTCACGCAGCCAAGGTGCGGTCGTGTGCGCTGATGAGAAGAGGAAGCCTTAGCAGTCTCAGCAGACTGCCTATACAACGGAGCGTCCCGAGCGACGGACGTATGCTCCGCTAACGACACATTTGTACCACAACATCTGGGGCCAGATGTTGTTGAACGAGAGAGGGGCCTCTCTCGCTTGCCGTCCGGATGGACCGGAACGAGCTATGAACCGGACTAAAAGGCTTCCTCCGTTCTCCCTCCGATCCGCCGTCACTGGGTGTGCATTAAGTTAATTTTATAGTGCTCGCATCACCCCAAAATTCCTTCTAGACCGCAACGGACGAACCCGGCTGCCGAACCATTCGGTGAATGGACGCTACACCGGGCGAGCTAGCGGACGTCAAAGGCCGTCGAACCTACTAGGGTCCTCTTAGGCAATTGGCGTATTACATGAGCACTTTTCCGCTAGCCCTTCATTAATTGTGACGACGGAGGCACACTGTTGGAAGACATCACAGATACATCACCCTAATCTTGATCGTCTGAAATAGAAATTGATAAAGTAGAGTGACCCTGCGGGGAAAGGACCGGAGTGTCCAAATCCCCAACAACATACCGTGACATACGCTTCCCATATTGTCATCGAAATCATACGATACAGAACAGGAGTTAATGCGAGTACACTGACCACATATAGAATGATAATAAGGTCAGAGGAAGACTTCCTCCTAAAACAATTGATCAATATCCTTTCAATGAGAAAAGAAAACAAGTCCTGGTACTCGCACTAACCCCTGGCAATCAAATACATAATAATAATATGATCCATTAATATAGAAAAAATAATTGAAATCAAAATATTTTGAAAAAATATTTTTTCAGAACAGCCCAAGTTTCTGAAAAGTAACGTTGAGCCCCAATGGATCCCAAGCCTAAGTGTGGACAAAAATTTTAAAAATATTTTAAACAATTTATTCAACACTTACGAACAATAATAATGTATCTAGTTATGATTAAAATAACATAAAGATATTATTATTTAGAAATCCCCCCCTCACACAGAGGGCTGTTGTAAATGTAAACAATGAGTGTAAAAACACTAAAATAAGACTCCAGGCACCCAGGCCCGGAATCAGTTACCAAAAATACACCATCTGATGCAAAACAGAGACTTCCAGGGAAGAAACTGCAGAACATCAGATGGTAGATGCAGAACACAACGCCTAACCACCCGTAGGTGAAGACGTAAACATGGGGAAAGAACAGAATTCATTCTGTTATTAAGCTAAAACTCCCAAGAAATTTTAGTAATAATAATTACAGAAACTATGCCAAAAGCATGGGAGAATAGCAAGGGGGAACTTAAAGGACAGGGAGAGAGGAAAAACACTTGAAAAAACAGTGTAACTAAATAATCAGAATGACAACAAAATGGCTGCTGCCTTGAAAATAGGTAACTTAACATAATTTCATTAAAAAATTTTAAGTTACAGCCCTGATAATATTCTGTCACACATTCTTTTCCTCTCCTCCTTTTCTATCCTCCTTAGAATCACCATTTCACTAATATTTATGTGTCTGGCATCATTTAAACTGAGATTTAAAAGCACAAAGATCAGTCAGATGTTAACTGATGAAGGGCCAAACTTAGAATGATAAATGGCGCCAATTTCGGAACGTCCTTGACACTGCGCATGCGCAGTGGGGGCGAGGTGTGGAGGGCCTTTCTGGACATGTTTTCTTTAGTTTTAGATGCAAATTTTGGGGATTGGGGGGCAAAATTTGTGTTTGGCCCTATATTTTAAGAGTTAGCACCAGCTATGTCTGGGTCATTGGTACAGTATAAAAATATCAAAGGTGCATCTAGGGCCGTGCAGTGGTGACCCCTGTCCTCTTAATCTTAGTCTTACCCATTCATCATTACATGTACGAACATTCCCCCTTGTATCTCAACCATTGCTACTCCAATTTGAAGGATATTTGGTTTTGTGATCAAGCATCATGGGGAAACAATGCCTGTGTAGCTGCTGTAGCATGTGTTTCTTCCCACATTTTTTCAGAGTTGTGGTACTTTTTCACTCTTTTGAGTTAGAAAATTTTGTTTATAACTAGTTGATTTGTTACAATTTGTTGCAAAGTGCCTGCTAATACCCTCAATTGTATTGCTACAGAATTTTCTTGTGAAGATTTTGTTCCTATTACTTATCAACAACAACCTAATGAATATTCTGTATAAAGCCACCAATCTGATGTTTGACACTTTTATCGGAGCTGTTTTGAAGGCTTATGGAACTCGAAATGTTGATTATGGCAGGACTTTTCTATTCACCCATTAATTGATAAATTAAGTGTTATAGTTGGAAGTAAGAAGCATGAAAGGTCCAGAACTAAAACTCTAATGTAACATGATTTTTGCAGATACACTTATTTGGAGGTTTACCTGTCTGATAGTGTTTGGAACATGTGTGGCCAGGATCTTCAAAAAGAAAAAAAGAGTTAAACTTTGAGAAAAAAGGCATGTGCCTTGAGTGCCGGAGGTAGAGTCATACAAGGAAGAGACCCCCCCCCCCCCCCCAAATTTTTTGTGTCAAATGGAGCTCACTTGTCATCTTTTGGGGATTGCTTTGTGTACTACGTTCTTGAAAAAAATATGTGAGACCCTCTGGATGTGCCCTTCTGATCTCAATATGTCAATAAGCCTCCTTGGGGAAAGTACATGCAATAATGGTTATGTAAGGTTGATTTGATGTGTTTTGAATAACAATGTACTTTTAAGTACATTAGATGGTTTATTGCAGTGACAGGTTACAGTTACCCTTATTTCTTCTCCAACAGATATCATGAGTGTATTGGTGTCCAAGAGTTAAACAAAGCTAATATACTTATTGATAAACCAGACAAATTTAACAATTTAATCACTATCAAATTGATGCATGGGATAAAAGGGGTTACAGTGCAAGGGGTTTGTATATATATTTATTCAACTACAATGTATGACTTTGCAGTGCATTCTACATTGGAGAATATCATATTTTCTTTCCAAACCATTACAGTAACACATAATCTTGATATTGGGAGACACTCTTTTGTCCTTCCATACTTCTTCTGCTGGACTCCTTCAAGTTGACCTTTGTTGAACTCCCCAAATCAAAACATAAACAAAAGAAAATGTCTGCCTTCAATCAGTGAGCACTCCACTTATAAAATTTGGTCTCAATCTTCATTACTTTCATGAATTAGGAAAAGATTTCTTCGAGTATGTACTTAAATGTTTATAGAATACAGCTGTTATTTTATTTTGAGGTATTTTATTGTAAAAATTTTGTTCTCTTACTTATGCCATAGCAGACTTTCAGGTGGTGCTATTTACACATGGCAGCAGTTCCATGGCAAATTTCAGTTTCCACATGTTCTATGTTTCATTCCAAGCATTTTGGTATATAATTTATTGGGGTTATTCATTTTGGGCCTTTTTTAGACTTGAAAGAAAATTACATGAAATTTGACCAAAGTTAGGTTGGACGTCCCCTTAACATCCAGTATAACCCTTTATACTAATTATTTTTAAAGTAAGCCAATAAATAAAGTTAGTCCAGAGAATTGAGACTCTTTATATTCTTTAAAATTGTCCGAGGATTGTATATTAACGACCGTTTGACACTTGACATATACAAATGCTTCACACCGAGCTACACTTTAAAAATATGACATGAATGAGTTTAACATTAATATTACACTTTAAAACCATCCCGGAAACGACTCAGAAATACTGACTTCGGAGGAGGCATTCCCTTGCTTTTCACTATAAAGCAGGTGACCTAAGGGAACACCCCCCCCCCCCCCCCCTTCCCCTTGCCCTGGGTCAAATAGCCCAGAGCGAAGAGGGCAGCCGGACGGAGTCACTGCCAGAACAGAAAGCCTGCATAACTATAGTTGCAACTGTTTAGTGGACGACATTCTGAGCAACAGAAAACAGACCTAAACAATGTAGGTCTCCAGAAATGGACTCAATATTTCTGAGATAAAAATTTGTGAATGTGGATGGCTGAGACCAATAAGCAGCCTTCATTAAATCTGTAATAGCAATACTATTAGCGTAAGCCCAAGAAGTAGCAAGAGCTCTTACTTCATGAGCCGAAATCTTAAGCACAGACTGCTGAGAAGAAGATAAATTTTCATAAGCAGTACGGATAGTTAATTGAATCCATCTAGCAATAGAATGGACTGAAATGTCCTTTCTATTAGGCATCAGAGACAGAAAGAAACGTTTTCGTCCCTTTCTGATAAACTGAGATCTTTGTTTATAGATACGTAACGCTCTAACAGGACAGAGTAAAGGCCTACGCCTGTCTGAAGATGGAAGAGCCTTAATAACAATAGGTTCCGGATATTTATTAGGAGCCTGATTCTTAGCTAAAAATCCCACATTAGTAGTGAAGGTGATAGTGTTCCCGACACTACGATAGTGAGAATCATCCACCGACAGTGCATGAAGCTCACTGACTCTTCTAGCAGAAGAGAAAGCTAAGAGAAAAGCTGTCTTATAAGACAAGAATTTGAAATCTACTGTCCCAAGAGGTTCAAATGGCTTTTCCTTCAGTTTAAGAAGAACCCAAGCTAAATTCCATTTAGGAATTAACCTAAGAGTTCTGGGTCTATTTATCGAGAAGTTTCTTACCAACTTAGATAAAGAGACATTAGATCCAATTTGTAAACTATCATGACGTGCATAGGTATCAGATAACATAGACCTATAACCCTTAATAGTAACAGGCTGCAGTTTGATTTTGTCAAACAAGTATACTAGAAAGTTTGCAATGTCTGGTATAGAGGGATCAAATATATCAACAGAATGATCCCTACACCAACGACAAAAAACCTTCCACTTAGCCGCATAGTTTAGCGAAGAGGAGGTCCTCCTACAGTTAGAAATCGCGTCCACTGCTCGTCCTGTAAAGTGCTTGCCATGCAAGAAGGACCGCACAACGGAAAAACGTGAAGGTTGAGACCTTGCGGGTTGTGATGGAGTTGACGCGATTTCCCCTGCGAAAGAAGATCCTCCCGTGGAGGAAGCTTTCGCGGTAGGTCCCACAACAGACACCTGAGTAGATTTATCCACGGTCTCTGTGGAGACAGAGATGCTACCAACAGAATCTTGCACTGAGATTGTTTTATCTTTAGCAATACTTGCTGAATTAACGGCGCTGGAGGATACGCATATCCTATCATTCCGTCCCAAGGGATCGACAGAGCGTCTACTGCAAATGCTCTTGGATCCGGACACGGAGACACATACGTCTGCAACTGATTGTTGAGATGTGTCGCAAATAAGTCTATTATTGGCCGTTCCCATTGGTAGCAAATCTGATTGAATACCTGTTTGTTGAGAGTCCACTCCGACGGCAACAAGCGACCCTTTCGTGAAAGGGAGTCTGCTAGTACATTCAGACGACCTGGTATATGACGGACCAAAAGATGAACCTGATGTTCTAGAGCAAACAGAAGGATTCTTTCCGTTAGATTGAACAATGGAATTGAATGAGTGCCTCCCTGATTCCGTATATACGCCACTACTGTCGTATTGTCGGATAGGATTTGGACATGAGCATTGTGAATAATGTCCATCCAATGACGTAACGCAAGCCAAATTGACATCATTTCCTTGATGTTTATGTGCTTGCCCAGGAATTGCGGATCCCAAAGACCCTGGCATCTCGAATCCATTGGGATCAATGATGCTCCCCAACCTGTTTGACTGGCATCCGTCATAATGGTAAAACTCGGATCCGGCAACTGCAGCGGAACTCCCTGAGTTAACCACTGAATGTTTGCCCAAGTCTGAATCTCTCGTTTCACTTGATCTGACAAGAGAAAGTGTATGTCGAGCGAATGAATTTTCACACTCCAATTCTGAGTCAAGAAAATTTGGAGAGGATGCGTGCGTAACCGCCCCATCGGAATGAGATCCGCAGCGGCTCCGCACAGACCTATCAGTCTCATAAATTCTCTCGCTGTGACTTTGTCTGCATGCAGACAATAGCGAGCGCAACAACTGACTAATTTCGCTCTGGTTAACGGCAGACGAACGAGATTGTTGTGCGTCTCGAAGCTCATTCCCAGATGTGTGAATGACTTGGACGGCACCAGATCCGACTTCTCCTCGTTTATTATAAAACCGAGACGTCGGAGCAATAGAAGTAGATTCTGCACATCGTTCTGAAGCGTTAACTCGTTGCCGTACCTCTGAAGAATGTCGTCCAGGTAGGCCGACGTTACCGCAGACGAATGAGCTCGGAAATACATCATTACCGAGTTCATTACCCGAGTGAAAGCCCAGGGTGCTAGATTCAATCCGAAGCACATCGCGCGGAATTGATACACCACCCCTAGGACTGCGAAGCGTAGATACTTTCTGAATGTCGGATGTACCATGACGTGAAAGTACGCATCTTTGAGATCTATGCTTGTTGCATAATCGTTCACCCGAATACTCGCTCTGACCGATCGAATCGTCTCCATATAAAACTTCGGAGCGACGATCATCTTGTTTATCCAGCTCAAATCTATGACTGGACGGAACGAGCCGTCTGGTTTCGGAACCAGAAACAGATGGCTGTAGAATCCCGGTGTCTCCTGGTTTTCTACGACCTCTACCGCATTCTTCATTAAAAGAGATTACACCTCTGATAATAGAGCATCTCTTTTCTGCGGATTTGACGGAAGTTGAGTCCATTTTGGAGGCTTTCGTTTGAAGGATATCTTCAGACCTTCCGAAATCACCCCTCTCACCCAAGGGTCGTCCGTAATCGACGCCCACTCTTGTGAAAAACTCGACAACCTTCCGCCAACCGGTACGCGATAGAGGTTGAAGCCATCACCTCCTGGACCTGCGAGGCCTGCGGTAGGAGAAACCACGTCCTCCACGACCTGCACCTCGTCCCGTCGACCTCGGGGCGTCTGACCGGTTGTCCCGGCCCGAAGGACGTCCCGAACGTGAGTCGCTACCTTGACGGTCTCTTGAATAAGACCAAGAGGACGCACCGGAACCTCTATAGGAACCTCTCTTGGGCGCATTAGACCCAGAAGTGCCTGTCTTACTCTTATCTGCCGTGTCCGACTTCTTAGAAGCAGATTTGAACAGCAGAGAATCCGAAGCTTTCTTTGTAATTTTATCATAAATAAAAGAGAGTTCTTCACCTTAGTATCCACGAGTGTGGATGTAGTTAGGGCTGCGTCACGTCTAACCAACTCCAGGTTTGACACTGAAACGGCGGAGTTACACGTGGAATAAGCTACTGCCCTTGAAAGAAGTCTTAAAGAGGATTGTATATCCTGAAATTCTTTCCCTTGAAGACGCAGTGATAACGCCTTAGTAAGGTGATCTGCGTAAGATAAGGCATCTAAACTGGCTCTGTTAGACGAAATAGTTGTTTCCAACACCACGGTTGGAATAGACGCCGACGACGGTAATGATAATTCTAAGTCTTCCGCCTCGTCGTCCATACGCAGAGGAACTCTCGGGATACCCTGTCCTGCCGTATCGAATTTATTCCTTGCATTAATGAAAGGCAGGTTGAGAGTATTGGTGGACAAGAAACCTACTTTTCCCGTTTTGGAAGCAAGTTTTAATATAGCGTCGTTCAATAATTCAAATGTTCTTGCAACATTATTGGACTGAGACGGAAACTCGGGAGCGATGTCCCTGAACCGCTCAAAGAAATCAGAGTCCAATGACGCTATAATTCTCTTGTCCGGAACCGCAGCAGTCTGGCCCGACGGAACAACTTGAGGGAAAAAGTGCCGGATGAAGTCCACGGCAGCTTTATGTTGTTCCGAAAGGGATAGCTCCAAGTCATCCGTATCCCTTTCACCATCCAGTCGGACCTCATGATGCTCCCTGTCGTCTGCCCCCGATGCTTCGGCGGAGCGTACCGACCCAGCACCGTCGGATAATTCCCGATCCGACACCGTTTCTGTCGGTTGCTGGGATGCTGGGATAAGTTGTGCTATTTGCACAAGTACGTCCGACATTGAGGCCTGCGGAGGCGCAGTCTTTCGCTGCTTCGCCGAGGGCAGCTCCGCATCTGATGACTCCCGCATACTCTTCCTATGCGAACATCCAGAGTCCATCGGCCTCGTGTCCCTGGCTACCGGATGGTGTGACCTGGTCGCCGAAGAATCCCTGATCGGCGAAGCTGGTAAAATATCGGCGGTCACATAGCCAAGGTGCGGTCGTGTGCGCTGATGAGAGGAAGAAGCCTGAGTAGTCTCCGCGGACTGCCTATACAACGGAGCGTCCCGAGCGACGGACGTGTGCTCCGCTTGCGACACATTTTGTACCACAACATCTGGTCCCAGATGTTGTTGTACGAGAGAGGGGCCTCTCTCGCTCGCGGCCCGGCTGGACCTGGACGAGCTAGGAACCAGACTCGAAGGCTTCCTCCGATCTCTCCTACTATCCGCCGTCACTGGGTGTGCACGTTGAATGTTTAAAGTGCTCGCATCACCCAACATTTCCTCCTGGACCGCATCGGACGAACCCGGCTGCCGAACCATTCGGTGAATGGACGCTACACCGGGCGAGCTAGCGGACGACATTTGTTTAATCTCCATGAGCACTTTTGCCACTAGCTCTGTATTCATTTGTGATGATGGAAGCTCACTTGCAGAAGATAACATGGAAACATCACCCTGTTCTTGTTCCTCTGAAATAGAAACTGATAGAGTAGAGTGACCCTGCGGAGAAAGAGCCGGCATAGCCCTTTCTCCACTAACAACATATCGTGACACACGTTTCCAATGTTTGTCATCCCAATATTGACATATAGAACAGGGATTAGTGCGAGAACACTGACTACAATTAATGCAATGATCATGAAAGTCAGAGGAAGATTTCTTCCTATTACAATTTGAACAATATCCTTTCATTGTGAAAAGTCAACAACAAGTCCTAGTTACTCGCACCAACTCCTAACACAAAGATACATAATAACATGATCCATTAATAATGAAAAAACAATTGAAAATCAAAATAATTTTTGAAAAATATTTTTTCAGCGAAGCCCAAGTTTCTGAAAAGTAACGTTGAGCCCCAATGGATCTGATGGCTAAGTGTGGTCAAAAATTTTAAATTTATATTAAATAATTAATGCAACACTTACGGATAATAAAAATGTATCTTATAGTGAGATAAACTACTCCAAAGGCAAACAGCCCCCCTCAAAAGAGAGTGTTGCCAATGTAAACAAACAGTGTAAAAACACCAGAAAACATGACTCCAGGCACTGACAAAACTGGCCCGAAATCAGTCATCAAAATTACACTCTATCTGATGCAAGACAGAGACTCCCAGGGGAGAATCTGCAGAACATCAGATGGAAGATGCAGAACACAACGTTTATATACACCCATGGGTGAAAACGTAACTATGGGGAAAATAACAGAAAACATTCTGTAACCAAGCTAACTCTCCCAAGAGAATTTAGAAATGATCTTTCTCAAAAATATGCCAAAAGCATGGGAGAATTGCAAGGGGGGACTTAGAAGACCAGGGGAGAGGAAACACTGAATAAGCAGTGCAACTTTATAGCAAGAATGACAACAAGAGGCCCATGCCTCGAAAATAGGCAACTTAACATAATTTCATAAAAAATTTTAAGTACAGCCCTGATTATTTTTTGTCATTCCTTTTTCCTCTCCTCCTTCTATATCCTCCTTAGAATCACCATTTCTCCAATAATTACGTGTCTGGCATCCTTTAAACTGAGATTTACAAGAACAAAGATCAGTGAGATGTTGACTGATGAAGGGCCAAACAGAGAATGATAATTGGCGCCAATTTCGGAACGTCCTTGACACTGCGCATGCGCAGTAAGGGCAAAGTATGGAGGTCCTATAGGACATGATTTCTTTTGGTTTTAGATGCAAATTTTGGGGATTGGGGGGCAAAATTTGTGTTTGGCCCTGGATTTTTTAGAGTTAGCACCAGCTAAGTCTGGGTCATTGGTACAGTATAAAAATACCAAGATTCAAGATTCCCCCACGTCTCTTATCTGACACTCAGTCTGTGGTTGATCTTCACACATTTAGAGCATAATATGATACACTAAAATCACCACACAAATATTTTGAAATTAACCCCTATTGGCCACAAATGACAGTAATATAGCATTTTATCTTCGAGATTGACTAACTTCAAGCGCTAATTTCTCTAATTGCAATGTTGTTGTAACAATTATTTTTGTATGCATAGATACAACAATGCTTGCAGAAGAAAGTTACTGTTTAGTTTTTAATCTCTTCTTTAACCCTCAGGAACATTGAGGGTAAGATTTCCATTCGTAAATGCTAAAATTAGCTAACTTCGGTTACATTTTACTTTCATTTTGGAAAGGGTTAATTTTAGATACTTTGTTTTGCTATAGGTAGAGATGCTAAATTAACAAATCTGCTGCTGTAAGTTATGCTTTGGGGCTTAACCCAACATATGCTTTGCACGTAAAGAATAGTATTGTCTGACAAAAATTGATTTTCAGTGAATTTTGCAAACATCTGTACTCATTTCCTCTAATTGCAAGGTTGTTTTAGCAATTATTTTGGTATGGATAGATGTAACAATGATTGCAGAAGAAAGTTACTGTTACTTTTTAATCTCAAGATTTAACCCCCAAGCAAAATGAGGGTGTGAATAAGAGAACCATGAGAGAATGCCAAAAATAGCCAACTTTGGATGCTTTTTGTCTATCATTTTGGAAATGGATAATTTCAAGCACTTTGCTTTGCTATATGTAGTCTGCATTTTCACAGTGGAAAGTTAGGAAAGCTCGTAATTTGTCCAACAAATTACAATTCTCTAGTTTTTTTTATTTTTTCATTTTTTTTTCCGCCATCAATTTTGTCTGTTGTACTGCTCAAAAACAAGCTGTACGATTTCAACCAAATTTGGCATACTTATGTAATGCTATATAAAATCTAGTGAAATGAGGTATCGCCATATCTGTGAAAACGCATATTTTCAAAATATTCTGCCAAAACCTTCAAAATTTCACCATTTTTCAACAAAGCTAAAAAACAAGCTGTACGATTTCAACCAGATTCGGTAAACTTATTTATTGTCACAATATCTAGAGAAATGAGGTATCGTCATAATCGTGAAAATGCTTATTTTCAAAATTTTCTGCCAAAACCATCAAAATTTCACCATTTTTCAAAAATCTCAGAATTGTTTACAGTTATCTGGCTCTAAGTAGATGCAACAATGATTGCAGAAGAAAGTTACTGTTTACTTTCTAAAATCAGATTTAACCCCTAAGCACAATGAGGGTGAGAATAAGAGTATCATTTGAAAATGCCCAAATTAGCCAACTTTGGGTGCTTTTTTTCTATCATTTTCAAAAGGGTTAATTTCAAACACTTTGCTTTGCTATATGCTGTCTGCCTTTTCACATTAAAAAGTTGGGAAAGCCCGCAATTTGTCCAACAAATTACAATTCTCTAGTTAGGATTGTTTTTTATTAGTTTGTTAACCAAATAAAAATAAATAGATGGAATCAGATGTATATCGGAACACATGACCTTATGAGATTCACTCTGAATTCCAAAATATTGTAAGAATATCTGAAAAGGTATTTTGCAAAAAAAGTTTAGTCAAGCAGGATAAGTGTACAACAATGACCAAGTTTTGATTTTTTACACGATTTTAAGCTATGATGCATGCGCTCATGAATTTTCATATCCCGAGCACAAAATGAATCTGAAATGTGGCCTGCAAGGGAAATGGGATTTGCATACATTTATGCATGAAAAATTGATTTCAGTATAAAGCAGATTTCTGAAGCTATCATTCAGATACAATTAGTTCATTACAATATGGTTGGTTTACAGCAAAGAACTGATTACAAAAAATATGAAGATAAACACCTCAGCTCTACAACAGGAGAAAAAACTTCCAACATTAAATGGAAGGGAGAAAAAAGGGAGGAAAATGGTTAAGAGAATGGGGAAAAAGGCAAAGACTATTAAAAATATCTCTGCAAATTGGTGTTCTACAATTATCTAAGCTGGAATCACTTTTGCAGGCATCCAAAACTAATATGCTCAAGTTGGAACTCAATCAGAACTGTAGCATTGTGGAAGAAGGGGCAGGCACTAAAGTGGGAAGGGTGCCAAAAATATAGCTGACATTTTCTATTTATTTCTAATCTTATTTCCCAATTCAGTCAGGAAGATGATGAAACTCACAAATTTACTTCCAGTCTATGGCATAAGTCTTGGGCAGCTGAATACCCTCAGAAACTGAAGCAGAGAATAGAAAATTCTTTACAACTCAAGAAGTCAAAGCATTTATTTACTCTTGAGACTGAATTCTCTACATTTGTTGGCAACTGAGGCTGCTTGTTTAGCATATATATAAAACAAATTAATTTCTTCAATGCTAATTAGCCACCTGTAGAGGAAGGCAGAAGGGGCACAGCAAATTCAGGTTCTACACAGAGTGCCATTAAGGCTTGTTACAGCTCCGTGTTTGATTACATTATACCACTTAAGTACAATAAAATTCAGTTCTCTGATAGTACTAAAGCTGCCCTAGAACAACCAATTTCTGTTCTCCTCTCATAATTGTACTTTGAACAAGGAACAACTTAGCAGCTGTGAAATTTAACCTGAACATGTGGTTCTTAAAAAATCACAAATTATACTGGCTTCCAACACTTGACTGAGATCAATGAAGAGCACACATTCCAAGAACATAACATTTTCAAGCTAGAATTAGGTTATTTGGGTAAAAACACCAATAAGGAGCAACAGCTTACAGTTCTGTGATAACAAAAATGGTCATTTTCACGCTTAGATTTTGACACACTTCCACCAGCAGATCAAGATTTTGTTAACTGCTTGAGTGCTAAATAATCTTTCAAAGGTGATTTGAAACATGGGTATTTTTTTCAAAGATACCGTGCTACCAGTACAAGTAGCCTTAGTTTAGCAAGATTTCGTTCATAAATAATTGTTTTGTTATAACAATTCTAGGTGAAAAATTTTTCTTCTTCTGCTTATCAAACCTCAAGGTAATATATACTAAAGTAGCTTCTAGAACTTTTCAATAGAATCATGAGGCCAATGAATAAAATACAAAAAAAGCATATGAAAGTTAAAAAATTTATAGTAATTTATATATTTTTTATACTTACCAATGACCCAGACATAGCTGGTGCTAACTCTTAAAATATAGGGCCAAACACAAATTTTGCCCCCCAATCCCCAAAATTTGCATCTAAAACTAAAGAAAACATGTCCTGAAAGGCCCTCCACACTTCGCCCCTACTGCGCATGCGCAGTGTCAAGGACGTTCCGAAATTGGCGCCATTAATCATTCTAATAACCAGTGCCTGGTAAGCGCTATGTACTCAGCGGGGAGGCAAGAGTTCCCAACTCCTGGGAGGGCCATCCCCGTCTGGGTCATTGGTAAGTATAAAAAATATATAAATTACTATAAATTTTTTAACATTTTTATACTGTACCAATGACCCAGACATAGCTGAATAGTAAAAAGGCTGGAGGGCCAAGGACATAGAGCAAAATGGAATACGCTCAATAAAATAAAATAGAGTCATCCCCTGTAGGGAAAAAGAAGTAATAGGCCTTACATGTATCTTTCTTATTTATGATAAATTAGAAAGATACAACACCTTCCAAAATTGAGCTTCATACATCCATGTACTCTATTAATATCCAATATAATCCTTATACTAATAATTTTTAAAGTAAGCCAATAAATAAAGTAAGTCTAGAGAATAGAGACTCTTATACTCCTAAAAGTGTCTGAGGATTGCATAATCATGTCCGTTGACATATGCAATATTCAAAAGCTATACTTTAAAAACTAAGACTTGAATGAATTTTAAAAACTTAAACTTCTCACTAAACAACCATCCCAATAACAGCTCAGAATTACTAACTCCGGAGGAGGTATCCCCTTGTTTTCATAGTAAAACAGGTGACCCAAGGGAACACCCTCCCCCCCCCCCCCCTTTTTCTTGCCCTGGGTCAAATAGCCCAGAGCGAAGAGGGCAGCCGAACGGAGACACTGCCGAAACAGACAGCCTACCTAGCTATAGTAGCAACTGTTAAGTGAATGACATTCTGAGCAGTAGATAATAGACCTAACAATAGAGGCCTCCAGAAATGGACTCGATATTTCTAAGATAAAATTCATGAATGTGGATGGCTGAGCGCAATGAGCAGCCTTCAAAAATCTATAATAGCGACACTATTAATGTAAGCCCAAGAAGTAGAAGAACTCTTACTTCATGAGCCGAAATCTTAAGCACAACTGCTAAGTCAATGATATACCATAAGCAGTACCGATAGTTAATAGAATCCATTAACAATAAAATGGAGCGTAACGCCCTTCTACTAGACATCAAAGACAGAAGAAGCTTACGCCCTTTGTAATAAACAGATATCTGTTTATAAATACATAAACTGTACCCGGAAAGAGTAAAGGCCTATGCCCATACGAAGACGGAAGAACCTTAAAATAATAGGTTCCGGATAATAGGAGCCTAACTCTTATGCAACAATCCAACCTAAATAGTAACGGAAGTATTGATTCCGAAACTATGAAAGTGAAAATCATCCATCGATAGTGCATGAAACTCACTGACTCTACAGTAAAAGAGAAACCAACAGAATTACTGTCTAAAAGGTCAGAATTTGAAAACTACTGTTTCCAGAGTCTCAAATGATTACTTAGCTAAATAAG
Organism: Pictodentalium vernedei; assembly: GCA_031216915.1. Taxonomy (NCBI): domain Eukaryota; kingdom Metazoa; phylum Mollusca; class Scaphopoda; order Dentaliida; family Dentaliidae; genus Pictodentalium; species Pictodentalium vernedei. Next base: position 189,855,922 of record CM062290.1, read on the forward strand.
AACCGAAGTTAAAATCCGTATAGGAATTTAATCTAAAGATTCTAAGTCTATTTATCAAAAAGTTACTAACTGACTTAGATAAAGAGACAAAAGACTCAATTGTAAACTATCGTAGAGTGCATAGGTATGAGGTAACATAAACCTATAACCTAAATAATAACAGGCTGCAGTAGATCTTGTGAAACAAGTATACTAAAAAATAGCAATGAGTAGTATGGAGGGATCAACAATATGAACATAATGATCCCTACACCACGACGGAAGAGCCTCCACTTTAGCCGCATAGAATAGCGAAGAAGAGGATCTCCTATAGTAAGAAATCGCGTCCAAAGCTCGTCCAGTACAGTGCTTACAATGCAATACGGACCACACAACGGAATACATGAAGGTTGTGACCTTGCTGGTTGTGATAAAGATGACACGATTTACCCAGTGAAAAAGATCCTCACATAGAGGAAGATTTCACGTTAAGACCCACAGTAGACAAGAGAGTAAATTACTCATGATCTCTGTGAAGATAGAGATGCTATCAACAGAAATGTATTGTGGTTGTTTATCTTAGCAATACCTGCTAAAACAACAGCGCCGGAGGATACGCGTATCCTATCATTCCGTCCTATAGATCAATAGAGCGTTAACAATATTAGCTCAGAGATCTGGACAAGCCAACACATACGTCTGCAATTGATTAGCAAGCTGTGTCATAAATAAATCATCATTGGGCGCTCCCATAGATAGCAAATCTGATTGAATACTTGTTTGTTGAGAGTCCATTCTGACAGCAACAAGCGACCCGTAAGAGAACGGGAGTCTGATAAAACAATCAGACGACCCGGAATATGACGGACCAAAACTGAACTTGGTGTACTATAACCAACAGACGGATTCTTTCCATTAAATTGAATAACGGAAACGAAAGAGTGCCTCCCTGGTTCCGGAGATACGCCACTACTGTCGAATTAAAGGACAGGAATTTGGGCATGCGTTTCTGAATAATGTTCATGCAATGACATAAAGCAAGCCTAAAAAACATTATTCCACGGAAGTTAAACTGATTGCTAAAAGACTGCGGAACCCAAAGACCCTGGCACTTCGAATCCGTAGGGATCAGTATTATATCCCAATCTGTTTGACTGGCAACCGTCATAACAGCCACACTCGGGTCCGGCAACTGCGGCGGCACTCTCTGAGTCAACCACCGAATGTTTGCCCCAGTCTGAATCTCTTGTAACACTAGATAGACAAGAGAACGTGTAAATCGAGCAATTCATGGATTGCCGAAAAGTTGCCGTCGAAGAGAAGCTCCTCCGAGAACGAAGCGACTCTGAGAGAGTTCTTAACCTTACTATCCAAGCGTGTGGATGTAGCTAGGGTCTAACTAACTCCAATCAGCCACTGAAGGGCGGAGTTATACGTGAACAAACTACTGCCCTCAAAAGAAATTACATTGAGAATAATATCCCGTAAATCTTTTCTTGAAGACGTAATGATAACGCCTCAGTAAGGCGGATTACGTATAATAAAGCGTCTAAGTTAAGTCTACTATACATAATGTCGTTCCCAACATTGAAATTGGAAAAGACATAAACGGCGAAAAAGAATATATGCAGTCTTTAATCACACCGTCTAGACGCATATGAACTCTCGGTATGCCCTGCTCTGCCAAAATAAACTATATGTATAAATGATAAAATGGCAGAAATGAGCAACGCGGACAAGAAACTAAACTATCATGCTTAGTAGCAGGCTTGTATATATATATATATATATATATAGCGTCAAAAAATAAAACACATGTTGTAATGACAATATTGGACTGCGTCGGTAAGTCAGGGACAATGTCCCTGAACCGATCGAAAAATCCAAGTCCAATGACGCTATAAGTCTCTTATCCAAGATCGCAGCAATGAAGTCCGAAATAATAATTACTGGAAGATAATGCCAGAAGATATGAAAGGCATCTTCCGATACTACTAAAGGGAAAACTCGAAATCTTTCGAATCCCTTTCGCCATCCTGTCGGACCCTATAAAGCGTTCGGTCATCCGTAGCTGATGCAACCGCGGACCGCACCGACCCAGCGCCGTCGGATAATTCCTGATTCGACCGAGAAACTGTCAATTGCTGGGATGCTGCGAAACAACTGTGCTAACTCGGATAGCACGTCCGTCACCGAGGCCTGAGGAGAAGCGGTCTTACGATGCATTGCCGCTGGAAGCTCCGTGATCGTTACCCCGTGCATACTACCAATATGCGAGCGAACGGAGTGTATAGGCCTCGTGTCCCTTGGCTACCGGATGGCGCGACCTATTCGCCGTGGAATCACTGAATGCCGAAACTGATCGGATACTCGAGGTCACGTAGCCAATGTGCGGTCGTGTGCCCTGCTGTGAGGATGAGGAAGCATTAAAGACAGTCTCTCGGACTGTCAATATAACGGAGCGTCCCGACCAACGGACATATGCTCCGAATGTAAAATATCTGAACCACAACATGCGGTCCCCTATGTTGTTGGGCGAGAGAGGGACCTCTCTCGCTCACAGCCCGGACGGACCTGGACAAGCCAGGAACCGGACTAACAGGCTTCCTCCGATCTGTCCTCAATCTGCCGTCACTGGGTGAGTACTAAAGTAATTAAAGTGCTCGCATCACCCAAATCTCCTTCCTAGACCGCAACGGACGAACCCGGCAGCCGAACCATTAGATGAATGTACGCTACACCGGGTGAGCTAGCGAATGTCACTCCGTAGGCGATAGACATATTCCATGAGCACTTATTGCCGCTAACTCTTCATTAACTATGACGACAGAGGCACACTTTTGAAAGACATCTCCATAACTCTTCGAACAAGAAACCAGAAATGCTTGGTTAGCAAGCATAAAATAATAATATACATAGCGTCGTTCAATAATTCGAAAGTTTGTGTGACATTATTGGACTATGTCGGAACTGAGGGACGATGTCCCTGAACCGAACCAAAAATTTCTAAGTCCACCGACGCTATCAGTTTCTTATCCGGCATCGCAGCATTCTGGTCCGACGAAAGAAGCTGTAGAAGACCAAGTCAGATGACATACACAACAGCATATGTTGTTCCGAAAGGGAAAGCTCGAAATCCTCCGAATCCCTTTCGGTATCCCGTCGGACCGGATGAAACTTTCGGACGTCCGTACCCGCTTCCGCGGAGCATCCCGACCCAGCATCGTCGGATAAAATATATGCGACAGATTCAGTTGATGCTGGGATGCTGCGATAAACTGTGCTATTAAGGAAAGCACGTCCGTTCCCGAGGCCTGTGCAGTAGCGGTCTTACGATGCATTGCCGCCGTAAGCTCCGTGTACGTTGACTCCCGCACACTTCCTATGCGAACGTCCGGAGTCTGCAGGCCTCGTGTCCCTGGCTACCGGATGGTGTGACCTGGTCGCCGAAGAATCCTTGATCGGCGAAGCTGGTAATATATCGGCGGTCACGCAGCCAAGGTGCGGTCGTGTGCGCTGACGAGAAGAGGAAGCCTTAGCAGTCTCAGCGGACTGCCTATACAACGGAGCGTCCCGAGCGACGGACGTATGCTCCGCTTGCGACACATTTTGTACCACAACATCTGGGGCCAGATGTTGTTGAACGAGAGAGGGGCCTCTCTCGCTTGCCGTCCGGATGGACCGGAACGAGCTATGAACCGGACTAAAAGGCTTCCTGCGTTCTCCCTCCGATCCGCCGTCACTGGGTGTGCATTAGGTTAATTTATAGTGCTCGCATCACCCCAAAATTCCTTCTAGACCGCAACGGACGAACCCGGCTGCCGAACCATTTGGTGAATGGACGCTACACCGGGCGAGCTAGCGGACGTCAAAGGCCGTCGAACCTACTAGGGTCCTCTTAGGCAATTGGCGTATTTACATGAGCACTTTTCCGCTAGCCCTTCATTAATTGTGACGACGGAGGCACACTGTTGGAAGACATCACAGATACATCACCCTAATCTTGATCGTCTGAAATAGAAATTGATAAAGTAGAGTGACCCTGCGGGGAAAGGACCGGAGTGTCCAAATCCCCAACAACATACCGTGACATACGCTTCCCATATTGTCATCGAAATCATACGATACAGAACAGGAGTTAATGCGAGTACACTGACCACATATAGAATGATAATAAAGTCAGAGGAAGACTTCCTCTTAAAACAATTGATCAATATCCTTTCAATGTGAAAAGAAAACAAGTCCTGGTACTCGCACTAACCCCTGGCAATCAAAATACATAATAATAATATGATCCATTAATATAGAAAAAATAATTGAAATCAAAATATTTTGAAAAAATATTTTTTCAGAACAGCCCAAGTTTCTGAAAAGTAACGTTGAGCCCCAATGGATCCCAAGCCTAAGTGTGGACAAAAATTTTAAAAATATTTTAAACAATTTATTCAACACTTACGAACAATAATAATGTATCTAGTTATGATTAAAATAACATCAAGATATTATTTTTTAGAAATCCCCCCCCTCACACAGAGGGCTGTTGTAAATGTAAACAATGAGTGTAAAAACACTAAATAAGACTCCAGGCACCCAGGCCCGAAATCAGTTACCAAAAATACACTATCTGATGCAAAACAGAGACTTCCAGGGAAGAAACTGCAGAACATCAGATGGTAGATGCAGAACACAACGCCTAACCACCCGTAGGTGAAGACGTAAACATGGGGAAAGAACAGAATTCATTCTGTTATTCAGCTAAAACTCCCAAGAAAATTTAGTAATAATAATTACAAAAACTATGCCAAAAGCATGGGAGAATAGCAAGGGGGAACTTAAAGGACAGGGAGAGAGGAAAACACTTAAAAAAACAGTGTAACTAAATAATCAGAATGACAACAAAATGGCTGCTGCCTTGAAAATAGGTAACTTAACATAATTTCATTAAAAAATTTTAAGTTACAGCCCTGATAATATTCTGTCACACATTCTTTTCCTCTCCTCCTTCTCTATCCTCCTTAGAATCACCAATTCACTAATATTTATGTGTCTGGCATCATTTAAACTGAGATTTATAAGCACAAAGATCAGTCAGATGTTAACTGATGAAGGGCCAAACTTAGAATGATTAATGGCGCCAATTTCGGAACGTCCTTGACACTGCGCATGCGCAGTAGGGGCGAAGTGTGGAGGGCCTTTCAGGACATGTTTTCTTTAGTTTTAGATGCAAATTTTGGGGATTGGGGGGCAAAATTTGTGTTTGGCCCTATATTTTAAGAGTTAGCACCAGCTATGTCTGGGTCATTGGTACAGTATAAAAATATAGCATCTCAGATTCAATGTTCTCATAATTCTTTTCAATGGGTGAGATTGTCCAGTTGTGCAAGGAGGTGAGTAGACTGAGAATTTCAACTAGAATGCGAGATGATTGAAATTCTCTGTTTGCTTTTGTGATCACAATACTGCAGCTGTCATAGTTCCAAGACTGATCACATCAACCAAAATTATCCAAAATCATTCTTGGATTTATTTTCAGTTGATCCGATGATATGCTGTTATGTTGTACACTGGTGGAAAGGGTTCGGAGTGTATTGCACAAAAGCCTTTTTCACCAAAAGGTACTCAAAAAAAAATGATTTTCCTATTCTAGAATACATTGCAGCATAAACCCTTTACCCAGTGCACATGCTGACAAAATTTATTCTTTTTTTTTAAATTAAAAAAAATGAGCTCATTCCCATGAAGGGTCACATGATATAGTTTTGTTGAAAGGTTTTGGAATTCTTTTTCCCAACTGCTAAGTTTGTAAATTATGTGGGCGGATGCTGCTGATTCTGTTGGTAAGGGGTTAAAACAGTTGAGAAGTTTTCACTGTATATATATCATTATTAAAATGAATCTAGTGATACAATTAACTTTGTAGTGGCCCTTACATTATTTACCTGCCCTAATTAAGCTGCGGTTGGAAAATTAGTTAAAATTTTAATATCAACAAATGCAGGGATAAAATTCTAAGAAATTAATCAATTACAACTTGGTTTTACTTACAAAACAAATGTAATTTCCTATAAAAACAAATAATAACATTACATCTGGAAATCAAGGTATGATGATGAAAAACACAAAAAACAAACAAATTCACATCTCTAATATATAAACTATCTTATGTAATAAATGTAGTAATGTTAATAACAATGCGGTCAAAGTTGTACCAAGGCTTTTTCTTCAGTGCTTACCTGCTAGAGTGCTGAATTATTTTTGGTCATTAAAATTTTGTCACAAGTAAAAATGTTCAATGAGGAGGTTCAATTTTAATGAGGGATTGCTCAAGAACCGAAACCTATTTTTTTTGGCCTTACTGTTTGAATTGTAGCTCCATTCATTCTTCAGATGCATTGTTAATCCAGTCTCTATACAAGATTCTTGCAGGCAAGGACTGATAAAATTCAAGGCATTTTCTCAATATATTTCAGCATTTTTCAAGGCGCTACAAGAGCCAAATTCAAGGATTTTGAAGGCACTGCCTTCACTAGTCCTAACTAGAACCTCCGGTCATTACCCCATCCTCCCACTTCCGTATAAGGCAAAGACTATTAAAAATATCTCTGCAAATTGGGAAGTGGGAGGAGGGGGTAAAAACCAGAGGTCCTTGGTAGGACTATGCCATCACAAACTCTGGCATATAAAACTATCTAGTTATGATTACATGCTTCGTCAGCATTTTTATTTCATGAATATTCAAGGCTTTTCCGCCAGGGGCAACAGCATTGTGTCCTTGGCAAGGCACTTAATCCTGATTGCCTATGTAGGGGCATGGTGGTGCTGTGTACTAAGGCATACTGCATGTCCATGGTGCCCTTGTCTTCAACCAATTTTAACCCTGCTTGGGTGGAGTTAGTACACTTGGGAGTCTGACAGTTGCTCGCCATTGCTTGGTTCTCTCTGGGTACTCCGGCTTCCTTCACCCATAAAACTGTTCGACACGAGGTGACCCTGGCTGTCAAAAGTGTTGTTAAACCCATAATAATTAACTAAATAAATAATTCAAGGCTTTTCAAGGCCTCCTAAAACATTTTCCAGGATTTCAAGGTCTTGAATGACCAATAGTCAAATTCATGGTTGTTCCATGAATCCATTGCCCTGCGGGGAAAAAAAACAAACTGAACCTCAACAATCTCTGGCAGGTTAGGAATAGAAGGGTAAATTATTCCATTGGCAATGATATATTTAGAGGTATATGTGTCCAAATCATCATCCACTGAAATCTGTCTATACATCAATGTACAGTGAAACCCTGTTAATTGAATAGCCACTTTTCCAGAGGAAAACAAGAGTATTCAATTAACAGGGATTTGGACAGTTGCCTGTTTTCTGGGGATAAACTGAGCATTTATTCTATTATACCTTGTTTGACAGAACTCCAGGAGCACTATCAAAGAAGACATAATAGATTAAAGCCTGTACGAGATGCATAGAGGCCAAATAGGTCTATAAACAAGAAAAATTGGGTGACTGTCAGGATAATTTCTTGATATATTACAGTTTTTTTTTATTCAGTTCACAGAAGTTTACTCTATAGCCAATTTGCAATTAACAGGTCGGGTACAGAAAGTATGGTAAATCAGGGCCATATCCAGGAATAATTTGGGGGACACAAGTTCATATTTGCCATAAGCATGCCCGAAGGCAGTAGGCCTGTGGTGGGGGTAGATATGGGAGGGGTGTCCCCTCCAATTGATGGAGGTCCAGGAAATTTTTGAGAATTTAATAACCTGAGAATGAATCTGGGGCCTTCTAGTGCTTCAATATGAAATTTTCAAGGAGGTAAGTTTGGTCCATAATTCACACACAAATTATGAAATTAAATTCATGGAAATGATGGGAAATCGTTTTTTAAACCAGTTGCATTCTCATATATAGGCAAGGAGACATGCAGGCAATTAAATACCACTTCACTGGAACTGTCCAATGTTCAGAATGAGTGAAAATACCATGGACAGGGCTCTATGTATAATCGGACAGGCACCCATCGCGAGACATGAACGTACTTCAACATAAATATGACGAATCGGAAATTGATGAGTTCAGAACAGAAAGTGAAAGTAGGAATTACCGTAATGTCCTGCACATTTTATCAGAGTACATCAGACATAATTTTAATCAACTTCAGCATCCTAGTAAGGGAATCAAGCGATTAGCATCATGTTGTATTAAATTGGATATACTTTTCCTGAACAAACTTTTCCAAGCATTTCACCAATCTATAGGATGGAAATTATTGCTCAGAGTGTGATAAATTTGGGCATGTGGAGTTTGGGTGCCCAAACCAGTATACCGGTACCAAAAATGTCCTGGATATGGCCCTGTAAATCATTTTGTGTTTGGAAGTAATATTCAATTAACAGGACTATTCAATAAAGAGATATCCAGTTGAGTGGGCTCCATGGTAATAGTTAAATTGCTGATAATACAGTGTCATCAATGAGTACTCACCTATTACTGGCTTTGTTGGATGTGTAGTTAGCTACATAGTCAATCATTTCTTTATTGAGATCACCAATTCGTTGTGTCAATTCTGCTGCGGTGGCTAATGAATCTTGAATTTTCTCACCAACATCATCAAGATCAATATCTGGTGAATGTGATTGCATTTCCTCTTCCTCATCATTTTTGGAGTTTTCCATAAAGAACTGAAAAAAATTAGAGATGATAGCAGATAACTGAAGCAACTATACTATTTGCCTCATAGAATCAGTCTTGAGTTATAAACACGGCCAATATAGTTTTACGCTATAAAAAAATGTTATTTATCAGATGGCAAAAATAAACACTAATTTCAGGGCTTTTTCTGTTTTTTCTTTCTGATCTAAGGGCTAATTAAAAATGGTTCATTTATTTCTGTGAAACCACATATCAGATGTACGCTGGTTCTGAAGCATAATTTAAAAAAAAAATCATTGGTTTGAATGTTATGCTAAAATAATTATATAACAAGAGGCCCCTGGGGGGCCTTTGGGCGCTCACCTGACATGGTAGTCTAAATATCAAACCAGGGACTTGACTTGAATAAGTTGCATACGTCCCTCCTAAGAAAAGCATATACCAACTAGATGAAGCGATTGTGCTCACAAAATACACAGGATTTTCCTTCTATTTTCAGTTCCTGCACTTTTACATCCCAAAATTGAGATAAACGCATAAAAAACAGATTTTTTTTTATTTTTGTTCGGAAATTTTCGAGGTCCCAAACAAAATATTTTCAGACTAAAACTTTTTTTTCTTCTTCTTAAAATTGACCAAAATGCATAAAAAACCAAAATACTAATTTCCAGATTTTGGTCCAAAATTTTCTAAGTCCCACCCAGACCCCAAATTTTCAGTGTAAAAAAAAATAATTTTTTTTGTCTTAAAACTGACCAAAATGCATAAAAAACCAAAAAAACTAATTTCCGGATTTTGGTCCAAAATATCTAAGTCAAGACCGGGACCCCAAATTTTCAGCCTAAATATGAACCCAGGGATTTGGCTTGAACAAACTTGAATCTCACCTCCCTAAGCATGCTGCATACCAAATATCAAAAGATTCCTATTGGTAGATCTGAAGAAGAAGATTTTTAAAGAATATTCCTCATACTGCACTAATTTAAAAATTTGGGCTCCCATAGAGAGCCCAAATATGGACCCAGGGAATTGATTTGAATAAACGTGTGAAACAATCTTCCAAAGATGTTATATGTAAAATTTGAAAGCTTTTAGAGCAGTGGTTTGGGAGAAAAGTAGTGTTAAATGTTTTTTTCCATTACCCACAGTGTTAAAAAATGCTGACTCAGCACTTTTTCAAAGTCCCCAAAAAGTACCTCATGATAAAACTGATAGCAATTTTTTTTTTACCATTCCATTCTGTTGGTCCTAAGGAAGCTTCACACCAAATAAGAATTCTCAGTGCCTTGTAGTTTTGGAGATATGGGCGTTTTAATTTTTTTCTATTTTTAGCTCCTGCGGTTCCCATGGGGCAACAGGAAAAAGAATTGGGCATAAATTAAGTATTTATGACCCAATAAGCCCTCATATCAAATTTGATTCAAATCTGCCTCTCGGTTTGGAAAATAGAAATTTTGGGCTTGCCGAAAATTCTTGCCCCTCCCAGAACAAAGGCAAATATTGCCCGTCAAACTTCTCTTGAACAAACTTGAGTCTACACCTCAAATGGAAGCTGCATACCAAATAACAAGTCTCTGATTCGGCTGGTTCATGAGAAGAAGATTTTTAAAAATTTTGTGCATCTTGGCCCCACCCCTCTCCTCAATATCAGCAGAAACCCAATTTGAAGAAAAACCCAAATGCCCCTATATAATCACTACTCATATGAATTTTCATTGAACTGCAGCCAGTGGCTTGGGAGAAAATGACCCAAACACCACCCTCATGACGTACGACATACGACAGACAAAAAGTGATCAGAAAAGCTCACCCTGACTTTCAGTCAGGTGAGCTAATAAAGATTACAAAAGAATAAATTTACTTAACAGGCAGGTATCAGGACAACTTGTACCCAGGGCAACGCATACCAGTCAACTCTAAACTGAGACAACTTATACCCATTTTCATCTGGACAACTCATTCCCAACATTGGACAACTCATACCTTATCTTGGACAACTCATACCCAGTAATTTTTTGGCAACTAGGTCATGCAAAATATATTTTCCATCATTATTTATTAACCCTTTACCCAACGTAATGACCAAAACCGGCCAGCGATATTCACAAAAATCTCCAATTAATTTTCATTATTTTTTCATTTCTTGTCTCAAAAACATGGATCATGACCCCTCTTTGGAACAAGCTCATTGAGCTCGTTCCAATGAGGGGTCATAACCTATGTTTTTGAGACTGAGACAAAAAGTTAAAAAATTTATAGTAATTTATATATTTTTTATACTTACCAATGACCCAGACATAGCTGGTGCTAACTCTTAAAATATAGGGCCAAACACAAATTTTGCCCCCCAATCCCCAAAATTTGCATCTAAAACTAAAGAAAACATGTCCTGAAAGGCCCTCCACACCTCGCCCCCACTGCGCATGCGCAGTGTCAAGGACGTTCCGAAATTGGCGCCATTTATCATTCTAATAACCAGTGCCTGGTAAGCGCTATGTACTCAGCGGGGAGGCAAGAGTTCCCAACTCCTGGGAGGGCCATCCCCGTCAGGGTCATTGGTAAGTATAAAAAATATATAAATTACTATAAATTTTTTAACATTTTTATACTGTACCAATGACCCAGACATAGCTGAATAGTAAAAAGGCTGGAGGGCCAAGGACATAGAGCAAAATGGAATACGCTCAATAAAATAAAATAGAGTCATCCCCTGTAGGGAAAAGAAGTAATAGGCCTTACATGTATCTTTCTTATTTATGATAAATTAGAAAGATACAACACCTTCCAAAAATTGAGCTTCATACATCCATGTACTCTATTAATATCCAATAATCCTTATACTAATAATTTTTAAAGTAAGCCAATAATAAAGTAAGTCTAGAGAATAGAGACTCTTATACTCTTAAAAGTGTGTGAGAATTGCATAATCATGTCCGTTGACATATGCAATATTCAAAAGCTATACTTTAAAAACTAAGACTTGAATGAATTTTATAAACTTAAACTTCTCACTAAACAACCATCCCAATAACAGCTCAGAATTACTAACTCCGGAGGAGGTATCCCCTTGTTTTCATAGTAAAAACAGGTGACCCAAGGGAACACCCTCCCCCCCCCCTTTTTCTTGCCCTGGGTCAAATAGCCCAGAGCGAAGAGGGCAGCGGAACGGAGACACTGCCGAAACAGACAGCCTACCTAGCTATAGTAGCAACTGTTAAGTGAATGACATTCTGAGCAGTAGATAATAGACCTAACAATAGAGGCCTCCAGAAATGGACTCGATATTTCTGAGATAAAATTCATGAATGGATGGCTGAGCGCAATGAGCAGCCTTCAAAAATCTATAATAGCAACACTATTAATGTAAGCCCAAGAAGTAGAAGAACTCTTACTTCATGAGCCGAAATCTTAAGCACAACTGCTAAGCCAATGATATACCATAAGCAGTACGCTAGTTAATAGAATCCATTAACAATAAAATGGAGCGTAACGTCCTTCTACTAGACATCAAAGACAGAAGAAGCTTACGCCCTTGTAATAAACAGATATCTGTTTATAATTACATAAACTGTACCCGGAAAGAGTAAAGGCCTATGCCCATACGAAGACGGAAGGACCTTAAAATAATAGGTTCCGGATAATAGGAGCCTAACTCTTATGCAACAATCCAACCTAAATAGTAACGGAAGTATTGATTCCGAAACTATGAAAGTGAAAATCATCCATCGATAGTGCATGAAACTCACTGACTCTACAGTAAAAGAGAAACCAACAGAATTACTGTTTAAAAGGTCAGAATTTGAAAACTACTGTTTCCAGAGGCTCAAATGATTACTTAGCTAAATAAGAACCGAAGTTAAAATCCGTATAGGAATTTAATCTAAAGATTCTAAGTCTATTTATCAAAAAGTTACTAACTGACTTAGATAAAGAGACAAAAGACTCAATTGTAAACTATCGTAGAGTGCATAGGTATGAGGTAACATAAACCTATAACCTAAATAACAACAGGCTGCAGTAGATCTTGTGAAACAAGTATACTAAAAACTAGCAATGCGTAGTATGGAGGGATCAACCATATGAACATAATGATCCCTACACCACGACGGAAGAGCCTCCACTTTAGTCGCATAGAATAGCGAAGAAGAGGATCTCCTATAGTAAGAAATCGCGTCCAAAGCTCGTCCAGTACAGTGCTTACAATGCAATACGGACCACACAACGGAATACATGAAGGTTGCGACCTTGCTGGTTGTGATAAAGATGACACGATTTACCCAGTGAAAAAAGATCCTCACATAGAGGAAGATTTCACGTTAAGATCCACAGTAGACAAGAGAGTAAATTACTCATGATCTCTGTGAAGATAGAGATGCTATCAACAGAAATGTATTGTGGTTGTTTATCTTAGCAATACCTGCTAAAACAACAGCGCCGGAGGATACGCGTATCCTATCATTCCGTCCTATAGATCAATAGAGCGTTAACAGTATTAGCTCAGAGATCTGGACAAGCCAACACATACGTCTGCAATTGATTAGCAAGCTGTGTCATAAATAAATCATCATTGGGCGCTCCCATAGATAGCAAATCTGATTAAATACTTGTTTGTTGAGAGTCCATTCTGACAGCAACAAGCGACCCGTAAGAGAACGGGAGTGCGATAAAACAATCAGACGACCCAGAATATGACGGACCAAAACTGAACTTGGTGTACTATAACCAACAGACGGATTCTTTCCATTAAATTGAATAACGGAAACGAAAGAGTGCCTCCCTGGTTCCGGAGATACGCCACTACTGTCGAATTAAAGGACAGGAATTTGGGCATGCGTTTCTGAATAATGTTCATGCAATGACATAAAGCAAGCCTAAAAAACATTATTCCGCGGAAGTTAAACTGATAGCTAAAAGACTGCGGAACCCAAAGACCCTGGCACTTCGAATCCGTAGGGATCAGTATATATCCCAATCTGTTTGACTGGCAACCGTCATAACAGCCACACTAGGGTCCGACAACTGCGGCGGCACTCTCTGAGTCGACCACCGAATGTTTGCCCCAGTCTGAATCTCTTGTAACACTAGATAGACAAGAGAATGTATAAATCAAGCAATTCATGGATTGCCGGAAAGTTGCCGTCGAAGAGAAGCTCCTCCGAGAACGAAGCGACTCTGAGAGAGTTCTTAACCTACTATCCACGCGAGGATGTAGCTAGGGCTGCATCACGTCTAACCAACTCCAATCAGCCACTGAAGGGCGGAGTTATACGTGAACAAACTACTGCCCTCAAAAGAAATTACATTGAGAATAATATCCCGTAAATCTTTTCTTGAAGACGTAATGATAACGCCTCAGTAAGGCGGATTACGTATAATAAAGCGTCTAAGTTAAGTCTACTATACATAATGTCGTTCCCAACATTGAAATTGGAAAAGACATAAACGGCGAAAAAGAATATATGCAGTCTTTAATCACACCGTCTAGACGCATATGAACTCTCGGTATGCCCTGCTCTGCCAAAATAAACTATATGTAAAAAAGATAAAATGGCAGAAATGAGCCACGCGGACAAGAAACTAAACTATCATGCTTAGTAGCAGGCTTGTATATATATATATAATATATAGCGTCGAAAAATAAAACACATGTTGTAATGACAATATTGGACTGCGTCGGTAAGTCAGGGACAAAGTCCCTGTACCGATCGAAAAATCCGAGTCCAATGACGCTATAAGTCTCTTATCCAAGATCGCAGCAATGAAGTCCGAAAAATAATCACTGGAAGAAATGCCAGAAGATATGAAAGGCATCTTCCGATACTACTAAAGGGAAAACTCGAAATCTTTCGAATCCCTTTCGCCATCCTGTCGGACCCTATAAAGCGTTCGGTCGTCCGTAGCTTGATGCAACCGCGGACCGCACCGACCCAGCGCCGTCGGATAATTCCTGATTCGACCGAGAAACCGTCAATTGCTGGGATGCTGCGAAACAACTGTGCTAACTCGGATAGCACGTCCGTCACTGAGGCCTGAGGAGCAGCGGTCTTACGATGCATTGCCGCAGGAAGCTCCGAGATCGTTACCCCGTGCATACTTCCAATATGCGAGCGAACGGAGTGTATAGGCCTCGTGTCCCTTGGCTACCGGATGGCGCGACCTATTCGCTGTGGAATCACTGAATGCCGAAACTGATCGGATACTCGAGGTCACGTAGCCAATGTGCGGTCGTGTGCCCTGCTGTGAGGATGAGGAAGCATTAAAGACAGTCTCTCGGACTGTCAATATAACGGAGCGTCCCGAGCAACGGACATATGCTCCGAATGTAAAATATCTGAACCACAACATGCGGTCCCCTATGTTGTTGGCTTCCTCCGATCTGTCCTCAATCTGCCGTCACCGGGTGAGTACTAAAGTAATTAAAGTGCTCGCATCACCCAAATCTCCTTCCTAGACCGCAACGGACGAACCCGGCAGCCGAACCATTCGATGAATGTACGCTACACCGGGTGAGCTAGCGAATGTCACTCCGTAAGCGATAGACATATTCCATGAGCACTTATTGCCGCTAACTCTTCATTAACTATGACGACAGAGGCACACTTTTGAAAGACATCTCCATAACTCTTCGAACAAGAAACCAGAAATGCTTGGATAGCAAGCATAAAATAATAATATATATAGCGTCGTTCAATAATTCGAAAGTTTGTGTGACATTATTGGACTATGTCGGAACTGAGGGACGATGTCCCTGAACCGAACCAAAAATTCTAAGTCCACCGACGCTATCAGTTTCTTATCCGGCATCGCAGCATATGTTGTTCCGAAAGGGAAAGCTTGAAATCCACCGAATCCCTTTCGGTATCCCGTCGGACCGGATGAAACTTTCGGACGTCCGTACCCGCTTCCGCGGAGCGTCCCGACCCAGCATCGTCGGATAAAATATATGCGACAGATTCAGTTGATGCTGGGATGCTGCGATAAACTGTGCTATTAAGGAAAGCACGTCCGTTCCCGAGGCCTGTGCAGTAGCGGACTTACGATGCATTGCCGCTGGAAGCTCCGTGTACGTTGACTCCCGCACACTTCCTATGCGAACGTCCGGAGTCTGCAGGCCTCGAGTCCCCGGCTACCGACCCAGCGCTGTCGGATAATTCTCGATCCGACACCGTTTCTGTCGGCTGCTGGGATGCTGCGATAAGCTGTGCTATGTGCACAAGAATGTCCGGCGTCGAGACCTGCGGAGACGCAGTCTATCGGTGCTTCGCCGAGGGTAGCTCCGCATCAGATGGCTCCCGCATACTTCCTATGCGAACGTCCGGAGTCCATCGGTCTCGAATCCCTGGCTGCCGGATGGTGTGACCTGGTCGCCGAAGAATCCTTGATCGGCGAAGCTGGTAATATATCGGCGGTCACGCAGCCAAGGTGCGGTCGTGTGCGCTGACGAGAAGAGGAAGCCTTAGCAGTCTCAGCGGACTGCCTATACAACGGAGCGTCCCGAGCGACGGACGTATGCTCCGCTAACGACACATTTGTACCACAACATCTGGGGCCAGATGTTGTTGAACGAGAGAGGGGCCTCTCTCGCTTGCCGTCCGGATGGACCGGAACGAGCTATGAACCGGACTAAAAGGCTTCCTCTGTTCTCCCTCCGATCCGCCGTCACTGGGTGTGCATTAAGTTAATTTTATAGTGCTCGCATCACCCCAAAATTCCTTCTAGACCGCAACGGACGAACCCGGCTGCCGAACCATTCGGTGAATGGACGCTACACCGGGCGAGCTAGCGGACGTCAAAGGCCGTCGAACCTACTAGGGTCCTCTTAGGCAATTGGCGTATTACATGAGCACTTTTCCGCTAGCCCTTCATTAATTGTGACGACGGAGGCACACTGTTGGAAGACATCACAGATACATCACCCTAATCTTGATCGTCTGAAATAGAAATTGATAAAGTAGAGTGACCCTGCGGGGAAAGGACCGAGTGTCCAAATCCCCAACAACATACCGTGACATACGCTTCCCATATTGTCATCGAAATCATACGATACAGAACAGGAGTTAATGCGAGTACACTGACCACATATAGAATGATAATAAGGTCAGAGGAAGACTTCCTCCTAAAACAATTGATCAATATCCTTTCAATGTGAAAAGAAAACAAGTCCTGGTACTCGCACTAACCCCTGGCAATCAAAATACATAATAATAATATGATCCATTAATATAGAAAAAATAATTGAAATCAAAATATTTTGAAAAAATATTTTTTCAGAACAGCCCAAGTTTCTGAAAAGTAACGTTGAGCCCCAATGGATCCCAAGCCTAAGTGTGGACAAAAATTTTAAAAATATTTTAAACAATTTATTCAACACTTACGAACAATAATAATGTATCTAGTTATGATTAAAATAACATAAAGATATTATTATTTAGAAATCCCCCCCTCACACAGAGGGCTGTTGTAAATGTAAACAATGAGTGTAAAAACACTAAAATAAGACTCCAGGCACCCAGGCCCGAAATCAGTTACCAAAAATACACCATCTGATGCAAAACAGAGACTTCCAGGGAAGAAACTGCAGAACATCAGATGGTAGATGCAGAACACAACGCCTAACCACCCGTAGGTGAAGACGTAAACATGGGGAAAGAACAGAATTCATTCTGTTATTAAGCTAAAACTCCCAAGAAAATTTAGTAATAATAATTACAGAAACTATGCCAAAAGCATGGGAGAATAGCAAGGGGGAACTTAAAGGACAGGGAGAGAGGAAAAACACTTGAAAAAACAGTGTAACTAAATAATCAGAATGACAACAAAATGGCTGCTGCCTTGAAAATAGGTAACTTAACATAATTTCATTAAAAAATTTTAAGTTACAGCCCTGATAATATTCTGTCACACATTCTTTTCCTCTCCTCCTTTTCTATCCTCCTTAGAATCACCATTTCACTAATATTTATGTGTCTGGCATCATTTAACCTGAGATTTAAAAGCACAAAGATCAGTCAGATGTTAACTGATGAAGGGCCAAACTTAGAATGATAAATGGCGCCAATTTCGGAACGTCCTTGACACTGCGCATGCGCAGTGGGGGCGAGGTGTGGAGGGCCTTTCAGGACATGTTTTCTTTAGTTTTAGATGCAAATTTTGGGGATTGGGGGGCAAAATTTGTGTTTGGCCCTATATTTTAAGAGTTAGCACCAGCTATGTCTGGGTCATTGGTACAGTATAAAAATATAATCACTGGAAGAAATGCCAGAAGATATGAAAGGCATCTTCCGATACTACTAAAGGGAAAACTCGAAATCTTTCGAATCCCTTTCGCCATCCTGTCGGACCCTATAAAGCGTTCGGTCGTCCGTAGCTTGATGCAACCGCGGACCGCACCGACCCAGCGCCGTCGGATAATTCCTGATTCGACCGAGAAACCGTCAATTGCTGGGATGCTGCGAAACAACTGTGCTAACTCGGATAGCACGTCCGTCACTGAGGCCTGAGGAGCAGCGGTCTTACGATGCATTGCCGCAGGAAGCTCCGAGATCGTTACCCCGTGCATACTTCCAATATGCGAGCGAACGGAGTGTATAGGCCTCGTGTCCCTTGGCTACCGGATGGCGCGACCTATTCGCTGTGGAATCACTGAATGCCGAAACTGATCGGATACTCGAGGTCACGTAGCCAATGTGCGGTCGTGTGCCCTGCTGTGAGGATGAGGAAGCATTAAAGACAGTCTCTCGGACTGTCAATATAACGGAGCGTCCCGAGCAACGGACATATGCTCCGAATGTAAAATATCTGAACCACAACATGCGGTCCCCTATGTTGTTGGCTTCCTCCGATCTGTCCTCAATCTGCCGTCACCGGGTGAGTACTAAAGTAATTAAAGTGCTCGCATCACCCAAATCTCCTTCCTAGACCGCAACGGACGAACCCGGCAGCCGAACCATTCGATGAATGTACGCTACACCGGGTGAGCTAGCGAATGTCACTCCGTAAGCGATAGACATATTCCATGAACACTTATTGCCGCTAACTCTTCATTAACTATGACGACAGAGGCACACTTTTGAAAGACATCTCCATAACTCTTCGAACAAGAAACCAGAAATGCTTGGATAGCAAGCATAAAATAATAATATATATAGCGTCGTTCAATAATTCGAAAGTTTGTGTGACATTATTGGACTATGTCGGAACTGAGGGACGATGTCCCTGAACCGAACCAAAAATTCTAAGTCCACCGACGCTATCAGTTTCTTATCTGGCATCGCAGCATATGTTGTTCCGAAAGGGAAAGCTTGAAATCCACCGAATCCCTTTCGGTATCCCGTCGGACCGGATGAAACTTTCGGACGTCCGTACCCGCTTCCGCGGAGCGTCCCGACCCAGCATCGTCGGATAAAATATATGCGACAGATTCAGTTGATGCTGGGATGCTGCGATAAACTGTGCTATTAAGGAAAGCACGTCCGTTCCCGAGGCCTGTGCAGTAGCGGACTTACGATGCATTGCCGCTGGAAGCTCCGTGTACGTTGACTCCCGCACACTTCCTATGCAAACGTCCGGAGTCTGCAGGCCTCGAGTCCCCGGCTACCGACCCAGCGCTGTCGGATAATTCTCGATCCGACACCGTTTCTGTCGGCTGCTGGGATGCTGCGATAAGCTGTGCTATGTGCACAAGAATGTCCGGCGTCGAGACCTGCGGAGGCGCAGTCTATCGGTGCTTCGCCGAGGGTAGCTCCGCATCAGATGGCTCCCGCATACTTCCTATGCGAACGTCCGGAGTCCATCGGTCTCGAATCCCTGGCTGCCGGATGGTGTGACCTGGTCGCCGAAGAATCCTTGATCGGCGAAGCTGGTAATATATCGGCGGTCACGCAGCCAAGGTGCGGTCGTGTGCGCTGACGAGAAGAGGAAGCCTTAGCAGTCTCAGCGGACTGCCTATACAACGGAGCGTCCCGAGCGACGGACGTATGCTCCGCTAACGACACATTTGTACCACAACATCTGGGGCCAGATGTTGTTGAACGAGAGAGGGGCCTCTCTCGCTTGCCGTCCGGATGGACCGGAACGAGCTATGAGCCGGACTAAAAGGCTTCCTCCATTCTCCCTCCGATCCGCCATCACTGGGTGTGCATTAAGTTAATTTTATAGTGCTCGCATCACCCCAAAATTCCTTCTAGACCGCAACGGACGAACCCGGCTGCCGAACCATTCGGTGAATGGACGCTACACCGGGCGAGCTAGCGGACGTCAAAGGCCGTCGAACCTACTAGGGTCCTCTTAGGCAATTGGCGTATTACATGAGCACTTTTCCGCTAGCCCTTCATTAATTGTGACGACGGAGGCACACTGTTGGAAGACATCACAGATACATCACCCTAATCTTGATCGTCTGAAATAGAAATTGATAAAGTAGAGTGACCCTGCGGGGAAAGGACCGAGTGTCCAAATCCCCAACAACATACCGTGACATACGCTTCCCATATTGTCATCGAAATCATACGATACAGAACAGGAGTTAATGCGAGTACACTGACCACATATAGAATGATAATAAGGTCAGAGGAAGACTTCCTCCTAAAACAATTGATCAATATCCTTTCAATGTGAAAAGAAAACAAGTCCTGGTACTCGCACTAACCCCTGGCAATCAAAATACATAATAATAATATGATCCATTAATATAGAAAAAATAATTGAAATCAAAATATTTTGAAAAAATATTTTTTCAGAACAGCCCAAGTTTCTGAAAAGTAACGTTGAGCCCCAATGGATCCCAAGCCTAAGTGTGGACAAAAATTTTAAAAATATTTTAAACAATTTATTCAACACTTACGAACAATAATAATGTATCTAGTTATGATTAAAATAACATAAAGATATTATTATTTAGAAATCCCCCCCTCACACAGAGGGCTGTTGTAAATGTAAACAATGAGTGTAAAAACACTAAAATAAGACTCCAGGCACCCAGGCCCGAAATCAGTTACCAAAAATACACCATCTGATGCAAAACAGAGACTTCCAGGGAAGAAACTGCAGAACATCAGATGGTAGATGCAGAACACAACGCCTAACCACCCGTAGGTGAAGACGTAAACATGGGGAAAGAACAGAATTCATTCTGTTATTAAGCTAAAACTCCCAAGAAAATTTAGTAATAATAATTACAGAAACTATGCCAAAAGCATGGGAGAATAGCAAGGGGGAACTTAAAGGACAGGGAGAGAGGAAAAACACTTGAAAAAACAGTGTAACTAAATAATCAGAATGACAACAAAATGGCTGCTGCCTTGAAAATAGGTAACTTAACATAATTTCATTAAAAAATTTTAAGTTACAGCCCTGATAATATTCTGTCACACATTCTTTTCCTCTCCTCCTTTTCTATCCTCCTTAGAATCACCATTTCACTAATATTTATGTGTCTGGCATCATTTAACCTGAGATTTAAAAGCACAAAGATCAGTCAGATGTTAACTGATGAAGGGCCAAACTTAGAATGATAAATGGCGCCAATTTCGGAACGTCCTTGACACTGCGCATGCGCAGTGGGGGCGAGGTGTGGAGGGCCTTTCAGGACATGTTTTCTTTAGTTTTAGATGCAAATTTTGGGGATTGGGGGGCAAAATTTGTGTTTGGCCCTATATTTTAAGAGTTAGCACCAGCTATGTCTGGGTCATTGGTACAGTATAAAAATATTAGTTATTCAAGATTTTTTTGCAAGTGTCATCTGCTTTTCATGTTAGGTAAAGGGTTAATACATTATGTGAGAACAAATAAGTCTAATAGTAATTGGAATATACTCTCCTTTTATACACTGATGAGTTTGGAATTAGTTTATTAATTAGCTTCACAGTTCACTGCAACTCAATTTTCTCTACTGTTTGTCAAAAGGTGGGATATTTCAGTTTAGTTTATTTTAATTATCAATTAATTAGTTTATTAATTAGTATCAGAGGTTCCCTATAATTAAATTTTTCAAGTGTTTGGTGAAAGGTGGGTCTAGTTTTATATAATTACATCAATAAATTAGTTTGTTTATTGTTTTAGGTTCAGTTTTTTGTTTATATACTTTTCTTTCTATTTTAGGTCCAAACTCTTTATCTACAAGCAGCTTACAATCAGAGGGATACAGTGTAAAAAATTTAACAAACGACTAATGGCTCTTCCTTATCTACCAGAAAAACATACAGAAGCAACCTTTGTGAAAATGAATGGCAGAGTTTCCTGCCTGACAATGAGAAAATTAATGGATTACGTTAATTCACCCTTGATACCTAACCTAACCCCATTTGGCTGGTTGAATCATGTTGAGTATTTAAAAGAACGATTCATAGCAACAATTACAATGAAGGCTGGCAAAACCACATTAATGGTTGAGCTGCAAATGCAAACTCCCTTTGTATATATTAGAGCCTATGCTACACAAGGAAGCAATATTTGTAGAGTTGCAATGTGAATTAGTGTCTGATGGTAAGTAATGCACGCGTACGATTTAATTAAATAAATTAACATCAAGGCAAGAATTTATCAGATATTTGACTTATGCTGCCTTAGTTTTTCAATCTGAATTGGAAAATTCTGAGCCAATGTCATTTTCAATATTTGTCAAACTCAGCTTATTCAGTAGGAGATATGCCAAGTTTGTGTTTTTGTGGAGCTATTTATAGCAGATGTGTCAATGAAATCTCTTTCAAATTACCATTTTTGATAAACACTGCTGTGGATTTTATTGGATACATAACTATACATAAGTGAAAATTATATGAAATAATACAAGTTTTTTTTATCCAATTATGCCCAATTATTGCTAAAATAATGTATAGTTGTCATTCGTGGCAGACATTTATTCAAACAGCAGCAGAATTAAAATTAGAAACTACATGTATTCAGAAATGATGTCACAGAAATTTCCCAGATTTGTTACCTCTGATAACTTTGGGGTAACTTTGTATCTTCACAATGTTATGTTTTCTGAAACGTTGTCTGCATTAAAGCTTTTTAATTACAGATTTAAGTAATTTGCATTGCTTGTGATGTCTTATACTTTCTTTGCATGCATTGTTTTTTTTTTACATGCTCATTCATATACAAGCAAAATTTGAGAATCAATATTTTTTTCAAATTAGTAGTTTATTGTGCCTTTAAGATACCAGTGCTGTTGAACAGGAAAGCGGACAGAGAATTTCAACCAGATCATGACGCAGTCGTGATCTGGTTGGAAATTCTTTGTCTGCTTTTGTAATGGCAGTACTATATTTTATGAAACTCTGTTGCCTGAAAATCCAGTTTGCGACTAATGCAGAAATGAATATGCAAAAAGACTGGAAATAATCAATCTGTCATTTGCAGAATGAGGTCCCCAGACAGTGAATTTGATGATGTTATCCCATACAGTGCACCAATTTATCCTCTGGGTACCTCTTTCTGTTTATGCTTGAGACCTTGATTCAGACTGATGTTCACAAAGGGGAAATTTAGTGATGCTACCCTGCTGTGAAGGGTAGCATCACCAAATTCACCCTCTGGGGACCTCATCTTGCAGATGACAGTCTGCTTATTTCCAGGCTTGCTTCCCACCAAACAAACATCAGTGACAGCCATGTTGGATATCTCTTAACTGAATAACCCTGTTAACTCAGAGTCATGTTGGATATCTCTTAACTGAATAACCCTGTTAACTGAATATAATTTCCCAACACAAAACAATTTACCATACCTCCAGTGCAAATTTGACCTGTTAATCGAATACAGGTTACAGAGTAAACTCCAGTTAATTGAATAAATGAAAGTGTCAAGACACAGTAGCTCAACTTGTGTAAGACATGTACATGTATAGCATATGACACAGCAATGACACATATCTAGGTAAAGACCTGATAACAAAGGTACATGTAAAGTACTGTAAAGGTCTGTACATAAATACTGACCATAGCCTGTAACAAATGTACAGGTAACGTATTGTAAAGGTGGGTGACAGTTAGATACCTCTAGCCACAGCCATATTGAAATGTGCACTTACTGTGTATAAGTAGCACTGAATAAATCAAAGTTTGTCTAATTAACCATCAGCGACCATCTTGAAATTTTGGACTGCACCCAAAAACACTCGTTCTCGTCACAAGGTGATAACAAAGGTACCAAAGAAGTTTCGTGAAGATCGGTTCATAAATACAGCCCCTAGCCTGATGCATACTGACATGTGTACTTACTGTGTATAAGTAGCACTGAATAAATCAAAGTTTGTCTAATTAACCATCAGCGACCATCTTGAAATTTTGGACTGCACCCAAAAACACTCGTTCTCGTCACAAGGTGATAACAAAGGTACCCCAAGAAGTTTCGTGAAGATCAGTTCATAAATACAGGCCGTATTGACATGTGCACTTACTGTGTATAAGTAGTACTGAATAAATCAAAGTTCATATAATTTGCATAATTTCTGCATGAGAAAATAACCTGTATTATATGTGATGTATTCCATGTTACTAAACATTCAATCAAAAATTTATTCAAATCAGAACCTTCATATAGAAGTTCTGATCAAAAAACCGATTGTACCTAATTTCGGTACAAAATGGCCACCGGCAGCCATCTTGAATTTGGGACTGCACCCAAAAAACACTCGTTCTCGTCCCAAGGTGATAACAAAGGTACCCAAGAAGTTTCGTGAAGATCGGTTCATAAATACAGCCCCTAGCCCGAGCCGTATTGACATGTGCACTTTCTGTGTATAAGTGGTACTGAATAAATCAAAGTTCATCTAATTTGCATAATTTCAGCACGAGAGAAAAACCTGTATTATATGTGATGTATTCCATGTTACTAAACATTCACACAAAAATTTGTTCAAATCAGAACTTTCATACAGAAGATCTGTACAAAAAATGGATTGCACTAATTTCGGTACAAAATGGCTGCTGGCAGTCATCTTGAATTTCGGACCGGACCCCAAAACACTCGTTCTTGTCCCACTGTGATAACAAAGATATCCAAGAAGTTTCGTAAATATCGGTTCATAAATGCGGCCTCTAGCCTGAGCCGTATTGGCATTTGCACTTACAGTGCTGAAAGTAACACTAAATAAATCAAAGTTAGTCTAATTTGCATAATTTACGCACGAGAAAAAAACCTATATTACATGTGATGTATGTATCCCATGGTACTAAACATTCATACAAAAAATTATTCAAATCAGAGTTTTCTTATGGAAGTTCGCAAAAATCTGATTCCATCTAATTTTGTACAAAATGGCTGCCATTGGCCATCTTGAATTTCAGACCAGACCCCAAAACACACGTTCTCATCCCACGGTGATAACAAAGGTACCCATGAAGTTCCGTAAAGATTGGTTCATAAATATGGCCTCTAGTCTGAGCCGGATAGAAATTGTGTACAAAAAAACCCTGATTAGACCTAATTTCGGTACAAAATGGCCACTGGCAGCCATCTTGAATTTTAGACCGCACACAGAAACACTCGTTCTCGTCCCAAGGTGATAACAAAGGTACCCAAGAAGTTTTGTAAAGATTGGTTCATAAATACGGCCTCTAGGCCGAGCTGTGTTGACGGCGCGACAGATGGATGGACATTTTTACAAATGGCTACTTGTGTGGCTATTTTATGGACATGTTAGGTGGCTAACCTAAAACACATGTCCAACATAATAAAACAAGTTTTGGGGGGAAAATTTTGGGGGGGTCAGCTAACCCTAACCCTACCCTTTACTGACCCTAACCCTAACCCTACCCATCCCTACCCCCCCCCCCCCCCTCCCAGAATGCTCTTACCCTACTCTACATTTATCCAAACCCCCACTCCCCCAACCACCCCTACAATAAGGGATTCTGTTACGTGGCTAGCCACACAACAGACTTTAACCACATAGGTATCCTGTTTTACTAACTCGTAGCCACATAAGTAGTCATTTGTGTGTGTGGACAGATGGACGGACAGACGACGGGCCATGACAATACCTCAAATTTGGCTTCACCAAAGTTGAGCTAAAAATCTTGTATCCTGTCAAGAAATTACATTGACTGTCCCCAGTTTTCCTTTGTTTATAGACCTATTTGGCCTCAGTACATCTGATACAGGCATTTAATCTATTATATCTTGTTTGACAGAGCTCATGGAGCTCTGTTAAACAACATAAAATAGAATAAACTAGAGGGAACTGTTTTTGTGAACTAAAACACCTGTCTCTCCCTTCGATTAGTTCCATGCTTCCAACTTACGACTAACAAAGATCAAATTAAAGGTCAAATGTCAAGATCATGGAAGTTCAAGATAGAATTGGACCCATCAGCCTGGCCGTTGCATTTATATGCCAAATATCATAAACCTAGCTGATCAATTCAATAATTTGACCTTGATGTCAAAGATCAAGGTCATCTGTCATCACAACAGTACATGATACAATGTTGTCTTATGTTGATACACCCACATGCCAAATATCATAAGCCTAGGTGAAAAGATAAAAAACAAGTTATTGCCCCAACAAGCTTACAATAATTTTACCATGAGGTGAAAGGTCACCACTATGATAGGTGTCTGAGCCTTGTATGTGCTAGAGTATGTCAATTACTAACTGAAGGTCAGTGTACAGCAGCTCAATCAAGCAAATTGACCTTGAGGCCAAAGGTCAAGGTCATATGTAGGTCATGATGGTAAGTGACTCATCGTCTTTTGGTGGTACACTCACATGCCAAAAATCATATGCCTAAGTCAAAAGATTTCTTTTGAAAAGTCAATAATGTGACCTTGAGGTCAAAGGTCAAGGTCAGAGGTGGATCATGATGGTATGTGACACATCATCTCATGGTGATACACCCACATGACTAATATCATAAACCGAGGTGAAAAGGTAAAAAGTTCTGGCCCGGACAAGCTTACTTGCCAAAAAATCTGTAATCTGACCTTGAGGTCAAAGATCAATGTCTTATATGGGGTATGAAGGTATGTGGCACATCGTCTTATGGTGATACACTCGCATGTCAAATATCATAAGCCAAGGTGAAAAGGTAAATAGGTTCTTGCCCGGACAAGCTTACTTGCCAAATGAAAGTGTCAATGACACTGTAGCTCAACTTGTCAAGACAAAGACATGTACATGTATAATATGTGACACAGCAATGACAAACATCTAGGTAATGACCTGATAACAAAGGTACATATAAAGTATTGTAACGGTCTGTACATAAATACTGACCGTTACCTGTAACAAATGTATAGGTAAAGTATTGTAAAGGTGGGTGACAGTCAGATGCTAAACTAGAAAAGAAATCTTTGAGTCCCAGAGTGGGTCTGACTGAACCCCAAAATATTTGTTCTCATAGCACAGTGATAACAAAGGCACCCCAAAACACACTCATTCTCATCCCAAGGTGATAACAAAGGTGCCCAAGAAGTTTTTGTGAAGATCGGTTCATAAATACAGCCTCTACCCTGAGCCGTATTGACATGTGTGCTTACATTGTGAAAGTAGCACTGAATAAATCAAAGTTCATCTAATTTGCATAATTTCTGCACGAAAAAAAAAACCCTTACAATATGTGATGTATTCCATATTACTAAACATTCATACAAAAATTTATTCAAATCAGAACTTTCATACAGAAGTTCTGTACAAAAGACTGATTGCACTAATTATGGTACAAAATGGCTGCTGGTGGCCATCTTGAATTTCGGACCACACCCAAAAACACTCGCTCTCATCCCACGGTGATAACAAAGGTACCCAAGAAGTTCCGTAAAGATTGGTTCATAAATATGGCCTCTAGTCTGAGCCGTATAGAAATTGTGTACAAAAAAAAGCTGATTAGTCCTAATTTCGGTACAAAATGGCCACTGGCAGCCTTCTTGAATTTTAGACCGCACCCAGAAACACTCGTTCTCGTCCCAAGGTGATAACAAAGGTACCCAAGACATTTCATGAAGATCAGTTCATAAATACAGACTCTAGCCCTAGCCGTATTGACATATGTACTTACTGCGTGTAAGTCGCACTAAAAAATCAAAGTTCATCTAATTTGCATAATTTCTGCACGAGAAAAAAAACCTGTATTATATGTGATGTATCCCATCGTACTAAACATTCACACAAAAAATTATTCAAATCGGCACTTTCATATGGAAGTTCTGTGCAAAAATCTGATTGCACCTAATTTTGTACAAAATGGCTGCCATCGGCCATCTTGAATTTCGGACCGGACCAAAAAACACTCGTTCTTGTCCCACGGTGATACCAAAGGTATGATCAGTTCATAAATACGGCCTCTAGCCTGAGCCATATTGGCATTTGCACTTACAGTGCTGAAAGTAACACCAAAAAACATCAAAATTAGTCTAATTTGCACAATTTACGTACGAAAAAAAAAACAACGTATTATATGTGATGTATCCCATGGTACTAAACATTCATACAAAAAATTATTCAAATCAGAGCTTTCATATGAAAGTTCTGTACAAAAAAAACAGATTTCTGCATCGTCGGTACAAAATGGTGGCTGGCAGCCATCTTGAATTTCGGACCGCACCCAAAAACACTCGTTCTCGTCCCATGGTCATAACAAAGGTACCCAAGAAGTTTCGTAAAGATGGGTTAATAAATACTGCCTCTAGCCCGAGCCATAGCCAATTGTTGATATACGACAGACGTACAGACAGCCAGACGGCAGACGGACAGATGGACGACAGATGATGGGCCATGACAAAAGCTCAAATTTGGCTTCGCCAAAGTTGAGCTAAAAATTAGTAATTTGCCCTTGAGGTCAAAGGTCAATGTTATAGGTGGGTCATGATGGTACATCATCTCATAGTGATACGCCCACATGCCAAATATCATAAGCCTAGGTCAAAAGATAAAAAAAAAGTTAAAAAATTTATAGTAATTTATATATTTTTTATACTTACCAATGACCCAGACATAGCTGGTGCTAACTCTTAAAATATAGGGCCAAACACAAATTTTGCCCCCCAATCCCCAAAATTTGCATCTAAAACTAAAGAAAACATGTCCTGAAAGGCCCTCCACACTTCGCCCCTACTGCGCATGCGCAGTGTCAAGGACGTTCCGAAATTGGCGCCATTAATCATTCTAATAACCAGTGCCTGGTAAGCGCTATGTACTCAGCGGGGAGGCAAGAGTTCCCAACTCCTGGGAGGGCCATCCCCGTCTGGGTCATTGGTAAGTATAAAAAATATATAAATTACTATAAATTTTTTAACATTTTTATACTGTACCAATGACCCAGACATAGCTGAATAGTAAAAAGGCTGGAGGGCCAAGGACATAGAGCAAAATGGAATACGCTCAAAAAAATAAAATAGAGTCATCCCCTGTAGGGAAAAAGAAGTAATAGGCCTTACATGTATCTTTCTTATTTATGATAAATTAGAAAGATACAACACCTTCCAAAATTGAACTTCATACATCCATGTACTCTATTAATATCCAATATAATCCTTATACTAATAATTTTTAAAGTAAGCCAATAAATAAGTAAGTCTAGAGAATAGAGACTCTTATACTCCTAAAAGTGTCTGAGGATTGCATAATCATGTCCGTTGACATATGCAATATTCAAAAGCTATACTTTAAAAACTAAGACTTGAATGAATTTAAAAAACCTAAACTTCTCACTAAACAACCATCCCAATAACAGCTCAGAATTACTAACTCCGGAGGAGGTATCCCCTTGTTTTCATAGTAAAACAGGTGACCCAAGGGAACACCCTCCCCCCCCCCCCCTTTTTCTTGCCCTGGGTCAAATAGCCCAGAGCGAAGAGGGCAGCTGAACGGAGACACTGCCGAAACAGACAGCCTACCTAGCTATAGTAGCAACTGTTAAGTGAATGACATTCTGAGCAGTAGATAATAGACCTAACAATAGAGGCCTCCAGAAATGGACTCGATATTTCTAAGATAAAATTCATGAATGTGGATGGCTGAGCGCAATGAGCGGCCTTCAAAAATCTATAATAGCGACACTATTAATGTAAGCCCAAGAAGTAGAAGAACTCTTACTTCATGAGCCGAAATCTTAAGCACAACTGCTAAGTCAATGATATACCATAAGCAGTACCGATAGTTAATAGAATCCATTAACAATAAAATGGAGCGTAACGTCCTTCTACTAGACATCAAAGACAGAAGAAGCTTAAGCCCTTTGTAATAAACAGATATCTGTTTATAAATACATAAACTGTACCCGGAAAGAGTAAAGGCCTATGCCCATACGAAGACGGAAGGACCTTAAAATAATAGGTTCCGGATAATAGGAGCCTAACTCTTATGCAACAATCCAACCTAAATAGTAACGGAAGTATTGATTCCGAAACTATGAAAGTGAAAATCATCCATCGATAGTGCATGAAACTCACTGACTCTACAGTAAAAGGGAAACCAACAGAATTACTGTCTAAAAGGTCAGAATTTGAAAACTACTGTTTCCAGAGTCTCAAATGATTACTTAGCTAAATAAGAACCGAAGTTAAAATCCGTATAGGAATTTAATCTAAAGATTCTAAGTCTATTTATCAAAAAGTTACTAACTGACTTAGATAAAGAGACAAAAGACTCAATTGTAAACTATCGTAGAGTGCATAGGTATGAGGTAACATAAACCTATAACCTAAATAATAACAGGCTGCAGTAGATCTTGTGAAACAAGTATACTAAAAAGTTAAAAAATTTATAGTAATTTATATATTTTTTATACTTACCAATGACCCAGACATAGCTGGTGCTAACTCTTAAAATATAGGGCCAAACACAAATTTTGCCCCCCAATCCCCAAAATTTGCATCTAAAACTAAAGAAAACATGTCCTGAAAGGCCCTCCACACTTCGCCCCTACTGCGCATGCGCAGTGTCAAGGACGTTCCGAAATTGGCGCCATTTATCATTCTAATAACCAGTGCCTGGTAAGCGCTATGTACTCAGCGGGGAGGCAAGAGTTCCCAACTCCTGGGAGGGCCATCCCCGTCTGGGTCATTGGTAAGTATAAAAAATATATAAATTACTATAAATTTTTTAACATTTTTATACTGTACCAATGACCCAGACATAGCTGAATAGTAAAAAGGCTGGAGGGCCAAGGACATAGAGCAAAATGGAATACGCTCAATAAAATAAAATAGAGTCATCCCCTGTAGGGAAAAGAAGTAATAGGCCTTACATGTATCTTTCTTATTTATGATAAATTAGAGAGATACAACACCTTCCAAAATTGAGCTTCATACATCCATGTACTCTATTAATATCCAATATAATCCTTATAGTAATAATTTTTAAAGTAAGCCAATAATAAGTCTAGAGAATAGAGACTCTTATACTCCTAAAAGTGTCTGAGAATTGCATAATCATGTCCGTTGACATATGCAATATTCAAAAGCTATACTTTAAAAACTAAGACTTGAATGAATTTTAAAAACTTAAACTTCTCACTAAACAACCATCCCAATAACAGCTCAGAATTACTAACTCCGGAGGAGGTATCCCCTTGTTTTCATAGTAAAACAGGTGACCCAAGGGAACACCCTCCCCCCCCCCCCCTTTTTCTTGCCCTGGGTCAAATAGCCCAGAGCGAAGAGGGCAGCCGAACGGAGACACTGCCGAAACAGACAGCCTACCTAGCTATAGTAGCAACTGTTAAGTGAATGACATTCTGAGCAGTAGATAATAGACCTAACAAAAGAGGCCTCCAGAAATTGACTCGATATTTCTAAGATAAAATTCATGAATGTGGATGGCTGAGCGCAATGAGCGGCCTTCAAAAATCTATAATAGCGACACTATTAATGTAAGCCCAAGAAGTAGAAGAACTCTTACTTCATGAGCCGAAATCTTAAGCACAACTGCTAAGTCAATGATATACCATAAGCAGTACCGATAGTTAATAGAATCCATTAACAATAAAATGGAGCGTAACGTCCTTCTACTAGACATCAAAGACAGAAGAAGCTTGGGCCCTTGTAATAAACAGATATCTGTTTATAAATACATAAACTGTACCCGGAAAGAGTAAAGGCCTATGCCCATACGAAGACGGAAGGACCTTAAAATAATAGGTTCCGGATAATAGGAGCCTAACTCTTATGCAACAATCCAACCTAAATAGTAACGGAAGTATTGATTCCGAAACTATGAAAGTGAAAATCATCCATCGATAGTGCATGAAACTCACTGACTCTACAGTAAAAGAGAAACCAACAGAATTACTGTCTAAAAGGTCAGAATTTGAAAACTACTGTTTCCAGAGGCTCAAATGATTACTTAGCTAAATAAGAACCGAAGTAAAAATCCGTATAGGAATTTAATCTAAAGATTCTAAGTCTATTTATCAAAAAGTTACTAACTGACTTAGATAAAGAGACAAAAGACTCAATTGTAAACTATCGTAGAGTGCATAGGTATGAGGTAACATAAACCTATAACCTAAATAACAAGAGGCCCCAGGGGGCCTGAGGGCGCTCACCTGACATGGTAGCCTAAATATCAACCCAGAGAATTGATTTCCACAAGTTGCATCTGCTCCTCCTAAGAAAAGCTGAAACCAAATATCCAAATATTCTGACCAGTGGATCTAAAAAAAGATTTTTAAAGAATATTCCTCATACTGAACTAAGTCATAATTCGGGCTCCCACAGGGAGCCCATATATGAACCCAGGGACTTGGCTTTAACAAACCTGAATCTCACACCCCTAAGGATTCTGCACACCAAATATCAAAACATTCCGACTGCTGGATCTGAAGAAGAAGATTTTTAAAGAAAATTCCTCATTTTGA
The DNA here is from genome assembly GCA_031216915.1 of Pictodentalium vernedei. Lineage (NCBI taxonomy): Eukaryota > Metazoa > Mollusca > Scaphopoda > Dentaliida > Dentaliidae > Pictodentalium > Pictodentalium vernedei. Next base: position 189,888,360 of record CM062290.1, read on the forward strand.
ACCACGTTACAATTCGAGCTCCCACAATCAGCCCAAATATGGAACTAGGGACATGGCTTGAACAAACTTGAATCTTACCCCCCTAAGGATGCTGCATAAAAAATATCAAAAGCATTCATCTGCTGGATCTAAAGATTTTTAAAGAAAATTCCTCATTTTGAACTAAGTTGTCATTCAGGCTCCCATAGTGAGCCCAAATATGAACCACTTGGCTTGAACAAACTTGAATCTCAGCCCCCAAGGTTGCTCCATGCCAAATATCAAAACATTCCAACTGCTGAATCTGAAGAAGAAGATTTTTAAAGAAAAATTCCTCATATTGACTAAGTTATAATTTGGGCTCCCACAGGGAGCCCACATATGGACCCATGGACTTGGCTTTAACACACTTGAATCCCCCCCTCCCCCCAAGGATGCTACTCACCACATATCAAACCATTCGGACTGCTGGATCTGAAGAAGAAGATTTTTTAAGAAAATTCCTCATTTCGAACAAAGTTACAATTCAAGCTCCCACAGTGAGCCCAAATATGGACCTAGGGACAGGGCTTGAACAAACTTGAATCTCACCCCCCTAAGGATGCTGCATACCAAATATCACAAGATTCTGCCTGCTGGATCTTGAGAAGAAGATTTTCAAAGAAATTTGCCTGAAATGCACTAAGTTCGAATTTGGGCTTCTATCGTGAGCCCAAATATGAATCCAGGTGGCTGATTTGAACAAACTGGAATCAGATCCACCCCACAATGTTGCATACCAAATATCAAAAGATTCTGCCTGCAGGATCTGGAGAAGAAGATTTTTGAAGAAATTTGCCTGAAATGCACTAAGTTCAAATTCGAGCTTCTATAGTGAGCCCAAATATGAATCTAGGGAGCCGATTTGAACAAAATAGAATCAGATCCACCCCACAATGTTGCATACCAAATATCAAAAGATTCTGCCTGCTGGATCTGGAGAAGAAGATTTTTTAAGAAATTTGCCTGAAAAGCACTAAGTTCAAATTTGGGCTCCTATACTGAGCCCAAATATAAACCCAGGGAGCCGATTTGAACAAACTTGAATCAGATCCACCCCACAATGTTGCATACCCAATATCAAAAGATTCTGCCTGCTGGATCTTGAGAAGAAGATTTTCAAAGAAATTTGCCTGAAATGCACTAAGTTCAAATTTGGGCTCCTATACTGAGCCCAAATATAAACCCAAGGGGCCGATTTGAACAAACTTGAATCAGATCCACCCCACAATGTTGCATACCAAATATCAAAAGATTCTGCCTGCTGGATCTGGAGAAGAAGATTTTCAAAGAAATTTACCTGAAATGCAGTAAGTTCAAATTTGGGCTCCTATACTGAGCCCAAATATAAACCCAGGGGGCCAATTTGAACAAACTTGAATCAGATCCACCCCACAATGTTGCATACCAAATATCAAAAGATTCTGCCTGCTGCATCTGGAGAAGAAGATTTTTTAAGAAATTTGCCTGAAATGCACTAAGTTCGAAATCGGGCTCCTATACTGAGCCCAAATATGAACCCAGGGGGCCGATTTGAACAAACTTGAATCAGATCCACCCTCCAATGTTGCATACCAAATATCAAAAGATTCTGCCTGCTGGATCTGGAGAAGAAGATTTTTTAATGTTTTTCCCATTGCCTACAGTGTTAAAAAGTGCTGACTCAGCATTTTTTCAAAGTCCCGAAACTGTACCCTATGATAAAACCGATGGCAATTTTTTTTTACCAGTTCTTTCTGTTGGTCCTAAGGAAGCTTCACACCAAATAAAAATTCTCGGTGCCGTGCAGTTTTGGAGATATGGGCGTTTTAATTTTTTTCTATTTTTAGCTCCTGCGGTTCCCACGGGGCTACAGGAAAAAAAAATTCTGCATAAATTAGGTACTTATGACCCAATAAGCCCTCACATAAAATTTGGTTCAAATTGGCCTCTCGGTTTAAAAAATAGAAATTTGGGGTGGGGCCAAAATTTTTGCTCCTCCCATAACATCGCCAAGTATAGACCTACAAACTTCTCTTGAACAAACTTGAGTCTACACCTCAAAAGGAAGCTGCATACCAAATATCAAGTCTCTGCTATTGCTGGTTCTTGAGAAGAAGATTTTTTAAGAATTGGAGTATTTTTGCCCCACCCCTCTGCGCAATATGAGCCGAAACCTAATTTGCCCAAAAATCAAAATGCCGCTATATAACCCCTACTCACATGAAATTTCATTAACATGCGGCCAGTGGTTTGGAAGAAAAAGACCCAAACACCACCTTCACGCCGGACGACGGACGACGGACGCCGGACGACGGACGACGGACGAAAAGTGATCAGAAAAGCTCACCCTGACTTTCAGTCAGGTGAGCTAATAACAGGCTGCAGTAGATCTTGTGAAACAAGTATACTAAAAAATAGCAATGAGTAGTATGGAGGGATCAACAATATGAACATAATGATCCCTACACCACGACGGAAGAGCCTCCACTTTAGTCGCATAGAATAGCGAAGAAGAGGATCTCCTATAGTAAGAAATCGCATCCAAAGCTCGTCCAGTACAGTGCTTACAATGCAATACGGACCACACAACGGAATACATGAAGGTTGCGACCTTGCTGGTTGTGATAAAGATGACACGATTTACCCAGTGAAAAAAGATCCTCACATAGAGGAAGATTTCACGTTAAGACCCACAGTAGACAAGAGAGTAAATTACTCATGATCTCTGTGAAGATAGAGATGCTATCAACAGAAATGTATTGTGGTTGTTTATCTTAGCAATACCTGCTAAAACAACAGCGCCGGAGGATACGCGTATCCTATCATTCCGTCCTATAGATCAATAGAGCATTAACACTATTAGCTCAGAGATCTGGACAAGCCAACACATACGTCTGCAATTGATTAGCAAGCTGTGTCATAAATAAATCATCATTGGGCGCTCCCATAGATAGCAAATCTGATTGAATACTTGTTTGTTGAGAGTCCATTCTGACAGCAACAAGCGACCCGTAATAGAACGGGAGTCCGATAAAACAATCAGACGACCCGGAATATGACGGACCAAAACTGAACTTGGTGTACTATAACCAACAGACGGATTCTTTCCATTAAATTGAATAACGGAAACGAAAGAGTGCCTCCCTGGTTCCGGAGATACGCCACTACTGTCGAATTAGGACAGGAATTTGGGCATGCATTTCTGAATAATGTTCATGCAATGACATAAAGCAAGCCTAAAAAACATTATTCCGCGGAAGTTAAACTGATAGCTAAAAGACTGCGGAACCCAAAGACCCTGGCATTTCGAATCCGTAGGGATCAGTATATATCCCAATCTGTTTGACTGGCAACCGTCATAACAGCCACACTCGGGTCCGGCAACTGCGGCGGCACTCTCTGAGTCAACCACCGAATGTTTGCCCCAGTCTGAATCTCTTGTAAGACTAGATAGACAAGAGAACGTATAAATCGAGCAATTCATGGATTGCCGGAAAGTTGCCGTCGAAGAGAAGCTCCTCCGAGAACGAAGCGACACTGAGAGAGTTCTTAACCTTACTATCCACACGTGTGGATGTAGCTAGGGCTGCGTCACATCTAACCAACTCCAATCAGCCACTGAAGGGCGGAGTTATACGTGAACAAACTACTGCCCTCAAAAGAAATTACATTGAGAATAATATCCCGTAAATCTTTTCTTGAAGACGTAATGATAACGCCTCAGTAAGGCAGATTACGTATAATAAAGCGTCTAAGTTAAGTCTACTATACATAATGTCGTTCCCAACATTGAAATTGGAAAAGACATAAACGGCGAAAAAGAATATATGCAGTCTTTAATCACACCGTCTAGACGCATATGAACTCTCGGTATGCCCTGCTCTGCCAAAATAAACTATTTGTAAAAATGATAAAATGGCAGAAATGAGCAACGCGGACAAGAAACTAAACTATCATGCTTAGTAGCAGGCTTGTATATATATATATATATAGCGTCGAAAAATAAAACACATGTTGTAATGACAATATTGGACTGCGTCGGTAAGTCAGGGACAATGTCCCTGTACCGATCGAAAAATCCGAGTCCAATGACGCTATAAGTCTCTTATCCAAGATCGCAGCAATGAAGTCCGAAATAATAATCACTGGAAGATAATGCCAGAAGATATGAAAGGCATCTTCCGATACTACTAAAGGGAAAACTCGAAATCTTTCGAATCCCTTTCGCCATCCTGTCGGACCCTATAAAGCGTTCGGTCGTCCGTAGCTGATGCAACCGCGGACCGCACCGACCCAGCGCCGTCGGATAATTCCTGATTCGACCGAGAAACTATCAATTGCTGGGATGCTGCGAAACAACTGTGCTAACTCGGATAGCACGTCCGTCACTGAGGCCTGAGGAGAAGCGGTCTTACGATGCATTGCCGCTGGAAGCTCCGTGATCGTTACCCCGTGCATACTTCCAATATGCGAGCGAACGGAGTGTATAGGCCTCGTGTCCCTTGGCTACCGGATGGCGCGACCTATTCGCCGTGGAATCACTGAATGCCGAAACTGATCGGATACTCGAGGTCACGTAGCCAATGTGCGGTCGTGTGCCCTGCTGTGAGGATGAGGAAGCATTAAAGACAGTCTCTCGGATTGTCAATATAACGGAGCGTCCCGAGCAACGGACATATGCTCCGAATGTAAAATATCTGAACCACAACATGCGGTCCCCTATGTTGTTGGGCGAGAGAGGAACCTCTCTCGCTCACAGCCCGGACGGACCTGGACAAGCCAGGAACCGGACTAACAGGCTTCCTCCGATCTGTCCTCAATCTGCCGTCACTGGGTGAGTACTAAAGTAATTAAAGTGCTCGCATCACCCAAATCTCCTTCCTAGACCGCAACGGACGAACCCGGCAGCCGAACCATTCGATGAATGTACGCTACACCGGGTGAGCTAGCGAATGTCACTCCGTAAGCGATAGACATATTCCATGAGCACTTATTGCCGCTAACTCTTCATTAACTATGACGACAGAGGCACACTTTTGAAAGACATCTCCATAACTCTTCGAACAAGAAACCAGAAATGCTTGGATAGCAAGCATAAAATAATAATATATATAGCGTCGTTCAGTAATTCGAAAGTTTGTGTGACATTATTGGACTATGTCGGAACTGAGGGACGATGTCCCTGAACCGAACCAAAAATTTCTAAGTCCACCGACGCTATCAGTTTCTTATCCGGCATCGCAGCATATGTTGTTCCGAAAGGGAAAGCTTGAAATCCTCCGAATCCCTTTCGGTATCCCGTCGGACCGGATGAAACTTTCGGACGTCCGTACCCGCTTCCGCGGAGCGTCCCGACCCAGCATCGTCGGATAAAATATATGCGACAGATTCAGTTGATGCTGGGATGCTGCGAAAAACTGTGCTATTAAGGAAAGCACGTCCGTTCCCGAGGCCTGTGCAGTAGCGGACTTACGATGCATTGCCGCCGGAAGCTCCGTGTACGTTGACTCCCGCATACTTCCTATGCGAACGTCCGGAGTCTGCAGGCCTCGAGTCCCCGGCTACCGACCCAGCGCCGTCGGATAATTCTCGATCCGACACCGTTCTGTCGGCTGCTGGGATGCTGCGATAAGCTGTGCTATGTGCACAAGAATGTCCGGCGTCGAGACCTGCGGAGGCGCAGTCTATCGCTGCTTCGCCGAGGGCAGCTCCGCATCAGATGGCTCCCGTATACTTTTCCTATGCGAACGTCCGGAGTCCATCGGTCTCGAATCCCTGGCTGCCGGATGGTGTGACCTGGTCGCCGAAGAATCCTTGATCGGCGAAGTTGGTAATATATCGGCGGTCACGCAGCCAAGGTGCGGTCGTGTGCGCTGACGAGAAGAGGAAGCCTTAGCAGTCTCAGCGGACTGCCTATACAACGGAGCGTCCCGAGCGACGGACGTATGCTCCGCTAGCGACACATTTTGTACCACAACATCTGGGGCCAGATGTTGTTGAACGAGAGAGGGGCCTCTCTCGCTTGCCGTCCGGATGGACCGGAACGAGCTATGAACCGGACTAAAAGGCTTCCTCCGTTCTCCTTCCGATCCGCCGTCACTGGGTGTGCATTAAGTTAATTTTATAGTGCTCGCATCACCCCAAAATTCCTTCTAGACCGCAACGGACGAACCCGGCTGCCGAACCATTTGGTGAATCGACGCTACACCGGGCGAGCTAGCGGACGTCAAAGGCCGTCGAACCTACTAGGGTCCTCTTAGGCAATTGGCGTATTACATGAGCACTTTTCCGCTAGCCCTTCATTAATTGTGACGACGGAGGCACACTGTTGGAAGACATCACAGATACATCACCCTAATCTTGATCGTCTGAAATAGAAATTGATAAAGTAGAGTGACCCTGCGGGGAAAGGACCGGAGTGTCCAAATCCCCAACAACATACCGTGACATACGCTTCCCATATTGTAATCGAAATCATACGATACAGAACAGGAGTTAATGCGAGTACACTGACCACATATAGAATGATAATAAAGTCAGAGGAAGACTTCCTCTTAAAACAATTGATCAATATCCTTTCAATGTGAAAAGAAAACAAGTCCTGGTACTCGCACTAACCCCTGGCAATCAAAATACATAATAATAATATGATCCATTAATATAGAAAAAATAATTGAAATAAAAATATTTTGAAAAAATATTTTTTCAGAACAGCCCAAGTTTCTGAAAAGTAACGTTGAGCCCCAATGGATCCCAAGCCTAAGTGTGGAAAAAAATTTTAAAAATATTTTAAACAATTTATTCAACACTTACGAACAATAATAATGTATCTAGTTATGATTAAAATAACATAAAGATATGATTTTTTAGAAATCCCCCCCTCACACAGAGGGCTGTTGTAAATGTAAACAATGAGTGTAAAAACACTAAAATAAGACTCCAGGCACCCAGGCCCGAAATCAGTTACCAAAAATACACTATCTGATGCAAAACAGAGACTTCCAGGGAAGAAACTGCAGAACATCAGATGGTAGATGCAGAACACAACGCCTAACCACCCGTAGGTGAAGACGTAAACATGGGGAAAGAACAGAATTCATTCTGTTATTCAGCTAAAACTCCCAAGAAATTTTAGTAATAATAATTACAGAAACTATGCCAAAAGCATGGGAGAATAGCAAGGGGGAACTTAAAGGACAGGGAGAGAGGAAAACACTTGAAAAAACAGTGTAACTAAATAATCAGAATGACAACAAAATGGCTGCTGCCTTGAAAATAGGTAACTTAACATAAATTCATTAAAAAATTTTAAGTTACAGCCCTGATAATATTCTGTCACACATTCTTTTCCTCTCCTCCTTCTCTATCCTCCTTAGAATCACCATTTCACTAATATTTATGTGTCTGGCATCATTTAAACTGAGATTTAAAAGCACAAAGATCAGTCAGATGTTAACTGATGAAGGGCCAAACTTAGAATGATAAATGGCGCCAATTTCGGAACGTCCTTGACACTGCGCATGCGCAGTAGGGGCGAAGTGTGGAGGGCCTTTCAGGACATGTTTTCTTTAGTTTTAGATGCAAATTTTGGGGATTGGGGGGCAAAATTTGTGTTTGGCCCTATATTTTAAGAGTTAGCACCAGCTATGTCTGGGTCATTGGTACAGTATAAAAATATAGCAATGAGTAGTATGGAGGGATCAACAATATGAACATAATGATCCCTACACCACGACGGAAGAGCCTCCACTTTAGCCGCATAGAATAGCGAAGAAGAGGATCTCCTATAGTAAGAAATCGCGTCCAAAGCTCGTCCAGTACAGTGCTTACAATGCAATACGGACCACACAACGGAATACATGAAGGTTGCGACCTTGCTGGTTGTGATAAAGATGACACGATTTACCCAGTGAAAAAGATCCTCACATAGAGGAAGATTTCACGTTAAGACCCACAGTAGACAAGAGAGTAAATTACTCATGATCTCTGTGAAGATAGAGATGCTATCAACAGAAATGTATTGTGGTTGTTTATCTTAGCAATACCTGCTAAAACAACAGCGCCGGAGGATACGCGTATCCTATCATTCCGTCCTATAGATCAATAGAGCGTTAACAATATTAGCTCAGAGATCTGGACAAGCCAACACATACGTCTGCAATTGATTAGCAAGCTGTGTCATAAATAAATCATCATTGGGCACTCCCATAGATAGCAAATCTGATTGAATACTTGTTTGTTGAGAGTCCATTCTGACAGCAACAAGCGACCTGTAAGAGAATGGGAGTCCGATAAAACAATCAGACGACCCGGAATATGACAGACCAAAACTGAACTTGGTGTACTATAACCAACAGACGGATTCTTTCCATTAAATTGAATAACGGAAACGAAAGAGTGCCTCCCTGGTTCCGGAGATACGCCACTACTGTCGAATTAAAGGACAGGAATTTGGGCATGCGTTTCTGAATAATGTTCATGCAATGACATAAAGCAAGCCTAAAAAACATTATTCCGCGGAAGTTAAACTGATTGCTAAAAGACTGCGGAACCCAAAGACCCTGGCACTTCGAATCCGTAGGGATCAGTATTATATCCCAATCTGTTTGACTGGCAACCGTCATAACAGCCACACTCGGGTCCGGCAACTGCGGCGGCACTCTCTGAGTCAACCACCGAATGTTTGCCCCAGTCTGAATCTCTTGTAAGACTAGATAGACAAGAGAACGTATAAATCGAGCAATTCATGGATTGCCGAAAAGTTGCCGTCGAAGAGAAGCTCCTCCGAGAACGAAGCGACTCTGAGAGAGTTCTTAACCTTACTATCCACGCGTGTGGATGTAGCTAGGGCTGCGTCACGTCTAACTAACTCCAATCAGCCACTGAAGGGCGGAGTTATACGTGAACAAACTACTGCCCTCAAAAGAAATTACATTGAGAATAATATCCCGTAAATCTTTTCTTGAAGACGTAATGATAACGCCTCAGTAAGGCGGATTACGTATAATAAAGCGTCTAAGTTAAGTCTACTATACATAATGTCGTTCCCAACATTGAAATTGGAAAAGACATAAACGGCGAAAAAAAATATATGCAGTCTTTAATCACACCGTCTAGACGCATATGAACTCTCGGTATGCCCTGCTCTGCCAAAATAAACTATTTGTATAAATGATAAAATGGCAGAAATGAGCAACGCGGACAAGAAACTAAACTATCATGCTTAGTAGCAGGCTTGTATATATATATATATATATAGCGTCGAAAAATAAAACACATGTTGTAATGACAATATTGGACTGCGTCGGTAAATCAGGGACAATGTCCCTGAACCGATCGAAAAATCCGAGTCCAATGACGCTATAAGTCTCTTATCCAAGATCGCAGCAATGAAGTCCGAAATAATAATCACTGGAAGATAATGCCAGAAGATATGAAAGGCATCTTCCGATACTACTAAAGGGAAAACTCGAAATCTTTCGAATCCCTTTCGCCATCCTGTCGGACCCTATAAAGCGTTCGGTCGTCCGTAGCTGATGCAACCGCGGACTGCACCGACCCAGCGCCGTCGGATAATTCCTGATTCGACCGAGAAACTGTCAATTGCTGGGATGCTGTGAAACAACTGTGCTAACTCGGATAGCACGTCCGTCACTAAGGCCTGAGGAGAAGCGGTCTTACGATGCATTGCCGCTGGAAGCTCCGTGATCGTTACCCCGTGCATACTTCCAATATGCGAGCGAACGGAGTGTATAGGCCTCGTGTCCCTTGGCTACCGGATGGCGCGACCTATTCGCCGTGGAATCACTGAATACCGAAACTGATCGGATACTCGAGGTCACGTAGCCAATGTGCGGTCGTGTGCCCTGCTGTGAGGATGAGGAAGCATTAAAGACAGTCTCTCGGACTGTCAATATAACGGAGCGTCCCGACCAACGGACATATGCTCCGAATGTAAAATATCTGAACCACAACATGCGGTCCCCTATGTTGTTGGGCGAGAGAGGGACCTCTCTCGCTCACAGCCCGGACGGACCTGGACAAGCCAGGAACCGGACTAACAGGCTTCCTCCGATCTGTCCTCAATCTGCCGTCACTGGGTGAGTACTAAAGTAATTAAAGTGCTCGCATCACCCAAATCTCCTTCCTAGACCGCAACGGACGAACCCGGCAGCCGAACCAATCGATGAATGTACGCTACACCGGGTGAGCTAGCGAATGTCACTCCGTAGGCGATAGACATATTCCATGAGCACTTATTGCCGCTAACTCTTCATTAACTATGACGACAGAGGCACACTTTTGAAAGACATCTCCATAACTCTTCGAACAAGAAACCAGAAATGCTTGGATAGCAAGCATAAAATAATAATATATATAGCGTCGTTCAATAATTCGAAAGTTTGTGTGACATTATTGGACTATGTCGGAACTGAGGGATGATGTCCCTGAACCGAAACAAAAATTTCTAAGTCCACCGACGCTATCAGTTTCTTATCCGGCATCGCAGCATTCTGGTCCGACGAAAGAAGCTGTAGAAGACCAAGTCAGATGACATACACAACAGCATATGTTGTTCCGAAAGGGAAAGCTCGAAATCCTCCGAATCCCTTTCGGTATCCCGTCGGACCGGATGAAACTTTCGGACGTCCGTACCCGCTTCCGCGGAGCGTCCCGACCCAGCATCGTCGGATAAAATATATGCGACAGATTCAGTTGATGCTGGGATGCTGCGATAAACTGTGCTATTAAGGAAAGCACGTCCGTTCCCGAGGCCTGTGCAGTAGCGGTTTTACGATGCATTGCCGCCGGAAGCTCCGTGTACGTTGACTCCCGCACACTTCCTATGCGAACGTCCGGAGTCTGCAGGCCTCGTGTCCCTGGCTACCGGATGGTGTGACCTGGTCGCCGAAGAATCCTTGATCGGCGAAGCTGGTAATATATCGGCGGTCACGCAGCCAAGGTGCGGTCGTGTGCGCTGACGAGAAGAGGAAGCCTTAGCAGTCTCAGCGGACTGCCTATACAACGGAGCGTCCCGAGCGACGGACGTATGCTCCGCTTGCGACACATTTTGTACCACAACATCTGGGGCCAGATGTTGTTGAACGAGAGAGGGGCCTCTCTCGCTTGCCGTCCGGATGGACCGGAACGAGCTATGAACCGGACTAAAAGGCTTCCTGCGTTCTCCCTCCGATCCGCCGTCACTGGGTGTGCATTAAGTTAATTTATAGTGCTCGCATCACCCCAAAATTCCTTCTAGACCGCAACGGACAAACCCGGCTGCCGAACCATTCGGTGAATGGACGCTACACCGGGCGAGCTAGCGGACGTCAAAGGCCGTCGAACCTACTAGGGTCCTCTTAGGCAATTGGCGTATTTACATGAGCACTTTTCCGCTAGCCCTTCATTAATTGTGACGACGGAGGCACACTGTTGGAAGACATCACAGATACATCACCCTAATCTTGATCGTCTGAAATAGAAATTGATAAAGTAGAGTGACCCTGCGGGGAAAGGACCGGAGTGTCCAAATCCCCAACAACATACCGTGACATACGCTTCCCATATTGTCATCGAAATCATACGATACAGAACAGGAGTTAATGCGAGTACACTGACCACATATAGAATGATAATAAAGTCAGAGGAAGACTTCCTCTTAAAACAATTGATCAATATCCTTTCAATGTGAAAAGAAAACAAGTCCTGGTACTCGCACTAACCCCTGGCAATCAAAATACATAATAATAATATGATCCATTAATATAGAAAAAATAATTGAAATAAAAATATTTTGAAAAAATATTTTTTCAGAACAGCCCAAGTTTCTGAAAAGTAACGTTGAGCCCCAATGGATCCCAAGCCTAAGTGTGGACAAAAATTTTAAAAATATTTTAAACAATTTATTCAACACTTACGAACAATAATAATGTATCTAGTTATGATTAAAATAACATCAAGATATGATTTTTTAGAAATCCCCCCCTCACACAGAGGGCTGTTGTAAATGTAAACAATGAGTGTAAAAACACTAAAATAAGACTCCAGGCACCCAGGCCCGAAATCAGTTACCAAAAATACACTATCTGATGCAAAACAGAGACTTCCAGGGAAGAAACTGCAGAACATCAGATGGTAGATGCAGAACACAACGCCTAACCACCCGTAGGTGAAGACGTAAACATGGGGAAAGAACAGAATTCATTCTGTTATTCAGCTAAAACTCCCAAGAAAATTTAGTAATAATAATTACAGAAACTATGCCAAAAGCATGGGAGAATAGCAAGGGGGAACTTAAAGGACAGGGAGAGAGGAAAACACTTAAAAAAACAGTGTGACTAAATAATCAGAATGACAACAAAATGGCTGCTGCCTTGAAAATAGGTAACTTAACATAATTTCATTAAAAAATTTTAAGTTACAGCCCTGATAATATTCTGTCACACATTCTTTTCCTCTCCTCCTTCTCTATCCTCCTTAGAATCACCATTTCACTAATATTTATGTGTCTGGCATCATTTAAACTGAGATTTAAAAGCACAAAGATCAGTCAGATGTTAACTGATGAAGGGCCAAACTTAGAATGATTAATGGCGCCAATTTCGGAACGTCCTTGACACTGCGCATGCGCAGTAGGGGCGAACTGTGGAGGGCCTTTCAGGACATGTTTTCTTTAGTTTTAGATGCAAATTTTGGGGATTGGGGGGCAAAATTTGTGTTTGGCCCTATATTTTAAGAGTTAGCACCAGCTATGTCTGGGTCATTGGTACAGTATAAAAATATCAATAATTTGACCTTGAGGTCAAAGGTCAAGGTCATATGTGCATCATGATAGTACGCAACACATTGTCTCATGGTGATACACCCACATGCCTAATATAATAAGCCAAGGTGAAAAGGTAAATAAGTTCTTGCCCGGACAAGCTTACTTGGCAAAAAATCAGTAATTTGACCTTGAGGTCAAAGGTCAATGTCATATGTGGGTCATGATGGTACGTGACACATCATCTCATGGTGATGAACCCACATGCCAAATATCATAAGCCGAGATGAAAAGGTAAATAAGTTCTGGCCCGGACAAGCTTACTTGCCAAAAAATCAGTAATCTGACCTGGAGGTCAACAGTCAAGGCCATATGTGGGTCATGATGGTATCCAACACATCTTCTCATGGTGTTACACCCACATGCTAAATATCATTAAGCCTAGGTCAAAGATAAAAAAGTGCTGGCCCGGACACGGTTGTATGAGAACAACAACAACGAGAAGGAGAAGAATTCAGGGTAAAACAATATGTCTCCCTTCGGTGAAGGGGAGACATAATTCTAAGTTTATCTCTAGAATACCGGGAAATACACAATCCTTGTTAATCGAATACTCCTGTTAATTGAATAATTTTCATTGGCAAAGTGGCTATTCAATTAACAGGTATCCACTGCACCTAGGCACCCCAGGAATAAACCTGCTAAACATCACATACTCAATCTCTTATCTAGTAATACATACCTCATTAACCTGCTGTAGTAGTCTGAGCTTCTGTGTACAGGTATCTTCATAACCAACTATAAATATGGTGACTTGCTGTTGATACTATAAAAGTACAAATTAAATTGATTATCAACCATGGAAAGGCATGGGTTCGAACATTTCTGGTAGTGCCCTAGGTGATAATAAATTGATTACGTTTGTGTGTAACAAATGGTGTTGGTATTGCAAAATATATTATTTACTTTTCAAAGTAACGTAACTGTCATATCTGCACATGGCTATTCACAGAAATCGTAATTCAAATTTTATTCTTTTTTTCAATTTTTGACTAAAAAAAATAGCTTATTCTCCTGTAAAAGGCTAACACTGTCCTCAACAATTTAATTGGTTGACTGCTGGAATCCCAAACTTGAACTTTACTCTGAACAAAGTGGGTACTGCAACTTCAAGACTTCATATTCTGTTGAGTCACTTCATTTTATCTTCGAAGTGACATTATTTAGTCTGTATGGATTGTCTTGTTACAATTCATGGGAGAGTTCCTGTACGCACTATCTCCCATAAATTTCTACAAGGCAAAGACATGTGAACAAATTCTACTGACAAAATATAACTTAGCACTTTACCAGTTAATCAATTCCATCCAGCTGTAAGCCAAGACAAGACCCAGCAATTCTGCTAAATTTCTGAAATGTTTCTCCAGTTTTGTTCACTCACAGTGATAAAGAATTCCATAACATTTCCATGATCATTTTCCTGTGTTTCCACAGCATTCAACGCAGGCATTGCATTGACATATGCAATTTGTGAAAACAGAGTCCCCAGGGAAATCGGGAGGAGAGAATCTGAGGAAGTTACTTAATCAGCTACAAGAATACAGTTGCAAGAATGTTTATCATAACAAAACGTAAGTTCTTGGGCCACAGTATTACACTGATTCTCAGTTGAAATACCTAGCATGACAGAGATTTTTCTGGGTGTTGACAGGGGTCAAATAGGGGTCCAGTTCTGAATGAGGTTTGGGCATGAATTCTTCCAACTTCTAACTTTTAAATTCCCAATATTTATCCATTACTGACTTGGTGATTAACTTTTGTTGGTCTTGAGAAATTTTGAATAACTTCTCAATGTAGAATCACAGAAACTTTTCGTGCTTTAGCAATTGTTGCTAGTCAATTATTTTCTACATGCATAGGCAGCCAACATTTGACTAGAAATCATTGCGATGGTACTGTGACCTGCAGGTTTAAACTGCTTGAAGTTTGCAGACTGGGACATTTGTTCAAAAAAGATAAACACTACAAAGTTTAAATGGTTGAATTTATGACACATTACTGCAAGAACTGGGCCTCATTTTGCTGATAAAGAAATAATCACACCATGATTTGAATTGATAAATCAAATTTTTCCTGTACCCCTTTCCCAGCTTTCTAAAGCTAATAGGGTTCCCATTTTGGTCCTGTAAGGCAGTCATTTTTCCAGCTGCGTGAGCCCTGGCCCTATTCACAATATATATAAAAATTCCTACATTATAACTATGGAAAAATATATCCCTTATTCTTCCTCTACTGATATTAATACAATATCAGCATATGACACTGATTTTCCAAAAATCAGTATCAAAACATGGAATGAGAGCCTCACTTAAGTAGCAGAGGGCTAAATTATTTTTTAACAGTGTTTTGTAACACAAGTATTTTCTTTTTCAAAGATCTTTTTCAAAGATACCATATTATCAGAAAGAGAAGCTTTAGTTAAGTAAGATTTTGTTCATAAAAATTTTGTTACAATTTATTTGAGAGTACCTGTTGGCAATAAATTGTACCAAGACAAGTTCATTTAAACATTTCTTTTTCTGCTGCTTAGCAAACAAAGTAATGCAAATAGTTGAAAGCCACTAAAATGGCTTTCAGCAAGTTTCAACAGAGCCATGATAGTGGCTTCTAGCAGTCTACAAGTTAACAGGTAGAGTGCCAAATTATTTTTGTCCGTTAAGATTTGTTTTCATGACATTGCCTTGTTACAATTTAAGGACGAGTGACTTTAAGAACTCTCCCATAAATTGTAAAAAGGCAAATTCATACAGTCTAAATAATTCAAGTTCAAAGATAAAATGAAGCACATCCTCAGAATATGTATGAAGGCTTTATGTTGCAGCCTTGCACTATAGAATAAAACCCAAATATGGGCATCCAGCACAATGTGCAAATCAATTCATGGCTAATCAAGTTAGATCTTAAATTATCAGTTTACATGACACAAATGAATGGAAGTACATGACTTCTCTGGATGGTGCATCAGCCCATTGCAGGTTCAGTTCCTGTCTTTTTCTACAAACAGCTGAGTGTACTAGCCAGTTAAAGTGTTGTGCTAAAGGACAAAATGTGAGTCGCACATGTTAGAATAAAAGGAAACAATCTTCTGATTAGAAGTTGAATGCCCTAATCAATGAACCGCTGTGCCTCCTGGTAGGGCCCTGCGAATCACATATTTTTGCTTTGAATTGAATCTTGAATCGAACAGAGTCTATCATTTGAATTCAAATCAAATCAAGGGTATCTTGAGGATGACTGACTGGGGAAGGGGGAGGTGTAAACCTGATTTGTTCCGACAGTGATGGCTCACGTCCTGACTGATAAAATATTCCAACTACATCACCAAAGCATACCTTCATCGAAGGGATGTATTGGTGATGGAGTTGGAATATTACCCAGTAAGGATCATAGTTCAAAAACAGAAATGGGTGCTAGAATCATCAGTACTAGTCACTACACAGGACGAGCTGCTAGCAACAGCTCATCGCTGATACTGCCTGGAAACTTTCAATTTTCTTTCAACCATGGTAGTGTCTAGTGAGAGTGGGATTAGCATGGATGGTAGCATAGGTACAGATATTGTATCTGTTCAGATAGCGGAAACTACACTCTTGAGTTTCAATATTATTTATGTACAATTTCCAATAAATTGTGCAGCCGATTCAAATCGAACCAAATAGCAACCCAAGATTCAAAAGTGAATTTGAATCCTGAAGCTTCACAAGGCCCTACCTCCTGGTGAGAGTGTTACACTAACATCAACTACAGTTTTCTATAATGTCTAACGATCACTATTTAAATGTACAGGTTTTCAAGGCCTTGAAGCTGAAAATCTAATTCCCACAATTTTCAATGTTTTTAATGATTTGTACAAAACCTGCTTCTCTTATAATAAAAAAAGTCTTGCTCATGAAAACCTAAGAGAAAGAGAGCATGTTGCTGGCTAATACAAGGGTTCATCAGAAAAGATTTGAAAGCAAATAAAATGAGTTCTTGAAAACATTTCTCAAATAAATGTAATTTTATGTGAAAAAAAGGATGAAAGAAAATATTATATTTGAATGTATTTTTAACTCCTTCCTTCCTGCTGATGGCCCTTTGGTCTACAGTAGATTACTGGAATGCTCATTGGTCACAAATAGAAATGTATCTCACCTGTCGCTATCATGGGGTGTGTGTGGGGAGTGAGGCAACTTTGACTATTTTAAATACACAAATGTTCAACCATAAAATGTTATGAGAAAATTTCTAATTTTTCAATGCCATGCAATTGTCAATCGCATTTTAAAGACTATACTTTGATGTCTGCAGAAAATTATAAATTCATAGTAATTTGTATATTTTTTATACTTACCAATGGCCCAGATTAGCTGATGCTAACTCAAAAATATCTAGGGCCAAACACAAATTTTGCCCCCCCCCCCCCATCCCCAAAATTTGCTTGCAAAACCGAAAATTGAAAGTCCTATCTGGACCTCCATACACTACTCTCTGCGCATGCGCAGATGTCAGGAAGTGACCGGAATTGGCACCAACATCATTCTTTGTAGAAAAGAGTACTACATAATAATTCAACGGGGAGGTATGAGTGCCCAGTCATGGGAGTGCCATCTCTGTCTGGGCCATTGGTGAGTATAAAAAATATACAAATTACTATGAATTTATAATATTTTTCTACTATAACCCAATGGCCCAGACTAGCTGAATTGTAAAAAGGTGGAGGGCCTAGGACTTTCAAATTAGTAGATCAACATAGTTACAATCCTGTAATCCAAGTTGAAAGGAAATTAAAATTATTAGGAACTACATGTATGTCTCTCTATACAGTAATAGAGGAGACATATCCTAAATAAGGAGCCCAATTAAGTAATTCCTTATTTTAAGCATGAAGACTATGCTAATTAGGGTGTAAAAAATTCCTAATTTTTAAGGCTAGTTCGGACTAAGCCCCAAAAATTAGAATGGCGTATCTGCAAATGAAAGAAAATTCCCCACAAACATACGCCATTTAGAAATAAAACTCCAGCTGTATGCAGGATATAATTACGGACAAAACAGCTTCCTTCATAGTTACATACCTATCAAGCCAGAGGAGAGGTAAAAATACTCCCCCCCCCCCGCTTTCTTTTGAAGTAATCTTCAAAAGAAAGAGGGGAGCGCTCTGGAATCAATAAGTGCGGTACCAAAAAACAATATAAATACTCTTAATTATCAATTAATTTATAATTAATAAATGATGCTTAATGCCACTTCAGAAGTTAAGGCAAAAGCGATGATCCTGGTAATTAATACTGCCCGCTACATAACGTACACTGCAGACGGCATACACAGATACGTCGAAAACCGGTGATATAATATATAACATACACATGTCCAATCGAACCACACTGAACAATCTCTGGAGAGAAAACACACTTCCGAGGTAACCCACAGGCGACTCCATTCAGGTGTACAATAAATTCCAGTAACAACACTCTCCAACATGTACTATCCGATATCTATGACAGTATACACGTGTGAATATGCGATTTGAGTATGGACATTAATAGAAACCTGGATCTAGAAATGGAAGCAGGTATGATTAACAGGCTCCGAAATGGACTGCTCCCGAAATAATTCATAGTTTCAAAGATCCATAATATACAATAAAGCATCAGCCTAATGATTATAATGCGCGAGAGCATTAAAATCCAGCATGTTTGTTGTTGTTGGTGGTGGTTAACGTCACATATTTATGCACCATGGCTAATCGTGACACAACATGGAGGTGAAGTCAAGTTTAGTCAATCGTTGATCTACATGTTGCCCATTTTAGAGGACTTTCACCCCAAGCATTGGTGACTGGGTCCTATTTTACTAGTAAAGCAGAACTGGTTTACCACAGTAAACAAGTGCTGCTTACTTCCCGGGGTTCCCACGGGGAAAAATCCAGCATGTAATCATCTGAATACCAGTAAACTGGTTATGCAGCCTCCGAGGTATCCAAAGACTAGCAATTTAATTATGAAGAAATATGCGCTCGTATATAACAAATCGACAAATAATCACAGGAAACTAATCCAACTAAAAAGCGGATGTGCCCATGAGGTCGCCATAGAACACGACCCAGCCGCCAATCGAAAAGTGAAGAAATGCATAGTATGTATGTATTAAACTATACGAGGCTTGTGGGAAGAAAACTTCGTCTTTCCCAGTAATTGCCTCTAAACACATTGGCAGTGTGTGTGTGTGGGGAGGGGGGGATTTGAAGTCCTATCGAAATCTCCTCACCCACATTACTAAATCGTTCCTGTGTTAGTCATCAAATAATATAGGATCTGCAATGGGTCCCTCATGTCTAACTGACTCTATTATGCCACTATGGGCAGAGAAGGACGTGAAGAACAAAAACTTTCCCTGATAAAAGAAGGTCCTCTCATGGAGGAAGCTTCTGGGGAGCGTCCCATAACAGACACTTGAGAAAACTGATCCATGGTTTCTGTGATGACAGAGGTTCTACTATTAGGATTCATAACGAGACTGTTTGATCTTAAACATAATCTACTGAATCAAATGAATTGGAGGATACGCATATCCTATCATCTATCCCCATGAGATCGGCAGAGCGTCTACTGCATGCGCTGAAGGGTCTGGGCATGGAGACACAAACGACGGTAACTGATTGTTCCGGTGCGTCACAAACTGATCTATCATGGGGCGATCCCATTGGTAGCAAAACTGTCCAAATACTCACTTGTTTCACAGGTTTTACATGTATCTTTCTTGTTTGTATCAAAAAAGAAAGACACAATACCATTCTGTAATTGAGCACAATAACATCAATGATCTCTATTAACATCCAGTATAACCCATTATACTAATCTTTTTAAAGGAAAGCCAATAAATAAAGATAGTCCAGAGAATGAGACTCTTTATACTCATTTAAAAGTGTCCGACGATTGTATATTATTGTATATTAGCGCTCGTATGACACATGACATATACAAATGCTTCACACTGAGCTACACTTTAAAAATATTACATAAATGAGATAGACATTAGCTTTACACTTTAAAACCATCCCGGTACCGACTCGGAATTACTGACCCCAAAGGAGGTATTCCCTTGCTTTTCACTATAAAGCAGGTGATATAAGGGAATACCACCACCCCCCCCCCCCCCCTCCCTTCCCTTTGCTCTGGGTCAAATACCCCAGAATGAAGAGGGCAGCAGGACAGAGTCACTACCGGAACAGAAAGCCTGCATAACTATAGATGCAACTGTTTAGCGGTTAACATTCTGAGCAACAGATAACGGACCTAAACAACGTAGGTCGCCAGAAATGGACTCAATATTTCTAAGATAAAAATTCTTGAATGTGGAAGGCTGAGATCAATATGCAGCCTTCATCAGATTGGTAATAGCAACACTATTAGCATAAGCCCAAGATGTAGACAGCACTCTTCATGCGCTGAAATCTTAAGCACAGACTGCTGAGTTGAAGATAATTTTTCATAAGCAGTACGGATAGTTAATTGAATCCACCTTGCAATAGAATGGATGTGTAATGTCCTTTCTATTAGGCAGCAGAGACAGAAAGAAATGCTTATGTCCCTTTCTGATAAACTCAGATCTACGTTTGTAAATGTGCATGGCTCTAACTGGGCAGAGCAAAGGCCTATGACCGTCTGAAGATGGAAGAGCCTTAATAACAATAGGTTCAGGATACTTAGTAGGAGCCTGATTCTTAGCCAAAAATCCAACATTAGTAGTTAAAGTAATAGTATTACCAACACTACGACAGTGAGAATCATCGACCGATAGTGCATGAAGCTCACTGACTCTTCTGGCAGAAGAGAAGGCTAAGAGAAAAGCTGTCTTATAAGATAAGAATTAGAAGTCCACTGTATCAAGTGGCTCAAATGGCGCATCTTTTAGCTTCAGAAGAACCCAAGCTAAATTCCACTTTGGAATTAACCTAAGGGTTCTAGATCGATTTATTGAAAAGTTTTTCACTAACTCAGATAAAGAAACATTAAATCCAATCTGTAACCTATCATGATGAGCATAGGTATCTGATAGCATAGACCTATAACCCTTCATGGTTATTGGCTGCAGTTTGATCTCGTCAAACAAGTTGACCAGAAAATTAGCAATATCTGGAATGGATGGATCATAAATATCAATAGAATGATCCCTACACCACCTATAGAAAACCTTCCACTTAGCAGCATAATTTAGCAAAGAGGAGGTCCTCCTACAGTTAGAAATTGCGTCCACTGCTCGTCCTGTAAAATGCTAGCCATGCAAGAAGGACCGCACAACGGAAATACGTGAAGGCTGAGACCTTGCGGGTTGTGATGCAGTGTGCGCGATTTCCCCTACCAAAGAAGGTCCTCCCGTGGAAGCTTCCGCGGAATGTCCCACAACAGACACCTGAGTAGATTTATCCATGGTCTCTGGGGTGACAGAGATGCTACCAACAGAATCTCGCAGTGAGATTGCTTGATTTTTAGCAATATCTGCTGAATCAATGGAGCTGGAGGATACGCGTATCCTATCATTTCGTCCCAAGAGATCGAGAGGGCATCTACTGCAAACACTCGAGGATCTGGGCATGATGACACATACGTCTGCAACTGATTGTTGAGATGCGTCGCAAACAAATCTATCATAGGACGATCCCATTGGTAGCAAATCTGATTGAATATTTGTTTGTTGAGAGTCCATTCTGACAGCAACATGCGACCTTTCCAAGAAAGGGAGTCTGCTAGAACGTTCAGACAACCCGGTATATGACGGACTGATAGAACTTGGTGCTCTTGGACAAACAGAAGGATTCTTTCTGTTAAATTGAATAACGGAATGGAATGAGTGCCTCCCTGGTTCTGAATATACGCTACTACTGTCGAATTGTCGGACAGAATTTGAACATGCAAATTCTGAAGAATGTTCATCCATTGATGTAGCGCAAGCCATATTGACATCATCTCTTTGATGTTTATGTGCTTGTTTAGGAACTGCGGATCCCAAAGACCCTGGCACTTAGAATCTGTTGGGCTCAGAGTTGGGCCCCAACCTGTTTGACTCGCATCCGTCATTATCGTAAAACTCGGATCCGGCAGTTGCAGTGGTACTCCTGGAGTTAACCACTGAATATCTGCCCAAGTCTGAATCTCTTGTTTCACTTGATTCGACAAAACGATGTTTGTTTCGAGCAAATGAGTCTTCACACTCCAGTTCTGTGTAAAAAAATATCTGGAGTGGACGAGTGCGTAACCGCCCCATCGGAATAAGATCTGCAGCGGCTCCGTACAAACCGGTCGGTCTCATGAATTCTCTCGCTGTTACTACTTCTGAGTGAAGACAAAAGTGAGCGTAACAACTGACTAATTTTGCTCTGGTTAACAGCAGACGGATGAGATTGTTGTGTGTCTCGAAGCTCATTCCCAGGTGGGTGAATGACTTGGACGGCACTAGATCTGACTTCTTTTCATTTACTATGAAACCAAGACGTCGGAGCAGTTGAAGCAGACTCTGAACATCGTTCTGAAGCGTTAACTCGTAGTGTACCTCTGAAGAATGTCGTCCAGGTAGACCGACGTTACTACAGATGAATGAGCTTGGAAATGAGTCATTATTCGAGTGAATGCCCAGGGCGCTAGATTCAGACTGAAGTACATCGCTCGGAACTGATAATCGACTCCTAGGACAGCGAAGTGAAGATACTTTCTGAACGCTGGATGTACTATGACGTGAAAGTACACATCTTTGAGATCTATGCTCGCGGCATAAGCGTTCACTCGAATGCTCACTCTGACTGATCAGATGGTCTCCATATAAAATTTTGGAGCCACGACCAACTTGTTTATCCGGCTCAGATCTATGACTGGACGAAACGAGCCATCTGGTTTTGGAACCAGAAACAGGTGACTGCAGAAACCTGGAGATTCCTGGTTTTCTACGACCTCTATAGCATTCTTGTCCAGAAGAGATTGAACTTCTGATAGAAGCGATTCTCTCTTCTGAACATTAGGCGGAAGCTGAGTCCAACGTGGACTTCGAGTTAACGGAGGTTTTTCCTTGAAGGACAGTTATTGACCTTCAGAACTCACCCCTTGCACCCATGGGTCGTCTGTAATTGACAACCAATTGGTTAAGAATCTCGACAGCCTTCCGCCGACTGGAATGCAATAGAGGTTTAAACCATCACCTCCTGGACCTGCGAGGCCTGCGGGAGGAGAAACCACGTCCTCCATGACCCACACCTCATCCTGTCGATCTAGGGGCGTCTGACCTGTTATCTTGGCCAGTATAATGGCCCCTGCCAGAGTCGCTACTCTACAGTCTCTAGAGTAAGACGTAGAGGCTTTTTTAGATCCTCTATAGGAACTTCCCTTGAATGTATTCGTCCCCGAAGTACCTGCCTTACTCTTCTCTGCTGAGTCCGACTTTTTAGAAGCGGATTTAAAAAGCAGAGAGTCTGAAGCTTTATTAGTAATCTGATCATAGATAACAGAAAGCTTTCTGTCGAAGAGAAGCTCTCCGGAGACCGGAGCGACTCAAAGAGAGTTTTTCACCTTACTGTCCAATGGACGCAGCCAGGGCAGCATCATGTCTGACCAACTCCAGATTAGCCACTGATAGGGTGGAGTTATACGTAGAATATGCTATAGCCCTCGAAAGAACTCTTAAGGAAGTTTGAACATCCTGGAATTCTTTCCCTTCGAGACATAATGATAACGCTCTGGTAAGGTGATCTGCGTAAGATAATGCATCTAAATTAATTCTATTTGACGAGATTGTCGTCTCCAGTATACTGGAGTTAATAGACATGGACGCCGGCAATGACAATTCCAGGTCTTCAGCCTGGTCGTCCAAATGCAGAGGAACTCTCGGCACACCTTGTCCTGCCATTTCAAATCTATGTCTCGCATTGATGAAAGGCAGCTGTATAGCGCTAAGCGATAAGAAACCGGATTTGCCAGTCTTAGAGGCTAGCTTGAATATAGCATCATTCAAAAGTTCAAATGTCCATGTGACATTACTGGACTGGGTCGGAAACTCAGGGACAGTGTCCCTAATCCGGCCGAAAAAGTCTGTGTCCAGTGACGCTATCAGTCTCTTATCCGGTAATGCAGAATTTTGGTCCGGAGCAACAACATCTGGAAGGTGTTGCCGGATGAAATCTACGGCCACCTCATGTTGTTCCGAAAGGGAAAATTGCAGATCCACTGTTTCCTTTTCTCCATCTGACTGAACCATATGAGATTGTCGATCGTCCCTTTCTGACTCTGCAGGGGAGCGAACCGACCCAGCTTCCTGTTCCCAAATAGTTTCTGATGGCTGCAGGGATGCTGCAATGAGTTGAGCTATCTGTGATAGCAAGTCCGTCATGGGGGCCTGTGGAGAAGTGGTCTTACGTGATTTAGCCGCTGGGAGCTCCTGGGACGTTACTTCCTGCATACTTCTTTTATGCAAACGTCCCAACTGATAAGGCCTCGTGTCCTTGGCTACCGGATGACGTGACCTGATCGACGTGGAATCCCGGGTCAGTGAAGCAGACTGGATATCAGAAGTCACGTAGCCAAGTTGCGGTCGTTTGTGCTGCCGTGAGGATGAGGAAGCCAATAGACTAGTTGCGCTGGACTGTCTATACGATGGAGTGTCCCGAGGGGTGGACGTATGCTCCTACTGACGAACATTACATACAACAACATCTGGTCTTAGATTTTGTTGTAAGAGAGGGGGCTCTCTCGCTCGCGGTCCGGGCAGACCTGGACGAGCTAGGTACTGGACCTATTGGCTTCCTCGGTACTATCCTCGGATCCGTCGTCGCCGGGTGTGCACAATCCATGTTTATAGTGCTCGCAACACCTGATCTCCCTCCCTGGACCGCAACAGACGAACCCGGCTTCACAACCATTTCGTGAATGATTGCTACACCGGGCGAGCTAGCGGGTGACAATGCCGTCGATCCTACGTGGGACCTCTTAGGCATTTGCCGAATTTCACTGAGCACTTTTTTCGCTAGCTCTTCATTTATCTGCGACGATGGAGGCACACTATGTGAAGACATCACAGAAACATCACCCTGTTCTTGTTCCTCTGAAAAAGAGACTGAAAAACTAGTGTGACCTTGTGGTGAGAGGGCCGGCATGGACCTCATCACTAATAATATACCATGACACACGTCTCCAATGTTTGTCATTCCAATTGGCACACACAGAGCAAGAAGTAGTGTCAGTACACTGACTACAATTAATACACTGAACATGAGAATCGGAGGAAGACTTCCTCAAATTACAATTTGAACAAACTTCTTTCATTTTGAAAAAAGTTAAACAGTCAATGTACTCCCACTAACCCTTGAAAATAAGATACATGATAATAATATAATCCATTACATTTCGAAAAATAATTCGAAAGAAACAATTTTCGAAAAAAATTTCAAATTGCGCCCAAGTTCCCAATGGGAATGATGAGCCCAAATGGATCCCAAAAAATCCTAAGGGTGGACAAAAATTTTACACTTATGGACAATATTATGTATCTGGCTAAGAGCAGAACTTAACAGATGATTATGTATCTGGCTAAGAGCAGAACTTAACAGATCCCAAATGGATCCCAAAAAAGCCTAAGGGTGGACAAAAATTTTACACTTACGGACAATATTATGTATCTGGCTAAAAGCAGAACTTAACAGATGACAAGGAATCACTGTGTGAAGTAACCATTGTCAATGTAAACAAAAGTGAATAAAACTGGAAACAAGACTCCAGGCTCTGAAAATATGGCCCGAAATCAGTAACCAATTTTAACACTATCCAATGTAAAACAGAGGCTTCCTGAGAAGAAACTGCAGTACATCGGATGGTAGATGCATAACTGAAACGCCTAACCACTCTAGGGTGAGGACGTAACCATGGGGAAAAACAGAATAATCATTCTGTTACCAAGCCAAAACTCCCAAGCAATTTCATTGTAAAATAATTACAAAAATAAAGCCAAAAGCATGGGAGAATAGCAAGGGGGGTATTAAGGAAAGGGAGAGAGGAAATACTGAATAAACAATGGAAATTTCATAGCAAGAATGAAAATATCAGGCCCATGCCCCGAAATTAGGGAACTTGAAATAATTTTTCATAAAAGTTAAAAAATTTATAGTAATTTATATATTTTTTATACTTACCAATGACCCAGACATAGCTGGTGCTAACTCTTAAAATATAGGGCCAAACACAAATTTTGCCCCCCAATCCCCAAAATTTGCATCTAAAACTAAAGAAAACATGTCCAGAAAGGCCCTCCACACCTCGCCCCCACTGCGCATGCGCAGTGTCAAGGACGTTCCGAAATTGGCGCCATTTATCATTCTAATAACCAGTGCCTGGTAAGCGCTATGTACTCAGCGGGGAGGCAAGAGTTCCCAACTCCTGGGAGGGCCATCCCCGTCTGGGTCATTGGTAAGTATAAAAAATATATAAATTACTATAAATTTTTTAACATTTTTATACTGTACCAATGACCCAGACATAGCTGAATAGTAAAAAGGCTGGAGGGCCAAGGACATAGAGCAAAATGGAATACGCTCAATAAAATAAAATAGAGTCATCCCCTGTAGGGAAAAGAAGTAATAGGCCTTACATGTATCTTTCTTATTTATGATAAATTAGAAAGATACAACACCTTCCAAAAATTGAGCTTCATACATCCATGTACTCTATTAATATCCAATAATCCTTATACTAATAATTTTTAAAGTAAGCCAATAATAAAGTAAGTCTAGAGAATAGAGACTCTTATACTCCTAAAAGTGTGTGAGAATTGCATAATCATGTCCGTTGACATATGCAATATTCAAAAGCTATACTTTAAAAACTAAGACTTGAATGAATTTTATAAACTTAAACTTCTCACTAAACAACCATCCCAATAACAGCTCAGAATTACTAACTCCGGAGGAGGTATCCCCTTGTTTTCATAGTAAAAACAGGTGACCCAAGGGAACACCCTCCCCCCCCCCCCCCTTTTTCTTGCCCTGGGTCAAATAGCCCAGAGCGAAGAGGGCAGCCGAACGGAGACACTGCCGAAACAGACAGCCTACCTAGCTATAGTAGCAACTGTTAAGTGAATGACATTCTGAGCAGTAGATAATAGACCTAACAATAGAGGCCTCCAGAAATGGACTCGATATTTCTGAGATAAAATTCATGAATGGATGGCTGAGCGCAATGAGCAGCCTTCAAAAATCTATAATAGCAACACTATTAATGTAAGCCCAAGAAGTAGAAGAACTCTTACTTCAAGAGCCGAAATCTTAAGCACAACTGCTAAGCCAATGATATACCATAAGCAGTACGCTAGTTAATAGAATCGATTAACAATAAAATGGAGCGTAACGTCCTTCTAGACATCAAAGACAGAAGAAGCTTACGCCCTTGTAATAAACAGATATCTGTTTATAAATACATAAACTGTATCCGGAAAGAGTAAAGGCCTATGCCCATACGAAGACGGAAGGACCTTAAAATAATAGGTTCCGGATAAAAGGAGCCTAACTCTAATGCAACAATCCAACCTAAATAGTAACGGAAGTATTGATTCCGAAACTATGAAAGTGAAAATCATCCATTGATAGTGCATGAAACTCACTGACTCTACAGTAAAAGAGAAACCAACAGAATTACTGTCTAAAAGGTCAGAATTTGAAAACTACTGTTTCCAGAGGCTCAAATGATTACTTAGCTAAATAAGAACCGAAGTTAAAATCCGTATAGGAATTTAATCTAAAGATTCTAAGTCTATTTATCAAAAAGTTACTAACTGACTTAGATAAAGAGACAAAAGACTCAATTGTAAACTATCGTAGAGTGCATAGGTATGAGGTAACATAAACCTATAACCTAAATAACAACAGGCTGCAGTAGATCTTGTGAAACAAGTATACTAAAAACTAGCAATGCGTAGTATGGAGGGATCAACCATATGAACATAATGATCCCTACACCACGACGGAAGAGCCTCTACTTTAGTCGCATAGAATAGCGAAGAAGAGGATCTCCTATAGTAAGAAATCGCGTCCAAAGCTCGTCCAGTACAGTGCTAACAATGCAATACGGACCACACAACGGAATACATGAAGGTTGCGACCTTGCTGGTTGTGATAAAGATGACACGATTTACCCAGTGAAAAAAGATCCTCACATAGAGGAAGATTTCACGTTAAGATCCACAGTAGACAAGAGAGTAAATTACTCATGATCTCTGTGAAGATAGAGATGCTATCAACAGAAATGTATTGTGGTTGTTTATCCTAGCAATACCTGCTAAAACAACAGCGCCGGAGGATACGCGTATCCTATCATTGCGTCCTATAGATCAATAGAGCGTTAACAGTATTAGCTCAGAGATCTGGACAAGCCAACACATACGTCTGCAATTGATTAGCAAGCTGTGTCATAATAAAACATCATTGGGCGCTCCCTTAGATAGCAAATCTGATTGAATACTTGTTTGTTGAGAGTCCATTCTGACAGCAACAAGCGACCCGTAAGAGAACGGGAGTGCGATAAAACAATCAGACGACCCCGAATATGACGGACCAAAACTGAACTTGGTGTACAATAACCAACAGACGGATTCTTTCCATTAAATTGAATAACGGAAACGAAAGAGTGCCTCCCTGATTCCGGAGATACGCCACTACTGTCGAATTAAAGGACAGGAATTTGGGCATGCATTTCAGAATAATGTTCATGCAATGACATAAAGCAAGCCTAAAAAACATTATTCCGCGGAAGTTAAACTGATAGCTAAAAGACTGCGGAACCCAAAGACCCTGGCACTTCGAATCCGTAGGGATCAGTATATATCCCAATCTGTTTGACTGGCAACCGTCATAACAGCCACACTAGGGTCCGGCAACTGCGGCGGCACTCTCTGAGTCAACCACCGAATGTTTGCCCCAGTCTGAATCTCTTGTAACACTAGATAGACAAGAGAATGAATAAACCAAGCAATTCATGGATTGCCGGAAAGTTGCCGTCGAAGAGAAGCTCCTCCGAGAACGAAGCGACTCTGAGAGAGTTCTTAACCTACTATCCACGCGTGGATGTAGCTAGGGCTGCATCACGTCTAACCAACTCCAATCAGCCACTGAAGGGCGGAGTTATACGTGAACAAAATACTGCCCTCAAAAGAAATTACATTGAGAATAATATCCCGTAAATCTTTTCTTGAAGACGTAATGATAACGCCTCAGTAAGGCGGATTACGTATAATAAAGCGTCTAAGTTAAGTCTACTATACATAATGTCGTTCCCAATATTGAAATTGGAAAAGACATAAACGGCGAAAAAGAATATATGCAGTCTTTAATCACACCGTCTAGACGCATATGAACTCTCGGTATGCCCTGCTCTGCCAAAATAAACTATATGTAAAAAAGATAAAATGGCAGAAATGAGCCACGCGGACAAGAAACTAAACTATCATGCTTAGTAGCAGGCTTGTATATATATATATATATATATAGCGTCGAAAAATAAAACACATGTTGTAATGACAATATTGGACTGCGTCGGTAAGTCAGGGACAAAGTCCCTGTACCGATCGAAAAATCTGAGTCCAATGACGCTATAAGTCTCTTATCCAAGATCGCAGCAATGAAGTCCGAAAAATAATCACTGGAAGAAATGCCAGAAGATATGAAAGGCATCTTCCGATACTACTAAAGGGAAAACTCGAAATCTATCGAATCCCTTTCGCCATCCTGTCGGACCCTATAAAGCGTTCGGTCGTCCGTAGCTTGATGCAACCGCGGACCGCACCGACCCAGCGCCGTCGGATAATTCCTGATTCGACCGAGAAACCGTCAATTGCTGGGATGCTGCGAAACAACTGTGCTAACTCGGATAGCACGTCCGTCACCGAGGCCTGAGGAGCAGCGGTCTTACGATGCATTGCCGCAGGAAGCTCCGAGATCGTTACCCCGTGCATACTTCCAATATGCGAGCGAACGGAGTGTATAGGCCTCGTGTCCCTTGGCTACCGGATGGCGCGACCTATTCGCTGTGGAATCACTGAATGCCGAAACTGATCGGATACTCGAGGTCACGTAGCCAATGTGCGGTCGTGTGCCCTGCTGTGAGGATGAGGAAGCATTAAAGACAGTCTCTCGGACTGTCAATATAACGGAGCGTCCCGAGCAACGGACATATGCTCCGAATGTAAAATATCTGAACCACAACATGCGGTCCCCTATGTTGTTGGCTTCCTCCGATCTGTCCTCAATCTGCCGTCACTGGGTGAGTACTAAAGTAATTAAAGTGCTCGCATCACCCAAATCTCCTTCCTAGACCGCAACGGACGAACCCGGCAGCCGAACCATTCGATGAATGTATGCTACACCGGGTGAGCTAGCGAATGTCATTCGTAAGCGATAGACATATTCCATGAGCACTAATTGCCGCTAACTCTTCATTAACTATGACGACAGAGGCACACTTTAGAAAGACATCTCCATAACTCTTCGAACAAGAAACCATAAATGCTTGGATAGCAAGCATAAAATAATAATATATATAGCGTCGTTCAATAATTCGAAAGTTTGTGTGACATTATTGGACTATGTCGGAACTGAGGGACGATGTCCCTGAACCGAACCAAAAATTTCTAAGTCCACCGACGCTATCAGTTTCTTATCCGGCATCGCAGCATATGTTGTTCCGAAAGGGAAAGCTTGAAATCCACCGAATCCCTTTCGGTATCCCGTCGGACCGGATGAAATTTTTTCGGACGTCCGTACCCGCTTCCGCGGAGCGTCCCGACCCAGCATCGTCGGATAAAATATATGCGACAGATTCAGTTGATGCTGGGATGCTGCGATAAACTGTGCTATTAAGGAAAGCACGTCCGTTCCCGAGGCCTGTGCAGTAGCGGACTTACGATGCATTGCCGCTGGAAGCTCCGTGTACGTTGACTCCCGCACACTTTCTATGCGAACGTCCGGAGTCTGCAGGCCTCGAGTCCCCGGCTACCGACCCAGCGCTGTCGGATAATTCTCGATCCGACACCGTTTCTGTCGGCTGCTGGGATGCTGCGATAAGCTGTGCTATGTGCACAAGAACGTCCGGCGTCGAGACCTGCGGAGGCGCAGTCTATCGGTGCTTCGCCGAGGGCAGCTCCGCATCAGATGGCTCCCGCATACTTCCTATGCGAACGTTCGGAGTCCATCGGTCTCGAATCCCTGGCTGCCGGATGGTGTGACCTGGTCGCCGAAGAATCCTTGATCGGCGAAGCTGGTAATATATCGGCGGTCACGCAGCCAAGGTGCGGTCGTGTGCGCTGATGAGAAGAGGAAGCCTTAGCAGTCTCAGCAGACTGCCTATACAACGGAGCGTCCCGAGCGACGGACGTATGCTCCGCTAACGACACATTTGTACCACAACATCTGGGGCCAGATGTTGTTGAACGAGAGAGGGGCCTCTCTCGCTTGCCGTCCGGATGGACCGGAACGAGCTATGAACCGGACTAAAAGGCTTCCTCCGTTCTCCCTCCGATCCGCCGTCACTGGGTGTGCATTAAGTTAATTTTATAGTGCTCGCATCACCCCAAAATTCCTTCTAGACCGCAACGGACGAACCCGGCTGCCGAACCATTCGGTGAATGGACGCTACACCGGGCGAGCTAGCGGACGTCAAAGGCCGTCGAACCTACTAGGGTCCTCTTAGGCAATTGGCGTATTACATGAGCACTTTTCCGCTAGCCCTTCATTAATTGTGACGACGGAGGCACACTGTTGGAAGACATCACAGATACATCACCCTAATCTTGATCGTCTGAAATAGAAATTGATAAAGTAGAGTGACCCTGCGGGGAAAGGACCGGAGTGTCCAAATCCCCAACAACATACCGTGACATACGCTTCCCATATTGTCATCGAAATCATACGATACAGAACAGGAGTTAATGCGAGTACACTGACCACATATAGAATGATAATAAGGTCAGAGGAAGACTTCCTCCTAAAACAATTGATCAATATCCTTTCAATGAGAAAAGAAAACAAGTCCTGGTACTCGCACTAACCCCTGGCAATCAAATACATAATAATAATATGATCCATTAATATAGAAAAAATAATTGAAATCAAAATATTTTGAAAAAATATTTTTTCAGAACAGCCCAAGTTTCTGAAAAGTAACGTTGAGCCCCAATGGATCCCAAGCCTAAGTGTGGACAAAAATTTTAAAAATATTTTAAACAATTTATTCAACACTTACGAACAATAATAATGTATCTAGTTATGATTAAAATAACATAAAGATATTATTATTTAGAAATCCCCCCCTCACACAGAGGGCTGTTGTAAATGTAAACAATGAGTGTAAAAACACTAAAATAAGACTCCAGGCACCCAGGCCCGGAATCAGTTACCAAAAATACACCATCTGATGCAAAACAGAGACTTCCAGGGAAGAAACTGCAGAACATCAGATGGTAGATGCAGAACACAACGCCTAACCACCCGTAGGTGAAGACGTAAACATGGGGAAAGAACAGAATTCATTCTGTTATTAAGCTAAAACTCCCAAGAAATTTTAGTAATAATAATTACAGAAACTATGCCAAAAGCATGGGAGAATAGCAAGGGGGAACTTAAAGGACAGGGAGAGAGGAAAAACACTTGAAAAAACAGTGTAACTAAATAATCAGAATGACAACAAAATGGCTGCTGCCTTGAAAATAGGTAACTTAACATAATTTCATTAAAAAATTTTAAGTTACAGCCCTGATAATATTCTGTCACACATTCTTTTCCTCTCCTCCTTTTCTATCCTCCTTAGAATCACCATTTCACTAATATTTATGTGTCTGGCATCATTTAAACTGAGATTTAAAAGCACAAAGATCAGTCAGATGTTAACTGATGAAGGGCCAAACTTAGAATGATAAATGGCGCCAATTTCGGAACGTCCTTGACACTGCGCATGCGCAGTGGGGGCGAGGTGTGGAGGGCCTTTCTGGACATGTTTTCTTTAGTTTTAGATGCAAATTTTGGGGATTGGGGGGCAAAATTTGTGTTTGGCCCTATATTTTAAGAGTTAGCACCAGCTATGTCTGGGTCATTGGTACAGTATAAAAATATTATAAGTTACAGCCCTGAACACATCCTTCCACTGTTTCTTCCTCTCATCCTTTTATTTCATCCTTAGATCCACCATTTCTCTCATGATTATGTGTCTGGCATCATTTAAACTGAGATTTTAAGCACAGATATCAGTGTGATGTTACTGATTGAAGGGCCAAACAAAGAATGAGGATTTGGCTCCAATTTCGGACTTCCTTGACTACTGCGCATGCGCAGTGGATAAAAGTATGGAGGACCACATAGGACATCTAATTTTTGGATTTTGATGCAAATTTGGGGGATTGGGAGGGGTGCAAAAAATGTTTGGCCCTAGAATATTAGAGTTAGCACCAGCTAAGTCTGGGTCATTGGTACAGTATAAAAATATGATGACACATGACGTAATAGGAAAATCTTCTCCGTTAGTTGGCATAATGGAAATGAATGGGTACCGCCCTGGTTCCTGATGTACGCTACCACAGTCGAGTTGTACGACAATATCTGAACATGCACGTCTGCTATAACGAAACCTTGTTGTAGCACTAACCAAATTGACATCATTTCTTTGATGTTTATGTGTTTCTCCAGGAACCAAGGGTCCCAAAGACATTGGCATTTAGAGTCTGTCGGGCTAAGGGACGCGCCCCAACCTGTTGACTCGCATCAGTCATAATCGTGAAAGCCGGATCCGGCAGCTGCAGCGGAACTCCCTCAGTTAACCACTGATTATCTGCCCAAATCTGGAACTTTTGTTTACTAGATCCGTTAAAACAATACTGGCCTCGAGCGAATGCGTCTTCACACTCCAGTTCTGGGTAAAGAATATCTGGAGGGGACGTGTGCGTAAGCAACCCATCAGAATAAGATCCGCACAACTACATCAGTCACATAAATTCCCTCGCTGTTAATGCGTCTGAGTGTAGACAAAAGCGAGCATAACAACTGACTAATTTTGCTCTGGGTAACGGCAGATGAACCAGATTGTTGTGAGTCTTGAAGCTCATTCCCAAGTGAATGAACGACTTGGACGGCGCTAGATCCGACTTCTTCTCATTACGATGAAGCCGAGACGTTGGAGCAAGAGAAGCAGACACTAAACATCGTTCTGAAGAGTATTTGGTGCTGTATCTCTGAAGAATGTCTTCCAAGTAAGCCGACGTTACCGCAGACGAATGAGCTCGGAAGTGAGACATTACCGAGTTCATTATTCGAGTGAACGCCCAGGGCGCTAGATTCAGACCGAAGCACATCGCTCGGAACTGATATACTATCCCTTGAACAGTGAGCCTTAGGTACTTTCTGAATGTTGGATATACCAGGACATGAAAGTACGTATCCTTAGATCTATGCTTGCCACATAGTTGATCACTCGAAATCTCGCTTTTACCGACTGAATGATTACCATAAATAAACTTTTAGAGCCATGATAAACTTGTTATCCAGCTCAAGTCTATTACTGGTTGGAACGAGCTGTCTGGCTTTGGTACGAGGAACAGGTGACTGTAGAATCCTAGAGAATCTTGGTTCTTGACGACCTCTATTGCTTTCTTTGCCAAGAGAGTCTTTACCTCCGATTGGAGAGACTCTCTTATGCAAGGATTTGACACATATTTTTCTCATCGCGGACATCATGTTAGTGGTGGTTGCGCTCGGAAAAATAGCTGTAGGCCGTCCGAGACCACACTTCTCGCCTACTGGTCTTCTGTAATAGTTATAAAGTTTGATGCGAATCTTGATAACCTTCCACCAACTGCCAAGCAATAGAGGTCCTGACCATCACCTGTAGAACCTGCGAGGCTTACAGGAGGAGAAACCACATCCCCCTCATGAAGAGCCTCGACCCGCCGGCTTAGGGGCATCTGACCAGTAGTCTCGATCAGACCTACGCCCCCCTTCCAGGGTCGCTGTACTGACCCTCGCGAGCTCGCGAGTCCCCTTTAGATGATTTCTGTATTGGACGTCCTCCCTTACTCTTTTCTGCTGCTGCAGGTCGATTACACGCCGACTTAAGGATAGTGATGAGCTGATTATCAGTACAGGTTATCGGTATCGGCCGATAAATGGCTTATCAGCCGGGTATCGGTATCGGCAAAAAATATCAATTCTGCCGATATTGGCAGCCGATATGTCTTTTTTTTTCCAAATCAAGTTCTCAGGCAAATCGCTGATAATCTCAACTAAATAGTACTAGTTACTCAGATTAGGGCTTTTTAGAAAACGTATTTTTGGGGTATAACCCAAAATAAGCCCACCCCATATTTCTCTGAATTAAAGTTTTGACTACCGGTACCGGTGAAGCATTCTTCAACACACATGTCATCACGAAAATGTGCACGAAAATTTCAATTGTTCAATCAAAATGAAATTATGTGAATGTGTTTTGGAGTTTGTTTTTTTTTGTCAATTTAATCTTTTCACATTTTCAGCTAAAAAAATAAAATTACCAAACTACATACTTTCGTGTTATTTATTATTGTCAGCCCTCGTGTTTATCAATTTGATGGTGAAGATAAATGGGAAATTTCCAGTTCTTAAATTATTAATGACAGCGTGTTCAGTGACCCAAATTGTTCATGTTATTACTTTAGAAAATGAGTTGAGAAATTACCTGATGTGATCTCTGCAAAAATAGCTACTCCAAAATAAATATGAATTAATAACCTGAGTTGTAATATCCAGTTTGATCCATGCTACATGAAAGGCTGTTTTGAAAACAAAACAAGGGAAAGCCAAAGCCATATTGTTTACAATAATGGGGACACATTATGTACATCAGGGCGGTCAGTTTAAATATAGATTTTTAATTTATGAAACATGCCCACGTGTTTTTATCAATGCATTGCAGAATTCAGTAACCCCCTCCCCCCACTTCTACACTCTACAGGCAGCAGATCACGGACAAGTGACAATGATTCATGATTTTTTGGGGGTGGGGGGTAAATGCAGTTCCACTATGGCATTACCACTACGGGTGCTGGTCAAAACGTCCCCCAA
Organism: Pictodentalium vernedei; assembly: GCA_031216915.1. NCBI lineage: Eukaryota > Metazoa > Mollusca > Scaphopoda > Dentaliida > Dentaliidae > Pictodentalium > Pictodentalium vernedei. Next base: position 189,924,269 of record CM062290.1, read on the forward strand.
CCAAAACGTCCCCAAGACTGCCAAAAGTTGGTCAAAACGTCCCCAACAATTGCCAGTTGGTCAAAACGTCCCCAAGAGTTGACCAAAATGTCCTCAACAATTGGTCAATTCACTATCAGTGAAAATACAAATACGTTGCATGATACCACAAGGAAATTGGCACCTGATTTTCCATCACTGATGCTTTTTCAAAGAATCAATGATGAAAAAATGTGAGGAAATTCTTTGTGACTATCTTGCAACGTATTGGCCTGTACAGATAGGCCTGCCTGTTTGACCCCCACCCCCAATTTTTTTCTTCTCTGGCAATAACAGCCAGGTTCAGTGTCGATACGTCAATAACTGGGAAATGGATAGTGCAGATAGTTATCCGGTGCCAACAGTGTTGGCTGCGAACTGCCCCCTGTTAATCTTGCACTTGGAGAAAGTGAACGCAACAGAATTCACCGAGAAGCGGTCCACCAATGCATGTACATGTAAATGCTCACACGTGAATGGATTATTTCGTTTGTTTTGTTTTTCACAATGGATGGGAGTTTTGAATACTGAGGGCACCTTCTCTTGCGCGAGTAATACAAAACACAGTTCAAATACTTTTTAATAAACACAATTCAAAATGGAAATGTAATGACTGAACGAACATGTTTCAGGTTAAAACAAATTGACCACGTGCGTTTTTGACCTCATTTGCTAACATTGATGTTTTGTTGATATTTCGTGCTTATTTTGTTGATGTTTTTCTACTGAAATGTATTTTCGAATGATTGATGATTCCGATGGAAAAAATGAATAAAACAAACACATAAAACTTTATGTCAAGTTTTCATTTTACGTTCAGTCTCATTCGTGGATAAGCCCACCCCCATTTTTTCACATGCCTGGGCTCACTGATGGGTCGGTTCGGAAATGATATTGAATTTGATACATCATCACAGATGTACATTACGTTGAGATCCACCCGGGACGCGTGTTGAGTCACGCTGACTGCTGAACAACCCCATGTCTCGTTAGTCCTGTCTGAATGTCATCATATTTATACACAAGCTTGTGTCGCCACAAAAACTAATATCGGTATCGGTATCGGTCCGATATTGAATTGAAATATCGGATATCGGCAATGCCGATAACACCCGTATCGGCTCATCACTACTTAAGGAGCAGAGTATTGACGCTTTCTTTGTAGCTTGATCATAAACCAATGAAAGCTTATCGTCAAAAACTTAGTGTCCGAATACCGGAGCGATCCGCAGAGAGTTTTTCACCTTTTCATCTATTAAAGATGAACGTCGCAAGGGCTCCGTCACATCTGATTTACTCCAAATTAGCCACTGTTAAGGCAGAGTTATATGTGGTAAACATAATAGCCTGGAAAGGACTTTTAAAGAGGTACGAATGTCCTCAAATTCCTTTCTGTTGAGACGTTGTGCCACAGGTCTTAAAGGTGATCTGCGTAAGACAATACGTCTAAATTCGCTCTGATTGAAGAAATTGCTGTCTCAATTGTGTCCGAGTGAATAGTGAATGACAAAGATAAGGATATGACTAGGTCCTCAGCCTGCTCATCCAAATGCAGAGGAACTCTCTCTACATCTTCCCTGACTGTTTTTAAATGAACGTAGTCCAACAAATGGTAAATTTATGGAAGATGATGACAAGAAACTGCCTTTCTTCTTCCCATTGGAAAGTTGAATATGGCGTCATCTAAATGGCCGAAGGCCTGCGACACCTGACTGGTCCGAACCGGAAAAGACAGGACCTCCTCTTTTGTCCGGTTAAAGTCAGCATCCAACGACGCCAGCGGTTTCTTCCTAGTAGTCGCAGCATTCTGATTCGCTGGACAAATTCAGGGTAGTATTGATGGATTAAATCCATCGCAACCATGTGTTGTTCCAAAAGGAAAGGTAATCCTCCTCCGTATCCCTTTCACCATCCAAATGAAGCAGTTGAAATTTACAGTCAGCGGCATCTGAACTTGCAGATGACTGGACTGACCCAGCACCATCCGACAGCTCAGGTTCTGAGACTGCCGTCAACTGCTTCTGCACTTGCTGGGATGCTGCGATGAGCTGTGCAATCTGTGACAGAAAGTCCATTATGGAGGCCTGAGGAGCAGCAGTCTTCTGTTTCCTGGCTGCTCCTGGGACGGTGTGTCCGAGACAGCTCTTCTCCCCGGATGTCCCGATAAATGATGCCTCGTCTCCTTAGCTACTTCCTGATGATGAGTGGTCCCTTCTCGATGATGTAGGCTGAATATCTGAAGTCATGTAGCTAAGGTGCGGTTGTGTGTGCTTGGAAGATGCCGATGCAGAAGCCAAAACTGTAGCCGACGCCGGCTGTGAACTGAACAGAGCGTCCCGACCGTACTCCCACCAACTCCACATTAAATATTAGAAAAAGATACATAATAAATAACATTCAAAATATAAATCGAAAAATAATTTACACAAAATTAAATTTTGGAAAAATTTTGACAACAGCCCAAGTCCCCAAAGAGAACGATGAGCCCAAATGTATCCCGATAGAGCCTAAGTGTGGACAAAAAGTTAAAAAATTTATAGTAATTTATATATTTTTTATACTTACCAATGATCCAGACTTAGCTGGTGCTAACTCTAACAAAACCAGGGCCAAACACAAATTTTGCCCCCCAATCCCCAAAATTTGCATCCAAAACAAAAAGAAATCATGTCCTAAAGGACCTCCATACTACGCCTCTACTGCGCATGCGCAGTGACGCACACGTCCCTAAATTGGCGCCAATTATCATTCTTACTGGCAGTGCCTGGTCAGCGCTATGTACTCAGCGGGGAGGCAAGAGTTCCCAACTCCAGGGAGGGCCATCCTCGTCTGGGTCATTGGTAAGTATAAAAAATATATAAATTACTATAAATTTTTTAACATTTTTATACTGTACCAATGACCCAGACTTAGCTGAATAGTAAACAGGCTGGAGGGCCTAGGACATAGAGGAAAATCCAATAAGCTCAACTATATAGTAAAGAGGTAACCCCTTAAGGAGAAAAGGAGTATTAGGCTTTACATGTATCTTTCTTATTTAATATTAAATTAGAAAGATACACTACCCTTAATAATTGAGCACAATAACATTCATGTTCTCTATTAACATCCAGTATAACCCTTATACTAATTATTTTTAAAGCAAGCCAATAAATAAAGTAGTCCAGAGAATTGAGACTCTTTATAGTCATTTAAAAGTGTCCGAGTATTGGATATTAAAGCCCGTTTGACACTTGACATATACAAATGCTTCACAGCGAGCTACACTTTAAAAATAAGACATGAATGAATTTTAACATTAATATTACACTTTAAAACCATCCCGGAAGCGACTCAGAAATACTGACTTGGAGGAGGCATTCCCTTGCTTTTCACTATAAAGCAGGTGACCTAAGGGAACACCCGCCCCCCCCCCCCCTTCCCCTTGCCCTGGGTCAAATAGCCCAGAGCGAAGAGGGCAGCCGGACGGAGTCACTGCCGGAACAGAAAGCCTGCATAACTATAGTTGCAACTGTTTAGTGGACGACATTCTGAGCAACAGATAACGGACCTAAACAATGCAGGTCTCCAGAAATGGACTCAATATTCCTGAGATAAAAATTCGTAAATGTGGATGGCTGAGACCAATAAGCAGCCTTCATTAAATCTGTAATAGCAACACTATTAGCATAAGCCCAGGAAGTAGAAAGAGCTCTTACTTCATGAGCAGAAATCTTAAGCACAGACTGCTGAGAAGAAGATAAATCTTCATAAGCAGTACGGATAGTTAACTGAATCCATCTAGCAATAGAATGGACTGAAATGTCCTTTCTATTAGGCATCAAGACAGAAAGAAACGTTTCCGTCCCTTTCTGATAAACTGAGATCTCTGTTTATAGATATGTAATGCTCTAACAGGACAGAGTAAAGGCCTACGCCCGTCTGAAGACGGAAGAGCCTTAATAACAATAGGTTCCGGATATTTATTAGGAGCCTGATTCTTAGCTAAAAAACCCACATTAGTAGTGAAGGTGATAGTGTTCCCAACACTACGATAATGAGAATCATCCACTGATAGTGCATGAAGCTCACTGACTCTTCTAGCAGAAGAGAAAGCTAAGAGAAAAGCTGTCTTATAAGATAAGAATTTGAAATCTACTGTCCCAAGAGGTTCAAATGGCTTTTCCTTCAATTTAAGAAGAACCCAAGCTAAATTCCACTTAGGAATTAATCTAAGAGTTCTGGGTCTATTTATCGAAAAGTTTCTAACCAACTTCGATAAAGAGACATTAGATCCAATTTGTAAACTATCATGATGTGCATAGGTATCAGATAACATAGATCTATAACCCTTTATAGTAACAGGCTGCAGTTTGATTTCGTCAAACAAATATACTAGAAAGTTTGCAATGTCTGGTATAGAGGGATCGAATATATCTACAGAATGATCCCTACACCAACGACGAAAAACCTTCCACTTAGCCGCATAGTTTAGCGAAGAGGAGGTCCTCCTACAGTTAGAAATCGCGTCCACTGCTCGTCCTGTAAAGTGCTTGCCATGCAAGAAGGACCGCACAACGGAAAAACGTGAAGGTTGAGACCTTGCGGGTTGTGATGGAGTTGGCGCGATTTCCCCTGCGAAAGAAGATCCTCCCGTGGAGGAAGCTTCCGCGGTAGGTCCCACAACAGACACCTGAGTAGATTTATCCACGGTCTCTGTGGCGACAGAGATGCTACCAACAGAATCTTGCATTGAGATTGTTTTATCTTTAGCAATACTTGTTGAATTAACGGCGCTGGAGGATACGCATATCCTATCATTCCGTCCCAAGGGATCGACAGAGCGTCTACTGCAAATGCTCTTGGATCCGGACACGGAGACACATACGTCTGCAACTGATTGTTGAGATGTGTCGCAAATAAGTCTATCATTGGCCGTTCCCATTGGTAGCAAATCTGATTGAATACTTGTTTGTTGATAGTCCACTCCAACGGCAACAAGCGACCCTTTCATGAAAGGGAGTCTGCTAGCATATTCAGACGACCCGGTATGTGACGGACCGAAAGAAGAACGTGATGTTCTAGCGCAAACAGAAGGATTCTTTCCGTTAGATTGAACAACGGAACTGAATGAGTGCCTCCCTGATTCCGTATATACGCCACTACTGTCGTATTGTCGGATAGGATTTGGACATGAGCATCGTGAATAATGTCCATCCAGTGACGTAACGCAAGCCAAATTGACATCATTTCCTTGTTTATGTGCTTGCACAGGAATTGCGGATCCCAAAGACCCTGGCATCTCGAATCCGTTGGGATTAATGATGCACCCCAACCTGTTTGACTGGCATCCGTCATAACGGTAAAACTCGGATCCGGCAACTGCAGCGGAACTCCTTGAGTTAACCACTGAATGTTTGCCCAAGTCTGAATCTCTTGTTTCACTTGATCTGACAAGAGAACGTCTACATCGAGCGAATGAATTTTCACACTCCAATTCTGAGTCAAGAAAATTTGAAGAGGACGTGTGCGTAACCGCCCCATCGGAATGAGATCCGCGGCGGCTCCACACAGACCTATCAGTCTCATAAATTCTCTCGCCGTGACTTTGTCTGCGTGCAGACAATAGCGAGCGTAACAACTGACTAATTTTGCTCTGGTTAACAGCAGACGAACGAGATTGTTGTGCGTCTCGAAGCTCATTCCCAGATGGGTGAATGACTTGGATGGCACCAGATCCGACTTCTCCTCGTTTACTATAAAACCGAGACGTCGGAGCAATAGAAGAAGATTCTGAACATCGTTCTGAAGCGTTAACTCGTTGCCGTACCTCTGAAGAATTCGTCCATGTAGGCCGACGTTACCGCAGACGAATGAGCTTGGAAGTAGATCATTACCGAGTTCATTACCCGAGTGAAAGCCCAGGGTGTTAGATTCAATCCGAAGCACATCGCCCGGAATTGATACACCACTCCTAGGAGTGCGAAGCGTAGATACTTTCGGAATGTCGGATGTACCATGACGTGAAAGTACGCATCTTTGAGATCTATGCTCATTGCATAATCGTTCACCCGAATACTCGCTCTGACCGATCGAATCGTCTCCATATAAAACTTCGGAGCGACGATCAGCTTGTTTATCCAGCTCAAATCTATGACTGGACGGAACGAGCCGTCTGGTTTCGGAACCAGAAACAGATGGCTGTAGAAACCCGGAGATTCCTGGTTTTCTACGACCTCTACCGCGTTCTTCATTAAAAGAGACTGCACCTCTGATAACAGAGCGTCTCTTTTCTGCGGATTTGACGGAAGATGAGTCCACTTTGGACTTCGAGTTAATGGAGGCTTTCGTTTGAAGGATATCTTTAGACCTTCCGAAGTCACTCCTCTCACCCAAGGGTCGTCCGTAATCGACACCCATTCTTGTGAAAAGCTCGACAACCTTCCGCCAACCGGAACGCGATAGAGGTTTAAGCCATCACCTCCTGGACCTGCGAGGCCTGCGGTAGGAGAAACCACGTCTTCCACGACCCGCACCTCGCCCCGTCGACCTCGGGGCGTCCGACCGATTGTCCCGGCTTGAAGGACGTCCCGAACGAGAGTCGCTATCCTGACGGTCTCTCGAATAAGACCAAGAGGACGCACCGGAACCTCTATAGGAACCTCTCTTGGGCGCATTAGACCCAGAAGTACCTGTCTTATTCGTGTCTGCTGTATCCGACTTCTTAGGAGCAGATTTGAACAACAGAGAATCCTTAGCTTTCTTTGTAATTTGATCATAAATAGCGGAAAGCTTGCCGTCAAAGAGAAGTTCTCCTGAGACCGAAGCGACTCTAAGAGAGTTCTTCACCTTAGAATCCACTAGTGTGGATGTAGCTAGGGCTGCGTCACGCCTAACCAACTCCAGATTTGCCACTGAAAGGGCGGAGTTACACGTGGAATAAGCTACTGCCCTTGAAAGAAGTCTTAAAGAGGATTGTATATCCTGAAACTCTTTCCCCTGAAGGCGCAGTGATAACGCCTTAGTAAGGTGATCTGCGTAAGATAAGGCATCTAAATTGGCTCTGTTAGACGCAATAGCTGTTTCCAACACCGCGGTTGGAATAGAAGCTGACGACGGTAATGATAGCTCTAAGTCTTCCGCCTCGTCGTCCATACGCAGAGGAACTCTCGGTATACCCTGTCCTGCCGTATCAAATTTATTCCTTGCATTAATGAAAGGCAGGTTGAGAGTATTAGCGGACAAGAAACCTGCTTTCCCCGTCCTGGAAGCAAGTTAAAATATAGCGTCGTTCAATAATTCAAATGTTCTTGCAACATTATTGGACTGCGACGGAAACTCGGGAGCGATGTCCCTGAACCGCTCAAAAAATTCAGAGTCCAATGACGCTATAATTCTCTTGTCCGGAAGCGCAGCAGTCTGGCCCGACGGAACAACTTGAGGGAGAAAGTGCCGGATGAAGTCCACGGCAGCTTTATGTTGTTCCGAAAGGGATAGCTCCAAGTCATCCGTATTCCTTTCACCATCCGGTCGGACCTCATGATGTTCCCGGTCGTCCGCCCCCGATGCTTCGGCGGAGCGTACCGACCCAGCGCCGTCGGATAATTCTCGATCCGACACCGTTTCTGTCGGCTGCTGGGATGCTGCGATAAGCTGTGCTATCTGCACAAGAATGTCCGGCGTCGAGACCTGCGGAGGTGCAGTCTTTCGCTGCTGCGCCGAGGGCAGCTCCGCATCAGATGGCTCCCGCATACTTTTCCTATGTGAACGTCCGGAGTCCATCGGTCTCGAATCCCTGGCTGCCGGATGGTGTGACCTGGTCGCCGAAGAATCCTTGATCGGCGAAGCTGGTAATATATCGGCGGTCACGCAGCCAAGGTGCGGTCGTGTGCGCTGACGAGAAGAGGAAGCCTTAACAGTCTCTGCAGACTGCTTATACAACGGAGCGTCCCGAGCGACGGACGTATGCTCCGCTAAAGACACATTTTGTACCACAACATCTGGTCCCAGATGTTGTTGTACGAGAGAGGGGCCTCTCTCGCTCGCGGCCCAGCTGGACCTGGACGAGCTAGGAACTGGACTCAAAGGCTTCCTCCGTTCTCGCTTACTATCCGCCGTCACTGGGTGTGCATCTATTATGTTTATAGTGCTCGCATCACCCAAAATTTCCTCTTGGACCGCATCGGATGAACCCGGCTGCCGAACCATTCGGTGAATGGACGCTACGCCGGGCGAGCTAGCGGACGACATTTGTCTAATCTCCATGAGCACTTTTGCCGCTAGCTCTGAATTCATTTGTGACGACGGACGCACACTTGTAGAAGATAACATGGAAACATCACCCTGTTCTGGTTCCTCTGAAATAGAAACTGAGAGAGTAGAGTGACCTTGCGGAGAAAGAGCCGGCATCGCTCTTTCTCCAGAAACAACATATCGTGACACACGTTTCCAATGTTTCTCATCCCAATATTCACATATAGGACAGGGATTAATGTGAGAACACTGACTACAATTAATACAATGATCATGAAAGTCAGAGGAAGATTTCTTCCTATTACAATTTGAACAACGTCCCTTCATTGTGAAAGAACAACAATAAGTCCTAGTTACTCGCAAAAACCCCTGACACAAAGATACATAATAACATGATCCATTAATAAATGAAAAAACAATTGCAAAACAAAATAATTTTGAAAAAATATTTTTTCAGCGAAGCCCAAGTTGCTGAAAAGTAACGTTGAGCCCCGATGGATCCGATGGCAAAGTGTGGTCAAAAATTTTAAATTTATATTAAATAATTAACGAGACACTTACGGATAATATAAATGTATCTTATAGTGAGATAAACTACAGCAAAGGCAAACAGACCCCCTCAAAAAAGGCTGTTGCCAATGAAAACAAACAGTGTAAAAACACCAGAAAACATGACTCCAGGCACTGAAAAAACTGGCCCGGAATCAGTCATCAATTACACTCTATCTGATGCAAAACAGAGACTCCCAGGGGAGAATCTGCAGAACATCAGATGGAAGATGCAGAACACAAACGTTATACACCCATGGGTGAAAACGTAACTATGGGGAAAATAACAGAAAACATTCTGTAACCAAGCAACTCTCCCAGGAAATTTTAGAAATGAAATTTCTCAAAAATATGCCAAAAGCATGGGAGAATTGCAGGGGGGGACTTTAGAAGGCTAGGGGAGAGGAAACACTGAATAAGCAGTGCAACAATTAGCAAGAATGACAACAAGAGGCCCATGCCTCGAAAATAGGCAACTTAACATAATTTCATCAAAAAATTTTAAGTACAGCCCTGATTATTTTTTGTCACTTCTTTTTCCTCTCCTCCTTCTATCCTCCTTAGAATCACATTTTCTCCAAAAATTACGTGTGTGGCATCCTTTAAACTGAGATTTACAAGCACAAAGATCAGTGAGATGTTGACTGATGAAGGGCCAAACAGAGAATAAGAATGATAATTGGCACCAATTTCGGGACGTCTGCGTCACTGCGCATGCGCAGTAGAGGCGTAGTATGGAGGTCCTTTAGGACATGATTTCTTTTTGTTTTGGATGCAAATTTTGGGGATTGGGGGGCAAAATTTGTGTTTGGCCCTGGTTTTGTTAGAGTTAGCACCAGCTAAGTCTGGGTCATTGGTACAGTATAAAAATATTATTTTACTATCGAAAAAATTAATTGCTACACTACCGGAATATTTAATTATCTTACAACAGTCCTACCATGATAATAAATAGGAAACTACATATATTAATAGAGCATTGTCAATGTAAACAACGTCAGAAGAAAAACAAGACTCCAGGCATAATAAAAAAGGCCCGAAGTCAGTAACAGATTTTGAACTATCCGTTGTAAAGCAAGATCTTCATCAGAAGAAAAAATAATACATCGGATGCATGACCAAAAATGCCTAAACACCCCTTGGGTGAGGACGTAACCATGGGGATGTACAGAATAATCATTCTGTGTAACACGTCAAACTCCCAAGAAATTTATAAAAAAATTTCAATAAAACAAGCCAAAAAGCATGGGAGTTTAACTGGGGAGCTTCAAGAAAGGATAGGGAAGGAACACTTAACAAACAGTGGAAAAATCATTAGCAAGAATGATGACGTCAGGCCCATGTCCTGAAAATGGGGAACATGAAATAATTTTTATAAAAATTATAAAGTTACAGCCCTGAACGTTTCAAACCACCGTTTCTTCCTTCCATCATCCAGTTGTGTTCTTGGATCCACCAAATTCACCAATGATTTGTGTCTGGCATCATTAAAACTGAGATTTAAAAGCACAGATGTCAGTTTGTTGTTATCTGACTGAGGGCCAAACAAAGAATGATGTTTGACCCAATTCCGGTCTCTTCCTGACGTCTGCACATGTGCAGAGAGTAACTGTATGGAGGGCCAGATAGGACTTGTAATTTTCGGTTTTGCATGCAAATTTTGGGGCTTGGGGGGTGGAGGGCGGGAGGGGGGAATTTGTATTTGGCCCTAGATATTTTTGAGTTAGCACCAGATAGTCTGGGCCATTGGGTTATAGTAGAAAAGTTAAAAAATTTATAGTAATTTATATATTTTTTATACTTACCAATGACCCAGACATAGCTGGTGCTAACTCTTAAAATATAGGGCCAAACACAAATTTTGCCCCCCAATCCCCAAAATTTGCATCTAAAACCAAAGAAAACATGTCCTGAATGGCCCTCCACACTTCACCTCTACTGCGCATGCGCAGTGTCAAGGACGTTCTGAAATTGGCGCCATTAATCATTCTTATAACCAGTGCCTGGTAAGCGCTATGTACTCAGCGGGGAGGTATGAGTTCCCAACTCCTGGGAGGGCCATCCCTGTCTGGGTCACTGGCAAGTATAAAAAATATATAAATTACTATAAATTTTTTAACATTTTTATACTGTACCAATGACCCAGACATAGCTGAATAGTAAAAAGGCTGGAGGGCCTAGGACATAGAGCAAGTTGGAATACGCTCAATTATATAAAATAGAGTCATCCCCTCTAGGGAAAAAGAAGTATTAGGCCTTACATGTATCTTTCTTATTTATGATAAATTAGAAAGATACAACACCTTCCAAAATTGAGCATCATACATCCATGTACTCTATTAATATCTAGTATAATCCTTATACTAATAATTTTTAAAGTAAGCCAATAAATAAAGTAAGTCTAGACAATAAAGACTCTTTATACTCCTTAAAAGTGTCTGAGGATTGTATAATAACGTCCGTTTGACACATGCTATATTCAAAAGCTATACTTTAAAAACTAAGACCTGAATGAATTTTTAAAACATAAACTTCTCACTAAAAAGCCATCCCAATAACAGCTCAGAATTACTAACTCCGGAGGAGGTATCCCCTTGTTTTCATAGTAAAACAGGTGACCCAAGGGAACACCCTCTCCCCCCCCCCCCTCCCCCTTTTTCTTGCCCTGGGGCAAATAGCCCAGAGCGAAGAGGGCAGCAGAACGGAGTCACTGCCGAAACAGACAGCCTACCTAGCTATAGTAGCAACTGTTAAGTGAATGACATTCTGAGCAGTAGATAATAGACCTAACAATAGAGGCCTCCAGAAATGGACTCGATATTTCTGAGATAAAAATTCATGAATGTGGATGGCTGAGCGCAATGAGCAGCCTTCAAAAATCTATAATAGCGACACTATTAATGTAAGCCCAAGATGTAGAAGAACTCTTACTTCATGAGCCGAAATCTCAAGCACAACTGCTGAGTCAATGATATACCATAAGCAGTATCGATAGTTAATTGAATCCATTAGCAATAGAATGGAGCGTAACGTCCTTCTATTAGGCATCAAAGACAGAAGAAGCTTACGCCCGTAGTAATAACAGATATCTGTTTATAAATTCGTAAACTCTAACCGGACAGAGTAAAGGCCTATGCCCGTACGAAGACGGAAGGACCTTAATAACAATAGGTTCCGGATATTAATTAGGAGCCTGACTCTTATGCAAAAATCCAACCTAAATAGTAAAGGAAGTAGTGATTCCGAAACTACGAAAGTGAGAATCATCCACCGATAGTGCATGAAGCTCACTGACTCTTCAGTAAAAGAGAAGCCAACAGAATTACTGTCTAAAAGGTCAGAATTTGAAAACTACTGTTTCCAGAGGCTCAAATGATTACTTAGCTAAATAAGAACCGAAGTTAAATTCCGTATAGAAATTTAATCTAATGATTCTAAGTCTATTTATCGAAAAGTTACTAACTGACTTAGATAAAGAGACATAAGACTCAATTGTAAACTATCATAGAGTGCATAGGTATGAGATAACATAAACCTATAACCTTAATAGTAACAGGCTGCAGTAGATCTTGTCAAACAAGTATACTAGAAAGTTGCAATGACTAGTATGGAGGGATCAACAATATCAACATAGTGATCCCTACACCAACGACGGAAGAGCCTCCACTTTAGCTGCATAGTATAGCGAAGAAGAGGTTCTCCTACAGTAAGAAATCGCGTCCAAAGCTCGTCCAGTACAATGCTTACAATGCAATAAGGACCACACAACGGAATATGTGAAGGTTGAGACCTTGAGGGTTGTGATGAAGATGACACGATTTTCCCCAGCGAAAGAAGATCCTCTCATGGAGGAAGTTTTCGCGTTAAGTCCCACAGTAGACATCTGAGTAAATTTACCCACGGTCTCCATGAAGACAGAGATGCTATCAACAGAAATGTATTGTGGTTGTTTATCTTAGCTATACTTGCTGAAACAACAGCGCAAGAGGATACGCATATCCTATCATTCCGTCCTATTAGATCAATAGAGCGTTAACAACATAAGCTCAGAGATCCGGACATGTAAACACATACGTCTGCAATTGATTAGCAAGTTGTGTCGTAAATAAATTATCATTGGGCGCTCCCATTGATAGCAAATCTGATTGAATACTTGTTTGTTGAGAGTCCATTCTGACGGCAACTAGTGACCCATAAGTGAAAGGGAGTCTGGTAATACAATCAGACGACCTGGAATATGATGGACCGAAGCAGAACTTGGTGAACTATAACAAACAGAAGGATTCTTTCCATTAAATTGAATAACGGAAACGAATGAGTGCCTCCCTGGTTCCGGAGATACGCAACTACTGTCGTATTATCGGACAGGATTTGGACATGCGTTTCTGAATAATGTTCATCCAATGACATAAAGCAAGCCTAAAAAAACATTATTCCGTGGAAGATAAGTGCTTGCCTAGAGACTGCAGAACCCAAAGACCCTGGCACTTCGAATCCGTTGGGATCAATATTGTATCCCAACCTGTTTGACTGGCAACCATCATAATTATAAAACTCGGATCCGGCAACTGCAGTGGCACTCTCTGAGTCAACCACCGAATGTTTGCTCCAGTCTGAATCTCTTGCTACACTAGATAGACAAGAGAACGTGTAAATCGAGCAATTCATGGATTGCTGAAAAGTTTCCGTCGAAGAGAAGCTTCTCCGAGACCGAAGCGACTCTGAGAGAGTTCTTCACCTTACTATCCACGCGCGTGGATGTAGCTAGGGCTGCGTCACGTCTAACCAACTCCAGGTGGCCACTGAAGGGCGGAGTTATATGTGGAAAAACTACTGCCCTCAAAAGAAATCACATTGAGGATCATATCCCAGAATTCTTTCTCTTGAAGACGTAATGATAACACCTCAGTAAGGTGGATTACGTATGATAAAGCATCTAAGTTAAGTCTATTAGACATCATTGTCGTTACCAACATTGTGGTTGAAAAAGACATAGACGGCGAAAAAGATAATTTCCAGCCTTTAACCACGCCGTCTAGACGCATATGAACTCTCGGTATGCCCCGTTCTGCCAAAATAAATTATTCCTAGAAATGATAAAAGGCAGAATTGAGCATTGCGGACAAGAAACTAAACTATCATGCTTGGTAGCAGGCTTATATATATATAGCGTCGATAAATAATACACATGTTCTAATGACATTATTGGACTGTGTCGGTAAGTCAGGGACAATGTCCCTGAACCGATCCAAAATTCCGTGTCCAATGACGCTATAAGTCTCTTATCCAACATCGCAGCAATGTAGTCCGAAGGAACAACCACTGGAAGATAATGCCGGAAGAAATGTATGGCAGCTTCCGATGTTCCGAAAGGGAAAATTCGAAATCGTCCGAATCCCTTTCGCCATCCTGTGGGACCCTATAAAGCGTTCGGTCGTCCGAACCTGATGCAACAGCGGAGCGCACCGACCCAGCGCCGTCGGGTAATTCCTGATCCGACCGAGAAACTTGGATAGCACATTCGTCACTGAGGCCTGTGGAGAAGCGGTCTTATGATGCATTGCCGCTGGAAGCTCTGTGATCGTTACCCCGTGCATACTTCTATTATGCGAGCGAACGGAGTGTATAGGCCTCATGTCCCTTGGCTACCGGATGGCGTGACCTGTTCGCCGTGGAATCACTGAATGACGAATGGTCGGATACTCGAGGTCACATAGCCAATGTGCGGTCGTGTGCGCTGCTGTGAGGATGAGGAAGCATTATCGACAGTCTCTCGGACTGTCAATATAATGGAGCGTCCCGAGCGGCGGACATATGCTCCGAATGCGAAATATCTGAACCACAACATGCGGTCCCCTATGTTGTTGTACGAGAGAGGGACCTCTCTCGCTCACAGCCCGGACGGACCTGGACGAGCCAGGAACCGGACTAACAGGCTTCCTCCGATCTGTCCTCAATCAGTCGTCACTGGGTGAGTACTAAAGTTATTATAGTGCTCGCATCACCCAAATCTCCTTCCTAGACCGCAACGGACGAACCCGGCTGCCGAACCATTCGATGAATGTACGCTACACCGGGTGAGCTAGCGAATGTCACTCCGTCGATCCTACAAGGGACCTCTTAGGCGATAAACATATTCCATGAGCACTTATTGCCGCTAGCTCTTCATTAACTATGACGACAGAGGCACACTTTGAAAGACATCTCCGTAACTTTGCGAACAAGAAACCAGAAATGCTTGGTAATAGCAAGCATATAATAATATATATAGCGTCGTTCAATAATTCGAAAGTTTGTGTGACATTATTGGACTATGTCGGAACTGAGGGATGATGTCCCTGAACCGAATCAAAAATTTCTAAGTCCACCGACGCTATCAGTTTCTTATCCGGCATCGCAGCATTCTGGTCCGACGAAAGAACCTGTATAAGATAAAGTCAGATGACTTACACAACAGCATATGTTGTTCCCAAAGGGAAAGCTCGAATCCTCCGAATCCCTTTCGGTATCCTGTCGGACCGGATGAAATTCTCGGAATTCCGTACCTGCTTCGGCAGAGCGTCCCGACCCAGCATCGTCGGATAATACATTATGCGGCAGATTCAGTTGTTGCTGGGATGCTGCGATAAGCTGTGCTATTTGGGATAGCACGTCCGTCCCCGAGGCCTGTGCAGTAGTGGTCTTACGATGCATTGCCACCGGAAGCTCCGTGTACGTTGACTCCCGCACACTTTCTTATGCGAACGTCCGGAGTCTGCAGGCCTCGTGTCCCTGGCTACCGGATGGTGTGACCTGGTCGCCGACGATTCTCTGATTGGCGAACCTGACTGGATATCCGAGGTCACGTAGCCAAGAGCGGTCGTGTGCGCTACCATGAGAATGAGGAAGCCTTATTGACAGTCTCTCCGGACTGACTATATGTATATACGGACGAACCCGGCTGCCGAACCATTCGATGAATGGACGCTACACCGGGCGAGCTAGCGGACGTCAAACCTACTAGGGTCCTCTTAGGCAATTGGCGTATTTACATGAGCACTTTTCCGCTAGCCCTTCATTAATTGTGACGACGGAGGCACACTTTTGGAAGACATCACGGATACATCACCCTAATCTTGATCGTCTGAAATAGAAATTGATAAAGTAGAGTGACCCTGTGGGGAAAGGACCGGAATGTCCAATTCCCCACTAACATACCGTGACACACGCTTCCCATGTTGTCATCGAAATCATCACATACAGAACAGGAGTTAGTGTGAGTACACTGACTACATATAGAATGATTATAAAAGTCAGAGGAAGATTTCCTCTTATTACAATTGACCAAAATCTTTTCAATGTGAATAGAAAACAAAGTTCTAGTACTCGCACCAACCCCTGACAATCAAAATACATAATAATATGATCCATTAACATAGAAAAAATAATTGAAATCAAAATATTTTGAAAAAATATTTTTTCAAAACAGCCCAAGTTTCTGAAAAGTAACGTTGAGCCCCAATGGATCCAAAGCCTAAGTGTGGACAAAAATTTTAAAAATATTTTAAACAATTTATGCAACACTTACGAAAAATAATAATGTATCTAGTTATGATTAAATTAACATCAAGATATTATTTTCAAGAAATCCCCCCTCACACAGAGGGCTGTAAATGTAACAATAAGTGTAAAAACACTAAAATAAGACTCCAGGCACCCAGGCCCGAAATCAGTTACCAATAATACACCATCTGATGCAAAACAGAGACTTCCAGGGAAGAAACTGCAGAACATCAGATGGTAGATGCAGAACACAATGCCTAACCACCTATAGGTGAAGACGTAAACATGGGGAAAAGAACAGAATTCATTCTGTTATTCAGCTAAAACTCCCAAGAAATTTTAGTAATAAAATTACAGAAAATACGCCAAAAGCATGGGAGAATAGCAAGAGGGGACTTAAAGGAAAGGGAGAGAGGAAAACACTGAACAATCAGTGTAACTTGATAACAAGAATGACAACAAAATGGCTGCTGCCTCGAAAATAGGTAACTTAACATAATTTCATTAAAAAATTTTAAGTTACAGCCCTGATAATTTTCTGTCACACATTTTTCCTCTCCTCCTTCTATATCCTCCTTAGAATCACCATTTCTCTAATATTTATGTGTCTGGCATCATTTAAACTGAGATTTACAAGCACAAAGATCAGTCAGATGTTAACTGATGAAGGGCCAAACTAAGAATGATTAATGGCGCCAATTTCGGAACGTCCTTGACACTGCGCATGCGCAAAAGAGGTGAAGTGTGAAGGGCCATTCAGGACATGTTTTCTTTGGTTTTAGATGCAAATTTTGGGGATTGGGGGCAAAATTTGTGTTTGGCCCTATATTTTAAGAGTTAGCACCAGCTATGTCTGGGTCATTGGTACAGTATAAAAATATATGAATATGTGTCAATACTGAAAAATCAACACTGTGTTATTATTTTTCATGCTAGGTAAATACCATGATGTTTGATGAAGTGAAAGCTGTTTTGCTGTGACTACAGTCACAGCGTAACAGCTTTCTCACCATCAAACATCACTGATGGGAGGAGTTACTGTATTGATTAATCATATGCCATTTTGAGGGGGCCGATTAAGTTGTGGCGCTATTTTACTGACCTTCCAGAAGTCTAGTTGTACAGAAAGTGGTAGGCTAGTTTATAAATAGAATATTGCTGAACACTGTGTTTTGTTGCTTAAGTGTTGCTCCTTGGTAATGCTGATATTTTAGTCCTTTTCAACTGAGTGTTTCATAACAACATATCAACACAACAAAAGAGACTCCAACAAAAAAGCTTCATACCCTGTGCTCCTCACATCAGCCTTGTCACTAGAATCCTTAATACTTGGAACCAACAACTGCTGATTTTGATTAAGCAAGAATGGGAGCAGCTCAAAGGGTAATGTTTCCAAGTAAATTTTTTTGTTTAGGAATAATACAACACTTTGCACTCACTTTCTTTTTCTTGACTTGATCTCTGAGAATCTCTTCCAACTCAGCCTGAAAAACACAGTATAATTATAACTAACACATTTTGAAAATGTTAAATTTTAAGTAATTTGTGTATTTTTTATACTTACCAGTGGCCCAGACTAGCTGGTGGTAACTTAATTTAGTTCAGGGCCAAACACAAATTTTGCCCCCCAATCCCCAAAATTTGCATACAAAACCAAAAAAATCAAGTCCTATCTGGTCCTCCATACTTTTGTTATCTGCGCATGCACAGTATCCAGGAAGGTACCAAAATTGGTGCCATCCATCATTCTTTCTACAATGCCTGCTAAATGTTTTATCTGCGGGGAGGTATGAGTGCCCACTCATGGGAGGGCCATCTCCGTCTGGGCCATTGGTAAGTATAAAAAATATACAAATTACTTAAAATTTATCATATTTTTATACCACAACCAATGGCCCAGACTAGATGAATTGTAAAAAGGCTGGAGGACCTAGGACTTAAAGGAAAATCCAATCTCTCAATTACTTTAATAAAGGATAGCTCCTACAGGAGAATAGCAGAAGACATAGGAATTACATATGTCCTTCTCTTTCACCAGAAAAGAGAATGGCAAAACACCAACAATGTAATTGAGAATTACATAATTCTCCATTTAATGCCAGCATAACCCGTTATGCTAATTCAGTGAAGGAAACCAATATATGAGGTTAGACCAGAGAATGAGACACTTTATACTCATTTAAAAGTGTCCGAGGATTGTATATTAACGCTCGTATGACACATAACATATACAAATGCTTCACAGTGAGCTCCACTTTAAAAACAGAACATAAATGAGTCATAGTTATTGCTTCACACTGAGCTACAGATTAAAACCACCCATCACCGACCCTGGACTATTGTCTCTGGAGGAGTTATTCCCTTGCTTTTCACTATAAAACAGATAAAGTAACGGAAAAAACGCTCCCCCCACTTCCCTTGTTCTGAGGATAAATTTCTCAGAACGAAGAGGGCAGCAGAACGGCATTAGTGCTCGAGCATACTGCCGAAACACCTTGTAGATGTAATATTAATGGATGACATTCTGAGCAACAGAAAGAGGACCCAAATATCTAAGGACAATGGAGATGGACTCTAAGTTTCTAACGTAAAACTTGGTAAATGAAGAGGGCTGTGTCCAGTATGCAGCCTTCATAAGATCAGTAATGGCTATACTGTTAGAATAAGCCAAAGAAGTGGACAGTGCTCTAACCTCGTGCGCTGAAATTTTGTTGACAGAATGTTGATCCGAAGATAGACTTTCATAGGCAATATGTATTGCCAACTGAATCCATCTAGCAAGAGAATGACCAGATATATCTTTTCTGTTAGGAATCAGAGAAAGAAAGAATCTTTTTCTTACCTTTCTAATAAAATCTGATTGACGTTTATAAATGCGGATTGCTCTAACTGGACACAGCAAAGGTCTACGGTTATCCGAGGACGGTAAAGCCTTAATGACAATAGGCTTCGGCCACTTATCCAGAATCTGATTCTTAGCCAAGAATCTCACTTCCGTAGTGAGGGTAACAGTATTACCCACACTACGGTAATGGGAATCATCAACAGATAATGCATGAAGTTCACTCACTCTTCTGGCAGATGCAAAGGCTAAGAGAAAAGCCATTTTATAGGCCATGAATTTGAACTCCACATCGTCTAATGGCTCAAAAGGAGCTTCTTGAAGCTTCAAGAGAACCCAAGCAAAATTCCATTTAGGAATTAATCTGAGGTTTCTAGGTCCATTAATAGAGAAATTTCTAACTAGCTTGGATAAATAAGTATCTGATCCAATAGCCAAGTTATCATGATGAGCATAAGTGTCTGATAACATAGACCGATAGCCTTTAATAGTGACGGGCTGCAGTTTGAGGACGTCAAACAGGTAGACCAGGAAATTGGCAATCTCTGGAATGGACGGATCATAGATGTCTACAGACTGAACCAAACACCAACAGAAGAAAACCCTCCACTTCGCTGCATAATTCAATGAAGAGAAGGTCCTCCTACAGTTAGAAGTTGCGTCCACTGCTCGTCCTGTAAATGTTTTTCGTGCAAGAAGGACCGCACAACGGAAATACTTGAATGTTGAGACCTTCCAGGTTGTGATGCAGTGCGCATGACTTCCCCTGATATAGAAGATCCCTTCAAGGAGGAAGCTTCTGGTGAATGTCCCGTAACAGACACCTGAGAAGATTGATTCAAGGTTTCTGTGATGACTGAGGTGCTACTAGCAGGATTTTGCAATGAGACTGTTTGATCGTTAACAGAATCTGCTGAATCATCGGAGCAGGGGGATATGCATATCCTATCATTCCGTCCCATGAGATCGATAGAGCATCTACTGCATACGCTCGATGATCTGGACATGGTGATACAAACGTTGGTAACTGATTGTTTAGGTGTGTCGCAAAAAGATCTATTATGGGACGATCCCACTGGTAGCAGATCTGACTGAATATTCACTTGTTGAGAGTCCACTCTGATGGTAACAGGCAACCTTTCCGAGAGAGCGAGTCTGCTAGTACGTTTAGACGACCCGGTATATGACGGACTGAGAGATGAACATGATGATTCAGAACAAATAGGAGAATTCGCATAACGGAATCGAATGAGTACCACCTTGGTTCCTGAGATAAGCTACTACTGTCGAGTTGTCCAACAGAATTTGAACATGGACGTTCGCTATTTGATGAATCCAACGTTGTAGTGCTAGCCAGATGGACATCATCTCCTTGATGTTTATGTGCTTCTCTAGCAACCGAGAGACCCAAAGACCCTGACACTTCAAGTCTGCGGCAGGGGTCAGCCGAGTGGGCGACTTGGGCGAAGAAGTCGCCTTGTCATTCTTCAAGTTGCCTTGGCTTACATTGGGGGCGAAATTCAAGTCGCCCTCCCAAACTTCCTTGGGAGACATGGCAGTTTACTGTATTTTCTTATGTTTTATTTTTTAAAAACACCCCCTTCCGCATTCGCAAAAAAAAAGCAACTAGCACAAAATGGCTATTTAAAAACAAAGTGCCAGGCAAAACAACGAATCACACAAGGCACGCATCGAGTTAATTAGAATTTATTAAAGTTAACCACCGTTTCAAAACAAACAAAGATGTATTGGAGACAGTTCGTCCATATCGAAATTGCTTGCGGTTACGCTCTGTTCCACTGAAAAATTGGTTGCATTGAAATTCGCCCCGCAATTTGCATTGAATGTTTTTCTTTGAAAACTTGTGAAGTTGTGCTGGAAGGGGGTTAAATGTAATAAGGCTACAATAGAAATCACAGGTATTTGGATATATAAGAATGGCAGACCTTCAAAGCACCAATCGCACGTGTCAGTGTAAGATGGTTGGCAGAAATTGTCAGTTTTCTGAACAGAGTATTATTACCCAGTGTGGAAGGGAAGGGAGACAACTGAAATATTTTGTCATTTACCTGAGAAATAAATTAACTCAAATTGTTAATAACGCTTAATTTACGAAGGATATCGAAATCTTTTTTAACTACACTTTTCAATTCAGTTAGGGCATTCAGAAACCATGAATGACCCAGCTTCTTATAATGAACTTGAAATTTATTTTAAACACTTTAAATATTTTTTTAAAAAGAATATACCTTCTATTACAGAGAAGAACACTCTCACAATGGGTCATACTAAATTTCAAATCCACTGCGTTGAGGCAAATACAAAATCAACTGCATGGTAACCTTATACTCATCACTGTTAGGAAAAGAGTTGGGGGTATTCAGAAACCATGAACGACATAGTTTTTTGTGGGGTGGGGTGGGAGGAGGGATTTTAACCTACATTCTGTTATATACCATCTGAATTAGTTTTGTGTGTGTATGTATGTTTGTATAACTTTTATTTATTTTTTTCTCCACAATTGTGTCCTGTATGTTCATTTATTTTGTCACGATGTCATATACGTTTTATGTTTTTTTTCAGATTTCTCCTTCATGTCCACTGACTTCTCCCTCCTGGATCCTGACTTCTCCCTAAAGTCTCTGGAGGGAGAAGTCACTTCTCCCTAAAATCAGCTGCCAGGCTGACCCCTGGTCTGCGGTACTTAGGGACGTGCCCAGCCCATCTGACTCGCATCCGTCACAATCGTGAAAGCGGGATCCGGCAGTTGAAGCGGAACTCCCTGAGGCAACCACTGGAGATCCGCCCAAATCTGAACCGTTTGTTTTACTAGGTCTATTAAAACAATCCTGGTTTCGAGCGAATGTGTCTTCAGACTCCAGTTCTGAGTAAAGAATATCTGGAGGGAACGCGTGCGCAGACAGCCCATCAGAATAAGATCCGCCCATCGCTCTGAACTGCCCCATCAGTCACATAGACTCCCCCGCTGTTACTGCGGGAGAGTTTTGGCAAAACAACCGACTAATTTTGCTCTGGGTAACGGCAGACGAACCAGATTGTTGTGAGTCTCGAAGCTCATTCCCAAGTGAATGAACGACTTGGACAGAGCTAGATCTGACTTTTTAGCTCACCTGAGCGAAGCTCAAGGGGAGCTTAACTAATCACTTTCTGTCCGTCGTCCGTCGTCCGGCGTCCGTCGTCCGTCGTCCGTCGTCGTCCGTCCGGCGTTAACTTTACATTATCGACTTCTCCTCCTAAACCACTAGCCCAATTTTATTCAAATGTTGGCTAAATGTTTATTACCTAATGCCAATTCAGATTTGTTCAAATGAAGTTGCCCCTCCTCCTGGGTGGTGCCACACCCCCAAGGGGCACCAAAATCTTTGTAAATCTTCTTCTCATGAACCAGCAGTAGCAGAGACTTGATATTTGGTGTGCAGCTTCCTTTTGAGGTGTAGACTCAGATTTGTTCAAGAGAAGTTTGTGGGGCTATACTTGACGTTGTTATGAGAGGGGCAAAATTTTTTGCCCCGCCCAAAATTTCTATTTTCCAAACCGAGAGGCTGATTTGAACCAAATTTTATGTGAGGGCTTATTGGGTCATGAGTACTTGATTTATGCAAAAAAAAATTTTCCCGCAGCCCCGTGGGAACCGCAGGAGCTAAAAATAGAAAAAATTTAAAACGCCCATATCTCCAAAACTGCACGGCACTGAGAATTTTTATTTGGTGTGCAGCTTCCTTAGGACCAACAGAAAGGATTGGTAAAAAAAAATTGCCATCGGTTTTATCATAGGGTACAGTTTCGGGACTTTGAAAAAGTGCTGAGTCAGCACTTTTTAACACTGTAGGCAATGGGAAAAACATTAAAAAATCTTCTTCTCCAGATCCAGCAGGCAGAATCTTTTGATATTTGGTATGCAACATTGTAGGGTGGATCTGATTCAAGTTTGTTCAAATCGGCCCCCTGGGTTCATATTTGGGCTCAGTATAGGAGCCCGATTTCGAACTTAGTGCATTTCAGGCAAATTTCTTAAAAAATCTTCTTCTCCAGATCCAGCAGGCAGAATCTTTTGATATTTGGTATGCAACATTGTGGGGTGGATCTGATTCAAGTTTGTTCAAATCGGCCCCCTGGGTTTATATTTGGGTTCAGTATAGGAGCCCAAATTTGAACTTACTGCATTTCAGGCAAATTTCTTTGAAAATCTTCTTCTCCAGATCCAGCAGGCAGAATCTTTTGATATTTGGTATGCAACATTGTAGGGTGGATCTGATTCAAGTTTGTTCAAATCGGCTCCCTAGATTCATATTTGGGCTCACTATAGGAGCTCGAATTCGAATTTAGTGCATTTCAGGCAAATTTCTTCAAAAATCTTCTTCTCCAGATCCAGCAGGCAGAATCTTTTGATATTTGGTATGCAATGTTGCAGGGTAGATCTGATTCAAGTTTGTTCAAATCGGCCCCCTGGATACATATTTGGGCTTACTATAGAAGCCCGAATTCGAACTTAGTGCATTTCAGGCAAATTTCTTAAAAAATCTTCTTCTCCAGATCCAGCAGGCAGAATCTTTTCATATTTGGTAAGCAACATTGTGGGGTGGATCTGATTCAAGATTGTTCAAATCGTCCCCTGGGTTAATATTTGGGCTCAGTATAGGAGCCCGATTTCGAACTTAGTGCATTTCAGGCAAATTTCTTAAAAAATCTTCTTCTCCAGATCCAGCAGGCAGAATCTTTTGATATTTGGTATGCAACATTGTAGGGTGGATCTGATTCAAGTTTGTTCAAATCGGCCCCCTGGGTTCATATTTGGGCTCAGTATAGGAGCCCGATTTCGAACTTAGTGCATTTAGGCAAATTTCTTAAAAAATCTTCTTCTCCAGATCCAGCAGGCAGAATCTTTTGATATTTGGTATGCAACATTGTGGGGTGGATCTGATTCAAGTTTGTTCAAATCGGCTTCCTAGATTCATATTTGGGCTCACTATAGAAGCTCGAATTTGAACTTAGTGCATTTCATGCAAATTTCTTAAAAAATCTTCTTCTCCAGATCCAGCAGGCAGAATCTTTTCATATTTGGTAAGCAACATTGTGGGGTGGATCTGATTCAAGTTTGTTCAAATCGGCCCCCTGGGTTTATATTTGGGCTCAGTATAGGAGCCCAAATTTGAACTTAGTGCATTTCAAGCAAATTTATTAAAAAATCTTCTTCTCCAGATCCAGCAGGCAGAATCTTTTGATATTTGGTATGCAACATTGTGGGGTGGATCTGATTCAAGTTTGTTCAAATCGGCTTCCTAGATTCATATTTGGGCTCACTATAGAAGCTCGAATTCGAACTTAGTGCATTTCAGGCAAATTTCTTAAAAAATCATCTTCTCCAGATCCAGCAGGCAGAATCTTT
Source organism: Pictodentalium vernedei (assembly GCA_031216915.1). Lineage (NCBI taxonomy): Eukaryota > Metazoa > Mollusca > Scaphopoda > Dentaliida > Dentaliidae > Pictodentalium > Pictodentalium vernedei. The sequence goes on from CM062290.1 coordinate 189,948,859, forward strand.
TGATATTTGGTATGCAACATTGCGGGGTGGATCTGATTCAAGTTTGTTCAAATCAGCCCCCTGGATTCATATTTGGGCTCACTATAGAAGCTCGAATTCAAACTTAGTGCATTTCGGGCAAATTTCTTCAAAAATCTTCTTCTCCAGATCCAGCAGGCAGAATCTTTTGATATTTGGTATGCAACATTGCGGGGTGGATCTGATTCAAGTTTGTTCAAATCGGCCCCCTGGATTCATATTTGGGCTTAATATAGAAGCCCGAATTCGCACTTAGTGCATTTCAGGCAAATTTCTTCAAAAATCTTCTTCTCCAGATCCAGCAGGCAGAATCTTTTGATATTTGGTATGCAACATTGCGGGGTGGATCTGATTCAAGTTTGTTCAAATCGGCCCCCTGGATTCATATTTGGGCTTAATATAGAAGTCTGAATTCGCACTTAGTGCATTTCGGGCAAATTTATTAAAAAATCTTCTTCTCCAGATCCAGCAGGCAGAATCTTTTGATATTTGGTATGCAACATTGTGGGGTGGATCTGATTCAAGTTTGTTCAAATCGGCTTCCTAGTTTCATATTTGGGCTCACTATAGAAGCTCGAATTCGAACTTAGTGCATTTCAGGCAAATTTCTTAAAAAATCTTCTTCTCCAGATCCAGCTTCAGAATCTTTTCATATTTGGTAAGCAACATTGTGGGGTGGATCTGATTCAAGTTTGTTCAAATCGGCCCCTGGGTTTATATTTGGGCTCCGTATAGGAGCCCAAATTTTAACTTAGTGCGTTTCAGGCATATTTCTTAAAAAATCTTCTTCTCCAGATCCAGCAGGCAGAATCTTTTGATATTTGGTATGCAACATTGTAGGGTGGATCTGATTGTGATTCATGAACGTATTTATTTGTAAAGTTGATAGAATCTTAGACAAAATTTGCAGAAAAGATCTACTATAGAAGGGGTGGTATCCAGGGTGAACCGTTTACCCAAATCTAGCAGTACTAATGCATTATTCACACAAATCTTCGTTCAAATTTTATGACCCCTCATTGGAACACACGCATTCAGCTCATTCCAACAAAGGTCATATGCCATGTTTTCGAGACAAAGGAATAAAAATTTTAGTTATTCATGAAATTTTTAGGCAACTGTTGTCTGTTATTCACATTGCTTCATGAAATTTCAGTACTTTTAGAAGTTACCTCAGTAATCAAGGGTTAATTCCCCTTAATTAAATGTCGCCTCTAAAAAACAACCACTTTGCATATCTTACCTTTTTACCAGCATAACTGCCAAAACTTGTCAGCATTCTTCGCAAAAATCGCTATTCAAATTTTAATTTTTGTCTCTTAAACATACATGTACTTATCACTTGTAAATACCCCATTGGAATGAGCTTTTTGAGCTCATTCCAATGAGAGGTCGCACACCATGCTTTTTGAGTCAAAAAAGCAATTTTTTTAGTTATTCCAGAATTTCGTACGTAAAACACAGCTTTATGACTTCACATTAAAATGAGCTCTCTAAGCTTGTTCCAATCAACATTCACGCACTATGTCTTTCACACAAAAAATAAAATTTTCCATTTATTCAGGAATTTTGTTTGCAAGAACACTCTTACCCCCCCCCCCCCCCCCCCCCCCCCACAAACACACACACACAAACACACACACACACACACACACACAAACACAGACACACACATCTAAAAGTTCGTCAGCAAAAAAACAGTTACTTCAATTTTTAAATGCATTATAGGAACAACTTGCCTAATCAAATTTAAATACTTTTGCATCATTCTGTATCTAGAACAAACCATTTACCATATCTTTACGCAAAATTCTCCAGCATCATTCACAAAAAAACACCATTATTTATATATTCACATTTCTGTCTCAAAAATATACCTGATCTTCCCATACCCCTATTGGAATAAGCTGTTTGAGCTTGTTCCAATGATGATAAAAAAAAATAAAATTTGTGAAAATTTTTGTTTTCTTGCATGCAAATATATACATGTAGCACATGGAAGATATCCACAGTTGGGGAGAGATGTCCAAGGCTATCTCTTCACATTCCTTGTTTGTGCTTCATGCTAAACCAGTTTGTCTGCAGAGATAAATTTGCTTTATTAAAAATCATTGGAGATTGGCCACACACCAATGATTTTAAATAAAACTAATTTTAGGTAACAAATGTTGAACTTCAAACAAAATCTATCACTCAACCAGTTAATGTTGATGAGGCATGACATGGTGAAGGTGACCTAAAATACTTCTTAGAGTCACTTTGTCAGGTGAGCGATTAAGGCCACGTGGGGCCTCTTGTTCTCATTTACTATGAAACCGAGACGTCGGAACAATTGAAGCAGACTCTGAACATCGTTCTGAAGAATAATTCTGTTGCCGTATCTCTGAAGAATGTTGTCCAAGTAAGCCGATGTTACCACAGACGAATGAGCTCGGAAGTATGACATTACCAAGTTCCTTATTCGAGTGAAAGCCCAAGGAGCTAGGTTCAGACCGAAGCACATTGCTCTGAACTGATAAACATCTGCTTGCACGGCAAAACGCAGGTACTTTGTGAATTCCGGATGTACCAGGACATGAAAGTAGGCATCCTTTAGATCAATGCTTGTCGCATAGTCATCCACTCGAATGCTCGCTCTTATGACCGAATGGTTTTCAACTTGTTTATCCAACTCAAGTCTATTACCGTTCAGAACAAGCTGTCTGGCTTCGTTACGAGGAACAGGTGACTGTAAAAACCTTGAGAATTTTGATTCTCGATGACCTCTATTGCTTCCTTTAATAAGAGAGCCTGTACCTCCGCTAGGAGAGACTCTCTTTTGAAAGGATCTGCCGGAAGATTTGTCCAACGCAGCCATCTTGTAAGTGGGGGTTTTGCTTGGAATGATAGCCGTAGGCCTTCCGAGACTACACTTCTCACCCACTGATCTTCCGTAACTTCTATCCTGTTTCTCGAGAAGTTTGTTAACCTTCCACCAACTGGCAAGCAATAGAGGTCTTGTCAATCACCTGTACTGTACGACTTACGAGGCTTACGGGAGGAGAAACTACGTCCTCCCTGCGAAGAACCTCGTCCCGTTGTCTTAGGGGCCCCTGACTTATAGTCTTGATCAGATCTGCACCCCTTTCCCGAGTCGCTATACTGACGACCTCCAGAGTAAGAATAAGAGGGTTTCTTGTACCCACGCAAGGAGTTCCCTTTAGCTGATTTTGAAGTGGAAAGCCCTCGCTTACCCCGATCTGCTGAAGTTGAGACGCCAACTTCAGTAGGGGTGCACTGGAAGCTTTCTTTGTAGCCTGTCCACAGACTAACGAAAGCTTCTCGTCAAATAGAGTATGTGCGGAGACCGGAGCGACTCGGAGAGAGCTTTTCACCTTGTCATCTATAAGTGATGATGAAGCAAGGGCAGCATCACATCTGATGAACTCCAAATTTGCCACTGTCAGGGCGGAGTTGTACGTGGCATACATGACTGCCCTGGAAAGAACTCTAAGTGAGGAACAAACGTCCTCAAATTCCTTCCCATTAAGATGTTGCACCATGGCTCTGGTGAGGTGATCTGCATCCAGATTCCCTCAATTGGATGAAATAGCACCTTCCTTCACTTCCGAGCGTATATTGAATGATGCAAGTAGGGACATATTTTCATCCCCGGCCTGCTCATCTAAACGCAGAGGAGTTCTCTGGACATCTTCTCCAAACGTTTTAAATGAACATGGTCCAAGGAAAGAAACCCCCTTTCCTCTCAGCACTAGATAGGTTGAATATGGCGTCGTTAACATGTCTGAAGACCTCCGACACCTGTTGAGACTGTTTCGGGAAAGAAAGAACATCCTCTTTCCTCTGCACGAAATCTGCGTCCAGAGACGACAGCGGTTTCTCTCCAGTAGTCGCAGCTTGCTGATCAGATGGAACAAAGTCAGGATAGTATTGATAAATAAAATTCATTGCTACCATATGCTGTTCTGAAAGGAAGGGTAATCCTCTTCCTTGTCCCTTTCACCATCCGACTGATTCAGCTGTGTTGTTCAGTCCATCGCATATGTGTGTGCAGATGTCTGAACTGACGCAGCACTGCCCAGCAGCTCACCACCGGAGACTGCTCTTGCACTTGCTGGGATGCTGCGATTTGCTGTGCAATCTGATCTGCAACAGCAAATTCGTTACCGAGGCTTGAGGAGCAGTGGTCTTCTGCTCTTTTGCCACTTGCTGCTCCTGGGATGAAGATCTGGGGGTAGATCTTTTCTCCACACATCCCAATGAATGAGGCCTCAGATTGCTAGCTACCAGATGGTCCGACTTCACAGGTGAAGACTGGCTCCATCTTCACGCAGCTGGCTGGATATCTGAAGTCGGGTAGCTAGCATGCAGTCGTGTGTGCTTTGCTAACGTAGCGGAGGAAGCCTTGACTGTAGCCAACCCCGGCTGCAGTCTAGACGGAGCATCCCGGGCGGAGGGTGTGGACGTATGCTCCAGCTTAAGCAAGTTTCTCAAAACAACATTTGGCCCCAAATGTTGCTGGGTTAGAGAAGGCTCTCCCTCTCGCGGTCTATCAGACCTCGCTGAGCTTGCCAAAGAGAAACTTGACGACTTCCTCCCTATTTCTGTCATCGCTGGGTGAGCTTTAGATTTTGAGGTGCTCGCTCTATCCAAATCTACACTTCCTTCTTCCTTCGACAGCAATGGACTTACCCGGTGTCACCGCTTCACTGGTCGAGCTAGCTGCTTGCAGGGATTAACAACACTAACTAGAGGCCTTATCCCTTGCTCAATATTCATGAGCAGCTAGCTGTGTTTGCTCATTAGAGCACGACGATGGTAGCACACTTTGAATGGGTGTCACAATACCATCACCATGCTCTTGTTCCTCTGAAAAAGAAACTGAAAAACTTGAATTATCTTGTGGTGAGAGCTCCGGCATAGGAACCTCACCGCCAATGACGTACCGCAACACCCATCTCCAACGTCTGTCATCCCAATGTACACATGTAGGACAAGAATCCGTAGGCGTGCATCGACTACAGGCAAGGCAACAAGCATGTAAATCCGAGGAAGACTTCCTCCCCTTGCATTTACAGCAGTAAGCTTTCATAATTACAATCAAAATAAAAAGTTGATAGCACTCCTACAAACTCCACAATAACATATATGATAAAGGTACATGAATAATAGCAAGCAAAATCAAATTCGAAAAAATTATAAAAAAAATTTTGAAAAAAATTTGAGAAAATGCCTAAGTTCCCCAAGGAAACATCATGAGCCCAAGGGCATCCCGATTGAGCCTAAGTGTGGACAAAATCCAAATTTTTTGAGCTACACTACCGAAATCATAATCAATGTATCCTACAGTAATATAATATTAAATACTACATATATTTGAGGACGTTGCCAATGTAAACAACGTCAAAGGAAAAAACTGGAAACAAGACATCAGGCACACAAAAAGACCCAAAGTCAGTAACCAATTTAAATGCTACCAGATGCAAAGCTAGATCTTCATACAAAGAAAAAACGATGCATCGGATAGAAGATGCAAGACCAAAACAACCTAACACCCCTAGGGTGAGGACGTAACCATGGGAATAAACAGAATAAACATTCTGTAAAACACGTGAAATTCCCAAGAAATTTAATAAACAAGAGGCCCTAGGGGGCCTGAGGCACTCACCTGACATGGTAGCCTAAATATCAACCCAGAGAACTGATTTTAACAAGTTGCATCTGCTCCTCCTAAGAAAAGCTTATACCAAATATCGAAAGATTCTGACCAGTGGATCTAAAAAAAAGAGAAGATTTTTAAAGAATATTCCTCATATCGAATTAAGTTATAATTCGGGCTACCACAGTGAGTCCAAATATGAACCCAGGGACTTGGCTTGAACAAACTTGAATCTCACCCCCCTAAGCATGCTGCATACCCAATATCAAAAGATTCTGCCTGCTGGATCTGGAGAAGAAGATTTTCAAAGAAATTTGCCTGAAATGCACTAAGTTCAAATTTGGGCTCCTATACTGAGCCTAAATATGAACCCAGGGGGCCGATTTGAACAAACTTGAATCAGATCCACCCCACAATGTTGCATACCAAATATCAAAAGATTCTGCCTGCTGGATCTGGAGAAGAAGATTTTTTAAGAAATTTGCCTGAAATGCACTAAGTTCGAATTCGGGCTTCTATAGTGAGCCCAAATATGAATCCAGGGGGCCGATTTGAACAAACTTGCATCAGATCCACCCCACAATGTTACATACCAAATATCAAAAGATTCTGCCTGCTGGATCTGGAGAAGATTTTTAAAGAAATTTGCCTGCAATGCACTAAGTTCGAATTCAAGCTTCTATAGTGAGCCCAAATAAGAATCCAGGGGGCCGATTTGAACAAACTTGAATCAGATCCACCCCACAATGTTGCATACCAAATATCAAAAGATTCTGCCTGCTGGATCTGGAGAAGAAGATTTTTTAAGAAATTTGCCTGAAATGCACTAAGTTCAAATTCAGGCTCCTAAACTGAGCCCAAATATAAACCCAAGGGGCCTATTTGAACAAACTTGAATCAGATCCACCCTACAATGTTGCATACCAAATATCAAAAGATTCTGCCTGCTGGATCTGGAGAAGATGATTTTTTAATATTTTTCCCATTGCCTACAGTGTTAAAAAGTGCTGACTCAGCACTTTTTCAAAGTCCCGAAACTGTACCCTATGATACAACCGATGGCAATATTTTTTTACCAATCCTTTCTGTTGGTCCTAAGGAAGCTTCACACCAAATAAAAATTCTCAGTGCAGGACAGTTTTGGAGATATGGGCGTTTTAATTTTTTTCTATTTTTAGCTCCTGCGCTTCCCACGGGGCTACAGGAAAAAAAAATCAGCATAAATTAGGTACTTAGGACCCAATAAGCCCTCACATAAAATTTGATTCAAATCAGCCTCTCGGTTCGGAAAATAGAAATTTTGGGTGGGGCCAAAAATTTTGCCCCTCCCATAACGATGCCAAATATAGCCCATCAAACTTCTCTTGAACAAATCTGAGTCTACACCTTAAAAGGAAGATGCATACCTTATATCAAATCTCTGCTACTGCTGGTTGATGAGAAGAGGATTTTCAAAGATTTTGGTGCCCCTTGGGGGCATGGCACCACCCAGGAGGAGGGGCAACTTCATTTGAACAAATCTGAATTGGCATTAGGTAATAAATATTTACCCAACAATTGAATAAAATTGGGCTAGTGGTTTTGAACAAGAAGTCGATAATGTAAAGTTAACGCCGGATGACGACAGATGCCGGACGACGGACAGAATGCAATCAGTAAAGTCCCACTGAGCTTTGCTCAGGTGAGCTAAAAATTTCAATAAAAAAATGCTTAGAAGTTTAACAGGAGGGCTTCATGGAAGGATAGGGAAGGAACACTTAACTGGTTGAGTGCTAGAAGCCATTATCATGGCTCTGTTGAAAAGTGCTGAAAGCCACTTGAATGGCTTTGCACTGTATACATCAGCTTGATGTTCGCTCAGCAGTAGAAGAAAAAAATCTTATATAAAATTGTTTGGTTGCAATTTATTGGAAAGTGCTATTGGCACTCTTCAATAACTTGTAACCAAACAATTATTTATGAACAAAATCTTGCAAAACTAAGGCTACTCCTGCTGGTGGCATGAACAAAAACAAACATGTTTCAAATCACCTTTAAAAAATAATTTAGCACTCAACCAGTTAACAAACAGTGGAATAATCATTAGCAAGAATGATGATGAGGTCAGGCATATGTCCCGAAAATGGGAAAACTGAAGTAACTTTTATAATTCTTATAAGTTACAGCCCTGAACGTTTGAAACCACCATTGTTCACTTCCATCATCCATTTACAGCCTTGGATCCACGAATTCTTTCATTGATTTGTGTCTAGCATCCTCAAAAAAGGAGATTTTAAAGCACAGATGTCAGATCATTGTTACTGACTTTAGGGCCAAACAAAGAAATGGTTGGCGTCAATTTCGGTACCTTCCTGGATACTGTGCATGCGCAGATAACAAAAGTATGGAGGACCAGATATTCGGGTAGCTAGGTACACCCCCTATTGGACCCCCCCCAGGACCAAACAAGACCGTTTTTTTTCATGTACATGGACATCGCGAGAGTAGAATTTCAGATGTTAACAAGAAATCATCCTGGCCGGATATGACATAATACAAGACGGCACCCATGAGGGTGAGTACATTTTGCGATTTTACACCATCACTGATTTTTGTCGATTACGGAAAAACTATATGAGATAATGAACAGGAATTAATTCATTCATATTTCTGATACCATTACCCGTATAATATCAATCAAGTAAGTGAAAATCCAAGATGTCCGCCAAAATATGCCTCGAAATAGATGGAAGTCAAGCTTTTCGACACTTTTTCCGCAAAAAACTTATACAATCATGATAAAAAATTAGAAACCTGTAAACTTTTATTAGATGTTAAATTGATCACAAATTATTCTCTGATAATACCCAGCGTGGACGTGCACCATCGAAAGATGATGTGGAAGACAAGATGGCCACCAGTACGACCACCCGTTTTCAGTTATCCCACTTATGAACTGGACAAGTTTACACTAACTCAAGTTGCACGATGGTTGCAGAAAAAATGTTTGATACAGGGCACAGGAATCAACTGTATAGTATTTTGGACACTTTTTCTGCATATGTTAAACCAATCAAATAAGTGAATATCCAAGATGGCCGCCAGAAAAATGCCTCGAAATAGAAGAAAATCAAGTTTTTCGACACTTTTTCGCAAAAAAACTTATAGAATCATGATAAAAAATAAAAAACCTGTAAACTTTTAGATGTTAATTGATTGCAAATTATTCTACGATAATATCATGTACCATAATGAACATGCACCATCGAAAGCCGATGTGGAAAACAAGATGGCCACCAGGGCAAACACCTGTTTCCAATTATCCCTCTTTTCGGATTTCTTTGGAATCCTCGGTTTCTATCTGTTTTGTCTGTAAATGACCCTATTCTGACTATATTAGCTGCCTACCTAGTCTCAGCTGTCTCTGTCCCAGACTCTGACCTCAACCAAGTCTTCTAATCACCAATCAGATTGCTTCATTTCCCATAATATGTTCATATCCATACAGAGTAATCTCCCCTGTGTATTACGAAGTCCTATATGATTCCCAAGGCCAAGCGGCAATCGAGCAAGAACAGATATTGCCCGAATGGCTCGAATCTTATCCAGCGAATAAGCTATCGAGTAGCGAATGGAACAGGCATTGCTTGAATGGCTCGAAACTAATCAAGAAAATAAGACAGAGTATTTACTCGAACAAGTGACTCCTCTTACGACTCTTATCCTCATCTGGGTATTGGAGGAACCTATGACATGGTGATGTAGTACTGGAGGATACCTTTTGGGGATACCTTTTGATGATACCTTTTAGAGGATACTTATCAGAAGCTATCTATCTGAAGACAGTTATGGTTCCTAGTAGTCCGGGAGCCATGGGGATTTTTTGTCAGACCTGGTTTTGTCGGTTAAAGTTTTTTTCTTTACAGTTTCCATTAGTCCAGGGTTACCTCTTGAAGATTGCATGTTAAACAATTATGTACATGAAGACTATAACATAGAAAAAAGCTAAAAGGTTACAAACCCACCTCCATCTACACACACATGGACTGTACTACATTAGCCAGTCTTCTTAATAATCTAAAATATTTAACCACCATTATAGACTTAATCATTTTGTAAAATTAATGAGCTTTCAATCCTTTTAAAAATGGACCTTCATAAGGTAAGGCATTGGTATTGATCACTGTTCATGGGCATCACAACATTAAATGTAATAATGTCCGAGTATATCCAAGTAGGATGTCAAGAATCCAAAATCTTCATTTAAGCCAATCTGTATATTGTTGAATGTATGGTTGTAAAGCTGCTCAGGAGTATGCCTTTTCCTTTGATTTAAAAGGCCACCATGCAATAATAACACAAATAGTGTGGTGTTCATGTCCCAAGCATCCCCCCTCAAATGAAAGTGTCAATGACACTATAGCTCAACTTGTCAAGACATGTACATGTATAGTATGTGACACAGCAATGACAAACATCTAGGTAATGACCTGATAACAAAGGTACATATAAAGTATTGTAACGGCCTGTACATAAATACTGACCGTAGCCTATAACAAATGTATAGGTAAAGTATTGTAAAGGTGGGTGACAGCCAGATGCTAAACTAGAAAAGAAATCTTTGAGTCCCAGAGTGGGTCTGACTGAACCCCAAAATATTTGTTCTCATAGCCCAGTGATAACAAAGGCACCCCAAAACATACTCATTCCTGTCCCAAGGTGAAAACAAAGATACCCAAGAAGTTTCGTGAAGATCAGTTCATAAATACGAGCTGTATAGAAGTTGTGACAAAAAACTGATTGGACCTAATTTCGGTACAAAATGGCCACTGGCAGCCATCTTGAATTTTGGACCGCATTCAGAAACATTCCTTCTCGTCCCAAGGTGATAACAAAGGTACCCAAGAAGTTTCGTGAAGATTGGTTGATAAATACAGCCTCTAACCCGAGCCGTATTGACATGTGCACTTACAGTGTATAAGTAGCACTAAATAAATCAAAATTCATCTAATTTGCATAATTTCTGCACGAGAAAAAAACCTGTACTGTATGTGATGTATTCCATTTTACTAAACATTCATACAAAAAATTATTCAAATCAGAACTTTCATACAGAAGTTCTGTACAAAAGACTGATGGCACTAATTTTGGTACAAAATGGCTGCTGGTGGCCATGTTGAATTTCGGACCACACCCAAAAATGCCCGTTCTCATCCCATGGTGATAACAAAGGTACCCAAGACATTTCGTAAAGATCGGTTCATAAATACGTCCTCTAGCCTGAGCCGTATAGAAGTTGTGTACAAAAAACTGATTAGACCTAATTTCGGTACAAAATGGCCACTGGCAGCCATCTTGAATTTCGGACAGCACTCAGAAACACTCATTCTCATCCCAAGGTGACAGCAGAGGTACCCAAGACGTTTCGTGAAGATTGGTTGATAAATACAGCCTCTAGCCCAAGCCGTATTGACATGTGTACTTACTGTGTGTAAGTAGCACTGAAAAAATCAAAGTTCATCTAATTTGCATAATTTCTGCACAAGAAAAAAACCTGTATTATATGTGATGTATCCCATGGTACTAAACATTCGCTCAAAAAAGTATTCAAATCGGAGCTTTCATGTGGAAGTTCTGCGCAAAAATCTGATTGCCTCTAACTTTGAACAAAATGGCTGCCAGCGGGCATCTTGAATTTTGGACCGCACACAAAAACACTTGTTCTCGTCCCACGGTGATACCAAAGGTACCCAAGAAGATTCGTAAAGATCGGTTCATAAATGCGGCCTCTAGCTCAAGCCGTATTGGCATTTGCACTGACAGTGCTGAAAGTAACACTAAATACACCAAAGTTAGTCTAATTTGCATAATTTACGTACGAGAAAAAACCCCGTATTATATGTGATGTATCCCATGGTACTAAACATTCATACAAAAAATTATGCGATGGATATGTCCAGTTGCTGGCAGTACATGTGTCATTTTGACTGTTCTTTGTAGGATAATTACACCAGGTTTTGTGCACCCTGCACAAATAGCCCCTGGTCAATCTGGTTTGGCTTAAATCTTGTCTTTTGACTATTTTATCGACTCCTAGGGGTTTTTCATTAGCATTCTCCAAATTTGTTATCTTTTTCACCCGAGAGGTACTTAGAGGATAGGCACTTGTGTTACTTTGGTAAGATTCAAAGAAATAAGTATATTGCAAGACTCAAACAGAGACAACATTTAAAGATCTTCAAATGAAAGCTATTTCCTCACATCTTGCAAAATTTCTATTAAAGTTTATTTAAAAGAACATCAATTTGTCATCAAAGAAGATGATTCTAGCATCAATATCAATATGAATGTCTCGTATACAACTCACCACATCATTGACATATTCCAGATTGGTCATGTTGTTAAAAATATCCTGACTCATTTCAAATGACCCATAGATCTGAAATTATACAAGCATCATAGTATTCAAATTAGGTAAACTGTTTGATCGTCTCAAGACAATAGTTTGGCTGATTTTATCACCCTCTACCTAACATAATAACCACAGGGCTTAATTGGTAGAGAGCTGGAAGCCCATATTTGGGCTTTATTCTGAAGTAAATCAGTGCAAGGAAATTATGTTGGGATTTGCCTTGTTAAAATTTGTGGGAGAGTGCCTCTGGATACTCTCCCATAAATTGTAACAAAGCAAATACATGAGAACAAATTTTGAAGGCCAAAAATAATAAAAATTCTACTATTTAAAGATGTTTGTTTAGTGCGAATCCAAATGGTATTATTGCATTGTTTGAAAGTTAATTTACAAAAATCTGAATCTCGATTCTTCCCAAATTTTTAGCCATATCAATCCAGTGTTATCCACAAAACTTGCCCTTTAGGCTTAAAAAAGTTAAAAACACTGTATACCTGTAATATATATATGTAAGAGGTTTCATCAATTTATGTCATGTGGTGAAGAAGTTATGGTCTGGACAAGATATGTCACTAAGACAGTGTTAGCATTTGATGGATAAATGTGACCTTGCCCTTGGGGTATAAAATGTAATTTTGGCATGCGACAGAGTGTCTTCTGATGATACTTATATGTAAGAAGTTTCATCAAATTGTGTCAAGTACTTAAGAAATTATGGTTCAGTCAAACAAAATATTGAGGAAAGAGGACGGCGGACATCTCAGTATCAGAAAAGCTTGGCTGACTTTGTTAGAGTGAAGCAAAAAATTTACCCTACTGTGTCACATGCGATACATAATTTGTCTTCAATATTTTTCATATAACTCCAGATGGGCAGGATGTTCCTCATTGTCTTTTTCATGTACATGTGTGTCAAATGAGCTGTTGGGTTCCTTTGTTTTTATTGTTATATTTTCAGTTCACTTGTGATATGCAGAACAGTTTTGTGCCATCCCAGATGAGCCAGAATGGCTATCAGCCATGTTCAAAGACTGTCCTGAAACCAAAGGCTGTCCTGAAACCCCCAGTGGCCAGAGAAGATGTGTTTTGTTTATTTTTTTATATAAACAAATGTTATCAATTTCTCCCTACTGATGATCATAACAGATCTCACAGCATGATCACAGACTGATGTGCACTTGAAGGTGTAGACACAATCTTGGATTATAACTATATGTATACCCTTCTTGTTCCTAAAATGAATTGTTAGTTCATGTTGTAACACTGCACCTGACCTTTCTGAAATGATCTGTAGTCATTGGTTCATTTGAACAATTTAGAATGTTCTCTTCGATACAAAAATGAAAACTTTGTTCAACCAAAAAATTCCACCCAATTTTTGGTTACCCATCTCCTTGTGGGACTTGGTGAAGTTATTGTTTTTTTAAATCTCAATCTCTGGAAAGTAAATTTTTGTGATAATGGACAAAGTATTGCTATTTATGATAAGAAATCATAAAGAAACAAATATTCTCAAATACAGATGAAAACTGGCTTTATAATCCATAATGAGGAAAATATGTGTAAACAGGTCTTCAATAAGACCCCCTAGCCCCATCCCAACTTATGAAGGAAAAATTCCCCCCCCCCCTCACCCCCCCAAAAAATTATTATTGACTGAAACTAGAATTTAGCCAAGTACACTATCATCACAAAAGTGGACAAAATTTGGACTGAATCTCGACTGGGTCATGATCTGATAACAATTCAGTTTGCTTTACTACTCAGAACACTGTAGAACCTCACCTGTTGAAAACGAAATGCAAAAACGGCATCTCAGACTGCTTATCTGCAAGCTCAATTGTTTTGTATATCAGGGAGAATTTGACTGTTTCAAAAGGTAATGGGGTTGTCAGGGACGCAAAACTGAAAATTTAAGATAACCCCATAAAGGTTATTCAAAAAAAATATGCATAACCCTTTTGAGCCAAGATAACCCCAATCCCATAGCATTCTCTTTTGTCAATTTTAACTAACAGAATGCTGAATTATTTTTGATCGTCAAAATTTGCTCACTTGTCTTTGACTTGTTACAATTTATGAGAGAGTATCTAGATGCACGTTCCAATAAATTGTGACAATGCAAATCCACACAACTTAAGATAATATGAAGCACATCTATAGAATATAAAGCCTTTAAGCTGCTGTACCAGCACTAAAGACAAAATATCAGCTTCCAGCACTCTATCAGTTAATGAACACAAAATAAATGATCTATCTTTAGTACTATTCAGTTAATCTATCTTCTGCAAGTACATTGTGATGTCTGCACCACCTACCCCTTCAACTTTCACTGATCAAGTAAAGCCATGGTTAGTTCAGTTTAGAATTATTCTAGGTTATCAGAACAAAATGAGATGAAGTTATTAATTATTAATTATATCTTTGTGGGGAAATGGCGTAATTATCCATGTCTCAGATAGTAGAACATTCAATGACTAGGGTTATTTACAGAACCACCTATAACAAAATGCCCCATTAGTCAACATTTTAGTCTTAATAACACCAGACTATTGCCAGGTTGCTATAGCGATCTGGCAAAATGAGGCAATAAACTGGCATTTCAATAGATGAGGAAGAAACTTCTGCTTCATGGTGGACCTATTTTAAATTGTATTGAGAAGTGGATATCAATGCAATCATTGTCGCTTGTTGATGACGATAATGTTACAACTTAGATTTCAGCAGCATTACAAGCGCTGAATTCACCTAACCTAATCACTGGCATGCGTTGAAGAAAAATACTTTGATGTACAACTTCAAAGATGCCGTTAATTCATGCAAGTGTTCTGTCCCTCACCCAAGTCGCCCACACTTTTTAATTGATATAAAAATAATGCCATAGCTCCATATTCTATGATATTTTTGTACTGGTTTGAGTGCGAGCTGGCAAAGACAGGTTTTGAAGGTGAGGAAACTGTTCGTCACAAAATTTGACCTGGGAGTTTTTAATTAATTGCACCGGGCGAATGGCAGCACACTTCAAACATTTTACAAATTCACGAAACTTCTGTTTTAACATCATTGGGTACTTTTTCCACTGTTCGGACAGAGGACTAGGAGGCACACACTTCCCAGGTATTCTAATTTTTTTACTGAATGGTTAAAGTATAATATGCACAACGTTTTAAAAAACTATAAATACGAAAAAGGGAACAGCTACGTTCATGACTTTGACAAGGAAACTTCATCAAACACCTTGCCAAACGAGTCATTAAACGAAAGGATTATCAACTTACATGTAATAGTCTCTTATCACCTAATTTACTGAGACAATTATGTTTTCAACAGAAAAGCCGGCTAGTTGATTTTGAATCGATTACTCCCATCGACTAGTCGACTTTGAAAAATAGGTACTCATTTCAACACTAGTTGAAACTCTAATTTGAACCAGGTGATTTTAGAGGAGCAAGAAAAGGTGATCCTAGAAAATTTTGGATTACCTTTGGAGGAACTTAATACAGGGTTATCCAGCTTGCATATCCCTGGGTTGTGCAAATTAACTGTAAAACTGTACATACCGTCTCCACTCTAGTCATGACTTGTTGCAACTCTGACTTGGTTTCATCTGTAACTCTCTGTGCAAGAGATCTTGCATTCTTGTCAATGACTGCTTGTGCTGGAGCATCTCCTCGGTCCAAAATGGAAATACTCCCAACATAATTGGTGCGTGGATTAGACATCTTAACTTAACAAATCTGTAAAAAATTAAATTTGACATCAATGAATTTCAAAAATAATTTTCGTGTTATACCTCAAATGTTATTTAACCTCTGCACATTGATGTCAAAATATTAAAATTTGAAGCTGCAAGTTTTTCCCACAATACAACTAGAAATTTAACCAATTCAATCTTTTTTGATGGGGCTCAGTGAGCAAAATGGTTGTTTAATAATTAACAGTATTGTTAAATGTGAATGAGTTTTGTTTCTACTACTATTAACACTTTTTATATGCTAAATGTCCTTCCATGTCTGTAGGAAATAGTTTTATCTGGGTTTTTATGGCTAATTAGCATTGTACTGAGTGATAGTGAGAAAAAAATATCACAACAATTTATAAAAAATATCCCACTATTTATTTATTTTTTTTATTGGAGTTTAAGCTCACATATTTCTGCACAATGACTAATCATGACCACAACATGGATATAAAGTCAAGTCCAGCCAATCATTTGAATCTTACCAGTAAAACAGAGCTTGTTTACCACAGCAAACAAGCACTGCTTCACATCCCAAGGTTCCCATTGGCACTCTATTCGAGATCATTGTAAAATTTTCCTAATAGTCAAACATATATTTCTAAGGTACATGGTTATATCCAAATAAGAAAAATATATTCATGTATTTAATAAAACATAAAAACACAGCTCTCTCAAGAGCTTTTAAAATGTTTGGAATACTTCACCACCCTTTCAAACTTTAAAATACATCCCCATTTGAAATTATAAAGATGAGAATTACTAATATGTATACAATACAAAGACACATTAATTCTTTAAGAAAATGCTATTATTTTTGGCCCCTATCAAAACACCTGTGGGTGGATTTTCAGAGGACAAAACATTTTTTCAATATCTGTGATTAGGCCTAAAAAAAATAGAAAATCTGTTTCTCAGGCCCCCCACATGGTCCTTTTGGCTGTCACATGCTCTCTTTTTATAACCAATTTAAACTTAAAAATTAAAATTAATTGGTTTATGTCTGATATTTTACCCAAGTTAAAAAAATTGAGGCATTTGTCCCTTGAGTGCAAGAAGGCTTTGCAATGCTTTAGCATTGCAAAGCCTTCTTGCACTCAAGGGATGAAATACACCACCACCCATGCTATTCTGTAGATTATGAAGCCTAAAACTTGAACCAAGAACATGAATTTTTGATGGCAAAGAAGTAATTACTGAAATAAAAAATAAAATAAAAAATAAACTAAAAAAACACTTGCCTGCATGCAATTTCACAAATAATGGCCTGAGAAACAGAAGATCTACTTTGTGTGGCCTTAAACACATTCTGCTCTTCTGTATTAGTTTGATTAGACTATTCTCTCACATGACATTTTCTGTTGTCATTCAGATTTAGTGAAAATCCATCATTTTC
The DNA here is from genome assembly GCA_031216915.1 of Pictodentalium vernedei. Taxonomy (NCBI): domain Eukaryota; kingdom Metazoa; phylum Mollusca; class Scaphopoda; order Dentaliida; family Dentaliidae; genus Pictodentalium; species Pictodentalium vernedei. Next base: position 189,966,062 of record CM062290.1, read on the forward strand.
ATCTTTAGACACTGGTAACACTGGTATAATAAAATGACTTACAAATCTTGAAGTTTCAAATTTCAAAAGTTTGTTGATAATTTATATCTTGTTAATTTTGCAATTGCAGACTGTAATACAACCTTACAGACTACATTTTGGGGGACATTGGATTTACAAGCCATGTGTTGAAAGTGTTTTCCACATATGATGATATCATCTGTCCTCAGAATGATTTCAGATTTCACATCTTCGATTTATGACATTTGGAGTTGTGGACGATACTTTCTGAAAGATGAATATTTCCCTGTTTTTAAAGATGGGCAATATACCAAAAAACTGAACTGATACCCACATCATGGGGATACCAAAAAAACCCAAGCCGAGCCAATCATTGAACACCAAAACCATCTGTATTTTCTATCTTTTCTACATTCGCTATTTATAAGGCCCTATTGAGGCTTGATAGCAGCTGACGTGTTCATTTTTATGAAAGAAGCAACAGTTTTTTTTCAGCTTTATTAACCCTTAAGGGCCTGGGCAATTGCCAGAATTCCCACTAGACTACAACCTGTATGTGTCCAGTTGCTTAGAAGTGATTTCTAGTCAAGTCTTGGCTGCCTGGTAACCCTTTCAACCGGATGTGCATACATTTTTGCATGAAGGAAAAATTGGTAGTGGACGAGCAGATGAAATAAAGAGCAAAAAATCTGAAGCAAGGCTTGGTAATAATTTAATCCAACAGCTCTGTCGAGCTGTTGGATTAAAGTATTACTGAACCTCTCCAAAAACCAGGATGGTTTTGCCCATTTCACCGGTGAGAGTACTGACTGAAATGATACCTTCCAGGGCGCCAGTGTTGAAAGGGTTAAGGCAGCCAATACTTGACTAGAAATCACTGCCCATGTGATTTGTCTATTGTCAGCAAGACATCCTAATGATAGCATGTTAACAACACATGCTCTGGCATCACAAAAGCCTGGAATAGGCCATTAAAGGTTAAGGTATGTTTGGAACAAGTCACAAAATTACTGTAGATATAATTTGTGTTAGCAAAACAATGTCAATATTGAGCTCAGTGACAGTGGCATTTGTGACACTGTGGTAGAATGCTGCAAGAACTTCTTTTGTATTTTCCTGTTATGAATTCCCATTTGGTTCTATCAGCAAATCTCAGCCAAGTCACATATCAAATACCAAACCGATACAGCAGTATTCCCACCTAAAAATACTGAAACCAATACTAGACTCAAAATTCCAATGACCCTGCATTGGTACAAGCTCAATGAGCTTATTCCAATGAGGGGCCATAAGATATGTTTTTGAGAAAAAAATGAAATGAAAGTGTCAATGACACTGTAGCTCATCTTGACAAACTTGAATTTGGTAAGTTATAAATAAAATGGCAAAATTGAAGATCATTGGTACCAATGTTATTTGATGAAATTTCAACATAACAGCATTCTGTGAGTACAACGTCAGAGTAATCCATGCATTTTAAATGTAAACTGTAAGACTGGCTAAAGGAAGAATGTTGATACACAAATGCAGTATGTTCAGAGGTTATTGAAAATGGCAACTTTTTTCACAGAAATGAATGCTAATCAATAGCTCTTATTTAAAGGTTTTGCCTAATGAGCACACCAACTTCAAAAACAATCCTATGATAAATGTGGCCTGCAGGCCATGTCAAAGAATGTTGATGCACAAATGCAATAAATTCAAAGATTGTTGCTAACAGCAACAGTTTTTGATGGAAATGAAAAGAAAATCAATAGCTCCTATCTTTGTCACTCTGCATAAGCATACAAAGTTTCAAAACAACCTGATAATGAATGTGCCCTCTGAGGCATGACAAAGGAAGATGTTAATGCACAAATGCAGTAAGTAGAAGGTCATTGCTTGTGGCAATGTTTTTGTTTTTTTTTTTTGGGGGGGGGGTATGGAAATTCATAAATATACAGAGCAGAGAGTGCAAAAGGGATAAGTTGATGCACAAATGCAGTAGGTTCAAAGGCTGGTGATAACGACAATAATTTTTTATGGAAATTAAAAAAGCAACAGCTCACATCTAGAGGTCACCCCAAACACACATACCAAGTTTCAAAGTGATCCGATCATAAATGTGCCCTGAAGAGTGTGTTAAAGGGAAATATTGAGGTCTGCCTAAACTGAGTTCAAAGGTCAGCGGCAACATTTTTTGACAGAAATGGAAGAAAATCGAAGCTCCCATATAGATGTCACCCCACACAAGCACACCAAGTTTGCAAGCGATCCAATCATAAATGTGCCCTGCAGGGTGTGTCAAAGGGAAATATTGATGCTTAACTGCACTAAGTTTTTCAAAGGTCATTGCCAGTGGCAACATTTTTTGACGGAAATAAAAGAAAATTGATAGCTCCCATCTAGAGGTAACTCCAAACAAGCAAAGTTTCAAACTGATCTGATCATAAATGTGCCCTGTAGGGCATGCCAAAGGAATATATTGATGCCTGACTAAACTAAATTCAAAGATCGTTGCCAGCGGCAACATTTTTTGACAGACGGAAATGGAAGAAAATCGATAGTTCCCATCTAGAGGTCACCCCAAACAAGCATGCCAGGTTTCAAAGCAATCCAATCATAAATGTGCCCTGTAGGGTGTGCCAAAGGGAAATATTGAGGTCTGACTAAACTAAGTTCTAAGAACGTTGGCCGCGGCAACATTTTTTTACAGAAATGAAAAAAAATCAATAGCTCCCATCTAGAGGTCTCCTCAAACAAGCATGCCAGGTTTCAAAGCAATCCGATCATAAATGTGCCCTGTAGGGTGTGCCAAAGGGAAATATTGAGGTCTGACTAAACTAAGTTCCAAGAACGTTAGCCACGGCAACATTTTTTTATGGAAATTGAAGAAAATCGATAGCTCCCATCTAGAGGTCACCCCAAACAAGCATATCAAGTTTCAAAGTGATCTGATCATAAATGCAACCGGTGAGGTGTGCCAAAGGAAATTGTGGACGTACGTATGCCGACAGACGAGAAGTGATGGCAATAGCTCAGCTTGACTTTGTCAAGTTGAGCTAAAAATAATGAAAATTGAATGGTGAGGTTTGTGAATAGTGCTGGCCAGTTTTGGCCATTACGTTGGGTAAACGGTTAAGAGTTAACACCTCACAAAATTTGCTCAAGTTTTTCTGTCTTTTAAATGGTGGTGTTTCTTTACATGCAGCGACCTCAGAGAAGAAATGTTTTATTTGAAGTTGACATGTTCCCCATCATCATGATCAACTGTTTTAATTCCAATCAAAATTTTGTGGGCACTATATGCCCCAAGTTCCATCTATGAATCAGCAGTACTGAGTACAACAGAATAAAAACAGTGTTGGTGATTATTTGAAAATATATGGATTTTCAATCATAAGTTTTTGGCACCTCATGGAAGCAATGAGAATTATTGGGTATAAATTGTAAGCTATTTTTAACTGTATTATTCTGTTAAATTGCATTGCATTGCAAATCAATATGAGCACTGAAATGTACAAGTCAATAAATGAACAAAGTATTTTGCTCAATTCCTTATGCATTTTCTCATTAAGAAACACCATTTAAATGAACGTGAAATTTTAAAAGTAATGAACGTAAGTCGTCCATTTTCCTTGTGCTGAGTGTATAGCCAAATTCCACTGCTCCCTTTCCTCAGTTGCTTCACTCCTCCCAAACCCATACACAAATTGTTTGATAATATCCTGCACTTCATCCTTTCCAATTCCACTGATCAGCATCCTAACCTCTCTCTTTTATCACTTTCGTGAAAAATCGTTATATCATCTTTAATTTACTATATACATGAAGATGGTGCAAACAGCTCTTTGATTTATGTAGTAATTTCAACTTTTTAGAAGTATTGCACAACCTATCTTATAGGGGTCTCTTCACCCATAGTATTCAGTTTTTCAAACCATTTAGGGTTCTTTAAACTTGCTGAGGTCATATTTTCCCCAACTTCAAGGCCATGTGTACATGTACCTACTTCATACCTTCATTTTTTTAGTTGCTACATTCACAGACATTGTTGAACCACTGTATGCGAGTTGTAAGGGTATGTTCAAGTAAATGTTGCTACACCTAATATCTTTAGGGAATGAGTCATTTGGGTTGGGAGAAAAATTTGCAGTTTATCCATTTGGAGTGTTGTGAAGCAAAACGGCTACTACCTAGTTGTAGTATGTGAATGTTCACAAATATTTTTTAAAGGGCGATGGTGCTGAAAGTTCCCAAGTGAGACGTTCACGAAAGTCGATATCAAGTGAGATCATCCCTTATATTGTTCTCAGTTTTTTTTTATCATAGGAAGTTTTTCACTGGACTTGATTCGCCGAGACTTCAAAGTGAATAAAGGATTATTCAATGAAACTCAGGTTAGAAATGTAGCATTTTAAACAATCTCTTGGAAACAAAGATTTCCATATGTTAATAATGAAATGGGGTTTATTGTGGTTCAGGACCAAAATAATATGAATGTTAACCTCCTCCACCCCTGCAGTTGGAATTATTCTCTTATTAAGGAGTAATGAGGCACATGACTACATAGAAATGAGGGTGCTTCCTTAATAACGGGCATATTACTGGACCAAATTTGCTACACAATTTTATACATAGGTCCACTTGTCAGTCAGTAACTAAAATATGAGGTTGACAATGAGATCATGTGATCACCATAACAACCACTGTGCTCCCTAGCAACAGGCTAACTACTGGATTGATTTACGATGAATTTTAATATCCGGGCTCAAAATTGGCCATAATCTAAATAAACTACATGACAATAGAATCACATGATCACCATAACAACCAGAGTGATTCCTTAGCAACGTCTTAACTACTGGAGTGATCATGGTGTAATTTCATTCGCAGATCTACATTGGGGCAAGAAGTAAAATGATAGATATCACAATCTTCTAACTTGCTCTCCAAAGCAACAAGTGTGCTTCCATAGCAAGGCCGTAACTATCAGGTAGATTTTGATCTTATTATCCCCGCATTTTAAAAAATGCGGGGATATTGTCATGATCTCCGTCTGTACGTCCGTACGTCCGTACGGCCATACGTCCGTACGGCCATACGTCTGTACGGCCGGTTTTGTAATTCGAAACGCTGTAACTTTCTACAGTTGTTCGATAGGGTCTGTGCAACCCAAAAATACAACTTTTAAATTTTTGTGCCACCAGGTGGCTTCTGTGGAGCCACTTAAAAAATGCGTTATTTTTTCACTTTTTTGCTGAATAGTCCCAACCTATGTAATTCGGAGTTCTAAAATTACACTAGGGTGTTGCTAAATGATCTGTAGATATGTAGGAAGGTTTCGGATTTTTCGGGTGCCATGTGGCTGTGCCACCGTAGCCACTTTTGTGTTTTCTTAGACCGTTTCCGGCAAAAGGCTCGTAGGATATGTAATTCGAAATGCTAAATCCATGCTCAGATGTTGCAGTAGGGTCTATAGATGCGCACGAAGGTTTCGGATTTTTCGGGTACCACATGGCTGTGCCACCGTAGCCACTTTTGTGTTTTCTTAGACCGTTTCCGGCAAAAGGCTCGTAGGATATGTAATTCGAAATGCTAAATCCATGCTCAGAAGTTGCAGTAGGGGCTATAGATGCGCAGGAAGGTTTCGGATTTTTCGGGTGCCACCGTAGCCACTTTTGTGTTTTCTTGAACCGTTTCCGGCGAAAGGCTCGTAGGGTATGTAATTCGAAATGCTAAAACCATGCTCATATGTTGCAGTAGGGTCTATAGATGCACACAAAGGTTTCAGATTTTTCGGGTACCACGTGGCTGTGCCACCGTAGCCACTTTCGTGTTTTCTTAGATCCTTTCCGGTGAAAGGCTCGTAGGGAATGTAATTCAAAATGCTCAAACCATGCTCATATGTTGCAGTAGGGACTATAGATGTGCACAAAGGTTTCGGATTTTTCGGGTGCCACGTGGATGTGCCACTTTAGCCACTTTTATGTTTTCTTAGACCGTTTCCGCCGAAAGTCTCGTAGGGTATGTAATTCGAAATGCTAAAACTATTCTCAGATGTTGCAGTATGGTCTATAGATGCGTACGAAGGTTTTGGATTTTTTGGGTGCCACGTGGCTGTGCCACCGTTGCCACTTTTGTGTTTTCTTAGACCTTTTCCGGTGAAAGTCTCGTAGGGTATGTAATTCGAAATGCTAAATCCATGCTCAGATGTTGCAGTATGGTCTATAGATGCGTACGAAGGTTTCGGATTTTTCGGGTGCCACGTGGCTGTGCCACCGTAGCCACTTTCATGTTTTTCTTAGATCGTTTCCGGCAAAAGGCTCGTAGGGAAAGTAATTCGAAATGCTAAAACCATGCTCATATGTTGCAGTAGGGACTATAGATGTGCACAAAGGTTTCGGATTTTTCGGGTGCCACATGGCTGTGCCACTTTAGCCACTTTTATGTTTTCTTAGACCGTTTCCGCCAAAAGTCTTGTAGGGTATGTAATTCGAAATGCTAAAACTATTCTCAGATGTTGCAGTATGGTCTATAGATGCGTACGAAGGTTTCGGATTTTTTGGGAGCCACAGGCTGTGCCACCGTTGCCACTTTTGTTGCCACTTTCATGTTTTCTTAGACCGTTTCCGATGAAAGGCTCCTAGAGTATGTAATTCGAAATGCTAAAAACATGCTCAGATGTTGCAGTAGGGTCTGTAGGTGCGCACGAAGGTTTCAGATTTTTTTTAGTGCCACGTGGCTGTGCCACCGTTGCCACTTTCATGTTTTCTTAGACCCTTTCCGCTGAAAGGCTCCTAGGGTATGTAATTCGAAACGCTAAAACCATGCTCAAATGTTGCAGTGGGGTCTGTAGATATGCACGAAGGTTTTGGATTTTTCAGCTGCCAAGTGGCTGTGCCATTGCCACTTTCGCGTTTTCTTAGACCGTTTCCGGCAAAAGGCTCCTAGGGTATGTAATTCGAAATGCTAAAACCATGCTTAAATGTTGCTATGGGTCTGTAGATGCACTGGAAGGTTTCGGATTTTTCAGGTGCCACGTGGCTGTGCCACCATTGCCACTTTCGTGTTTTCTTAGACCATTTCCGGCGAAAGGCTCCTAGAGTTTGTAATTCGAAAGGCTAAAACCATGCTGAGATGTTGCAGTAGAGTCGGTAAATGCGCAGGAAGGTTTTGGATTTTTGGGGTGCTACGTGGCTGTGTCATCGTTGCCACTTTTGTGTTTTCTTAGACCGTTTCCGGCGAAAGGCTCCTAGGGTATGTAATTCGAAATGCTAAACGCGTGCTCAAATGTTGCAGTAGGGTCTGTAGATGCGTACAAAGGTTTCAGATTTTTCAGGTGCCACGTGGCGGTACTACCGTTTTGCTTTCATGTTTTCTTAGACCGTTTCCGGCAAAAAGCTCCTAGAGTATTAATTTGAAATGCTAACACTATGCTCAAATGTTGCAGTAGGGTCTGTAGATGTGCACGAGGGTTTCGGATTTTTGTGGTGCCAGGTGGCTGTGCCAACGTTGCCACTTTCATGTTTTCTTAGACCGTTTCTGGCGAAAGGCTCCCAGGGTACATGTATGTAATTCGAAACGCTAAAGCCATGCTCAAATGTTGCAGTGGAGTCTGCAGGTGCACACGAAGCTGTGTCACCTGTGCCACTCAATATGATTTTAGGGTGCCATATAATACATTTCATCTTTGTATCAAGCATTCATGCAAAGTCAAGGATGCAAATGCGGGGATACACTATGGTGTGCTTTGCACACAAGTGACACCATCTAGTTGTACATATGTTTAGGCCTAAAAACCAACAAGAAATGAAACTACCAGTTTAACAATTGGGGTGTGTCCTCAGTGAAGGGCTAATTACTGGGCCGATTTCTGCAAAATTTTATAGCCTCACAACTTAGCCAGAAACTAAATAAACTGCATGACAACTGATTTGTGCTGTCTCCATAACAACCAGAGTGCTTCTTAGCAATGGCTTACTAGTAACTACTGGTGCAATCTTGATATAATTTAATACACACATCCACATTGGCACCAGAGATAAAACGATCTATTCTATGTAAAATGTTCATCAACATAGTTGAAGTATTGTACTGGCCGATTAATTTTGTTAGTGGCTAGCTTTGAACTATTTCTGTTTTGTTTGTCAGTTGGTAGAGAGCAAAAAGTCTGTAGTATGTTCTAAAGGATCATCATCCTGAAGATTCATTCACATTATAGGGAAGATTGATAAAAACTGTTTGACATTCAGAAACAAAATTCTAAACATTACTCATTATTGTTCTAGTACCAGTAGCTAATTGTGTAAGCCTAAAATAATATAGCTCTGTACTAATTAATCTTAATTTAAATTTTTTTCATGTTCCTACTTTCTATTGGATACACATATTTTTACAAGTTGAAACTGGACAAATATGCATCTGTAATTTCACTCATTTGAAAACTAGAATTTTTTTGTCATCGCCATTTTGTCTGTATCTGTATGAATATGTCATACAGTCGCTGCTAGGGTAAAACATGCCAGAAGAAAGAGCGGGTCTATCTTGATGGTCTGCTAGGGCAGATTTGAAGCCCTCTGTTGTGCAAGCTGCTACAGCTTTTTCATCCAGGTTATTCCAATTGATTGATGTGCACACAAAGAATGAATGGTTTGTATTGTCTGTTTTACAAGCTTGGACAGTTACAGATCTACTATTGTTTCTTACAGAAGATGATACGATGTTAGTGACTATACAATTGTCAATTTTTTTGGCCAGGATCTGTCACTATTGGGTCTGGAACTTGATGAATTTATATTTGGCAATTGCTGGTATTTGTTCCCTCAATCACTTAAACTTTATAGAAGAAAGTAACACTCTGTTTCTGCATTCTGGATTGTAGTGAAGGTAGTTTTAGTTCCTCCAACATTTTTGTCATACACCCTCTTCTCTTGATTTACAGTTTTTCATGATGAATCTTGCACACTTTTTTGAATGCTTTCTAGTTTTGTGATTTTTTGCTTTGTGTAAGGGTCCCGGGTGATATCTCCATGTTTCATTATCTATCTTACAAGTACAAAGTAGTCTGTTCTTTGGCATTCCCTTAGACAGTGTTGGGGGTTTCTGCGGAGGAGTCTGAGAGTGGAGTTTGCCTTTTTACTTGCATTGTTGATTAGAGCTGGTCGGTTTTGAAATTTTCCCTTGGTTCGGTTTTGGATGGAAAAAAAAGGTTTCGGTTTTTGTAACACAATACTCATTTTACATATTTTATGTATTAAACTGGGACAGGATAGTACTAAAACATGTTAAATAACAAACAAGTGAACTTGAAATGAAGTAAAAACTGTATTGCGATTGTTTCCTGTAAATTTAATGAACAAAAAATTATATCTGCAATCTGCATACACCTTCATAAAAAGTCATTCATGCCCAATGGTGTAGATACGGGAGTCGGGAGTCGGGAGTGTGTGTTGAGGGGAAAGGAGGAGGGGGGGTTCAAACATTTAGTCACAAAGATGCCGTTTGAGACGGAAACTTTATGATTCCACCGTCCTGTCAGATTCACTTTTCATTTCCATTCACAGCACTGATGTGTTGCCTGACATGAAACTAAGTGAAACGTGTCACAATTTCAAAAAGCAACTGCCCAATTTCAAGGAGAAGTTGCGAACTTTAGAATACGCCATTTACATTCAGTAAAACAGATACCCATTTCACAATCTAACTAACTTGACAAGTTGACATTTGTACCCGAAAGGAGCAAACTCTAAATCCCAGAATCATTCATTTACAAAGCACTGAAGAGGTTATGCAAATTACTGACAAGATTGTCACCTGACCTGATTTCCATGTCCATTCTTCCTTTCAGTTTGCATTGAATTATCATTGTCAGAAAGTCACCGAATTCTGAGAATTCCCATTACTTCGAAAAACAACCCAGCCACGTGCGTTTTGCACGTATAAGTGTATTTTGGATTTTAACTTCCATTCTATTCAAATTTCCGATTGGCACTTTGTATGACAGGTATGTGCAGCTAACGTTTTATTAATATTAATTTAACCCCTTTCCTGCAAAAAGGGGTTCCCCAACATCAACTGAGCAATGAGTGAATTGATACTTTGCAGGCGTCACAGTCCAATCTTTTTCAATAACATTGTTGTACTCTTTGGAATGATGATTCTGTAAGAAGCGACGTAGGCTGGGGGTATTTACATACTGGGCGATGACTGACTTATTGCATAATTGGCATCTGGCATTTCTATTGTCGTTTCTTATTGATATGATACCATGTGGTTTAGCTGACATTTTGTTGATTATACAAAATCTATGGCGTGCTAAATGTGAATATTCAAAAGTTCAGCAAAACCGAAAATATACAGTTTTTAATCACTTTTCGGTTCGGTTTCGGTTTCCACTAAAAAACCCAGGTTTCGGTTTCAGTTGGGTTAAACCGACCAGCTCTGTAGTTGATGTGTTCTTTCTATTTAAAATCTTCTTGTACTTGTAGGCTGAGGTATGGGTGAGATGAAACATGTTCTAGTATATTGCCGCTTAGGATGTAGAATCGATGACTTTTTCCTCTCATGCTCAGAATGTACCATTTTTGGGTATTAAAACATGCCCATTTTTCTAGACAAATTAGGTCATTTTGTAGGGTGGTGTGATCCCTCTTGCCATTTATTTCTCAGTACAATAGGCAGTTACCTACAAATAGCCTCACTGATGATATTACTGAACTTGGGAGATCACTGATGAGGCATAGATTTGCTATAATATCTTGTTGTATAGCTTTGCTCAAATATCTTTTTGCTATAATACCTTTTTGCACCAAAGTGGGAATAGACCATTTTCACATAGTGCCATCTTACATCCAGGGCTCCATATGCCCCCACAAAGCGGCTTTATTTATCAACATTGCACACACGTGTACTGAACTGCTGATCGGCATTGAAAGCATACTTTTTCGTCTCCATTTTATCAATTAAAATTTGATAATTTACCTAATCTGCATTTGTTCTCATCCGCAAATGGCCTGTAGACTGTGCTAAAGGTTTTCGGGCTTCGGGCCCCTGGAGCTGTCAGTTTCCCAATTGTGTCCAAAGGGGACGTTCTCATCTAGACATTATATGAAGTCAACCTTCCAAGTTACAATGAAATCCCTTCATAAATATGACCTGTAGACTGTGCTAAAGGATTTTGAGCTTTGGGCTTGGGCAGCCATCATGGTTGAATGATCGCAACCAAAAGGGTACATGCTCATCTGGGCATCATCTGGAGTGATCCTACAAAGTTACAATGAAATCCCTTCATAAATATGACCTGTAGACTGTGCTCAAGATTTTCGGGCTTCGGGCACATGTAGCCATCACAGTTGACCAGTCATGACCAAAAGGGGATGTCATCATCTAGGCATTATATGGAGTCAACCTAACAAGTTACAATGAAATCCTTCCATAAATACGACCTATAGAATATACTAAAGGTCTTTGGGCTCGGGCAGCCATAAAGGCTGAATAATCGTGACCAAAAGGGGATGTTCTCATCTAGACATTATTTGGAGTCATCCTACCAAGCTATAATGAAATCCCTTCATAATTATGACCTGTAGACTGTTCTAAAGGTTTTCGGGTTTCGGGCCCCTGCAGCCGCCACAGCTGCCCAAGCGTGGCCAAAAGGGGACGTTCTCATCTAGACATTATATGAAGTCAACCTACCAAGTTACAATGAAATCCCTTCATAAATATGACCTGTAGACTATGCTAAAGGTTTTTGAGCAGCCATCATGGTTGAATGATCGCAACCAAAGGGGACAATCTCATCTGGGCATCATCTGGAGTGATCCTACGAAGTTACACTGAAATCCCTTTATAAATATGACTTGTAGGCTGTGCTCAAGGTTTTCGGGCTTCGGGCCCCTGCAGCCGTCACAGTTGCTCAATCAGGACCAAAAGGTGACTTTCTCATCTAGACATTGTATGAAGTCTACCCACCAAGTTACAATGAAATTCCTCAATAAATATCACCTGTAGCCATCACAGTTGACCAATCACGACCAAAAGGGGATGTCATTATCTAGGCATTATATGGAGTCAACCTAACAGGTTACAATGAAATCCTTCCATAAATATGACGTTTTGCCTATGCTAAAGGTTTTGGGGCTCGGGCACATATCAAGGCTGAATGATCGCGATCAAAATGGGACGTTTTCATCTAGACATTATTTGGAGTCATCCTACCAAGTTACAATGAAATCCCTTCATAAATATGACCTGTAGACTATGCTAAAGGTTTTCGGGCTTCGGGCCCCTGTAGACGTCACAGTTGCTCAATCAGGACCAAAAGGTGACTTTCTCATCTAGACATTGTATGAAATCTACCCACCAAGTTACAATGAAATTCCTCAATAAATATGACCTGTAGACTGTGCTAAAGGTTTTTGGGTTTTGGGCTCAGGCAGTCGTCACGGTTGGCAGATCACGCCCAAATGGGGAAATTCTCATCTAGAGATCATAAGGAGTCATCCTACCAAGTTACAATGAAATTCCTCCATATTAAACATGACCTGCAGACTGTGCTAAAAGTCTTTGGGTTTCAGGCTTGGGCAGCCATCACGGTTGATAGATCATGCCCAAAAGGGGACGTTCTCATCTAGGCATTATACAGAGGCATCCTACCAAGTTACAATGAAATCTCTTCATAAATACGACCTGTAGACTATGCTAATGGTTTTTCGGGTTTTGGGCTCGGGCAGCCATACCGGTTGCGCAATCGCGACCAAGAGGGGGACGTTCTCATCTAGACCTGACCCCAAATCTGCATATGAAATTTCGTGACGATCAGACAAGAACTGCGGGTGTAGCCTGTGCTAAAGGAATATGTGAACAGACTCACAGACTAACAAACTCACAGACTAACAGACTTCCGCACGCGTGATGGCAATAGCTTATCTTGACTATGTCAAGTTAAGCTAAAATGAACAACCATGGCCCAGCCATCTTGAATTTTTTTTTTCAAAACATTTTGACATGCATCATCCTCATAGCATCCAGGAACAATGTTTGAAACCTGAAACAAATATATTAAAACATATCTAAGATACAGGTGGTAACAGCAAATGAAGCAAAAAATGATGACAAAAATGGCCACCGGTTGGCCATCTTGAATTTTTTTCAAAAAGTTTTGACGTGCATTGTCCTCCTATTATGTGTCACCAATGGCATAAAAATGAAAATACAGCGTCGAAGCATCTATGAGATGCAGGTGGTAACAGAAACTAAGATACAGGTGGTAACGTCAAATATAGCAAAAAAATGACAACAAAAATGACTGCCATTCGGCCATCTTGAATTTTTTTTCAAAAGATTTTGGCATGCATCATCCTCCTATGATGTCTGACAAATGTTGATAATTTAAAACTAATATCTCAAAATATCTCTAAGGTACGGGTGATAACGTAACTTGAGAATGCAAAAAATTAACAAAAATGGACGTCATTCGGCCATCTTGAATTTTTTTTTCAAACAATTTTGACGTGCATCATCCTCATAGCATCTATAAACAATGTTAGAAACATGAAGCAAATATATCAAAACATGTCTACGATACAGGTGGTAACATCAAATGAAGCAAAATATGACAAAAATGGCCACCAGTCGGCCATCTTGAATTTAAAAAAAAATTTTTTTGACTTGCCTCATCCTCCTATTATGTGTCACCAATGCTATAATGAAAGTGTCAATGACACTGTAGCTTAACTTGTGTGTTATGTTTGATGAAAAGGATAATGTTCAATGTTTATGAAAGGATTATGAAATAAGACAAGAATTGTGATAATTGGGAATATGTTCATTTCTGTTCCCTGTGTGCTATGTTTATGATAAAAATAATATTAGGTGTACACTGTACTAAAGAGCTGAGGGGTGGGTTAATATGACCTCACAGTTAATGTATGTGGCCCTCACAGTTAACGTATATCAACAAAAGTTACCAAGAACTTTACAGTGAAATTATTCCAAAACGAGTCATCCTATCAAGTTACATTAAAATCCCCTCATAAATATAGCCTGTAGACTGTGGTAAAGGTTTTCGGGCTTCGGGCCCCTGTAGCCGTCAGATTCCCAATTGCGTCCAAAGGGGACGTTCTCATCTAGACATTATATGAAGTCAATCTACCAAGTTACAATGAAATCCCTTCATAAATATGACCTGTAGACTGTGCTAAAGGTCTTTGGGCTCAGGCAGCCATCATGGCTGAATGATCGCAACCAAAAGGGGACATTCTCATCTGGACACTATTTGGAGTCATCCTACCAAGATACAATGAAATCCCTTCATAATTATGACCTGTAGACTGTTCTAAAGGTTTTCGGGCTTTGGGCCCCTGAAGCCGTCACAGTTGCCCAATCGTGTCCAAAAGGGGACGTTCTCATCTAGACATTATATGAAGTCAACCTACCAAGTTACAATGAAATCCCTTCATAAATATGACCTGTAGACTGTGCTAAAGGTTTTAGGGCTTTGGGCTCGGGCAGCCATCATGGTTGAATGATCGCAACCAAAGGAGACAATCTCATCTGGGCATCATCTGGAGTGATCCTGCAAAGTTACAATGAAATCCCTTCATAAATATGACCTGTAGACTGTACTCAAGGTTTTCGGGCTTCAGGCACCTGAAGCCATCACAGTTGACCAATCACGACCAAAAGGGGATGTCATCATCTAGGCATTATATGGAGTCAACCTAATAGGTTACAATGAAATCCTTCCATAAATATGACCTTTTACCTATACTAAAGGTTTTTGGGCTCGGGCACCCATCAAGGCTGAATGATCGCGATCAAAATGGGACGTTCTCATCGAGACATTATTTGGAGTCATCCTACCAAGTTACAATGAAATCCCCTCATAAATATGACCTGTAGACTGTGCTAAAGGTTTTCGGGCTTCAGGCACCTTTAGCCGTCACAGTAGCCCAATCATGTCCAAAAGGGGACGTTCTCATCTAGACATTATATGAAGTTAACGTACCAAGTTACAATGAAATCCCTTCATAAATATGACCTGTAGACGGTGCTATAGGTTTTCAGGCTTTGGGCTCGGGCAGCCATCATGGTTGAATGATCGCAACCAAAGGGGACAATCTCTTCTGGGCATCATCTGGAGTGATCCTGCGAAGTTACAATGAAATCCCTTCATAAATATGACCTGTAGACTGTGCTCAAGGTTTTCGGGCTTCGGGCACCTGTAGCCATCACAGTTGACCAATCACGACCAAAAGGGGATGTCATCATCTAGGCATTATATGGAGTCAACCTAACAGGTTACAATGAAAGCCTTCTATAAATATAACCTTTTGCCTATGCTAAAGGTTTTTGGGCTCGGGCACCCATCAAGGCTGAATGATTAAAGCCAAAATGGGACGTTCTCATCTAGACATTATTTGGAGTCATCCTACCAAGTTACAATGAAATCCCTTCATAAATATGACCTGTAGACAGTGCAAAAGGTTTTTGGGCTTCTGGCACTTTTAGCCATCAAAGATGCCCAATCATGTCCAAAAGGGGACATTCTCATCTAGACATTATATGAAGTCAACCTACCAAGTTACAATGAAATCCCTTCATAAATATGACCTGTAGACTGTGCTTAAGGTTTTCGGGCTTCGGGCTCGGGCAGCCATCATGGTTGAATGATCACAACCAAAGGGGACAATCTCATCTGGGCATCATCTGGAGTGATCCTGCGAAGTTACAATGAAATCCCTTCATAAATATGACCTGTAGACTGTGCTCAATGTTTTCGGGCTTCGGGCACCTGTAGCCATCACAGTTGATCAATCATGACCAAAAGGGGATGTCATCATCTAGGCATTATATGGAGTCAACCTTACAGGTTACAATGAAATCCTTCTATAAATATAACCTTTTGCCTATTCTAAAGGTTTTTGGGCTCGGGCACCCATCAAGGCTGAATGATCATGGTCAAAATGGGACATTCTCATCTAGACATTATTTGGAGTCATCCTACCAAGTTACAATGAAATCCTCTCATAAATATGACCTGTAGACTGTGCTAAAGGTTTTCGGGCTTTGGGCACCTTTAGCCGTCACAGTAGCCCAATTATGTCCAAAAGGGGACATTCTCATGTAGACATTATATGAAGTTAACCTACCAAGTTACAATGAAATCCCTTCATAAATATGACCTATAGACTGTGCTAAAGGTTTTCGGGCTTCGGGCTCGGGCAGCCATCATGGCTGAATGATCGCAACCATAGGGGACAATCTCATCTGGGCATCATCTGGAGTGATCCTAAGAAGTTACAGTGAAATCCCTTCATAAATAGGACCTGTAGACTGTGCTCAAGGTTTTCGGGCTTCGGGCACTAGTAGCCATCACAACTGACCAATCATGACCAAAAGGGGATGTCATCATCTAGGCATTACATGGAGTCAACCTAACAGGTTACAAGGAAATCCTTCCATAAATATGACCTTTTGCCTATGCTAAAGGTTATTGGGCTCGGGCACCCATCAAGGCTGCATGATCGCGATCAAAATGGGACGTTCTCATCTAGACATTATTTGGAGTCATCCTACCAAGTTACAATTAAAACCCTTCATAAATATGACCTCAAGACTGTGCTAAAGGTTTTCGGGCTTTGGGCCCCTGTAGCCGTCACAGTTGCCCAATCATGCCCAAAAGGTGACTTTCTCATCTAGACATTGTATGAAGTCAACCCACCAAGTTACAATGAAATTCCTCAATAAATATGACCTGTAGACTGTGGTAAAGGTTTTCGGATTTTGGGCTCAGGCAGTCGTCACAGTTGGCAGATCATGCCCAAATGGGGAAATTCTCATCTAGACATCATAAGGAGTCATCCTACCAAGTTACAATGAAATCCCTCCACATTAAACATGACCTGCAGACTGTGCTAAAAGTTTTGGGGTTTTGGGCTTGGGCAGCCATCACGGTTGATAGATCATGCCCAAAAGGGGGCGTTCTCATCTAGGCATTATACAGAGGCATCCTATCAAGTTACAATGAAATCCCTTCATAAATACGACCTGTAGACTGTGCTAATGGTTTTCGGGTTTTGGGCTCGGGCAGCCATACCGGTTGCCCGATCGCGACCAAAAGGGGACGTTCTCATCTAGTCATGACCCCAAACCTGCATATGAAATTTCGTGACGATCAGACAAGAACTGCGGGGTGTAGCCCGTGCTAAAGGAAAATGTGAACAGATGTCACAGACGTCACAGACTCACAGACTAACAGACTCACAGACTAACATACTTCTGCACGCGTGATGGCAATAGCTTATCTTGACTATGTCAAGTTAAGCTAAAAATGAAAGTACAGTGTCGAACCATACATGAGATACAGGTGGTAACATATATGAGGACAGACAGACGGACAGACAGACGGAGTGCAATCCAATAGTCCCCCAAAACGGTAAAACCGTGGGGGACTAATAAAACAAGAATTGTGATAATTGAGAATATGTTAATTTCTGTTCCTTGTATGCTATATTTTCAATAAAAATAATATGAGGTGTAGACTGTACTAAAAAAAATGAGGGGTGGGTTAATGTGGCCCTCACAGTTAATGTATATGGCCCTCACAGTTAATGTATGTCAAGGAAAGTCACCAAGTTAGAGTGAAATTATTCCAAAACGAGTCATCCTATCAAGTTACAATGAAATCCCTTCATAAATATGGCCTGTAGACTGTGCTCAAGGTTTTCAGTTCGGGCTTGTGTAGCCATCATGGCTGACCAATCGCAACCAAAAGGGGACGTCCTCATCTAGACATTATACTGAGTCATCCTGTCAAGTTACAATGAAATCCCTTCGTAAATATGACCTGTAGTCTCTGCTAAAATTTTTGGGGTTTTGGGCTCGGGCAGCCATCATGGTAGAATGATCACGACCAAAAGGGGACGTTCTCATCTAGGCATTATCTGGAGTCATCCTACCAAGTTACAATGAAATCCCTTCATAAATATGACCTGCAGACTGTGCTAAAGGTTTTCGGGCTTTGGGCCCATGTAGCCGTCACAGTTGACCATTCAAAACCAAAAGGGGAAGTTCTCATCTAAACATTATATGGAGTCAACCTACCAAGTTACAATGAAATCTCTCCATAAATACCACCTGTAGACTGTGCTAAAGATTTCCAGGTTTTGGGCTTGGGCAGCCATCAATGTTGAATAATCGCTACCAAAATGGACGTTCTCATCTAGAGTCATCCTACCAAGTTACAATGAAATCCCTTCATAAATATGACCTGTAGACTGTGCTAAATGTTTTCAGGCTTCGGGCCCTTATAGCCTTCACGGCTGACCAATCGCAACCAAAAGGGGATGTTTGCATCTAAACATTACATGAAGTCAGCCAACCAAGTTACAATGAAATCCCTCCATACTTACAACCTGTAGACTGTGCTAAAGGTTTTGGGGTTTTAGGCATGGACAGTCATCACGGTTGACAGATCGTGACCAAATGGGGAAGTTCTCATCTAGACATCATACAGAGGCATCCTACCAAGTTACAATGAAATCCCTTCATATTAAATATGACCTGTAGGCTGTGCTAAAAGTTTTTGGGTTTCAGGCTTGGGCAGCCATCACGGTGGACAGATCATGACCAAAAGGGGACGTTCTCATCTAGATATTATACAGAGGCATCCTACCAAGTTACAATGAAATCCCTTCGTAAATATGACCTGTAGACTGTGCTAAAGGTTTTCGGGTTTTGGGCTCGGGCAGCCATCAAGGTTGACCGATCACGACCAAAAGGGGACGTTCTCATCTAGACATCACCTCAAACCTGCACATGAAATTTCGTGATAATCGGATAAAATCTACAGGGTGTATCCTGTGCTAAAGGAAAATGTGAACAGATTAACAGACTTCCACATGCGTGATGGCAATAGCTTATCTTGACTTTGTCAAGTTAGGCTTAAAATGGTCTAATTTCTTTTCTTTTCTTTTTTGGCATTGTTTTGTTATAATTTCTTGTTTACTTCTATGAGGCACTTTACCTTGAAAAATAGTTGTGGACTTTATTTACAGAAAAATAAAAAAAGCGTTACCTGTCCCTGTCAATATAATTTTTTGACCACCATTGCGCAAACTACCAAGTGCTGTTTGTTTACCACGAATATAGGCTACACTACAAACAAGTAGTTTTTTTTACATTAAACAGAAAAGCACAAGTTTAACAATATTAAGAAAACCAATTCCCTCTTCCAATTGATTTTTTCCATCATAAAATATTGGGTTAAAATCACGTTAGAAGAACTTTTAAATAAATGGGAAAAAAACTTGCAAAGTTCACACTCACAGTCACAGATCGGTCTTTTTGGCAGTTTTCAGATGAAGTGGAAACAGGTGCTTGACTTGTACCTCACAAATAACTCGAGAGTTATGTATTTCAGGAATTAGTTATTACGCCAAGAAAGAAAAGCGTACACCTTTCACATATCATGAAATATAGATACATCAACAACGGCAAGGGGGAAGGCGGCTCGAACTTGGTAAGGTCAAAACACAATTTAGACCTCCATATTGTTTATAAACATCACGTGACCAGGTTTTTTTGTTGCTATCTTTTGCCTTACCGGTGTCCACAAAATACACAAGTTTTCAATATCACGGAAATAAATTTAACAGCATGCCCGCTGGGGTCCCTGGTTTGGGATTTGTGTTACTTTCAGTATTGAATGGCACGCAACGTAATCACAACAATAGATAATTAAGGATAACCACATCCGTTTACAAACCAAAGAATTCATTAGTATCCGACAACGCTCACTGATGTCCAGATGACGGGACGCATAACAAGTTGCACAACGGAAACCTCTCTCCAAGTTATCAATGTCAATTAGGCATATAAGCTCCAAGGAGAAGAGATGTAAGAACATTATTATAATGCTAAACTAGATCATTAAACGACAACAGGTAACAGTATTCTCACAAACAGAAAAATTATTAGATGACTATTATATAACAGTTAAATTTTTCAACACAGTTTTCAATTTTGTCAGATAATTGAAAGAGTAAGTTCCTATCACTTGTACCCCAACTATAATATAACAATAACATGAGTTTGGAGGGCGTTACGGTTTATTAACGGACCGAGAAGAAAGAATAACAGCTGGAGACGAAGTCAAGGGCCGTTAATAAGCCAGAGGGCTGTTATTCATGGAACACACAATCACCAGCCACATTATGAATCATGCCGACAGAAACAACATCCTCTACCCTCTCCAACATGGATTCCGGAAAGGCATATCATGTGAAACTCAGCTTCTGGACTTCATAAATGACATCTCAGAAAATATGGATCGAGGCAAACAAACGGACTGCCTAAGCATGGACTTCTCTAAGGCGTTTTGATAAAGTCAGCCACAGTCTTCTAACACACAAACTAGAGCAATACGGCATAAGAGGAAACAACAATTTATGGATCAAGAACTTTTTAACCAACAGAAAACAAACAGTGGTTGTGGAAGGGAAAAAGTCAGATACCATCCCGGTAGAGTCCGGAGTTCCACAAGGCTCCGTACTCGGCCCCAGCTTATTTCGCTTCTATATCAACGACATGCCGGAGGGAATCCGTTCCAAAGTAAGGCTCTTTGCCGACGACACTATTATGAACCTGACGATAACATCAAACAGCGACAGTGCCCAACTACAACAAGATCTCGACAAGCTAGCAGTGTGGGAAACGAAATGGAAAATGGCATTCCACCCTGACAAATGTAATGTTCTCAGGATCACCAGAAAACAATGGCCAATCCTGACAGATTACTCATTACATGGCCATATACTTCAACTAAATACCTTGGTTGTACGATCAGCTCAGACCTAAAATGGAGTGGCCGTATCAACAACATATGCAATAAAGCCAACAAAACCCTGGGACTCCTCAAACGAAATCTAAACATCAGCAACGGTAAAATAAAAGAAACAGCATACAAATCACTCGTTAGACCCACTGTCGAATACGCATGCGCCATTTGGGACCCTCATCAACAAAACGATATACACACACTGGAAATGATTCAACGAAGGGCTGCAAGGTATGTGACAAATCGATACCACAACACATCATCGGTCCAGAGCATGCTGGACGATCTATCATGGCCAACACTCCAAGAGCGCAGGAAAAACGCCCGACTGACAATGATGTATAAAATCACAAACAACCTAGTAAAATCCAAGGCTGTCGACATACTCATACAACCAAAGCGTAAACCAAGAAACACCAATACCAAAGCATACCAAATTCCATCATGTCGGACAGATATCAGAAAAGAATCATTCTATCCCAGGACAATCAGGGACTGGAATAACCTGCCAGATAACATAGCTACCGCCGGGAGCCTCGTATCCTTTAAGGCCCCCCCCCCCTCTCCACTCAAGTGAAGGTATAATCTGTAAATCGTTTAAAAAAAAAAACACAAAAAAAACAACCAAAAATATACAAAATCAAAAATAAGAAAAAAAGAGAAAGAGAGAGAGATGGTGTGTGAGGAGAGAAGATGCGCATCCCTGCCAAAAAGTAGCAGAATAATCAAAATATTGATGGTGGCTACTATCCGGTAGAAGTAGAAGTATTCAGTCTTCAAGGGCCGTTAATAAACCGAGACGCCCGACAAAATCATGTTATTACTATTATTACCATAACCGTCGTGAATTACTGTGTCCCCCCACCCCCCCCCACCCCCGATAAACTCCGTTAATATACTAGAGAACGCCAGCTAAAATGGTTATAATATAACAATAATATGTGTTTGGAGGGCGCTACGGTTTATTAACGGCCAGAGAGGAATGAATAACAGCCTGGGGGGGGGGGGGGATTACTGTTAAGAAGCAGTCCTCAAGGGCCGTTAACAAACCAGGGCGCCTGACAAAATCATGTTATTACTATTATTACCATGACCGGAAGCGGGCGGCAGGCTATTAATGAATTTTGTTTTCATTAACGCCCGCCGCTCGCTTCCGGTTGCATGGCGTCGCGAATTACTGAGTTTTACCACCCCGCTAAACTCCGTTAATATACTGGAGAATGCCCGCTAAAGTGGTAATAATCGACCTTATAGAATTAATTAGATGCTGTTTATCTAACGGGTCTACAGGATTGTAAAAAAAAATGCTTCTAGATGCTAGTTTTAATTCACTGAATAAGTTCAGTTGTGCAAACTATTACAATCAGTCTGTTCAAAATGAAATAATTCCAATTTTAGGTTTAAAAAAAGAAGAAAATGTTTGGATACTGAGGAAATTGGTTTGCAAATATTTTCCACAGGTTGTGTTCGGTAAAGTGTCAAGTGGGTCAGCTGTACATATAGAATATAGTTCCAGTTTGAGTTCAGTGTTGATGGGCCTCTACATAAAACATCGATCAAATCTACATTGCATTATACACAAATTGGCAATCAGTTTCTCTTTATTTGTCATTTTCTATTCCAGAGCCTGTGGTCTGCAACTGAGATGAACACATTCCAAATGATGGGGAATAGTATATCAAGATGTGGTTTGAAAAGGAAAAGCTAACTTCCAGTTACGTGTGAAAATGGCGACACTGTCGCCTATAATGCCTGAAGAGGGAATGGTTGCCATTTAACTCTTGTTAAACAAAAACATGCTGACTTTCTTTATATAAAACTCACAAAACCACCCGTGGCGTCTGTATTGCTAGTGAACCGGTACGGGACGAGTAAATGAACTTTGCTTAAACACATAATAGTTGTAAACAAACTAAGGTCGTAAAAAGGGATTAGAAGGTAGATGTTCAACATTGAGCAGCAGACAAGTCCCCACCTCTATTACATGAAGCATTAAATGATTTTAAAATAACAGTACAAAGAACCCCAGCAGCTAAACCTCGCCACCACCCCAACGAAGAAAAAAAGATGTCAATGTGAACTCAAGGGATCCGGAGCCACACAGGGAACACCATGTGGCAAACCATAGGATATTTGTTCCCCTTCAATAGCGGACCCTTCAATAGAAGATATCATTTTAACTGCAATACAATCCCATCTGTGCTATATATGGCTCACCAGATTATTTCCAATAAAATATTTTTTCATCCAAGTAAAGAAAGCTTCGCAGGGTATGATACAACCACTAGTTACTCCTTTACACTGTCTATTCCGCAGTGAAACATTTTTCCAGCGGCGTGGATGGGAGATACGCAGCTTGCGACAAAACTGCTAGGTTTTGTTTCTTATTGTACATTATTAATATATTTGCAATGCACACTACGACAGAACAACTAAATTTGGCAATTTGTACAGTATTTTCAAAATACAACCCCGATTCGGTGCTTTAGTTTACTAACACAATTGTGACAGCTATTGGAGAGGTAACATTAACATGCTGTCTCATACGGACATGCCGTTTGCACCAAAGTGGGAACTCTTTATCTGGAAAGTGGTTAAAAATACTTTTATCTGACTCACTGTTGCGAAGGATGCTTTCTAAATAGCCTTACATAAAACATCATATACTATTAAAAAAAGTAGGGTATATCCAACCCATGTTGATATTTTCGGAAAATGTTATTGGATACGCGTGATTGGACACATCAATATGTTACCAAGTTTTGTGTGGATCATGAATGTCACTGACCCACGAAAACTTCGTGCAGGTTTTTCGCACGAGCGCCACGTTAATGTCTGTGGGTACGTTTTGAAAT
The DNA here is from genome assembly GCA_031216915.1 of Pictodentalium vernedei. NCBI lineage: Eukaryota > Metazoa > Mollusca > Scaphopoda > Dentaliida > Dentaliidae > Pictodentalium > Pictodentalium vernedei. Next base: position 189,989,738 of record CM062290.1, read on the forward strand.
TTTCATTTGTACTGGACGGGCTTTTTCGGAGGTCTCGTCGTTCTTTTCTTGGTATAAACTCGTTCATCAATAGTTTCTGGTCGAAATGTAACTTTTGAGTTGAGGTATGCGAAGACTGACATGTGACGAACGTTTAGGTGCTGTTGGAAGCTGCCAACAGACAGACTGCAGTGGCTCAAATTCTCAACATTACTCAATCGGTGATTAGCAGGTTGTGGTCACGCTACCGTCAGACAGGCGTCGAAGACAGACGTCGATCAGGCCGTCGAAGGGCGACAACTGCTAACCAGGGTCGTTTCATCCGAACCATAGCATTACGTAACCGCCATCAAAGTGCCTCCAAAATTGGACAGCAGCTGCAACGAGCGACAGATGTGCGAGTCAGCGGTCAGACTATCCGAAATCGCCTACACAGCTGGAATTTTTACTCTCGACGAGATCTCAAATACTTGAACGCCACATCGCTGCAAAGCGTAATTGGTGTTGAGCACGACAGCGCTGGGACAATCGTCGGTGGAGCAACGTCATGTTTTCCTATGAATCGAGGTTCACCCTCGACTTCCACGACAGGCGAAACAGAGTGTGGCGGCGGCGAAACGAGCGATACCATGACGCAACCGTTAGGCAGCATGATCGTTTTGGTGGTGGATCGGTTATGATGTGTGGAGGAATAACCATGGCAAGCAGAACAGCAGTACATGTTATCCAAGGGTATGTCACAGGGCAGTACTACCGTGACATGTTAGCCGCTCATGTGGTGCCATTTGCGCGATGTCACGGCCGTCGATTCATTTTCCAAGATGACAAGAGCACACAGGGCCCGTGTCGCTACAGAGTTCCTCCAGGAGCAGAACATCACTACATTGCCTTGGCCAGCACTAAGTACAGACCTTTCACCAATCGAGCACGTCTGGGATATGCTGCTTGGCAGGCGCCTACGGCAACGCCAACAACCCCCTACCAATGTTCAGGAACTCGCGGCTGCACTGCAGGAAGAATGGAATAACATCAGTCAAGCTGATATCGGATGTTTGCTGATGAGTATGTCACGTCGGATCCGCGCTTCTCTCGCGAACCGGGGGGATTTACAAGGTATTGAGGTCTTGGACTGAATGTGGTAAATTCTCTGACTGACCAGCCATATCTTCTACAGCTTAGTGCGTGGAAAGTGTGCTTGTCAGACACCCAGCTATCGCTGAAATCATTCACCACACGTCACAGTGCAATGCCTAAACTGTTTTTATGATGAAAATATAAATACATTTCTTCATATATCTCACTGTTATCAAATATCCTCTACTTTTTTAATAGTATATAATCAGCTTAATATAAGAAACAAAAACAGAGCCATAGACAGAGGTGACGTAACCTGGGGTGGGTGGGGACTGGACGGGGGCATAACTTAAATATTTTAGAGTATGCGATTGAGCCGACATAATATATTTTCTGAAAATCAAAACAAATTCAGTAGCATTAGGCCAATGAATTCCACCTTCGGCCGGTTTCTATTTCCACATCTTCCAACCAGATATACCAGAATAGTTAATACGAGACAAAAACATGGTGTACCATGAAAAATATCTTAGAGGAGCTCACAGAACCCATCCAGCCTCCAAAAGACTTTAGCTGCCCTGTACAATTTGTGATGGACTATCACACCCCATCCATCCTTAATCCCACTTCCCGGATCCACCCTAACACTATCAATAAATACACCAACAAAACAAGTTGAAGTTTGTGATGGTTCTTGGGGGGATGAAGCCCCTATGATGCACAGAATCAATCATTTTCTCAATTAGCTTGCTACAAAATTTCGACAACAGGAAATCAAACAAAAACACAACTCTGTTTATTTGGGTTCAAGGTCACTTTAAGAATCTGTGGCTATATCGCGAGCACCACAAGGTCAGGGTTACCCATCATTTATAATTGTGTTGCCCACGTTAGAGGGCTCTCATTCCAGGCGGTGGTTACATAGTCCTATTATACCAGTTAACCAGAGCTCATCGTCCACAATAAACATGCACTTCAGCTCTTCATATGATTCCAGTGGGGAACAAATACTCAAGACCCCGACAATTATGCATCTTAAGTGTTAAGAGAGACTACTTGAAATACTAACTAGACTTCACGAAAAATGGCATCCACTAGCTGCTTACCATTCGTTTCAGAAACACAGAATATTACTTCCAAGGAACAACTCCATGGATGAGTTCTGCCCGCAATGAACTCACATGTTATCGAAGGTACTAATAAGCCAATTTCGAAACTGCCATCTTGGCTTTTAATCTATGCAGGGTCACAGGTCGCAAGGTATAAACATTCCAAGAAAACGCTTTGTTAGCAATGAAATCGCACTGTTTACACCTCGCGACCTGTGACCTTGCATAGATTAAAGTCCAAAGATGGCAGTTTCGAAATTGGCTTATTATAGTGACCGGTGTGAGAGGAATGATAGTCCGTAGGAACGTTAGTCCCTCTGGACTATTATTCCGCGGAATTATAGTCCTAGGTCTAACATTTCTAGGAATAGTAGTCCGGCGGACTACTATTCCTAGAAATGTTAGACCTAGGACTATAATTCCGCGGAATAATAGTCCAGAGGGACTAAATTTCCTACGGACTATCATTCCTGTCACACCGGATTACATTTTGTCTATTGCTTAGTTAGTCTGTATCTTCAGTTTACCCATTACGTATCATAAGAATGCTCGTTGCTTTTGTATAGCACCCACTTCGAATTTGAAGCAATCTAGATTTTTTTACCAGCGTGATTTGTAAAACAAAAATCAACCTTCATTGAAAAGATGTCGATTGTATCTCATCTTTGTCTATCAAGAACAAGTAAATACTCCGAGTTTGGTCGAGAAGACTCTTTTAACTAACAACATGAAAGATCAACTGCATTCATTTACCTCAAATACCAACTGCTGATCTTTTTTTTCTAGATTTTCTCACGCAATTCTAAATACGCATTGTGTATTTTTTTTCTAGGCGGGTTGCATTTCATACCAGAAAACACATAGATAGGCCTAATGATCGTGTTACGGATCTAAATTCAAATACTAATCTAAATGTGCTTTGCTTGATGTCGGGTGTAAGCAGTCTTTCCGGGTGAGAATGTACAGTTCGTGGAGGGCGAATTAGCACTGGAACACCCCCAGAGTCGTCAAACACTTCCAGAGTGGTCGCTCTACGTAAATATGGGTGGAGTGAGCCGGAGTGCGTGGAAAGGCCATCGGGCAGCGGTGAGTAACTGTCAGACTCTCCAACTTATTAACCCAGCACATGAAGGATTAGGAGAAGGTGAAGGCATGTTGTACACGCAGTACTCCTGAGCACACTTCGCCACTGTGTTCCCAGTTGGGCAATTTGGATTAGGTATTTCGCTAAAGGACACAACAGAGATGGCGTTAAAATCGAACCTATGGTCTTTCGATCTGAAGTCCAATGCTCTTATCAAATAGTCAACGCACTTTCTAGATATTTCCGTTACGCTGGTAAGGGGTTAGTCTGAAGTACGTGCTTTGCTTGATGTTACAATTATTGGAAATTGGAAGAAGTAAAAAATATGAACAAAAACATATATTTAAAATACGTATGTATAAGTCAGAAGGAACCAATCAAATGGTGCAAACCGTCCGTACAATGATGTTAAAATATCAAGTGGAAAATTTCCCTCAAATTTAACTAGGATTTTAACCAATTCAATCTTGTCTGACGGAGCTCATTGAGCACTGTCAAACAATATTGAATTGGTTGAATCCCCTGTTGTATCACGGGGAAAAATATGCTGCTTGGAATTTTGTTACAAAGGGTTGGTAATAAAACTTTTCTTCTCCATTTGCAGTTTTGATACCTTTGGGCCTAGCTCTAAAATTGAGGTGGGCGGTGTACCGAAAATACCCAATGGTAAAGGTATTGCAGTAATACCGAAATACCGAACCGAGGGAGGCAAAATATACCGAACACCCGATAATTTAAAATACCTGCCGCAAACATACAAAATATGAAGGAACCACCACAGTTACCGGTATTACAGAGATCAGATGAAATGCCACACGATAACATTATACTTGCGTTGTTAATTGAATATTTTGTGTTCGTAATTAACGCATTTTATCCCTGTTAATTTGTGCTATAAAGACCACATTTTGCAGTCCATATTTTCATCTCTATAATAGAGGAGACTGGGTTTTGTGGTTTGTTTTTTTAATAGGGTTTAACCCTTTGAACACCGATGGTATCTTCCATATCAGTTCAATGACAGCAACTGGAAGAGTCCATATTCATTATTTGGGGTAGACCAATCAGCCTCAGGGCTGCACGTTGAAAATATTGATTGGTCTACCCCACACATTTACTGAACAGCCATCCTATTTAATGACGTATTATGTTCCTGGTCGGAAAAGGCGGCTGCTCGGGCTTAAAGAGTTAAACTAGAGGTGGGCGATATACCGAAAATACCGAACGGTAAAGGTATTGTAGTGGTACCGAAATACCGAACCGAGAGAGGAAGAATATACCGAACACCCGGTACTTTAAAATACCTGCCACGAACATACAAAATATGAAGGAACCATCAGGGATTACCGGTATGCTGATTCTGACCCAACATGGCCAATTTATAGTGCAATAAGTAGCCAGAATAAGGTTAAGACAGCCAAACTACCTACAAATGTTCTCAATAGTATTGTACAAATTTGGATGTCGCAGGAACCGGCTCAATGAGCCGGTTCCTATGACATCCATATTTGTATGATTTTATCAACATTAGTTATATAATTTTTTAAAAATATTTAAATTTTGTTTTATTTCGTTGTGCCGAGTAAGGGGTTATGGGTCATATAACATTTTGTGAAATTAAAGCTATTTTTATGTAGGAGCCTTGTACAGTACAGAAACTGGGGAGTATGGTCAGAAAAATATCATACCGATACCGAACCTAAAATGTCAATACCGCCCATCTCTATATACTCTCAAACAAATGCAAATGTCCACTGCAACGAAAACAATGTGCAAATAGAAACTCATTGATTGATTGATTGATTGACTGATTGATTGATTGATTGATTAGAGGTGCAGACTGCAAGCCGACAGGTCCTCGGTTCAAATCCCACATGCGGCAACCACGTTGTGTCCTTGGGCAAGACACTTCACCCCCATTGCCCATGTGGGGGCACGATGACGCCGTGTACTAAGGCGTACTGCACGTCGATGGTACGCATGTCTCCAACCAATCTAACCCTGCCTGTGCTGCAGTGCGGAGTTACGATGATGGGGAGCTGGCAGCTGCTCGTCGTTGCTCGGTGGTTCTCTCCGGGTACTCCGGCTTCCTCCACCCGTAAACATCAATAAATAAATAAATATAAATAATTGATTGATTTATTTATTGGTGTTTTAGGTCATACACTTATGCACAATAGCTAATCATGACCGTGACGGTTTTACGGGTGGAGGAAGCCGAAGTACCCGGAGAGAACCACCGAGCAACGACAAGCAGCTGCCAGGTCCCCAACATCGCAACCCTGCACTGCAGCAGAGGCGGGGTTAGATTGGTTGAAGGCATGCGTACCATCGACGTGCAGTACGCCTTAGTACACGGCGTCATCGTGCCTCCATGTGGACAATCGGGGTTGAGTGCCTTGCCCAAGGACACAACGAGGGAGTCGCAAATAGAAACATAAAATCTCTAATAATAATTTTGATACACCGAATCGTTTGTTTATTTTGCCTTGGATATTACACCTTTTATTTCTTGTTGTCTTTGTTGTACAGCAAACCAGAGGTATCAGCGTATCACGCACACTGTGTTAAAATCCCAAAGTGAAAGGGCAAATCGTTAATTATTAGGCCTTCTTTCTCGTATAGCACACAATGCTGGCATCGCGTCCAACTTGTAAAAACCTGAAATAAATTTCCCATTAAAGATACATATGGGCCTCTAGCCTATTTTTATTAGACCCGTTTAACGCAGAACCAATTTAGGCAAAACAAATGTTGGCCAAAATTGATTTTTTACTGTGATTGTCGAGACACGATTTCAGAAATAAGTCCTCTCGATTTTATTTTATTTTAGTTTTATCGCATTAATATTGAATTAAATATGTAAATTATAAACAGAATACACAACATGGTAATTTCAAACAAACAAACTTCAAATTCCTTACCGTACCTGTGGAATGTTCCATGTATGTCCTTCTCACGTACATGTATATTCAACTTTCGCTGATAGTTTGAACAGGTCCGCGTAAATCAAACACTTATTCATAATAATAAATCTTCTCCTTGTATGGTTTGTTGAGAATGTAGGAATGAAAAGGAAATCTCGACAAACAAACGGTTTGAATAAATCGTAAACTAAATCATTCAAACCTATCGATCGCTATAATTAACACTTTTGTGACTTGTTAAATTGTTCCCACTTGACCACTATTCAGCCAAATACTCCCCAAATCACGCATCGAATTCTCTGTTGTGATTCACGATTTCAACTCCACATCTGTAAATATCTTTAGTGTCGATACTGCTCATTGTTATAAGAGTGTTGGGAAGCCCAAATAGAAATAGGGCCTAAAAAGTTAAAAATCTGTTCCTCAGACCCCTTCCCCAATGGTCCTTTTGGCTGCTGCATGCTCTCTTTTAATAACCAATGCAAACTTTAAAAAAAATTCAATGGTTTATGTTTGATATTTTACCCAAGTTTATACAGTTGATGAATTTGTCCCTTGAGAGAAACAAGGCTTTGCAATCTTTAGCATTGCAAAGCCTTCTTGCACTCAAGGGACGAAATACACCACCACCCGTGTTATTCTGTAGATCATGGGGCCTAAAACCCCCCAAGAACATGAATTTTTGATGGCAAAGAAATAATAACAAAAATAAAAAATACAATAAAAAAACCGCCCGCCCGCATTCAATTTTATGACAAAATGGCCTGAAAAACAGAAGATCTACTTTGTGGGGCCAAAAGGCAAACTTTGTTATTACAACAGAACCCGGTAACTGACACCGAGGCGAGGGTCCTCTTAATTTGATACGACCATGAACGATTGGCAATGTTTCACTTCATTCAGGCTACCCAATCATCTCAAGTCAATTTACAACTGAAGCAGTCAGTGGGGAGAATAAGCACAGTTTTACTTTCCGATGTTCCAGTTTGTAAACTGAAAGGGGGAGAGGAACACTAGAAAGGGAGAGGAACACTAGAAAAGTTGAACTGCCCTATTCAATTTCACCATAGAAAAACAAGAGGTTCCAATAGAGTGGAGAGAAAGCAAGATTACATTTATATCGGTCCACAAAAAGGGGGAAAGGATGTTTTGGACCATTATCTGGGAATTTCTGTCAGTAGCAACATTAGAAAAGTTTTCTGTAAAGTCCTGTGCGGGAGATTAGATGACGTGAGCGAAGAGAATGGATTTCTGAGAGAGATCCAGAATAGCTTCAAGAAGGGAATGAGTTACTGACCATCTTTCCACGCTGTCCCAGAAGAGAGAATCGGCGAACGCCAAAAAGAAAAAGATGTTTATGGCCTTTCTGGGTGTGAAAAGGGAATACGATTGAGTATAAAGGGAGGGTGTGTGGCGGAAGCTTGATGCCTTGGGCCGGGGGTGGGGGAGGGGGAGAATTCTGAAAGCATTATATAAAGGTGTACAAAGTGAACTTAGTCTGGTAACATAACAACAAAACGTGCGTCTGTGGAGATAGACCTAAAACAGGGGTGCATCCTTTTGCCAATTCTCTTTGCATTGAACATCAGGAGTTAGGAGATGAAGTACTGCATAACGACGAGGGGGCAGCAGTTGGGGACCTGAAGATCCCGGGGCTATTTTTCTTAGATGATATGGTACTAGTGTCAGAAAGCTAGGGGGGGGGGGGAGGGGGAGGGGTTAGAGAAAATACTGGAAATTGTTGGGAGATATGGGAACAAATGGAGACTAGAACAAAATGAAAGAAAAAGAAAAGTTAAGGAGAATCTACTCGAAAGTGGAGAGTGGGGGAGTTCTATATTTTAGCGTGGGAGAGACAGGTGACTATGAGTATTTAGGGGTAAATATAAATACTATGGGAAGAGGCATCTACCGAAACAACACGATTAAACTAACTGTGAAAGGGAAGCGAATCCTTAATCAAATGAAACTTATTTGGAGAAACAGCATCAATAAAGTTTTCGTGGTTGAAACAGTTTGGGAAATGGTAGGTGTATCAAGTATAACATGTGGTACGGAAATGATACCTCTAAACCAAATGGCTTTAAAGAGCATGGAAACCCCGCAGAACGATGCAGGCCGATGGATAACGGGGTCGAGTAAGGCCGAAGCACAAGAAGCAATAAAGGGTGAGCTTGGGTGGATGAGGATTAAGGACAGGAGAGACTTAACGAAACTCTGCTATCTTAACTATTTGGTAAATCTCCCCGACACCCGATAGTGTAAATTAATGTTCCAAAATATCTGGAATTCAAACATAAAGACAGGGTAGATAAACCAAGCGAGGGCGTTAATAGACAACTAATCAACGCATATCTTAGAAGTGGGCACAACCCGGGGAAAAAATCGTCAGAGAAAGAGTCATGGGGGTTTGTAACCTGAAGTGTCGAGAGGGGTCTGAAAGCAAAAAGGTCTTTGGGTGGTAAAGAAACGCCAGATAAAGAGAAGCCATGTTTTGAAGAGTACCTTGATGGCACATTTGGGGGGTCACTGTTGTTCAAGATGAGGTCGCGGTCGCTGGAACTTAGGGGAAAAACTGAGAAAGACAACGAAAAGGAGTGTCAAATATGTAATTTGGGCGTAGTGGAGACCGTGGAACACTTTCTATTAGAATGTCCAAAATACCAGTCTTACAGAATACGATTCACCGGGAGTATGATGGGAAAGAGGGGTGGGAGAATGAAGGACATATGGTTAGTGGGTGACACAAAGGAGAGGGTTAGTATGCTTATCGGCGAGATTGGGGTACGGGACGTCATCAAGCAGTTCGCCTCAGAATGTTGGGAAGAGAGAAGAGTCGTGGGGATAAGGAGGCATTTGAGAACACCGGGCTAATCAAAGCCTTCTCACCCGAGGACCGCGACGATTCAGCGGTCGACCGAAGTGTTATATTATCAGGTAAAATATTTTTTATGCGGTAACTCGCTGCATCAAAATTAAAATCAGTGATGGTATGTTTCACCTTGGACACAGTATTCAGTTCACTGTCTTTGTTCCAAAAAGGGCTTCATCCACATACACTACACCGTGTCAGTTTTATTTATTTATTGGTGCTTACTTACTGGAGCTTAAGGTCACTTAAAACATCTCTGTCTATATCATGACCACAACATAAGTCACATCGCGACATCAGTCTGAACACCGAACAGTAGTACCCCCCCCCCCCCCCCAAACAAAAGGGGTCATGTAGGTACTCCACAAATACTGGTTTCTTATCACGCAAGCTGCCAAAAGACCTCTTTGCCTATACCCCTTCTCGTCAATCCACGGCGATTCTCTCCCCCACGAGTCTTTTACCTTGGGCTGTGCACCCTTTCCAGGACAGCGACCTCTATTGAATAGTTTTCCATCAACTCACTCACTTGCCCCGCCCCACCCCGTCTTGATATTAGAATCCCAAATATTCTGAAGTGTTAGGCTACACCAACGGCTATCGGGTAGATAAACCAAACAGTTGAATAAAACTTGTCCTTGATCATCCCCATCCACCGAAGCCCACACTCGGTTGCATTTTATCCCTGGGCAAGGCACTCAATATAATCTCCATTGTTTACTTGGTAGCACGATGGTGCTATTGTCTAAGGCGTACAGCACGTCGATTTTACACTTACCTTCAACCAATGATGGAATAGTAAGTGGAAAGTCCAGCAGTTACTCTCCGTTGCTCGGTGGTTATCTCTGGGTACTCCGGTCTTCCCCACCCGCAAAACTGTCTGACACGATGACCCTGCATGGCAACTGAAAGCCTCGTTTAAACTAGAGAATGGCGGTATTGAAATTTTAGGTTCGGTATCGGTACCGGTATTTTTCTGACTATATACCTCGGTTTTGGTACAACGAAATAAAATAAAACTTAGATATTTTAAAAAAATTATATCTCCAATGTTGATAAAACCATACAAATATGGATGTCAGGGGAACCGGCTCATTGAGCTAGTTCCTATGACATCCAGATTTGTATAATTTTATTGAGAACATTGCAAGGTATTTTGGCTGTCTTAGCCTTGTTCTGGCTACTTATTGGGCTATAAATTGGCCATGTTGGATCAGAATCAGTATACCGGTAACTCTGGTGATTCCTTCATATTTTGTATGTTTGTGGCAGGTATTTTAAAGTACCGGGTTTTCGGTATATTCTTCCTCCCTCGGTTCGGTACTTCGGTATTACTACAGTACCTTTACCGTTCGGTATTTTCGGTCTTCCGCCCACCTATAGTTTAACTCTTTGAACGCGAGCAGCCTTTTTTCCGACCAGGAACATGGTACGTCATTAAATAGGATATCTGTTCAGTAAATGTGTGGGGTAGACCAATCAATATTTTCAACGTGCAGCTCTGAGGCTGCACGTTGAAAATATTGATTGGTCTACCCCAAATAATGAATATGGACTCTTACAGTTGCTGCCATTGAACTATGGAAGATACCACTGTTGTTAAAGGGTTAAACCCCAATAAACAAACAAACAAACCACAAAACCAAGACTACCCCACCATAGAGATGAAAATATGGACTGTAAAATGTGGTCTTTATAGAACAAATTAACTGGAATAAAATGCGTTAATTACGAACACAAAATATTCAATTAACAACGCAAGTATAATGTTATCGTGTGGCATTTCATTTGATCTCTGTAATTAAGTTCTAAGGCACAGACGATACAGCCTAAAGGTAAATATTCACAATGTAAACAGAGTAGTTATCAGATATATGAAGAATAGAGCTAAATATTTACTTTGTTACTAAATTTGTATCTGAATATATCATTAGATCTGTTCATAGAACTTTTGAATCGCGCGTTACTTTTATCGGAACATTCCAATCGAAACCACCACACAAACGCACTGTCTGCCACTGCAAAACACAATGCGAACCCCTTTATCAGAACTTCAGCTTCATAACTTGTTTCAGTCGGTCGTGTTCCCCTCTCCCATTCCTCCATCAAGAAAGTAGAAGGGCAACCTTCTTTGTAGGCTCTATTAGAGACATAGCCAGTGTAAATGAGTTGTGTGTGTTTGTGAAGAGGGTGGGGGTATTTTTCTGCTGCCAGCAGAAAAATATCCCACTTCGAGTTAGGTTATGAGTGTGTGAAGGTTCAGGATCTTGCCCACGGGAGGGGGGGGGGGGTACCTCTCATGCCAACTAGAGCAACCGGAGTACTCTCTGAGAGCTTAAATACACAGAAAGTGATTGAATAACTGTTACAAAATGACCCAAGAAATATCAGGGTTGAAGTACATGAACCAGTTTTAGGGATTTCAGACCCGAGTGTATACAATGTTGATGGGAGCTCGGTGGATCAGTAGGTAAAGATGCAGGCTGCGAGCCGAGAGGTGCTCGGTTCGAATCCCACTTGCGGCAACTGCGTTGTCCTTGGGCAAGACACTTCATCCCAGTTGCTCGCGTGCGGGCACGGTGGCGTTGTGGACTAAGACGAACTGTCTTCAACCAATGCTTACCCTGTTTGTGTGGAGTTGATATGTTGGTGAGTCTGACAGTTGCTCTCTGTTAATATGTTGGGGAGTCTGACAGTTGCTCGCCGTTGCTCGGTGGTTCTCTTCGGGTACTCTGGCTTCCTCCACCCGTAAAACTGCCCGACACGAGGTGACCCTGGCTGTCGAAAGTGTCGTTAAACCCCAATAAATAAATAAATATTAACATAAACATTTTACCTGAAAAAAGTTGGGGACGAGTCTCAACCAATACAAATTTATCTGAAATATAAATTTAATGCGCTAGGCGAAAGAGTTTACGTTGCCAAGAGATCAGAGGTATCTCAAATCATAATTAGGAGAGCTCCTAACATTTTGTTAACGGCCATTTTACGATCAGGCGCTTTGAAGCGTCGGAATGCGAGGGCAATTGTTAATTTCTTACATGTGCAGATAATATCTCAAATTATCACACTCAGTTATGTAATCGTGCAACGCATCTATGGAAAAAGAGGGGATCAGACGCGCGCATTGTGTCGCTCCATCCCCCACTCCCACAATGGTGAAGCCAGCAATTTTTTAGGGGGGGGGGGGGGGGGTCGCCAACAATGCAACTCAAGGATGAGAAGGTCTGGTGACTAAAAAGACTGAAATCTTGGCCAGAGGCCAAAGGTCAAGTTGGAGGAGATTATGGGAGGGGGTGACCCCCCTCCCATAATCTCCTCCAACTTGACTTTTAGCCACCGGTGGTGGTCCGGTGGGGGTCTCCCCCGGAAAAAGTCTTCAATATTTGATATCAGCAGTGATCAAAGATTTCATGCTGAGTGAAAATGAATCAAATTCAATCATGTAGGCATTTATTAGATTGCAGTGGAGAATATCGGCCGCGGACTTTTGGGATGGGGGGGGGGGGGGGCGTACGACCCCCATGACCCTCCCTGGCTACACCCTTGCCTCATCCCCGGTTCCACTGCCTCTGCAAACGACAAAGTACAAAGAGTGATACAATGGGCATGATGATAAAATATCCAAATTTTAGAAACCAAATTTCACTTTGTTGTTGCCTCTTTAACATCGCTGTACATTTACGGTATTCTTGCATAGTTCGCTTACATAATGCCCGTGGGCGTAACGTCCTTCAGCATTGGCCTACTACTATCCAAAATTCAAGAATCGTTTTTGAAATAGTTGCCTGCAAGTCGTGCCAGGAAGATAAAATTATTTGCGTGCTCAGCATTCGAGCTTCTCACACAAAAGCAAATGGGTTCGGACTGTTTTTGCCACTTAATCGTGAATATAGTAGAATGGAGGAGTCTGATGGTATCTCAGTTATGGAATTGTTTGCTGCGTTCATGCACGACAATTAACCATTCAGATGTATATGCCAGCACAAGGTATATCGAATTCCTCCAACAAAATGAAATTAAGGCTTACAGTAACGCTCGGTTGATACTGTATCAAGACACAGAAAACGACAATGTCTATTAGGTGTTTTTCATTTAATAACAAAGATTAAATTGATTTTCATTCTGTTCCCTTCAATGTGGATTATCGACCAGAAATATTTTGTATGTCAAACAGTACGAAATAACATTGCGGGCGTGATAAATCCTATATTCACACTATTGTAATTGTTTTGTCAACTGCAGAAAACTGCAAACCTGCATTAATTATCAGACAATTCATTATAAAACCTCAACCGCGAGTGTCTTTATTTCACTTTGGCACTAACAATGTGTAACAATAGAATGCGCAAGTCTTTAGATCTTATTAACCGTTTCCCTAACGAAACGGCCGCATCCGCCCGCGTAATTTACAAAATTTGCACTTGTTTTTTTCAAAATTTTTTAATAAAACTGTATCATGTGACCCCACATTGGAATGAGCTCGTCATTCCAGAACTTGGCATTCCCGTTTAAAAATACTTTATGTAATACTCGAGGCATCTGTTTCGACAATTATTATTTGACAAGGGAGCACGGTGGCTCAGTGGTAGGGGATCGGGAAGATTCGGCCCCGAGAAGATTCGGCCCCGAGAAGATTCGGCCCCGGGAAGATTCGGCCCCTGGTTAGTGGGAAGATTCGGCCCCGGGAAGATTCGGCCCCAACGCAATTTTTGGGGAGGAGCGACAAATAACGACGATTGGTTAGGATTGAGTATAAAACTTTATTATGTGAAGTTTCATTTGTTGTTTTAATATATTTTTTTCAATTTAACATAAAACAATTATATACATATATATACAATTATATACAAAAACATACTATGCATTCTATTTCACAAAATTTTACATCTAGATATCATATGAAATATCGTTGACTCTTGGGTATTAACCTTTATTTGAGATCACATATTTTACACCGAGATGTCATTTAAAACCTGAAATAATTTGAGACCATATACATCGAGATATATGAATAATTCAAACTGTGACTATTTACATCGAGATTGTTTCAACGCTTGCTCTTACCTAGTTGATAAACTTTGTTTATCTCTTTAAGAAAGTCTGTTGTTCTTATGCTTCCGTCTCTATATTTAGTCCATAGATCTGTTATCTCCGTGTCGATTTTCGTATATTTTTTCCTAATCTCTGTCTCCAAATCTCCTGCCTGAACATTTATTCTGACCCACTCCGCTTCATGTTGTAATACAACTGCCAATTTGTAAAAGCTGAGGCGGGTTCCCTTTGAGTTTAATCTTCTATGCCAGGCTAAAACGAGATGGAAAAGAAAGGTTTATATATATATATATATTACAATTTATCTATTACTAGTAGGGGTCCCCGACTTCATTCGCAGTCACTCGGCCCCACCCCACCCCCGGGGACTTAAAACGTCGCCATTAGATTCGTGATAAAAAATTACCCCTAATAGACCCCTTTGAAGACGTATATCGGTCATCACTTTTGGTGCCCATCCGCACCCCCACCCCCAAAAATATTTACTCGTTTATTCATTTACATCAAATTCATTCATTTATTGATCTCTTACTTTAGTTGTCATTTACGGCAAAGTCATTCATTTACTCATTTATGATAATTAAAAATAAATAAATGATGCAATTAAAAAGATTGAGAGAAAAATGTCATTAATTACCTTTCCTCACTTTCTCCTGTCGATGTTTCACTCCCTCTTTCAGCTGCATCCACTTCCATCATCTCAGCCAAAAGTGCAACATTGTTGGCATCCCGACTGCAAAAAAAAATTAGAAAGTACTGAATATTTTGAAAAAAAAGGGTCATAATTAAGTTTTCCCTTAACATGATTAAAATAATGGATGTGGTTTTCATCTAGGCTATGGAACGAAAGAGAGAAATAGCAATACTTACGTTTTCAGTAACTAAATATGAATACAAAATTATAAACAAAATTATTGATCTATTCATTTATTCATTTAAAAATAAAAATAAATGATGCAATTAAAAAGATTGAGAGAAAAATGTCAATAATTACCTTTCCTCACTTTCTCCTGTCGATGTTTCACTCCCTCTTTCAGCTGCATCCACTTCCATCATCTCAGCCAAAAGTGCAACATTGTTGGCATCCCGACTGCAAAAAAAAAATTAGAAAGTACTGAATATTTTGAAAAAAAAGGGTCATAATTAAGTTTTCCCTTAACATGATTAAAATAATGGATGTGGTTTTCATCTAGGCTATGGAATGAAAGAGAGAAATAGCAATACATACGTTTTCAGTAACTAAATATGAATACAAAATTATAACACGATTAAAATAATTTTTTTTAACTCTGTGTTACAGTAAATTCAAGCACAGTATTATTAATTATAATTATTATATATATAATAATTACCTATTATCTTCTGGTTCAACTTGGCGTTGACATGGCTGGCATGTAAATGTCAACTGAATTATACCTCTGTTTGCATCCAGATAATCTTTGTTTGATATGCCCGTGTTACATTTTCTGTGTTGCCATCGTTCGCAAGAATCGCATTCCACGGCGTGTTGCCTTGGTCTCACCTCTAAACCACACTCAATACAAGGATACATCGTTGAAAATGATGACAGGGAATGAATGAATGAAAGGTTTTAGCGCGCCGAAGGCGCGCAGGGACGATGTGGGATTTACAAATCCCTTGCGACCCGGTTAACCTTATTTTTTTTCCTTGGATCACACAGGCCTAGCTTTCCTATTGCCCAAAATGGAGTCTGAGGGGGTTATGCACGCGGATAGAATACCCGGCAGTTTAAGCTGGAGTGTTAGATGGTCAATACTCAATCCCCCAACGCCTTTAAAACTATTAGAGAGCGAGCTCTGTTCGGTTCCAGTTCGGCGATGGTAGAGGTTTGAGTCCCACCATGGTGGCGAGCCAGAATGTAATGTTGTGCGATGGCAAGTTTAAGGGAAGAAGAGAAAAGAAAACCAAACAGCAACGCCGGTTTGGTAGCGGCCCCGGTATATGACCATAGCGGTTACAAAAAAGAAGTGGAGAAAGCTCCAACAGTTTAGTTTTAAGAAACCGGGAGTCATCCATCAAGCCTTCTGGGAGATAGGATGCCGTATGTGATTTTGAGGTATCTGGTTATCCTTCGGGAATCCCAAATGACCTCCTCCACCCCACCCCAACCCCCCCCCCCCAAAAAAAAAAAAAAAAAAAAAAAAAAAAAAATCACTGACACACACCCTCAAGCCCTTAAAAGGGCTGTTAAATCTTTATTCAAATGTTTATTTATATCAAATGTACACTCGTTCCCAGCCAGACAAGCTTGTTTCAATCCTTGCCTAGCGTTTGGTGGTTTCTTGTATATGTTGCAGAAAGGTAGGTTGCACCAATTCCTCCTACGCTTTGTCTACCATTTCCATGCGTCTTCTTGATAAGAGTGTTGCAAGAAAATTTGAGAATGTTCAGTTAGAAAAGTAAAAGGTAGAGAGAAAGATAGGTATCCGCTATTGTATATTGTGCCTGCTGTGTGATTGTTGCTATGGATGGGGTAAGGGGTGTGTTTCTTCGGAGTCCACTCCCAACACGCAGAGTTGCGAGGCAATCCTCACAGACTCAATCCTAAAGACCTCAATGAGTAGCGAGGCAATCCTCACTGACTCCACGCAGTTTAATTCTATTGAGTAATTTTAATTTACTGTGGATTATTTTGTTTTTCTGTTTAGGGTTCGGTGTTCGTTCAGCTTCACCATTGATTCACTATCCTGGAGTATGTGGAGGGTTTTGTTATATAGATCTTATTAAACGCGTTTCAATCGCGCTTCAGCAGAGTTGCGAGGCAGTCCTCACAGACTCTATCCTAAAGTTCCCAATGAGTAGCGAGGCAATCCTCACTGACTCCACGCGATTTAGTTATATTGTATAATTTTTATTTTATTTTAGTATTTTTTTTTTTTTTTTTTTTTTTTTTTTATTTTCTGGAAACTCTTTTTTTTTTTTTTTATTTTCTGGAAACTTCGCTTCTCGGCCTTTTGGCTAAGATCAAAGTGTAGATGACAGGGATCTGGCTGGATAATCGTTTTATAGGACATGCTACAAAATGTTTATCCAAGAATATTCTTTGAAGATGTTTGGCGATGTTACCATCAAAGAGTGTGAAAGATGATTAATCATCATTAACAGCTTACTAATGGCGACAAACAACCAAAGGATGATTAGAGATCAGACAAGCGCATCCCTATCAAAACACAGGAACACCACACAAGCGGCATGTATCAGCTTGTCAGTTAGCCACTCCCAGTGCTAAACAAACAAACTGATCGAGTTTTCAAGTCAGTTGAACTTTTAATTTTGGTGGTGACGGACTATCATTCATTTCATCCCGGGACAAAAATGGTAGGTTCCTATTTTTTCAACTAAATGAGAAAATGTTTTCCCGAAATTAGTTTTTGGTGGGAAGATTCGGCCCCGGGAAGATTCGGCCCCAACTGGGGCCGAATCTTCCCACTAACCAGGGGCCGAATCTTCCCGGGGCCGAATCTTCCTAGACCCAGTGGTAGACTGTTGGACTTCTGTGCTAGAGGTCCCGAGTTCGATTCCCGTCCAGGACGGTCCGCGTTGTGTCTTTGGGCAAGGCACTTTATCCCGGTTGCCTACATGGGGGCACGATGACGCTGTGTACTAAGGCGTACGGCACGTCGATGGTGCACATGTCTTCAACCGCTGTAACCCTGCTTTAGTGGAGCTTGAACAGAGTTAGAATGTTGAGGAGCTGACGGTTGCTCGTCGATGCTCGGTGGTTTTCTCCGGGTATTCCGGCTTCCTCCCCCCGTAAAACTGTCATGGTCACGATTAGCCTTTGTGCTCAAGTATGTGACCTTGAACACCAATAAATAAATAAAAAATTAATCATTTGACAATTTAACCCTTTACCCAAAGCAGGCGGTATCAAAATGTATTATTTTAAATACCATTTTTTAAAATTTTTCAAAAAATTTCAACCAAACCATATCATGTGATCCTTCATTAGACGAGCATCGACGAGCAACTGTCAGCTCCTCAACATTCTAACATCGGATCGGCTGTTAATGTATAAAACCAAAAACGAGGCCTATACCGAAGACCAAAAATTAACATACGCCAGTAACAATGATTTTCGAAGTTTAGTAGTACCTGTAAGTTTTAATTGGCTGAGAATTTTTCAATTTCTTATAAAATCAAGTCATGGCTGCTATAAAGCAGCCATGGCTTGATTTGATGGGAAACTCAACAGAGTCTAGAATCAAGGGATCATTGCTAAAATGACTATTTAAATTCGTTTTTATAATAGCCATATTTACATTTGTGTGAAAAATAATTATTTTAATTCAGTATAAAAAAATCGCGACATCGACGCCGTTGCTGCGACGGGTGGTGTTAGAAACGCGTTGGTCACAAAATTCTAAGTTCATCAAGGGCCATAACTCCAAGAAAAATATCTGGAACAACACATGCATTGAACAGTGGCTAGACATCAATACGATACACTTACATGCCAAATATAAAGTCATTCCATCACGTATTTCAAAAGTTATTGAGTTTTGAAACTCGTTGGTCACAGACCGACCGACAGACCGACCGACAGACAGACCGACAGACAGACCGACATTGCCACTTATAGAGAGGCTAGTCGCAGCTAAAAATACCGATAGGATCACCGATCCAATGTCGAGTTGTGACAGCACAAAAGTGGGTTTAATCATTATCAACTTATCGTCCGGAAACCAATTGTTTACAATTTAGTATGTGAAGGGTCACTGTGATCTTGACCTTTGACCTAGTGATTCCGAAATAAATAGGGCTCTTTCTTGCACCAATGCCAACCTACCTATGAAGTTTCATGATCGTAGGTGGAACCATTGTCATATTATCATCTGGAAACCAATTGTTTATGATTTATTATATTCAAGGTCACTGTGACCTTGGCCTTTGACCTAGTGAGTCCAAAATAAATAGGGGTCTTCCACTCACCTAGGCCAACCTACCTATGAAGTTTCATGAACATGAATCAAACCATTATCAAGTTATCATCTGGAAACCAATTGTGTTGATTTACTATGTTCAGGGTCACTGTGACCTTGACCTTTGACCTAGTGAGTCCAAAATAAATAGGGTCCTTCCTCTCACGAAGGCCACCCTACGTAAGAAGTTTCATGAATGTGGATTGAACCATAGTCAAGTTATCTGGAAACCAATTGTTTACAATTTACTATGTTCAAGGCCACTGTAACCTTGACCTTTGACCAAGCAAGTCCAAAATTAATAGGGTTCTTCCTCTCACCGATACCAACCTGCCTACGAAGTTTGATGACCATGGGTTGAACCATTATCAAGTTATCATCCGGAAACCAATTGTTTATGCCCGCCCGCCATTCATCAAACTATAAGTCGAGTTTGACTTCGTCAGAACTCGACTAAAAATGCCAATAGGATCACCGATCCAATGTCGAGTTGTAACAGCACAAAAGTGGGTTTAATCATTATCAACTTACCGTCTGGAAACCAGTTGTTTACAATTTACTGTGTGAAGCGTCACTGTGACCTTGACCTTTGATCTAGTGATTCCAAAATAAATCGGGCTCTTTCTTGCACCAATGCCAACCTACCTATGAAGGTTCATGAATGTGGGAGGAACCATTGTCAAATTATCATCTGGAAACCAATTGTTTATGATTTATGTTCAAGGTCACTGTGATCTTGACCTTTGACCTAGTCAGTCCAAAATAAATAGGGGTCTTCCACTCACCTAGGCCAACCTACCTACGAAGTTTCATGAATGTGGGTCAAACTATTACCAAGTTATCATCCGGAAACCAATTGTTTATGATTTACTATGTTGAAGGTCACTGTGACCTTAACCTTTTCACCTAGCGAGTACAAAATAAATAGGGTTCTTCCTCTCACTGATGCCAACCTACCTATGAAGTTTTCATGAAAGTGGGTCGAACCATTATAAAGTTATCATCCGGAAACCAATTGTTTTGATTTACAATGTTCAGGGTCAGTGTGACCTTGACCTAGTGAGTCCAAAATAAATAGGGTTCTTCCTCTCAAGAAAGCCAACCCACATACGAAGTTTCATGAATATGGGTTGAACCATAGTCAAGTTATCATCCGGAAACAATTGTTTACGATTTACTTTGTTCAAGGTCACTGTGACCTTGACCTTTGACCCAGCAAGTCCAAAATAAATAGGGTTCTTCCTCTCACTGATGCCAATCTACCTATGAAGTTCATGAACGTGGGTCAAACCATTATCAAGTTATCATCCGGAAACCAATTGTTTACGGATTTACTATGTTGAAGGCCACTGTGATCTTGGCCTTTCACCTAATGAGTCCAAAATAAATAAGGTTCTTCCTCTCACCGAGGCCAACCTACCTATGAAGTTTCATGAACGTGGATCGAACCATTATCAAGTTATCTTCTGGAAACCAATTGTTTACAAAAACCGCCCACCCGCCATTCATCAAATTATAAGTCGAGTTTGACTTCGTCACAACTTGACTAAAAAACCCACTTATCTATTTTTAACACAACTACCCAGCAGCATATTAACTCTTGATTGGAGGAACTGTGTCTTTTTAATACAAGGTGTTTTTAAAGGCCATTGGACCTCCAAAAACAGGGAAAATAGAGGAAATACAGGGTACCAATTTTTTTTTTATTTGTATATTAAATGAAAATTGTCTAAAGTTAAAAACACATTCATTAAAATTTGAAATCGGACACCACCGGCCCATCCTCATGATTCTTGATTCCATTTTGCTGTGATTTTTTAAAGGGGTTTAATGACACTTTCAATAGCCATGGGCACCTTGTGTCAAGATAGGGTTATGGGTGGAGGAAGTCGGATTACACGAAGAGAACCACCGAGCAATGGCGAACAACTCCTCAATGTACTAACTCCGGACAAGCAGAGTGAACATTGATTGAAGACAAGTGCACCATCAACATGCAGTACGCTTAAGTACACAGCACTGCCAGGCCGATACATGGGCAGTCAGAATTCAGAGCCCTGTGCAAGGACACAATGCAGTTACCCCCTGATGGGGATCGAATCATGGATCATTAGGTTTAAAGTCAGTGCAGTAACCACAGAGCCACGTCACTACCTGTTAAAATTTAAAAATGCTTTACGCTGTTAGCTCATCCATGTCTTCCAAGTTTCAACCTTCACTTTTGAAGCTGTATGAATGAATGGTCCATTATTGTGTCTCTTTTCACGTGTTATCTGCATCGTGACAAATTAACTTTTGAACGACAATGAAATTGTTTATTATCATTCTCTTAAAAACCATAAATCAGTGGTTTCAACAGCCAAAATCACCTTATGTTGGACAGTTTTATGGGTTGAAGAAGCTGGAATACCCAGACAGAACCACTGAGCCATGGCAAGCAACTGTCAGGACTCCCCAATGTACTAACTCAGAAGCAGGGTTAACATTGGTTGAAGACAAGTGCATGAACGGCATGCAGCACACCTTACTACACAGTGCCACGACATGGGCAATCAGGATTAAATGCCTTATCCAAGGACATAATACAGTTACCCCTGTGGGAGATCAAACCGTGGCCCTTTCGATTTGAAGTCCAATAACCACTGAGCCACTGTACTCTGGAGCCAATCATATATTACTCATGACAGGCGCAGCAAAGCTTAACTAGTTGAGTGCGGGTTTGAGAAATGCGGGTAGCAGTTCAATGCTTTCCCTTTCTGTAGATTTACTGCACAGTTAGATCTAAAAGTATGTTATTCACAAGGAACTGTCTTGTTACAAAGGCACAATATTAGGATTTGCTTATGGTCTACAAAAATGTTGGGTCTGTGATAAAACTTGTGACTTGCATATTTCACAACCATTAAAAGTAACTTTTGCATATATTTAAAACAACATAGTCAATACCTGTAAATAGAGCAATGTAATTAGAATTCCCATCCTAGCTCAGTTTATCATCATGCTGGTCATTGAATTTTCTCTTGAAAGAAACTCAAATTAACAAACAATTAATAACAACAAGAGGCCCCATGGGGCCTGAGGCGTTCACCTGACAATAGTTGTTTAAAGAAGGATTTAATTAGCATCTATAGCTAGTTACCACTACAGAGGAATGAAGTTATTTAATTATTTATAATTCTGTTGGCCATGCCAGATGATTTTTTTCTAGTACTGGGATGCTACCACAGAAATAATGCCCCCATTTCCAGTAATGCAAAACTAGGGAGTCCAAATATCAACACAGGAACTTAACTTGAACAAACTTGAGTCTGAGCCTTTCTTCCCTTCCACCACCAGGATGCTGTATACTAAATGTGAAAGCATTCTGACTAATGGATCTGAAGGAGAAGATTTTTAACGAAATCTCCTCATACTGCACTAAGTTGATAACCCAGGGACCCCTCCAGAGATGTTGTACACCAAATACAAAAGCATTCTGAATGATAGATCAGAAGATGTTTTTTCAAGAAATTCCCTCATATTGCACTAAGTTAAAATTCAGGCTCCCATAGGGAGCCCAAATATTAACTCGGGGACTCGATTTGAACAAGGTTGAATCTGACTTCCCTAGAGATGTTGTATACCAAATATCAAAACATTCTAAGAGATGGTTCTGAAGAAGAAGAATTTTAACCCTTTACCTAACATGAAAAGCAGACAACACTTGCAAACAAAATTCTTGAATAACTAATTTTTTTCATTTTTTGTCTCAAAAACATAGGTTATGACCCCTCATTGGAATGAGCTGAACGAGCTCATTCCAAAGAGGGTCATAACCTATATTTTTTAAACAAAATAATGAAAATTAATTGGCCAGTTTTGTGAATAGCGCTGGCTGGTTTTTTGGCTGTTACGTTGGGTAAAGGGTTAAAGAAATTCCCTCATATTGCACTAAGTTCAATTCAGGCTACCATAGGGAGCCCAAGTATTAACCAGGAACTCGATTTGAATAAACTTGAATCTCACCCCCTAGAGATGTTGTATACCAAATATGAAAGCATTCTGACTGGTGTATCTGAAGAAGAAATATTTAAAGAAATTCCATCATATTGCACTAAGTTAAAATTTGGGCTCTCATAGGGAGCCCAAATATTAACCCAGGGACCTGATTTGAACAAACTTGAATCTGACCCACCTAGAGATGTTGTATACCAAATATGAAACAATTCTCAATGGTGGATCTGAAGAAGAAAATTTTTAAAGAAATTTCCTCAGACTGCACTAAGTTAAACTTTGGGCTCAAACAGAGAGCCCAAATATTAACACAGGAATCCAAATTGAACAAACTTGAATCTGACGCCCCTAAAGATGTTGCATACCAAATATAAAAGCATTCGGACTGGTGGATCTGAAGAAGAAGATTTTTAAAGATCATTTCCCATATTGTCTTAAGTTAAAAATTTCGGCTCCTGTGTTGAGCCCAAATATGAACCAAGGGCTTCATTTTAACACACTTGTATCTGCCCCCCACCCCCTTGGATACTGTATACCAAGTATCAAAAGATTCTGATCAGGATTTTAATTTTTTTTTACAAATTTGGTAACTCAACATTTTTTTCATGCCCCCCTATAGAACACCCTGACACAACCAAAGGCAATTTTTTTTACCATTCAATTCTACTGGTCCTAAAGATGCTTTACACCAAATAACAGTTCTCTGTTCTGTGTAGTTTGGAAATGTGGGCATTTGAAAAAATATTTCTATTTTAAGCTCCTGGGGTTCCCACAGGGACACAAGAAATTTTTATTTTTTTTTGGAATGAATCGAGTACTTATGACTCAATAATACCACATATCAAATTTGGTTCAAATTGGACCATCGGTTCAGAAAATAGAAATTTTGGGTGGGGCCAAAAATCTTGGCCCTCTCATTACAAAGGCAAATATTGATCCATGATCTTCGTTTGAAAAAACTTGATTCTACACCTTAAAAGGAAGCACCATACCAAATATAAAGTTGTTGTACCCACTGGTTCATGAGAAAAAGATTTTTTATGAATTTTGGTGCATTTTCCCTCACCCCTTCCCTATGGGCTGGGAATATTGATTTGAACAAATAAAATGCGATGTCAGAACAAGGAACCACCTCAAATTTAACAAAAATTAGTTCAGGAGAAACAGGTACAAATACCATGTTCAAGGACAACAGACTGTGAGAGATCACTGAAGCTCATCCTGACTTTCAGTCAGGGGAGCTAACAAGAGCATGCTGGGCAGTGACATCATTATACAACTGCTTAAGGTAAATTCAGTCAATTTGCATTGCAATATATACCTTACATTTCAAATGCATCTTAATTTACTATAAGAACTAGAAAAATGGGATGCATTAGTCATTTGCTTTTTTGGAGTTATTGCTCAGACATGACAGCCATGTTGGATTTGCCAGAATCCTGGTTATTGAAAGGAACCTACCTACAATTACTGGTAATGACACCCCAAAACAAGAGGCCCCAAGGGGCCTGAGGGCGCTCACCTGACATGGTAGCCTAAATTTATATCAACCCAGAAAATTGATTTCAACAAGTTGCATCTGCTCCTCCTAAGAAAAGCTTATACCAAATATCCAAAGATTCTGACCAGTGGATCTAAAAAAAAAAGATTTTTAAAGAATATTCCTCATATTGAACTAAGTTATAATTCAGGCTCCCACAGGACGCCCATATATGAACCCAGGGACTTGGCTTTAACAAACATGAATCTCACCCCCCTAAGGATGCTGCACACCAAATATCAAAACATTCCGACTGCTGGATCTGAAGAAGAAGATTTTTAAAGAAAAGTCCTCATTTTGAACTATGTTACAATTCGAGCTCCCACAGTGAGTCCTAATATGGACCTAGGGACATGGCTGAAGAAGAAGATTTTTAAAGAAAAGTTCTCATTTTGAACTAAGTTACAATTCGAGCTCCCACAGTGAGTCCAAATATGGACCTAGGGACATGGCTTGAACAAACTTGAATCTCACCCCCTAAGGATGCTGCATACCAAATATCAAAACATTCCGACTGCTGGATCTGAAGAAGATTTTTAAAGAAAATTCCTCATTTTGAACTAAGTTATAATTCGGGCTACCACAGTGAGCCCAAATATGAACCCAGGGACTTGGCTTGAACAAACTTGAATCTCACCCCCCATAAGCATGGTGCATACCCAATATCAGAAGATTCTGCTTGCTGGATCTTGAGAAGAAGATTTTCAAAGAAATTTGCCTGAAATGCACTAAGTTCAAATTTGGGCTCCTATACTGAGCCCAAATATAAACCCAGGGGGCCGATTTGAACAAACTTGAATCAGATCTACCCCACAATGTTGCATACCAAATATCAAAAGATTCTGCCTGCTGGATCTGGAGAAGAAGATTTTTTAAGAAATATGCCTGAAATGCACTAAGTTAAAATTTGGGCTCCTATACGGAGCCCAAATATAAACCCAGGGGGCCGATTTGAACAAACTTGAATCAGATCCACCCCACAATGTTGCTTACCAAATATGAAAAGATTCTGAAGCTGGATCTGGAGAAGAAGATTTTTTAAGAAATTTGCCTGAAATGCACTAAGTTCGAATTCGAGCTTCTATAGTGAGCCCAAATATGAAACTAGGAAGCCGATTTGAACAAACTTGAATCAGATCCACCCCACAATGTTGCATACCAAATATCAAAAGATTCTGCCTGCTGGATCTGGAGAAGAAGATTTTTTAATAAATTTGCCCGAAATGCACTAAGTGCGAATTCGGGCTTCTATATTAAGCCCAAAAATGAATCCAGGGGGCCGATTTGAACAAACTTGAATCAGATCCACCCCGCAATGTTGCATACCAAATATCAAACGATTCTGCCTGCTGGATCTGGAGAAGAAGATTTTTGAAGAAATTTGCCCGAAATGCACTAAGTTTGAATTCGAGCTTCTATAGTGAGCCCAAATATGAATCCAGGGGGCCAATTTGAACAAACTTGAATCAGATCCACCCCGCAATGTTGTATACCAAATATCAAAAGATTCGGCCTGCTGGATCTGGAGAAGATGATTTTTTAAGAAATTTGCCTGAAATGCACTAAGTTCGAATTCGAGCTTCTATAGTAAGCCCAAATATGAATCTAGGGAGCCGATTTGAACAAATTTGCATCAGATCCATCCCACAATGTTGCATACCAAATATCAAAAGATTCTGCCTGCTGGATCTGGAGAAGAAAATTTTTTAAGAAATTTGCCTGAAATGCACGAAGTTCAAATTTGGGCTCCTATACTGAGCCCAAATATAAACCCAGGGGGCCGATTTGAACAAACTTGAATCAGATCCACCCCACAATGTTGCTTACCAAATATGAAAAGATTCTGCCTGCTGGATCTGGAGAAGGAGATTTTTTAAGAAATTTGCATGAAATGCACTAAGTTCAAATTCGAGCTTCTATAGTGAGCCCAAATATGAATCTAGGAAGCCGATTTGAACAAACTTGAATCAGATCCACCCCACAATGTTGCATACCAAATATCAAAAGATTCTGCCTGCTGGATCTGGAGAAGAAGATTTTTTAAGAAATTTGCCTAAATGCACTAAGTTCGAAATCGGGCTCCTATACTGAGCCCAAATATGAACCCAGGGGGTCGATTTGAACAAACTTGAATCAGATCCACCCTACAATGTTGCATACCAAATATCAAAAGATTCTGCCTGCTGGATCTGGAGAAGAAGATGTTTGAAGAAATTTGCCTGAAATGCACTAAGTTCGAAATCGGGCTCCTATACTGAGCCCAAATATTAACCCAGGGAGCCGATTTGAACAAACTTGAATCAGATCCACCCCACAATGTTGCTTACCAAATATGAAAAGATTCTGCCTGCTGGATCTGGAGAAGAAGATTTTTTAAGAAATTTGCCTGAAATGCACTAAGTTCGAATTCGGGCTTCTATAGTAAGCCCAAATATGAATCCAGGAGGCCGATTTGAACAAACTTGAATCAGATCTACCCCGCAACGTTGCATACCAAATATCAAAAGATTCTGCCTTCTGGATCTGGAGAAGAAGATTTTTGAAGAAATTTGCCTGAAATGCACTAAGTTCGAATTCGAGCTCCTATAGTGAGCCCAAATATGAATCTAGGGAGCCGATTTGAACAAACTTGAATCAGATCCACCCTACAATGTTGCATGCCAAATATCAAAAGATTCTGCCTGCTGGATCTGGAGAAGAAGATTTTTTAATGTTTTTCCCATTGCCTACAGTGTTAAAAAGTGCTGACTCAGCACTTTTTCAAAGTCCCGAAACTGTACCCTATGATAAAACCGATGGCAATTTTTTTTTACCAATCCTTTCTGTTGGTTCTAAGGAAGCTGCACACCAAATAAAAATTCTCAATGCCGTGCAGTTTTGGAGATATGGGCGTTTTAAATTTTTTCTATTTTTAGCTCCTGCGGTTCCCACAGGGCTGCGGGAAATTTTTTTTTTGCATAAATCAAGTACTCATGACCCAATAAGCCCTCACATAAAATTTGGTTCAAATCAGCCTCTCGGTTTGGAAAATAGAAATTTTGGGCGGGGCAAAAAATTTTGCCCCTCCCATAACGACGCCAAGTATAGCCCCACAAACTTCTCTTGAACAAATCTGAGTCTACACCTCAAAAGGAAGCTGCACACCATATATCAAGTCTCTGCTACTGCTGGTTCATGAGAAGAAGATTTACAAAGATTTTGGTGCCCCTTGGGGGCGTGGCACCACCCAGGAGGAGGGGCAACTTCATTTGAACAAATCTGAATTGGCATTAGGTAATAAACATTTAGCCAACATTTGAATAAAATTGGGCTAGTGGTTTAGGAGGAGAAGTCGATAATGTAAAGTTAACGCCGGACGACGACGACGGACGACGGACACCGGACGACGGACGCCGGACAGAAAGTGATTAGTAAAGCTCCCCTTGAGCTTCGCTCAGGTGAGCTAAAAATGGGATCCATTGGTCATTATTTTTTAAAGTTATTGCAGGGACAAGCAAAAACCACAGAAGGTCCAAGATGGCTGTCATGGCAGCCATATTGGATATGGCAGAAAACTGATTATCAAAAGGAACCTTCCTCCAACAAGAGCTGGACTTTCGTCCGGTGCATACCCCCACGTGGTGTACCGTCTAGTGTGGGCATACCTATGACCAACAAATATCATTTATGAATATTCTCATATGGACTGACGGACAGATGCACAGATGGACGGACGCAATCCAGTATACCTCACTTCCATTTTCTTCGAAAGTTTTCAACAATTTCTAAGTCAAAAGGTATGGTAAATTGTTTGGTGTTTGGAAGTTTTATACAATGAAGCAGAAGCCTTTGTCATAGGCAAACTGCATGCCAAAATCCGATAACCCATACCTGAGATACAGGCTGAACAGACAAATAATGTCTATTTCCTACAATTTCTAAGTCAAA
Organism: Pictodentalium vernedei; assembly: GCA_031216915.1. NCBI lineage: Eukaryota > Metazoa > Mollusca > Scaphopoda > Dentaliida > Dentaliidae > Pictodentalium > Pictodentalium vernedei. The sequence goes on from CM062290.1 coordinate 190,018,241, forward strand.
AAAGGGGGATAACTCTAAAAAATAGAATGTGAGAAATACCGTTGAATCCTTTTTTTAAAGCCTATACCATAAGCAGTGTTCATGGCAAATTTCATTGCAATAGAACATTCGATACCAGAGATACAGGCTGAACAGAAAAAATTTGGCTCGGACGGACACAATTTCTTAGTGAACAATTAATAAAAAAAAAAATAATAAAAAAAAAAAAAAATAACTAGTGTGGGCATATCTATGACCAACAAATATTATAAAAAATAATTTACTTAAGTTATGAATACTTTTGGACGGACTCACAGACGGACAGACGGATGCTCCAACATTTCGGGTTTATGGGCTACCAAAAAAACATTTTGTATGTCCAAAACCTTATTTTACCCAGAACCCCACCCCCTCCACTCTAGAACTTACATTTAACCCTAACCCCACCCCTCTACCCAAAAACCACACCCTAACCCTACCCTACCCCACCCTGACCCTAAACCCTAAAAGCCCACCCCAGACCCTAACCCCCACCCACCCCCAGGACCTAACCCCCCCCAACCTTAAGGCCTACTCTGGGGCTACCCCAACCCCACCCCTGACCCAACCCCACCCTAGCCAAACCAATAGGATTAGGAGCTATTTTTCAGTTTAGGGGCTACTAAAACTACCCCCCCCCCCCCCCCCCCCCCCCCCCCCGGGACCTAACCCTCCCCAACCTTAAGCCCTACTCGGGGCTACCCCTAACCCCACCCCACTCCTAACCCTAGCACTACCTTAATTTGGAGGTAGCCCCTAATAATAATATCCCCTAAACCCCCAATGTTGGCCTGGACGGACGGACGGACGGACGGACGGATGGACAGACGGACGGACGGGCGCATGTAATCCAGTATACCTACATTTTCTTCGAAAGTGGGGGTAAAATTATCACTAATGAACCACCAGAAAATATGACCCATGGAGCATGTCATTTTCGAGTTACGAGCCAAAATCACATCACAAAAAATCCATGATGGCGGGCTTCCACATTGGATATGGAAGAAAACTGATTATCGAAAGGAACCTTCCTCTAGTCACCACTAATCTAAAAATGGAATTCAAGGTCCATTTCATTTTAAATTTATTGCACGGACAAGCAAGCTAATGGACATATGGATGGATGGACAGATGGACATGGACATACCATAATACGACCAGCTTGAGAGAGTGGCCATCTAAATGAAAGTGTCAATGACACTGTAGCTTAACTTGTGTGTTGTGTTTGATTAAAAGGATAATGTTCAATGTTTATGAAAGGATTATGAAATAAGACAAGAATTGTGATAATTGGGAATATGTTCATTTCTGTTCCCAGTATGCTATGTTTTTGATAAAAATAATATGAGGTGTACACTGTTCTAAAGAGTGGAGGGGTGGGTTAATATGATCTCACAGTTAATGTATGTGGCCCTCACAGTTAATGTATATCAACGAAAGTTACCAAGTTACAGTGAAATTATTCCAAAACGAGTCATCGCGAAGGGGCTTCGGGCTCCTGTAGCCGTCAGTTTCCCAATTGCATCCAAAAGGGATGTTCTCATCTAGACATTATATGAAGTCAACCTACCAAGTTACACTGAAATCCCTTCATAAATATGAACTGAAGACAGTGCTAAAGGTTTTCGGGCTTTGGGCTCGGGCAGCCATCATGGTTGAATGATCGCAACCAAAAGAGGACATTCTCATTTGGGCATCATCTTGAGTGATACTACGAAGTTACAATGAAATCCCTTCATAAATATGACCTGTAGACAGTGCTCAAGATTTTCGGGCTCCGGGCACCTGAAGCCATCACAGTTGACCAATCACGACCAAAAGGGGATGTCATCATCTAGGCATTATATGGAGTCAACCAAACAAGTTACAATGAAATCCTTCCATAAATACGACCTTATTGACTATGCTAAAGGTTTTGGGCTCGGGCAGCCATAAAGGCTGAAATGATCGCGACCAAAAGGGGATGTTCTCATCTAGACATTATTTGGAGTCATCCTACCAAGCCACAATGAAATCCCTTCATAATTATGACCTGCAGACTGTTCTAAAGGTTTTCGGACTTCGGACCCTGTAGCCGTCACAGTTGCCTTATTGTGTCCAAAAGGGGATGTTCTCATCTAGACATTATATGAAGTCAACCTACCAAGTTACAATGAAATCCCTTCATAAATATTACCTGTAGACTGTGCTAAAGGTTTTCGGGCTTCGGGCTTGGGCAGCCATCATGGTTGAATGATCACAACCAAAGGGGACAATCTCATCTGGGCATCATCTGGAGTGACCCTACAAAGTTACACTGAAATCCCTTTATAAATATGACCTGTAGACTATGCTCAAGGTTTTCGGGCTTCAGGCACCTGTAGCATAACAGTTGACCAATCACGACCAATAGGGGATGTCATCATCTAGGCATTATATGGAGTCAACCTAACAGGTTACAATGAAATCCTTCCATAAATATGACCTTTTGCCTATGCTAAAGGTTTTTGGGCTCGGGCACCCATCAAGGCTGAATGATCGTGATCAAAATGGGACGTTCTCATCTAGACATTATTTGGAGTCATCCTACCAAGTTACAATGAAATCCCTTCATAAATATGACCTGTAGACTATGCTAAAGGTTTTCGGGCTTCGGGCCCCTGTAGCCATCACAGTTGCCCAATCAGGACCAAAAGGGGACTTTCTCATCTAGACATTATATGAAGTCAACCCACCAAGTTACAATGAAATTCCTCAATAAATATGACCTGTAGACTATGTTAAATGTTTTCGGGTTTTGGGCTCAGGCAGTCGTCACGGTTGGCAGATCATGCCCAAATGGGGAAATTCTCATCTAGACATCATAAGGAGTCATCCTCCCAAGTTACAATGAAATCCCTCCATATTAAACATGACCTGCAGATTGTGCTACAAGTTTTGGGGTTTCGGGCTTGGGCAGCCATCACAATTGACATTATACAGAGGCATCCTACCAAGTTACAATGAAATCCCTTCATAAATACGATCTGTAGACTGTGCTAATGGTTTTCGGGTTTTGGGCTTGGGCAGCCATACCGGTTGACCGATCGCGACCAAAAGGGGACGTTCTCATCTAGACATGACCCCAAACCTGCATATGAAATTTTGTGACAATCAGACAAGAACTGCGGGGTGTAGCCCGTGCCAAAGGAAAATGTGAACAGACTTACAGACTCAGACTCACAGACTAACAGACTTCTGCATGCATGATGGCAATAGCTTATCTTGGCTATGTCAAGTTAAGCTAAAAATGAGAAACAATGCTAAGTGCAATGCTATGGGATGACCATTCAACAACATGGAGATAAAGTCAAGTTTAGTCAATCGTTTATACCCATGTTGCACATTTTACAGGACTTCCACCCGAAGCATTGGATACTGTGTCCTATTTAACTAGTAAAACAGAGCTTGTTTACCACAGTAAACAAGCACTGCTTCACTTCCTGGGGTTCCAATTGGGGCCACACCTTTGTCCAACAAGGACAGTAACCCTCAGAAGAAATAGCTGGATGCAGGTGGTTTGCCATCCCTTTCATGATATCATCACCAATTGAATAAACTTTAATGTTCACCTCATAAGCAAGGCAAATACCAAATAGCAACCGATTCCATCCTTTGGATCACCAGAAGAAATTAAAAAAACAAAATAAATTGGGGGCGGGGGGGATGATTCTCCACCACCCTTCCCTAAGGGGAATGGTGGGCTTAATGACAAAATGCAATGTCATAATAAAGAATCCCCTCAAATTTGACTGAATTTGGTCTTGAGGTTTTTTAGAAGACATCGAGAATAACATTTTGATGGACAATGATCATAATAGCTCACCGTGATTTTCAGTCATGTGAGTTAATAAAAATTCTAGAAAACTGTCAAGTCCTTTGAGGGTTATGAAGCATGTAGAGGCATCACATCACAATAAAGAAACGTGAGAAATGAGACCCAAAAAAATTGTGAAATTTTTATTTTTTATTCTCTATAAACATATTGAATGAACAAATAGCTTAATACATGACATTTGTTTTTCTGTTATTTAAACCCTAAGTTCTCATACAGCCTAAAACTGCCACTTTTACATTACTTTGAAAAAGTTGTCCCAAGTGTATTCTTCCTTGCAAACTTTACTGGTAGGCTGCATTTATCTTGATAATGTTTTTACATCATTGTTGGCTACCTGTGCAGGCAGCCAACAATAATCTAGAAACATTGTTAAGTCATCTGCAGCAGAGTAGATGTTTATATGGTAGTTATTTTCCTCAACATAATCCGAGGATTTTTAAGGGTTAAGCATTAGAAACACTTAAGTCTTTTGGGCTGAAAAACTGAAATATAAATGGCCTATGACCTGAAAGTTTGTGAATGTTCTCTTGTGCTTTTTCTTAGAAATTACAAATATTTTTCGGCTGAAAATTCCCTCACAATGTTTAAAACAAAGTGCATGTTTTTGCCCCTTCCCTGGTTAATTTTTTGCTCTCTCTCATGTTGGATATATTGATCTACGGCATAATTTAAGCCATGATTCGACTGGATTAAAAGATCTGGATATGAATCGATTCAAGAGTCAAGGAATAATAATGAAAGTGTCAATGACACTGTAGCTTAACTTGACTGTGTGTTGTGTTTGATGAAAAGGATAATGTTCAATGTTTATGAAAGGTTTATGAAATACAATAATTGGGAATATGTTAATTTCTGTTCCCTGTATGCTATGTTTTCAATAAAAATAATTTGAGGTGTACACTGTACTAAAGAATTGAGGGGTGGGTTATTTATTTATTTATTTATTGGTGTTTAAGGTCACATATTTTTGCACAATGGCTAATCATGACCACAACATGAGTATCAACTCAAGACCAGGGGTGAGCGTTAATAAGCTGTGTTGCCCATTTTAGAAAGGGTATGCACCTCCCAAGCATTGGTGACTGGGTCCTATTTTACCAGTATAACAGAGCCTGTTTACCGCAGTGGAGGGGTGGGTTAATGTAGCCCTCACAGTTGATGTATGTCAACCAAAGTTACAGCGAAATTATTCCAAAACGAGTCATCCTATCAAGTTACAATGAAATCCCTTCATAAATACGGCATGTAGACTGTGCTAAAGGTTTTTGGGCTTCGGGCCTGTGTAGCCATCACGGTTGACCGATCGCAACCAAAAGGGGATGTCCTCATCCAGACATTATACTGAGTCATCCTACCAAGTTACAATGAAATCCCTTCATAAATACGACCTGTAGTCTGTGCTAAAGGTTTTTGGTTTTGGGGCTCAGACAGTCATCACGGTTGACAGATCATGACCAAAAGGGGACGTTCTCATCTAGATATTATACAGAATCATCCTACCAAGTTACCATGAAATCCCTTCAAAAATACGACCTGTAGACTGTGCTAAAGGTTTTCAGGTTTTGGGCTCGGGCAGCCATCATGGTTGACCGATCACAACCAAAAGGGGACATTCTCATCTAGACATGACCTCAAACATGCATATTAAATTTTGTGACAATCGGACAAGAACTACAGGGTGTAGCCTGTGCTAAAGGAAAATGTGAACAGACTCACAGACTTCTGCATGCGTGATGGCAATTGACTTTGGCAAGTTAAGCTAAAAATCAGGAATGGCAGGCCCCTAACTGAGTAGTGATAGTTGACAAGCTAACAAACAAGCACAAATGATAATTTATTTATTTATTGATCTTTAAGGTCCCACTTTTCTGCACAATGGCTATTTGTGTATAATCTTAAGAAATACATACCATCAACATGTGATAAACCTTTGAACACAAGTAATGGGTATTGCTCAAGTGAAAGTGACCTCGACCAAATGCAACCTTACATGTCAATTTCTAATGTGTTACCATCAGGCTTCAAAGGTCTGACACGCCATTTTCCCAAAGCATTTCCACAGCCCGCAATACAATGTTTCCATGGTCATATACATAACTGAACTACAGTAAACACAAGATAATTTGGTATTTAGACACCCAACAGGTGGACACCCACCTATACCTTTATTTTGTCTACCAAACTTAAGGACCCAACAAGAAATCTGCAATTTATTCTACCCAGCAGTCTACGAAATGTTTTTACAGGTGTAGCAATTAACTGGTTGAGTTCTAAATTATTTGTCAAAGGTGATTTGTAACAAGTGCATTTTTTTTCAAGGGTACCATACTAAAATCAAAAAGAGAACCAGTTTAGTAAGATTTTATTTATAAACAATTGTTTTGTTACAATTTGTTGGAGAGTGCCTCTTGTCACTCTCCAATAAATTGTATTAAATCAATTTAAATTTTTTTTTTTGTTTCAACTACAGAGCAAAAGTCTTTATGGTAAGTTATGTTCGGGTGTCAATTGAAAAATACCCAAAGGAACTGTTGGTTATGTCAAAATAATATCACAAATTGAATTCCTAATTGTCTTTTGACACTAACTAGACTCAAAAGGTTATGTATTGCATCCCTATATGAATGGAGTAGCATGTCTCTTATATCTTAACAGAATTTCTGCCAAAATAAAAGCCAAAAACTAATGTGTAATTTTGCCAATATATAGAATATACCCAAAGTAGCTTGGTGTACCAAATGTTCACCACGAGTGGTAAAGTGGTGTTAACTGCGAGCCACTGGGGTGTGGTGGCATTATGTACTAAAGCGCACTGCTCGTCGATGGTGCACTTGTCTTCAACCAATGCTAACTGAGGCCAAATAAGTCTATAAACAAAGGAAAACTAAGGAGAGTCAGGGTAATTTCTCGACAGGTTATAAGATTTTTTATTCAATTAACAGGAGTTTACTCTACAACCTTTATATTCACTTAAAAGGTCAAATTTGTACTGGAGGTATGGTAAATGGTTTTGTGTTGGGAAATTATATTCAATTAACAGGGTTATTCAATTAAGAGATATCCAATTAAGTGGGCTCCCCTGTACCGTATTTTGTCATGAAGAAAATTCTTCCTGTGGCAGTTTATTTTAGAAGTAATTTGTCAGTGCTGCAAGCAGCGTTCCATTAATAATTGCCATTGAAATAGTTTTCTAGTTTTATAAGAATCATCGTGGATATAAAATGGAAGCCACTTTACCCTTTACCTCTGACCTAATGGCCAATACTGGTCAGACTTGTTCACAAAAATCGCCTTTCAAATTTTATTATTTTAATAAAAATTGTCAAATAAACATAGGGTATTACCCTTCATTGGAATGAGCTCACTGAAATCATTTTCCAATGAGGGATCATAAGCGATGTTTTTGAGACCAAACATGAAACTTTTTTTTCCGCATGTGTCATCTTTCATTTGTGTTTGGTAAAGGGTTAACCAGACCCTGGTCCTCGGTTCGAATCCCACCTGTTGCAGTCCTTGGGCAAGACACTTCACCCCCACTGCCCACGAGGGGGTGTGGTGGCATTATGTACTAAAGCGTACTGCATGTCGGTGGTGCACTTGTCTTCAACAAATGCTAACCCTGCTTGTATGGAGTTAGTATGTTGGGAATCATGACAGTTGCTTGCCATTGCTCAGTGGCTCTCTCCAGGTACTCCGGCTCCCTCCACCCATAAAACATTCTGACACGAGGTGACCCTGCTGTTGAAAGTGTCATTAAACCCCAATAAATAAATAACCAGACATTGCCTTATCAAATAGTCTTGTTCACTGCATATAACTTGGAAATTCACATTCATTTACCATATCTAATAATGTTTTGTTCAAATTGGGGGGAACGGCGGCGTTGCGGTAACCGGTTCTTGTCAGATCACAGCAGTTAAGCAACGTCGAGCCTGGTTAATCAATGGATGGGTGACCATCTGAGCGATCGATTCGGACTCCTGTGTTGTGTCCTTGGGCAAGGCCCTTAACCCTGATTGTCCGCATGAGGGCACGATGATGCCGTGTACTAAGGCATACTGCACATCGATGATGTGCATGTCTTCAACCAACCTAACCCTGCCTGTGCTGCACTGTGGAGTTACGATGTTGGGGAGCTGGCAGCTGCTCGTCGTTGCTCGGTGGTTCTCTCCGGCTTCCTCCACCCGTAAAACTGTCACAGTCATGATTAGCCATTGTGCATAGGTATATGACCTTAAACACCAATAAATAAATAATTTGTTCAAATTATATTCTGACAATCACTTAACCCATGCAATTAGGAAAACTTGCATCATGAAGACTCTACATGGGAATTTGTAAAGAAGAAACACACAAAGAATAAGAAATGTTACAGTTACCTTCATCTTGAAAACTGAGAACATCAATACAGAAGCTACTCCATGAAAAGAACATGAAGTAAGTTTTATAACAAACAGGTGCATGAAACAATGATCAGTCTCAGTAATCTATATGGAATAAACTGTTCTTATACTATTAAATGATGAAGATATTTATGAATTTTGCCATACCTAGACAGTCTACATTCTGTAGCTTTTCATTTTTGTCTTGGCAAGTCTTGGCTGCCTATATAGGCAGCCAAGACTTGCCTAGAAACAACTGACACATTCTTGGGATGTAACTTGCAAATTTATCTAAAACTACCTGATGAGACAGCTGTTTGCCGCAGTAAAAAGTGATTAAGTCACAATGGGACCTTTAAAGAGTTAAAGAAGGCATAAAAAGTGATTAAGTCAAAACGGGACCTTCAAGAGTGAAAGAAGATTTAAATTTTTATTTGAATGAGGACAGAAATTAGAAAATTTCTGATTTGAATTGGGAAAAATCATGCCAAATCGCCATTGGGAAAGAGTCCCATATTCAGCCTCTGTATACACTCAAAAGAATATCTGGGAGTGCTACATTATTTTTCAAAGGTAATTTGTAACCGACTATTTTTTTCAAGGATACTATGATACCAGCAAAAGGAGCCTTATTTTAGCAAAAATTTGTTCATAATCAATTGTTTTGTTACAATTTTTGGAGTGTGCCTGTTGTAACAACGTGATTTTGCACAAACATTTTTTGTGTGTTTCTGCTGCCGGGCAAACAAGTTAATTACTAGGATGTGAAGCCAATAAAGTGACTTTCAGCACTTTTTAGTTGAGCTGTGATAGTGGCTTCAAGCACTCAACCAGTTAATCTGTTCTATCTTGTATGATAAAGCTCCAATGGCTCTGTCAAACAACATATAATAGAATAAAGCTCTATTTATCACTAGAATGCAAGAGCATGATCAAATTCTAGTTAAGTGAATTTTAAGTACAATATTCTTGGGATGACACATTATTAATATGACTGTCCAACAGGATCCAGTTGACCCCATCCCGAGGGACAATAATTTTACGAATAACCTTGCACAAAACTGATTGCTTAACACAAAACAAGTTAACAAATAAATAATAGGTTGATCCTCTGTAAAAAACTTCAGTGTGGTCAGCCATGTACAAATTATGTGGCAGACACTGAAAGGGCCTGGGCAGATGACACTTGGGCAGATTGCAATGTACATACACCATAGCACAGGCATAGCCACAGGGGGTCCTTGCCCCCCTAAACTTTTCAATGCCCCCCCCCCCCCACGCCCAAAACAGAGACCCAATACAACTTTCACATAACATATAGGATCTAAAATGGTCTCCAATATAGGGCTACACATGCTATAAATACCCCAGATTCGCTATTTTAGAGAACTGAGTTTTGAAAAATATTCTTGGAAGGGGAAGGCCTCGTCCTAACTATGACACACCAGCTGTTATCTCCTCCTCCCACTTCTCTTCTAGAGAAGTGGGAGGAGGGGGCAACAACTGGAGGTTCCTAGTTAAGAATAGTGAGATCCCCCTGAATCACACCACTTTTCTAACAACTGTGGAATATGGCAAATATTGTCAGTTTCCAATCAAGTATTGTATTTCCAGTTATCTAACTCAACTCATGTAGTATAGGTTTGAAAAGGGATTCATTTTCTGTTGGGTGAGTCAATTAAAATTGTACATATATCAATAGTTCCAGAACTGGTGTAACAGCTTATCGCCCTCAACCCAATATATCTTCCCCATCTGAATTTTTCTGTTTGATAATAGAATTCCTTAAAAAGTTTGCTTTGGTACCTCAACAGGGGATTAAAATTTCAGGCAGGGAGGATATCTATTCTGTTCACAATTCTCCACCCCTCCATGTACACCTGCAAAATATTTATCTACCCACTTTTGCATATAGGGCTGGAAAATAGAAAATATAGATCCAATTCTCTTCAAAATAATATGGTCACTTCTCTGTGGTTATGTTTTAGAAATTTCAGTGAAATGCAATATCAGTTTCTAATTGTAGGCAGAGTTGGCACACAATAATTTTGTCCACATGTGTACCCTGATGTACGTACGGACTAATGCTCAGGACAATGACAATATAGCCCCACTTCTTGGGAGGGGAGGGGGGTGTAATAATGTCAAGTTTTGGCCATTAGAAAAAAACAGTCATCACCATCAAAGTTCTGCAAATTTTTTACCTGATTTACTTTTAACTAGTCTACATTGAATAAAGTTAATCCTTTTCACACTTTGATGTGTAGCAAGTCAGAAAATAAGCAGACTGTCATCTGCAAAATGAGGTCACCAGAGGGTGAATGTAGCATTACTAAATTTACCCTCTGTGAACCTCAATCTGCATCTGAGTCTCAAAACTAAACAGAAAGAGGTACGCAGAGGATAAATTGGCCATCAGTCACCCTCTGGGGACCTCATTCTGCAAATGTCAGACTGCTTATTTTCAGGCCTGATGTGTTGTAAATATGATAGAAACTCCCAACTGCAAAAAGTATCTGTTGAATAACTAATGATTCCCAGGAGCAGGAACATTTATAATTTTTGAGACATTTCAAATTGTTTTCAGGGATTGAAGGACCCTTGTCCCAACCACAATTTCTCCCCTCCCTCCCCATCAAAATGAAAGTGTCAATGACACTGTAGCTCAACTTGTCAAGACAAAGACATGTACATGTATAGTATGTGACACAGCAATGACAAACATCTAGGTAATGACCTGATAACAAAGGTACATATAAAGTATTGTAACGGTCTGTACATAAATACTGACCGTTGCCTGTAACAAATGTATAGGTAAAGTATTGTAAAGGTGGGTGACAGTCAGATGCTGAACTAGAAAAAATCTTTGAGTCCCAGAGTGGGTCTGACTGAACCCCAAAATATTTGTTCTCATAGCACAGTGATAACAAAGGCACCCCAAAACACACTCGTTCCTGTCCCAAGGTGAAAACAAAAGTACTCAAGAAGTTTTGTGAAGATCAGTTCATAAATACGAGCTGTATAGAACTTGTGACAAAAAACTGATTGGACCTAATTTCGGTACAAAATAGCCACTGGCAGCCATCTTGAATTTTGGACCGTACCCAGAAACACTCATTCTCATCCCAAGGAGATAACAAAGGTACCCAAGAAGTTTTGTGAAGATCGGTTCATAAATACAGCCTCTACCCTGAGCCGTATTGACATGTGTGCTTACATTGTGTAAGTAGCACTGAATAAATCAAAGTTCATCTAATTTGCATAATTTCTGCACGAAAAAAAAACCCTTACAATATGTGATTTATTCCATGTTACTAAACATTCATACAAAAATTTATTAAAATCAGAACTTTCATACAGAAGTTCTATACAAAAGACTGATTGCACTAATTTTGGTACAAAATGGCTGCTGGTGGCCATCTTGAATTTCGGACCACACCCAAAAACACTTGCTCTCATCCCACGGTGATAACAAAGGTACCCAAGAAGTTTCGTAAAGATTGGTTCATAAATATGGCCTCTAGTCTGAGCTGTATAGAAGTTGTGTACAAAAAACTGATTAGACCTAATTTCGGTACAAAATGGCCACTGGCAGACATCTTGAATTTTAGACCGCACCCAGAAACACTCGTTCTCGTCCCAAGGTGATAACAAAGGTACCCAAGACATTTCGTGAAGATCAGTTCATAAATACAGACTCTAGTCTGAGCCGTATTGACATGTGTACTTACTGTGTGTAAGTTGCACTGAAAAAATCAAAGTTCATCTAATTTGCATAATTTCTGCACGAGAAAAAAACCCGTATTATATGTGATGCATCCCATGGTACTAAACATTCACACAAAAAAATTATTCAAATCAGGGCTTTCATATGGAAGTTCTGTGCAAAAATCTGATTGCACCTAATTTTGTACAAAATGGCTGCCATCGGCCATCTTGAATTTCGGACCGGACCCCAAAACACTCGTTCTCGTCCCACAGTGATACCAAAGGTACCCAAGAAGTTTCGTAAAGATCGGTTCATAAATACGGCCTCTAGCCCGAGCCGTATCGGCATTTGCACTTACAGTGCTGAAAGTAACCCCAAAAAACATCAAAATTAGTCTAATTTGCACAATTTACGTACGAGAAAAAAACCCGTATTATATGTGATGTATCCCATGGTACTAAACATTCATACAAAAAATTATTCAAATCAGAGCTTTCATATGGAAGTTCTGTACAAAAAACAGATTTCTGCATCGTCGGTACAAAATGGCAGCTGGCAGCCATCTTGAATTTCGGACCGCACCCAAAAACACTCGTTCTCGTCCCACGGTAATAACAAAGGTACCCAAGAAGTTTCGTAAAGATCGGTTCATAAATACGGCCTCTAGCCCGAGCCATAGCAGCTTGGCACTTACAGCTCTGAAAGTAACACTAAATAAGTCAAAGTCAATTTGCATAATTTACGCACGAGAAAAAAACCCGTATTATATGTGATGTATCCCATGGTACTAAACATTTATACAAAACTTTATTCAAATCAGAACTTTCATACAGAAGTTCTGTACAAAAAACTGATTTTTGCATCATCGGTACAAAATGGCCACTGGCAGCCATCTTGAATTTTGGACCACACCTAAAAACACTCGTTCCCGTCCCAGGGTCATAACAAAGGTACACAAGAAGTTTCGTAAAGATCGGTTCATAAATACGACCTCTAACACGAGCCATAGCCAATTGTTGACGTACGGACAGATGGACGGACGGACGGACGACGGGCCATGACAATAGCTCAAATTTTACTTCGTCAAAGTTGAGCTAAAAATTAAGGAAAATTGCATGAGAAGTTACTGCCATATTATACCAGCAAAGCAATACTTGTCTACAGTTAAAACTATAAGTCCTGTCCTGTATTCTGCACTAATTTGAAATGATAGCACGTTAGGTTGGCGCAGCAAATCACCAGAGAATCACATCTGATACATGGTAGTGTATTGCTATTTCTGCAGAATTGTAATGCGCGACGGCTGATTAATATCCAGTACTTGTAACAGGCAATCAACAGTAATTAAGTCGCACCTCCTACAGACATAAGGTGGCTATTACATGTAAATATTAGAATGCAGATACTCAGAGGTCGAGATGATGTTCATTCATCTGTTTTCTCCCTTTTATCAATTCATTTCGCGACAATACAAGAAGTATTTAAGAAAGCGTATAGCGTGATTTTCATTTTCGAAGATTGATGAGAAGACCATGCAGGTTAATTCAAGACTGCTGAACCTTGAGTAGGCAGAAGTAATGACGTTTTCACTTCGAGAATTTTTTGCCTACTTTCATTAGCAGCCGTTCTTATGGAGCAACTATGGGAGAGGCAAGCATGGTTGGAAACAAAGACCGCTCTCCACAGAATACCGAACTGACAGAGTATCGAAAGTGTTGCGAGTGAATTACGAATTTGGAATGCTCAGCTATTTGTAAAGAAAGTTTCAACTTCAAGAGATAGTTGGTGGTCTGTCCCCAAAAAATATGCATATCGGTGAAAGCTGAACAAGAAATTATCAATTCATAGTAATTTGTATATTTTTATACTTACCAATGACCCAGACTTAATTGGTGCCAACTCAAAAATATCCAGGGCCAAACACAAATTTTGCCCCCCAATCCCCAAAATTTGCATGTAAACCGAAAATTTCATGTCCTATGTGGTCCTTCATACATTTGAGATCTGCGTATGCGCAGTGTCCAGGAAGCACCGAAATTGCCACCAAATATCATTCCTTCTACAGTGCCTGCTAAATATTATAATAAGCGGGGAGGTATGAGTGCCCACTCATGGGAGGGCCATCCCCATCTGGGCCATTGATAAGTATAAAAATATACAAATTACTATGAATTTATAATATTTTTACACAACAACCAATGGCCCAGACTTAGCTGAATAGTAAATAGGTTGGAGGGCCTAGAACATAAAGGAAAATCCAATTACTCAATCACTTCATAAGGATATCTCCTACAGGAGAATAGGAGAGAACGGAATTACATGTCTTTCATATTTACTCGAAATAAGAAAGACATAACACGAACAATGTAATTGAGCTTTACACAATATCTAATTCTCCATTTTTAATGCCAGCATAACCCATTATGCTAATTGCATGAAGGGAAGCCAATATATAAAGATAGTCCAGAGAATGAGACTCTTTATACTCATTTAAAAGTGTCCGAGGATTGTATATTAACGCTTGTTTGACACGTGACATATACAAATGCTTCACACCGAGCTACACTTTAAAATTATTACATAAATGACATAATAATTGCTTCCACTGAGCTACACATTAAAACCATCCCAGTACCGACTCGGAACTACTGACACCAGAGGAGGTCTTCCCTTGCTTGTCACTATAAAGCCAGATGATATTAAGGGAAAACCGTCCCCCCCCCCCCTCCCCTTGTTCTGGGTCACATAACCGCAGAATGAAGAGGGCAGTGGAACAGCGTCACTGCTGGAAGGGAAAGCCTAAATAACTATAGCTGTAATCCTTTAGTGGACTACATTCTGAGCAACAGATAAAGGACCTAAACACCTAAGGTCACCGGAGATGGACTCTATATTTCTAAGGTAAAACTTTGTAAAAGTAGAAGGCTGTGTCCAGTATGCAGCTTTCATGAGATCAATAATGGCTATACTGTTAGAATAGGCCCAAGAAGTGGACGGCAGTCTAACTTCATGCACTGAAATCTTATTAACAGAACGCTGATCTGAAGATAGATTTTCATAGGCAATACGTATTGCCATCTGATCCATCTAGCAATAGACTGAACAGATACATCTTTTCTGTTAGGAATTAATGATAAAAAGAAGCATTTCCTTCCTTTTCTAATAAACTCTGATTGGCGTTTATATATGCGCATAGCCCTGACAGGACACAGCAAAGGTCTACGGTTGTCCGTAGATGGCAGAGCCTTTATGATAATATGCTCAGGCCATACATTAGGAATCTGACTCTTAGTCAAAAATCCCTCTTGTGTAGTTAAAGTGATGGTATTTCCAACAGTACGGTAGTGAGATTCGTCAACCGATAACACATGGAGTTCACTAACTCTTCTAGCGGAAGCAAAGGCTAAGAGAAATGCTGTTTTATAGGTCAAGAATTTGAACTCTACAACGTCTAACGGCTCAAACAGAGCTTCTTTGAGCTTCAACAGAACCCAAGCTTAATTCCACTTCGGAATTAATCTGAGAGTTCTTGGTCTATTTGTAGAGAAATTTCTAACTAGTTTGGATAAAGAAGCATTAGATCCAAAATGCAAGTTATCATGATGTGTGTAAGTGTCTGACAGCATAGACATATAGCCCTTAATAGTGACAGGCTGCAGTTTGAGAACGTCAAACACGTAGACCAGAAAATTTGCAATATCTGGTATGGACGGATCATAAACGTCTATCGACTGATCCTTACACCAACGGAAGAAAACCCTCCACTTTGCTGTGTAATTCAGTGAAGAGGAGGTCCTCCTACAGTTAGAAATTGCATCCACTGCTCATCCTGTAAAATGCTTGCCGTGCAAGAAGGACCGCACAACAGAAATACGTGAAGGTTGAGACCTTGCGGGTTGTGATGCAGTGTGCGTGACTTTCCCTGATGAAGAAGGTCCTCCTGTTGAGGAAGCTTCCGGGGAATGTCCCATAACAGACACCTGAGAAGACTGATCCATAGTTTCTGTGATGACAGAGATGCTACTAACAGAATCTTGCAATGAGATTGCTTGATCTTTAATAAGAATTAACAGAGTTGGAGGATATGCGTATCCTATTATTCCATCCCATGGAATTGAGAGAGCGTCTACTGCGTACGCTCGATAATCTGGACATGGCGACATGAACGTCGGTAACTGATTGTTTAGGAGTTTCGTAAAAGGATCTATCATCGGACGATCCCACTGGTAGCAAATCTGTCTGAACACTCGTTTGTTGAGAGCCCATTCTGAAGGCAACAGGCGACCTTTCCGAGAGAGCAAGTCTGCTACTACATTCAGACGACCCAGTATATGGTGGATCGATAGATGAACTTGATGTTCCAAGAGAAATAGAAGGATTCTTTCCGATAGTTTGTATAACGGAATCGAATGAGTGCCTCCCTGGTTCCTTATATACGCTACCACTGTCAAATTGTCCGACAATACTTGAACATGAGCATTCTCTATAATGTGAATCCACTGTTGTAGTGCTAGCCATATTGACATCATTTCCTTGATGATTATGTGCTTTCCTACGAACATCTAAATTTTATAGTAAATTTCCTTTCTTATTATACCTACCACAATTGTTTACTACAGGCTTGCACTACAGTGGAAGTCCCTAACTCGGATAAAATACTCTCTATTTTTGTCTTTCCCAAGCAAGTTGGGAAAGAAAAGTGGTGCAAAAGCACCAATAAAAATAAGCCAAAACTGGGTCGAGTGCAACCGGCGCAGACCCAGTACGGGACGCTCTCTCCCAAGTACAACTCCACGACTTCCGTTGCCAGTGCGCATATACCGTCTCTAAAGACTCATTCTTTTTGAATCCGTAAACGTTAGAGTTATGTGATCAGCGGGGAGGAAAGATTCTTTACCCGTAAAGAAGACGGGAGGGCCTCCATGTAAACAATTGTGGTAGGTATAATAAGAAAGGAAATTTACTATAAAATTTAGATTTCTTATCAACCTACTCACAATTGTTTACTACAGGCTGAATAGACAAAAGGCTGGAGGGAATCGCATAACCAACCCCCACATAACCCTAGTGCACTGGAACCGTGAAGCAGAAGGAAGAGGTCCCGAGGCTTATCAACCATAATGTCGCAATCATTGGTAAAGGACAATGAAAAGAGACATATGAGCCTGTGTGACACACAGACAGAAAAAAGGGCAGTAACAGCACAAGGCTGAAACTGACCTTCAAGAAGCCTAATGGCTATGGCAGACAACAGCCTGAGCAGAAGAAAGAGGACCCAAGGCAAAAAGGTCCTCCGACTGCTCCTGCAACTGGCGTAAATAAAAGGTGGAGAAAGTAGAAGCATTTCTCCAGTAGGCTGCCTGCATAACATCCGACAACTTGACGGAGTTAGAATAAGCCCAAGAGGTAGACAGTGCCCGCACCTCGTGGGCAGAAATACGATTGGTAATACAATCGCCAGCTGCTAAACGACTATAAGCCGTACGAATAGCAAGACAAATCCATCGAGAAATGGATTGAGGAGAGATCTTCTGTCGACCCGGAATGAGAGACAGAAAAAAACGTTTTCTGCCCTTCCGAATGAAGCGTGTCCGATCAAGATAAATGCGAATAGCACGGACCGGACAGAGCAAAGGGCGAGTACCCTCAACAGAGGGAAGAGCCCTGATACAGATAGGAGGAGGAGTAGTATCTGGTAACTGATTCTTAGCCAAAAAGGAGCAATCAGTGGTAAAAGTAACACTGTTGGGAGAACTCCTAAAAAAGGCCGGGTCAACCGAGAGGGCGTGAAGCTCACTAACCCGTCTGGCCGAAGCAAATGCCATCAGAAAAGCCGTCTTGTATGTGAGAAAATGCATATCCACCTGGGATAAAGGTTCGAACGGCGCCCCCCCCCCCCCCCCCCCCCCCCCCCCCCCCCCAAGCAAAGCAGCACCCACGAAAGATTCCATCGTGGAGTAAGCTGCAAAGTCCGAGGCCTTTTCAAAGAAAAGTGCCGAACAAGCTTGGAGAGGTAAGGATTAGTGCCGATACGACGCTTCCCCACATAAGAAAAAGTCTCTGAAAGCATAGACCTGTAACCCTTGATGGTAACAGGCTGGAGACCCCGAGAATCAAACAGATATACCAGAAACTCCGCAATCTGTGAAATCGAAGGATTGGCATAATCAACAGAGTGATCAGCACACCATCGACAGAAGACCTTCCATTTAGCTGCATAAGCTAAACCAGTGGAGTGCCTCCTTGAAGAAGAAATGCACTCCACTGCTCGTCTCGAAAAACCTCTACGGAGGAGACAGGACCTGACAAAAGATATGCGTGAAGGCACAATGAAGTCGGGTCGACGTGAAACCTCCTCGGGCGACCTTGACAAAGAAGGTCGCAACATAGCGGGAGACGTGCCGGAACCGCCGCCATCAGCGAGCGGAGCTGATTGATCCACACCCGCTGAGGCGACAGGGGAGCGATCAGAATGATTCGACAACTGCAGGTTCGAATTTTGGCGAGAACCTGAGGAAGAATCGGAACCGGCGGGAAGGCGTAGCCGACTAGACCGTTCCAATCGAGTGACAGAGCGTCCACGGCAAAAGCCAGAGGATCTGGACAAGGGGACACGAAAGTGTCCACCTGATGGTTCCAACGAGTCGCAAAGAGATCGATGTGGGGACGTCCCCAGAGATCGCAAAGCGACTGGAACACTGCCCTGTGAAGCATCCTCTCGGTGGAAATAACCCTGCCCTGTCGGGACAGGGAGTCGGCTAGGACGTTCAGACGACCGGGAATGTGACGAACAACCACTCCGGCGTGAACCTCCTGAGCGAGCAGTAAAAGATCCCGAGCTAACTCGTACATCGGAAGCGAGTGCGTGCCGCCCTGGTTCCGAATGTAAGCAACCACTGTCGAATTGTCGGATAGTAGAAGGACCTGGCGATTCGACAGGTGAGGGATCCACTGCCTGAAACTCAGAAGAAGAGCAAGAAGCTCCTTCTGGTTGATGTGTAGAGCTGCTTGATCCTGGTCCCACATCCCGTGTAGGGAAAGACCGAGAGGATCCAATGTCGCACCCCATCCGAGATCGCTGGCATCTGCCGTCAGAACGCGATCGGACGTGGGTAAGTCCAGCGGAACACCCTGCGTAATCCACTGAACATCTGTCCAGGGAAGAAGGTGAGGATACAGAGAGTCCGGAAACGGAAGCACCTGATCCAGAGAATCTACATTCGGTCTCCAACGACTGAGCAGAAAGTGTTGGAGAGGTCTGACACGCAGCCGACCTAGAGGAATGAGATCCGTCACCGAACCGCAGAGACCGATCAGCCAGAGAAAACTCCGAGCAGTCGCGGACCTGGACTGGGACAGAGTCAGAGCAAAAGCTGAGAGAATCACAGCCTTGGCCTGGGCAACAGCCACCAAATTGAATTTGGTTTGGAAAGACATCCCCAGATGACAAAATGACTGAGGAGGGACCAGGTCCGACTTCTCCTCGTTGACTCTGAATCCTAGCGATGTGAGCAAGCTCAACAGAGTGGCGACATCCGATTCCAGTAAGGCAGCATTGGAATGCCTCTGGAGGATATCGTCCAGATATGCCGAAGTAGTCACCCTGGACTGTGTGTGATGGAACGCTATCACATGCGACATCAGTCTGGTGAACGCCCAAGGAGCCAGGTTGAGGCCGAAAGGCATGGCCTTGAACTGGTAAACTCGCCCCAGAAAAGCGAACTTGAGATACTTCCGTGACGCCCGATGCATCGGAACGTGGAAGTAAGCGTCTCGCAGGTCGATGCTGGCTGCGAAATCTCCCTGGTGAATTGATTGGCGGACCGACCTGAAAGTCTCCATGCTGAACTTGGGAGCAATGATAGACTGGTTCAGGATGCTCAGATCGATAACCGGTCGGAGTCGGCCGTCCTTCTTCGGCACCAAGAACAGGCGGGAATAGAAACCCACTGACTGAACGTTCTTGACGACCTCGATCGCCCCCTTTGCCAGGAGATTGGCAATCTCCGTGGACAAAAGTTCCCGACGTAAAACGTCTGAAGGAACTGTGGTTGGAAGAGGCACCCTTGACAGAGTGGGGTGCCGTCGGAAGGATATGCGCAGCCCGGACCGAACAACATTTAACACCCATGGATCGGATGTGATGGTGGTCCAATGGTCTGCGAACTCTGCTATCCTTCCTCCAACCTGGGACGAGTTGAGGTGAGGACCTTCATTTCGAGCCTCGACGAGGCCCGCGAGAGGAGAAACCACCTCCTCTGCTAAATGAAGAATCCTGAGACTTCCCTCGATTCTGCCGACCCCTACCTTTACCCCGTGAGTAAGAAGTAGAGGCGGCGGCAGAAGGACCAGCCTTTTGCTTCACAGAGGAAGCAGAAGGGTACTTGTTAGGCTTGGAACGGCCCTTGCCTCCCCGAGAAGGCTGATCAAGCTGACGAAACAGCAGCTGATCTTTGGAATGACGTAGGACGTCATCCCGGACCGTCGACACGGAACCATGGAAAAGTTGCGGACCTGCCAAAGAAGCAGATCGAAGAGTAGCACGCTGCTCCTCGGGAAGGGATCGTCCTGTGTCCAGCACAGCGTCCCTTCGAACTAATTCCAAATTGGCCGTGTTACAGGCATGGGTGTGAGTAAGGTGCATAAGCGCCTTGGACAGCACACGCAAAGGAGCCTGTACCTCGTCAAACTTATCTGGAGGCAGATAAGCAGCCAAAGCTGAGACGACGTGATCTGAGAGAGAAAGCATGCCAAGCATCTCTCTAGATAAGCCCAACGTGGACTCCAGAGTCGTCATTGGAATGACGGCAGACTTGGGCTTGGAAAGCCCGAGGGAAGTGGAGTCCTGATCCAGAACCGTCAAAGTCTGGCAGACTGACGGATTGGCGGAATCGTAGGAACGATAACGCACAGGAGGCAAAAAGGTGTCAACCCTGGTGAAGAACGAAGTCTTCAAAGCCTTGGAATTCAGCTTGGCATCCAATGCTGAAAAAGCCTCAACCACCTGTACCGACTGGCATGGTCGAAGGCGCCCAGAAGCAGGTTGCTCCATAGGCTCTTGGCGCGCGACCGATGATCGCGGCCAGGCTGACACTGTCGGCTGGTTAGCAGGTTTGAGCTCAGGCAGAAACCCAAACACAAAGTCAAGAGCCGCCCCCAAGTCCGAAGACTGCTGGCCCTCGACCTCAAGCATGTCAGACTCCTCCCCAGAGTCGGAAGACACATAGCCCATCGTGGGCAAACCAGCCGACGCCTCCCACGGTGTCGGGACACCAGAGGAATCGGAAACCGGCCTGTTTCCAATCCCGGGAGGCGGCGCCATAGGAGGCGCCTGGAAACCACCCATAGCCTCGCTGGAAGCAACAGGAAGGCTCTTAGAGAGAACCTGAGTGAGTAAGGAGAGGGCCTCCCTAAGCTCACTGCCTGTACCGACCGGTTCGACAGGGGAGCGAACCGGCAAAGTGGCTTCACCTCTGACCCTCTTAACCAGCGAAGGGTCACGATCCTCCAAAACACCCGACGCGGGACGACGGGCGGCAGCCAAAACATCTGAAGGCAGACGTGTATAGGGGTACGATGCACCCCGAGGATCAATATTGCGAGAACTCATGAGAGTCACCGTGGACCTCTGCGGGGCAGAAGGTCCAGGCTGCACAAAAAGCGTTGGTCCCCCAAAACTGGTCGTGTGACCAGAGTGAGTGGACGGAAACGCCACGGAGTTCATAGTGTTTCCACTACGAACATCCGAATCCAAAGACACAACTGTGGTACTCGACGGCGACGAGACCACAGCGATGGGCTCTGCCGGCAGCCCCTTCCGACTTCGCCGAGTTGAAGTCAGGTAAGGCTGGGGTCGATATCCCACGTCTACAGTATCGGACAGTTCTGCAGTCCCCTGCAGCGAAAAGCCGAGACCGGCTGAAACAGACAACGAAGCAGACGGACCAGCAGCAGTAGTAGATACGTCGAGAGTCGTTGAGGCTGGTGAAATAGTGGAGAGAGCACACCGGCTCGGCTCCGAAGGAGGAGTCACAACCCTAGTGACAGCCTCAGATGTCGACTGGAGGGGGACCGTAGTCCCGGAACCAGGCATCTCTTCACCAGAACACTCAACGGCTCCCGCAGTATCCACCACAGGAAAAGACTGCACATCCCCCACGGAGGAGGAATAACTCTCACCAGACAAAGTCGGCTCGGGAGGCCCCGAACGACCACGTTCTCCTTTCCCGCAGGAGCGGGAGGCACGGCCACGAGAACGAACGACACGATTTACAGACGCCCAAAAGGTGGAAGACCAAGTTCCACAGACACCACACGGCCGCTCGGCCGAACACCCATTACAGGAGGAACACGACGAATGTACATCGTCCACATGCTTAGGCAGCAGACACTGCCCACAAGGAATTGTCCTAGGCATGAAAGAGGTGAGAGGAGCAGAGAAGGTGAGATCAGAAAACAGAACACCCCCAAAGAGAGAAAGATGACAGAAACAAAGACCCCAGACGGTCGACCGGGAACCACCCAACAGAAAGACTACTCTCAACAGAAAGAAGGAACACTGTAGGAGTGGTACCCCGCTGACACCTAACTCTAACACAATTAGAAAATTTTGCAAAAAAAGCAATAACAATAATTGTGAAATAATCTAAGTCCGAACCGCGTGGCCCGCGAAATTCGCGCGCGACTCGAGAGAGAGCAAAAAAATATACATTATGGACATATAATAGAAAAAAAAAGAGAATATAAAACACTGTTCCTGAGAATACAAAGGATACACTGTGGTATAATGAATCAGGAATCATCAAACATCGAGCTGGTGGAATACTGATAAGCGTGCAAAAACATCTCGACACGAAGCGGATTTTAAATAGAATGAGTCTTTAGAGACGGTATATGCGCACTGGCAACGGAAGTCGTGGAGTTGTACTTGGGAGAGAGCGTCCCGTACTGGGTCTGCGCCGGTTGCACTCGACCCAGTTTTGACTTATTTTTATTGGTGCTTTTGCACCACTTTTCTTTCCCAACTTGCTTGGGAAAGACAAAAATAGAGAGTATTTTATCCGAGTTAGGGACTTCCACTGTAGTGCAAGCCTGTAGTAAACAATTGTGAGTAGGTTGATAAGAAAATGGGTCCCAAAGACCCTGGCACTTCGGGTCTGTCGGATTCAGGGTTGCACCCCAACCCGTCTGACTCGCAACTGTCATAATCGTGAAAGCCGGATCCGGCAGTTGCAGTGGAACTCCCGGAGTTAACCACTGAATATCTGCCCAAATCTGAACTTTTTGTTTTACTTGGTCCATTAAAACAATATTGGTCTCGAGCGAATGTGTCTTCACACTCCAGTTCTGAGTAAAGAATATCTGGAGAGGACATGTGCATAAGCGACCCATCGGAATAAGATCCGCGGCCACTCCGCACAACCCCATCAGTCGCATAAATTCCCTCGCTGTTAATGCGTTGACAAAAGCGAGCATATCAACTGACTAATTTCGCTCTGGGTAACGGCAGACAAACCAGATTGTTGTCAGTCTCGAAGCTCATCCCAAGTGAATGAAAGACTTGGACGGAGCTAGATCCGACTTCTTCTTGTTTACGATGAAACTGAGATGTCGGAGAAATAATAGCAGACTCTGAACATCGTTCTGAAGAGCATTTTTGTTGCCGTACCTCTGAAGAATGTCGGCCAAGTAAGCCGACGTTACCGCTGATGAATGAGCTTGGAAATAAGACATTACCGAGTTCATTATTCGAGTGAACGCCCAGGGAGCTAGATTCAGGCCAAAGCACATTGCTCAGAACTGATATACTGTCCCCAGAATGGCGAACCGTAGATACTTTCTGAATGCCGGATGAACCATGACATGAAAGTATGCATCTTTTAGATCTATGCTTGCCGCATAGTCGTTCACTCGTATGCTCGCCCTTACTGACCGAATGGTCTCCATATAGAACTTTGGAGCTACGATAAGCTTGTTCATCCAGCTTAAGTCTATTACCGGTCGGAACGAGCCGTCTGGCTTCGGTACGAGGAACAGGTGACTGTAGAAACCTAGTGACTCTTGGTTCTCTACGACCTCTATTGCATCCTTTTCTAAAAGAGACTTTACCTCTGAAAGGAGAGACTCTCTTTTTGTAGGATTTGGCGGAAGCCGAGTCCAAAGCGGACTTCGTGTTAGTGGTGGTTTTACTCGGAACGATTGCCTTAGGCCATCCGAGATGACACTTCTCGCCCACCGTTCTTCTGTTATAGTTATCCAGTTTCTCTCGAATCTTGATAACCTTCTGCCAACTGGGACACAATAGAGGTCCTGACCATCACCTGTAGGATCTGCGAGGCCTGCGGGAGGAGAAACCACGTCCTCCCCATGATGAGCCTCTACCTGCCGGCTTGGGGGTTGCCTCGGCCAGATCCACGCCCCCGACCTGAGTCGCTAAGTTGACGATTCTGAGAGTAATTATAAGAGGATCTTTTATATCCTTGCGAGTTTTCCTCTGGACGATTTTTGTCCTGAACCTCCTGCCTTCCTCTTCTCTGCTGTTGCGGGTTTATTTGATGCCGACTTCAGAAGCAGAGTATTAGACGCTTTCTTTGTAGCTTGGTCATAGACCAAAGAAAGCTTGTCATCAAATATATCATGTCCTGATACTGGAGTGACTCTAAGAGAGTTTTTCACCCTGTTATCTATCAAAGATGACGATGCAATTGCTCCATCACGTTTAAATAACTCCAAATTAGCCACTGTAAGGGCAGAGTTAAACGTGGTAAACATTATAGCCCTGGAAAGAACTCGTAAAGAGGTACGAAAGTCCTTAAATTCCTTCCCATTGAGACGTTGCACCATAGCTCTCGTAAGATGATCTGTGTAAGACATAGCATCTAAATTAGCTCTGTTAGAAGAAATTGACGTCTCAATTGTATCCGAGCGAACAGAGAATGACGGAGGTAAGGACATATCTAGGTTCTCAGCCTGCTCATCCAAACGCAAAGGAACTCTCAGAACACCTTCCCCTACCGTTTTAAATGGACGCGGTCCAATAAACGGTATACGGACGGAATATGAAGATAACAAGCTGCCTTTTTACTTTCCACTTGAAAGATTAAATATGGCGTCGTTAAGAAGAGCAAAAGTCTGTGACACCTGTTTTGACTGCACCGGAAAGGATATCCTCCCTTGACCGGATATAGTCAGCATCTGACGAAGCTAGCAGCTTCTTATGAACAGTTGCAGCAATCTGATTCTCTGGAACAAATTCTGGAATGTATTGATGGATAAAATCCATCGCTACCATATGTTGTTCCGAAGGGGAAGGGTCATTTTCCTCCATATCCCTTTCACCATCCGGCTGAATCAGATTCATTTCATGGTCCTCGGCATCTGAGCACACAGATGACTGGGCCAACCCAGCTTCATCGGACAGCTCGTGTTCCGAGGCTGACGTAGGTTGCTCCTGAACCTGCTGGGATGCTGCAATAAGCTGCACAATCTGCGACCGCAAGTCCGTTACTGAGGCCTGAGGAGCAGCGGCCTTTTGTTGCTTGGCCACCGGCTGCTCCTGGGATTGTGTGTCCGAGACGGCTCTTTTCTGTGGACATCCCGACGAACGAGGCCTCGTTTCCTTGGCTACCCAGATGGTGACTTTCTAGCCGAAGAGAGGTCCTGTCTCAGCGATGCAGGCTGGATATCTGACATAGCCAAGGTGCGGTCGTGTGTGCTTAGTAGATGCAGAAGAGGCCATTATTATAGCCGACTCCGGTTGTATATTTGATGGAGTGTCCCGGAACGGAGCCGTAGACATAAGCTCTGTTTGATGCAAGTTCCGTACTATAACATCTGGCTCCAGATGTTGTTGAGAAAGAGAGGGGCCTGTCAGACCTCGCCGAGCTAACTGTCGAACTTGCTGGCTTCCTCCTTTCCGTCATCGCAAGGTGAGCCTGTTTAGATATTATAGTGCTCTCTCTACCTTTTTTCCTCTCCTCGACAGCAACGGACACACCCGGTGTCACGGTGCCCACCACTTCACCGGTCGAGCTAGCTGGCGACAGGGCTTTGAAACCACCGGCGCATGGTTTATTGCCCTGTCTAATATTAAGGAGCACTTTTGCCGCTAGCTCTGACTGACTATCTATTTGCGACGATGGATGCACACTATCTGACGGCATCACGAAAACATCACCATGTTCTTGTTCCTCTGAAATAGAAACTGAAAAACTAGAGTGACTCTGTGGTGAGAGGACCGGCATTGTCCTCTCACCGCTAACAACGTACCGTGACATATGTCTCCAACATTTGTCATCTCACATGACACAAATTGCACAGGAATTAGTGCGAGTACACTGACTACAACTGATACAATAATCATGTGAATCTGAGGAAGACTTCCTCGAGTTACAATTTGAGCAAAAAGCTTTCATTTGGAATAAATATAAAAGTCAACAGTACTCGCACTAACTCCCAATAAATGACAGAAAAAGATACGTCAAAATATTATTCAAAACATTGATTCGAAAAAGATTTCAAAATAAAAAAAAATTTCGAAAAAATTTTGACATGAGCCCAAGTTCCCAAAGGGAATGATGAGTCCAAATAGATCCCGATAGAGCCTAAGTGTGGACAAAATTTTTTTTTCACTTCCAAAAATTAAAGCTACACTACCAGAATGTAATATGTATCTTATACTAGTCCTAACATGATTAATTCATAGGAAAATTACATGTATAAGGAAAGCGTTGTCAATGTAAACAACGTCACATGAAAACCGGAAACAAGACTCCAGGTACTAAAAAATATGGCCCGAAGTCAGTAACAGATTTTAAACTATCTGACGCAAAGCAAGATCTTCATATGAAGAAAATACGATACATCGGATGGATGATGCATTACCAAAACGCCTAAACACCTCTAGGGTGAGGACGTAACCATGGGGATAAACAGAATAAACATTCTGTGAAAAACGTTAAACTCCCAAGAAATTTATAAAAAAATTTCAATAAAAAAACATGGGAGATTAACAGGAGGGCTTCAACGAAGGATAGGGAAGGAACACTTAACAAACAGTGGCAAAATCATTAGCAAGAATGATAATATCAGGCCATGTCCCAAAAATGGGAAACAAGAAATAATTTCGTTAAAAAATTATAAAGTTACAGCCCTGAACATTGAAAACCACTGTTTCTTCCTTCCATCATCCCATTCTGTCCTTTGGTCCACCATAATCATCTTTGATCTGTGTCTGGCATCATTAAAACTGAGATTTAAAAGCACAAAAGTCAGTTTGTTGTTATCTGACAGAGGGCCAAACAAGGAATGATATTTGGCGGCAATTTCGGTGCTTCCTGGACACTGCGCATGTGCAGATCTCAAATGTATGGAGGACCACATAGGACATGAAATTTTCGGTTTTACATACAAATTTTGGGGATTGGGGGGAAAAATTTGTGTTTGGCCCTGGATATTTTTGAGTTAGCACCAGCTAAGTCTGGGCCATTGGTTGTTGTGTAAAAATATTAATAATTCACCGGGAATTTTGAAAATCAGATCAACAAAAAGATGTCCTCACACACACACTCCCTTTCCTCAGCAGAATTGCCAAGTCCCCATGCATCCATATTCCTACATAGGGGGGAAGCATGGTTAGCAAACTGCCAATTCCTCAGACACCACAACTCTTCCTCCCCATGCTAGCTTTGTTTTTTTCTTAAGTAAAAGGTGAAAAAAAAGTATTCGCAAGTTCTGTTGTTGGCCATTGTCACCTTCGATCAATGATTAGTTATAAAGGAACAAAGGAACGTTGTATTAAAAACGATGATGCGTAATTATTTTATCCATCACTGCTGCCTGCGTGTGTTTGTGTGTGTGTGGGGGGGGGGGGGGGGGGCAAAATATTATATCTGGAAAAATTTGCCCCCCCTCCCCCTCTCTACTATGTGTTTCTCTGTCACTGCATGGTTTTGTGGGCATGAGGTGTTAAGAATTTATGATTGATAAGGGTGGGCCTACCCTTCACAACACTTTTTCTGGGACCTACAATCCTACTCTTCCACATGTAGTCAGTTAAATTTGGCCTATAATTCACATATATTTTTAAATTTCTCTCAAATACTGGCAATAGACAATAGCAATAGAATATTAGGCCTAAACAACCCTTAGGCTCGACATACATGTATTTTATTTTATTTTAGAAAGATATCAATGAAACCTTTCAAACAATCGTCAATGTTTAATGGAGTGTTAAAAAGGCAGAGGCAACTGAAAATTGTCCACATGCTCATGCTAGAAATCAATTAAAAATAAGTTTTTCATTTTCTGTCCACGGGCAGCTTTTTTGGAATGAAGTGAAATTCTGACGCGGTTAACTTGGTAGGTTAATATGTCATGAGGAAGCATTTCCAAATGACTCAGAACAATCAAAAGCTTGTAACAACTATTTATACATGAAAAATATCTGAAAGAACGTTTTAGAAAACTTAGTGAGCATGAATATTGAGGACAACTTTCTCGTCCACATCCTGACACGCAGTTTGAGAAGTTGGAACTTCCTCTGTCAGTTTCGTACCACAGGCGACTTGACTCATCGTTCATGTGAATTTAACATTCTCAGACAATGTGAATGACTGTACTTTTGATTCTGGATATCCTGTAACCTGTCTAAAATCCATCCACGGTACATGGTGGATGCTTCTGTACAGAAACACCAACAAAATGGAATTACTGCGCATACTGGATTGAGTTATGTGAAAGAAACATTCTCAACTTCAAGTGAGCTTTGAACCAATATAAAAAGCCCAATCCACTGAACCATACTGTGTGTTCCTTGTGCTTGCTTTGTCACAGAAACTGAGTATATCATCTGGGTGGATATTCCACCCCTGGAGTGATTTGCAGACACCCAAATTATATGATGGGGAGTTCTTTGAA
This sequence comes from Pictodentalium vernedei, assembly GCA_031216915.1. Lineage (NCBI taxonomy): Eukaryota > Metazoa > Mollusca > Scaphopoda > Dentaliida > Dentaliidae > Pictodentalium > Pictodentalium vernedei. The sequence continues at coordinate 190,047,123 of CM062290.1, forward strand.
GAATAACTCTGGTCATGGGGTGAGTAGATGAGTACAAGTGGAGTTTTCTCAAGCTGAAATATGCACAATTTCAGTCGGTGGGTGGGGATGGGAATTTTATAGACCCATTCCACACAAGACCCTGTCATATCTATAATATAGGCTATGGATTGTTTAGAGTGGACTGTCATTAAATCACCTGCACGGTGAAGTTAATCCGCCACACACTTGAAAGTTGATACAAAGACGTTTAATCCTCAAACTCTGCTGTGTGTTTTTCCTTGTTCATTTGTCCTTGTCGTACATACTTTTTTTCTTCAACAAACTGTAGATGTAGGCCAGCACATAAGCTCAACTTATTGTACTTTCACTTCTGGGAGAGAGGGCTTGCCAGGTTTCAATTTTCATAAATTGTCACCAGACCGTTGTTCCTTTGAATATTCTACTTTCATGCTCCTCATTTATGGAATAAATATGATTATTATTTATTGATGCTGAAGGCTACATCAGCAGCTTGGGCTATATTGTCGATCAAAATATTCAGGGGTCGGTTTGACTTGGGGTCGGCGGGGTGAAATCGTTCGCCAGCCTTACGGCTAGGCCGCTGAAGGTCGGTTTGGGTAAAATAGAAGGTATGGTTCGGATCAAAATGATGGGGCTCGAATTGGCCTGGGGACGCTCTGGGTCATTCCCGTCGTACTGAATAGTGAGTCGCAGGCCCGCTGTGTTTGTTATTACTGGGTGTAGCTAGTGATATGAACACGGCCTCAAAAAGGAATGAGAAGGTTTCAAATGATATTGAAAATTTGCTGCGAATTGCTTGTTAAAAAAATTCAGTTGCAGACTGAGCAGTATTTGGATTTTTTATTGTGATTTTATGAAAAAAAATTTCCGTGTTTTCTAAGTCGAACGAAGTCAGATATTAATTGATAAAATGTTGGTGTCAAAACTTTTTTATTTGGCTATTTCAAAACGATCACATGCTGGGCTGTTTGTACATACACATCTCACACAAGTCTCATCCCCTTGTTCAACAATAGCACCGAATAAATCATTTAAAAGACGATTATCCGATTTGGCAGCATCTTTGATTTCACTGTCAGGGCTTCTTGTGAAAATTAAAACTGGTTATTTAAAAAAAAAATTTCGACGTTTTATCTTTCATTGTTGCCACTGATTTACCAGGCGTACCTGATTCGAATGATATCGATGGATGTTCGAGTCCATTTACAACACATTTCTTTTCCTAATGATATGGGTGGGAGATCAAAGTTAATGTACATTCTGCATCACATAGCACACAAGTTATCACATGTTTAACTCCGTTAATTTGACTGTTCTGCACCAGATAACGCATAAACTAACAAACGTTTTCTGCACTAGACATGACAGGACTTCTAGTTTTAACTGTACCATAGTCAACAAGCACTACTGCAGTTCCTGGGGTTCCAAAAGGGAGGTTCCAAAGCTGTTCTATCTGGAAAGATTTTTTGACACACCCAACAGCCTTATTTGATGATCAGAAAAAGAAAGGAAAAAGAAATAAAGTAAAAACAAATGTAAAAATAAAAATGTGTTCTTAACCCTTTTAACCTTTTACATGAATAAAAAACAAGATACTTGCCATCAAATTTCTTTAACTCTTTGCAGTGCAGTTGTTTCTAGGTGAGTCTTGATTGCCTACACTTACAGCCACTGTTATGTGGCAGTAAAAAGTGATCAAAGTCAGAATAGGCATTTGAGGTTTAACTCAAAGTTTCATTTTTGCCTAAAAAGGATAGCTTATGACCCCCTCAATGCAACAAGCTTTGTCATAAGCCATGTTTTAAAGGTAAAAATTGGAAAAACAATAAAATTTGAATGGTGATTTTTGTGAATAACACCGGACATTAATGGTAGGTAATCGGTTAACTCAAGGTACATGAATTTACATCAATAAAAATTTGGTTATCAGTTTACAAACAACATAAGGCAAGAAATAGTGAAGAAGGATCTTAAAAGCCACAAAAAAACATAGGATTTACCCTCTGCACACTGCCAAAATACTGAAATTTTCAGGTGTATTTTTTCCCATAATGCACCAAGGAATTTAACCAATTCAATCTTGTTTGACAGAGCTCAGTGAGATCTGTGGAAGAAGATTAGATTGGGTTGTTTAATGTCAAAGCTGCATTATGGAAAAAAAAATAACAATTTGAAATTTAAGATTTTGACATCAGTGTGCAGGGGTTTAAATAATTACAGTGGAACCCTGTTAATTGAAAAGCCAGTTTGCCAACGAAAATTATTCAATTAACTGGAGCTCCATGCGCTCTGTCAAACAAGATATAATCGATTAAATACCTGTATTGGATGTACCGAGGACAAATAGGTCTATAAACAAAGGAAAACAGGGGAGAGTCAGTGTAATTTCTCGACAGGTTACAAGATTTTTTATTCAATTAACAGGAGTTTAGTCTACAACCCATATTCAATTAACAGGTCAAATTTGTACTGGAGGTATGGTAAATGATTTTGTGTTGGGAAATTATATTCAGCTAACAGGGTTATTCCGTTAAAAGATATCCAATTTAGTGGGCTCCACTGCACTCCCAACAAATACAATACAGATTTTTATTACATCATCTGGACAGATTAACCAATGAACGGTCATAACTAGTGACTAACAACTGAGGAATACATCAACAATAATGGCGAAATGGCCCTGTATTAATTCAATGTACCAACATTAGTGGTATATTAATTGTCAGTCTGCAATTTTGTTTTTATTACAAAAATCGCAGTCTGAGTTTGGCTAATTGGCATTTAGAAAGTTTGTTTTCAGTTCAAATCATTGGAAAGCACGCTGAATGGTGAATGTGCCCAAAAGTGTCAGAGGTAATACATCAATAATCAATGAGATGTTGGATTACTCCCCTTGCACTGCATCACTATTTGACAATCTTGTTCAGAAACTCTAGGTTAAAAGGGTTAATAATCCTCATTTCTCTATTTATCCCTTTACCAAACAACTTTTCAGAAAAAAATATCTGAAATTATCTAAATATTAGGCTCCACAAAGTCTTCTGTTTCTCAGGCCACTTTTTGTAAAATTGCATGCGGGTGGGTGGTTTTTTATTTTATTTTTGTAATTATTTCTTTGTCATCAAAAGTTCATTTTCTGGGTTTGTTTTATGTTTTAGGCCACATAATCTACAGAATAGTGTGTGTGTGGTGAATTTCATCCCTTGAGTGCTAAAGCATTGCAAAGCCTTGTTGCACTCAAGGGACAAATGTATCAATTTCATTAACTTGCGTAAAATATCAGATGTAAAGAATTTAATTTTTATTTTTTCAAGTTTGAATTGGTTATAAAAAGTGAGCATGCGGCAGCCAAAAGAACCATGCGAGAGGGCCTGAAAAACAGATTTTTTTACTTCTTTAGGCCTTAAACTTCTATTTTTCTCTCAAAACAAACCTTTTAATGATCAGTGCTCACCAGGAGCATATTGATGAGATACTACAAAAGAGAAATGCTACTTTAAACCTTTGCCCAACACCTACAACATCAAAATTTGTTATTATAATTATTATTTCTTTCCAACTTTTTCAATTTCAACAAAACCATGTCAGATGACTCTTGAATGGAATGAGCTTGATGTGCTCGTTCCAATGAAGGGGTCACATAATATGGTCTTGATACAATTTTGTTTTTTTCAACTGCTCAATTTGTAAATTACGTAAGCGAATATGGTCAATTTGTTAGGTAAAGAATTAAAACGCTAATGCTTCAAAAGTATTTGATAAAAATTAATTATTCATTAATATTTAAGGTCACATTTAGCATCTGTGATGAAATCATGACAAAAACACACGAATAAAAATAAGCTTAGCCAATCGTTTATACCTAAGCTGCCCATGTTAGAGAACTGCTACCCTAGACATTGGCTACCATACCCAATTTGATCAGTAAAGCAGAACTTGTTTACAAAGGTAAACAAGCACTGCAACAAGAACCCACCAGGGTTGAAAAAAAGAACAGTTGGAAATTATTACCTCAGTGTTTGGATGAATTTGTTGTTAATAATTCAAACTTGGTAAATTTGGAAAAATTTGTCTCATTTTGATGAATTAAAATGAGTGATGAATAGAATATTTCGAACTTTTAAAAATATTTTATGCTCATCATAATTCAACATGATAGTTAACTAACCTTCCTGTATATATTTCTTTCATTCCAGTTTGAAACCTCAGAAGCTGGCAAAAGGATCTAGATAAATCATGGAGACTAAGACACTCAGAAATGTGTCAAGTTCAGCTCTGCCTATCAGCCAACCCCCTGTATCTGACCTAACATTTAATCAAGCCATCAGATCTAAACAAGAGACCATGAGGGTTTAAGACGTTCACCCGAGTGTCAAAATACTGAAATCAGTAGATGCCCGACAATGAATTAAAACTTACCATCAGATAACAACAGGAGTGTAAATTGCAGCAAGTCAAACAGCCGGAATATTCATAAACGGGTTAATACAAGTGCAAACTGGTCAAAAAGCCAATATACTCACACCTGATATGATCATAACTAGTCTCTGTAAGACTCAGAGCCTTACCCTAGGCCCATCTGGGCTCATTTGAGCCCAGATTGGCCTGAGGTGAGGTTGAATCTTGCAAAGACTAGCACACAACAAATCCGGCTTCACCTGTGGCACAACAGCTGATTTAGCTGTAATAAGCAGACAGTTCACAGCCAAATTAAACAGAAAAGAACGAAACACTCTGGATATACATGTACTGCAAAAATCACAGTTGTTGGAAATCTGCAAAGTTTGATGCAGTAAGTCTGTTCAAATTCAGAGTACAAATAACTCTACAACAAGAATATTCATGTCCCTGAGCACAGACTTGGAAAAGCAGAAAACAGTAACGAAAACCTGGAATTCAAGACAAAGTAAAAAAACTTACAACCCTGTGACAAACTCACATCAACAAATGTCATGTAGTAAGTAATAAGCCTTACCTAATACAACAGAAGTGCTCTTCAAATTTTTTTATATTTTCGATTTCTTCCTCCAAAACATAGCTTTTGACCCTTCATTGGACCAAACTTTATCCAATGTGGGGGTCATCAGCAATCTTTTGAAAGCAAAAACAGACATTTTATTTCTTTATTGGTGTTTAAAGACACTTTCAAAAGCCAGGGTGACCTCGTGACGGAGAGTTTTACAAGTAGCGGAAGCCGGAGTACCCTGAAAGAACCACCAAGCAATGGTGAGCAACTGTCAGACTTCCCAAACTACTAACTCCACACAAGCAGGGTTAGCATTTGTTGAAGACAAGTGCACCATTGACATGCAGTATGCCTTAGTACACAGTGCCACCGTGTCCCCACATTGGCAATTGGGATTAAGTGCCTTGCCCAAGGACACAACACAGTAACCCCTGGTGAGGCCCGAACTGTGGACCTTTCGGTTTGAAGGTCAATGCCATAACCACTGAGCTACTGCTCTCCCTAAACATTTCAGTTACTGAACAAATATTTTGTGGCAAGTACTGTATTCTAGTCAAGTAAGGAAAAGGATCAAATGATGAGCTCACATATAAACAAATTCTAAAGTTTAAAAAAATGTTGGCGGCCAAAACATAGCTTTTGGCTCCCACTGGAATGAGCTCATCAGGCTCTGTCTAATAATGGTTCATAAGCTATTTTGGGGGAGGAAAATCAGAAATTTTACTCCCTTTTGAAAAAAAGACAAGTGTCATTTGCTATTCGAAATAAGTAAAGGGTTATTTTTATTTTAAATCTGTATTTGGGTTAGGGCTGCAATGATTAATCATGATACACTTAAATCACAATACATTGGTCATGATTCAATACGTATTGTTTTCCACTATGTATCGCGATATGATGCATATAAATAATATCAGGCAAGACTACTTCTTGGATTTTTAAATCTGGTGCAGTGAAAGTTATTATTTGAATATGAACTCAGACAGTGATAAATATGCAATTAAAAGGACTATTCAGTTTACCAAAATTTGTTAAATTCCCTCTATTTTGCTAAATATGTAATTTGATTTAATCCTTTATATCTTGTTTGACAAAGCTCACAGAGCTCTGTCAAACAAGATATAAGGGATTAAATGGTTAGAACCGATTTTCTGGGGGAGAAAAGCACTGAAAAATGGGTCATAAAATCAAGTAGTTGAATTACTAAATACCACGGGTTATTTATTTATTTAGTTAGGCCACACAAAGTAGATCTTCTGTTTCTCAGGCCATTATTTGTAAAATTCCATGTGGGCGAGCGGGTTTTTATTTTATTTTTTATTTCTGTAATTATTTCTTTTCCACCAAAAGTTCATGTCCTTGGTATGTTTTAGGCCTCATAATCTACAGAGAAGCATGGGTGGTGGTGTACTTCGTCCCTTGAGAGCAAGAAGGCTTAGCAATGCTAAAGCATTGTAAAGCCTTCTTGCACTCAAGGGACAAATTTATCAATTTTTTTTTAACTTTGGTAAAATATCAGACATAAACCATTTAATTTTTTTGTAGCCAAAAGGACCATGTGGGATGGCCTGAGAAACATATTTTTTTATTTTTTAGGCCTTATTGGTGTTTAATGTCACATACTTATGCACAATGGCTAATCGTAACCATGACAGTTTTATGGGTGGGGGAAGCCGGAGTACCCAGAGAGAATTACCGAGCATCAACAAGCAACTGTCAGCTCCTCAACATTCTAACTCAGTTCAAGCTCCACTCAAGCAGCGTTACAGCGGTTGAAGACATGTGCACCATCGACGTGCAGTACGCCTTAGTACACGGCATCATCATGCCCCCATGTAGGCAACCAGGATAAAGTGTCTTGCCCAAGGACACAACGTGGGTCGTCCCGTACGGGGATCAAACTCGGGACCTCTAGCATAGAACTCCAACAGTTTACCACTGAGCCACCATGCTCCCAATACCACAAGTTATCACAGTGAGAAGTTAGATAGTGTTTAAAGTGTGCAGTAAAAAATTTGTATTAAATGGAAGGTACTCGAAATGAATACACATAATCCAAAGTATATGAGATATTATGCAATTAATGACTTTCCTTGAGTATGATACAATGAATTATCAACCCAATAAAAGTAATTTTCACCATATTCAGCCTCAAGGAAAGTCAATTATTGTTTATTATTATGACAGAAAAAAATCATTTACAAATTCCGTACATATTTTACGAAGAGAAACAGCATATTCATATGCAACAAAATAAATTTAATTTCCATATATATATATAAGAAGTAATGTGCATTAACTTATTTGTTCATGTTGTAGTTAATTTTTATATTTGAACAGTTCATAAACATTGGAACTGGGAAATTAAAGAAAGGAGCAAGTTGGAAATACCATTTCTATTTTTATCGCAAACAGGTATTTGGAATCATTATATCAACATACCTGCAATATTTATAGACAACAATGAGAGAGTGGTGAAATATCAACTCAATTTCGATAAAAATTGAATAAATCAGCAATACTGGAGTATATCAATACTTCTGATGACTGTTTTAGCCGATTAAATTACCAGATTTTTTCTGTCATATATTAAAATGTATCATACTGTGGAGGCTGAATTGTGATGCATATCGCATCATGAGGGAAACATATCATTGCGGGCTTTATTTGGGTTCTAAAAATAATTTTTTTACAGTTTATATTAAAAATAATATATCAAATATTCTATCTGAGGTTATAAGTTATTTATTTGAAGTCATTTTCAACTATAATTATTATATACTTTATAAATAACCACCTTTCTATTGGCTGGATCTTATACACATGGCTGGTGCTCAAAAATCCATGTTCACCGGTTTTCCAGTCAATATCAAAACTTTCTAAATATAGCTTTTGGAAATCCCCTCTCTAGTTCTATTTCAATCGACGTAATCTCTATAACATTGTTTATTTTTATGTTATTCTGCAGATGATAATTATTTTATTGTTAAATAAAAATATTTCTGGTTGATATAATTGAACTTTTAATTGACAAATAGAAGATTGTTTTTTTTTTGAGGATGGTGTGTATATAATAAAACAGTTATGGATTTTTGTGGTGGTAAATATGATGTTATATGAACCTAAAAAACGTATTTGACCTCGGCTAACGCCTCAGTGAATATAAGTTTTTTAGGTTCATATCACATCATATTCACCACCACAAAAGTCCATAATTCTATACCATATTGTGATGCCAACATAAGTATAAAGTAAGGTTTTACCAATCATTTATGCTCAATCTGCCCACTATTGAGATGCTGATCAAAGGCATTGGCAACCAAGTCCTATTAAACCAGTAGAGCAAAACTTATCGACCACAGTAAATAATGACTACTCCACTCCCTGAAGTTCCTATGGTGAGGTGAGATTATATAAATAGGTCTCATATGAAGAAACTTACAAAGTAAGTGATTTTTAACCACCTACATTTATAGGTTAAAATTTTATTTAATTTTTGGTTACATGGTATGGGTACATATAGAAATGGATTGGAGGAGTGCCTAATTTGATGGATAAAGGGTTAATATCTCCAGATCAAATTATTAGATTTACATAAAAAACTACACAGCACAGCATATCAGTAACCTGAATACATATATAAAGTAACCTGATAATCAGATTAATATTTTTTGAGTTATCGCATGCCGAAGAAATGGATTGGAGGAGTTCTCAATTTGAAGGATAAAGGGTTAATATCACAGGATCAAATTATCAGATTTACACCAAAAACTATACAGCCCGGCACATCAGTAACCTGAACACATATATGAAGTAACATGACAATCGGCCTTATATTTTTTGAGTTATCTCATGCCAAAGGGATTGCAGGAATTTTCAATTTGAAGAATAAAGGGTTAATATCTCAGGATCAAATTATCAGATTTACACCAAAAACTATACATCTCGGCACATCAGTAACCTGAACACAAATATAAAGTAACTAAACAATCCAAGCAATATTTTTCAAGTTATCGAATGTCAAAGGCATTGGAGGAATTTTCAATTTGAAGAATAAAGGGTTAATATCTCCAGATCAAAATAACAGATTTACACCAAAAACTATACAGCTTGGCACATCAGTAACCTGAACACAAATATAAAGTAACTTGACAATCCAAGCAATATTTTTCAAATTATCGAATGCCAAAGGGATTGGAGAAATTTTCAATTTGAAGGATAAAGGGTTAATATCTCAGGATCAAATTATCAGATTTACATAAAAAAACTATACAGCTTGGCACATCAGTAACCTGAACACAAATATAAAGTAACTTGACAATCCAAGCAATATTTTTCAAGTCATCGAATGCCAAAGGGATTGGAGGAATTTTCAATTTGAGGGATAAAGGGTTAATATCTCAGGATCAAAATAGCAGATTTACACCAAAAACTATACAATTTGCACATCAGTAACCTGAACACAAATATAAAGTAACCTGACAATGCAAGCAATATTTTTCAAGTTATCGAATGCCAAAGAAGTGGATGCCGGATGGACGGACAAAGGATGGACGAACGACATAGTATGGGAACACATAAAAAGTAAAAGCACTGCTTCAGATTATGGACCTCTGGGTTGAAGTTGGGCAAGACACTAAATCCCAACTGCCCCATGTTGGGGTACGGTGACAGTGTGTACTAAGGCGTATGTTGATGGCATACTTTCTTCAACAGCTGCTAACTCTGTTTGTGCTGGGTTAGTAAGTTGGAAAGTCTGAACAGTTGCTTACTGCTGCTTACTGCTGCACAGTGGTTCTCTCTGTGTACTCTGGGTTCCTCCACCTGTAAAACTGTCAGACACAAAGTGACCCTGAATGCTGAAAGTGTCATTGAACCCCAATAAAACAAGCAAAGATATCATATTTATAGAACATGAATTATTGCCAGGCCAGGGCTCAGACGCGCCCTTGTCAGGAATGAATTCCAGGATATTCAAAGACTTATCTTGTGAATTTTGAAACAATAACCAGAACCTCTTCCTAATTTTATTTTCTTATCTCTGACATTTGAATATATACCAATTCTTACACATGCATACCAAACATACAATACCTGCTGTGAGTGGATGGATTTCAGTGAAACTCAGTATGTGGTAGGGAGGTCTGCAACAGTGGGGGTATGCACAGGGCTGTGGACCAGCTCTTGTTTTAATTACTTTTGCTAAGATATGGATCTGGCCGGACGGATGAACAACGGACGGACAAAATTTAAAAGTCTAATTTCTGGGTGGTAGCAAACCCTAACCATTTCAGCTTACTGACTCCAACCCTTACCCTAACATAAAATCCCTGAAAATACAATACCCACTTTTTGTCACTTTGTAATCTAGTATACCCCCAATCTCCTCAAGAATGGGGATATAATAACAAATTTAGATACTGTGTACGTTGGGTACAGGGTTAAAAGGACTAGTATGAACATTCAAGGTGGAAACTTTGCTCCATAATTTAGTGCTAGTTTCCTTACCATACTGAATTCAACATTTGTGATAACGATTTTGGGATTTCTCCAAGTCTCTCATTCATAATCTGCTAGATATAAATACAGTTGAGACTGAGGCACACATGAGCAACTGTTTGCCTCTTACAGAAGGGTTTAATGAACATGCAAGAAACATTTTTTTATGAACAAATACATGTCATGTACAAGCCTGAATACAAGCAACCGGTCATTTGCAAAATGAGGTCCCCAGAGGGTGAGTTTGCTGATGCTATCCCATACAGTGGGTCAATTTATCCTCTAGGTACATCTTTCTGTTTTAGCTTGAGACCTTGATTCAGACTGAGGTTCAGAGTGGGTAAATTTTGTGATGCTACCCTGCTGTGCAGGGTAGCATCACCAAATTCACTCTCTGGGGACCTCTTTTTGCAGATGACAGTCTGCTTATTTTCAGGCTTGGTCATGTATTAACTAGATGACTGTATATATATGCCCAAAATGTGATTCTTGCTTGTTTTGTACAGCTGGGTGGTTTTTATATCGATTCATTTTTGGTTTTGGCTTGGTTTCAGGAAAAAACCTTTGTTTCAGTTCGGTTTTTCAATGTGTTAAGAACATATAATAAACAGCACTTCAGGCTCCTTTACTTGGAAAAAAATATGCAATAATTTCTATGTTCTATGAAATCCCCATCTGCAGCAACACTAAACCATGTGGAAAATCTGTTCCACAAATATGTGCGGAATGGAAATCGTTGATGGACTATTTTTATAAAGAAGTGAAATTTCACTGGGATTTTCTACAAATCGTGCACCGCAATTACAATTTGAATCGCTAGTGATAGCTAATAATCGTCCCCTATGTGTTGTTCTATGTGCACATAGAAAACATTGGAACTCAGGGGAAGAAATAGTAACATGGGTTCCCCTTGCATATTTGGTTGGCGATAAAATGTGTTCTTTTTTGTTAATAGTTGTCAAATGAATTGCAGAGTGTCCTTATAATAATTGTTTTTATAGACGTGAAGGCATGTAATAAACACAGAATGACATGTGTATGTGATTGGGCTAATCGATATATGGCATCACAGCCTCTCGTTCTATCCTTCTATGATGACCCTTGAGCCATATTGATTAACCCATTCACACATGTATGTCGTTCTTTATATGTACGACTCCACTCACCACAAAAAACCTTGTCTATAAGTATCACCATTTGATTCATCTAACCACCCTTTGATCACTTTAAGGTGTTCTAGGGGATCAGTTAATAAGCTTATTCAGTCAGAAAAACATAAATTACTGTAACAAATGAAGTTCAGCTGATCTATGTTGCTTTCATATTGTCATATTTTCTCCCGGATTGGTCAATAAGAGAGTAAATGTGACAATGAGAGCATGACGTATTCGCCCCTTTTGACTGACAGACTAAGTGATGAGAGTCCATAGGGGCCACTAGTCCAGTTCCTTCCCAGTAAGATAGTGTGAGAAGTTTATGCAGAAACAGAGTAAGACTGTTCGGCTGTGTTTTGCTGCATCGTAGGGTATGGCTTTCCGGATTGCAGCAGAACCGACACCAAAACGGTAAACCCCCAAAACGTCCAGCTCTGCTGTTTTGACAGTCAGAAAATGAGCTAGCTCTGAATTAGTGAAGACTCAAAGCACATATTCTGAACAATTGTAATATAGTCATGTTATTTTACTTTTGTTGCTTTTCTTTTCATATTTTTTTTCCTAGCAACACGTGAATATGAATCTGATGAACTTGAACTGGATCCTGAAGATGAACTGGAATCGGAACTAGTACTTGAACTAGAAGAACTTGAACATGAATCAGCACTGGGTGATCGATGTCTTCCATTTCGGGGTAAAGATGAAAAATGTTTGTCTTTTGCTATTTTTTTTAATTTTGAACTGGAAGATTTTGCAGGAGAAGTTGTCTTGTAATACTTCTCATCATATGTTTTAGAGTCTTTATTTTTGGACCAAGAACTTGATGAAATATCAATATGCTCTTTCAGTTTCTTTTTCTTGTTGGTTGAGCTGAATGAATCTTGAGGTGTACATTCTTTGAATCTTTTTTTAGTATCTTTCGATTTATTCTTTGAACTGGCATCAGCAGATCTTGCTTTAGAATAGTTTTTGTCATTACTCCCTGTCGAACTTTCAGAAGAATGTTTTTTCCTTTTCTTTCTGTCAGGAGATTTATCATCAGCATTCATTTTCTGTTTCTTAGCCAATGTTGTAGATCTGTCAGGAGAGTTATTTCTTTTTTCTTTACTGAATTTTTCAGCAGGCTGATTTCTCCTCTGATTAGAATATGGTGGGCTATCATCTTCCATTCTACTTTGTTTTTTCGCTTTCTTTTCGGGTGAATAATCTTTTTCCTTGTATGATCTGTCATAAGAATAACGTCTTTCTTCATGCCTTAAAGCAGATACCTTCTCAGGTGAGTAGTCTTTGGTTCTGTTTCGAGAACCAGATAACATCTCAGGGGAAGGGCTGCGTTCCTTGTATCGAGAATATGTAATCCTATGGGGAGAGAAATTCTTTTGTTTGTGACGGGAATCAGGAGATCTCTCAGGAGACATCTCCGGAAAAGTGTTTCTTCCTTTTATACTGAATCTTTCTGTCTTTTTGTGCTGTTTCTGAATTTTTGTCTCCCGAGAATGCATAGGAGAATCCTGTCTCCCATGATATGTACCTGGAGAATCTTTTCTTACCCTCTTATACGACTCTGGGGATACATCTTTAGAATTAGTTCTCTTGGAAATATGTTTGACTTCTGATAGCTTCTGTGAAGCAACCTTCTTTTTCTTTTTAATATTCTCTTTAATATTTATCTGAAATATAATATCACAAAACCAGATTTTGGGAAGTTGAATGCTGAACTGAATTACATGTTCAATGCAAAGCATGTGCATTTGACCTCAATGCTAAATTTTGACATGTTTCACACATTAGTGAAAAACATACTATTTGAAAATTTGTATACATGCATCTACTTGAAGTTTTGAATGGAAGAAAGTAGCAAAATACACGAATGCATACTACCAAATAAATTAAAAATGTGCAAAGATATATACACACACCAAGTGTGTGTTTGGAGTAAGTTACAGAATCATTTCCATCACAATAAAGCACTGCAGAGAAGATTTTCTACTCAAAATGTTTTTAGAATATTTTATAACTGACATGAATCAATGGTACATTACTTCCTCCATCCACATGGCCTTGTGTGGAAGCCACAGAATACTTAAAATTTGGCACAATCATAGCCATGAGAACAGAGATTTTGTAATTTCTAAATGTTTAGAATATTTTATAACTAACATAATGAGTCCACGAGATATTAATTCCCCCTTCCACATGCCCTTTTGCATAAGCAACAAAATATTTCAAATTTGGCACAAACTTTGGCCTAAGTATGGCATTACTCACATAAACAAGACATGTCACAGGAATAACACACACACCCCTTCCTCTCCACCCCACTCCACCCCACCCCCCTAAAAAAACGAAAACCCTACATGGAAGTGACCTTTAATGATTGTGTAAAGTTTGATGATTGTGGGATTGTAGCCACAACAGTTTCTGAGTTATGACTGAGACATGACATGTTGAAGATGCGCAAGCATGTATTATATACTACACACCTTCAGACTGTCCTTAACATGCATATTAAGTTTGAATCATTTTTTTTGTTATGCCTGAGACCTTAAAGTTACTGATCCACCTAAGGTATATGATACATCCTCCCATTGTGCTTTATAATGGTATGATGTTTGACAATTGTCATCGCCAATAGTTTCTGATTTATAGCTGAGCGATAACTTGTGACCTTCAACATATGGCACTCAAGTATGACATTGACCTGAAGATGTGCAAGCACCTTCTGACTGTCCTCAACATTTGTGTAATGTTTTATAATTGCAGTTTGATTTGTTTCTGAGTATGGCTGAGACACACATATCGACAGATTTCATATGTGACCTTCATATTCGACCTTGACCTTGCAGCTATGGACACAGCTGAAAGTTATGAACTAGCGATAGTGTGTGACACATCCTCCTATTGTCCTTTATAACTATGTGAAGTTTCATGATTGTAGCCCCAACTGTTTCCATGTTATAGCTGAGACACAACTTCTGACCTTCAACAAATGGCACTCAAGCATAACCTTGACCTTGGAGATGTACAAACAACTATCATACATGAAATACCTTCTCACTGTCCTTACTATTTGTAGGAAGTTTGATAATTGTACTTTGATTTGTTCCTGAGTTATGTCTCAGACACGAATATCAACAGATTTTAAGTGTGACCTTTAAGTTATGACCCAATTATAGTGTTTAACACATCTTTCCACTGTCCTTAAGTTGCCGGTATAAAGGAGGAGAGAGGGGGGGGGGGGATAGCACACTGAACAGAAATGCGCCAACCCAGTCATTACTCACATGAAATTTGATTGGAATAGGGAAAGCAGTTTGACTGGAGAAGACTCAAAGACCACCAAGAGTGATCATTATAGCTCACTCCGACTTTCGGTCAGGTGAGTAAAAAACAAAGTCAAACTTGAGTCATTGTCCGAAAACCATCAAATATACTATGTTTCACTTAGTCAAGGGAAATGACTCGGAAACAGAAAAAAAAATATGGCTGAATGGAAACCTGAACTGTGTCTTGTCATTGCAAACAAAATTTTAAAGTTCAAAAAATTTGGTAAAGGTAAACTAATTATTGAAAGGAAACCATAAAATGTTAAAAAATTTATAGTAATTTATATATTTTTTATACTTACCAATGACCCAGACTTAGCTGGTGATAACTCTTAAAATTCTAGGGCCAAACACAAATTTTGCCCCCCCAATCCCCCAAATTTGCATCAGAATCCAAAAAATCAATGTTCTATGTGGTCCTCCATACTTTTATCAAGGAAGTACCGAAATTGGCGCCAAATCCTCATTCTTACAACCAGTGCCTGGTAAGTGTTATGTAATCATCGGGGAGGTATGAGTTCCCAACTCATGGGAGGGCCATCCCCGTCTGGGTCATTGGTAAGTATAAAAAAATATATAAATTACTATAAATTTTTAACATTTTTATACTGTACCAATGACCCAGACTTAGCTGAATAGAAAAAAGGCTGGAGGGCCTAGGACATAAAGGAAAATCCAATAGACTCAATTACATGTAAACAGAATTATCCCCTCCAGGAGAAAAGGAGAAACAGGCTTTACATGTATTTTTCTTGTTTATACCAAAGAAGAAAGACACAATACCTTTCCGTAATTGAGCACAATAACATCAATGATCTCAATTAACATCCAGTATAACCCATTATACTAATTTTTAAAGGATAGCCAATAAATAAAGATAGTCCAGAGAATGAGACTCTTTATACTCATTTAAAAGTGTCCGAGGATTGTATATTGCGCTCGTATGACACGTGACATATACAAATGCTTCACAGCGAGCTACACTTTAAAAATATTACATAAATGAGATAAACATTAGCTTTACACTTTGAAACCATCCCAGCACCGACTCGGAATTACGGACTCCATAAGAGGTATTCCCTTGCTTTTTACTATAAAGCAGATGATATAAGGGAACCCCCCCCCCCCTCCTTCCCCTTGCTCTGGGCCAAATACCCCAGAGCAAAGAGGACAGCAGGACAAAAACACTGCCGGAACAAAGCCTGCATAACTATAGTTGCAACTGTTTAGTGGACGACATTCTGAGCAACAGATAACGGACCTAAACAATGCAGGTCGCCAGAAATAGACTCAATATTTCTAAGATAAAAATTCGGAAATAGCAACACTATTATCATTAAACCAAGATGTAGACAGCGCTCTTACTTCATACGCTGAAATCTTAAGCACAGACTGCTGAGATGAAGATAAGTTTTCAAAAGCAGTACGGATAGTTAATTGAATCCACCTTGCAATAGAATAGACCGTAATGTCCTTTCTATTAGGCAGCAGAGACAGAAAGAAACGCTTATGTCCTTTTCTGGTAAACTCAGATCTACGTTGTAAATATGCATGGAAGAGCCTTAATTACAAAAGGTTCAGGATACTAATTAGGAGCCTGATTCTTAGCCAAAAATCCAACATTAGCAGTCAAAGTAATAGTATTACCAACACTACGACAGTGAGAATCATCAACAGATAGTTCATAAAGTTCACTAACTCTTCTAGCAGAAGAGAAGGCTAAGAGAAAAGCTGTCTTATAAGATTAGTATTTGAAGTCCATTGTATCAAGAGGCTCAAATGGCGCTTCTTTTAGCTTCAGAAGAACCTAAGCTAAATTCCACTTAGGAATTAACCTTAGGGTTCTAGGTCTATTTATCGAAAAGTTTTTCACTAACTTAGATAAAGAGACATTAGATCCAATTTGTAAGGTATCATGATGAGCATTGGTATCCGATAGCATAGACCTATAACCCTTAATGGTTATTGACTGCAGTTTGATCTCGTCAAACAAGTAGACCAGAAATTAGCAATGTCTGGAATGGAGGGATCATAAATATCAATAGAATGATCCCTACACCACCGAGAGAAAACCTTCCACTTAGCAGCATAATTTAGCGAAGAGGAGGTCCTCCTACAGTTAGAAATTGCATCCACTGCTCATCCTGTAAAATGCTTGCCGTGCAAGAAGGACCTCACAACGGAAATACATGAAGGTTGAGACCTTGCGGGTTGTGATGCAGTGTACGTGATATCCCCTGCAAAAGTAGATCCTCCAGTGGAGGAAGCTTCCGCAGAATGTCCCACAACAGACACCTGAGTAGATTTATCCATGGTCTCTGAGGTGACAGAGATGCTACCAACAGAATCTAGCAGTGAGATTGCTTGATTTTTAGCAATATCAGTTGAATCAACGGAGCTGGAGGATACGCGTATCCTATCATTCCGTCCCAAGAGATCGAGAGAGCGTCTACTGCAAACACTCGAGGATCTGGGCATGGCAACACATACGTCTGCAACTGATTGTTGAGATGCGTCACCAATAAGTCTATCATAGGACAATGCCATTGGTAGCAAATCTGATTGAATACTCGTCTGTTGAGAGTCCATTCTGACGGCAACATGCAACCTTTCCGAGAAAGGGAGTCTGCTAGAATGTTCAGACGACCCGGAATATGACGGACCGACAGAAGAACTTGATGCTCTATGACAAACAGAAGGATTCTTTCCGTTAAGTTGAACAACGGAATGGAATGAGTGCCTCCCTGGTTCCGAATATATGCTACTACTGTCGAATTGTCGGACAGAATTTGAACATGCGAATTCTGAATAATGTTCATCCAACGACGTAGCGCAAGCCAAATTGACACCATCTCTTTGATGTTTATGTGCTTGTTTAGGAACTGCGGATCCCAAAGACCCTGGCACCTTGAATCTGTTGGGCTGAAAGTTGCACCCCAACCTGTTTGACTCGCATCCGTCATTAACATAAAAATCGGATCCGGCAGTTGCAGTGGTACTCCCTGAGTTAACCACTGAATATCTGCCCAAGTCTGAATCTCTTGTTTCACTTGACTGGATAAGACGATGTTTGTTTCAAGCGAATGAATCTTCCACTCCAATTCTGAGTAAAAAATATCTTAGAGTGGCCGAGTGCGTAGTCGCCCCATGGGAATGAGATCCACGGCGGCTCCACACAAACCTATCAGCCACATGAATTGTCTCGCTGTTACTACATCTGAGTGAAGACAAAAGCGAGTGTAACGACTGACTAATTTTGCTCTGGTTAACTAGTAGAGTGCTGGAAGCCCATATTTGGGCTTTGTTCAGAAGTGCAGGTACCATTACTTAAAGGCTTCATATTCTGTGGATATGTATCACATTATCTTTAAAAGTGAAATTATTTAGTCTGCAAGGCTTTGCCTTGTTATAATTTAGGGGAGAGTGCCAAAAGGCACTCTCCCCTAAATTATAACAAGGCAAAGACATGTGAACAAAGTTTGAGGACCACAAATAATTTAGCACTCTACCAGTTAATGGCAGATGAACGAGATTGTTGTGCGTCTTGAAGCTCATTCCCCAGTGGGTGAATGACTTGGACGGCACTAAATCCGATTTCTTTTCGTTTACTATGAAACCAAGAGGTTGGAGCAGATGAAGCAGACTTTGAACATCGTTCTGAGGCGTTAACTCATTGCCGTACCTCTGATGAAAGTCGTCCAGGTAGGCCAACGTTACCACAGATGAATGAGCTTGGAAATGAGTTATTACCGAGTTCATTATTCGAGTGAAAGTCCAGATCGCTAGATTCAGACCGAAGCACATAGCTCGGAACTGATAAACGACTCCTAGGACAGCGAAGCGAGGATACTTTCTGAGCGCCGGATGTACCATGACGTGAAAGTACGCATACTTGAGATCTATGCTCGTAGCTTAATAATTCACTCAAATGATCGCTTTGACTGATCGGATGGTCTCCATATAATTTTGGAGCCACTAGAAACCACTGGAAATTCTGGTTTTCTACAACCTATCGCATTCTTCGCCAGAAGAGATTGGACTTCTGATAGAAGCGAATCTCTCTTCTGAAGGTTTGACGGAAGCTGAGTCCAACGTGGAGATCGAGTTAACAGAGTTTTTTTCCTTGAAGGACCTTTTTAGACCTTCGGAAATAACCCCCTACACCCATGGTTCGTCCGTAATTGACAATCAATTGGATCAGAATCTCGACAGCCTTCCACCCACTGGAACGCAATAGAGGTTTAGACCATCACAGCCTGGACCTGCGAGGCTTGCGGGAGGAGAAACTACGTCCTCCACGACCCGCACCTCGCCCAGTCGACCTAGGGGCGTCTGACCGGTTGTCTCGGCCAGCATACGACCCCTACCTGAGTCGCTACTCTGACGGTCTCTGGAGTAAGACATAGAGGCTTTCTTAGATCCTCTATAGGAACTTCCCTTTGACGTACTCGCCCCAGAAGTGCCTGCCTTACTCCCCTTTGCTGAGTCCGACTTTCGCGAAGCGGATTTAAAAGGCAGAGAGTCCGAAGCTTTCCTAGTAATCTGTTGATAGATTATAGAAAGCTTACCATCGAAGAGAAGCTCTCCAGAGACCGGAGCGACTCGAAGAGAGTTTTTCACCTTACTATCCACTCTTGTGGATGCAGCCAGGGCAGCATCACGTCTAAGTAACTCCAGATTACCACAGAAAGGGCAGAGTTATATGTGGAATATGCTATGGCCCTCGAAAGAACTCTCAAGGAAGTTTGAACATCCTGGAATTCTTTTCCTTCGAGACGTAGTGATAACGCTCTGGTAAGGTGATCTGCGTAAGATAATGCGTCTAAACTGATACTGTTAGACGAGATTGTCATCTCCAGCGTACTGGAATGAAATGACATAGACACCGGCAATGACAACTTCAAGTCTTCTGCATGGTCGTCTAAATACAGAGGAACTCTCGGCATGCCCTGTCCTGCCATTTCAATTCTATTTCTATAATAGATGAAAGACAGCTGTAGAGCATGAGACGATAAGAAACCGGATTTGCCAGTCTTAGAGGCTAGCTTGAATATAGCGTCAATAAGAAGATCAAATGTCCGCGTGACATTTCTGGACTGGAAACTCAGACGCAATGTCCCTATTCCGGCCGAAAAAATCTGTGTCCAGTGACGCTATCAGTCTCTTATCAGATAACGCAGCACTTTGGTCCAGAGGAACAACTTCTGGAAGGTGTAGCCGGATGAAATCTACGGCCACCTTATGTTGTTCGGAAAGGGAAAATTCCAGTGCCGCTGATTCCCTTTCACCATCTGACTGGAACACATGAGAATCTCAGTCGTCCCTTACTGACTCTGCAGGGGAGCAAACCGACCCAGCTTCCTCAGACAGTTCCTGTTCTGAAAAGTTTCTGATGGCGCTGGGATACTGCGATGAGTTGAGCTATCTGTGATAGCAAGTCCGTCACGGAGGCCTGTGGAGCCGCGGTCTTACGTAATTTAGCCGCTGGAAGCTCCTGGGATGCTAATTCCTGCATACTTCTTATGCGAACGTCCCGACAGGAAAGGCCTGGTGTCCTTGGCTAGCAGATGGCGTGACCTGGTCGACGTGGAATCCCTGGTCGGTGAAGCAGGCTGGATATCTGCAGTCACGTAGCCAAGGTGCAGTCGTGTGTGCTGACGTGTGGAAGAGGAAGCCATTAGACAAGCCGTGCCGGACTGTCTATGCGACGGAGCATCCCAAACAGGAGGAGTGGACATATGCTCCAACTGACAACGAACGCACAATGACATCTGGGCCCACATGTTGTTGTAAGAGAGAGGTGGGCCTCTCTCGCTCGCGGTCCGGGTAGACCTGGACGAGCTAGCTACTGGACTGACTGGCTTCCTCCGTTCCATCCTCTGACTCGTCGTCGCCGGGGGTGCATGATCCGCGATTATAGAGTGCTCGCAACACCCCTTCTCTCCTGGACCGCAACGGACGAACCCGGCATCACAATCACTTCGTGGATGATTGCTTCACCGGGGGAGCTAGCAGGTGACAAGTGACCGTCGATCCTACTTGGTACCTCTTAGTCTTAGGCACTTGCCGCGTTTCGTTGAGCACTTTGCTGCTAGCTCTTCATTACGACGACGGAAGCACACTTTTGAAGACATCACGAAAATATCATCCTGTTCTTGTTCCTCTGAAAAAGAGACTGAGAAAACTAGAGTGATCCTGTGGTGAGAGGACCGGCCTGGACCTCTCACCACTAACAATCTACCGTGACACACGTCTCCAATGTTTGTCATCCGAATTGGCACACACTGAGCAAGAATTAGTGCGAGTACACTGACTACAGCAAATACAATGAACATGAGAATCAGGAAGACTTCCTCGATTACAATCAAAAAATATTCTTTCAATATGAAAAAATATTTAACAGTCATCGTCCTCGCACTAACCCTTGAAAACAAAGATACATAATAATAATATAATCCATTACAAACATTTCGAAAAATAATTCTAAAAGAAAAATTTTCTCGAAAAATTTTCAAGATGATCCCAAGTTCCCAATGGGAACGATGAGCCCAAATGGATCCCAAACGAGCCTAAGTGTGGACAAAATTTTTAAAACGTATCTAAATAGAAGACAAGTAATCACTGTCAGAAGTAACTGTTGTCAACGTAAACAAGAGTGAATAAAAACCGGAAACAAGACTCCAGGCACTGAAAGTTAAAAAATTTATAGTAATTTATATATTTTTTATACTTACCAATGACCCAGACATAGCTGGTGCTAACTCTTAAAATAGAGGGCCAAACACAAATTTTGCCCCCCAATCCCCAAAATTTGCATCTAAAACCAAAGAAAACATGTTCTGAATGGCCCTCCACACTTCACCTCTACTGCGCATGCGCAGTGTCAAGGACGTTCCGAAATTGGCGCCATTAATCATTCTTATAACCAGTGCCTGGTAAGCGCTATGTACTCAGCAGGGAGGTATGAGTTCCCATCTCCTGGGAGGGCCATCCCCGTCTGGGTCATTGGTAAGTATAAAAAATATATAAATTACTATAAATTTTTTAACATTTTTATACTGTACCAATGACCCAGACATAGCTGAATAGTAAAACGGCTGGAGGGCCTAGGACATAGAGCAAGTTGGAATACACTCAATTATATAAAATAGAGTCATCCCCTCTAGGGAAAAAGAAGTATTAGGCCTTACATGTATCTTTCTTACTTATGATAAATTAGAAAGATACAATACCTTCCAAAATTGAGCATCATACATCCATGTACTCTATTAATATCTTGTATAATCCCTAAATTAATAATTTTTAAAGTAAGCCAATAAATAAAGAAAGTCTTGAGAATAGAGACTCTTTATACTCCTTAAAAGTGTCTGAGGAATGTATAACGTCCGTATGACACGTGCTATATTTAAAAGTTATACTTTAAAAACTAAGACCTGAATGAATTTTTAAAACATAAACTTCTCACTAAAAAGCCATCCCAGTAACAGCTCAGAATTACTAACTCCGGCGGAGGTATCCCCTTGTTTTCATAGTAAAACAGGTGACCCAAGGGAACACCCCCCCCCCCCCCCCTTTTTCTTGCCCTGGGTCAAATAGCCCAGAGCGAAGAGGGTAGCAGAACGGAGTCACTGCCGAAACAGAAAGCCTACCTAGCTATAGTAGCAACTGTTAAGTGAATGACATTCTGAGCAGTAGATGATAGACCTAACAATAGAGGCCTCCAGAAATGGACTCGATATTTCTGAGATAAAAATTCATGAATGTGGATGGCTGAGCGCAATGAGCAGCCTTCAAAAATCTATAATAGCGACACTATTAATGTAAGCCCAAGATGTAGAAAAAACTCTTACTTCATGAGCCGAAATCTCAAGCACAACTGCTGAGTCAATGATATACCATAAGCAGTACCGATAGTTAATTGAATCCATTAGCAATAGAATGGAGCGTAACGTCCTTCTATTAGGCATCAAAGACAGAAGAAGCTTACGTCCGTAGTAATAAACAGATATCTGTTTATAAATACATAAACTCTAACCGGACAGAGTAAAGGCCTATGCCCGTACGAAGACGGAAGGACCTTAATAACAATAGGTTCCGGATATTTATTAGGAGCCTGACTCTTAACCAAAAATCCAACCTAAATAGTAAAGGAAGTAGTGATTCTGAAACTACGAAAGTGAGAATCATCCACCGATAGTGCATGAAGCTCACTGACTCTTCAGTAAAAGAGAAGCCAACAGAATTACTGTCTAAAAGGTCAGAATTTGAAAACTACTGTTTCCAGAGGCTCAAATGATTACTTAGCTAAAAAAGAACCGAAGTTAAATTCCATATAGAAATTTAATCTAATGATTCTAAGTCTATTTATCTAAAAGTTACTAACTGACTTAGATAAAGAGACATAAGACTCAATTGTAAACTATCATAGAGTGCATAGGTATGAGATAATATAGACCTATAACCTTAATAGTAACAAGCTGCAGTAGATCTTGTCAAACAAGTATACAAGAAAGTTGCAATGACTAGTATGGAGGGATCAACAATATCAACATAGTGATCCCTACACCAACGACGGAAGAGTCTCCACTTTGGCCGCATAGTATAGCGAAGAAGAGGTTCTCCTACAGTAAAAAATCACGTCCAAAGCTCGTCCAGTACAATGCTTACAATGCAATAAGGACCACACAACGGAATACGTGAAGGTTGAGACCTTGCGGGTTGTGATGAAGATGACATGATTTTCCCCAGCGAAAGAAGATCCTCTCATAGAGGAAGTTTTCGCGTTAAGTCCCACAGTAGACAACCGAGTAAATTTACCCACGGTCTCTGTGAAGACAGAGATGCTATCAACAGAAATGTAATGTGGTTGTTTATCTTAGCAATACTTGCTGAAACAACAGCGCAGGAGGATACGCATATCCTATCATTCCGTCCTATTAGATCAATAGAGCGTTAACAACATAGGCTCAGAGATCCGGATATGCAAACACATACGTCTGCAATTGATTAGCAAGTTGTGTCGTAAAAAATTATCATTGGGCGCTCCCATTGATAGTAAATCTGATTGAATACTTGTTTGTTGAGAGTCCATTCTGACAGCAACAAGCGACCCATACGTGAAAAGGAGTCCGCTAATACAATCAGACAACCCGGAATATGACGGACCGAAGCAGAACTTGGTGTACTATAACAAACAGAAGGATTCTTTCCGTTAAATTGAATAACGGAATCGAATGAGTGCCTCCCTGGTTCCGGAGATACGCAACCACTGTCGTATTATCGGACAGGATTTGGACATGCGTTTCTGAATAATGTTCATCCAATGACATAAAGCAAGCCTAAATAACATTATTCCGTGGAAGATAAGTGCTTGCCTAGAGACTGCAGAACCCAAAGACCCTGGCACTTCGAATCCGTTGGGATCAATATTGTACCCCAACCCGTTTGACTGGCAACCGTCATAATTATAAAACTCGGATCCGGCAACTGCAGTGGCACTCTCTGAGTCAACCACCGAATGTTTGCCCCAGTCTGAATCTCTTGCTACACTTGATAGACAAGAGAACGTGTATATCGAGCAATTCATGGATTGCTGAAAAGTTGCCGTCGAAGAGAAGCTTCTCCGAGACCGAAGCGACTCTGAGAGAGTTCTTCATCTTACTATCCACGCGCGTGGATGTAGCTAGGGCTGCGTCACGTCTAACCAACTCCAGGTTGCCACTGAAGGGCGGAGTTATACGTGGAAAAACTAGTGCCCTTGAAAGAAATCACATTGAGGATCATATCCCGGAATTCTTTCTCTTGAAGACATAATGATAACGCCTCAGTAAGGTGGACTACGTATGATAAAGCATCTAAGTTAAATCTATTAGACATCATTGTCGTTTCCAACATAGTGGTTGGAAAAGACATAGACGGCGAAAAAGATAAGTTCCAGTCTTTAACCCCGCCGTCTAGACGGATATGAACTCTCGGTATGCTCTGTTCTGCCAAAATAAATTATTCCTAGGAATGATAAAAGGCAGAATAGAGCATTGCGGACAAGAAACTAAACTATCATGCTTGGTAGCAGGCTTATATATATATAGCGTCGATAAATAATACAAATGTTCTAATGACATTATTGGACTGTGTCGGTAAGTCAGGGACAATGTCCCTGAACCGATCCAAAATTCCGTGTCCAATGACGCTATAAGTCTCTTATCCAACATCGCAGCAATGTAGTCCGAAGGAACAACCTCTGGAAGATAATGCTGGAAGAAATGTAAGGCAGCTTCCGTTGTTCCGAAAGGTAAAGCTCGAAATCGTCCGAATCCCTTTCGCCATCCTGTCGGACCCTATAAAGCGTTCGGTCGTCCGAACCTGATGCAACAGCGGAGCGCACCGACCCAGTGCCGTCGGATAATTCCTGATCCGACCAAGAATCTGTCGATTGCTGGGATGCTGCGATAAACTGTGCTAACTTGGATAGCACGTCCGTCACTGAGGCCTGTGGAGAAGCGGTCTTACGATGCATTGCCGCTGGAAGCTCCGTGATCGTTACCCCGTGCATACTTCTATTATGCGAGCGAATGGAGTGTATAGGCCTCGTGTCCCTTGGCTACCGGATGGCGTGACCTGTTCGCCGTGGAATCACTGAATGACGAAACTGGTCGGATACTGGAGGTCACGTAGCCAATGTGCGGTCGTGTGCGCTGCTGTGAGGATGAGGAAGCATTATCAACAGTCTCTCGGACTGTCAATATAACGGAGCATCCCGAGCGACGGACATATGCTCCGAATGCGAAATATCTGAACCACAACATGCGGTCCCCTATGTTGTTGTACGAGAGAGGGACCTCTCTCGCACACAGCCCGGACAGACTTGGACGAGCCAGGAACCGGACTAACAGGCTTCCTCCGATCTGTCCTCAATCCGTCGTCACTGGGTGAGTACTAAAGTTATTATAGTGCTCGCATCACCCAAATCTCCTTCCTAGACCGCAACGGACGAACCCGGCTGCCGATCCATTCGATGAATGGACGCTACACCGGGTGAGCTAGCGAATGTCACTCCGTCGATCCTACAAGGGACCTCTTAGGTGATAGACATATTCCATGAGCACTTATTGCCGCTAGCTCTTCATTAACTATGACGACAGAGGCACACATTGAAAGACATCTCCGTAACTTTGCGAACAAGAAACCAGAAATGCTTGGTAATAGCAAGCATATAATAATATATATAGCGTCGTTCAATAATTCGAAAGATTGTGTGACATTATTGGACTATGTCGGAACTGAGGGACAATGTCCCTGAACCGAACCAAAAATTTCTAAGTCCACCGACGCTATCAGTTTCTTATCCGGCATCGCAGCATTCTGGTCCGACGAAAGAACCTGTAGAAGATAAAGTCAGATGACATACACAACAGCATATGTTGTTCCGAAAGGGAAAGCTCGAAATTCTCCGAATCCCTTTCGGCATCCCGTCGTACCGGATGAAATTTTCGGACGTCCGTACCTGCTTGCGCGGAGCGTCCCGACCCAGCATCGTCGGATAATACATGATGCGACAGATTCAGTCGTTGCTGGGATGCTACGATAAGCTGTGCTATTTGAGATAGCACGTCCGTCACCGAGGCCTGTGTAGTAGCGGTCTTACGATGCATTGCCGCCGGAAGCTCTGTGTACGTTGACTCCCGCACACTTTCTTATGCGAGCGTCCGGAGTCTGCAGGCCTCGTGTCCCTGGCTACCGGATGGTGTGACCTGGTCGCCGATGATTCTCTGATTGGCGAAGCTGACTGGATATCCGAGGTCACGTAGCCAAGAGCGGTCGTGTGCGCTACCATGAGAATGAGGAAGCCTTATTGACAGTCTCTCCGGACTGACTATATGTCGGAGCATCCCAAGCGGCGGACGTATGCTCCGAATGCGAAACATTTTGCACCACAACATCTGGGGCCAGATGTTGTTGTACGAGAGAGGGGCCTCTCTCGCTCGCCGTCCGGATGGACCCGGACGAGCTAGGAACCGGACTAAAAGGCTTCCTCTGTTCTTCCTCTAATCCGCCGTCACTGGGTGTGCATTTGGTTGATTTATAGTGCTCGCATCACCCCAAAACTCCTTCTAGACTGCAACGGACGAACCCGGCTGCCGAACCATTCGATGAATGGACGCTACACCAGGCGAGCTAGCGGGCATCAAAGGCCGTCGAACCTACTAGGGTCCTCTTAGGCAACTGGCGTATTTACATGAGCACTTTTCCGCTAGCTCTTCATTAATTGTGACGACGGAGGCACACTTTTTGAAGACATCACGGATACATCACCCTAATCTTGATCGTCTGAAATAGAAATTGATAAAGTAGAGTGACCCTGCGGGTAAAGGACTGGAATGTCCAATTCCCCACTAACATACCGTGACACATGCTTCCCATGTTGTCATCGAAATTATCACATACAGAACAGGAGTTAGTGCGAGTACACTGACTACATATACAATGATTATAAAAGTCAGAGGAAGATTTCCTCTTATTACAATTGACCAAAATCCTTTCAATGTGAAAAGAAAACAAAGTCCTAGTACTCGCACCAACCCCTGACAATCAAAATACATAATAATATGATCCATTAACATAGAAAAAATAAATGAAATCAAAAAATTTTGAAAAAATATTTTTTCAGAACAGCCCAAGTTTCTGAAAAGTAACGTTGAGCCCCAATGGATCCCAAGCCTAAGTGTGGACAAAAATTTTAAAAATATTTTAAACAATTTATGCAACACTTACGAACAATAATAATGTATCTAGTTATGATTAAATTAACATCAAGATATTATTTTCAAGAAATCCCCCCTCTCACAGAGGGCTGTTGTAAATGTAAACAATAAGTGTAAAAACACTAGAATAAGACTCCAGGCACCCTGGCCCGAAATCAGTTACCAATAATACACTATCTGATGCAAAACAGAGACTTCCAGGGAAGAAACTGTAGAACATAAGATGGTAGATGCAGAACACTACACCTAACCACCCGTAGATGAAGACGTAAACATGGGGAAAAGAACAGAATTCATTCTGTTATTCAGCTAAAACTCCCAAGAAATTTTAGTAATAAAATTACAGAAAATATGCCAAAAGCATGGGAGAATAGCAAGAGGGGACTTAAAGGAAAGGGAGAGAGGAAAACACTGAACAAACAGTGTAACTTGGTAACAAGAATGACAACAAAATGGCTGTTGCCTCGAAAATAGGTAACTTAACATAATTTCATTAAAAAATTTTAAGTTACAGCCCTGATAATTTTCTGTCACACATTATTCCTCTCCTCCTTCTATATCCTCCTTAGAATCACCATTTCTCTAATATTTATGTGTCTGGCATCATTTAAACTGAGATTTACAAGCACAAAGATCAGTCAGATGTTAACTGATGAAGGGCCAAACTAAGAATGATTAATGGCGCCAATTTCGGAACGTCCTTGACACTGCGCATGCGCAGCAGAGGTGAAGTGTGGTGGGCCATTCAGGACATGTTTTCTTTGGTTTTAGATGCAAATTTTGGGGATTGGGGGGCAAAATTTGTGTTTGGCCCTATATTTTAAGAGTTAGCACCAGCTATGTCTGGGTCATTGGTACAGTATAAAATATATGGCCCGAAATCAGTAACCAATTTTAAATACTATCCGATGTAAAACAGAAGCTTCCAGAGAAGAAACAGCAGTACAACAGATGGTAGATGCATGACTGAATGCCTAACCACCCCTACGGTGAGGACGTAACCATGGGGGAAAACAGAATAAACATTCTGTTACCAAGCTAAAAACTCCCAAGAAATTTCAGTAAAAAAAAAAAAAAAATTACAAAAATTAAGCCAAAAGCATGGGAGAATAGCAAGGGGGGTATAAAGGAAAGGGAGAGAGGAAACACTGAACAAACTGTGGAAATTTCATAACAAGAATGTAAACATCAGGACTATGCCCCGAAATTAGGGAACATGAAATAATTTTGCATAAAAATTATAAGTTACAGCCCTGAACACATCCTTCC
This sequence comes from Pictodentalium vernedei, assembly GCA_031216915.1. Classification (NCBI taxonomy): domain Eukaryota; kingdom Metazoa; phylum Mollusca; class Scaphopoda; order Dentaliida; family Dentaliidae; genus Pictodentalium; species Pictodentalium vernedei. Next base: position 190,076,101 of record CM062290.1, read on the forward strand.
ACTGTTTCTTCCTCTCATCCTCTTATTTCATCCTTAGATCCACCATTTCTTTCATGATTTTGTGTCTGGCATCATTTAAACTGAGATTTATAAGCACAAATATCAGTGAGATGTTACTGATTTCAGGGCCAAACAAAGAAAGAGGATTTTGCGCCAATTTCGGTACTTCCTTGACACTGCACATGCGCAGTGGTTAAAAGTATGGAGGACCACATAGGACATTGATTTTTTGGATTCTGATGCAAATTTTGAGGATGGGGGGGGGGGGGGGGGGGCAAAATTCGTGTTTGGCCCTAGAATTTTAAGAGTTAGCACCAGCTAAGTCTGGGTCATTGGTACAGTATAAAAATATATCATTTTTCACCAACCCTAAAACAGAGAATGAGAATATGGCAATATGAGAACTTGCAATCAAAAAGACTACAAGTCAAGCCTGTTCAGACCATAAGGATGTATGGGCTGGAGGATAGAGATAAATGTAGTTTTTTATCAGTCCTGATCCGTGTATTTCCATCAAGGTCAGGGTCACTTTGAAATATGTCAATAATATGGAACTCCATATTGTCAGACAAATAGTGTTTACTGGTGGGATTATCATTCTTGTTTCTGATTTCCGTAAAGTGTTCCAAGATTTGAATGTGGAATATGTGTTTTGTTTCACCGACATACCGTAATTTGCATTTATTGCAGGTCAAGAGGTAAATCACATTTCCTCTTTGACAATTGTGTCTACTTTTTGATTCAAACTTAAACTGGATATTGCATATTTTATGATAAATCTTGCAGTGTTCTTCTGAGATTCTGGGGTTGACTAAGTTGGTTTCATGTCGAGGTCTCGTCCTGAACAATTTTCCTCTTTCATTGGCCTGACAGAGTCAGATGATGAGCTGTAAAATGTGGCTACACTACCATCTGACAACCATACATGAACTGATGAAGTCGATGGTATTACCTTAGCCATAACCTTTGAAAATTTAAATTTTATAGTAAATTTCCTTTCTTATTATACCTACTACAATTGTTTACTACAGGCTTGCACAACAGTGGAAGACCCTAACTCGGAAAATATACTCTCTATTTTGATCTTTCCCAAGCAATTTGGGAAAGAAAAGTTGTGCAAAAGCAACAAGAAAAAACACGAGCTATTGCTGAAGGCAATTTATACCCCCACTGCAGTGCTGGAATGATGAAGCATAAATCAAATATTCTCGGACGGACTCACACACGGATGGATGGATGCACAGACAGACGGACACATGGATGCACAGACGGACGGACGGACGGACCCATGTAATCCAGTATATATAATAAGCCCAAACTGGGTTGTGCTCCACCGGCACACACCAAGTAGGGGACGCTCTTCTCTTAGTACAAATCCACGGCTTCCGGCATCCAGTGTGCAGGCAGTAACTAATGAATCATTCTTTGAATCTGCCAACATTGGAGTTATGTGATCACCAGGGAGGAAGGATTCTTACCCGAATAAGAAGACGGGAGGGCCTCCATGTAAACAAACAATTGTGGTAGGTATAATAAGAAAGGAAATTTACTATAAAATTTAAATTTCTTATCAACCAACCTTACAATTGTTTATTACAGGTTGAATAGACAATAGGATGGAGGGAATCACATAACCAACCTCCACATAACCCAATTGCACTGGAAACGTGGACAGAGGAAGAGGTCCCTAGGCCTATCAAACCATAGCATCACAATCATTAGTAAAAAGACAATGAGAGATGAGGCGTATGGTTCTGTGCGACATACAGACAGAAAGAGCGGTAACAGCACAGAGCTGGAACTGACCTTGTAAGAAGCCTAATGGCTAGGGCAGACAACAGCGTGAGCAGAAGAAAGAGGGCCAAGAGTAAAAAGGTCCTCTGACTGCTCCTGCAACTGATGCAGATAGGTGGAAAAAGTAACATTTCTCCAGTAGACTGCCTGCATAACATCCGACAACATGACAGAGTTAGTATAAGCCCAAGAGGTAGACAATGCACACACCTTGTGGGCAGAAAAACGATTGGTAATTCAATTGTCAGTCGCTAGCGTAAGCTGCGCGAATAGCAAGACAAATCAGCAAGAAATGGATTGAGAAGAGATCTTCTGTCGACCAGGAAAAAGAGACAGAAAAAATTGTTACCTGCCTTTCCTAATGAACTGCGTCCGATTGAGATAAAAGCGAATTGCACGAAGAAGACAAATCAAAGGGCGACTACCCTCAGCAGATGGAAGAGCCCTGATACAGATAGGTGGTGTCATTTCTGGTATCTAATTCTTGGCCAGAAAGAAGCAAGCAGTGATAAACGTAACACTGTTGGGAGAGCTCCTGAAAAAGGCTGAATCAACCGAGAGGACGTGAAGCTCAATAACCTAACTGGATGAGGGAGAAGCCATCAGAAAAGCTGTCTCGTATGTGAGAAAACGCATATCCACCTGGAATAAAGGTTCGAATGAGTCGCAAAGAGATCGATGTGGGGACGACCCCAGAGACTGCAAAGCGACTGGAACACTGCCCTGTGGCGCATCCACTCAGTGGAAATTACCCTGCCCCATTGGTAACAGGGAATCGGCTAGGACATTCAGATGACCGGGAATGTGACGAACCACCACTCCGGTGTTGACATCCTGAGCGAGCAGGAGAAGATCCCGAGCCAATTCGTACATGGGAACCGTGTGAGTGCCGCCCTGGTTCCGAATGTAAGCAACCACTATCGAATTGTCAGACAACAGAAGGACCTGGCGATTTGAAAGGTGGGGGATCCACTGCCGGAAACTCAGAAGTGCAAGAAGCTCCTTCTGGTTGATGTGAAGAGCTACTTGATCCTGGTCCCATGCCACGTGAAGGGAAAGACCTAGAGGATCCAACGTCGCACCCCATCCGAGATCGCTGGCGTCTGCCGTCTGAACACGATCGGACGTGGGTAAGTCCAACGGAACTCCCTGCATAATCCACTGAACATCTGTCCAGGGGAGAAGGTGATGATGAAGAGACGCCGGTAAATGAATCCAGAGGATCGACATTCAGCCTCCAACGACTGAGCATAAAGTGTTGGAGAGGTATGACATGCAGCTGACCTAGAGGAATGAGATCCATCACCGAACCGCAGAGACCAAGCAGCCGGAGAAGACTCTGAGCTGTTGCGGACGTGGACTGGGACAGAGTCAGGGCAAAAGCTGAGAGAATCACAGCCCTTGCCTGGGGAACCGCCACCGTATTAAGTTGAGTATGGAAGTCCATCCTCAGATGACAAAACGACTGAAAAGGGACCAGGTCTGACTTCTCCTCATTGACTCTGAACCCTAGCGACGTGAGCAGGCTCAACAGTGTGTCGACATCTGACTCCAGAAAGGCAGCATTGGAATGCCTCTGGAGGATATCGTCTAGATATGCCAAAGTAGTCACCCTGGACTGTGTGCGATGTAAGGCTAACACATGCGACATCAGTCAGGTGAATGCCCAAGGAGCCAGGTTGAGGCCGAAGGGCATGGCCTTGAACTGGTAAACTCGCTCCAGAAAAGCGAACCCGAGATACTTTCGAGATGTCCGATGAATCGGAACGTAAAAGTAAGCGTCTCACAGGTCGATGCTGGAAGCGAAAACTCCCTGGTGAATGGAGCAGCGAACCGACCTGGAAGTCTCCATGCTTAACTTAGGAGCAATGATAGACTGGTTCAGGATACTCAGATCGATAACCGGTCGGAGTCAGCCGTCCTTCTTCGGCACCAAGAACAGACGGGAATAAAATACCACTGAACAAATGTTCTTGATGACCTCAATCGCCCCCTTTGATAGGAGATTGTCTATCTCCATGATCAAAAGTTTCCAACGTGTAAATCTAAAGGAACTTGTGTTGGAAGAGGCACTCTCAACAGAGTTGGATGTCTCAACCTGGGACGAATCGAGGTGAGGACCTTCATTTTGAGCCTCGGCGAGGCCCGCGAGAGGAGAAACACCTCCTCTACTATATGAAGAATCCTGAGTCCTCCCTCTAGCCTGCCGACGCTTACCCTTATCCAGTGAGTAAGTAGAAGTGGCGGCATGAGGATCAGCCCTTGGCTTCGCTGAGGAAGCTGAAGGGCGCTTGTTAGGCTTTGGACAGCCCCTGCCTCCAACAGAATGCTGTCATCTCGGACCGTCACCACGGAACCATGGAATAGTTGCGGACCCGCCGAAGAAGCAGATCGAAGAGCAGATTGCTGCCCCTCAAGAAGTGAATGGTGTGTGTCCAACACAGCATCCCTGCGAACTAATTCCAAATTAGCCGTGTTACAGGCATGTGTGTGCCTTGAAAAGCACACACAAAGGAGCCTAGACGTCGTCCAACTTATCTGGTGGCAAATAAGCAGCTAAAGCAGAGACAACGTGATCCGAGAGAGAAAGCATGCCCAGCATCTCTCTCGATAATCCAGATAAGATAACGCCAGAGTCACCATAGGAATAACGGCCGACTTGGACTTGGAAAGCCCGAGGGAAGTGGAGTCCTGATCCAGGACCGTCAAAGTCTGGCAGACTGACGGAGTAGCAGAATCGTAGGAATGATAACGCACTGGGGGCAAAAAAGTGTCAACCCTGGTGAAGAACGAAGTCTTCATAGCCTTGGAACTCAGCTTAGAGTCCAAAGTGGAAAATGCTTCCACCACCTGTACCGACTGGCACAGTCGAAGGCGCCCAGAAGCAGGTTGCTCCACAGGCTGTAGGCGCACGATCGATGATGACAGCCTTACTAACACTGTCGGCTGGTTTGACGGTTTGAGATCTGGAAGGAACCCAAACACAAAGTCAAGAGCAGCCCCCATGTCAGAAGACTGTTGGCTCTCGAAGTCAGGTATGTCGGACTCATCCTCCGAGTCGGAAGACACATAGCCCATCATGGGCAAACCAGCCGATGCCTCCCATGGTGTAGGCACACCCGAGGGATCAGAAAGCAGACTGCTTCCAATCCCGGGAAGCAGCGCCACAGGGGCGCACCTGGAAACCACTAGTAGCCTGAGTGAGCAAGGAGAGGGCCTCCCTAAGCTCACGGCCCGTGTCGGCCGATTTGACGTGGGAACAAACCGGCAAAGTGGCTTCACTCCTGATCCTTTTAACCAGCGAAGGGTCACGATCCTCACATACACCCGACGCGGGGTGACGGGTGGCAGCTGAAACATCTGAAGGCAGATGTGTATAGAGATATGACATACCCCGAGGATCTACAGAGTGGGAACTCAGGAGAGTCACCGCAGACCTCTGAGGGACAGAAGGTCCAGGCTGCACAAAAGGCACTGGTCCCGCAAAACTGGCCATGGGACCAGAGTGCATGGATGGCCCCACCATGAACATCCGAATCCAATGAGAAAACTGCGGTGCTCGACGGCTGAGAGACCACAGCTGAGGGTTCGGCCGGCAGCCCTTCCGACTTCGCCGAGTTGAAGTCAGGGAAGACTGAGGCCGATACCCCACGTCCAAACTACCAGACATCTCTGCAGACCCCTGCAGGGATAAAACTGCTGTGCTCAATGGCTGAGAGGCCACAGCAAAGGGTTCGGTTGACAGCCCCTTCCAACTTTGCCGAGTTGAAGTCAGGGAAGGCTGAGGCCGATACCCCACACCCCACCCTACCAGAGATGCATCTCTGCAGACCCCTGCAGGGATAAGCTGAGGCCGGCTGAAACGGTAACCGATGATGTTGCAGTTGGAACAGCAGTAGCAGCAGATACGATGGGAGCTGTTGAAACTGGTGGAAAAGGGGAGAGAGCAACGTAGCTCGGCTCCAAAGGAGGAGACACAACCCTAGTTACATCCTCAGATGTCGACTGGAGAGGGACCACAGTCCCGGAACTAGGCATCGCTTCACCAGATAACTCAACAGCTCCTGCAATATCCACCACAGAAAAAGACTGCACATCCCCCACGAAGGGGGTATAACTCTCACCAGACGTGGTCGTGTCGAGAGGCCTCAAACGACAGTGTTCCCCCTCCCCACGGGTGTGAGAGGAACGGTCACAAAAATGCACCACATGCTTGGGCAAAAGGCATTGCCCTCAAGGAACAGTCCTGGGCATAACAGAGGTGAGAGCAGTAGAAGAAAAAGGTGAACTCAACAGATGTAAAAAGTAGAAGAACACCCCCAACTACGAGAGAAAGGTGGCAAAAAAAGGACCAGAGGGAACACAACTGAACCCAGACAGCCGACAGGGACCAAAAAACAGAAATTCTGCCCTCAACAGAGAGGAGAAATCCTGTCCATACAGCCCCCCATTGACACCTAACTCCAATAATAATAATAATATCCAAAAGGATAACATAAATTTATCAACCGAAAATTTTTATGTCCGAACCGCACGGTACGCGAAAGTCGCGCGTGAACACAGAGAATATATAAAATACAAAGAAAATGTGGTGGAAAATAATAACGATAATATATAAAACACAGTCCTGTTATAATACGATACTCAGATCCATAATTCCAGTCACAGGTAACCATTATCAATGAGTTGAATTATCACTGTTTCTGAAGGCAAATGGATGTCCTGCCACATGGGCAGACGAAAAAAGAATGATTCATTAGTTACTGTCTGCGCACTGGATGCTGGAAGCCCTGGATTTGTACTAAGAGAAGAGCGTCCACGACTGGGTGTGCGCCGGTGGCGCTCAACCCAGTTTTGGCTTATTTTTTCTTGGTGCTTTTGCACCACTTTTCTTTCCCCAATTGCTTGGGAAAGATCAAAATAGAGAGTATATTTTCCGAGTTAGGGTCTTCCACTGTAGTGCAAGCCTGTAGTAAACAATTGTAAGGTAGGTTGATAAGAAATGGTGTACTAACAAGTTAACCTTTTACCTAACGTATCGCCCACATCCATCCGCGTAATATGCAAATTGAGCAATTGAAAAAATTAAATTTTTCAAAATATTTCTACAAAACCATATCAAGAGACCTCTCATTGGAACAAGATGATTTAAAATAAAATAATAAATTTTGAAATTGTCTACGTTGGGTATAGGGTTAAATAAAATATAATACAGAACGGAAGTTAGCCTAAGTTCAAGGTTATGTGTTGCTAAGTCAAGCTTTACTGAGCCAAACTAGTTTCAAACTGTTGCGTTCTCCTTCAGTAGCATGAAAGCCAGAAGTCACTGTTACTCGCTCCCTTTTTATACCCCGCAAGAGGGGGTCATGACTCAGTCAATTGAGGGCATGACAGGTCATTTTGAGGTCACGAAGTCAATATGTCCATCTGGGGCAGCTGCACTGCCTGGGTCAGAAGGTTAGGTCAACCTGTGGGTGGTGGGGGTGAAGACTTGTGAATTTTTTACCTTTCACTTTTGTGTCAAAGGTCATGTGATGGGTGTGCCCCTAGTGGAGTATGTGCCTAGACTTGTAACCATGATGAACAGGATGAGAACTTGACCTGGATTTTGTCACTCTATTCCATATGTGAAAAATATCTAACTGCATAATGAAGTTATCATCTGTAAACTAAAATGTCATATGCATGGATGGACATTTTAATGGACAGACAAGGGAACACTTGAATTCCCCTTCTTTTGGCAGAGGGCATAAACAAACCATTAATATTTCAGCTCTTGGATTATAGGGTGCAATATGGGGGAAATTAGCTTCTTGACAGCGTTTTTTTGTTCTTTTCTCAGATACAGTTAACATCTGCTAAGTTGAACCCTCCATCTCACCAAGTGTCAGCAGTAATCAACAATCCTTATATTTTAGCACAGACTTTACCCTTTCAGTCTTCAGAAAAATTTGGCACAGCCAATATGCAATTAACAGGTCAAATTTGACCTGAAAGTATGGTAACTGGTTTTATATTTGGAGGTTATATGCAATTACCAGGTAATTTAGTAAAGAAATATCCAATTACATGGGCTCTATCATACAATAAAACACCACACAGAAGACTTTCTATTCAACAATTCTCAGAATTATTTATAAAAAAACATAAGAAGCATTTGCAATAGTTCACCTCTTGGATTATATGAGAAGGGTGGAACATGGTTGTCCAGTCCAGTTTTGCCTGTGTTTCTCAGATCAGTTAATACACCCCAACCCCTCCCCCAAGTTCCAGTAAGAAGAGAAAGATTAACCAGGTCTTCATGACACAAAACTAATGTTCAATGGTTTAACTGGTAGAGTGCTGAATTATTTTTGGTTATCAAAATTTGTTCACATGTCTTTGCCTTGTTGCAGTATATGGGAGAGGGCCCACAGGAAAATCCTTACAGACAAAATAATTTTACTTCAAAGATAGTCTGAAGTGAATCTGCTGAACATGAAGCCTTTACGTTGCAGCACCTGTACTTCTGAATAAAGCCCAAATTTGGGCTTCTGGCACTCTACAAGTTAACCTTGTGAGTGCTGGTAGCAGGCTTGGTAAATGAATAATTTTCTATTGCAGTGACTATTCAATTAACAGGGATCCACTATGTAAGGACCACTAACACAGCACAGAAAATATATCCTAATATATCCTAAAATGAATAGCATTATATTAATTTTGGTAGTAAGAAGTCAGTCATAAACAACTGTTTTGTTACAATTTACTAGAAAGTGCCAACATGTGTGTGTTCATCAACTGTTAACATTTTACCCAATGCAGACCTTATCAAAACTTGATATTTGAATTATTTTTCCAAATGTTTAAAAAAATTCCCTTTACCTAATGAATAGTCTGCATCAGCTCGGGTAATTTCCAAACTAAGCAGTTATAAAAATAAAATTATTTTTCAGAAATTTCCAACAAAACCAAATCATGTGACCCCCTCACTGCAATGAGCTTATCAAGCTAGTTCCAAAGAGTGGTCACATATGATTTTGTTGCATTTTTCGAAAAATCTGAATAAAACAATAATTAAGATGACAAGTTTTGATATCGTGTGCATTGGATAAAGGGTTAACCCTTTACCTAACATGAAAGCCAGATGACACTTGCAAATAACATTCTTGAATAACTATTTTTTTCATTTTTTGCATCAAAAACATAGCTTACGACCCCTCATTGGAACAAGCTCAACAAGTTCGTGCCAATGAGGCGTCATAAGCTATGTTTTTGAGACAAAAAATGAAAAAAATAAGAGAAATTGAATTGTGATTTTTTTGAATAGCGCTGACCAGTTTTGGCCGTTATGTTGGATAAAGGGTTAAAAGTTGATGAGCACGCTACTGAAAAGTAGGGCTGTTGCGATTATTCGACGATTATTCGACTAACCGTTTACTGTTGGGGTAGTCAACGTTTTTTACTTTTAGTTGATCATCATTCATTTTTTAAGTGGTAGAAGTTGGGTTTAAATTGTACTTTGTAATGAGGTGAATGAACCCTACTGCAAAGTGCTTGTACCATGGTAAAGTCTTCATATTCATCGGATGATCTTCATATTCAGTTGCAGGGGTCAGCCGAGTGGGCGACTAGGGCAAAGAAGTCGCCTTGTCATTCCTCAAGTTGCCTTGGCTTTTCAAGTTGCACTCCAAAACTTCCTTTGGAGACATGGCAGTTTTATGCATTTTTTATGTTTTATTTAAAAAAAAAAAGCTACCGAATTCATAACAAAGTAAACACAGCTGCTGTTAAAATCTGTCACACAGCTCTGAAAATAGCCTAAACGAGCCCACTTTATTTTTCTGAAAAGAGTTGGAATGGCTCAGACGGTTGAACAATTCGCACAAACGGGTAGCAACCAGCACAAAAAACAAAGTGCCAGCAAAAACAAAGAATCACACACGATACGCATTTTGCCAATTGGAATTTATTAAAATTAACTACTGTTTCAAAACAAAACAAAAATATGTAGGAGACAGTTCATCCATAAAAACTCGAAACTGCTTACGGTTACACTCTTTTCCATTGAAAAATTGGTTCCATTGAAATTTGCACTGCAATTTGCATTGAAAGTTTTTCTTTGAAAACATGTGTTGGAAGGGGGTTAAATCCAATAAGGCTACGATAAGAAATCACACATATTGGGGTGGATGAGAATGGCAGTCCTTGATAGCACCAATCGCACGTGTCAATGCAAGATGGTCGGCAGAAATTGTAATTTTTCTGCACAGTGTATTGGTATTATTACTCAGTGCAGAAGGGAAGGGAGACAACTGAAATATTTTGTCATTTATCTTTGAAATAAATTAACTCAAATTGTTAATAACGCTTAATTATCGAAGGATATCAAACTTTTTTATCTACGCTTTTCAATTCAATTAGGGTATTCAGAAACCATGAATGACCCAGCTTCTTATGTGAGCTTGAAATTTATTTTAAATCATTTAAATATTTGTTTTTAAAAGAATATACCTTCTATTATAGAGAAGTACACTCTCACAATAGGTAATGCTAAATTTCAAATCCACTGCATTGGGGCCAAAACAAAATCAACTGCATGGTAACCATAGTCATCACAGGTAGGGAAAGAGGGAATTCAGAAACCATGAAAGACAGAGTTTTTTGTAGGGGTGGGAGTGGTGGTGGAGTGGGGGGGGGGGGGGGGGTTAACCCACATTCTTGTTACATACCGTCTGACTTAGTTTTGTGTGTGTATGTATGTTTGTATAACTTTTATTTATTTTTTCTCTCCACAATTCGTCATATTAGCTATTGTTGTGTCCTCTATGTACATTTATTTTGACATGAAGTCATACACGTTTTGTGTTTTTTTCTGACTTCTCCCTCATGTCCACTGATTCTCCCTCCTGGCCCTGACTTCTTCATAAAGTCTCTGGAGGGAGAAGTCACTTCTCCCTAAAATCAGTTGCCAGGCTGACCCCTGTTCAGTTGGATGCAAATGTAATTTCTAATTGATTCATTTTCATGTAATTCACTGGAGAGCCTACTGAGCACGTTATAAGGGTGTCACACGATATGATTTTCTTGAAATTCTTTTACAAATTGGAATAAAACGATAATTAAAATAACAAATTTTCATATGGAGTGCTTTGGGTGAAGGGCAGACATGTTAACTCTCCCGGAATGCCTGGGAAAATCCCGGAATTTCAGTGTAGTTCCTGGCCTCCCGGATGGGAATCAGTTTTGGACCCAAAATCCCGGAAAACAACAGTCAAATATTTCGTTCCCGTTGTAACTTAAGAAAAACGTTCGGAGTCAAATCACATGCATTTCAAATTCTGGTAAAAACTCACGATGCAGTAAAATATGGATTTAAGTTAAATTTATTTAAGAAAAGGGTATTTTGTGATATATATTTCAACTGTGTTCATGTTTATTTCTTTTTTTCTCTTCGGAGATTCGTGATCAATGTGCGAGTGTCGAAGTGAAAATAGGTGACTTAACTTTCAAAAAATTGAAAACTCAACCTTCATTTAGATGCAGTTTTTGGAAATTAAAATATATGAAAAGGAATTAGATAATATATATTTATTTATTCCTTCATAGAATAGCTTTAATTCTCATCCCTTCTACAAAATCAAAACGTAAACAACAACTATTTAGCACAGTTTAAGAGTAGGTTAAAGTCGCTTAGGATGCCAAAAAATTATGACTGCATATTTAAACACAATGGACTTATTTTCTAACACTACATTTATTCTGTTGTGCTGACTACAGAACTGTTAACTGTTGGCCATCTGTACCCAGAAAATTTCGAATGGAATTAAAAAAAAATGCTTCAATGATGAAAAGAAAAGTTTTGTGTAGGGCACAAACGTCCCACATGCATGAAGTTTGATAAAGATACTTTCTAAGTACTGATGTTCTTGAAGTAACTGAACATTAGGACATCTTTTCCTGTTAACATTTCCAGACTTGGGAAATTATTAGCTAAGTAGACTTTGATAAGAGCAAACCACAGGTGGAGGTGCTCTGTGGGACAGTGTGGGTGTGTGGTGGTGGGGAGGGAGATGGGGGCTCATGAAGAGGATCCTGGGGGGGGGGGGGGGGTCAAATCAACAGTTATTTTATGACTTTTTAACATAGCATAAATGCATCAGCATAGTTGACAATTAGTTCTGGATATAACCTGGTGTTAATAGTGGTCCCTGAGCTGAAAATTCACAAGTTTTTTCTTTTATTTTGTTCCTGCGCGAACTTTTCCCTGAAATCCACCCCATTTCCCTGAAAATCACCCTCAGGTTCCCTGAAAAATTATTCTGGAGGTTAACATGTCTGGTGAAGGGTAAAAAAAACTCATAAAGAACTCCAGTGATTTTGTGTGATGAAGTGAATTATTCACACCTTTGCCAGTTCTAAGCATGAATTACATAACAAGGGGACACTTGCAGAGATGCATACATAAGTAGATATCCTGAATTTTGTAACAATGTAACCTTGACCCTTGACAAAAAAAAAACAATAGGTGTTCAAATCAGGGGCATGGGAAGCATTTAGAACTTGAGAGTGGAGGGGGGGGGGAGGGGAAGGCACGGTCATAGATGAGCACCCACACACTGATATATATCAGTGGGGACCCACATGCCTTAGTGGCCTGTTAGGAATACAATACAGAACCTATATTTTAGGTCTAAAGCACCTCTACATTGAGAAAAGTGCACTTTTGTCTCCATATTTAGAAAATTAGGGGAAATTTGTAAAATATTGAGATGGACGTACACTTTTCTTGACTTGAAAGGATGTAGCTGAGGGAATCTTTGGTAACATAAGAGTGAAGAGTCTGTGCACACCTCTCCTGCTGATTAACAATATGATTACAATAACACAAACACAAAAAGATAAATATAAGTTTCAGATGACTGCATTTGAGTTGTGAGGTGCACACACCCCAAAAAAGCCCCCCCCCCCCCCCCCAAAACACACTCACAGTGGAGGTGGTGGTTTATAGAGGAAAATATGGTAAAGATAAAGTTTAGCCTAATCCCTCCCTCTCTCAACCTTTTCTAGAAATGTTTGGTGGGGAGGAGGGGGGTTGGGGTAAGGGGTAAGGGGTAAGGGCACAGGCCACCTATACACCATAGTTCGTAGCTTGCTGGTTCAGATATCACCAAGTACCATACCAGAACAAGGGAAGTGAAAGCCCAAGTCACACTTCAACTATTGTCACCATGGGTAATAAGATCACATGGATGCATATTCAACCCCCACCTAGCAGTACAATTTTCTGGCTATTAAAGGAACTACACTAGTAACAATAGTGATTTCTCAAGTGGAACAACCCTTTAAAGTTTCATTGTTGGAGGCATAAAGACCATAATGAAATAACATTCAAAATTGTTAGTTTGTTTGTTTAGTAGGCTTTAATTGCATTTTTAAAAGCCATGGCCACAATGTCAGAGAGTTTTGCTGGTGAAAAAAGCCGAAAAACCTGCAGTAAACCACAAGCAGTGGACAAATAATTAACAGACTCTCTAACTTACTAACCTGGTGCCAGCAGGTTTAGCAATAGTTGACGACAAGAGTTCTGTTTGCGTTAGTACATAGTGTCAACATGCGCCCACTTTGGCAACTGATTTAAGTGTTTAGCCCAAAGACAAAGCATGTGATGTGAGTCAGAAATGAACCTACATCTATCCAATCAGACATACAAAATGCTAGCCAATGAGCCATGTTCTCAATCCTCAAAATTCACCCTTACCACACTGATGTCAAAATGCTGAAACTTCAACCTTTAAATCTTTCCCATAATGCAATTAGGAAAAAACTCCTAGTTGCATTATGAGAACAATTCTCAGGTTGAAGTTTTGATATTTTGACTTTAGTGTGCAGCAGAATGAACTGGAAAGTACATTTGTTAACCCTTAGGGCTGGAGAGTTTTATACATATTTTTCTAATTTTTGACAGTTTACATCCTGTGGCTTTACTGTTGTTTTTATGAAAGTCTTGGCTGCCTATCTCAAGACTGGCTTAGAAAAAACTACCAAGGTATGTACAATGTAACTTGCTAGTTCCTCCAGAGGCAGCATGTTGGGCGACCTGTTCTGTTGCAGTAAAAAGTGGACAAAGTCAAAATTAGGCCCTAACGGGTTAAAACATATAATTTTTCTCTTTGATTCGCAAAATATATCTCACAGATGTGTTTACAAAATTTTTACATCTCAAAATTTCAGGTATGGTGGTGTAGGACAAACAAGCATGCATGCATGAACATAGATGTGCACATGTCTGTGCACAGAACATACCAACAGAGAGTTTAGCACTGACAAAACCTAATACAACAAAAAGATGAATAGTGAGAGTAAGTAAGAGTTGAATATGCAAAACTAATTGTGTTGTTACCTTTCTCACTTGTCCATCATCTGATGAATCTGAAGAACTTGAACTTGATGAAGACCTGGAACTAGAACTGGAACTTGAATCTGAACTAGAACTGGAACTTGATGACCTTCGACGTCTGTGTTTCGGCAAAGGTGAGAAGGTTCTATGCTTTTCTTTTTTTTTCAGTTTTGATTTAGATTTCAAAGGTGAGTTCAGGCTATGACTCTTATCCTTTGATTTTTCTGGAAGTTTACTTTTGGTCTTGGAACCAGTAATGTCATCATCACACACTTTGGATTTCTTTTTCTTCTTTGATGATGAACTGAGTGAACGCTGTGGAGAATAATGTTCAAGCTTCTTTTTATTTTTATCTTTTGATTTACTTTTTGTTTCTGAAACTACAGTTCTCTCCTCAGAATATTTGCCATGTTCACGAGTACTGGAAAATCTGTCATGTGAATATTCCTTACTTTTCTTCTGATCTGGTGATTTTTCATGAATATATGTGCTCTGTTTCTTATGAAATGATGCTGATTCCTTTGGTGAATAGCCTCTAGAAGAACTGTTCTTTTTATGGTAATCTGGGGATTTCTCAGATCTAGTTTTTCTCTCCTGTGAATATGAGGGACTTCGAGATTCATATTTCCTTCTTGATTCCTTCATTCTCCTTTCAGGGGAGTAGTCTTTCACTTTCTGTAACTTATCATAGGACCGACTCCTTTCTCTGTGATGTGAATATGATTTTTCTGGAGAGTAAACTCTGTTTCTGTTCCACTGACGTGAAAATCTATCAGGAGAGCTTCTGTCCCTGAAGCGAGGACGTGAGAAACGCTCAGGTGAGTAATTCCTGTGCCTGAAATGTGATTCTGGTGAACTTTCAGGTGACATTTCAGGAAAACAATTTCTCCCTCTGAAGCTATACCGATCTGTTGCTTTGAGTTTCCTTTCGATGTAAGTATCAACAGATCGCAGAGGAGAACGATTTGTTCTCTGAAGTGCATAGGGAGAACGACTTCTTTTCCTACGATGTGAGATGGGAGACCTCTCAATAGAATTCCTCCGTTTAGTTTTCTGCCTTGAATCTGAAGGCTTTTGTGGAGATGGTCTGCGTTCAGCTTTATTCTTCTCTTTTCTCTGGTTTTTATTGCGTATCTGCAAGATAACAATTGCTCAATTATTTCATAGTTGAGATCACTCAGTATCTGCGGCTACATCAACAAAGAAACAAAAGTTCAAAGATAATTCAGGCCAGCTTCCAGGCAATGCTTACCATATATCTCACCCTTTACCTAATGAATTGGGAGCATCTGCCCACGTAATTTACAAATTGAGCAGTTGAAAAAAATATATTTTTGAAAAAATTACAACAAAACCATTGCAAGTAACTCCTCGTTGATGAGCTTGTTCCAATGAGGGGTCACATGGTATGATTTTTTAAAGAAAAAAATTGAAAAATCAGAAAAAACAAAAATTAAATTAATAAATTTTGATATCGTCTGCATTGGGTAAAGGGTTAAGTACTGTTCTCCAAAATGGTATCGTCAGATACAATTGACTCTAGAGTATATGGGCAAGTCTTTTGAGCATTTGTGTGGAGGTTCAGCAATAATTTAGGGCTTTTGGATTAAATTATTAATACTACTACTCTGATTTGTCAATGTCTGCCCAATGACTGGCATTTTTTTCTTCACACAAAAATTTATGTATACTGTATTAAAAGTGTTAAAGCCTTAGATCCAGTAAACCTTAAGATTTCTTGGTGAAAGATTCAGGTTAGTCTATTTGTTTGTAACCAGGAGTTTAACCCTTAACTCAATGTAACAGCAAAACCAGCAAGCGCTATTCACAAAAATTACCATTAAATTTTCATTAGTTTTTCCTTTTTTGCCTCAAAAACATAGCTTATGACACCTTATTGGAACAAACTCAATGAGTCCGTTCGAATGAGGGCTATACATAAGCTATGTTTTTGATGCAAAAACTGAAAAAAATTAGTTATTCAAGAATTTTGTTTGCAAGTGTTGTCAGTTTTTCGTGTTAGGTAAAGGGTTAAAGTCCTGGAGATTATAATACATTTTGGCTTCATTTTGATAATCCTCCACGTGTCATTTCAGCTGTTTCAAGGCAAGTCATCCAAGACTTACCTAGAAAAAATCCAGCAAGAGGATCACAGATCCAGAAGTCGAGTTTTGACATTAAATTCTGAAGAAATAAGCTATTTACAGTAACAGTGACCTTGACCTTGGAGTCCCAGACTCCAAAATCAATAGGTGTCTTCCCTTCCTATAAGGTAACCTCTGGTATAAGTTTGGTACATGTGCGTCAAATAGAACTAAAGTTATTGACCGGAAACCAATTTGTCACAAAATATTCTATTGATAGTAACAGTGACCTTGACCTTGTGGCCCCAGACTCCAAAATCGATAGGTGTCTTCCCTTCCTATAGGGTAATCTGTGGTATAAGTTTGGTAAAGGTGCGTCAAATAGAACTAAAGTTATTGCCTGGAAACCAATTTGTCAAAAAATATTCTATTTATATTAACAGTGACCTTGACCTTGGGGCGCAAGGCTCTGAAATCGATAGGTGTCTTCCTTTCCTACAGGGTAACCTCTGGTATAATTTTGGTAAAGGTGCATCAAATAGAACTAAAGTTATTGCCTGGAAACCAACTGTTTACGCCCGCCGCCCGCCCGCCACTTCACTTCCGCCACACGGAACAGAACTAAAGTTATTGCCCAGAAACCAATTTGTCATAAAATATTCTATTTATAGTAACAGTGACCTTGACCCTGAAGTCCCAGATTCCGAAATCAATAGGTGTCTTCCCTTCCTATAGGGTAACCTCTGGTATAAGTTTGGTAAAGGTGCGTCAAATAGAATTAAAGTTATTGCCCGGAAACCAATTTGTCATAAAATATTCTATTTATAGTAACAGCGACCTTGACCTTGGAGTTCCAGACTCCGAAATCAATACATGTCTTCCCTTCCTATAGGGTAACCTCTGGTAAAGGTTTGGTAAAGGGGCGTCAAATAGAACTAAAGTTATTGCCTGGAAACCAATTTGTCATAAAATATTCTATTTATAATAACAGTGACCTTGACCTTGGAGTCCCAGACTCCGAAATCAATACGTGTCTTCCCTTCCTATAGAGTAACCTCTGGTATAAGTTTGGTAAAGGTGCGTCAAATAGAACTAAAGTTATTGCCTGGAAACCGATTTATCACAAAATATTCTATTTATATTAACAGTGACCTTGACCTTGGGGCACGAGGCTCTGAAATCGATAGGTGTCTTCCTTTCCTATAGGGTAACCTCTGGTATAATTTTGGTAAAGGTGCATCAAATAGAACTAAAGTTATTGCCTGGAAACCAATTGTTTATGCCCGCCCGTCACTTAATCAAACTATAAGTCGAGTTTGACTTCGTTCAAAACTCGACTAGCAATGGTCAAGATATTCAGAATGTAACTTTCTCAAGTTTACCCCACATCTGCATGTCTGGGTACCTGTTTGTTGCAGCAAAAAAAGTGTTCAAAGTTGGAATTAGGCCTTCACAGAATCTATAGAGACTGCAACAAAGGTATAAAATGAAGTTTATGTAGTAGTTCTTGTTGCCCACATTTGAGTACTCACACCCACAGCACCCATTATCAGATCCAGATCCTACTATAACGGTAATACAGAACCTGCGTATCACAAAAAAGCACTGCTCTACCTCACAGTAAGGCAGTGCACAGTGCCTACCCTGGGGGGAAATGGAGGGAAAAGTCACTTCCCCCTCCACAGATTTTAGGAGGAAGTCAAATAAAAATGGAGAAGTGAGCCAGGAGAGACATAATAATCTTTTGCATGATTGCTTCATTATATATTTTCTGACATGTAAATAACTCACTAAAGCTGAGAAAATATGTAATTAATTTAGAAAGATAAAAAATTCTGCAGCAAAAATTTTAGAAGGTATACTATTAAAAAAAAAAAAATAGGCCGATTAAATCGTCAGATGTGTACCCATACGCACAACTAGCAGAAAGCTGTTATTATCTCAGGACCAATTTTTGGAGGGTTAATATCTCAGGATCAAATTATCAGATTTACACCAAAAACTATACAATGCGGCACATCAGTAACCTGAAGATATATATACTGTAACATGACAATTGGATTGATATTTTTTGAGTTATCTCATGCCAAAGGGATTGGAAGAATTCTCAATTTGAAAGGTTAAAGGGTTAATATCTCAGGATTAAATCATTAGATTTACACCAAAAACTATACAGCTCGGCACATCAGTAACCTGAACACAAATATAAAGTAACATGACAATCCAAGCAATATTTTTTAAGTTATCGAATGCCAAAGAAATGGATACAGATGCCAGATGGACAGACAGACGGACAGACAGACAAAGGATGGACGAACGACGGAGGGCCACCCCAGATGCCGACATTATGTGTACCATACATGGTATGGGTACACATAAAAAGTAAGAGGATATCCAAACTGATGTTGATATTTTCTGAAAATGGAACTGGATATGCGTGATTGGACACATCAATATGTTACCAAGTTTAGTGTGGATCATGAATGTTTTCACCCAAAAGTGTTGTTTTCCAGAAAAAACGACCTCTTTTGGGATTCTCAATATGAACAAGTCAGTCTAAGGACATGCACATCCCCCAACGACTTTTATGTTATAATAGGAATAAGCATATGAGGTGATCAAAACAGATGAAAAGATTGCTGAACAAACACCGAGATGATGAATGGACTTCATTGGACAAGGTTAAATACCTCATTTGGTTCATTGCAACTGACGGAACCATTTGGATTGCAACTGAAGATATCTTCCAAAAACTCTCAATTTTGGTAAATTCAAAGTTGACAAGGGCTATAACTCTGAAAAAATTATTGGAATCAAAACTTCCTTTCCATATGCACATGTACACATCATATTGATACTGCACATCAAGTTTTGTAAAAATCCAATGAAAATGCAGGAGTTCAGCGGGCAAGCATTTGTGACAGAAATTTTGGCATTACCAAGGGACATAACCACGCAAAATTTGTTGCATCGAAAATTCCTAACCACATGTACATCTACACTTGATACTGATACTTCAGGCCAAGTTTCGTAACAATCCAATAAAAAATGTATGAGACGTTAAGCAGATAAGCCTTTGTGATTGAAATGAAAAAATTTATAGTAATTTATATATTTTTTATACTTACCAATGACCCAGACTTAGCTGGTGCTATCCCCAAAATATCTAGGGCCAAACACAAATTTTGCCCACAATCCCCAAAATTTGCATGCAAAACCGAAAATTAGAAGTCCTATCTGGCCCTCCATACATTTTACCCTCCGCGCATGCGCAGACGCCAGGAAGTCACCAAATCTGGCGCCAATAAAATCATTCTTTGTAGAAAAAGATTATAATAATTCAGCGGGGAGGTATGAGTGCCCAGTACTGCCCACTCATGGGAGGGCCATTCCTGCCATTCCTGTCTGGGTAATTGGTAAGCTGAACTGTAAAAAGACTTAAAAGACTTAGCTGAATTGTAAAAAGGTGGAGGGCCTAGAACTTCTGAAATAGTAGATCAACATAGATCAAATCCTTCAATCCATGATGAAGAAATTAGAATTTACATGAATGTCTCTTAATACCATAATAGAAGAGACATAACCCAATATGGATCCCAATAATGTAAATCCTAAATCTAAGCATAAAATCATGTTAATTAGGATGTAACAAATAATCAATTTAAAGACTAGTCTGGACTAGGCCCTAAAAATTATTATGGCATACTGAGAATGAGAGAAAATTGCCCATAAACCTACGCCACACAATAATACTGCAGCTGATCGTGGAACATAGTACGGACAAGACAGCTTACTCAATAGTTACATATCTCAAAAGGCAGAGAAGTGGACAAAATGACCCGCCCCCTTTTTTTGAACATATCTTGAAAAGAAAGAGGGGAGAGCTCTGGAATCAAAGAGCAGAACCCGGAAACGATATAAATAAATATCGATCAGGCGCTCACAAAATTAATTCAAGAATAATAAATGGTGCTTAATGCCACTTCACAAGCCAAGGCTATAGTGATGATTTTGGTAAATAACATTATCCGCTACAAAAATATGCACTGCAGATGCCATATACAGGATCGACAAAATCAGTGAGAAATCAAATATAACATATACATACAAAAGTGGGATAAGATAAACAATCTCTGCGGAGAAAACATACTTCAAGATCATTCACAGGAGGCCTCTGTAATATTAAATCCGGTAAAAACACTCTCCAACGTGTACTATTTGGTATCTACAACTATAAACACGTGAGAATATGCGATTTGAGAATCGACAAAATAGAGACCAGAATCTAGAAATGGAGGTAGGTATGATTAACCGGCTCCAAAATCAGAAAATAAATACCGCAAACAAATGCAACAGAACTACATATATGCCTATGAGGGCACCATCCGACACAACCCAGATGCAAAGTATGTATGTATTAAAATATATATACGCGACAGTGTGAGTGTGTGTGTGTAGGGGGGGGGGGGGGGATTGGAATATATGTCGAAACTACCTCACCCACATTACTTAATCATTGCTGGTGCAGACAGCAATAATATAGTGACCATAAAGCTCTTTCACGTCTGAAATACTCCGTAATGTCACTAAGAGCAGAGAATGACGTGAAGAATAAAACTTCCCTTAAAGAAGAAAACCCTCTCATGGGGAAGCTTCTGGCAAATGCTCAATAGCAGATCCCATAACCTCAATGAAATCAATAGAAACAAATGAATTGAAGGATACACATATCCTATCATTCATTGCCATGAAAACGGCTGAGCGTCAAATGTATGTGCTCAAAAGCCTTATACTAGCGACACAAATAATGGAAACTATTATTCCCATGCACCGAAAACTTAACTACCCTGAAGAGATCCCAGATAAGATCATGTAATGGCCATACAGTTAGAATAAGCGCAAGATATAGCCAGTGCTTACTTATGTGCTGAAATCTAAAGCACTGACTGCTAACTGGAAGATAAAATAACCCAAGCAGTATGAATAGCTAACTGACTTATTTAACAATAGAATGAACATAAACGTCCCTTCTATAGAAAAATAAGGACAAAAGAAGCGTTACTTCTCTTCTGATAAACTCTGATTTGCGTCTATAAATACATGAACGGAAAAAAAAATTCAATGATGTAACGTAAACAATGAGACATCATTGAATATGTGATTTCCAATAACCGAGGGTCCCAAGATCCCTGCATAGAGAGACCCCCGAACACAGGATTGTAACGCAATATATGAACTCACGTCCGAAATAATTGAGAAAACCGTAATATATGCCCAAACTTGACCTTATGTTAAAAGATTCTCTAAAACAAAACAGGTCAAGAGGGAAAAACGTCTACCACTTCAGATAATAATTGGAGTAGATATGTGTGTAAGCAACCCATCGAAATAACATTCCAAGCCACTCCACACAACTCCATCTGTCGCATAAAACTATCGCTGTTAATGCGTCAGATAACAGATAAAAGCGAGCCAAACAGCTGGTTAATTCGCTCTGTGAAACAACAGATGAACCAGCCAAATGAATAGTGGGATATGTGTATCCTATCATAAATCCCATGAGACATTATCTAGTTCACAAAACAAGAGATCTAAAGAACTATACTCGCTACAATTGCCGAACGTTCGCTTTTTGACTGAAAGATAATCATAAATAACCTAATTATCCACTTCCAGTCAAAATCGGTCGGACCGAGCTCTATAAGAGCCTCGAACCACCGGCTCAGGGGAGTCTGATCAGTAACTCAGACAGACGAGAAACCCCTATCCAAGTGGCTGTATAGACAATCCTAAAGAAATATATATAGGAGAGATACCTATACCTTCGCTATGAGCCCTTATAGGCGAATTGAGTCTAGGACAAACTCTCCTACTCTTTCTGTTGGTGTGGTCAATTAGACCCCAACTTAAAGAGTTGAGTATAGATGCTTTCTTGCAGTTTAATCCTACAATAATGAAAGCTTACCATCAAAGACTTAGGTATACCTATACCTTCGCTATGAGTCCATATAGACGATCTGAGTCTAGGACAACCTCTCGTACTCTTTCTGCTGGTGTTGGTCCATTAGATCCCAACTTAAAGAGTAGAGAATTGATTCTTACCATAAAAGACTAGAGTTGGAAGACTAAAGCGACCTATAGCAAGGTTTCTACCTAGTCAAATGCAAAGATGAAGACACAAGGCTTCATTGCATCAGAATAACTCCCACTTAACATTAGTTAAGACTGAGAAATATATATTAGGTCTGGAAAGAATTTTTAAAAAGTACGAACGACCACAAAATTCCTTTCCATATAGACAATGCGTCACAGTACTTAAAATTAAAGTACATAAGACCATGAGACTAAATTGCCTCTGACAAAGAAATTATCTTCTCAATTGTGTCCGAGCGAACAGCTAAATGATGACGGTAAGGCTACAACTAGGATCTTAGACTGCTCAATCAATGCAGAGGAACTCTCCACATCTTCCCCTGTTGTTTTTAAAAGTATGTGAACCATCACAAGCGATTAAAAATACTGAGGAAGAAGATAAGAAACCGAATTACTTTTTCCCGCAGGAAGTTAAATATGGTGTCGTCTACACAATCGAAGACTTGTGACACCCGTGTAGACTTAACCGGAAAGAGATCTTATTACCCTGCTCTTTATCCAGATGAAGTCAGTGTCCAACTATGCTAGCGGTTTCTCATAATTTCTCGCAGCATTTTGATTCACTGGAACAAGTTCAAGGAAATGATAATGTATGGTATCTATATCATCCAAGAGTTGTTCCAGATGGGAAAGTTATCCTTTCCATCATACGTTCTAATCAGTTAGAATCACAGTCACCAGCATCTAAACAGGCAGGTGACTGGACCAAATAAGCACCATGTAACAGCTCAAATTTTTAGACTGACGTTGAGTGCTTCTGCCTTAGCAGGAATACTGCGATTAGCTGTGCAACTGCGACAGCAAGTCCATTACAGAGGCCTGAGGAGCAGCAGTCATGAATAGCCTCTTCGCCGACTGCTCCTAGGACAGGGTGTCCAATATTGTTATTACTGCGGACGACCTGATGAATGAAGCCTCATCTCCTTGGCTAATAGATGGCGCAACTTTCTTCACAAAAGATGGACCTTTTCACGATACAGACTGGAAATCCTGAGTCACTTAGCCAAGGTGCGGTCAGGAGTACTTGGTAGATACTAAAGAAGCAAAACTGTAGCCGTCCCCAGCTAAGAATTGAACTAAGGGTACTGGACAATAGCTATGTACGTAAGCTCTGATTGACGCAAGTTCCTACCAACAACACCCGGCTCCAGATGTTGAAATAGAGAGGGGTCTCCCTCTTGCTCGCGGTCCGGAGAGATCTGGACGAGCATACCTCAAAACTTGCCCTCTTCTTCCATCAACACTGGGTGAGCATGATTTGATTAAACAGTGCTCGCTACACCCTTATTCTCTCTCAACTGTCATGGACATACCCGGCATCACATCACCCACATACGAGTGAGATCTGCCGGTTGAGCTAGCTGTAGACAAGAGATATAAACCTCTTTTGAAGCCTAGCCCTTGTCTAAAATCATTGAGCACTTTTTCACTAGCTCTGAATACAATGCATATATGACACATCCAGAGACACGGTCCTCGTATTCAATCTTAACCGTTTCACCGGCGTCAGGGAACTGAAACCATTCATCAGGTTTTATAGCCCTGTGCAATATAAAGATCACTTTGTCCGTTATGTAGAGGAAACCATAAGACTAGCCGTCCCTGGCTGCCTATTAGATGGGACGTCCCGGACAGGAGGCATGGACATATATTCCGACTGACGCAAGTTCCTACCAACAACATCTGTCCCCAGATGATGCTGTAAGAGAGAGGCCTCTCTCTTGCCTGTGGTCCTGGATGACCTGGACAAGCGTACCTCAGAACTTGCCGGTTTCCGCCTTCCGTCGTCGCTGGGTGAGCATGGTTGCATATCATAGTGTTCGCTTCACCTATATCATCTCCTAGCCCGGATCGTATACACCCGTCGTCACAGTTGTCAGAGGCCTGAGTAACTACTTCACCGGTCGAGCTAGCTGGCGACAACAGACTTGTGCAGTCGTGTGTGCTTTTCGAACATAGAGGCAGCTATAGGACTGGCCAACCCCGGCAGTCTATGGAAGGAGCGTCCCGTGGACGCAAGTTCCAACTGACACAGGTTCCTACCAACAACCTCTGACCCCAGATGTTGTTACGGGCCTCTCTCTTGCTTGCGATCACGGAAGACCTGGACGAGCAAATCTCAGAACTTGTCTACTTCCTCCTTCCAATGCTTCCTCCTTTCCGTCGTCGCAGGGTGAGCATTTTCGTATCTTTTTGTGCTTGCTACACCCTTATTCCTCTTCTTGACCACTACGTACATACCCGGCATACATCACCCACATACGAGTGAGATCTGCCGGTTGAGCTAGCTGACGACAATGTCGTCAATCCTTCTTAGGATCTAGGCACTTGTCTAATTTCCTTGAGCACTTTTGCTGCTAGCTCTTTATTGATTTGCGACGACGGCAGCACACTTCCGGAAGACATCGCGGAAACATCACCCTGTTCTTGTTCCTCTGAAAAACTAGAGTGACCCTGTGGTGAGAGGACAGGCATCGACCTCTCACCACTAACAATATACCGTGACACACGTCTCCAACGTTTGTCATCCAACTGGCACAAACTGAACAAGAATTAGTGCGAGTACAATGACTACAGCAAATACAATGAGCATGAGAATCGGAGGAGGACTTCCTCGATTTACAATTTGAACAATATTCTTTCATAATTAAAAAATATTATACAGCCATAGTACTCGCACTAACCGTTGAAAATACAAAGATACATAAGGCCATACAAAGTTGATTGTCTGTTTCTCAGGCCATTTTTTCCAAAAAAGCATGCGGGCGGGCTTTTTTTTTTCTTTTTGTTTTCTCCCGAGAGGTTGTTTGTGGTAATTTGACGCCCACCCAAACGTCTGGTGGACCACGCAAATTTTCGCAAATATATTGGTTATTCACCATAGGGGTGTTGGGTCGTAAATGAAGTCGGGTTTGAATGTTTGTTTTTTCAGTGAAACGTGAAAATTATAACACAGGACGAAAGTCATGAAACGCCTCGTGGGTGAAACGTCTCGGGTTGAAACGTCTCAGGGACAAACCAAATGTCGAAGTGCCAACTTTCAGAGATTTATTTTACCAAAAAAGTTAAAAAATTTATAGTAATTTATATATTTTTTGTACTTACCAATGACCCAGACATAGCTGGTGCTAACTCTTAAAATTCTAGGGCCAAACACAAATTTTGCCCCCCAATCCCCAAAATTTGCATCTAAAACCAAAAGAAATCATGTCCTGAAGGTCCACCATACTTTGCCCTCACTGCACATGCACAGTGTCAAGGACGTCCCGAAATTGGCGCCAATTATCATTCTTACAAGCAGTGCCTGGTCAGCGCTATGTACTCAGCGGGGAGGTATGAGTTCCCAACTCCTGGGAGGGCCATCCCCGTCTGGGTCATTGGTAAGTATAAAAAATATATAAATTACTATAAATTTTTTAACATTTTTATACTGTACCAATGACCCAGACATAGCTGAATAGTAAAACGCTGGAGGGCCTAGGACATAGAGGAAAATCCAATAAGCTCAACTATATAAATAGAGTCAACCCCTCAAGGAGAAAAGGAGTATTAGGCTTTACATGTATCTTTCTTATTTTATGATAAATTAGAAAGATACAATACCCTCCATAATTGAGCATAATAACATTCATGTTCTGTATTTACATCCAGAATAACCCCTTATACTAATTATTTTTAAAGTAAGCCAATAAATAAAGTTAGTCCACAGAATTGAGACTCTTTATATTCTTTTAAAAGTGTCCGAGGATTGTATATTAACGCCCGTTTGACACTTGACATATACAAATGCTTCACACCGAGCTACACTTTAAAAATATGACATGAATGAATTTTTAACATTAATATTACACTTTAAAACCATCCCGGTAACGACTCAGAATTACTGACTCCGGAGGCGGAATCCCCTTGCTTTTCACTATAAAGCAGGTGACCTAAGGGAACACCCTCCCACCCCCCCCCCCCCCTCCCCTTGCCCTGGGTCAAATAGCCCAAAGCGAAGAGGGCAGCAGGACGGAGTCACTGCCGGAACAGAAAGCCTGCATAACTATAGTTGCAACTGTTTAGTGGACGACATTCTGAGCAACAGATAACGGACCTAAACAATGCAGGTCTCCAGAAATGGACTCAATATTTCTGAGAAAAAAATTCGTGAATGTGGATGGCTGAGACCAATAAGCAGCCTTCATTAAATCTGTAATAGCAACACTATTTGCGTAAGCCCAAGATGTAGAAAGAGCTCTTACTTCATGTGCCGAAATCTTAAGCACAGACTGCTGAGTAGAAGATAGATTATCATAAGCAGTACGGATAGTTAATTGAATCCATCTAGCAATAGAATGGACCGAAATGTCCTTTCTATTAGGCATCAGAGACAGAAAGAAGCGTTTTCGTCTCTTTCTGATAAACTGAGATCTTTGTTTATAAATACGTAAAGCTCTAACAGGACAGAGTAAAGGTCTACGCCCGTCTGAAAACGGAAGAGCCTTAATAACAATAGGTTCCAGATATTTATTAGGAGCCTGATTCTTAGCTAAAAATCCAACATTAGTAGTAAAGGTAATAGTGTTCCCGACACTACGATAGTGAGAATCGTCCACAGATAGTGCATGAAGCTCACTGACTCTTCTAGCAGAAGAGAAAGCTAAGAGAAAAGCTGTCTTATAAGACAAGAATTTGAAATCTACTGTCCCAAGAGGCTCAAATGGCTTTTCTTTCAGTTTAAGAAGAACCCAAGCTAAATTCCATTTTGGAATTAATCTAAAAGTTCTGGGTCTATTTATCGAGAAGTTTCTAACTAACTTAGATAAAGAGACATTAGATCCAATTTGTAAACTATCATGGTGTGCATAGGTATCAGATAACATAGACCTATAACCTTTAATAGTAACAGGCTGCAGTTTGATCTCGCCAAACAAGTATACTAGAAAGATTGCAATGTCTGGTATGGAGGGATCAAAAATATCAACAGAATGATCCCTACACCAACGACGAAAGACCTTCCACTTAGCCGCATAGTTTAGCGAAGAGGGGGTCCTCCTACAGTTAGAAATCGTGTCCACTGCTCGTCCTGTAAAATGCTTGCCATGCAAGAAGGACCGCACAATGGAAATACGTGAAGGTTGAGACCTTGCGGGTTGTGATGAAGTTGACGCGATTTCCCCTGCGAAAGAAGATCCTCCCGTGGAGGAAGCTTTCGCGGTAAGTCCCACAGAAGACATCTGAGTAGATTTATCCACGGTCTCTGTGGAGACAGAGATGCTACCAACAGAATTTTGCATTGAGATTGTTTTATCTTTAGCAATACTTGCTGTATTAATGGCGCTGGAGGATACGCATATCCTATCATTCCGTCCCACGAGATCGATAGAGCGTCTACGCTATATGCTCGTGGATCCGGACATGGTGACACATACGTCTGCAACTGATTGTTGAGATGTGTCGCAAATAAGTCTATCATTGGCCGTTCCCATTGGTAGCAAATCTGATTGAATACCTGTTTGTTGAGAGTCCACTCCGACGGCAACAAGCGACCCTTTCGTGAAAGGGAGTCTGTTAGTACATTCAGAAGACCCGGTATATGACGGACCGAAAGTAGAACTTGGTGTTCTAGAGCAAACAGAAGGATTCTTTCCGTTAAATTGAATAACGGAACGGAATGAGTGCCTCCCTGGTTCCGGATATACGCCACTACTGTCGTATTGTCGGACAGGATTTGGACATGAGCTTTCTGAATAATGTCCATCCAATGACGTAACGCAAGCCAAATTGACATCATTTCCTTGATGTTTATGTGCTTGCTTAGAAACTGTGGATCCCAAAGACCTTGGCACCTCGAATCCGTTGGGATCAATGTTGCACCCCAACCTGTTTGACTGGCATCCGTCATAATCGTAAAACTCGGATCCGGCAACTGCAGCGGAACTCCCTGAGTCAACCACTGAATGTTTGCCCAAGTCTGAATCTCTTGTTTCACTTGATCTGACAAGAGAACGTCTATATCGAGCGAATGAATCTTCACACTCCAATTCTGAGTCAAGAAAATTTGGAGAGGACGAGTGCGCAACCGCCCCATCGGAATGAGATCCGCAGCGGCTCCGCACAGACCTATCAGTCTCATGAACTCCCTCGCTGTGACTTTGTCTGCATGAAGACAATAGCGAGCGTAACAACTGATTAACTTCGCTCTGGTTAATGGCAGACGAACGAGATTGTTGTGCGTCTCGAAGCTCATTCCCAGATGAGTGAATGACTTGGACGGCACCAGATCTGACTTCTCCTCGTTTATAACAAAACCGAGACGTCGGAGCAATAGAAGCAGATTCTGCACATCGTTCTGAAGCGTTAACTCGTCGTTGCCGTACCTCTGAAGAATGTCGTCCAGGTAGGCCGATGTTACCACAGACGAATGAGCTCGGAAATACATCATTACCCAGTTCATTACTCGAGTGAAAGCCCAGGGCGCTAGGTTCAATCCGAAGCACATCGCCCGGAATTGATATACAACTCCTAGGACTGCGAAGCGTCGATACTTTCTGAATGTCGGATGTACCATGACGTGAAAGTACGCATCTTTGAGAGCTATGCTTGTAGCATAATCGTTCACCCGAATACTCGCTCTGACTGATCGAATCGTCTCCATATAGAACTTCGGAGCGACGATCAGCTTGTTTATCCAGCTCAAATGTATGACTGGACGGAAAGAGCCGTCTGGTTTCGGAACCAGAAATAGATGGCTGTAGAATCCCGGTGATTCCTGGTCTTCTACGACCTCTACCGCGTTCTTCATCAAAAGAGACTGTACCTCCGATAAAAGAGCGTCTCTTTTCTGCGGATTTGACGGAAGTTGAGTCCATATTGGACTTCGAGTTAATGGAGGCTTTCGTTTGAAGGATATTCTTAGTCCTTCCGAAATCAACCCTCTCACCCAAGGGTCGTCCGTAATCGACGCCCACTCTTCTGTAAAACTCGACAACCTTCCGCCAACCGGAACACGATAGAGGTTCAAACCATCACCTCCTGGACCTGCGAGGCCTGCGGGAGGAGAAACTACGTCCTCCACGACCCGCACCTCGTCCCATCGACCTCGGGACGTCAGACCGGTTGTCTCGGCCCGAAGAACGTCCCGCACGTGAGTCGCTGCCTTGACGGTCTCTAGAATAAGACCAAGAGGACGCAAAGGAACCTCTATAGGAACCTCTCTTGGGCGTATTTGTCCCAGAAATGCCTGTCTTACTCTTATCTGCTGTATCCGACTTTTTGGAAGCGGATTTAAAAAGCAGAGAATCCGAAGCTTTCTTAGTTATTTTATCATAGATTGCTGAAAGCTTGCCGTCGAAGAGAAGCTCTCCAGAGACCGAAGTGACTCTGAGAGAGTTCTTCACCTTACTATCCACGCGTGTGGATGTAGCTAGGGCTGCGTCACGTCTAACCAACTCCAGGTTTGCCACTGAAAGGGCGGAGTTATACGTGGAATAAGCTACTGCCCTTGAAAAAAGTCTTAATGAGGATTGTATATCCTGGAATTCTTTCCCTTGAAGACGCAGTGATAACGCCTTTGTAAGGTGGTCTGCATATGATAAAGCGACTAAGCTGGCTCTGTTAGACGTAATTGTCGTTTCCAACGCCACGGTTCGAATGGACATAGACGACGGTAATGACAATTCCAAGTCTTCCGCCTCATCGTCTAGACGCGGAGGAACTCTCGGTCTGCCCTGTCCTGCCGTATCGAATTTATTCCTTGAATTGATGAAAGGCAGGTTAAGAGCATTGGTGGACAAGAAACCAGCTTTGCCTGTTTTGGAAGCAAGCTTAAAGATAGCGTCGTTCAATAATTCGAATGATCTTGTGACATTATTGGACTGTGACGGAAACTCAGGGACGATGTCTCTGAACCGCTCAAAGAATTCAGTGTCCAATGACGCTATCAGTCTCTTATCCGGCATCGCAGCAGTCTGGCCTGACGGAACAACTTGA
Organism: Pictodentalium vernedei; assembly: GCA_031216915.1. NCBI lineage: Eukaryota > Metazoa > Mollusca > Scaphopoda > Dentaliida > Dentaliidae > Pictodentalium > Pictodentalium vernedei. Next base: position 190,106,485 of record CM062290.1, read on the forward strand.
GGAAGGTAGTGCCAGATGAAATCTACGGCAGCTTTATGTTGTTCCGAAAGGGATAGCTCCAAGTCCTCAGTATCCCTTTCGCCATCCGGTCAGACCTCATGATGCTCCCGGTCGTCCGCAGCCGATGCTTCGGCGGAGCGTACCGACCCAGCGCCGTCGGATAATTCCTGATCCGACAACGATTCTGTCGTTTGCTGGGATGCTGCGATAATTTGTGCTATCTGAGCTAGCACGTCCGTCATCGAGGCCTGCGGAGTAGCGGTCTTTCGCTGCTTAGCCGCCGGAAGCTCCGCATCAACTGACTCCCGCATACTTCTCTTATGCGAAGTCCGGAGTCTACCGGCCTCTTGTCCCTGGCTACTGGATGGCGTGACCTGGTCGCCGTGGAATCCCTGATCGGTGAAGCTGGCTGAATATCCGCGGTCACGTAGCCAAGGTGCGGTCGTGTGCGCTGCTGAGAGGATGAGGAAGCCTGTACAGTCTCTCCGGACTGCCTATATAACAAAGCGTCCCAAGCGGCGGACGTATGCTCCGCTTGCGAAACATTTTGTACCACAACATCTGGTCCCAGATGTTGTTGTACGAGAGAGGGGCCTCTCTCGCTCGCGGCCCGGCTGGACCTGGACTAGCTAGGAACCGGACTACAAGGCTTCCTCCGATCTCTCCTGTTATCCGCCGTCACTGGGTGTGCACCTTGTATGTTTATAGTGCTTGCATCACCTGAAACTCCTTCCTGGACCGCAATGGACGAACCCGGCTGCCGAACCATTCGGTGAATGGACGCTACACCGGGCGAGCTAGCGGACGACAGCGCCGTCGATCCTACTAGGGACCTCTTAGGCAACTGGCGTATCTCCATGAGCACTTTTGCCGCTAGCTCTTCATTTGATTGTGACGACGGAAGCGCACCTTTGGAAGATAACATGGAAACATCACCCTGTTCTTGTTCCTCTGAAATAGAAACTGATAAACTAGAGTGACCCTGCGGAGAAAGGACCGGCATAGCCCTTTCCCCGCTAACAACATACCGTGACACACGTTTCCAATGTTTGTCATCCCAATATTCACATACAGAACAGGAGTTAGTGCGAGTACACTGACTACAATTAATACAATGATCATGAAAGTCAGAGGAAGATTTCCTCTCATTACAATTTGAACAATATCCTTTCATTGTGAAAAGACAACAATAAGTCCTAGTACTCGCACGAACCCCTGAAAACAAAGATACATAATAACATGATCCATTAACATTGAAAAAACAACTGAAATCAAAAATAAATTTTGAAAAAATATTTTTTCAGCAAAGCCCAAGTTTCTGAAAAGTAACGTTGAGCCCCAATGGATCCCAAGCCTAAGTGTGGACAAAAATTTTAAAATTATTTTAAATAATTAATGCAACACTTACGAATAATAATAATGTCTTATAATGAGATAAACTAGTACAAAGGCAAAAAGCCCCCGTCAAAAGAGACTGTTGCCAATGTAAACAAGAAGTGTATAAACACCAGAAAACATGACTCCAGGCACTGACAATCCTGGCCCGAAATCAGTTACCTAAATATACACTATCTGATGCAAAACAGAGACTTCCAGGGAAGAATCTGCAGAACATCAGATGGTAGATGCAGAACACTATGCCTAAACACCCATGGGTGAGAACGTAAACATGGGGAAAATAGCAGAATTCATTCTGTTACCAAGCTAAATCTTCCAAGAAATTTTAGTAGTAATCTTACTCAAAAATATGCCAAAAGCATGGGAGAATAGCAAGGGGGGACTTAAAGGACAAGGAGAGAGGAAACACTGAATAAGCAGTGCAACTTCATAGCAAGAATGACAACAACAGGCCCATGCCTCGAAAATAGGCAACTTAACATAATTTCATTACAAAATTTTAAGTTACAGCCCTGAATATTTTCTGTCACTCCTTTTTCCTCTCCTCCTTCTATATCCTCCTTAGAATCACCATTTCTCCAATATTTATGTGTCTGGCATCATTTAAACTGAGATTTACAAGCACAAAGATCAGTGAGATGTTAACTGATGAAGGGCCAAACAAAGAATGATAATTGGCGCCAATTTCGGGACGTCCTTGACACTGCGCATGCACAGAGAGGGCAAAGTATGGAGGACCTTCAGGACATGATTTCTTTTGGTTTTAGATGCAAATTTTGGGGATTGGGGGGCAAAATTTGTGTTTGGCCCTAGAATTTTAAGAGTTAGCACCAGCTATGTCTGGGTCATTGGTACAGTATAAAAATAAAAAATCCTTTCACAACCTGCCTAATAAAATCGTGAATCGCAATTTTTCCCCATTATATTCAAAATTATCACAACCCATTTGAACGGGCAGTTCATCCATAAATCATATTTTTTTGAAATCTGAAAATGAAATACAAAACGAATGTTTGCGTGTTTTTATTAACCAATTCGACCGCAGATACCTGCCTATATGCGATTTATTTTCAACTATGACTGTTACTTTTATATCAAGCAACGGTTACTATTAGTTATCCAATTATCCTGCATCTCAAATGCATTTATTTAAATTAACTGGGAAACTTGTAACAGTTTCAAATAACAGTGCACAAATTCCCAATGACGGCCATTTACAATACAAATGTTACTAAAAATAAATGCCAGGAGACTGTGTTCCATTCAACATAGCAACTGACTTTGCAGACATTCTGAGGGTTGGTGCGAATCAAACGTGGTGCGAATCGACCATTCCCCTTTGTGACTGTTTGTTGTCAGACTGAAAGACACCTTCCTTCTTGCTGTCATTATGACTTACCTTTTACAGAATAAAACACTTTCTGTCGTGAATATTGCTAAAACCCACCCACTTTAGTTTAAACAGTATTTATTACAAAAAAAAACAAACCATAACAGATACATTTCAAACATTAGTGTGAATTCGGCAGTAAGCTGAAAGCTTATACAAGGCCGTTTCCACCAACACAAGATCACAAAGATACGTCGATGACAGTACAAACAGTGTTTATCTGCATTATACAAGCGTTTGAAAAGCGGCAGCAACTAATCTTGTATGGAAACAGTCGGGGATGGGTTGAGCTGCAAGAAGAGTTGGAAAGTGCGGGATGGATGTATTCGTTGCGTAGAGTTATTTATTTGTGTCTAATGTCAATCACCTATGCGAAATGACTACACGTGACGTAAGATAGAAATATAATCAAGGTAACTCCAATTATTTGCCACCCAAGACGCCCATTTGGACTTTCACCCAAACACCGACAACATTAAAGTATGATGTAGAAAAAGCTTGAAGTGTGTTAATTTAAAATTTGCGAACACATCGATATCGATTTACCGAAATCAGCACAATATCTCAAATTTTTTTTGAAGATTTTTTGGTGTCATAAAAAGGTTGCATGCGCACCAAAAATGACCATGCGCGCGGGCCTGAGAAACAGAGGTTCTTTTTTTTATGGCCTAATAATAATTCAAGCCATAACAAAATTTAGAAAAATAATTCAAAAGAAAACTTTCGACAAAATTTTGACATGAGCCCAAGTTCCCAAAGGGAACGTTCAACCCAAATGGATTCCAAAAAAGCTTAAGTGTGGACAAAAATTTTAAAACATTTCTAAAAATTAATGTTACACTTACGGACAATATTAATGTATCTGACTATATAATAAACCTTACAGAAGACAAGGAATCACTAACAGAAAGTAACCGTTGTCAACGTAAACAAAAGTCAATAAAAACCAGAAACAAGACTCCAGGCACTGAAAAACATGGCCCGAAATCAGTAACCAATTTAAAACACTATCCTATGTAAAACAGAATCTTCCAGAGAAGAAGCTGCAATACATCAGATGGCAGATGCATGACCAAAACGCCTAAACACCCCAAGGGTGAGGAAGTAACCATGGGGATAACAGAATAAACATTCTGTAACTATGCTAAAACTCCCAAGAAATTTCAATAAAAGAATTTTAAAAATTATACCAAAAGCATGGGAAATTGGCAAGGAGGTTTCAAAGAAAGGGAGAGAGGAAACAAGCAAGAATGAAAACATCAGGCCCCATGCCCCAAAATTAGGGAACATGAAATAATTTTGCATAAAAATGATAAGTTACAGCCCTGAACACATCCTTCCACTGTTCCTTCCTCTCATCCTCTTATTTCATCCTCGGATCCACCATTTCCATCATGATTTTGTGTCTGGCATCATTTTAACTGAGATTATAAGCACAGATATCAGTGAGATGTTACTGATAGAAGGGCCAAACAAAGAATGATTTATTGGTGCCAGATTCAGTGACTTCCTGGCGTATGTGCATGCGCGGAGGGTAAAATGTATGGACAGCCAGATAGGACTTCTAATTTTCGGTTTTGCATGCAAATTTTGGGGACTGGGGGGGGGTAAAATTTGTGTTTGGCCCTAGATATTTTTGGGTTAGCACCAGCTAAGTCTGGGTCATTGGTTACAGTATAAAAATATTTTGCTATTACCAAGGGACATAACCATGCAAAATTCGCCGCATCAAAAATTCCTGACCACATTCAAATCTACACTTGATACTGATACTTCAGACCAAGTTTCGTAAAAATCCAATAAAAAAGTGGGAGTTAAGCGGTCAAGCCTTTGTGATGGAAATTTTGCTATTTCCAAGGGCTGTAACCATGGTAAAGTTGTCGCATTGTTATTTCTGACCACATGCCCATCTACACTTGATACTGATACTTCAGACCAAGTTTCGTAAAAATCCAATAAAAACTGAAAGAGGAGTTAAGCGGACAAGCCTTAGTGATGAAAATTTGGCTATTTTCAAGGATCATAACCTCGCATAATTAGTCGTATTGAAAATTTCTGACCACACGCACATCTACACTTGATACCGATACATCAGACCAAGTTTCATAAAAATCCACTGAAAACTGTAAGAGGAGTTAAGCAGACAAAGTTTGTGATGGACGGACAGACGAACACCATTTCAATATTCCCCTCCTGACTTCATCGGCGAGATATAAAAACACTGGTTCAATGTTGTCACCTATTTTCAGTGTAAGTAAATAACAAGTTGGGTTTGAATTATTCAATCATCTGACAATTCTTTTTATTTTGATTTTACTTTTAGTTAATATGAAGATTAGCTCAAACATCATTTAACACTTCCAATAAAATGCCTGTCAGGGTTTTTTTCCCTAAGTTTTGCATAAAATCACCTATTTCAAGGTAGTCCAAACTTTAACAAGGCGACTTCATTTGCTTTTTATTGAATGCAGGATGAATTTAGCCAGTCCAAGTTGATTATGCACTGAAGTTTCCATGGCAGCTGATCTCTGGCTGTGCAGTTTTATCAGTTTTGTAAGTCAGTTTCATTTGAACTGAAAAAAATGAACTAAAACCATGGATGCCACAAAACACAAGGCCAAAAGAACCTCAATAGTTACCTAAACTCATAACATTTAACTGTTATACATTCATAGGTTTAATACTCATCATATGAGTCAGTATGTAGAAGAATGACCTCAAAACAAGGGAACTTGTGTCTAAATTTTGATTTTGAACTCTATTTAACAAGTTTTTATAATGGCAAATTGTTATCAGTTCATGCAGTAATTTTGATCACTATGTTATGATCTTGCCTATTATCTTTTCTGGGGAAAGACAAGTCTGGTAATATTAACTATTACTTCTCTGTATGATCCAGTGAAAACCTGTTAATTGCATAGGAACTTTGCCTATGAAAATTATTCAATTATGACCCACAAAGTAGATCTTCTGTTTCTCAGGCCATTTTTTTGTAAAATTGCATGTGGGCAGGCGGTTTTTTATTTTATTTTTTTATTTTTGTAATTACTTCTTTGCCATTAAAAGTTGATGTTCTTGGTTTGTTTTATGTGTTAGGCCTCATAATCTACAAAATAGAATGGGTGGTGGTGGTGTATTTCGTCCCTTGAGTGCAAGAAGGCTTTGCAATACTAAAGCTTTGCAAAGACTTCTTGCACTCAAATGACAAATTTATCAATTTTATTAACTTGGGTAAAATATCAGATGCAAACCATTTAAATTTTATTTTTCTTAAGTTTGCATTGGTTATAAAACAAGAGGCCCCACGGGGCCTGAGGGCACTCACCTGACATGGTAGTCTAAATATCAAACCAGGGACTTGACTTGAATAAGCTGCATACGCCCCTCCTAAGAAAAGCATGTGCCAACTAGATGAAGCAGTTGTGCCCACACAATACACAGGATTTTCCTTCTATTTTCAGTTCCTGCACTTTTACGTCCCAAAATTGAGATAAACACATAAAAAACAGATTTCTTTTTATTTTTGTTCAGAAATTTTTGAAGTCCCAAACAAAATATTTTCAGCCTAAAAATTTTTTTTCTTCTTAAAATTGACCAAAATGCATAAAAAAACCCAAAAACAAAGTCCCACCCGGCCCCCAAATTTTCAGTTTAAAAAAAAAATTTTTTTTGTCTTAAAATTGACCAAAATGCATACCCCCCCCACCCCCCACAAAAAAAAAAAATTTCCAGATTTTGGTCAAAAATTTTCTAATTCCCACCCGGTCCCCAAATTTTCAGTGTAAAAAAAAAAAATTTTGTCTTAAAATTGACCGAAACGCATAAAAAAACAAAAAAAAAAAAAATTCCAGATTTTGGTCCAAAATATTCAGTCCCACCCGGCCCCCACATTTTCAGTGTAAAAAAAAATAATATTTTTTTCTTCTTAAAATTGACCAAAATGCATAAAAAAACAAAAAAAAACTAATTTCTGGATTTTGGTCCAAAATTTTCTAATTCCCACCCGGCCCCCAAATTTTCAAGTAAAAAAAAAAATTTTTTGTCTTAAAATTGACCAAAATGCATACCCCCCCCCCCTCCCCCCCCCAAACAATTTCCAGATTTTTGGTCCAACATTTTCTAATTCCCACCCGGCCCACAAATTTTCAGTGTAAAAAGTTAAAAAATTTATATATTTTTTATACTTACCAATGACCCAGACATAGCTGGTGCTAATTCTCAAAAATCTAGGGCCAAACGCAAATTTTGCCCTCAATCCCCCAAATTTGCATCCAAAACCGAAAATAACATGTCCTAAATGGTCCTCCATACTTTTCCTCCACTGCGCATGCGCAGTGTCAAGGAGGTCTCGAAATTGGCGCCAATTATCATTCTTACAAGCAGTGCCTGGTCAGCGCTATGTACTCAGCGGGGAGGTATGGGTTCCCAACTCATGGGAGGGCCATCCCCGTCTGGGTCATTGGTAAGCAGGCCTGGCATTCTGAAAAATGCAGGAGGGCAAAAAATCGCTCTCCTCAATCAGCTTAGGAGAGCAATTAGCTTTACACAGCATTTTAAGTATCCAATTGAACGAACTCATTGAAACTGAAACCAACAGACTATTACATCAGTGATTTTATTAACTTTACTAAGGTAAAGCGAAATCTCTGAGACATCTAGATGTCTCACTCAACAACCGCACACACACTTGACAAGACCTGTGTGTGTACCCAGACCTGTTGTCCAAGAAAGTCATACGCCTACCACTACCACCTTCAACCCCCCCCCCCCCCCCCCCCCCAAGGGGGTTGAAGGTGGTAGTGTTAGGCGTATGACTTTCTTGGACAACAGGTCGGCTTGAATCTACAGTCACATCCTGGTGCAAGTGCTTCAAGTGACAGGATAGTAGTAATGGTAGTATATTATAGTGTCAATATTCCTTGAATAATTACCCCTCAAACTGTGATGTCAGTTGTTGAACTTGAAACTGACAGAAAAAAAAATATTGCTGTGACCCATTTTGCTTCAAATGATTGCAACTGTGTTTGGGTATGGTTGCAGCCATTACCTTTTACCACTAAACCACTTTCAAAATGAAATTACGTGATGTTATGTGACTTCGAAGTTAAATTACATTTTTGCTTTACAACAAAAATTTAATGTGAGCATAATACATGTAATCTCAATCATCCCAGACCAAAATATTTAGGAGGGCAAATTTTCGCTCTCCTTAATTCTTTCAGGAGGGCAGTAAGGAGAGCTAAAAAATCGCTCTCCTGAAATTGCCAAGCCTGGGTAAGTATAAAAAATATATAAATTACTATAAATTTTTATACTGTACCAATGACCCAGATATAGCTGAACAGAAAAAAAGGCTGGAGGGCCTAGGACATAGAGGAAAATCCAATAAGCTCAACTATATATAATAGAGTTATCCCCTCGAGGAGTAAAGGAGGATTAGGCTTTACATGAATCTTTCTTATTTATGACAAATTAGAAAGATACAACACCTTTCATAATTGAGCATAATAACATCCACATTCTCTATTAACATCCAGTATAACCCTTTATACTAATTATTTTTAAAGTAAGCCAATAAATAAAGTAAGTCCAGAGAATTGAGACTCTTTATACTCATTAAAAGTGTCCGAGGATTGTATATTAACGCCCGTTTGACACGTGACATATACAAATGCTTCACACCGAGCTACACTTTAAAAATATGACATGAATGAATTTAAACATTAGCTTTACACTTTAAAACCATCCCGGTACCGACTCAGAATTACTGACTCCGGAGGAGGTATCCCCTTGCTTTTCACTATAAAGCAGGTGACCTAAGGGAACACCCTCCCCCCACCCTTCCCCATGCCCTGGGTCAAATAGCCTAGACCAAAGAGGGCAGCAGGACAGAGTCACTGCCGGAACAGAAAGCCTGCATAACTATAGTTGCAACTGTTTAGTGGACAACATTCTGAGCAACAGATAACGGACCTAAACAATGCAGGTCTCCAGAAATGGACTCAATATTTCTGAGAAAAAAATTCGTGAATGTGGATGGCTGAGACCAATATGCAGCCTTCATTAAATCTGTAATAGCAACACTATTTGCATAAGCCCAAGATGTAGAAAGAGCTCTTACTTCATGAGCCGAAATCTTAAGCACAGACTGCTGAGTTGAAGATAGATTATCATAAGCAGTACGGATAGTTAATTGAATCCATCTATCAATAGAATGGACCATAATGTCCTTTCTATAAGGCATCAAAGACAGAAAGAAGCGTTTTTGTCCCTTTCTGATAAACTGAGATCTTCGTTTATAAATACGTAAAGCTCTAACCGGACAGAGTAAAGGCCTATGCCCGTCTGAAGACGGAAGGGCCTTAATAACAATACGTTCCGGATATTTATTAGGAGCCTGATTCTTAGCCCAAAATCCAACATTAGTAGTAAAGGTAATAGTGTTCCCGACACTACGACAGTGAGAATCATCCACAGATGCATGAAGCTCACTGACTCTTCTAGCAGAAGAGAAAGCTAAGAGAAATGCTGTCTTATAAGATAAGAATTTGAAGTCCACTGTCTCAAGAGGCTCAAATGGCTTTTCTTTTAGTTTAAGAAGAACCCAAGCTAAATTCCATTTAGGAATTAATCTAAGGGTTCTAGGTCTATTTATCGAAAAGTTTCTAACTAATTTAGATAAAGAGACATTAGATCCAATTTGTAAACTATCATGGTGTGCATAGGTATCAGATAACATAGACCTATAACCTTTAATAGTAACAGGCTGCAGTTTGATCTCATCAAACCAGTATACTAGAAAGTTTGCAATGTCTGGAATGGAGGGATCAAAAATATCAACAGAATGATCCCTACACCAACGACAAAAGACCTTCCACTTAGACGCATAGTTTTAGCGAAGAGGAGGTCCTCCTACAATTAGAAATTGCATCCACTGCTCGTCCTGTAAAATGCTTGCCGTGCAGGAAGGACCGCACAACGGAAATACGTGAAGGTTGAGACCTTGCGGGTTGTGATGTAGATGACGCGATTTCCCCCGCGAAAGAAGATCCTCTCGTGGAGGAAGCTTCCGCGGTATGTCCCACAGCAGACACCTGAGTAGATTTATCCACGGTCTCTGTGGAGACAGAGATGCTACCAACAGAATTTTGCATTGAGATTGTTTTATCTTTAGCAATATCTGCTGAATCAACGGCGCTGGAGGATACGCATATCTTATTATTCCGTCCCACGAGATCGATAGAGCGTCTACTGCATATGCTCGAGGATCCGGACATGGAGACACATACGTCTGCAACTGATTGTTGAGCTGTGTTGCAAATAAGTCTATCATTGGCCACTCCCATTGGTAGCAAATCTGATTGAATACCTGTTTGTTGAGTCCATTCTGAAGGCAACAAGCGACCCTTCCGTGAAAGGGAGTCTGCTAATACATTCAGACGACCCGGAATATGACGGACCGAAAGTAGAACTTGGTGTTCTAGTACAAACAGAAGGATTCTTTCCGTTAAATTGAATAACAGAATGGAATGAGTGCCTCCCTGGTTCCAAATATACGCTACTACTGTCGTATTGTCGGACAGGATTTGGACATGTGCTTTCTGAATAATGTTCATCCAATGACATAGTGCAAGCCAAATTGACATCATTTCTTTGATGTTTATGTGCTTGCCTAGAAACTGCGGATCCCAAAGACCCTGGCACTTCGAATCCGTTGGGATCAATGTTGCACCCCAACCTATTTGACTGGCATCCGTCATAATAGTAAAACTCAGATCCGGCAACTGCAGTGGAACTCCCTGAGTCAACCATTTAATGTTTGCCCAAGTCTGAATCTCTTGTTTCACTTGATTTGAGAGAGAACGTCTATATCGAGCGAATGAATCTTTACTCTCCAATTCTGAGTCAAGAAAATTTGGAGAGGACGAGTGCGTAACCGCCCCATCGGAATGAGATCCGCAGCGGCTCCGCACAGACCTATGAGTCTCATGAATTCTCTCGCTGTGACTTTGTCTGAGTGAAGACAATAGCGAGCGTAACAACTGATTAATTTCGCTCTGGTTAACGGCAGATGAACGAGATTGTTGTGCGTCTCGAGGCTCATTCCCAAGTGGGTGAATGACTTGGACGGCACCAGATTCGACTTCTCCTCATTTATTATAAAACCGAGACGTCGGAGTAATAAAAGCAGATTCTGCACATCGTTCTAAAGCGTTAACTCGTTGCCGTACCTCTGAAGAATGTCGTCCAGGTAGGCCGACGTTACCACAGACGAATGAGCTCGGAAATATATCATTATCGAGTTCATTATTCGAGTGAAAGCCCAGGGTGCTAGGTTCAAACCGAAGCACATCGCTCGGAACTGATATACAACTCCTAGGACTGCGAAGCGTAGATACTTTCTGAATGTCGGATGTACCATGACATGAAAGTACGCATCCTTGAGATCTATGCTTGTAGCATATTCGTTCACCCGAATACTCGCTCTGACTGATCGAATTGTCTCCATATAGAACTTCGGAGCGACAATCAGCTTGTTTATCCAGCTCAGATCTATGACTGGACGGAACGAGCCGTCTGGTTTCGGAACCAGAAACAGATGGCTGTAGAAACCCGGTGATTCCTGGTCTTCTACGACCTCTACTGCGTTCTTCTCCAGAAGAGACTATACTTCTGATAGAAGAGCGTCTCTTTTCTGCAGATTTGACAGAAGCTGAGTCGATTTTGGACTTCGAGTTAATGGAGGCTTTCGGTTGAAGGATATTCTTAGTCCTTCCGAAATTACCCCTCGAACCAAGGGGTCGTCGGTAATTGACGCCAAATTGTTTATAAAACTCGACAATCTTCCCCCCCCCTCCCGCCTACCGGAACACGATAGAGGTTCATACCATCACCTCCTGGACCTGCGAGGCTTTGCGGAAGGAGAAACTACGTCCTCCACGACCCGCACCTCGCCCCGTCGACTTAGGGACGTCTGACCGGTTATCTCGGCCAGTATAACGTCCCTTACGTGAGTCGCTGCCTTGACGGTCTCTAGAATAAGACCTAGAGGATGCATAGGAACCTCTATAGGAACTTCCCTTGGGCGTACTTGTCCCAGAAGTGCCTGTCTTACTTTTTTCTGCTGTATCCAACTTTTTAGAAGCAGATTTGAATAGCAGTGAATCCGAAGCTTTCTTAGTTATCTGATCATAGATTGCTGAAAGCTTGCCGTCGAAGAGAAGCTCTCCGGAGACCGGAGCGACTCTGAGAGAGTTTTTCACCTTACTATCCACGCGCGTGGATGTAGCTAGGGCCGCGTCACGTCTAACCAACTCCAGGTTTGCCACTGAAAGGGCGGAGATATACGTGGAATAAGCTATGGCCCTCAAAAGAAGGAGGATTGTATATCCTGGAATTCTTTCCCTTGAAGACGTAATGATAACGCTTTAGTAAGGTGATCTGCGTATGATAAAGCGTCTAAGTTAACTCTATTAGACATTATTGTCGTTTCCAACGTCGTGGTTGGAATTGACATAGACGACGGTATAGACAATTCTAAGTCTTCAGCCTGGTCGTCTAGACGCAGAGGAACTCTCGGTATGCCCTGTCCTGCCGTTTCAAATTTATTCCTTGAATTGATGAAAGGCAGATGTAGAGCATTTGCGGACAAGAAACCATACTTGCTCGTTTTGGTAGCAAGCTTATATATAGTGTCATTCAATAGTTCAAATGTTCTTGTGACATTATTGGACTGTGTCGGAAACTCAGGGCCGATGTCCCTAAACCGATCAAAAGTCTGTGTCCAGTCATGCTATCAGTCTCTTATTCGGCATCGCAGCATTCTGGTCTGATGGAACAACCTCTGGAAGATAATGCCGGATAAAATCTACGGCAGCTTCATGTTGTTCCGAAAGGGAGTAATCCAGCTCCTCTGAATCCCTTTCGCCATCCTGTCGGACCATTTGAAGTTCTCGGTCGTCCGTACCTGATGCTTCAGCGGAGTGTACCGACCCAGCATCGTCGGATAATTCCTGATCCGACAGAGATTCTGTCGTCTGCTGGGATGCTGCGATAAGTTGTGCAATTTGTGATAGCACGTCCGTAACTGAGGCCTGTGGAGCAGCGGTCTTATGTTGCTTTGCCGCTGGAAGCTCCCTGGACGTTGACTCCTGCATATTTCTTTTATGCAAACATCCGGAGTCTACAGGCCTCGTGTCCCTGGCTACCGGATGGTGTGACCTGGTCGCCGTGGAATTCCTGATTGGCGAAGCTGGCTGGATATCCGTGGTCACATAGCCAAGGTGCGGTCGTGTGCGCTGCCATGAGGATGAGGAAGCCATATTGACAGTCTCTCCGGACTGTTTATATAACGGAGCGTCCCGAGTGGCGGACGTATGCTCTGAATGCGAAACGTTATGTACCACAACATCTGGTCCCAGATGTTGTTGTACGAGAGAGGGACCTCTCTCGCTCGCAGCCCGAATGGACCTGGACGAGCTAGGAACTGGACTAATAGGCTTCCTCCGTTCCATCCTCTGATCCGTCGTCACTGGGTGTGCACTTTGTGTTATTATAGTGCTCGCATAACCCAAATCTCCTTCCTGGAACGCAATGGATGAACCCGGCTGCCGAGCCATTCGATGAATGGTCGCTACGCCGGGCGAGCTAGCGGACGCCAATGCCGTCGATCCTACTAGGAACCTCTTAGGAATTGACGTACTTCCATGAGCACTTTTGTCGCTAGCTCTTCATTTAACTGTGACGACGGAGGCACACTTTTGGAAGACATCACGGAAACATCACCCTGTTCTTGTTCCTCTGAAAAAGAGATCGAAAAACTAGAGTGACCCTGCGGAGAAAGGACCGGCATGGCCTTATCCCCGCTAACAACATACCGTGACACACGTTTCCAATGTTTGTCATCCCAATTGACACACACTGAGCAGGAGTTAGTGCGAGTACACTGACTACAATAAATACAATGATTATGAAAGTCAGAGGAAGATTTCCTCTTATTACAATTTGAACAATATCTTTTCATTGTGAAAAGAACACAAACAGTCCTAGTACTCGCACCAACCCCTGAAAACAAAGATACATAATAACATGATCCATTTACATATAGAAAAAATAAATGAAATCAAAAAAATTTTTTGAAAAAATATTTTTTCAGAAAAGCCCAAGTTTCTGAAAGTAACGTTGAGCCCCAATGGATCCCAAAAAAGCCTAAGCGTGGACAAAATTTTTTAAAATATTTAAAAAATGAAAGTGTCAATGACACTGTAGCTCAACTTGTCAAGACAAAGACATGTACATGTATAGTATGTGACACAGCAATGACAAACATCTAGGTAATGACCTGATAACAAAGATACATATAAAGTATTGTAACGGTCTGTACAAAAATACTGACCGTTGCCTGTAACAAATGTATAGGTAAAGTATTGTAAAGGTGGGTGACAGTCAGATGCTGAACTAGAAAAAATCTTTGAGTCCCAGAGTGGGTCTGACTGAACCCCAAAATATTTGTTCTCATAGCACAGTGATAACAAAGGCACCCCAAAACACACTCGTTCCTGTCCCAAGGTGAAAACAAAAGTACTCAAGAAGTTTTGTGAAGATCAGTTCATAAATACGAGCTGTATAGAACTTGTGACAAAAAACTGATTGGACCTAATTTCGGTACAAAGTGGCCACTGGCAGCCATCTTGAATTTTGGACCGTACCCAGAAACACTCATTCTCATCCCAAGGAGATAACAAAGGTACCCAAGAAGTTTTGTGAAGATCGGTTCATAAATACAGCCTCTACCCTGAGCCGTATTGACATGTGTGCTTACATTGTGTAAGTAGCACTGAATAAATCAAAGTTCATCTAATTTGCATAATTTCGGCACGAAAAACAACCCCTTACAATATGTGATGTATTCCATGTTACTAAACATTCATACAAAAATTTATTCAAATCAGAACTTTCATACAGAAGTTCTATACAAAAGACTGATTGCACTAATTTTGGTACAAAATGGCTGCTGGTGGCCATCTTGAATTTCGGACCACACCCAAAAACACTCGCTCTCATCCCACGGTGATAACAAAGGTACCCAAGAAGTTTCGTAAAGATTGGTTCATAAATATGGCCTCTAGTCTGAGCTGTATAGAAGTTGTGTACAAAAAACTGATTAGACCTAATTTCGGTACAAAATGGCCACTAGCAGCCATCTTGAATTTTAGACCGCACCCAGAAACACTCGTTCTCGTCCCAAGGTGATAACAAAGGTACCCAAGACATTTCGTGAAGATCAGTTCATAAATACAGACTCTAGTCTGAGCCGTATTGACATGTGTACTTACTGTGTGTAAGTCGCACTGAAAAAATCAAAGTTCATCTAATTTGCATAATTTCTGCACGAGAAAAAAACCCGTATTATATGTGAAGCATCCATGGTACTAAACATTCACACAAAAAAATTATTCAAATCAGGGCTTTCATATGGAAGTTCTGTGCAAAAATCTGATTGCACCTAATTTTGTACAAAATGGCTGCCATCGGCCATCTTGAATTTTGGACCGGACCCCAAAACACTCGTTCTCGTCCCACGGTGATACCAAAGGTACCCAAGAAGTTTCGTAAAGATCGGTTCATAAATACGGCCTCTAGCCCGAGCCGTATTGGCATTTGCACTTACAGTGCTGAAAGTAACCCCAAAAAACATCAAAATTAGTCTAATTTGCACAATTTACATACGAGAAAAAAACCCGTATTATATGTGATGTATCCCATGGTACTAAACATTCATACAAAAAATTATTCAAATCAGAGCTTTCATATGGAAGTTCTGTACAAAAAACAGATTTCTGCATCGTCGGTACAAAATGGCAGCTGGCAGCCATCTTGAATTTCGGACCGCACCCAAAAACACTCGTTCTCGTCCCACGGTCATAACAAAGGTACCCACGAAGTTTCGTAAAGATCGGTTCATAAATACGGCCTCTAGCCCGAGCCATAGCAGCTTGGCACTTACAGCTCTGAAAGTAACACTGAATAAATCAAAGTCAGTCTAATTTGCATAATTTACGCACGAGAAAAAAACCCGTATTATATGTGATGTATCCCATGGTACTAAACATTTATACAAAACTTTATTCAAATCAGAACTTTCATACAGAAGTTCTGTACAAAAAACTGATTTTTGCATCATCGGTACAAAATGGCCACTGGCAGCCATCTTGAATTTCGGACCACACCTAAAAACACTCGTTCCCGTCCCAGGGTCATAACAAAGGTACACAAGAAGTTTCGTAAAGATCGGTTCATAAATACGACCTCTAGCCCGAGCCATAGCCAATTGTTGACGTACAGACAGACGGACAGACGGCCAGACGGACAGACGGACGGACGGACGGACAGACAGACGGACGACGGGCCATGACAATAGCTCAAATCTGACTTCGTCAAAGTTGAGCTAAAAATTAATGCAACACTTACGTATAATAATAATGTATCTTGTTATGATCAAACTAATACAAAGACAAGAAATCACTCTCAACAGAAACCGTTGTCAATGTAAACAAGAAGTGTATAAAAACCGGAAACATAACTCCAGGCACTGATAAACATGGCCCGAAATCAGTTACCAATTAAAACACTATCTGATGCAAAACAGAGACTTCCAGGGAAGAAACTGCAGAACATCAGATGGTAGAGACAGAACACAATGCCTAAACACCCATGGGTGAGGACATAAACATGGGGAAAAAAACAGAATTCATTCTGTTACCAAGCTAAAACTCCCAAGAAATTTTAGTAATAATATTACAACAAATACCGATAGGATCACCGATCCAATGTCGAGTTGTGACAGCACAAAAGTGGGTTTAATCATTATTAACTTATAGTCCGGAAACCAATTGTTTACAATTTACTATGTGAAGGGTCACTGTGACCTTGACCTTTGTCCTAGTGATTCCGAAATAAATGGGCCCTTTCTTGCACCAATGCCAACCTGCCTATGAAGTTTCATGAATGTGGGTGGAACCATTGTCAAATTATCATCTGGAAACCAATTGTTTACGATTTGTTATGTTCAAGGTCACCGTGACCTTGGCCTTTGACCTAGCAAGTCCAAAGTAAATAGAGGTCTTCCACTCATCTAGGCAAACCTACCTATGAAGTTTCATGAATGTGGGTCAAACCATTATCAAGTTATCGTCCGGAAACCAATTGTTTAAGATTTACTATGTTGAAGGTCACTGTGACCGTGACATTTCACCAAGCAAGTCCAATATAAATAGGGTTCTTCCTCTCACCGATGCCAACCTACCTATAAAGTTTCATGAACATGGGTCAAAACATTATCAAGTTATCATCCGGAAACCAATTGTTTACAATTTACTATGTTGAAGGTCACTGTGACCTTGACCTTTCACCTAGCAAGTCCAAAATGAATAGGGTTCTTCCTCTCACTGATGCCAACCTAGCTATGAAGTTTCATGAACATGGGTCAAACCATTATCAAGTTATCATCTGGAAACCAATTGTTTTGATTTACTATGTTCAGGGTCACTGTGACCTTTGACCTAATGAGTCCAAAATAAATAGGGTTCTTCCTCTCATGAAGGCCAACCTACATATGAAGTTTCATGAATGTGGGTCAAACCATTATCAAGTTATCGTCCGGAAACCAATTGTTTAAGATTTACTATGTTGAAGGTCACTGTGACCTTGACATTTCACCTAGCAAGTCCAATATAAATAGGATTCTTCCTCCCACTGATGCCAACCTACCTATAAAGTTTCATGAACATGGGTCGAAACATTATCAAGTTATCATCCGGAAACCAATTGTTTACGATTTACTATGTTGAAGGTCACTGTGACCTTGACCTTTCACCTAGCAAGTCCAAAATAAACAGGGTTCTTCCTCTTACTGATGCCAATCTAGCTATAAAGTTTCATGAACATGGGTCAAACCATTATCAAGTTATCATCTGGAAACCAATTGTTTTGATTTACTATGTTCATGGTCACTGTGACCTTTGACCTAATGAGTCCAAAATAAATAGGGTTCTTCCTCTCATGAAGGCCAACCTACATATGAAATTTCATGAATGTGAGTTGAACCATAGTCAAGTTATCCAGAAACCAATTGTTTACAATTTACTATGTTCAAGGTCACTGTGACCTTGACCTTTGACCAAGCAAGTGCAAAATTAATAGGGTTCTTCCTCTCACCGATACCAACCTACCTATCAAGTTTCCTGAACATGGGTTGAACCATTATCAAGTTATCTTCCGGAAACCAATTGTTTACGCCGCCCGCCATTCATCAAACTATAAGTCGAGTTTGACTTCATCACAACTCGACTGCTAAATAAACAAGAGGCCCCACGTGGCCTTAATCGCTCACCTGACAAAGTGACTCTAAGAAGTATTTTAGGTCACCTTCACCATGTCATGCCTCATCAACATTAACTGGTTGAGTGATAGATTTTGTTTGAAGTTCAACATTTGTTACCTAAAATTAGTTTTATTTAAAATCATTGGTGTGTGGCCAATCTCCAATGATTTTTAATAAAGCAAATTTATCTCTGCAGACAAACTGGTTTAGCATGAAGCACAAACAAGGAATGTGAAGAGATAGCCTTGGACATCTCTCCCCAACTGTGGATATCTTCCATGTGCTACATGTATATATTTGCATGCAAGAAAACAAAAATTTTCACAAATTTTATTTTTTTTTATCATCATTGGAACAAGCTCAAACAGCTTATTCCAATAGGGGTATGGGAAGATCAGGTATATTTTTGAGACAGAAATGTGAATATATAAATAATGGTGTTTTTTTGTGAATGATGCTGGAGAATTTTGCGTAAAGATATGGTAAATGGTTTGTTCTAGATACAGAATGATGCAAAAGTATTTAAATTTGATTAGGCAAGTTGTTCCTATAATGCATTTAAAAATTGAAGTAACTGTTTTTTTGCTGACGAACTTTTAGATGTGTGTGTCTGTGTTTGTGTGTGTGTGTGTGTGTTTGTGTGTGTGTGTTTGTGGGGGGGGGGGGGGGGGGGGGTAAGAGTGTTCTTGCAAACAAAATTCCTGAATAAATGGAAAATTTTATTTTTTGTGTGAAAGACATAGTGCGTGAATGTTGATTGGAACAAGCTTAGAGAGCTCATTTTAATGTGAAGTCATAAAGCTGTGTTTTACGTACGAAATTCTGGAATAACTAAAAAAATTGCTTTTTTGACTCAAAAAGCATGGTGTGCGACCTCTCATTGGAATGAGCTCAAAAAGCTCATTCCAATGGGGTATTTACAAGCGATAAGTACATGTATGTTTAAGAGACAAAAATTAAAATTTGAATAGCGATTTTTGCGAAGAATGCTGACAAGTTTTGGCAGTTATGCTGGTAAAAAGGTAAGATATGCAAAGTGGTTGTTTTTTAGAGGCGACATTTAATTAAGGGGAATTAACCCTTGATTACTGAGGTAACTTCTAAAAGTACTGAAATTTCATGAAGCAATGTGAATAACAGACAACAGTTGCCTAAAAATTTCATGAATAACTAAAATTTTTATTCCTTTGTCTCGAAAACATGGCATATGACCTTTGTTGGAATGAGCTGAATGCGTGTGTTCCAATGAGGGGTCATAAAATTTGAACGAAGATTTGTGTGAATAATGCATTAGTACTGCTAGATTTGGGTAAACGGTTCACCCTGGATACCACCCCTTCTATAGTAGATCTTTTCTGCAAATTTTGTCTAAGATTCTATCAACTTTACAAATAAATACGTTCATGAATCACAATCAGATCCACCCTACAATGTTGCATACCAAATATCAAAAGATTCTGCCTGCTGGATCTGGAGAAGAAGATTTTTTAAGAAATATGCCTGAAACGCACTAAGTTAAAATTTGGGCTCCTATACGGAGCCCAAATATAAACCCAGGGGGCCGATTTGAACAAACTTGAATCAGATCCACCCCACAATGTTGCTTACCAAATATGAAAAGATTCTGAAGCTGGATCTGGAGAAGAAGATTTTTTAAGAAATTTGCCTGAAATGCACTAAGTTCGAATTCGAGCTTCTATAGTGAGCCCAAATATGAAACTAGGAAGCCGATTTGAACAAACTTGAATCAGATCCACCCCACAATGTTGCATACCAAATATCAAAAGATTCTGCCTGCTGGATCTGGAGAAGAAGATTTTTTAATAAATTTGCCCGAAATGCACTAAGTGCGAATTCGGGCTTCTATATTAAGCCCAAATATGAATCCAGGGGGCCGATTTGAACAAACTTGAATCAGATCCACCCCGCAATGTTGCATACCAAATATCAAAAGATTCTGCCTGCTGGATCTGGAGAAGAAGATTTTTGAAGAAATTTGCCTGAAATGCACTAAGTGCGAATTCGGGCTTCTATATTAAGCCCAAATATGAATCCAGGGGGCCGATTTGAACAAACTTGAATCAGATCCACCCCGCAATGTTGCATACCAAATATCAAAAGATTCTGCCTGCTGGATCTGGAGAAGAAGATTTTTGAAGAAATTTGCCCGAAATACACTAAGTTTGAATTCGAGCTTCTATAGTGAGCCCAAATATGAATCCAGGGGGCTGATTTGAACAAACTTGAATCAGATCCACCCCGCAATGTTGCATACCAAATATCAAAAGATTCTGCTTGCTGGATCTGGAGAAGATGATTTTTTAAGAAATTTGCCTGAAATGCACTAAGTTCGAATTCGAGCTTCTATAGTGAGCCCAAATATGAATCTAGGAAGCCGATTTGAACAAACTTGAATCAGATCCACCCCACAATGTTGCATACCAAATATCAAAAGATTCTGCCTGCTGGATCTGGAGAAGAAGATTTTTTAATAAATTTGCTTGAAATGCACTAAGTTCAAATTTGGGCTCCTATACTGAGCCCAAATATAAACCCAGGGGGCCGATTTGAACAAACTTGAATCAGATCCACCCCACAATGTTGCTTACCAAATATGAAAAGATTCTGCCTGCTGGATCTGGAGAAGAAGATTTTTTAAGAAATTTGCATGAAATGCACTAAGTTCAAATTCGAGCTTCTATAGTGAGCCCAAATATGAATCTAGGAAGCCGATTTGAACAAACTTGAATCAGATCCACCCCACAATGTTGCATACCAAATATCAAAAGATTCTGCCTTCTGGATCTGGAGAAGAAGATTTTTTAAGAAATTTGCCTAAATGCACTAAGTTCGAAATCAGGCTCCTATACTGAGCCCAAATATGAACCCAGGGGGCCGATTTGAACAAACTTGAATCAGATCCACCCTACAATGTTGCATACCAAATATCAAAAGATTCTGCCTGCTGGATCTGGAGAAGAAGATTTTTTAAGAAATTTGCCTGAAATGCACTAAGTTCGAAATCGGGCTCCTATACTGAGCCCAAATATTAACCCAGGGAACGATTTGAACAATCTTGAATCAGATCCACCCCACAATGTTGCTTACCAAATATGAAAAGATTCTGCCTGCTGGATCTGGAGAAGAAGATTTTTTAAGAAATTTGCCTGAAATGCACTAAGTTCGAATTCGGGCTTCTATAGTAAGCCCAAATATGTATCCAGGGGGCCGATTTGAACAAACTTGAATCAGATCTACCCCGCAACATTGCATACCAAATATCAAAAGATTCTGCCTGCTGGATCTGGAGAAGAAGATTTTTGAAGAAATTTGCCTGAAAAGCACTAAATTCGAATTCGAACTCCTATAGTGAGCCCAAATATGAATCTAGGGAGCCGATTTGAACAAACTTGAATCAGATCTACCCTACAATGTTGCATACCAAATATCAAAAGATTCTGCCTGCTGGATCTGGAGAAGAAGATTTTCAAAGAAATTTGCCTGAAATGCAGTAAGTTCAAATTTGGGCTCCTATACTGAACCCAAATATAAACCCAGGGGGCCGATTTGAACAAACTTGAATCAGATCCACCCCACAATGTTGCATACCAAATATCAAAAGATTCTGCCTGCTGGATCTGGAGAAGAAGATTTTTTAAGAAATTTGCCTGAAATGCACTAAGTTCGAAATCGGGCTCCTATACTGAGCCCAAATATGAACCCAGGGGGCCGATTTGAACAAACTTGAATCAGATCCACCCTACAATGTTGCATACCAAATATCAAAAGATTCTGCCTGCTGGATCTGGAGAAGAAGATTTTTTAATGTTTTTCCCATTGCCTACAGTGTTAAAAAGTGCTGACTCAGCACTTTTTCAAAGTCCCGAAACTGTACCCTATGATAAAACCGATGGCAATTTTTTTTTACCAATCCTTTCTGTTGGTCCTAAGGAAGCTGCACACCAAATAAAAATTCTCAGTGCCGTGCAGTTTTGGAGATATGGGCGTTTTAAATTTTTTCTATTTTTAGCTCCTGCGGTTCCCACGGGGCTGCGGGAAAATTTTTTTTTGCATACATCAAGTACTCATGACCCAATAAGCCCTCACATAAAATTTGGTTCAAATCAGCCTCTCGGTTTGGAAAATAGAAATTTGGGGCGGGGCAAAAAATTTTGCCCCTCTCATAACAACGTCAAGTATAGCCCCACAAACTTCTCTTGAACAAATCTGAGTCTACACCTCAAAAGGAAGCTGCACACCAAATATCAAGTCTCTGCTACTGCTGGTTCATGAGAAGAAGATTTACAAAGATTTTGGTGCCCCTTGGGGGTGTGGCACCACCCAGGAGGAGGGGCAACTTCATTTGAACAAATCTGAATTGGCATTAGGTAATAAACATTTAGCCAACATTTGAATAAAATTGGGCTAGTGGTTTAGGAGGAGAAGTCGATAATGTAAAGTTAACGCCGGACGGACGACGACGGACGACGGACGCCGGACGCCGGACGACGGACAGAAAGTGATTAGTTAAGCTCCCCTTGAGCTTCGCTCAGGTGAGCTAAAAATCAATAGGGTTCTTCGTCGCACCCAGGTCAACTTACCTATGAAGTTTATTGAATGTAAGCTGAACCACTATCAAGTTATCATCCAATTGTTGTGATTTACTATGTTCAAGGTCACTGTGACCTTGACCTTTAAACTGGCGAGTCCAATATCAATATGGTTTTTCTTTGCAAGAAGTCAACCCACCTATGGAGCTTCATGAATGTAGGTTAAGACACTATGAATTTATCGTCCACAAAATAATTGTTGCGATTGACTATGTTCAAGGTCACTGTGACCTTGACCTTTGACCTGGCAAGTTCAAGATCAGTAAGGTTCTTCCTCACAGCAAGGCCAATGCAGCTATTAAGTTTCATGACTATAGGCTGAACCACTGTCAAGTTATTGTCTGGAAACCAATTGTTGCAATTAGGTCACTGTGACCTTGACCTTTGACCTGGCGAGTCCAAGGTCATTAGGGTTCTTCCTCGCACCAAGGCCAACACACCTATGAAGTTTCATGACTCTAGGTTGAACCACTATCAAGTTCTCATCCGGAAACCAATTGTTGCGATATACTATGTTCAAGGTCACTGTGACCTTGACCTTTGACCTGGTGAGTCCAACATCAATAGGGTTCTTCCTCGCACCAAGGCCAACACGCCTTTAAGTTTCATGACTCTAGGTTGAACCACTATCAAGTTATCATCCGGAAACCAATTGTTGCGATATACTATGTTCAAGGTCACTGTGACCTTGACCTTTGACCTGGTGAGTCCAAGATCAATAGGGTTCTTCCTCGCACCAAGGCCAACACACCTATGAAGTTTCATGACTCTAGGTTGAACCACTATCAAGTTATCATCCGGAAAACAATTGTTGTGATATACTATGTTAAAGGTTACCGTGACCTTGACCTTTGATCTGGTGAGTCCAAGATCAATAGAGTTCTTCCTCGCACCAAGACCAACCCACCTATGAAGTTTCATGAATGTAGGTTGAACTACTATCAAGTTATCATCCGGAAAGGAATTGTTGCGATTTACTATGTTCAAGGTCACGTTGACCTTGACCTTCGACGTAGCATGTCCAAAATCAATAGGGTTCTTCCTCCCACCAAGACCAACCTACGTATGAAGTTTAATGAATGTGAGTTGAACCACTATCAAGTTATCATCCGGAAACCAATTGTTTACGCCCGCCCGCCCGCCCGCCATTCACCAAACTATAAGTCGAGTTTGACTTCGTCACAACTCGACTAAAAATATGCCAAAAGCATGGGAGAATAGCAAGGGGGGACTAAAGGAAAGGGAGAGAGGGAACACTGATCAAGCAGTATAACTTTATAGCAAGAATGACAACAACAGGCCCATACCTTCAAATTAGGGAACATAACATAATTTCACAAAAAAATTTAAGTTACAGCCCTGATTATTTCCTGCCACTAATTTTTCCTCTCCTCCTTCTATTTCCTCTTTAGATCCACCATTTCTCTAATATTTATGTGTCTGGCATCATTTAAACTGAGATTTACAAGCACAAATATCAGTCAGATGTGAACTGATGAAGGGCCAAACAAAGAATGATAATTGGCACCAATTTCGAGACCTCCTTGACATTGCGCATGCGCAGTGGAGGAAAAGTATGGAGGACCATTTAGAACATGTTATTTTCGGTTTTGGATGCAAATTTTGGGGATTGGGGGGCAAAATTTGTGTTTGGCCCTAGATTTTTGAGAATTAGCACCAGCTATGTCTGGGTCATTGGTACAGTATAAAAATATAATTTTTTTTGGGGTCTTAAAAATTGACGAAAACGCATAAAAAAAACCCTAAAATTTTCCAGATTTTGGTCCAAAATTTTCTAATTCCCACCCGGCCCCCAAATTTTCAGTGTAAAAAAAAAAATTTTTTTTGTCTTAAAACTGACCAAAACGCATAAAAAAAAACCCCCAAATTTTCAGATTTTGGTCAAAAATTTTCTAATTCCCACCCCGGCCCTCAAATTTTCAGTGTAAAAAAAATATTTTTTGGGGTCTTAAAATTGACCGAAACGCATAAAAAACAACAAAAATAATTCCGGATTTTGGTCCAAAATTTTCAGTCCCACCCGGCCCCCAAATATTCAGTGTAAAAAAAATTTTTTTTTTCTTCTTAATGTCGACCATAATGCATAAAAAACCAAAAAACTAATTCCCGGAATTTGGTAAAAAATTTTGTAAGTTCCACCCACCCCCCAAATTTTCAGTGTAAAAAAAAATTTTTTTTTTTGTCTTAAAACTGATCAAAACGCATAAAAAAACCAAAAAAATTTCAAGATTTTGGTCCAAAATTTTCTAATTCCCATCCTGGCCGTCAAATTTTCAGTGTAAAAAAAATATTTTTTTTGGTCTTAAAATTGAACGAAACGCATAAAAAACAACAAAAAAAATTCCGGATTTTGGTCCAAAATTTTCAGTCCCACCCGGCCCCCAAATTTTCAGTGTAAAAAAAAAAAAATTTTTTGTCTTACAACTGACCAAAACGCATAAAAAACAAAAAAAAAAATGCTGGATTTTGGTCTAAAATTTAAGTCCAGAACGGGACCCCATATTTTCAGCCTAAATATGAACCCAGGGACTTGGCTTGAACAAACTTGAATCTCACCCCCATAAGAATGCTGCATGCCAAATATCAAAACATTCCGATCGCTGAATCGGAAGAAGAAGATTTTTATAGAAAAATTCTTCATATTGAACTAAGTTATAATTCAAATATGAACCCAGGGACTAGGCTTTAACAAACTTGAATCTCACCCCCCTAAGGATGCTGCATACCAAATATCAAAATATTCCAACTGCTGAATCTGAAGAAGACGATTTTTTAAGAAAATTCCTCATTTTGAACTAAGTTACAATTCGAGCTCCCACAGTGAGCCCAAATGTGGACCCTGGGACATGGCTTGAACAAACCTGAATCTCACCCCCCTAAGGATGCTGCATACCAAATATCAAAACATTCTGACTGCTGGATCTGAAGAAGAAGATTTTTAAAGAAAATTCCTCATTTTGAATTAAGTTATCATTCAGGCTCCTACAGTGAGCCCAAATATGAACTCAGGGACTTGGCTTGAACAAACTTGAATCCCCCCCCCCCCCCCCCCCCTCCAAGCATGCTGCATACCCAATATCAAAAGATTCCGCCTGCTCGATCTTGAGAAGAAGATTTTTGAAGTAATTTGCCTGAAATGCACTAAGTTCAAATTCGGGCTCCCATACCGAGCCCAAATATGAACCCAGGAGGCCGATTTGAACAAACTTGAATCAGATCCACCCCACAATGTTGCATACCAAATATAAAAAGATTCTGCCTGCTGGATCTGGAGAAGATTTTTTAAGAAATTTGGCTGAAATGCCAAGTTCGAATTTGGGCTTCTATAGTGAGCCCAAATATGAATCCAGGGGATCAATTTGGACAAACTTGAATCAGATCCACCCCATAATGATGTATACCAAATATCTAATGATTCTGCCCACTTGTGCTGGAGAAGAAGATTTTTTAGTAATTTATCTAATATACATAAGGTGCTATCGGAGTTATGCCCCCTATGGAGCCCCAAGTGGGGATGTCCATTTCTTTTGAACAAACTTGAATTGACATATGGTAATGAACATCCATACCAAGTTTCAATCAAAATGACCTAGCGGTTTTAGAGAAGTTGTTCACAACGACGGACGGCAAGTGATAAGTTTAGCTCTCTTTGGTGAGCTAAAAAGAGCATGTGGCAGCCTAAAGGACTATGCAAGAGGCCTGTGAAACAGATTTTTAACTTTTTAGGCCTTAACAGGAGTATTTAATTAACAGGGATTTGGATGCCTTTCTGTATTCTAAAGATAAACTGAGCATTTTATACTATTATATCTTGTTTGAAAGAGCTCAAAGGCACCCTGTCAAACAAGATATAATAGATTAAATTTCTTTACTGCTTACCGAGGTTGAATAGGTCTATAAACAAAGAGAATTTGGTAATTGTCAGGATAAATTCTTGACATATTATAAGTTATGCCCCCTATGGAGCCCCAAATGGGGATGTCCATTTCTTTTGAACAAACTTGAATTGACATATGGTAATGAACATCCATACCAAGTTTCAATCAAAACGACCTCGCGGTTTCAGAGAAGAAGTCGTTCACGACGACGGACGGCAAGCGATAAGTTTAGCTCTTTGGTGAGCTAAAAAGAGTATGCGGCAGCCAAAAGGACCATGCAAGAGGCCTGAAAAGTTAAAAAATTTATAGTAATTTATATATTTTTTATACTTACCAATGACCCAGACATAGCTGGTGCTAACTCTTAAAATATAGGGCCAAACACAAATTTTGCCCCCCAATCCCCAAAATTTGCATCTAAAACTAAAGAAAACATGTCCTGAAAGGCCCTCCACACCTCGCCCCCACTGCGCATGCGCAGTGTCCAGGACGTTCCGAAATTGGCGCCATTTATCATTCTAATAACCAGTGCCTGGTAAGCGCTATGTACTCAGCGGGGAGGCAAGAGTTCCCAACTCCTGGGAGGGCCATCCCCGTCTGGGTCATTGGTAAGTATAAAAAATATATAAATTACTATAAATTTTTTAACATTTTTATACTGTACCAATGACCCAGACATAGCTGAATAGTAAAAAGGCTGGAGGGCCAAGGACATAGAGCAAAATGGAATACGCTCAATAAAATAAAATAGAGTCATCCCCTGTAGGGAAAAGAAGTAATAGGCCTTACATGTATCTTTCTTATTTATGATAAATTAGAAAGATACAACACCTTCCAAAAATTGAGCTTCATACATCCATGTACTCTATTAATATCCAATAATCCTTATACTAATAATTTTTAAAGTAAGCCAATAATAAAGTAAGTCTAGAGAATAGAGACTCTTATACTCCTAAAAGTGTGTGAGAATTGCATAATCATGTCCGTTGACATATGCAATATTCAAAAGCTATACTTTAAAAACTAAGACTTGAATGAATTTTATAAACTTAAACTTCTCACTAAACAACCATCCCAATAACAGCTCAGAATTACTAACTCCGGAGGAGGTATCCCCTTGTTTTCATAGTAAAAACAGGTGACCCAAGGGAACACCCTCCCCCCCCCTTTTTCTTGCCCTGGGTCAAATAGCCCAGAGCGAAGAGGGCAGCCAAACGGAGACACTGCCGAAACAGACAGCCTACCTAGCTATAGTAGCAACTGTTAAGTGAATGACATTCTGAGCAGTAGATAATAGACCTAACAATAGAGGCCTCCAGAAATGGACTCGATATTTCTGAGATAAAATTCATGAATGGATGGCTGAGCGCAATGAGCAGCCTTCAAAAATCTATAATAGCAACACTATTAATGTAAGCCCAAGAAGTAGAAGAACTCTTACTTCAAGAGCCGAAATCTTAAGCACAACTGCTAAGCCAATGATATACCATAAGCAGTACGCTAGTTAATAGAATCGATTAACAATAAAATGGAGCGTAACGTCCTTCTACTAGACATCAAAGACAGAAGAAGCTTACGCCCTTGTAATAAACAGATATCTGTTTATAAATACATAAACTGTACCCGGAAAGAGTAAAGGCCTATGCCCATACGAAGACGGAAGGACCTTAAAATAATAGGTTCCGGATAATAGGAGCCTAACTCTTATGCAACAATCCAACCTAAATAGTAACGGAAGTATTGATTCCGAAACTATGAAAGTGAAAATCATCCATCGATAGTGCATGAAACTCACTGACTCTACAGTAAAAGAGAAACCAACAGAATTACTGTCTAAAAGGTCAGAATTTGAAAACTACTGTTTCCAGAGGCTCAAATGATTACTTAGCTAAATAAGAACCGAAGTTAAAATCCGTATAGGAATTTAATCTAAAGATTCTAAGTCTATTTATCAAAAAGTTACTAACTGACTTAGATAAAGAGACAAAAGACTCAATTGTAAACTATCGTAGAGTGCATAGGTATGAGGTAACATAAACCTATAACCTAAATAACAACAGGCTGCAGTAGATCTTGTGAAACAAGTATACTAAAAACTAGCAATGCGTAGTATGGAGGGATCAACCATATGAACATAATGATCCCTACACCACGACGGAAGAGCCTCCACTTTAGTCGCATAGAATAGCGAAGAAGAGGATCTCCTATAGTAAGAAATCGCGTCCAAAGCTCGTCCAGTACAGTGCTTACAATGCAATACGGACCACACAACGGAATACATGAAGGTTGCGACCTTGCTGGTTGTGATAAAGATGACACGATTTACCCAGTGAAAAAAGATCCTCACATAGAGGAAGATTTCACGTTAAGATCCACAGTAGACAAGAGAGTAAATTACTCATGATCTCTGTGAAGATAGAGATGCTATCAACAGAAATGTATTGTGGTTGTTTATCTTAGCAATACCTGCTAAAACAACAGCGCCGGAGGATACGCGTATCCTATCATTGCGTCCTATAGATCAATAGAGCGTTAACAGTATTAGCTCAGAGATCTGGACAAGCCAACACATACGTCTGCAATTGAATAGCAAGCTGTGTCATAATAAAACATCATTGGGCGCTCCCATAGATAGCAAATCTGATTAAATACTTGTTTGTTGAGAGTCCATTCTGACAGCAACAAGCGACCCGTAAGAGAACGGGAGTGCGATAAAACAATCAGACGACCCCGAATATGACGGACCAAAACTGAACTTGGTGTACTATAACCAACAGACGGATTCTTTCCATTAAATTGAATAACGGAAACGAAAGAGTGCCTCCCTGGTTCCGGAGATACGCCACTACTGTCGAATTAAAGGACAGGAATTTGGGCATGCATTTCTGAATAATGTTCATGCAATGACATAAAGCAAGCCTAAAAAACATTATTCCGCGGAAGTTAAACTGATAGCTAAAAGACTGCGGAACCCAAAGACCCTGGCACTTCGAATCCGTAGGGATCAGTATATATCCCAATCTGTTTGACTGGCAACCGTCATAACAGCCACACTAGGGTCCGGCAACTGCGGCGGCACTCTCTGAGTCAACCACCGAATGTTTGCCCCAGTCTGAATCTCTTGTAACAGTAGATAGACAAGAGAATGTATAAACCAAGCAATTCATGGATTGCCGGAAAGTTGCCGTCGAAGAGAAGCTCCTCCGAGAACGAAGCGACTCTGAGAGAGTTCTTAACCTACTATCCACGCGTGGATGTAGCTAGGGCTGCATCACGTCTAAACACTCCAATCAGCCACTGAAGGGCGGAGTTATACGTGAACAAAATACTGCCCTCAAAAGAAATTACATTGAGAATAATATCCCGTAAATCTTTTCTTGAAGACGTAATGATAACGCCTCAGTAAGGCGGATTACGTATAATAAAGCGTCTAAGTTAAGTCTACTATACATAATGTCGTTCCCAATATTGAAATTGGAAAAGACATAAACGGTGAAAAAGAATATATGCAGTCTTTAATCACACCGTCTAGACGCATATGAACTCTCGGTTTGCCCTGCTCTGCCAAAATAAACTATATGTAAAAAAGATAAAATGGCAGAAATGAGCCACGCGGACAAGAAACTAAACTATCATGCTTAGTAGCAGGCTTGTATATATATATATAATATATAGCGTCGAAAAATAAAACACATGTTGTAATGACAATATTGGACTGCGTCGGTAAGTCAGGGACAAAGTCCCTGTACCGATCGAAAAATCCGAGTCCAATGACGCTATAAGTCTCTTATCCAAGATCGCAGCAATGAAGTCCGAAAAATAATCACTGGAAGAAATGCCAGAAGATATGAAAGGCATCTTCCGATACTACTAAAGGGAAAACTCGAAATCTTTCGAATCCCTTTCGCCATCCTGTCGGACCCTATAAAGCGTTCGGTCGTCCGTAGCTTGATGCAACCGCGGACCGCACCGACCCAGCGCCGTCGGATAATTCCTGATTCGACCGAGAAACCGTCAATTGCTGGGATGCTGCGAAACAACTGTGCTAACTCGGATAGCACGTCCGTCACCGAGGCCTGAGGAGCAGCGGTCTTACGATGCATTGCCGCAGGAAGCTCCGAGATCGTTACCCCCGTGCATACTTCCAATATGCGAGCGAACGGAGTGTATAGGCCTCGTGTCCCTTGGCTACCGGATGGCGCGACCTATTCGCTGTGGAATCACTGAATGCCGAAACTGATCGGATACTCGAGGTCACGTAGCCAATGTGCGGTTGTGTGCCCTGCTGTGAGGATGAGGAAGCATTAAAGACAGTCTCTCGGACTGTCAATATAACGGAGCGTCCCGAGCAACGGACATATGCTCCGAATGTAAAATATCTGAACCACAACATGCGGTCCCCTATGTTGTTGGCTTCCTCCGATCTGTCCTCAATCTGCCGTCACTGGGTGAGTACTAAAGTAATTAAAGTGCTCGCATCACCCAAATCTCCTTCCTAGACCGCAACGGACGAACCCGGCAGCCGAACCATTCGATGAATGTATGCTACACCGGGTGAGCTAGCGAATGTCATTCCGTAAGCGATAGACATATTCCATGAGCACTTATTGCCGCTAACTCTTCATTAACTATGACGACAGAGGCACACTTTTGAAAGACATCTCCATAACTCTTCGAACAAGAAACCAGAAATGCTTGGATAGCAAGCATAAAATAATAATATATATAGCGTCGTTCAATAATTCGAAAGTTTGTGTGACATTATTGGATTATGTCGGAACTGAGGGACGATGTCCCTGAACCGAACCAAAAATTTCTAAGTCCACCGACGCTATCAGTTTCTTATCCGGCATCGCAGCATATGTTGTTCCGAAAGGGAAAGCTTGAAATCCACCGAATCCCTTTCGGTATCCCGTCGGACCGGATGAAACTTTCGGACGTCCGTACCCGCTTCCGCGGAGCGTCCCGACCCAGCATCGTCGGATAAAATATATGCGACAGATTCAGTTGATGCTGGGATGCTGCGATAAACTGTGCTATTAAGGAAAGCACGTCCGTTCCCGAGGCCTGTGCCGTAGCGGACTTACGATGCATTGCCGCTGGAAGCTCCGTGTACGTTGACTCCCGCACACTTCCTATGCGAACGTCCGGAGTCTGCAGGCCTCGAGTCCCCGGCTACCGACCCAGCGCTGTCGGATAATTCTCGATCCGACACCGTTTCTGTCGGCTGCTGGGATGCTGCGATAAGCTGTGCTATGTGCACAAGAATGTCCGGCGTCAAGACCTGCGGAGGCGCAGTCTATCGGTGCTTCGCCGAGGGCAGCTCCGCATCAGATGGCTCCCGCATACTTCCTATGCGAACGTCCGGAGTCCATCGGTCTCGAATCCCTGGCTGCCGGATGGTGTGACCTGGTCGCCGAAGAATCCTTGATCGGCGAAGCTGGTAATATATCGGCGGTCACGCAGCCAAGGTGCGGTCGTGTGCGCTGATGAGAAGAGGAAGCCTTAGCAGTCTCAGCGGACTGCCTATACAACGGAGCGTCCCGAGCGACGGACGTATGCTCCGCTAACAACACATTTGTACCACAACATCTGGGGCCAGATGTTGTTGAACGAGAGAGGGGCCTCTCTCGCTTGCCGTCCGGATGGACCGGAACGAGCTATGAACCGGACTAAAAGGCTTCCTCCGTTCTCCCTCCGATCCGCC
The DNA here is from genome assembly GCA_031216915.1 of Pictodentalium vernedei. Lineage (NCBI taxonomy): Eukaryota > Metazoa > Mollusca > Scaphopoda > Dentaliida > Dentaliidae > Pictodentalium > Pictodentalium vernedei. The sequence continues at coordinate 190,138,871 of CM062290.1, forward strand.
GTCACTGGGTGTGCATTAAGTTAATTTTATAGTGCTCGCATCACCCCAAAATTCCTTCTAGACCGCAACGGACGAACCCGGCTGCCGAACCATTCGGTGAATGGACGCTACACCGGGCGAGCTAGCGGACGTCAAAGGCCGTCGAACCTACTAGGGTCCTCTTAGGCAATTGGCGTATAACATGAGCACTTTTCCGCTAGCCCTTCATTAATTGTGACGACGGAGGCACACTGTTGGAAGACATCACAGATACATCACCCTAATCTTGATCGTCTGAAATAGAAATTGATAAAGTAGAGTGACCCTGCGGGGAAAGGACCGGAGTGTCCAAATCCCCAACAACATACCGTGACAAACGCTTCCCATATTGTCATCAAAATCATACGATACAGAACAGGAGTTAATGCGAGTACACTGACCACATATAGAATGATAATAAGGTCAGAGGAAGACTTCCTCCAAAACAATTGATCAATATCCTTTCAATGAGAAAAGAAAACAAGTCCTGGTACTCGCACTAACCCCTGGCAATCAAATACATAATAATAATATGATCCATTAATATAGAAAAAATAATTGAAATCAAAATATTTTGAAAAAATATTTTTTCAGAACAGCCCAAGTTTCTGAAAAGTAACGTTGAGCCCCAATGGATCCCAAGCCTAAGTGTGGACAAAAATTTTAAAAATATTTTAAACAATTTATTCAACACTTACGAACAATAATAATGTATCTAGTTATGATTAAAATAACATAAAGATATTATTATTTAGAAATCCCCCCCTCACACAGAGGGCTGTTGTAAATGTAAACAATGAGTGTAAAAACACTAAAAATAAGACTCCAGGCACCCAGGCCCGAAATCAGTTACCAAAAATACACCATCTGATGCAAAACAGAGACTTCCAGGGAAGAAACTGCAGAACATCAGATGGTAGATGCAGAACACAACGCCTAACCACCCGTAGGTGAAGACGTAAACATGGGGAAAGAACAGAATTCATTCTGTTATTAAGCTAAAACTCCCAAGAAATTTTAGTAATAATAATTACAGAAACTATGCCAAAAGCATGGGAGAATAGCAAGGGGGAACTTAAAGGACAGGGAGAGAGGAAAAACACTTGAAAAAACAGTGTAACTAAATAATCAGAATGACAACAAAATGGCTGCTGCCTTGAAAATAGGTAACTTAACATAATTTCATTAAAAAATTTTAAGTTACAGCCCTGATAATATTCTGTCACACATTCTTTTCCTCTCCTCCTTTTCTATCCTCCTTAGAATCACCATTTCACTAATATTTATGTGTCTGGCATCATTTAAACTGAGATTTAAAAGCACAAAGATCAGTCAGATGTTAACTGATGAAGGGCCAAACTTAGAATGATAAATGGCGCCAATTTCGGAACGTCCTGGACACTGCGCATGCGCAGTGGGGGCGAGGTGTGGAGGGCCTTTCAGGACATGTTTTCTTTAGTTTTAGATGCAAATTTTGGGGATTGGGGGGCAAAATTTGTGTTTGGCCCTATATTTTAAGAGTTAGCACCAGCTATGTCTGGGTCATTGGTACAGTATAAAAATACAGATTTTTAACTTTTTAGGCCTTAACAGGAGTATTTAATTAACAGGGATTTGGATGCCTTTCTGTATTCTAAAGATAAACTGAGCATTTTATACTATTATATCTTGTTTGAAAGAGCTCAAAGGCACCCTGTCAAACAAGATATAATAGATTAAATTTCTTTATTGCTTACCAAGGTTGAATAGGTCTATAAACAAAGAGAATTTGGTAATTGTCAGGATAAATTCTTGACATATTATAAAATTATTTATCCAATTAAGAGGAGCTAACACTATAACCTGTAGGCAATTAATAGCTTAAATTTGTATTTAAGGTATGATAAGTGGTTTGATGCTTGGAAGTTAAATTCATTTAGCAAAAAAAAAAAAAGAAAAAGATTCCTTCCCATTAACCATTACCTGATCCATCTGGAGGACAAAACCTGCATTTTTTTTTTAATAATTAGAAGTTTTCATTTTCTTCTTCCAAAACATAGTTAGTTAGTGGAAGGAGCTCAAAGGTAATAAACTGTGATAAGGAGGCAAAGCTTTGAAAATATGAAAATTTCAGAGGTGGTTTCGGTGCATAGCAAATGGAGGAAATTGTATTATATAGCAATTAGTGTATCGACCTATTCATTTGGGAGATTAACATCACTGAAGAAGTAGGGACAAAATGGGCAGAACCTACAGTTTTTTCAATTTGTATTTTGAAGCCAGTCTGCCACTAATAAAAACTGAGCCAGTCTTCCAAAGTAAACTTGCACACAGCTTATGCAATACAACTTTGAGTTGTCTCCTTTGAGCTCTTCTGGCAACTGACTTGAAATACTGTGACCCATTTTTTGGGACAAGGCATATTGCTAGTATTCTAATTTATTTAATTGGGATTTAATGACATTTTTGACAGATGGGGTGCCTCGGGTCAGACAGTTTTATGGGTAGAGAAAACTGGAGTGCCCACAGAGAACCACAGGGTAGCAGCAAGCAACTGTCGGACTCCCAATGTACTAACTCTGCACAAACAGGGTTAGCATTGATTAAAAGTATGTGCATCATCGACATGCAGTATGTCTGTGTACGCAGGATCACCATGCGGACAATCAGGATTAAATGCCTTGTCCAAGGACACATGCAGTTACCACTGGTCAGGATCGAACTGTGGACCTTTCAGTTTGAAGTCCAATGATGTTCTTAACCACTAAGCTACTGCACCCCCTTTAGTATTCTAATAATAATTATGTCACTGGTGAAATACAATATTTATTACATGTTATTCAACCATATATCACAATATTTATGTGATTAATATTTCTATTTTGTTTGTATATGCTCACTTTCGACTCCTTGTCAGTATCATCACTTTGACTGTGTGAAATAGACTTTTCTTTGGTCTTTTTCTTTTTTTTGCTTTTATCTTTGCTGTTTTCTTCAAACACCAGCTCATAATTACTGCACACTGGTTAAGTCAAATTTTCAAGGGATAAAAATAAAACAAGTTAAGATGCTAGTACATTTTGTTTAAAAGTGGAAATGTGTCTACTGATTAGACATGTCTGCCCTTGTTTAACAGGTAGAGTGCTAAATTATTTTTCAAAGGTGATTTGTAACATGAGTATTTTTTTCAGAGACCATGCCACTAGCATTTGAAGCCTTAGTTTAGCAAGATTTTGTTTATAAATAATTATTTTGTTACAATTTATTGGAGAGTGCCTGCTGGTACTCTCTAATAAATTTTAACAAAACAGTTTTATATACATATTTTTCTTGTAACTGCCCAGCAAACAAAAAGCTACTCTATACAGTGTTAGCCACTAAAGTGGCTTTCATCACTTTTCAAAAGAGTCATGATAGTGGCTTCTAACACTCGACCAGTTAAGCACTGATCTGCTATATTAGCCAAATAGGACGCTGGAAGCCACTTTAGTGGATTTACATTGTATGCATTAGCTTGAGGATTCATCAGCAAAAGACAAATTTTTTTTATATAAAATTGTATGGTTGTTGTTTATTGGAGAGTGCCTATTTGCACTCTCCAATAAATTGTAAAAAAAAAAATAATTATTTATGAACAAAATCTTGCTGGTAGTAGGGTATCTTTAAAAAAAAAAAATTATAAGTTTAAAGTAATTTGTATATTTTTTATATTTACCAATGGCCCAGACTAGCTGGTGCAAACTCAAAGTTATCAAGGGCCAAACACAAATTTTAAACCCCCCCAATCCCCAAAATTTGCTTGCAAAACTGAAAATTAAAAGTCCTATCTGGTCCTCCATACTTTTACTCTCCCCACATGCGCAGCTGTCAAGAAGTGACCGGAATTGATGCCAACATCATTTTTTGTAGACGAGAGTACTACATAATAACTCAGCGGGGAGGTATGAGTGCCCACTCATGGGAGGGCCATACCCATCTGGGCCACTGGTAAGTATAAAAAATATAAAAATTACTTTAAATTTATCATATTTTTATACTCTAAACCAATGGCCCAGACTAGCTGAAGCTTAAAAAGGCGGAGGGCCCAAGCCTGCAATCCAAGTTGAAAAGAAATTAAATTTAAAAAGAATTACATGTATGTATCTCTATACTATAACAGAGAAGACATATCATAAATAAGGAGCCAAATTCAAGTAATTCCGTATTCTCAGCAAGAATGACTATGCTAACTGGATGTAACAAGTTCCCAGTTTTAAGGCTAGTCCGGACTAAGCCCTAAAAATTAGGATGGCGTATTTGAGAGTGAGAAGTTAACCCCCACAAACATACGCCATATAATAAATAAGCTGTATCCAGGATATAATCTACAGACAAAACAGCTTCACTCATAGTTACACACTTATCAAGCCGGAGGAGATTTAAAAAATCCCCCCCCCCCCCCTTTTCTGAAGGAAACTTCTTCAAAAACAAAGAGGGGAGCGCTCTGGAATCAGTAAAAGCGGTACCAAATAACAATATTTATTCGCCGAACAGGCACCCAGATATTAATTATTATTAATAAATTGGTGCTTAATGCCACTTCAGAAGCTAAGGCTATAGCAGCGATCCCGGTAATTAATAGCACCCACTTGTAACGTAGATGGGTTAAAAACCAGTGATATAATATGTACAACATACACATGTCCAATAGAATCACAATAGACAATCTCTGGAGAGTGAACACACTTCTGAGGCAACCCCCAGCTGATCCCATTCAGGTGTACAATAAATTCCAATAAATAACACTCCCAGACATGTGCGAATATACAAGAATGCATAGAAAAGTTATATTTGATTTGTGTACCTGAACTTATAGAAACCTGGATTTAGAAATGGATCGAGCTCTGATTAACAGACTCGTCACAGACCGCCCCTGAAATAATTCATTGTTTCTGAAGTCTATAACATACAATAATGTGCCTGCCTAATAATACACTTATTATGCACGCGAGCATGAAATCCCACATGTAATCATCTGAATACCAGTTACCTGACTTGACAGCCATATGGGTACACAAAGGCTAGCAATTTATTGATGATGAATCATATGCTTGTATACGACATATAAACGAACAACCACAGGAAACAAACAAACTAAAAAGTGGATGTGCCCATGAGGTTGGCATAGAACACGACCCAGCTGCCAATCGAGAAGTCATGAAATGCATGTATATACAGTAGAACCTGTCTTGAAAGACCACCCTTTTTGACAGACAAAAGTAGTTTCTCAAAACAGGTCTCTCATGACAGGTCCATTACAGAGAAAAACAACCAAATGATTCCAAGTCACAGCGGTCTCTCAAGATAGGTGGTCTCTCATGACAGTGGTCTCTCAAGACAGATTTTACTGTACTAAAATGCATACGAGTCTTACGGGAAGAAAACTACGTCTTGCCTGGTAATCGCCTCTTAAGACATTGGCGATGGGAGGGGGGGGGGGGGATTCAAAATCACATCGAACCCCCCTCACCCACATTCCTTGAATCGTTCTTGTGTTAGTCATCAAATAGTATATGAACCGCAAGGCTCCCTCATGGCTGACTGACTCCATAATGCCACTAAGGGCGAAGAAAGACGTGATGAACAAATACACCGCTTTCACATTATAACTCACACCAAACCATACCGGTTTGAAGAGAATAACCTCCTCTAACAAACGGTACCATGTCCAATAGGACAACAAACTCAGCCTAGCTGAAGAAGCTAAAGGTCTTCCTGTACGTGAAGACCATTAAAAGCTGATAACTGAGGCCCTAGAAGCTCACTAAGGAGACTTACAACTCTAGCCATAGCTTATAAGTCTTCATCTTTGTGAAGACAGATATAACGGTGTAAGTTGCGACCCTGAAGGCTCACTTAACGGAGACTTACAATTATCGTTGCGCATGGTAGGGAATGAAGAGCTGCTATATAAACAGCCCTGAATTCCCAAAGAGACTGCAGTCCCAAGAGATAATAAATTCAGTTATGCCACTGCATAATACTAAAAAAAATCACGCTCATGATTTTAGCTAGGCTACTACGGTGTAACAATAAGACTCAAGTCTATAACACCTAGGAAAAACAAACCGAAAAGCACAGTATCTTTTTCGGTTTTATTCCCTAAAGACAGCAGACAGAGCCTAACCCAAGTGACCGCTGTAACCATACATAAGGCTACTATGACGTCCAGAATGACATAAATTGTCTTGATGCCAAGGAATATCTCAGCCATCCGGATTCAGGACGAGAACCAGGTGGTAATAAAAAACTGGAGAATAATTTCGACGACGTCTAATGCTTTTCTTCAATAGGAAAGCTTGCACCTCCAGAAGGAAAGCCTCTCTTGGAAGATTTGTCCAACAAGCTAACTTGTAAGTGGAGCTTGCTCGGGCTGATAGCCGCAGGCCTGCTGAGACTACAAACTCATCCACTGATCTTCCATTATTTATCCACTTTTGCGAGGTTGATAACCTGTCGCCAAGTGGAAAGCACCCGAAATCTATTCTCGACGACCTCAATTGTTCCCCTCAATAAGAGAGCCTTACCTCCACTAGGAGCGACTCTCTTTGAAAGGAACTTCCTAGAATAACATCCAGATTATCGTAAAGTTGACTCCCTTCCGTCAACTGGCAAGCAATAGAGGCCATGTCCATCACCTGTATGACTTACGATGCTTACAGGAGGAGAAACTAAGTCCTCCCCATGAAGAAGCTCGTCTCGTCGAACTCAATTGTTCCCTTCAAAAAGAGAGCCTTTACCTCCACTAGGAGCGACTCTCTTTGAATAAACTTCCGTGATTAACATCCAGTTTCTCGTGAAGACGATAACCTTCCGTTAATCATCGACCTAGGGGCGTCAGATCCATAGCCTTGATCAGACCTATACCCCTTTTCCGATTAGCTATAATGACGACTTCCAAAATAAATATAAGAGGGTTATTGTACCCTCGCGAGACATTCAATTGATGCTTTCTTAGAAGCAGAACGGCCTCGCTTACCCCGGTCTGCTGAAGTGTGTTGATGAGATACCGACTTCAATAGCTGAGCACTAGAAGTTTCTTGTAGCCTGCTCCTATATCAACGCAAGCTTGTCATCAAATAGGATATTTCTGGTAACCGGAGCGACTCAGAGAGCTTTTCACCTTGCCATCTATAAGTGATGACGACACAAGGGCAGCATCGCGTCTTACCAACTCCAAATTCCCTGTCTGTGCGGAGTTGTACGTGGCATACATGACTGCCCTGGAAAGAACTCTTAGCGAGGAACCACATCCTCATATTTCTTTCCACTGAGACGTTGCGCCATAGCTCTGGTAAGGCTATCTGCTTAGGACACTGCACCCAGATTTGCTCTTTTCAATGAAATAACACATTCCATTATTTCTGAGCATATATTAAATGATATATGTAGGGGCATATCTACATCCACGGCCTGCTCATCTAAACGTAGACTTATATTCAGATGGAACAATATTCTAAGAGCTTAAGACTGAACTTTCATAATCTTAAAGTGCCCTTCTGTGAGGGATGGAGACACACACTCCGTAGCCCTCTCACCATCCAAATGTTCCATCAGCAAATATGGTCAACTCCATCCGATTGAACGGATGACTGGACCAATGCAGTACCATCCGACAGCTCACCCTCGGAGTTAAACGGTAGTACCAGCCTCTACTGGAAAGCTGCGATACGCAGAGCATTCTGCAGCAGCAGGTCCATGACCGAGGCTAGCAGAGCAATGATAATCCACTTGTTACCATAAGCTGCTCACAGGACTGAGATCTGGCCCCAGATCCTCGGCACATGTCCCATATAAAAAAGCCTCAGACGACTAGCTATCGACCCAAACCTGCGAAGTCAGATAGCTTGTCTGCGGTCAACGTACTTCATTAATGAAGCAAGGGAAGATGCCATAGCTGCCACCAAATTCGGCTGTAGTGTGGAAGGAGCGTCCCAAACCGCAAGCGTGAATGGGCGTGGCAACTCACTACAGTTTCTCGAACCGAAAACAGTCGACACCCGCTGCTGACGGAAAGGAGAAGAATCTCTAGCTCACGATCTGCTCCAGATATTGCCGAGCATTCATTAGAAACTTGTAGGCATCTATCCCTTATCATGCATATCCATGGAAGAAGAGGAAGCCGTAACCACAGCCGACTCCGGCTGAAGTGTGGAAGAAGCATCCCGACTCGTCACATAGGATGGATGCTCCTCCTCATTGAAGTTTCTTACAAGTATCCCGCTTAGAAACTTCTAGGCTTAATCCTCTTTCGTGCGCTTCCATGTAAGTAGAAGAAGCCATAACTGCTTCCGACCCAGGCTGCAGTGTGAAAGGAACTTTTTGATGTGTGTTCCAACTCAATATGGTTTCTTACAACGGACACAGTCGACACCGACTGTTAATGGGATGGAGAGGGTTCTCCAAACGGAGATCTGACCCCAGATCTAGCCGAGTGTCCCGTAGAGAAACTTATGGCTTCTTCTACATGCACAATTGACTGGACTGACCCAGCACCATCCGACAACTCACCACTGGAGACTGCAGAAGGCTGCTCTTGCATTTGCTGGGATGCCGTTAATAGCAAACTGCGACAGCAAGTCCATTCCTGAGACTAGAGGAGCAGCGGTCTTCTGTTTTTTCGCTGTTTGCTGCTCCTGGGACGAAGATCCGGAAATAGATCTCTTCTCCAAATGTCCCCTTGATCTATGCCTCGGATCGCTAGCTACTGGATGGTCCGACTTTATGGCAATGAATGGCTCCATCTTCGTGCAGCTGACTGGATATCTGAAGTCGGGTAGCTAGCCTGCGGTTGTGTGTGCTTTAATAATGTAGCGGAGGAAGCAGTGACTGAAGCCGACACTGGCTGCAGACTAGACGGAGCGTCCTGAGCGGCAGGTGGACGTATGCTTCAGCTCCTGCAATTTTCTCATAACAACATTTGGCCCCAAATGTTGTTAGGTTAGAAAGGGACCTCTCCCGCTCGCGGTCTCATCAGACCTCACCGAGCCTCCCAACAAGAAAACTTGATTTCGGCTTGTGAAACATAGTGGAAGAAGCCATGACTGAAGCCGACCCCAGCTGCAGACTAGACGGAGCGTCCCGAGTGGTGGGTGGACGTATGCTCCAACTCATGCAAGTTTCTCATAACAACATTTGGCCCCAAATGTTGTTAGGTTAGAGAGGGGCCTCTCCCGCTCACGGTCTATTAGACCTCGCCGAGCCTCCCAACAAGAAACCTGACTTCCTCCCTATATCCTCCCTATTTCCGTCGTCGCTGGGTGAGCATTTATTTTTAAGTGCTCGATCTACACACATCTACACTTCCTTCAACCGCAACGGACTTACCCGGTGTCATGGCTTCCATGGATGGAGTAACCGCTTCACCGGTCGAGCTAGCTGCTTGCAAGAGATCAAGAACACTTACTAGAGGCCTTATCCCCTGCTTATCATGAGCACTGCAGCTAGCTCTATTTGCTCAGCGGAGCGCGACGACGGTAGCACACTTTGGATGGGTGTCACAATATCATCACCATGTTCATGTTCCTCTGAAATAGAAACTGAAAAAATGAATTAAAATGCAGTGCAAGGTCCAGTCTATGAACCTCACTGCCAACAACGTACCGCGACACCCGTCTCCAATGTTAATCATCCCAGTGTACACATGTTCAACCCAGAGTACACATGTAGGACAAGAATCCGCAGGAGTGCATCGACTTAAGTCAATATCACTCCTACAAACTCCACAGCAAAATATACAATTAAGATACATGAATAATAGCAATCAAAATTAAATTCAAAATATTTTAGAAAAAATTTTGAAAAAATGCTCAAGTTTCCAAAGGGAACATTATGAGCCCAAGGGCATCCCGATAGAGCCTAAGTGGAAGCCTAGCTACACTACCGAAATAATAATCAATGTATCCTACAGTAATTCTACAGTAATATAAAATAAAATACTACATATAAATGAGGATGTTGTCAATGTAAACAACGTCAATAAAAAAAAACGGAAACAAGACATCAGGCAAACAAAAAGGCCCAAAGTCAGTAATTTAAATGCTACCAGATGCAAAGCTACATCTTCATACGAAGAAAAAACGATACATCGGACAGAAGATGCAAGACTAAACGACCTAACACCCCTAGGGTGAGGACGTAACAATGGGGAAAAACAAAATAAATATTCTGTAATACATGTTAAACTCCCAAGAAATTTAATAAAAAATTTCAATAAAAAAATAGCCAAAGCTTAAGAGTTTAACAGGAAGGGTTCATGGAAGGATAGAGAAGGAATACTTAACAAACAGTGGATTAATCATTATCAAAAATGTTGATGTCAGGTGTATGTCCCGAAATTGGGAAACATGAAATAATTTTATAATTATTATAAAGTTACAGCCCTGAATGTATAAAACCACCATTGTACACTTCCATCGTCCAATAACAGCCTTGGATCCACCAATTCTTGCATTGATTTGTGTCTAGCATCCTCAAAAAGGAGATTTAAAGCACAGGTGGCAGAACATTGTTACTGACTTTAGGGCCAAACAAAGAATGATGTTGGGGCCAATTCCGGTCACTTCCTGATGCCTGTGCATGCGTGTAGAGTAAAAGTATGGAGGACCAGATAGGACTTTGAATTTTTGGTTTTGCAAGCAAATTTTGGGGATGGAAGGGGGGGGGGGGGGTTCAAAATTTGTGTTTGGCCCTTGATAACTTTGAGTTTGCACCAGCTAGTCTGGTTTATAGTATAAAAATATACCCATGTTTCAAATCACCTTTGAAAAATAATTTAGCACTCAACCAGATAAAGCTTTAATAATTATACATTTGAGAAGTGTTTTTTTCCATTCCATACAAAGAAACAACATATACAGTCTCCTGCCTAATGCCTTTTCAAAGCAAGTAATGTTTTATAAATAGTAGCATAAACAAATCATAACTTTGCAATGTGCGTGTATACAGCTGTAACAGGACACAGATTATGTATCAGAGGCCCCTGATACACAATGTATTCTGGTAATTACAGACTCAATAATACATACTTATTGTATGATAAAATATATTTGTGTTCAGATATGTAAGAGGCTCAACAAAATGAAAATTTTTCAAGATTTCTTTCATAAATATGAAAAATTTTAAAGTAATTCATATATTTTTTACACTTACCAATGGCCCAGACTAGCTGGTGCTAACTCAAAAATATCTAGGGCCAAACACAAATTTTGCCCCCCAATCCCCAAAATTTGCATGCAAAACCGAAAATTTGAAGTCCTATCTGGCCCTCCATACATTTATCCTCTGCGCATGCACAGACGCCAGGAAGTCACCGAAACTGGCACCAACATCATTCTTAGTGAAAAAAAAGATTATAATATAATAATTCAGCGGGGAGGTATGAGTGCCCAGTAGTGCCCACTCATGGGAGGGCCATTCCCCGTCTGGGCCATAGGTAAGTACAAAAAATATATGAATTACTTTAAATTTTTTCATATTTTTATACTGTATACCAATGGCCCAGACTAGCTGAATTGTAAAAAAGGTGGAGGGCCTAGAACTTCCAAAATAGTAGATCAACATAGATCAAATCCTTCAATCCATGATGAAAAAAATTAGAATAATTAGAATTTACATGTATATCTCTTTATACCATAATAAAAGAGACATATCCTAATACTGATCCTAATTATGTAAATCCTAAATCCGAGCTTGAAATCATGTTAATTTGGATGTAACAAATAAACAATTTTTAAGACTAGTCTGGACTAAGCCCTAAAAATTAGAATGGCATATTGAGAATGAGAGAAAATTGCCCATAAACCTACGCCAAACAATAATACTGCTGCTGATCACCGAATATAGTACAAAACAGCTTCCTTCATAGTTACATACCCAATAAGCCAGAGAAGTGAACAAAATGCCCCCCCCCCCCTCTTTTTTGAACATATCTTCAAAAGAAAGAGGGGAGAGCTCTGGAATCAATAAGCAGTACCCGGAAACGATATAAATAAATATCGATCAGGCACTCAAAAATTAATTCATGAATAATAAATGGTGCTTAATGCCACTTCACAAACCAAGGCTACAGTGATGATTTTGGTAAATAACATTATCTGCTACAAAATATGCACTGCAGACGGCGTATACAGGTACACTGAAATCAGTGAAATAACAAAATAACATACACATACAAAAGCGAGATACGATGAACAATCTCTGCAGAGAAAACAAGCCACAAGATAATTCACAGGAGGCCTTTGTACAATTAAATCCGGTAAGAACACTCTCCAACGTGTACTATTTGGTATCTACAACTATAAACACGCGAGAATATGTGATTTGAGAACTGACAAAATAGAGACTAGGATCTAGAAATGGAGGTAGGTATGATTAACCAGCTCCAACACAGACCGCCCCCGAAATATATAAAAATTTCAAGGTCCACCAAAGCGATAGCGTAATTACATACTGCGCGAGTGCATAAAAATCCAGCCTGTAATCATCTAAAAACCACTAAATGGTTATGCAGTCACCTTTGAACTCAAAAAGAAGCCATTATGATGATTAAATAAGTGGTTGTATATTAGAAATCAGAAAATAAACACTGGAAACTAATGCAACAGAACTGCATATATGCCTATGAGGGCGTCATCCAATATGACCCAAACGCAAACTATGTATTTATTAAAATGTTAAACAATTTATAGTAATTTCTATATTTTTTATACTTACCAATGACCCAGACATAGCTGGTGCTAACTCTTAAAATATAGGGCCAAACACAAATTTTGCCCACCAATCCCCAAAATTTGCATCTAAAACCAAAGAAAACATGTCCTGAAAGGCCCTCCACACTTCGCCTCTACTGCGCATGCACAGTGTCAAGGACGTTCCGAAATTGGCGCCATTAATCATTCTAATAACCAGTGCCTGGTAAGCGCTATGTACTCAGCGGGGTGGCAAGAGTTCCCAACTCCTGGGAGGGCCATCCCCATCTGGGTCATTGGTAAGTATAAAAAATATAGAAATTACTATAAATTTTTTAACATTTTTATACTGTACCAATGACCCAGACATAGCTGAATAGTAAAAAGGCTGGAGGGCCAAGGACATACAGCAAAATGGAATACGCTCAATAATATAAAATAGAGTCATCCCCTGTAGGGAAAAAGAAGTAATAGGCCTTACATGCATCTTTCTCATTTAAGATAAATTAGAAAGATACAACACCTTCCAAAATTGAGCTTATACATCCATGTACTCTATTAATATCCAATATAATCCTTATACTAATAATTTTTAAAGTAAGCCAATAAATAAAGTAAGTCTAGAGAATAGAGACTCTTATAGTCCTAAAAGTGTCTGAGGATTGCATAATCATGTCCATTGACATATGCAATAATCAAAAGCTATACTTTAAAAACTAAGACTTGAATGAATTTTAAAAACATAAACTTCTCACTAAATAACCATCCCAATAACAGCTCAGAATTACTAACTCCGGAGGAGGTATCCCCTTGTTTTCATAGTAAAACAGGTGACCCAAGGGAACACCCTCCCCCCCCCCCCTTTTTCTTGCCCTGGGTCAAATAGCCCAGAGCGAAGAGGGCAGCAGAACGGAGGCACTGCCGAAACAGGCAGCCTACCTAGCTATAGTAGCAACTGTTAAGTGAATGACATTCTGAGCAGTAGATAATAGACCTAACAATAGAGGCCTCCAGAAATGAACTCGATATTTCTGAGATAAAAATTCATGAATGTGGATGGCTGAGCGCAATGAGCAGCCTTCAAAAATCTATAATAGCGACACTATTAATGTAAGCCCAAGATGTAGAAGAACTCTTACTTCATGAGCCGAAATCTTAAGCACAACTGCTAAGTCAATGATATACCATAAGCAGTACCGATAGTTAATAGAATCCATTAACAATAGAATGGAGCGAAACGTCCTTCTACTAGGCATCAAAGACAGAAGAAGCTTACGCCCATAGTAATAAACAGATATCTGTTTATAAATACATAAACTCTACCTGGAAAGAGTAAAGGCCTATGCCCGTACGAAGACGGAAGGACCTTAATAACAATAGGTTCCGGATATTAGGAGCCTAACTCTTATGCAAAAATCCAACCTAAATAGTAACGGAAGTAGTGATTCCGAAACTACGAAAGTGAAAATCATCCATCGATAGTGCCTGAAACTCACTGACTCTACAGTAAAAGAGAAACCAACAGAATTACTGTCTAAAAGGTCAGAATTTGAAAACTACTGTTTCCAGGCTCAAATGATTACTTAGCTAAATAAGAACCGAAGTTAAAATCCATATAGGAATTTAATCTAAAGATTCTAAGTCTATATATCAAAAAGTTACTAACTGACTTAGATAAAGAGACATAAGACTCAATTGTAAACTATCGTAGAGTGCATAGGTATGAGGAAACATAAACCTATAACCTTACTAATAAAAGGCTGCAGTAGATCTTGTGAAACAAGTATACTAAAAAATTGCAATGAGTAGTATGGAGGGATCAACAATATGAACATAATGATCCCTACACCAACGACGGAAGAGCCTCCACTTTAGCCACATAGAATAGCGAAGAAGAGGATCTCCTATAGTAAGAAATCGCGTCCAAAGCTCGTCCAGTACAATGCTTACAATGCAATACGGACCACACAATGGAATACATGAAGGTTGCGACCTTGCAGGTTGTGATAAAGATGACACGATTCACCCAGTGAAAAAAGATCCTCACAATGAGGAAGATTTCACGTTAAGACCCACAGTAGACAAGAGAGTAAATTACCCATGATCTCTGAAGATAGTGATGCTATCAACAGAAATGTATTGTGGTTGTTTATCTTAGCAATACCTGCTGAAACAACAGCGCCGGAGGATACGCGTATCCTATCATTCCGTCCTTTTGATCAATAGAGCGTTAACAACATTAGCTCAGAGATCTGGACAAGCCAACACATACGTCTGCAATTGATTAGCAAGCTGTGTCGTAAATAAATCATCATTGGGCGCTCCCATAGATAGCAAATCTGATTGAATACTTGTTTGTTGAAAGTTCATTCTGACAGCAACAAGCGACCCGTAAGTGAACGGGAGTCCGGTAAAACAATCAGACGACCCGGAATATGACGGACCAAAACAGAACTTGGTGTACTATAACCAACAGACGGATTCTTCCCATTAAATTGAATAACGGAAACGAAAGAGTGCCTCCCTGGTTCCGGAGATACGCCACTACTGTCGAATTAACGGACAGGATTTGGGCATGCGTTTCTGAATAATGTTCATGCAATGACATAAAGCAAGCCTAAAAAACATTATTCCGCGGAAGAAAATTGGTTGCTAAGAGACTGCGGAACCCAAAGACCCTAGCACTTCGAATCCGTTGGGATCAGTATTATATCCCAATCTGTTTGACTGGCAACCGTCATAACAGCCACACTCGGGTCCGGCAACTGCGGTGGCACTCTCTGAGTCAACCACCGAATGTTTGCCCCAGTCTGAATCTCTTGTAACACTAGATAGACAAGAGAACGTGTAAATCGAGCAATTCATGGATTGCCGAAAAGTTGCCGTCGAAGAGAAGCTCCTCCGAGAACGAAGCGACTCTGAGAGAGTTCTTAACCTTACTATCCACGCGTATGGATGTAGCTAGGGCTGCGTCACGTCTAACCAACTCCAATCAGCCACTGAAGGGCGGAGTTATACGTGAACAAACTACTGCCCTCAAAAGAAATTACATTGAGAATAATATCCCGTAAATCTTTTCTTGAAAACGTAATGATAACGCCTCGGTAAGGCGGATTACGTATGATAAAGCGTCTAAGTTAAGTCTACTATACATCATGTCGTTTCCAACATTGAAGTTGGAAAAGACATAAACGGCGAAAAAGAATATTTCCAGTCTTTAACCACACCGTCTAGACGCATATGAACTCTCGGTATGCCCTGCTCTGCCAAAATAAACTATTCGTATAAATGATAAAACGGCAGAAATGAGCAACGCGGACAAGAAACTAAACTATCATGCTTGGTAGCAGGCTTGTATGCATATATAGCGTCGAAAAATAAAACACATGTTGTAATGACATTATTGGACTGCGTTGGTAAGTCAGGGACAATGTCCCTGAACCGATTGAAAAATCCGAGTCCAATGACGCTATAAGTCTCTTATCCAAGATCGCAGCAATGAAGTCCGAAATAACAATCACTGGAAGATAATGCCAGAAGATATGAAAGGCAGCTTCCGATACTACTAAAGTGAAAACTCGAAATCTTTCGAATCCCTTTCGCCATCCTGTCGGACCCTATAAAGCGTTCGGTCGTCCGTACCTGATGCGACCGCGGACCGCACCGACCCAGCGCCGTCGGATAATTCCTGATTCGACCAAGAAACTGTCAATTGCTGGGATGCTGCGAAACAACTGTGCTAACTCGGATAGCACGTCCGTCACTGAGGCCTGAGGAGAAGCGGTCCTACAATGCATTGCCGCTGGAAGCTCCGTGATCGTTACCCCGTGCGTACTACCAATATGCGAGCGAACGGAGTGTATAGGCCTCGTGTCCCTTGGCTACCGGATGGCGCGACCTATTCGCCGTGGAATCACTGAATGACGAAACTGATCGGATACTCGAGGTCACGTAGCCAATGTGCCGTCGTGTGCCCTGCTGTGAGGATGAGGAAGCATTAAGGACAGTCTCTCGGACTGTCAATATAACGGAGCGTCCCGACCGACAGACATATGCTCCGAATGTAAAATATCTGAACCACAACATGCGGTCCCCTATGTTATTGGACGAGAGAGGGACCTCTCTCGCTCACAGCCCGGACGGACCTGGACAAGCCAGGAACCGGACTAACAGGCTTCCTGCGATCTGTCCTCAATCTGCCGTCACTGGGTGAGTACTAAAGTAATTAAAGTGCTCGCATCACCCAAATCTCCTTCCTAGACTGCAACGGACGAACCCGGCAGCCGAACCATTCGATGAATGTACGCTACACCGGGTGAGCTAGCGAATGTCACTCCGTAGGCGATAGACATATTCCATGAGCACTTATTGCCGCTAGCTCTTCATTAACTATGACGACAGAGGCACACTTTTGAAAGACATCTCCGTAACTTTGCGAACAAGAAACCAGAAATGCTTGGTTATAGCAAGCATATAATAATAATATATAGCATCGTTCAATAATTCGAAAGTTTGCGTGACATTATTGGACTATGTTGGAACTGAGGGACGATGTCCCTGAACCGAACCAAAAATTTCTAAGTCCACCGACACTATCAGTTTCTTATCCGGCATCGCAGCATTCTGGTCCGACAAAAGAAGCTGTAGAAGACCAAGTCAGATGACATACACAACAGCATATGTTGTTCCGAAAGGGAAAGCTCGAAATCCTCCAAATCCCTTTCGGTATCCCGTCGGACCGGATGAAATTTTCGGACGTCCGTACCCGCTTCCGCGGAGCGTCCCGACCCAGCATCGTCGGATAAAAAATATGCGACAGATTCAGTTGATGCTGGGATGCTGCGATAAACTGTGCTATCTAGGAAAGCACGGCCGTTCCCGAGGCCTGTGCAGTAGCGGTCTTACGATGCATTGCCGCCGGAAGCTCCGTGTACGTTGACTCCCGCACACTTCCTATGCGAACGTCCGGAGTCTGCAGGCCTCGTGTCCCTGGCTACCGGATGGTGTGACCTGGTCGCCGATGAATCTCTGACTGGCGAAGCTGACTGGATATCCGTGGCCTCGTAGCCAAGAGCGGTTGTGTGCGCAACTATGAGAATGAGGAAGCCTTATTGACAGTCTACTCCGGACTGACTATATGTCGGAGCGTCCCGAGCGACGGACGTATGCTCCGAATGCGAAACATTTTGTACCACAACATCTGGGGCCAGATGTTGTTGAACGAGAGAGGGGCCTCTCTCGCTTGCCGTCCGGATGGACCGGAACGAGCTATGAACCGGACTAAAAGGCTTCCTCAGTTCTCCCTCCGATCCGCCGTCACTGGGTGTGCATTAGGTTGATTTATAGTGCTCGCATCACCCCAAAATTCCTTCTAGACCGCAACGGACGAACCCGGCTGCCGAACCATTCGGTGAATGGACGCTACACCGGCCAGCTAGCGGACGTCAAAGGCCGTCAAACCTACTAGGGTCCTCTTAGGCAATTGGCGTATTTACAAGAGCACTTTTCCGCTAGCCCTTCATTAATTGTGACGACGGAGGCACACTGTTGGAAGACATCACAGATACATCACCCTAATCTTGATCGTCTGAAATAGAAATTGATAAAGTAGAGTGACCCTGCGGGGAAAGGACCGGAGTGTCCAATTCCCCAATAACATACCGTGACATACGCTTCCCATATTGTCATCGAAATCATACGATACAGAACAGGAGTTAATGCGAGTACACTGACCACATATAGAATGATTATAAAGTCAGAGGAAGACTTCCTCTTATTACAATTGATCAATATCCTTTCAATGTGAAAAGAAAACAAGTCCTGGTACTCGCACTAACCCCTGGCAATCAAAATACATAATAATAATATGATCCATTAATATAGAAAAAATAATTGAAATCAAAATATTTTGAAAAAATATTTTTTCAGAACAGCCCAAGTTTCTGAAAAGTAACGTTGAGCCCCAATGGATCCCAAGCCTAAGTGTGGACAAAAATTTTAAAAATATTTTAAACAATTTATTCAACACTTACGAACAATAATAATGTTTCTAGTTATGATTAAAATAACATCAAGATATTATTTTCCAGAAATCCCCCCCTCACACAGAGGGCTGTTGAAAATGTAAACAATGAGTGTAAAAACACTAAAATAAGACTCCAGGCACCCAGGCCCGAAATCAGTTACGAAAAATACACTATCTGATGCAAAACAGAGACTTCCAGGGAAGAAACTGCAGAACATCAGATGGTAGATGCAGAACACAACGCCTAACCACCCGTAGGTGAAGACGTAAACATGGGGAAAAGAAACAGAATTCATTCTGTTATTCAGCTAAAACACCCAAGAAAATTTAGTAATAATAATTACAAAAACTATGCCAAAAGCATGGGAGAATAGCAAGGGGGGACTTAAAGGACAGGGAGAGAGGAAAACACTTAAAAAACAGTGTAACTAATTAATCAGAATGACAACAAAATGGCTGCTGCCTCGAAAATAGGTAACTTAACATAATTCCATTAAAAAATTTTAAGTTACAGCCCTGATAATATTCTGTCACACATTTTTTCCTCTCCTCCTTCTCTATCCTCCTTAGAATCACCATTTCACTAATATTTATGTGTCTGGCATCATTTAAACTGAGATTTACAAGCACAAAGATCAGTCAGATGTTAACTGATGAAGGGCCAAACTTAGAATGATTAATGGCGCCAATTTCGGAACGTGCAGTAGAGGCGAAGTGTGGAGGGCCTTTCAGGACATGTTTTCTTTGGTTTTAGATGCAAATTTTGGGGATTGGGGGGCAAAATTTGTGTTTGGCCCTATATTTTAAGAGTTAGCACCAGCTATGTCTGGGTCACTGGTACAGTATAAAAATATATATAAGCAACAGTGTGTGAGTGGGGGAGGGGGGGGGGGGGGATTCGAATATATGTCGAAACCTCCTCACCCAGATTATTAATCATTGTTGATCCAGACAGCAATAATATAGTGACCACAAAGCTCCCTCATGTCTGACATACTCCGTAATGCCACTAAATGACATGAAGAACAAAACTTCCCTTGAAGAAGAAAACCCTCTTGTGGGGGAAGCTTCTGGCGAATGTTCAATAACAGACACCATAACCTCAATGTAATCAACAGAAACAAATGAATTGAAGGATACACATATCCTATCATTCATTCCCATGAAAATGGCTGAGCGTCAAATGTATGCACTCAAATGCCTAATACTGACGACACAAATAATGGAAACTATTATTCCCTAATTTGCCGCTGTTAATGCAACTGATAAAAGATAAAAGCAAGCCAAACAACTGGCTAATTCGCTCTGTGAAACAACAGACGAACCAGCCTGTTGAAAATGAATTGTAGGATATGTGTATCCTATCATTCATCCCATGAGACATTATCTAGTTCATAATTCAGTGATCTAAAGAACTATACTCACTGCATCACCGAACGCTCACTTTTCGACTGAAAGATTATCATAAATAACCTAATTAACCAGTTCCAGTCAAAATCGGTCGGACCGAACTCTATAAGAGCCTCAAGCCACCGGCTCAGGGGTGTCTGATCAGTAACTCAAACAGAGGTAAGCCCCCTATCCAAGTGGCTGTATAGACAATACCTAAAGAAATATATATATATAAAGAGTCGAGTATTGATGCTTTCTTGTAGCTTAATCCTACAATAATGAAAGCTTACCATCAAAGACTTAGGGATACATATACCTTCGCTATGAGTCCTTATAGATGATCTGAGTCTAGGACAACCTCTCCTACTCTTTTTGCTGGTGTTGGTCGATTAGGCCCCAACTTAAAGATTTGAGTATTGATGCTTTCTTGTAGCTTAATCCTACGTTAATGAAAGCTTACCATCAAAGACTAGTGTCTGGAAAACTAAAGCGACCTATAACAAGTTTTCCACCTAGTCAAATGTTAAAGATGAAGACGCAAGGCTTCGACACATCAGAATAGCTCCCACTTAACATTTGTTAAGACAGAGATATATATTACAATAGGTCTGGAAAGAATTTTTAAAAGGTACAAACAACCACAAAATTCCTTTCCATATAGACGTTGTGTCACAGTACTTAAAACTGAAGTACATAAGACCATGAGTCTAAATTCGCTCTGAATAAGAAATTATCTTCTCAATTGTGTCCGAGCAAACAGCTAAATGATGAAGGTAAGGCTACAAATAAGATCTTGGCCTGCTCATTCAACGCAGAGAAACTCTCAACACATCTTCCTCTGTCGTTTAATCGAAGACCTGTGACACCTGTGTAGACTTAACCGGAAAGAGATCTTACTGTCCTGCTCTTTGTCCGGATGAAGTCAGCATCTAACAACGCTAGAAGTTTCTCATAATTACTCACAGCATTGTGATTCACTGGAACAGGTTCAAAGAAACGATAAAGTATAGTATCCATGAGTTGTTCCGAAAGGCAAAGTTATCCTCCTCCGTATCTCTTTCATCATTCATCTAAATCAGTTAGAATCATGGTCACCGGCATCTGAACAGGCAGATGACTGGACCGATCAAGCACGATTCAACAACTCAAGTTTTGAGACTGACGTTTAGTGCTTCTGCCTTAGCAGGAATACTGAGATTAGCTGCGCAATTTGCGACAGCAAGTCCATTACGGAAGCTTGAGGAGCAGCGGTCATGAATTGCTTGTCCACCGTCTGCTCCTGGGACAGTGTGTCTGAGATGGCTCTTACTGCGGATGTCCCGATGAATGAAGCCTCATCTCCTTGGCTACTAGATGGTGCGACTTTCTTTACAAAAGATGGACCTTTTGATGATGCTGATTAAATATCCTAAGTCACTTAGCCAAGGTGCAGTCAGGAATGCTTGGCAGACGCTGAAGAAGCAAAACTGTAGCCGTCCCCGGCTAAGAATTGAACTAAGCGTATCAGACAATAGCTATGTACGTAAGCTCTGACTGATGCAAGTTCCTACCAACAACACCCGGCCCCAGATGTTAAAAGAGAGAGAGGGGTCTCCCTTTTGCTCGCAGTCCGGGGAGACCTAACCGAGCGTACCTCAGACCTTGCCGGCTTCTTCCTTCCATCGATGCAGGGTGAGCATGATTGGAATTTATAGTGCTCACTACACCCTTGTTTGTCTCTCGATCGCTACGGACATACCCGGCATCAAACTACCCATATTCTGAGTAACGATCCGCCGGTTGAGCTAGCTAGAGACAAGGTTGTAAACCAAATATTCTAAGGTCTAGAACTTGTATTATATCATTGAGCACTTATGCCGCTAGCTCTGAATACAATGCATATGCGACACAACCAGTGTCAGAGTCCTCATATTCAATCTTAACCGCTTCATCGGCGTCAGAGAACTGAAACCACCCATCGCGGTTTATAGCCCTTTGCAATATAAAGAGCACTTTATCCGTTATGTAGAGGAAGCCGTAACACTAGCCGACCCGGCTGCCTATTAGACAGGACATCCCGGACAGGAGGCATGGACGTATACTCCGACTGACGCAAGTTCCTACCAACAACATCTGTCCCCAGATGATGCTGTAAGAGAGAGAGGCCTCTCTCTTGTTCTCGGTCCTGGCTGACCTGGACGAGCATACCCCTCGCCTCGATAGGACCGATAGTGTCCACTCGCCTAACACAAACCATGGCACCCATCATCAACATGGTCAAAATCTGACACATGGAGTAAGAATTAGTGGTAGTACATGAACTATACGCAAGACAACGACCATTTAAATAGAGGAAAGGATTCCTCCATTTGACCTACTATTAGATAAAAATTATATCTAAAATCTAACATAGGTCAATTGTACCACCACCAAATCTACATAAATATAAGATAACATTGAAATACAATCGATGAAATAAATACATCCAAAAGAAAAAATTCCTTCAAAAAAAATAAAAAAAATTTTGAAAATATTTTTCTTATAAAAGAGCCCAAGTTTCCAAAGGGAATGATGAGCCCCAAAAAGCCTAAGTGTGGACCAAATTATAATAATATGTCATAATATTAACTACCACACTATCAGGATATTTAATGTTACTTACAGATGTCATTCCTTAAAAATAATAGGAAACTACCTAGAGCAATGTCAATGTAAACAACTTAAAAAAAAACGGAAACAAGACCCCAGGCAATACGGCCCGAAGTCAGTAACAGAAACAAGACTATCCGATGTAAAGCAAGATGTTCATCAGAAGAAAAAACGATATATGATGCATGACCAAAATGCCTAAACACCCTAAGGGTGAGGACATAACCCTGGGGATGTACAGAATATCTTCTGTATAATACGTTAAACTCCCAAGAAATTTTATAAAAAAAAAATTTCAATAAAACAAGCCCAAAAGTTTGGAAGCTTAACTGGGGGATCAAGGGAAGGAAGGGAAGGAATACTAAACAAACAGTGGACAGATCATTATCAATGAATGATGACGTCAGGCCCATATTCCGAAATTGGGGTACATGAACTAATTTTTATAAATATTATAAAATTACAGCCCTGAACGTTTCAAACCACCGTTTCTTCCTTCCTTCATCCAGTTGTGTCCTTGGATCCACCAATTTAACCATTGATTTGTGTCTGGCATCATCATTAATTGAGATTTAAAAAGCACAAATGTCAGTTTGTTGTTATCTGATAAGGACCAAACAAAGAATGATGTTTGCGCCAGTTTCGGTGACTTCCTGGCATCTGCGCATGTGCAGAGGGTAAATGTATGGAGTGCCAGGTAGGACTTCTAATTTTTGGTTTTGCATGCAAATTTTGAGGATTGGGGGGCAAAATTTGTGTTTGGCCCTAGATATTTTTGAGTTAGCACCAGCTAGTCTGGGCCATTGGTATACAGTATAAAAATATCATTTGAGGTGAACACATATTTCATATCATCTATATCATGAGTCAAAGCAAAGATAACATGAGGCCCCAGGGGTCTGAAGTGCTCATCTTGAGCAGAACACTATATAAGCAGAGTCCAAGAATGAGTCTACATTAAGCAATCCATTTCCATAGGATACACTGTCAATCCTTGAGCCCCACAGGTGTGACAAAAATAATCCGGGCATCTTGCCCTTTTTTCAGTTGATCATGATATAAAATATAGAGCTCCCCTATGAAGCCCCTTGATACAACCTATGTGGATTAATCTTAGTTACACACCTCTAGAGGGTACTGAATACAAAATTTCTAATTCTTCAGCTACATGGCCAATTCCGGCTTCCATTGGGAGCCCAAATATTAACCCAGGCTCTCGATTTGAACAAAGTTGAATCTGACTTCCCTAGAGATGTTGTGTACCAATATGAAAGATTCTCACTGTTGGATCTGAAGAAGAGAAATTTTAAAGAAATTTCTTCATATTGCATTCATAAATATTAACCTACAAATCCGATTTGAACAAACTTGAATCCCCCCTAGAGATGTTGTATACCAAATATGAAAGCATTCTGACTAGTGGATCTGAAGAAGAAGATTTTTTAAGAAATTCCCTCATATTGCACTAAGTTAAATTTCAGGTTCCCATATGGAGCCCAAATATTAACCCAGGCACTCGAATTGAACAAACTTGAATCTGACCCCCCTAGAGATGTTGTATACCAAATTTGAAAGCATTCCGACTGGTGGATCAGAAGAAGAAGATTTTTAAAGAAATTTCCTCATATTGCACTAAGTTAAATTTTGGGCTACCATAGTGAGCCCAAATATAAACCTAGGGATCCAATTTGAACAAACTTGAATCTGACCCCCCTAGAGATGTTGCATACCAAATATGAAAGCTTTCTGACTGGTGGATATGAAGAAGAAGATTTTTAAAAACTATCCCCCATACTGAACTAAGTTAAAATTTGGGCTTCCGTACGAAGCCTAAATATTAACCTAGGGACTTGGTTTGAACAATCTTGATCTGACCCTCATAACAATGATGTACACCAAACATTAAAAGATTGTGACTGGTGGTTCTGAAGAAGAAGATTTTTAAAGAATATTCCCCATATTACCCTAAGTTAAAAATTCGGGCTCCTGTATTGAGCCCAAATATGACCGAATGGGTTTTATTTTAACAAACTTGTATCTGACCCCCCTATGAATGCTATATACCGAATATCAAAAGATTCTGATGATTGGTTCTGGAGAAAAGATTTTTTAAAATTTTTGCAAATATGCTGACTCAGCATTTTTTCAATGCCCTCTACAGAACACCCTAACATAACTGATAGTAATATTTTTTTACCACTCAATCCTACTGATCCTAAGAATGCTTCATACCAAATAACAGCACCCTGTTCTGTGTGGTTTGGGAAATATAGGCATTTGAAAATATTTCTATTTTTAGCTCCTGGGGTTCCCATGGGAATGCAGGATTCTTTTTTTTGCATGAGTCATGTACTTATGACCCAATAATACCACATATTAAACTTGGTCCAAATTGGACAATTTGTTCATAAAATAGAAATTTGGGGTGGGGCCAAAAATCTTACCCCCTACAATTACAAAGCCAAATATTGCTTCATGAACTTCGTTTGAACAAACTTGATTCTACATCTCAAAAGGAAGCACTCCATAACAAATATCAAGTCATTGTACCCACTGGTTGATGAGAAAAAGATTTTAAAAATATTTTGGTGCATTTTCTCCCACCCTCTCCTTATGGGGCTGGGCATGTTGAATTGAACAAAACTGCAATGCCCCTTTGGGACCATCACTCACACAAACTTTCACTAGAATTGGCCCAGTGGTTTTGGAGAAGACCAAAACATGGTGTGGACGAATGATGGAGGCCAGATGACGGATGGAGAGCGATGAGATTAGCTCAGCTTGACTTTGTCAAGATGAGTTCCCATTAACCCTTTACCTATCGAAATGGATAAAATCTGCCAGTGCAATTCAGAAAAATTGTAATTAGAATTTTATAATTTTTAAAAAAAATTTGTTACACAGCTTATGACCTATCACGTAATGAGTATGGTGAACTCATTCCAATGAGGGGACCATAAGCTATGTTTTTCATATACAAAAATCAGAAATTTTATAAAGAAACTTTTTTGCAACTGATGTCTCCTATTTGTATTGGGGAAAAGGATTAAAACAGTCAATCATATAACACCAGACAGGGAAAAGGATTAAAACTGTAAATGATATCAAATACAGTGGATCCCTGTTAATTGAATAGCCGCTTTGCCAATTAAAATTATTCAATTAACAGGAGTATTCAATTAACAGGGATTGTGTCACTTTCTTGTATTCTGGAGATAAACTTAGCATTAATTCTATTATATCTTGTTTGACAGAGCTCTATGATAATAGATTAAATGCCTGTATTAGATGTACTGAGGCCAAATATGTCTATAAACAAAAGAAAGCTGGGGAGAGTCAGGGTAATTTCTCGACAGGTTACAAGATTTTTTATTCAATTGACAGGAGTTTACTCTATAACCTATATTCAATTAGCAGGTCAAATTTGTACTGGAGGTATGGTAAATGGTTTTGTATTGGAAAATTATATTCAATTAACAGGGATATACAATTAAGAGATATCCAATTAAGTGGGCTCCACTGTACCAGGTTAAACTGAGCTTCTCTGAAGTCATCATAATCCCTGGCAATTTATATGAAAAGAATAAAAGGATACTCTTTCTTGGTATAGTCCTTTATGGCATATCTAGATTGGAAGGAATCATCATCATCTTTTAAGCTCTTCTGCTTACCTGGAAAATAGGGAAAAAAGTCTATAAACACAATAAACATCACAATTTTCAATGCATTTGATTTATAAAGACACTAAATTTTGAATGAAATCACAGAGAATTTATAAAAAAAAGTTAAAAAATTTATAGTAATTTATATATTTTTATACTTACCAATGACCCAGACTTAGCTGGTGCTAATTCCTTAAATTCTAGGGCCAAACACAAATTTTGCCCCCCAATCCCCAAAATTTGCGTCAAAATCCGAAATTTCAATGTCCTCCTCCATACTTTTTATCCACTGCGCATGCGCAGTGTCAAGGAGGTCTCGAAATTGGCGCCAAATGTCATTCTTACAACCAGTGCCTGGTAAGCGTTATGTAATCAGCGGGGGGGTATGAGTTCCCAACTCATGGGAGGGCCATCCCCATCTGGGTCATTGGTAAGTATAGAAAATATATAAATTACTATAAATTTTTAACATTTTTATACTGTACCAATGACCCAGACTCAGCTGAATAGAAAAAAGGATGGAGGGCCTAGGACATAAAGGAAAATCCAATAGACTCAATTACATGTAAACAGAATTACCCCCTCAAGGAGAAAAGGAGAAACAGGCTTTACATGTATCTTTCTTATTTGTATCAAAAAAGAAAGACACAATACCATTCTGTAATTGAGCACAATAACAACAATGATCTCTATTAACATCCAGTATAACCTGTTAAACTAATTTTTTAAAGGAAAGCCAATAAATAAAGAAAGTCCAGAGAATGAGACTCTTTATACTCATTAAAAGTGTCCGAGGATTGTATATTAACACTCGTATGACACGTGACATATACAAATGTTTCACACCGAGCTACACTTTAAAAATAGTACATGAATGAGTTAAACATTAGCTTTACACTTTAAAACCATCCCGGCACCCACTCGGAATTACTGACTCCAGAGGAGGTATTCCCTTGCTTTTCACTATACAGCAGGTGACCTAAGGGAACACAACCCCCCCCCCCCCCCCCCCCCCCTTCCTTGCCCTGGGTCAAATTCCCCAGAGCGAAGAGGGCAGCAGGACAGAGTCACTGCCGGAACAGAAAGCCTGCATAACTATAGTTGCAACTGTTTAGTGGACGACATTCTGAGCAACAGATAACAGACCTAAAAATGCAGGTCTCCAGAAATAGACTCAATATTTCTAAGATAAAAGTTCGTGAATGTGGAAGGCTGTGACCAATATGCAGCCTTCATCAAATCTGTAATAGCAACACTATTAGCATAAGCCCAAGATGTAGATAGAGCTCTTACTTCATGCGCCGAAATCTTAAGCACAGACTGCTGAATTGAAGATAATTTTTCATAAGCAGTATGGATAGTTAATTGAATCCACCTAGCAATAGAATGGACAGAGTAATGTCCCTTCTATTTGGCAGCAGAGACAGAAAGATACGTTTACGTCCCTTTCTGATAAACTCAGATCTACGTTTGTAAATACTTATAGCTCTAACAGGACAGAGTAAAGGCCTATGCCCGTCTGAAGACGGAAGAGCCTTAATAACAATAGGTTCTGGATACTTATTAGGAGCCGGATTCTTAGCCAAAAATCCAACATTAGTAGTCAAGGTAATAGTATTACCTACACTACGATAGTGAGAATCATCAACAGATAGTGCATGAAGCTCGCTAACTCTTCTAGTAGAAGAGAAAGCTAAGAGAAAAGCTGTCTTATAAGATAAGAATCTGCAGTCCACTGTATCAAGAGGCTCAAATGGCGCTTCTTTTAGCTTAAGAACAGCCCAAGCTAAATTCCACTTAGGAATTAATCTAAGGGTTCTAGGTCTATTTATCGAAAAGTTTTTTACTCACTTAGATAAAGAGACATTAGATCCAATCTGTAAACTATCATGATGTGCATAGGTATAGTCCTGTAACCCTTAATGGTAACAGGCTGCAGTTTGATCTGATCAAACAGGTAGACTAGAAAATTAACAATGTCTGGAATGGAGGGATCATAAATATCAACAGAATGATCCTTACACCACCATGAGAAAAACCTTCCACTTAGCAGCATAATTTAGCGAAGAGGAGGTCCTCCTACAGTTAGAAATTGCATCCACTGCTCGTC
The DNA here is from genome assembly GCA_031216915.1 of Pictodentalium vernedei. Taxonomy (NCBI): domain Eukaryota; kingdom Metazoa; phylum Mollusca; class Scaphopoda; order Dentaliida; family Dentaliidae; genus Pictodentalium; species Pictodentalium vernedei. Next base: position 190,167,413 of record CM062290.1, read on the forward strand.
CTGTAAAATGCTTGCCGTGCATGAAGGACCGCACAATGGAAATACGTGAAGGTTGCGAAAGAAGATCCTCCCGTGGAGGAAGCTTCCGTGGCATGTCCCACAACAGACAACTGAGTAGATTTATCCATGGTCTCTGGGGTGACAGAGATGCTACCAACAGAATTTTGCAGTGAGATTGCTTATCTTGAGCAATATCTGCTGAATCAATGGCGCTGATACGCATATCTTATCATTCCGTCACAAGAGATCGAGAGAGAGTCTACTGCAAATGCTCGAGGATCTGGACACGGCGACACATACGTCTGCAACTGATTGTTGAGATGCGTCGCAAATAAGTCTATCATCAGACACTCCCATTGGTAGCAAATTTGATTGAATACTCGTTTGTTGAGAGTCCATTCTGACGGCAACATGCAATCCCTCCGAGAAAGGGAGTCTGCCAAAACGTTCAGACGATCCGGAATATGATGGACCGATAGAACTTGATGCTCTAGGACAAACAGAAAGATTCTTTCCGTTAAGTTGAATAACGGAATGGAATGAGTGCCTCCCTGGTTCCGAATATACACTACTACCGTCGAATTGTCGGACAGAATTTGCACATGTGAATTCTGAATAATGTTCATCCAATGACGTAGCGCAAGCTAAATTGACATCATCTCTCTGATGTTTATGTGCTTGTTTAGGAACTGCGGATCCCAAAGACCCTGACACTTCGAATCTGTTGGGCTCAATGTTGCGCCCCAACCTGTTTGACTGGCATCCGTCATAATTGTAAAACTCGGATCCAGCGATTGCAGTGGAACTCCCTGAGTTAACGACTGAATATCTGCCCAAGTCTAAATTTCTTGTTTCACTTGATTTGCCAAGACGGTGTTCGTATCGAGCAAATGAATCTTCACACTCCAATTCTGAGTCAGAAAGATTTGGAGTGGCCGAGTACGTAGCCGCCCCATCGGAATAAGATCTGCGGCGGCTCCGCACAAACCTATCAGTTGCATGAATTCTCTTGCTGTAACTATGTCGGAGTGAAGACAAAAGTGAGCGTAACAACTGATTAATTTCGCTCTGGTTAACGGCAGACGAACAAGGTTGTTGTGCATCTCGAAACCCATTACCAGGTGGGTGAATGATTTGGACGGCACCAGATCCGACTTCTTCTCGTTTACTATAAAACGGAGACGTCGGAGCAGTTGAAGCAGATTCTGAACATCGTTCTGAAGCTTTAACTCGTTGCCATACCTCTGAAGAATGTCGTCCAGGTAGGCCGATGTTACCGCAGATGAATGAGCTCAGAAATGAGTCATTACCGAGTTCATTATTCGAGTGAACGTCCAGGGCACTAGATTCAGACCGAAGCACCCGAAGCACATTGCTCGGAACTGATAAACGACTCCTAGGACAGCAAAGCGAAGATACTTTCTGAACGCCGGATGTACCATGACGTGAAAGTACGCATCCTTGAGATCTATGCTCGCAGCATAGTCGTTCACTCGAATGCTTGCTCTGACCGATCGAATGGTCTCCATATAAAATTTTGGAGCCACAATCAGACTGTTTATCCAGCTCAGAACTATGACTGGACGAAACGAGCCGTTGGGTTTCAGAACCAGAAACAGATGGCTGTGGAAACCTGGAGATTCCTGGTTTTCTACGACCTCTTACGGGTTCTTCTACAGAAGAGATTGGATTTCTGATAGAAGCAAACCTCTCTTCTGAGGATTTGACGGAAGCTGAGTCCATCTTGGACTTCGAGTTGACAGGTTTTTTTTTTTTAAGGACACTTTTAGCCCTTCTGAAATCACCCCTCGAACTCAAGGATCGTCCGTAATCGACAACCAATTCTCGATAGCCTTCTGCCCACTGGAACACGATTGAGGTTTGCCCCATCACCTCCTGGATCTGCGAGGCTTGCGGGAGGAGAAACCACGTCTTCCACGACCCGCACCTTGCCCCGTCAACCTAGGGGCAGCTGACCGGGAGTCTCGGCCAGTATTACGACCCCTACCTGAGTCGCTACCTTGATGGTCTCTGGAGTAAGAACTAGAGGACTTATAAGAACCTCTATAGGAACTTCCCTTGGACGTACTCGCCCCAGAAGTGCCTGCCTTACTCTTACCCTGAATCTGACTTTGTAGAAGCAGACTTGAAAAGCAGAGAGTCTGAAGCTTTCTTAGTAATCTGATCATAGATTATGGAAAGCTTGCCGTCGAAGAGAAGCTCTCCGGAGACCGGAGCGACTCGAAGAGAGTTTTTCACCTTACGATCCACCTGAGTGGATGCAGCCAGGGCAGCATCACGTCTAACTAACTCCAGATTTGCCACTGAAAGGGCGGAGTTATAGTAGAGTATGCTATGGCCTTTGAAAGAACTCTTAAGGAAGTCTGTACATCCTGGAATTCTTTTCCTTCGAGACGTAATAATAATGCTCTGGTAAGGTGATCTGCGTATGATAATGCATCTAAGCTGATCCTGTTAGACGAGACTGTCCATTCCAACGTAGTGGCTGGAATAGACATAGACGATGGCAAAGACAATTCTAGGTCTTCAGCCTGGTCGTCCAGACGCAGAGGAACTCTCGGAATGCCCTGTCCTGCCATTTCAAATTTATTCCTTGAATTGATGAAAGGCAGCTGTAGAGCATTGGCCGCTAAGAAACCGGACTTGCCTGTCTTGGAGGCAAGTTTGAATATAGCATCATTCAAAAGTTCAAATGTCCGTGTGACATTTCTGGACTGGGTCGGAAACTCAGGCGCCATGTCCTTAATCCGACCCAAAAAATCTGTGTCCAGTGACGATATCAGTCTCTTATCCGACAACGCAGCATTCTGGTCCAGAGGAACAACATAAGGAAGGTACTGCCGGATGAAATCTACAGCTACCTTATATTGCTCCGAAAGGGAAAATTCCAGCTTTGCTGAATCCCTTTCACCATCCGGCTGGACCACTTGATAATTAATCTCGGTCGTCCCTTCGTAACTCTGCAGCGGAACGAACCGACCCAGCTTCCTCAGACAATTCCTGATCCGAAAAAGTTTCTGACGGCTGCTGGGATGCTGCGATGAGATGAGCTATCTGCAATAGCAAGTCCGTTACGGAGGCCTATGGAGCCGCGGTCTTATGTGATTTAGCCGCTGGAAGCCCTGGGACGTTGAATCCTGCATACTTCTTTTATGCGAACGTCCCGACTGTAAAGGCCTCGTATCCCTGGCTACCGGATGGCGTGACCTGGTCGACGTGGAAACCCTGGTCGGCAAAGCTGGCAGGATATCAGCGGTCACGTAGCCAAGGTGCAGTCGTGTGTGCTGCCGTGAGGATGAGGAAGCCGATAGACTAGTCTCTCCAGACTGTCTATGCAACGGAGCATCCCGAGCAGGTGGAGTGGACGTATGCTCCGACTGACGAGCGTTACGTACAACAACATCTGCTGGGCCCAGATGTTGCTGTAAGAGAGAGGGGCCTCTCTTGCTCATGGTCCGGGTAGACCTGGATGAGCTAGCTACCGGACTGACAGGCTTCCTCTGTACTACCCTCGGATCCGTCGTCGCTGGGTGTGCACGTTCAATGTTTATAGTGCTCGCATCACCCGAACTCCTTCCCTGGACTGCAACGGACGAACCCGGTTGCCAAGCCATTCCATGAATGGTTGCTTCACCGGGTGAGCTAGCGGATGACAAGGCCATCGATCCTACTTGGGACCTCTTAGGCAATTGTCGTATTTCCATGAGCACTTTAGCCGCTAGCTCTTCGTTAGACTGCGATGACGGAGGCACACTTCTTGAAGACATCACGGAAACATCACCCTGTTCTTGTTCCTCTGAAAAAGAGACTGAAAAACTAGAGTGACCCTGCAGAGAGAGGACCAGCATGGACCTCTCACCACTAACAATATACCGTGACACACGTCTCCAACATTTGTCATCCTAATTGACACACACTGAGCAAGAATTAGTGCAAGTACATTGACTACAAGAAACACAATGAACATGAGAATCAGAGGAAGAATTCCTCGCATTACAATTTGAACAATATTCTTTCATCATGAAAAAATATAAACAGTCATAGTACTCGCACTAACCCTTGAAAACAAAGATACATAATATAATATAATCCATTATAACATTTCGAAAAAATAATTCAAAAGAAAAAAAAATTTTCGAAAAAATTTCAGGAGAGCCCATGTTCCCAATGGGAACAATGAGCCCAAATGGATCCCAAAAAAGCCTAAGTGTGGACAAAAATTTTAAAACATATTCAAAAATTAATGTAACACTTACGGACAATATTAATGTATCTGGCTATGAGCAGAACTAAACAGAAGACAAGTAATCACTATCAGAAGTAACCGTTGTCAACGTAAACAAAAGTGAACAAAAACCGGAAACATGACTCCAGGCACTGTAAACATGGCCCAAAATCAGTTACCAATTTAAACACTATCTGATGTAAAACAGAGACTTCCAGAGAAGAAACTGCAGTACATTGGATGGTAGATGCAGACCAAAACGCCTAACCACCCAAGGGTGAGGACGTAAGCATGGAGAAAAACAGAATAATTATTCTGTTACCAAGCCAAAACTCCCAAGAAATTTTAGTAAAAAAAATTACAAAAATTATGCCAAAAGCATGGGAGAATAGCAAGGGGGGAATAAAGGAAAGGGAGAGAGGAAACACTGAACAAACAATGGCAAATTCATAGCAAGAATGACAACATCAGGCCCATGCCCCATAATTAGGGAACATGAAATAATTTCGTAAAAAAATTATAAGTTACAGCCCTAAACACATCCTGCCACTGTTTCATCCTCTTATCCTTCTATTTCCTCCTTAGATCCACCATTTCTTTCATAATTATGTGTCTGGCATAATTTAAACTGAGATTTACAAGCACAAATATCAGTGAGACATTACTGATTTTAGGGCCAGACAAAGAATGACATTTGGAGCCAATTTCGAGACCTCCTTGACACTGCGCATGTGCAGTGGATAAAAAGTATGGAGGACCACATAGGACATTGAAATTTCGGATTTTGATGCAAATTTTGGGGATTGGGGGGCAAAATTTGTGTTTGGCCCTAGAATTTAAGGAGATAGCACCAGCTAAGTCTGGGTCATTGGTATAGTATAAAAATATTGATTTTCCAGGTTGAAATGTTATTGTCACAATAATATTAACCCTTAAAGACCCATTTCAGACTTTTACATCCTCAGAACAGGTACCCTTAGCATGCAATCATGAGGAGATCCCGCTGAAAATAGACATATTACCTTGGCAGTGGTTTCTAGTCAAGTCTTGGCTGCCTATATGGTCAGCCAAGACTTGACTAGAAATTGCTGCTTAGTCACTGGCAATGCACAGGTGGTGGTCTAGCAGGTATTCACGAAATTTGCACAAGACCTTAAGGGTTAAGGATTAGGGGCATCAATATCTCCTATCCAGAAGAAATAAAATCTGTTGTTAACAAGGCTGAAGTCAAACAAGACATTGTATTATAAAGTAGCACACCAAAACTAACTGAAATCCAATAATTCCAGTTCAAGTTATTGCATGAATAAACTTCAGCTGGATGGACAGATGAAGCAACATCCCTTTTTGGGGGGAATAATAAGCTACCTCAGACACTTTCGTGGGAGAAGACCAGTCTTCCCAAAATAAGGAAAGGCTATAAAAAATAAATTAACATGACTACTTGAACATGTGAAATGCTGAATATTTTGAGGCATGAGCATAAGCTTTCATGATAATTTTCCATCCATTTATCCAATACTTTCTCCCCTACAAAACAAGTGCACTGCCAGATGGTGGATCAATTTTACGGCCACCTATGAAGAAATTGCGCTTGTGAAGAAATTTTTAGTTGAACAAAAGGTCAATAATTCCTTTAAAAACAAGTGTTTGACCACCGAGGTGGTATTAGTCCCCTACGGCACTTTTGTGACATAAGGTGTTTTTGTCACAGAAGACACTAGAGTATATAAGCATGTTGGATTTTGAAAAAAAAATATTGAACGTGCATCATCCCCTCCCAACCCTCTATCCATGTGCCAAATATGCAAAGTGCAGCTTGAACCATGTTGGTGGGAAGGGTGGTAACATGAAAATAGAGAACAAAAGCTTAAAAAACACAACAAAAATGGCCGTCATTCCGCCATCTTGGATTTTGAAAAAAAAATTTTGAGCGTGCATCATCCCTCAGAACCATTTATCCATGTACCACATATGAAAGGTGTAGCTTAAAGCATGTTGGAGGGAGAGGTGGTAACATAAAAAATAGACAAACAGACGGACGGACGGACAGATGGACGGACGAACTTTGGAAAAAAAATATTGAACGTGCAACATCCCATTTCAACCCTCTATCCATGTGCCAGATATAAAAAATGTAGCTTGAACCATGTTGGAGTGAGGGGTGGTAACATAAAATAGAGAAAAAAGCTTAAAAAACACAACAAAAATGGCCGCCATACCGCCATGTTGGATTTTGAAAAAAAAATATTGAACGTGCATCATCCCCTCCCAACCCTCTATCCATGTGCCAAATATGCAAAGTGTAGCTTGAACCATGTTGGTGGGAGGGGTGGTAACATGAAAATAGAGAAAAAGCTTAAAAAACACAACAAAAATGGCCGCCATTCCGCCATCTTGGATTTTGAAAAAAAAATTTGAGCGTGCATCATCCCCTCAGAACCATTTATCCATGTACCAAATATGAAAGGTGTAGCTTAAAGCATGTTGGAAGGAGAGGTGGTAATATAAAAAACAGACAGACAGACAGACAGACAGACAGACAGACAGACAGACAGACAGACAGACAGACAGACAGGCAGACAGACAGACAGATGGACGGACAGACAGACAGATGGATGGACAGACGGACGGATGGACGGACGGACGGACGGACGGACGGACGGAGTGCAATCCTATAGTCCCCTTACGGTTCCCGTAGGGGACTAATAATTGTACATTCTTGGCTTACGATCCATTAAAGTTGAATATATTGTTTTCAAGTTATTGTGTGGAGAATCAAAAGTCACCAAAACTCCCAGATGGTTGCCATGGTGGCCATATTGAACATGCCAGAATGCTGGTTATCGAAAGGAACCATCTCCTAGTCATGATTAATCAACCATTAAAAAAACAGTATCTGTTGGATGTATTGTTTTCAATACATGGACGGACGGATGGACAGATGGATAGACAGGCATTGATGCTGGTTATTGAAAGGAACCATCCTCTTGTCATGACTAATCAACCATAAAAACAGTATCTGTTGGATTATCACATGGACAATCAAAAGTCCCTGAAAATCCAAGATGACTGTCATATTGGATATGCCAGAATGCTGGTTATCGAAAGGAACCATCCTCTAGTCATGCTTAATCAACCATAAAAATGCAGTATCTGTTGCATCTATAGTTTTCAAGTTATCGCATGGACAATCAAAAGTCCTTGAAAATCCAAGACGGCAGCCATGGTGGCCAGACTGGATATGCCAGAATGCTGGTTATCGAAATGAACCATCCTCTAGGCATGACTAATCAACCATAAAGAAACAGTATCCATTGGATGTATTGTTTTCTAGTTATCGCGTGGACAAACAAAAGTTCAGACGGATGGATGGACAGGCAGATGGACGGATGGACAGACAGACATTGCCATACCATAATACGGCCCGCTCATATGAGCGGCCGTACAAAAAGACAATTGACAAAATTGCCAATCATCTTAAAACAGTATGTAAGTTACAAAACAAGGTACACAGTACCATTGTGCTCCCACGTGGGAAATCAGGATTAAGTGTCTTATCCAAGGACACAATGCAGGTACCGCTGGTGAGGATCGAACCATGGACCTTTAGGTTTGAAGTTCAATGCTCTAATTACTGAGCCACCATGCTCCCCTTAATAATTTTACAAAGCTTTCTCTTCACAATGACTGCCATGCTGAGAAATTTAAATTTTATAGTAAATTTCCTTTCTTATTTTACCTACATCAGTTGTTTACAACAGGCTTGCACTACAGTGGAAGTCCCTAACTTGGAAAAATACTCTCTATTTTCTTCTTTCCCAAGCGATTTGTGGTGCAAAAGCACCAAGAAAAAATATGCCAAAACTGGGTCGAGTGCAAGCGGCACACACCCAGTAGGGGAACTCCTTGTACTAATCCACGGCTTCCGGAACCAGTGCGCAGACGTATAACCAATGTGTCATTCTATTGAATCCGCCAACATTGGAGTTATGTGATTGGTGGGGAGGAAGGATTCTTACCTGAAAAAGAAGACGGGAGGGCCTCCACGTAAACAATTGTGGTAGGTATAATAAGAAAGGAAATTTACTATAAAATTTAAATTTCTTATCGACCTACCTTACAATTGTTTACAACAGGCTGAATAGACATCAGGAGGGAATCACATAACCAACTACCACATAACCCGACTGTGCTGGAACCATGGACAGAAGAAGAGTTTCCGTGGCCTATAAAACCATAGCATCACAACCATTAGTAAATGACAATGGGAGATGAGGCGTATGGCTCTGTGTGACACACAGACAGAAAGGACAGTACCAAGAACAGGTCTGGAACTGACCTTGCAAGAACCCTAATGACTAGGGTTGACAGCCAGAGCAGAAGAAAAGAGGGTCTAAAGAAAAAAGGTCCTCAGACTGCTCCGGCAACTGACGGAGATAGAAGGTGGAGAAAGTAGAAGCATTTCTTCAGTAGGCTGCCTGCATAACATCTGACAACTGATGGAGTTAGCATAAGCCTAGGAGGTAGACAATGCATTGCATGCACCTTGTGGGCAGAAAAACAATTGGTAATATAATCGTCAGTCGCTAGACAAGCGTATTACGTTCGAATAGCAAGACAAATCCATCTAGAAATGGATTGAGGAGAGATCTTCTGTCGACCAGGGATAAGAGACAGAAAAATATCTTTTCCTGTCTTTCCTAATGAACTGCTTCCGGTTGAGGTAAATGCAAATTGCACATACTGAACAGAGCAAAGGGCAAAAACCCTCAGTAGAAGCTAGAACCCTGATACAGATTGGAGTTTGAGTAGTTTCTGGCATCTGATTCTTGGCCAGAAAGGAGCAATCAGTGGTAAAGTAACACTGTTGGCGGAGCTCCTGAAAAAAGGCCGGATCAACAGAGAGGGCGTGTAGCTCACTAACCCTTCTGGCTGAGGCAAAAGCAATCAGAAATGTCGTCTTGAATGTGAGAAAAAGCATATCCACCTGGGATAAAGGTTCGAACGGCGGCACCTCTCCCTCCCTCTCCTCAACCTAAGCAAAGCAGCACCCAAGAAAGATACTATCTTGGGGTAAGATGCAAAATCCTAGGCCTTTTCAAAGAAAAGTGTCGAATAAGCTTGGAGAGGTACGGATTAGTGCCGATACGACGCTTTCCCACAAACGAAGAGGTCTCTGAAAGCATGGACCTGTACCCTAGATGGTAACAGGTTGGAGACCTTGAGAATCAAACAGATATAACAGAAACTCCGCAATCTGTGTTATCGAAGGATCAGCATAATCAACAGAGTGATCAGCACACCATCGACAGAAGACCTTCCAGTTAGCCGCATAGGCCAAACCAGTGAAGTGCCACCTTAAAGAAGAAAAACAGTCCTCTGTTCATCTTGAAAAACCTCTATGGAGTAGACAGGACCTGACAAAAGATATGTGTGAAGGCACAATGTAGTCAGGTCAACGTGAAACCTCCTCGGGTGACCTTGCAAAGAAGGTCGTGACATAGAGGGAGACGCGCCAGAATTGTTGCCAACAGAGAGCGGAGCTGTATGGATATAATAATAATAATAATAATAATAGATATTTATATAGCGCACATTTCACAATAATAAAAAGTTCCATGGCGCTTTACAAGAAAAATCATGGTTACATGTGACAGTACTTCTGTACTGTAGATTTGCATAGTGCTACGCGGAAATCACTCCGAGTATGGTTTACCAAAAAGATAGGTTTTCAGTACCGATTTGAAAGCACTTGGCGCAGTCTGTCGCACTGAAATGGGTAGATCATTGAAAAGCCTAGGTGCACTATGAGAGAAGGAGCGGCCACCATATGATACCAAGTTGCAGGTAGTCTCTTCAAGCAAGTCATGCATAGAAGACCTTAACGTGCGTTTAGGCTCATACGGAACCACTAGGTCGCTTATATAAGCCGGGGTCAGATCACAGCAGCGAGCCCTGTGTGCAAAAAGTAAGACCTTGAACTGAATCCGTGATGAAATAGGAAGCCAATGAAGATCTTTCAGGACTGGAGTTATGTGTTGGCGCCGCTTCGTCAGTGAGACAATGCGGGCAGCTGTGTTCTGTATTTGTTGCAACCTTTGTATCTGCTTGCCTGGAAGCCCATACAACAATGAGTTGCAATAATCTAAGCGTGATGTGATAAATGCATGCACCAGGCACACTGCAGCCTTCTTCGTCAAAATTTTTCGAGAGCGACCCAGTTTACGGAGGTACCAGTTGGCAGACTGACATATTTTGGTAATATGATCAGCCATAGTTAGGTGTCTGTCGAAATAGACACCTAAATTCCAAACCTTAGTTGACGGATTAATCACTACATCACCAACCATGAGCCGTGGCAGAGTGTCTGGTGCGGGTCTGAATCTTGAGGAAAATACTATCAGCTCAGTTTTTTCGTCATTTAATCTAAGTTTGTTTTGTAGCATAAATGCTCTCACTTCCTTAATACAGTTTTCGAGACGCATAAACTGTGTGGCTGTATCTTCATAATCAATGGGGTTAAATTCTACATATAACTGGGAGTCGTCAGCGTAAAAGATGCACTCAATACCGTGTGAGCGAATAATGGCGCCCAGAGGCTGCATATAAAGGGTGAATAAAATTGGGCCGAGAACGGAACCCTGGGGTACCCCAAATTCAAGTGAGGCTATTTCAGATTTGTTGCCATCAACGGTAACACACTGGGTTCGGTTACTCAAATAAGATCGAAACCAATCTAGTGCTGATCCTTCTATTCCTAGCTGAGAAAGTCGTTCAAAAAGAATTTCATGGTCAATCGTGTCGAATGCGGCTGAAAGGTCAAGTAGCACCAACGCAACACCTTTTTTGTTGTCAATAGATTCCAAAACCGCATTTTGGACCGAGAGAAGGGCAGTCTCTGTTGAATAACCAGGTCTATATGCAGACTGCTTAGGGTCAAGTAAACAATTATCGTCCAAATGCGCACGCAGTTGTTGTGCAATGACTTTTTCTATAATCTTGGAGATAAAAGAAAGATTCGAGACCGGGCGATAATTTTTCAGCATTGTGGGATCAAGAGATGTTTTTTTAAGAAGTGGGGTAACAAGAGCTGTTTTCAGACTAGGCGGTAGATAGCCAGAACTCACTGAGTTGTTAACAATTTCTGTAATGCTGCCAATGAGTACAGGAAGAGATGTTTTAAGGAGTGTAGTTGGTATCGGATCCAGATCACAAGTTTTTGATGGTGAAGACATTATGATTTTTTGAACAGTCTTCTCTGAAACCGTGTGAAAATGAGTTAGTTTTGAGGATGGGTTGACAGTTTGAAAGGGCTGGTCAGGTTGCCTATTCTCCGTATCTGCCTTATCCAAAGACTCCCTGATGTTTTTAATCTTTGTGATAAAAAACTCTGAGAACGCATTTGCGACCTCTGTTTTGGAAAGATGATCGGAGAACTTATGGGTTTCTTTGGCTTCCAGTGACTTTAGGATCTTGAAGAGCTGTTTTTGGTCAGATTCACAAGCGGAAATTTTCTCACTCAAATATTGCTTTTTTAGGTGGTTTATCAAGTTTTTAACTTTTTTACATTGTTGTTTAAACAACTCATGATGCACAGTCAACTTAGTTTTACGCCATTTCCGTTCGAGTTGATGGCGCAAACGCTTAGCCGACCGTACTGCAGAATTGATCAAGGGACGAATGGCTTTTAGAGTAAAGGTTCTTGATAAAATGGGGGCCATTTCATCAAGTACATTCCTCAACTTGACATTGTATGATTCTACTTTTGAGTTTAAATCGTTGCCTGAAGTTTTTCGCATACAATCGGTAATACACTGCATAAAATTATTGATGTCAAGATCCCTAAGTTTTCTGAATGAGACAGTTCTTTTCTGCAGAGATGCCTTCTTGATAGACAAAATACATTCAACAAGAAAGTGATCTGACAAGGATAAGTCATGAATTCTAGTTGAAGATATGATGTTGTCAGTATTCCTGGAAATAATGGGATCCAGCGTGTGACCTAAATTATGGGTCGGTTCATTTACATGCTGTTTGAGGTCCAAAGAACCAAGAAGATCCATAAATCGTTGGGTGTCTGTGTTGGTCGCCTTATCGAAGTGAAAGTTTAAGTCCCCAACTAACACTATCCGGTCAGTCTCGGAACAGATGTTGTGGAGAAAGGGATCAAATTCTTCGAAAAACATGGCACTAGTTATATGTCTTTTCTTACTGGGAAGCAGTCTGTAGACTATTAAAAGCCTGAAAAATGACTTTCCATCAGCGGATATGAGAATATCCATGTGTTCGAATGTTGAAAATACAGTTTTTGAAGTTTTAGAGGTCACCGTGAAGTTTTCTTTGAACAGAAAGCCCACCCCGCCACCTCTAGACATCCGGGGTACATGCTTGAAAAGATACCCTGTTGGTGTTAAACAGCCAATTACATCATCATCGTGCTGGTGTAACCAGGTCTCTGTTATTGCGAGACAGTCTAGATCCTGATCGAGAACAAAATCGACAATAGCATCTGTCTTTTCTCTCACGGACTGAGCGTTAATTGTTCCTAAACTGAAGGATGAGTGTCCTTGTCTATAACCATTAAGGTTAACTGAGTCGGTGGAATGAGTGTCATTTAAACGCTTAGTAGTTGAAATTGCTATGAGGTTCTTCCAGTTCACACCTGTTTTACCTTTTTGTGGATGAATACCACGCGTGTTTCTAACAACTGGTATGTGTCTTTTACCACCCCCTCTTTTTCCACGGTGAGTTGGACAAAAAGGAGCTACATCTTGCAAGCTAACAATCTGTTTCCATATATTGGTGTTTAACCTGCTTGGGACTAAAACAGAAGACCTCAGTTGGAGCAATTCATATTTGCTATATACTATTGGCATAATTGGTAAGGAAAGTGTTAACAAGCAAAACAGCAAAACACATTAACTGCTGCAGTGGCTGGCTGTGAGAATGTCAATTGTGCAATCATCCAAGATACTTCAATGGTTGAGCTTATAACAGTGCAATCAGTCACCCACAGTACAAACAATGGTTTATAGGAAAAATAATAAGGTAGTGAGTTGGTCTCAGTAACTGTCTCTATCAAGATGAACAGGAACAAAAGCCAGTATAAGGTGTGAAGAAAATCCATCATGTGTGAATGAACACAGAGTCAAAAATACAGCTAATTTTTACAAAGTTTTTGTTCTTAAAATCCATATAAGTCGGCATTCCATGAACAAAACATATAAATTTAAACATAATCTGATCCAACAGAGTTTCTAGAATAATCCAATCCAAAAATATGTGCAGAAGTCACAGTAATAATTTTGAAAAACTTGAAAAATGTCAAGAGCAGGTTTTTGTGGCTGCCAGTAAAACAGCGCTCACTAGTAGGATCCATACCCGCTGAGGAGACAGGGCAGCGATCAGAAGGATTCGACAACTGCAGGTTCGTATCTTGGCTAGAACCTGAGGCAGAATCGGTATCAGCGGGAAGACACATCCGACTAGACCGTTCCAATCGAGTGACAGAGCATCCACGGCAAAAGCCAGAGGATCTAGACACTGGGACACAAAAGTGTACACCTGAGGGTTCCAACGGGTCATAAAATGATCGATGTGGAGACGACCCCGGAGATCACAAAGCAACTAGAATACTGCCCCCTGAAGCATCCACTTGGTGGAAATGAACCTGCCCCATCGGGACAGGGAGTCGGCTAGGACGTCCAGATGAACGGGAATGTGACGAACCACCACCCCGGCGCTGACATCCTGAGCGAGCAGTAGAAGATCCCGAGCCAATTCGTACATGGAAACCTGGTTCCAAATGTAAGCAACCACTGTCGAATTGTCGGACAACAGAAGGACCTGATGATTCGATGAGGAATCCACTGCCAGAAATGCAGAAGAGCAAGAAGCTCCTTCTGTTTGATGAGAAGAGCTGCATGATCCTGGTCCCATACACCGTGAAGGGAAAGACAAGAGGATCCAACGTCGTTGGCATCAGCCGACAAAACAGGATCGGACATGGGCAAGTCCAACGGAACTCCCTGCATAATCCATTGAACATCTATCCAGGGAAGAAGGTGACCATGAAGAGATGCTGGTAAATGAAGCACCAGATCCAGAGGATCGACATTCGGCCTCCAACAACTGAGAAAGTGCTGGAGAGGTCTGACATGCAGACGACCTAGAGGAATGAGATCCGTCACCAAACAGCAGAGACTGAGTAGCCGGAGAATACTCCGAGCTGTCAGGGATGTGGACTGGGTCAGAGTCGGGGCGAAAGCCTAGAAAATCACAACCCTCGCCCGGGGAACCGCCACTGTATTCAGATGAGTACGGAAGGCCATTCCCAGCTGACAAAACGACTGAGAAGGGACCAGGCCAGACTTCTCCTTGTTGACTCTGAACCCTAGCAATGTGAGCAGGCTCAACAGTGTGTCGACATCTGACTCCAGAAGAGCAGCATTGGAATGCCTCTGGATATCGTCCAGATACGCTGAAGTAGTCACCCTGGACTGAGTGCGATGGAAGGCTATTACATGCGACATCAGTCATGTGAAGGTGCGAGGAGCTAGGTTGAGGCTGGAAGGTATGGCCTTGAACTGGTAAATTCACCCCAGAAAAGCAAACCTGAGATACTTTCACGATGTCCGATGAATCGGAACGTGAAAGTAAGCGTCTCGCATGTTGATGCTGGAAGCGAAATCTCCCTGTGAATGGAGAGGCGAACCAACCTGAAAATGTCCACGCTGAACTTGGGAGCAATGGGAGACTGGTTCAGGGTACTCAGATTGATAACCGGTCGGAGTCGGCCATCCTTCTCCGGCACCAAGAACAGGCGGGAATAAAATCCCACTGAATGAATGTTCTTGACATCAATTGCCCCCTTTGACAGGAGAATGTCTATCTCCCTGATCAAAAGCTCCCGACGTGAAACATCTAAAGGAACTTTGGTGGGAAGACGCACACTCGACAGAGTGGGGTGCCTCAGAAGACTGGACCGAACATCTTACACCAAAGGATCGGATGTGATTGTGGCCCAACAGTCTGCAAACTCGGATATACCTTCATTTCGAGATCCGACAAGGCCCGTGAGAGGAGAGACCACCTCCTCTGCTAGATGAAGGATCCTTGGACTGTTGACACTTACCTTTACCATGTGAGTAAGAGGAAGAAGCGGCGGCAGGAGGATCAGCCCTATGCTTCACAGAGGAAGCAGAAGGGCATTTGTTAGGCTTAGAATGGCCCCGGCCTCCAACAGAAGGCGGATCAAGCAGGCGAAGCAGCAGCTGATCTTTGGAATGACGCAGGACATCATCCCGGACCATCGTCACAGAATTATGGAATAGTTGTGTACCCACCAAAGAAGCAGATCAAAGAGCAGCGGCTGCAGCACCCTGCCCGTCAGGAAGGGACTGGCTTGTGTCCAACACAGCGTCGCGGCGAACTAAATCCAAATTAGCCGTGTTACAGGCATGTGAGTAAGATGCATGAGCATCTTAGAGATCACACGCAAAGGAGCCTGTATGTCGTCAAATTTATCTGGAGGCAGATAAGCAGCCAAGAAAGAGACGATGTGATCCAAGAGAGAAAGCAAGTAAAGCATCTCTCTGGATAAGCCCAGCATGGACTCCAAAGTCGCCATAGGAATAACAGCTGACTTGGCTTGGAGTCCTGATCCAAGACCATCAAAGTCTTGCAGACCGACAGAGTGGCAGAATTGTAGGAACGATAACGAACAGGGGGCAAAAAGGTATCAGCCTAGTGAAGAACGAGGTCTTCATAGCCTTGGAACTCAGCTTTGAGTCCAATGCTGCAAAAGTTTCAACCACTTGTACCGACTGGTACGGTCGAAGGCGCCCAGAAGCAGGGTGCTCCACAGGCTGTAGGCGCATGACTGATGATCACAACCTGGCTGAAACCTCCGGCTGGTCTGACGGTTTGAAGGAACTCAAACACAAAGTCAAGAGCCACCCCCAAGTCAGAAGACTGATGGCTCTCACCGTCAGGTGTGTCTGAGTCGGAGGACACATGGCCCATGTCGGGCATACCAGCCGATGCCTCCCATGGTGTAGAAACACCAGGGGACCAGAAAGCAGCGCCCTGCTTCCAATCCCAGGAGGCGCCACCGAATAGGGCACCTGGAAGCCACTAGAAGCCTCGCTGGAGGCAATGGGAAGGCTCTTGGAAAGAACCTGCGTGAGCAAAAAGGGGCCTCCCTAAACTCATAACCTGTTCGGTTGCCGGTTCGACGTGGTTACGGCATGGCAAAGTGGCTTCACATCCGACGCTCTAAACCAGCGAAGGGTCATGATCCTCTAGAAAACCTGACACGGGGCAACAGGTGGCAGCCAAAACATCTGAATACAGACATTTATAGGGGTTGAAATACCCCGAGGATCGTGCGGGAACTCAGGAGAGTCACCGCGGACCTCTGAGAGACGGAAGGTCCAGGCTGTACAAAAATGCCCCAGTCCCGCAAAACTGGCCAAAGGACCAGAGTGCATGGATGGAAGCGCAACAGAGTCCACAGTGACCCCACCATGGACATCTGAATCCAAATCAAAACCTGCTGGGCTCGACGGCTAAGAGACCACAGCAGAGGGATCGGCTGGCAACAACTTCCGACTTGAAGCCAGGGAAGGTTGAGGCCAACATCCCACGTCCAAGAAGCAGAAATCCCTGCAGGGATAAGCCGGGGCCGGCTGAAATGGAGACCGATGACATCACTGATGGAGTAGCAGCAGGAGCAGATACATCAGTAGCTGTTGACAAAGGCGGAAAAGTGGAGAGAGCAACTGAGCTCGGCTCCAAAAGAGGAGTCACAACCCTAGTGACAGCCTCAGATTTCGACTGGATGGGGACAGTAGTTCTGGAACCAGGCATCTCTTCGCCAGAAAGTCAGCAGCCACTGCGGTATCCATGCCATAAAAAGACTGCAAAACCCCCAGAAGGGGATATAACTCTCTCCAGACAAAGTTAAATCGGGAGGTAAACGTCACGTGCCCGAACTACAGACGGAAG
Source organism: Pictodentalium vernedei (assembly GCA_031216915.1). Classification (NCBI taxonomy): domain Eukaryota; kingdom Metazoa; phylum Mollusca; class Scaphopoda; order Dentaliida; family Dentaliidae; genus Pictodentalium; species Pictodentalium vernedei. The sequence goes on from CM062290.1 coordinate 190,184,670, forward strand.
CCCAAAGGTGGTAGACCACCCAGCCCACAGGGTCTTTCAATAGAACACCCAAATAAAGTGGAGCATGAATAATGAGAAACTTCAACATGCTAACACTAGTGATGAACCGATTATCAAAACTTGCTATCAACCGATTACCAGTTATTTCTCTGCCGATTTTGTCGATTCCGATGGTTGAAGTAGGACACTGAAGAAAATCTGTTGGTGCCTGTTATACTACAGAATTTCATTGATAAATCATCAATTACAAAAGCTTAATACCACATAAGTTCTCAGAGTATGCATATTTAGTGCTGGGTAATATTTGCCAAAATAATATTTGCATTTCGGTTGGGGTGTGGAGAAAAGATCGTTATTAATGATACAATCACACGATATTGTTCTCGTGAAGATTGTGTTTTATTCCGGTAAATAGTGTTAATACGGTTTGGTGTACGGATACAATACATTTGGCTGTATTAACCAGGAATATACTGAGCACACATACTTTGTGTCTTAAATGAATAATAATTTTGATGTTAATGTGTGTTGTGAAGTCGTATGATGCGTGGTTTACACGTTTGTCAGAATGTATTATTGTATTAATCAATGTTCTTTTTTCAACTTGTTACCTCCCTTGGTGTGTTTCTCTAATGTTTACATGAACTCAACAATCTTTGCGAAATGGGGGCGATCTCGCACCGATTGCAGTTGGTAAATTCCAAAATATCTCTGCTCTGCAAATCCCTAAATTTTCTATGCACTACATACGTTTTAATGGGGAAACTTTACTGAAATGGCTGGATATCAAAGGGATTTTTAATAGTCGGTGTTAAATATAGAATAACCGGAAACTGCCAGTTTTTAACGGACAGTTGTCATAATCGGCCGATGCCCCCTAACCGGCCGGTTCCGATTGCCGATTCCAATTATCGGTTCATCACTAGCTAAGACAACAAAAATGGCCTGCAAGGTATCATCCTAGGCATATCGGGCGAGAGAAATGTAGATGGGAAGGTGAACCCAAAGAAAAATGAAAGTGTCAATGACACTGTAGCTCAACTTGTCAAGACATGTACATGTATAGTATGTGACACAGCAATGACAAACATCTAGGTAATGACCTGATAACAAAGGTACATATAAAGTATTGTAACGGTCTGTACATAAATACTGACCATAGCCTATAACAAATGTATAGGTAAAGTATTGTAAAGGGGGGTGACAGTCAGATGCTAAACTAGAAAAGAAATCTTTGAGTCCCAGAGTGGGTCTGACTGAACCCCAAAATATTTGTTCTTATAGCACAGTGATAACAAAGGCACCCCAAAACACACTCATTCCTGTCCCAAGGTGAAAACAAAGGTACCCTAGAAGTTTCGTGAAGATCATAAATACGAGCTGTATAGAAGTTGTGACAAAAAACTGATTGGACCTAATTTTGGTACAAAATGGCCACTGGCAGCCATTTTGAATTTTGGACCACACTCAGAAACACTCGTTCTCATCCCAAGGTGATAACAAAGGTACCAAAGAAGTTTTGTGAAGATCGGTTGATAAATACAGCCTCTAGCACGAGCCGTATTGACATGTGCACTTACAGTGTATAAGTAGCACTGAATAAATCAAAGTTCATCTAATTTGCATAATTTCTGCACGAGATAAAAACCTGTACTATATGTGATGTATTCCATGTTACTACCCATTCATACAAAAAATTATTCAAGTCAGCGCTTTCATATGGAAGTTCTGTGCAAAAAACAGATTTCTGCATCGTCGGTACAAAATGGTGGCTGGCTGCCATCTTGAATTTCGGACCGAACCCCAAAACACTCGTTCTCGTCCCACGGTCATAACAAAGGTACCCAAGAAGTTTCGTAAAGATCGGTTAATAAACACGGCCTCTAGCCCAAGCCATATTGAATTGTTGACGGACAAACGGACGACTGACCATGGCATAAGCTCAAATTTGGCTTCGCCAAAGTTGAGCTAAAAATAAATCAGAATACCCCGAGCTACCAGAGTAAGGTAGCAGGAAACAAAGGCCCAATGGGAACAAAAAAGAACCCCAACAGCCAAAAGGGAACTGGCAGAAATTCTACCCTCAACAGAGGGGAGAAAAGCTGCCACAACCACCCCCAGCTGACACCTAACTCAGTTAAAAGCAGAACCCAAAGGGTTAGCATTAATGAACAAATGACCGAAATGGCACAGTTCGCGCGCAGAATTGGTATAGAGATTTATCACGAACAATACAGTGAAAAATCAAGAGTATATATAAACAAGAGGCCCCAGGGGGCCTGAGGGCGCTCACCTGACATGGTAGCCTAAATATCAACCCAGAGAATTGATTTCCACAAGTTGCATCTGCTCCTCCTAAGAAAAGCTGAAACCAAATATCCAAATATTCTGACCAGTGGATCTAAAAAAAGATTTTTAAAGAATATTCCTCATATTGAACTAAGTCATAATTCGGGCTCCCACAGGGCCCATATATGAACCCAGGGACTTGGCTTTAACAAACTTGAATCTCACACCCCTAAGGATTCTGCACACCAAATATCAAAACATTCCGACTGCTGGATCTGAAGAAGAAGATTTTTAAAGAAAAGTTAAAAAATTTATAGTAATTTATATATTTTTATACTTACCAATGACCCAGACATAGCTGGTGCTAACTCTTAAAATATAGGGCCAAACACAAATTTTGCCCCCCAATCCCCAAAATTTGCATCTAAAACCAAAGAAAACATGTCCTGAATGGCCCTCCACAGTTCACCTCTACTGCGCATGCGCAGTGTCAAGGACGTTCCGAAATTGGCGCCATTAATCATTCTTATAACCAGTGCCTGGTAAGCGCTATGTACTCAGCGGGGAGGTATGAGTTCCCAACTCCTGGGAGGGCCATCCCCATCTGGGTCATTGGTAAGTATAAAAAATATATAAATTACTATAAATTTTTTAACATTTTTATACTGTACCAATGACCCAGACATAGCTGAATAGTAAAAAGGCTGGAGGGCCAAGGACATAGAGCAAGTTGGAATACGCTCAATTATATAAAATAGAGTCATCCCCTCTAGGGAAAAAGAAGTATTAGGCCTTACATGTATCTTTCTTATTTATGATAAATTAGAAAGATACAACACCTTCCAAAATTGAGCATCATACATCCATGTACTCTATTAATATCTAGTATAATCCTTATACTAATAATTTTTAAAGTAAGCCAATAAATAAAGTAAGTCTAGAGAATAGAGACTCTTTATACTCCTTAAAAGTGTCTGAGGATTGTATAATAACGTCCGTTGACACGTGCTATATTCAAAAGCTATACTTTAAAAACTAAGAGCTGAACGAATTTTTAAAACATAAACTTCTCACTAAAAAAACCATCCCAATAACAGCTCAGAATTACTAACTCCGGAGGAGGTATCCCCTTGTTTTCATAGTAAAACAGGTGACCCAAGGGAACACCCTCCCCCCCCCCCCCCCTTTTCTTGCCCTGGGTCAAATAGCCCAGAGCGAAGAGGGCAGCAGAACGGAGTCACTGCCGAAACAGACAGCCTACCTAGCTATAGTAGCAACTGTTAAGTGAATGACATTCTGAGCAGTAGATAACAGACCTAACAATAGAGGCCTCCAGAAATGGACTCGATATTTCTGAGAAAAAAAAATTCATGAATGTGGATGGCTGAGCGCAATGAGCAGCCTTCAAAAATCTATAATAGCGACACTATTAATGCAAGTCCAAGATGTAGAAGAACTCTTACTTCATGAGCCGAAATCTCAAGCACAACTGCTGAGTCAATGATATACCATAAGCAGTATCGATAGTTAATAGAATCCATTAGCAATAGAATGGAGCATAACATCCTTCTATTAGGCATCAAAGACAGAAGAAGCTTACGCCCGTAGTAATAAACAGATATCTGTTTATAAATACGTAAACTCTAACCGGACAGAGTCAAGGCCTATGCCCGTACGAAGACGGAAGGACCTTAATAACAATAGGTTCCGGATATTTATTAGGAGCCTGACCTTATGCAAAAATCCAACCTAAATAGTAAAGGAAGTAGTGATTCCAAAACTACGAAAGTAAGAATCATCCACCGATAGTGCATGAAGCTCACTGACTCTTCAGTAAAAGAGAAGCCAACAGAATTACTGTCTAAAAGGTCAGAATTTGAAAACTACTGTTTCCAGAGGCTCAAATGATTACTTAACTAAATAAGAACCAAAGTTAAATTCCGTATAGAAATTTAAACTAATGATTCTAAGTCTATTTATCGAAAAGTTACTAACTGACTTAGATAAAGAGACATAAGACTCAATTGTAAACTATCATAGAGTGCATAGGTATGAGATAACATAAACCTATAACCTTAATAGTAACAGGCTGCAGTAGATCTTGTCAAACAAGTATACTAGAAAGTTGCAATGACTAGTATGGAGGGATCAACAATATCAACATAGTGATCCCTACATCAACGACGGAAGAGCCTCCACTTTAGCCGCATAGTATAGCGAAGAAGAGGTTCTCCTACAGTAAGAAATCGCGTCCAAAGCTCGTCCAGTACAATGCTTACAATGCAATAAGGACCACACAACGGAATACGTGAAGGTTGAGACCTTGCGGGTTGTGATGAAGATGACACGATTTTTCCCAGTGAAAAAAGATCCTCTCATGGAGGAAGTTTTCGCGTCAAGTCCCACAGTAGACATCTGAGTAAATTTACCCACGGTCTCTGTGAATTGCATCTGAGTAAATTTACCACGGTCTGCAATTGATTAGCAAGTTGTGTCGTAAATAAATTATCATTGGGCACTCCCATTGATAGCAAATCTGATTGAATACTTGTTTGTTGAGAGTCCATTCTGACGGCAACAAGCGACCCATAAGTGAAAGGGAGTCCGGTAATACAATCAGACGACCCGAAATTTGACGGACCGAAGCAGAACTTGGTGTACTATAACAAACAGAAGGATTCTTTCCATTAAATTGAATAACGGAAACGAATGAGTGCCTCCCTGGTTCCGGAGATACGCCACTACTGTCGTATTATCGGACAGGATTTGGACATGCGTTTCTGAATAATGTTCATCCAATGACATAAAGCAAGCCTAAAAAACATTATTCCGTGGAAGATAAGTGCTTGCCTAGAGACTGCGGAACCCAAAGACCCTGGCACTTCGAATCCGTTGGGATCAATATTGTATCCCAACCTGTTTGACTGGCAACCGTCATAATTATAAAACTCGGATCCGGCAACTGCAGTGGCACTCTCTGAGTCAACCACCGAATGTTTGCCCCAGTCTGAATCTCTTGCTACACTAGATAGACAAGAGAACGTGTAAATCGAGCAATTCATGGATTGCTGAAAAGTTGCCGTCGAAGAGAAGCTTCTCCGAGACCGCAGCGACTCTGAGAGAGTTCTTCACCTTACTATCCACGCGCGTGGATGTAGCTAGGGCTGCGTCACGTCTAACCAACTCCAGGTAGCCACTGAAGGGCGGAGTTATACGTGAACAAACTACTGCCCTCAAAAGAAATCACATTGAGGATCATATCCCGGAATTCTTTCTCTTGAAGATGTAATGATAACGCCTCAGTAAGGTGGATTACGTATGATAAAGCGTCTAAGTTAAGTCTATTAGACATCATTGTCGTTTCCAACATTGTGGTTGGAAAAGACATAGACGGCGAAAAAGATAATTTCCAGTCTTTAACCACACCGTCTAGACGCATATGAACTCTCGGTATGCCCTGTTCTGCCAAAATAAATTATTCCTATAAATGATAAAAGGCAGAATTGAGCATTGCGGACAAGAAACTAAACTATCATGCTTGGTAGCAGGCTTATATATATATATAGTGTCGATAAATAATACACATGTTCTAATGACATTATTGGACTGTGTCGGTAAGTCAGGGACAATGTCCCTGAACCGATCGAAAATTCCGTGTCCAATGACGCTATAAGTCTCTTATTCAACATCGCAGCAATGTAGTCCGAAGGAACAACCACTGGAAGATAATGCCGGAAGAAATGTATGGCAGCTTCCGATGTTCCGAAAGGGAAAACTCGAAATCGTCCGAATCCCTTTCGCCATCCTGTCGGACCCTATAAAGCGTTCGGTCGTCCGAACCTGATGCAACCGCGGATCGCACCGACCCAGCGCCGTCGGATAATTCCTGATCCGACCGAGAAACTGTCGATTGCTGGGATGCTGCGAAAAACTGTGCTAACTTGGATAGCATGTCCGTCACTGAGGCCTGTGGAGAAGCGGTCTTATGATGCATTGCCGCTGGAAGCTCCGTGATCGTTACCCCGTGCATACTACTATTATGCGAGCGAACGGAGTGTATAGGCCTTGTGTCCCTTGGCTACCGGATGGCGTGACCTGTTCGCCGTGGAATCACTGAATGACGAAACTGGACGGATACTCGAGGTCACGTAGCCAATGTGCGGTCGTGTGCGCTGCTGTGAGGATGAGGAAGCATTATCGACAGTCTCTCGGACTGTCAATAAAACGGAGCGTCCCGAGCGGCAGACATATGCTCCGAATGCAAAATATCTGAGCCACAACATGCGGTCCCCTATGTTGTTGGACGAGAGAGGGACCTCTCTCGCTCACAGCCCGGACGGACCTGGACGAGCCAGGAACCGGACTAACAGGCTTCCTCCGATCTGTCCTCAATCCGTCGTCACTGGGTGAGTACTAAAGTTATTATAGTGCTCGCATCACCCAAATCTCCTTCCTAGACCGCAACGGACGAACCCGGCAGCCGAACGATTCGATGAATGTACGCTACACCGGGTGAGCTAGCGAATGTCACTCCGTTGATCCTACAAGGGACCTCTTAGGCGATAGACATAATCCATGAGCACTTATTGCCGCTAGCTCTTCATTAACTATGACGACAGAGGCACACTTTGAAAGACATCTCCGTAACTTTGCGAACAAGAAACCAGAAATGCTTGGTAATAGCAAGCATATAATAATATATATAGCGTCGTTCAATAATTCGAAAGTTTGTGTGACATTATTGGACTATGTCGGAACTGAGGGACGATGTCCCTGAACCGAACCAAAAATTTCTAAGTCCACCGACGCTATCAGTTTCTTATCCGGCATCGCAGCATTCTGGTCTGACGAAAGAACCTGTAGAAGATCAAGTCAGATGACATACACAACAGCATATGTTGTTCCGAAAGGGAAAGCTCGAAATCCTCCGAATCCCTTTCGGTATCCCGTCGGACCGGATGAAATTTTCGGACGTCTGTACCTGCTTCCGCGGAGCGTCCCGACCCAGCATCGTCGGATAATACATTATGCGACAGATTCAGTTGTTGCTGGGATGCTGCGATAAGCTGTGCTATTTGGGATAGCACGTCCGTCCCCAAGGCCTGTGCAGTAGCGGTCTCACGATGCATTGCCGCCGGAAGCTCCGTGTACGTTGACTCCCGCACACTTTCTTATGCGAACGTTCGGAGTCTGCAGGCCTCGTGTCCCTGGCTACCGGATGGTGTGACCTGGTCGCCGATGATTCTCTGATTGGCGAAGCTGACTGGATATCCGAGGTCACGTAGCCAAGAGCGGTCGCGTGCGCTACCATGAGAATGAGGAAGCCTTATTGACAGTCTCTCCGGACTGACTATATGTCGGAGCGTCCCGAGCGGCGGACGTATGCTCCGAATGCGAAACATTTTGTACCACAACATCTGGGGCCAGATGTTGTTGTACGAGAGAGGGGCTTCTCTCGCTTGCCGTCCGGATGGACCTGAACGAGCTAGGAACCGGACTAAAAGGCTTCCTCCGTTCTCCCTCTAATCCGCCGTCACTGGGTGTGCATTTGGTTGATTTATAGTGCTCGCATCACCCCAAAACTTCTTCTAGACCGCAACGGACGAACCCGGCTGCCGAACCATTCGATGAATGGACGCTACACCGGGCGAGCTAGCAGACGTCAAAGGCCATCAAACCTACTAGGGTCCTCTTAGGCAATTGGCGTATTTACATGAGCACTTTTCCACTAGCCCTTCATTAATTGTGACGACGGAGGCACACTGTTGGAAGACATCACGGATACATCACCCTAATCTTGATCGTCTGAAATAGAAATTGATAAAGTAGAGTGACCCTGCGGGGAAAGGACCGGAATGTCCAATTCCCCACTAACATACCGTGACACACGTTTCCCATGTTGTCATCGAAATCATCACATACAGAACAGGAGTTAGTGCGAGTACACTGACTACATATAGAATGATTATAAAAGTCAGAGGAAGATTTCCTCTTATTACAATTGACCAAAATCTTTTCAATGTGAATAGAAAACAAAGTCCTAGTACTCGCACCAACCCCTGACAATCAAAATACATAATAATATGATCCATTAACATAGAAAAAATAATTGAAATCAAAATATTTTGAAAAAATATTTTTTCAGAACAGCCCAAGTTTCTGAAAAGTAACGTTGAGCCCCAATGGATCCCAAGCCTAAGTGTGGACAAAAATTTTAAAAATATTTTAAACAATTTATGCAACACTTACGAACAATAATAATGTATCTAGTTATGATTAAATTAACATCAAGATATTATTTTCAAGAAATCCCCCCTCACACAGAGGGCTGTAAATGTAAACAATAAGTGTAAAAACACTAAAATAAGACTCCAGGCACCCAGGCCCGAAACCAATAATACACTATCTGATGCAAAACAGAGACTTCCAGGGAAGAAACTGCAGAACATCAGATGGTAGATGCAGAACACAACGCCTAACCACCCATAGGTGAAGACGTAAACATGGGGAAAAGAACAGAATTCATTCTGTTATTCAGCTAAAACTCCCAAGAAATTTTAGTAATAAAATTACAGAAAATATGCCAAAAGCATGGGAGAATAACAAGAGGGGACTTAAAGGAAAGGGAGAGAGGAAAACACTGAACAATCAGTGTAACTTGATAACAAGAATGACAACAAAATGGCTGCTGCCTCGAAAATAGGTAACTTAACATAATTTCATTAAAAAGTTACAGCCCTGATAATTTTCTGTCACACATTTTTCCTCTCCTCCTTCTATATCCTCCTTAGAATCACCATTTCACTAATATTTATGTGTCTGGCATCATTTAAACTGAGATTTACAAGCACAAAGATCAGTCAGATGTTAACTGATGAAGGGCCAAACTAAGAATGATTAATGGCGCCAATTTCGGAATGTCCTTGACACTGCGCATGCGCAGTAGAGGTGAAGTGTGGAGGGCCATTCAGGACATGTTTTCTTTGGTTTTAGATGCAAATTTTGGGGATTGGGGGGCAAAATTTGTGTTTGGCCCTTTATTTTAAGAGTTAGCACCAGCTATGTCTGGGTCATTGGTACAGTATAAAAATTTCCTCATTTTGAACCAAGTTACAATTCGAGCTCCCACAATCAGCCCAAATATGGACCTAGGGACATGGCTTGAACAAACTTGAATCTTACCCCCCTAAGGATGCCGCATAAAAAATATCAAAAGCATTCATCTGCTGAATCTGAAGATTTTTAAAGAAAATTCCTCATTTTGAACTAAGTTGTCATTCAGGCTCCCATAGTGAGCCCAAATATGAACCAAGGGACTTGGCTTGAACAAACTTGAATCTCAGCCCCCCTAAGGTTGCTCCATGCCAAATATCAAAACATTCCAACTGCTGAATCTGAAGAAGAAGATTTTTAAAGAAAAATTCCTCATATTGACTAAGTTATAATTTGGGCTCCTATAGGGAGCCCAAATATGGACCCATGGACTTGGCTTTAACACACTTAAATCCCCCCTCCCCCCCCCCCCCCCCCCCCCCAAAGGATGCTACTCACCACATATCAAACCATTCCGACTGCTGGATCTGAAGAAGAAGATTTTTTAAGAAAATTCCTCATTTCGAACAAAGTTACAATTCAAGCTCCCACAGTGAGCCCAAATATGGACCTAGGGACATGGCTTGAACAAACTTGAATCTCACCCCCCTAAGGATGCTGCATACCAAATATCACAAGATTCTGCCTGCTGGATCTTGAGAAGAAGATTTTCAAAGAAATTTGCCTGAAATGCACTAAGTTCGAATTTAGGCTTCTATAGTGAGCCCAAATATGAATCCAGGTGGCCGATTTGAACAAACTGGAATCAGATCCACCCCACAATGTTGCATACCAAATATCAAAAGATTCTGCCTGCAGGATCTGGAGAAGAAGATGTTTGAAGAAATTTGCCTGAAATGCACTAAGTTCGAATTCGAGCTTCTATAGTGAGCCCAAATATGAATCTAGGGAGCCGATTTGAACAAAATAGAATCAGATCCACCCCACAATGTTGCAAACCAAATATCAAAAGATTCTGCCTGCTGGATCTGGAGAAGAAGATTTTTTAAGAAATTTGCCTGAAAAGCACTAAGTTCAAATTTGGGCTCCTATACTGAGCCCAAATATAAACCCAGGGAGCCGATTTGAACAAACTTGAATCAGATCCACCCCACAATGTTGCATACCCAATATCAAAAGATTCTGCCTGCTGGATCTTGAGAAGAAGATTTTTTAAGAAATTTGCCTGAAATGCAGTAAGTTCAAATTTGGGCTCCTATACTGAGCCCAAATATAAACCCAGGGGGCCGATTTGAACAAACTTGAATCAGATCCAACCCACAATGTTGCATACCAAATATCAAAAGATTCTGCCTGCTGGATCTGGAGAAGAAGATTTTTTAAGAAATTTGCCTGAAATGCACTAAGTTCGAAATTGAGCTCCTATACTGAGCCCAAATATGAACCCAGGGGGCCGATTTGAACAAACTTGAATCAGATCCACCCTCCAATGTTGCATACCAAATATCAAAAGATTCTGCCTGCTGGATCTGGAGAAGAAGATTTTTTAATGTTTTTCCCATTGCCTACAGTGTTAAAAAGTGCTGACTCTGCACTTTTTCAAAGTCCCGAAACTGTACCCTATGATAAAACCGATGGCAATTTTTTTTTACCAATTCTTTCTGTTGGTCCTAAGGAAGCTTCACACCAAATAAAAATTCTCGGTGCTGTGCAGTTTTGGAGATATGGGCGTTTTAATTTTTTTCTATTTTTAGCTCCTGCGGTTCCCATGGGGCTACAGGAAAAAAAAAATCAGCATAAAATTAGGTACTTATGACCCAATAAGCCCTCACATAAAATTTGGTTCAAATCAGCCTCTCGGTTTGAAAAATAGAAATTTTGGGCGGGGCCAAAAATTTTGCCCCTCCCATAACGACGCCAAGTATAGCCCCACAAACTTCTCTTGAACAAATCTGAGTCTACACCTCAAAAGGAAGCTGCACACCAAATATCAAGTCTCTGCTACTGCTGGTTCATGAGAAGAAGATTTTTTAAGATTTCAGCACACTTTTTGGGTGTGGCCCTACCCACGGGCGAGGCAACTTGATTTGAACAAACTCAAATTGCGATGTCATAACAAACTATTATCTCAAATATCAATTAAATTGGTTCAGCGGTTTGGGAGGAGAAGACGCAAACACCATGTTCACGGACGACGGACGGTGAGTGATCACTGAAAGTCAGGTGAGCTAAAAACACAGCCCTGTATGCCTGGATAGTGAAGAAACAGCTATGAATATACATATCAGAACAGGAAACATCGTTAATATCGAGTCAAAAGGTATCACTGTTGAAGAGCGAGACGATCCACATCCTTAAGATGGCAGAAAAAAATAAAATGACACGTTGGTTATACGTCTGCACACTGGTTCCGGAAGCCATGGATTAATACAAGGAGAAGAGTGTCCTCTACTGGGTGTGCGCCGGTCGCACTTGACCCAGTTTTGGCTTACTTTTTCTTGGTGCTTTTGCACCACTTTTCTTTCCCAAATCGCTTGGGAAAGAAGAAAATAGAGAGTATTTTTTCGAGTTAGGGACTTCTACTGTAGTGCAAGCCTGTTGTAAACAATTGTAAGGAATGGTTGATAAGAAGTTAAAAAATTTGTAGTCATTTATATATTTTTTATACTTACCAATGACCCAGACGCAGCTGGTGCTGACTCTTAAAATTCTAGGGCCAAACACAAATTTTGCCCCCCCAATCCCCAAAATTTGCATCAAAATCCAAAAAATCCATGTCCTAGGTGGTCCTCCACACTTTTATTCACTGCGCATGCGCAGCGTCAAGGAAGTACCAAAATTGGCGCCAAATCCTCATTCTTACAACCAGTGCCTGCTAAGTGTTGTGTAATCAGCGGGGAGGTATGGGTTTCCAACTCATGGGCGGACCATCCCCGTCTGGGTCATTGGTAAGTATAAAAAATATATAAATTACTATAAATTTTTAACATTTTTATACTGTACCAATGACCCAGACTTAGCTGAATAGAAAAAAAGGCTGGAGGCCTAGGACATAAAGGAAAATCCAATAGACTCAATTACATGTGAACAGAAATATCTCCTCAAGGAGAAAAGGAGAAACAGGCTTTACATGCATCTTTCTTGTTTATACCAAAAAAGAAAGACACAATACCATTCCGTAATTGAGCACAATAACATCAATGATCTCTATTAACATCCAGTATAACCCATTATACTGATTTTTTTAAAGGAAAGCCAATAAATAAAGATAGTCCAGAGAATGAGACTCTTTATACTCAATTAAAAGTGTCCGAGGATTGTATATAAATGCTCATATGACACGTGACATATACAAATGCTTCACACCGAGCTACACTTTAAAAATATTACATAAATGAGATAGACATTAGCTTTACACTTTAAAACCATCCCAGCACCGACTCGGAATTACTGACTCCAGAGGAGGTATTCCCTTGTTTTCACTATAAAGCAGGTGAAATAAGGGAACACCATCCCCCCCTCCCCTTGCTCTGGGTCAAATACCCCAGAACGAAGAGGACAGCAGGACAGAGTCACTGCCGGAACAAAAAGCCTGCATAACTATAGTTGCAACTGTTTAGTGGATGACATTCTGAGCAACAGATAACAGACCTAAACAATGCAGGTCTCCAGAAATGGACTCAATATTTCTAAGATAAAAATTCGTGAACGTGGAAGGCTGAGATCAATGTGGAGCCTTCATCAATCGGTAATAGCAACACTATTAGCATAAACCCAAGATGTATAAAGCGCTCTTACTTCATGAGCCGAAATCTTAAGCACAGACTGCTGAGTTGAAGATAATTTTTCATAAGCAGTACGAATAGTTAATAGAATCCACCTTGCAATAGAATGGACCGTAATGTCCTTTCTATTAGGCAGCCAAAACAGAAAGAAATGCTTACATCCCTTTCTGATAAACTCAGATCTACGTTTGTAAATATGCATAGCTCTAACCGGACAAAGCAAAGGCCTATGACCATCTGAAGACGGAAGAGCCTTAATAATAATCGGTTCAGGGTACTTATTAGGAGCCTGATTCTTAGCCAAAAATACACATTAGTAGTCAATGTAATAGTATTATCAACACTACGATAGTGAGAATCATCAACAGATAGTGCATGAAGCACACTAACTCTTCTAGCAGAAGAGAAGGCTAAGAGAAAAGCTGTCTTATAAGATAAGTATTTGAAGTCCACTGTATCAAGAGGCTCAAATGGCACTTCTTTTAGCTTCAGAAGAACCCAAGCTAAATTCCACTTAGGAGTAACCTAAGGGTTCTAGGTCTATTTATCGAAATGTTTTTCACTAACTTAGATAAAGAGGCATTAGATCCAATTTGTAAGCTATCATGATGAGCATAGGTATCCGATAGCATAGACCCATAACCCTTAATAGTTATTGGCTGCAGTTTGATCTCGTCAAACAAGTAGACCAGAAAATTAGCAATGTCTGGAATGGAGGGATCATAGATATCAACAGAATGATCCCTACACCAGCGAGAGAAAACCTTCCACTTAGCAGCATAATTTAGCGAAGAGGAGGTCCTCCTACAGATAGAATAGATTTATCCATGGTCTCTGGGGTGACAGAGATGCTACCAACAGAATCTTGCAGCGAGATTGCTTGATTTTAACAATATATGTTGAATCAACGGAGCTGGAGGATAAGCGTATCCTATCATTCCGTCCCAAGAGATCGAGAGGGCGTCTACTGCAAATGCTCGAGGATCTGGGCATGGTGACACATAGGTCTGCAACTGATAGTTGAGATGCGTCACAAACAAGTCTATCATAGGACGATCCCATTGGTAGCAGATCTGATTGAATACTCGTTTTGTTAAGAGTCCATTCTGACGGCAACATACGACCTTTCCGAGAAAGGGAGTCCGCTAGGATGTTCAGACGCCCTGGGATATGACAGACCGACAGAAGAACCTGATGCTCTAGGACAAACAGAAGGATTCTTTCTGTTAAGCTGAACAACGGAATGGAATGAGTGCCTCCCTGGTTCCGAATATATGCTACTACTGTCGAATTGTCGGACAGAATTTGAACATGCGAATTCTGAATAATGTTCATCCAATGACATAGCACAAGCCAAACTGACATCATCTCTTTGATGTTTATGTGCCTGCTTTGGAATTGCAGATCCCAAAGACCCTGGCACCTCGAATCTGTTGGGCTCAAAGTTGCGCCCTAACCTGTTTGACTCGCATCCGTCATTATCGTAAAAATCGGATCCGGCAGTTGCAGTGGTACTCCCTGAGTTAACCACTGAATATCTGCCCAAGTCTGAATCTCTTGTTTCACTTGTTTCGACAAGACGATGTTCGTTTCGAGCGAATGAATCTTCACACTCCAATTCTGAGTAAAAAATATCTGGAGTGGACGAGTGCGTAGTCGCCCCATCGGAATAAGATTTAGACCTATCAGTCGCATGAATTCTCTCACTTTTACTACATCTAAGTGAAGACAAAAACGAGCATAACAACTGACTAATTTCGCTCTGGTTAACGGCAGACGAACCAGATTGTTGTGTGTCTCAAAGCTCATTCCCAAGTAGGTGAATGACTTGGAAGGCACTAGATCCGACTTCTTTTCGTTTACTATGAAACCGAGACGTAGGGGCAGTTGAAGCAGACTCTGAACATCATTCTGAAGCATTAACTTGTTGCCGTACCTCTGAAGAATGTCGTCCAAGTAGGCCGACGTTACCGCAGACGAATGAGCTCGGACATGAGTCATTACCGAGTTCATTATTCGAGTGAAGGTCCAGGGTGCTAGATTCAGACCGAAGCACATTGCTCGGAACTGATAAATGACCCCTAAAACAGCGAAGCGAAGGTACTTTCTGAAAGCCGGATGTACCATGACGTGAAAGTACGCAACCTTGAGATCTATGCTCGCAGCATAATCGTTCACTCGAATGCTCGCTCTGACCGATCGGATGGTCTCTATATGAAATTTCGGAGCCACGATCAGCTTGTTTATCCAGCTCAGATCTATAACTGGACAAAACAAGCCATCTGGTTTTGGAACCAGAAACAGGTGACTGTAGAAACCTGGAGATTCCTGGTTTTCTACGACCACTATCGCGTTCTTCTCCAGAAGAGATTGGACTTCTGACAGAAGCGAATCTCTCTTCTGAACGTTTGACGGAAGCTGAGTCCAACGTGGACTTCGAGTTAACGGAGGTTTTTCCTTGAAGGACAGTTTTAGACCTTCGGAAATAACCCCCTGCACTCATAGGTCATCCGTAATTGACAACCAATTGGTTAAGAATCTCGACAGCCTTCCGCCCACTGGAACACAATAGAGGTTTAGACCATCACCTCCTGGACTTGCGAGGGTTACGGGAGGAGAAACTATGTCCTCCACGACCCGCACCTCGCCAAGTCGACCTAGGGTGTCTGACCGGTTGTCACGGCCAGCATTACGACCCCTACCGGAGTCGCTACTCTGACAGTCTCTAAAGTAAGACATAGAGGCTTTCTTAGATCCTCTATAGGAACTTCTCTTGGACGTACTCGCCCCAGAAGTGCCTGCCTTACTCCTCTCTGCTGAGTCTGATTTTTTCGAAGCCAATTTAAAAAGCAGAGAGTCCAAAGCTTTCTTAGTAATCTGATCATAGATTATGGAAAGCTTACCGTCGAAGAGAAGCTCTCCGGAGATCGGAGCGACTCGAAGAGAGTTTTTCACCTTACTATCCACTCTTGTGGATGCAGCCAGGGCAGCATCACGTCTGACTAACTCCAGATTTGCCACTGAAAGGGCGGAGTTATACGTAGAATATGCTATGGCCTTCGAAAGAACTCTCAAGGAAGTTTGAACATCCTGGAATTCTTTTCCCTCGAGACATAGTGATAACGCTCTGGTAAGGTGATCTGCATAAGATAAGGCGTCCAAATTGATTCTGTTAGATGAGATTGACGTCTCCAGCGTACTGGAAAGAATCAACATAGACACCGACAATGACAACTCCAAGTCTTCTGCCTGGTCGTCTAAATGCAGAGGAACTCTCGGTACGCCCTGTCCTGCCGTTTCAAATCTATTTCTGTAATTGATGAAAGGCAGCTGTAGAGCATGAGACGATAAGAATCCGAATTTGCCAGTCTTAGAGGCTAGCTTGAATATAGCGTCATTAAGAAGTTCAAATGTCCACGTGACATTTCTGGACTGGGTTGGAAACTCAGGCGCAATGTTCCTATTCAGGCCGAAGAAGTCTGTGTCCAGTGACGCTATCAGTCTCTTATCAGGTAATGCAGCATTTTGGTCCAGAGAAACAACTTCTAGAAGGTGTTGCCTGATGAAATCTACGGCCACCTTATGTTGTTCGTTAAGGGAAAGTTCCAGCTTCGCTGATTCCCTTTCACCATCCGACTGGACAACATGAGAATCTGACTCTGCAGGGAAGCGAACAGACCAGCTTCCTCAGACAGTTCCTGTTCTGAAAAAGTTTCTGATGGCTGCTGGGATGTTGTGATGAGTTGAGCTATCTGTGATAGCAAGTCCGTCATGGAGGCCTGTGGAGCTGCGGTCTTACATAATTTAGCCGCTGGAAGCTCCTGGGACGTTAATTCCTGCATACTTCTTATATGCGAACGTCCCGACTGGAAAGGCCTCGTGTCCTTGGCTACCGTGTGGCCTGACCAGGTCGACGTGGAATCCCTGGTCGGAGATGCAGGCTGGATATCTGCGGTCACATAGCCAAAGTGCGGTCGGGTGTGCTGACGTGAGGATGAGGAAGCCAATAGACTAGCCGCGCCAGACTGTCTATGCAACGGAGCGTCCCAAGCAGGAGGAGTGGACATATGCTCCGACTGACGAACGTTACATACAACAACATCTGGGCCCAGATGTTGTTGTAAGAGAGAGGGGGCCTCTCTCGCTCAAGGTCCGGGTAGACCTGGACGAGCTAGCTACCAGACTGACTGGCTTCCTCTGTTCCATCCCCTGATCCGTCGTCGCCAGGTGTGCGTGATCTGAGATTTTAGTGTTCGCAACACCCCTTCTCCTCTCCTGGACCGCAATGGATGAACCTGGCGTCACAATCATTTTGTGAATGATTGCTTCACCGGGCGAGCTAGCGGGTGACAAGTGACTGTTGATCCTACTAGGGATCTCTTAGGCATTTGCCACGTTTCGTTGAGCACTTTGCTGCCACTAGATCTTCATTGCGACGACGGAAGCACACTTTTGAAGACATCACGGAAACATCACCCTGTTCTTGTTCCTCTGAAAAAGAGACTGAAAAAACTAGAGTGACCCTGTGGCGAGAGGACCGGCATGGACCTCTCACCACTAACAATATACAGTGCCTCACGTCTCCAATGTTTGTCATCCAAATTGGCACACACTGAGCAAGAATTAGTGTGAGTAGACTGACTACAGCAAATACAATGAACATGAGAATCAGAGGAAGACTTCCTCGATTTACAATTTGAACAATATTCTTTCATTTTGAAAAAATATTAAACAGTCATCGTACTCGCACTAACCCTTGAAAACAAAGATACATAATAATAATAATCCATTACAAACATTTCTAATAATAATTCAAAAGAAAAATTTTTTCGAAAAAATTTCAAGATGAGCCCAAGTTCCCAATGGGAACGATGAGCCCAAATGGATCCCAAAAAAGCCTATGTGTGGACAAAAATTTTAAAACATATCTAAAAATTAATGCTACACTTACGGACAATATTAATGTATCTGGCTATGAACAGAAACAAAAAGAAGACAAGGAATCACTGTCAGAAGAAACCGTTGTCAACGTAAACAAAATTGAATAAAAACCGGAAACAAGACCCCAGGCACTGAAAATATGGCCCGAAATCAGTATTTATTTATTTATTGATGTTTAAGGTCACATATTTATGCACAATGGCTAATCATGACCGTGACAGTTTTACGGGTGGAGGAAGCCGGAGTACCCGGAGAGAACCACCGAGCAACGACGAGCAGCTGCCAGCTCCCAAACATCGTAACTCCGCACTGCAGCACAGGCAGGGTTAGATTGGTTGAAGACATGCATATCATCGACGTGCAGTACGCCTTAGTACACGGCGTCATCGTGCCCCCACGCGGGCAATGGAGATGAAGTGTCTTGCCCAAGGACACAACGCGGTTGCCGCAGGTGGGATTCAAACCGAGGACCTCTCGGCTTGCAGCCTGCACCTCTACCTACTGAGCCACCACGCTCCCCCCCGAAATCAGTAACCAATTTTAAACACTATCCGATGTAAAACAGAAGCTTCCAGAGAAGAAGCTGCAGTACATCGGATGGTAGATGCATGACCAAAACGCCTAACCACCCCTAGGGTGAGGGCGTAACCGTGGGGAAAAACAGAATGAACATTCTGTTACCAAGCCAAGAACTCCCAAGAAATTTCAGTAAAAAAATTACAAAAATTATGCCAAAAGCATGGGAGAATAGCAAGGGGGGTATAAAGGAAAGGGAGAGAGGAAACACTGAACTGTGGAAATTTCATAACAAGAATGTCAACATCAGGCTCATGCCCCGAAATTAGGGAACATGAAATAATTTTGCATAAAAATTATAAGTTACAGCCCTGAACACATCCTTCCACTGTTTCTTCCTCTCATCCTCTTATTTCATCCTTAGAGCCACCATTTCTTTCATGATTTTGTGTCTGGCATCATTTTAACCGAGATTATAAGCACAGATATCAGTGTGATGTTACTGATTTCAGGGCCAAACAAAGAATGAGGATTTTGCGCCAATTTCGGTAGGTCCTTGACACTGCACATGCGCAGTGGATAAAAGTATGGAGGACCATATAGGACATTGAGTTTTTTGATTTTGATGCAAATTTTGGGGATTGGAGGGGCAAAATTTGTGTTCGGCCCTAGAATTTTAAGAGTTAGCACCAGCTAAGTCTGGGTCATTGGTACAGTATAAAAATATAGTAGTTTTCAAGCATGACTTTGCTGTTTGTACATTAAAGCTTGATAGTTTTTTTTCAGTTTTATTTTCAATGAGTTTTAACAATACTTTTAACTGCCTGGGTCACCTCATGCTGGGTAGTTTTACAGGAGGAAGAAGCCAAAGTAACTGGAGAGACCCACCGAGCAGCAGGTGCAACTGTCAGACTCATCAATAGACTAACTCTGCACAAGCAGGGTTAGCAGTGGTTGAAAGCAAGTGCACCATCAATGTGTAGTACACCTAAGTACACAGTGCTACTGTGCCCTCACATTGGCAATCAGAATTAAGTGCCTTGGCCATGGACACAATGCAGTCACTCCTTGTCAGGATCAAACCATAGATCTTTCAGTATGAAGTTCAATGCTCAAACCACTGAGCCACTATGATCTCCCTAACTGTTTTAAAAAGTTTTCTCTTCAAAGTGACTGCCGTGTTGAGGAGTAGTTTTCATGCAAGACTTTGATGTTTGCACATGGGGACCAGTATTTCCAATCAATGCCATGGTAATGACTTCCTCTCAACCCTTAAATGCCTAATTCCAACTTTGATGACTTTTTACTGAAACAAAACAGGTGCCCCAACATGAAATTTTGGGGTAAATCCTGTAAGTTACATTCTAAGTACCTGAACAGTGCTTCTAGGCAAGTCTTGGCTGCCTGTGTAGGCAGTCAAGACTTGCCTAAGAACAACTGCAGAATCACAGACTGTAGACTGTTAAACGTGCAGCAGAATGTAGAAAAATCCCCAGGCCTTTAATGGTTAACCCTTTACTCAACATAACGTCCATCATGGACCAGCACCATTCACAAAAGTCATTCAAATTTTATGTTTTCAACATTTTCCTCCAAAACATAGCTTATGACTTTCTCATTGAAATGACCTTGTTGAGGGGTGATACACTATGTTTTGGTTGCAAAAATGAAAAAATTTATAGTAATTTATATATACTTTTTATACTTACCAATGACCCAGACTTCGCTGGTGCTAACCCAAAAATATCTAGGGTCAAACACAAATTTTGCCCCCCAATCCCCAAAATTTGCATGCAAAACCGAAAATTAGATGTCCTAACTGGCTCTCCATACATTTCACCCTCCGCGCAAGCGCAGATGCCATGAAGTCACCGAATCTGGCGCCAATAAAATCATTCTTTGTAGAAAAAGATTATAATAATTCAGCGGGGAGGTATGAGTGCCCAGTACTGCCCACTCATGGGAGGGCCATTCCCGTCTGGGTCATTGGTAAGTATAAAAAATATATAAATTACTATAAATTTTTTCATATTTTTAGACTGTAACCAATGACCCAGACTTACCTGAATCGTAAAAAGGCGGAGGGCCTAGAACTTCTGAAATATTAGATCAACATAGATCAAATTCTTCAATCCATGATGAAGAAATTAGAATTTACATGAATGTCTCTTAATACCATAATAGAAGAGACATAACCCAATATGGATCCCAATAATGTAAATCCTAAATCTAAGCATAAAATCATGTTAATTAGGATGTAACAAATAATCAATTTAAAGACTAGTCTGGACTAGGCCCTAAAAATTATTATGGCATACTGAGAATGAGAGAAAATATCCCATAAACCTATGCCACACAATAATACTGCAGCTGATCACCGAACATAGTACGGACAAGACAGCTTCCTCAATAGTTACATGCCCCATAAGGCAGAGAAGTGGACAAAATGACCCCTCCCCCCCATTTTTTGAACATAACTTCAAAAGAAAGAGGGGAGAGCTCTGGAATCAATAAGCATAACCCGGAAACGATATAAATAAATATTGATCAGGCACCCAACAAATTAATTCATGAATAATAAATGGTGCTTAAGGCCACTTCACAAGCCAAGGCTACAGCGATGATTTTGGTAAATAACATTATCCGCTATAAAATAAGCACTGCAGACGCCGTTTACAGGTATGACAAAATCAGTGAGAAATTAATTATAACATATACATACAAAAGCGGGATAAGATGAACAATCTCTGCAGAGAAAACACACTTCAAGATCATTCACAGGAGACCTATGTAATATTAAATCCGGTAAAAAACACTCTCCAACATGTACTATTTGGTATCTACAACTATAAACACGTGAGAATATGCGATTTGAAAACCGACAAAATAGAGACCTGGATCTAGAAATGGAGGTAGGTATGATAAACCGGCTCCAAAATCAGAAAATAAATACCGGAAACAAATGCAACAGGACAGCATATATGCGTATGAAGGTGCCATCCAACACGATCCAGACGCAAAGTATGTATGTATTAAAAAAGATATATGCGACGCGACAGCGTGAGTGTGGGGGGGGGGGGGGGAATTCAAAAATATGTCGAAACCTCCTCACCCACATTACTAATCATTGCTGGTGCAGACAGCAATAATATTGTGATCATATAGCTCTTTCACGTCTGAATACTCCGTAATGCCACTGAGAGCGGAGAATGACATGAAGAATAAAACTTCCCTTAAAGAAGAAAACCATCTAATGGGGAAGCTTCTGTCGAACGCTCAATAGCAGACCCCATAATCTCAATGAAATCAATAGAAACAAATGAATAGAAGGAGACATGTATCCTATCATTCATTCCCATGAAAACGGCAGAGCGTCAATGTATGCGCTCAAAGCCTATACTAGCGACACAAATAATGGAAACTATTATTCCCATGCGCCGAAATCATAACTATCCTGAAGAGATCTCACATTGATCATGTAATAGCCAAACAGAATAAGTGCAAGATATAGCCAGCGCTTACTAATGTGCTGAAATCTTAAGCATTGACTGATAATAGGAAGATAAATAACCCAAGCAGTACGAATAGCTGACTTATTTAGCAATAGAATGAACATAACGCCCCTTCTATTGAAAAACAAGGACAACAAAAGCGTAACTTCTCTTCTGATAAACTCTGATGTGCATAGAGAGACCGTCGGACTCAGGATTGTAACGCAATATATGAACTTACGTCCGAAATAATTGAGAAAACCATAATATATGCCCAAACTTGACCTTATGTTAAAAGATTCTCTAAAACAAAACAGGTCAAGAGGGAAAAACGTCTACCACTCCAGTTAATAACTGGAGTAGACATATGTGTAAGCGACCCATCAAAATAACCTTCCAAACCACTCAACACAACTCCATCCGGCGCACAAAACTATTGCTGTTAATGCGTCAGATAACCGATAAAAGAGAAGGAAACAGCTGGTCAATTCGCTCTGTGAAACAGATGAACCAGCCAAATGAATATTGGGATACATGAATCCTATCATAAATCCCATTATCTAGTTCACAAAACAAGTGATCTAAAGAACTATACTCGCTACAATTGCCGAACGTTTGCTTATCGACTGAAAGATAATAATAAATAACCTAATTATCCACTTCCAGTCAAAATCGGCCAGACCGAGTTCTGTAAGAGCCTAGAACCGCCAGCTCAGAGGAGTCTGATCAGTAACTAAGTCTGACGAGAAACCCCTATCCAAGTGGCTGTATAGACAAACCTAAAGAATTATATATAGGAGAGAAACCTATATCTTCGCTATGAGCCTTATAAGCGAAATGAGTCTAGGACAAACTCTCCTACTCTTCTGTTGGCTGTGGTCGATTAGACCCCAACTTGAAGAGTCGAGAATATATGCTTTCTTGTAGTTAATCCTACAATAATGAAAGCTAACCATCAAAGACTTAGGTATACCTATACCTTGCTATGAGTCCTTATAGACAATTTGGGTCTAGGACAACCTCTTGTACTCTTTCTGCTGGTGATGGTACATTAGACCCCAGCTTAAAGAGACGAGAATTGATTCTTACCATAAAAACTAGAGTTGGAAGGCTAAAGCGACCTATAGCAAGTTTTCCACCTAGTCAAATGCAAAGATGAAGACACAAGGCTTCGTTGCATCAGAATAACTCTCACTTAACATTAGTTAAGACCGAGAAATAAATACTGGGTCTGGAAGGAATTTTAAAAGGTACAAACGACTACAAAATTCCTTCCATACAGACGATGTGTCACAGTACTTAATATTAAGTACATAAGATCATGAAACTAAATTCGCTCTAAGAAATTATCTTGTCAATAGCGTTCGAGCGAACAGCTAAATGATGAAGGTAAGGCTAAAACTAGGATCTTAGCCTGCTCAATCAATGCTGAGGAACTCTCCACATCTTCCCCTGTTGTTTTTAAAATGTGAACCATCACAAACGATTAAAAATACAGAGGAAGAAGATAAGAAACCGAATTACTTTTTCCACCGGAAGATAAAAATGGTGTCATCTACAGAATCGAAGATCTGTGACACCCGTGTAGACTTAACCAAAAAGAGATCTTATTACCCTGCTCTTTACCCGGATGAAGTCAGCATTGAACTACACTAGCGGTTTCTCATAATTGCTCGCAGCATTTTGAATCACTGGAACAAGATCAAGGAAATGATAATGTGTGATATCTATATCATCCAAGAGTTGTTCAGGAAAGAAAAGTTATCCTATCCATCATATGTTCAAATCAGTTAGAATCACAGTCACCAGCATCTAAACAGGCAGGTGACTGGACCAAATAAGCACTATGCAACAGCTCAAGATTTGAGATCGATGTTGAGTGCTTCTGCCTTAGCAGGAATACTGTGATTAGCTGTGCAACTGTGACAGCAAGTCCGTTACAGAGGCCTGAGGAGCAGTGGCCACGAATAGCCTCTTCGCCGGCTGCACCTAGGACAGGGTGTCCAATATAGTTATTACTGCAGACGACCTGATGAATGAAGCCTCATCTCCTTGGCTACTAGATGGTGCGACTTCTTACTAAAGATGGACCTTTCACGATAAAGACCGGAAAACCTGAGTCACTTAGCCAAGGTGCGGTCGGGAGTGCTTGTTCCTCTTCTTTTCTCTTTACCGGACAATAGCTATGTACGTAAGCACAGACTGACGCAAGTTCCTACCAACAACACCAACATACCTCAAAACTTGTCCGACAAGTTCCTACCAACAACCTCTGGCCGCAGATGTTTTTATAAGAGAGAGGGACCTCTCTCTTGCTCACAATCACGAAAGACCTGGACGAGCATACCTTCGAACTTGACTGCCAAGTTCCTACCAACAACATCTGGCCCCAGAGTTGTTATAAGAGAGAGGGACCTCTTTCTTGCTTGCAATCATGGACGACCTGGACGAGCGTACCTCCAAACTTGTCTGACCGACACAAGTTCCTACCAACAACCTCTGATCGAATGATGTTGTTATAAGAGAGAGGAACCTTTCTCTTGCTCACAATCACGGAAGACCTGTACAAGCATACCTCAGAACTTGACCGCCAACAACCTCTGATCACAGATTTTGTTATAAGAGAGAGGGACCTTCCTCTTGCTCGCGATCACAAAGACATGGACGATCATACCTCAGAACTTGTCTACTTCCTCCTTCCCGACGTCGCAGGGTGAGCATGTTTGTATGTTTATAGTGCTCGCTACACCCTTTTTCCTCTTCTCAACCGCAACGGACATACCCGGCATCACGTCCTCACATACGAGTTAGATCTAGCTGGCGACAAGGTCATCAATCCTACTAAGGATCTAGGCCTTGTCTAATACCTGAGCACTTTTGCCGCTAGCTCTTGATTGATTTGCGACGACAGTACACTCCTTGACAGTGTCACAAAGCCAAATCATGTTCCTGTTCCTCTGTAAATAGAAACTAAAAAACTATGGTGACCTTTTGTCGGAAGGACCGCCGAGTCCCCTCACCATGATAGGACCAATAGTGTCCACTCGCCTAACACAAACCATGACGCCCGTCATTCAGATTATCAAATCTGATACATGGAGTAGAATTAGTGGCAGTACATCAAGTAAACTCATTACAACGACGAAGTAAATAAAGGAAATGTTTCCTCTATTTGCCATACTATTAGATAAAAATAATTACCTAAAACTGGGGGCGCGGTGGCATTGCGGTAACCGGTTCTCAGCAGATCACCGAAGTTAAGCAACGTCGAGCCCGGTTAATCCTCGGATGGGTGACCGTCTGAGCGATCGATTTGGACTCTCGCGTTGTGTCCCTGGGCAAGGCACTTAACCCCGATAGTCCACATGGGGGCACGATGATGGCGTGTACTAAGGCGTATTGCACGTTGATGGTGAGCATGTTTTCAACCAATCTAACCCTGCCTGAGCTAGAGTGCGGAGTTACGATTTTGAGGAGCTGGCAGCTGCTCGTCGTTGTTCGGTGGTTCTCTCCGGGTACTCTGGCTTTCTCCACCCGTAAAACTGTCACGGTCATGATTTGCCATTGTGCATAAGTATTTGACCTTAAACACCAATAAATAAATTACCTAAAACTAATATATGTCATTGTACCACCACCAAATCTACATATAATATAAGATAACATTAAATATAATCAATGAAATAAATATATCCAAAAGAAAAACTCTTTCAAAAATAAAATAAAAAATTTTTGAAAAGATTTTCCTAATATAAGAGCCCAAGTTCCCAAAAGGAAGGATGAGCCCAAAAAAGACTAAGTGTGTACAAAATTATAAAAACTGTGTAAAATTAACTACCAGACTATCAGAATATTTAATGTTACTTACAACTGTTGTTCCTAAATAAAAATAGGAAACTACCTAACGATGTAAACAAAACACCGGAATCAAGACCCCAGTCAACACAGCCCGAAGTCAGTAACAGAAACAAGACTATCCGATGTAAAGCAAAATCTTCCTCAGAAGAAAAAACGATACATTGGATGTAAGATGCATGACCAAAATGCCCGAAAACACCCCAAGGATGAGGACGTAACCCTGGGGATGTACAGAATAATATTCTGCATAAAACGTTGAACTCCCAATAAATTTTATAAAAAATATTTATTAAAACAAGGCAAAAAGCTTGGGAGCTTAACTGGGGGGATCAAGGGAAGGCAGGGATGGAATACTAAACAAACAGTGGATAGATCATAATCAATCAGTGATAACATCAGGCTCATGTCTCGAAATTAGGGAACATGAACTAATTTTACTAAATAATAAAAAATAACAGCCCTGAATGTATCAAACCACCGTTTCTTCCTTCATTCATCCAGTTCTGTCCTTGGACACAAATCAATTTAACCATTGATTTGTGTCTGGCATCATTATTAATTGAGATTTAAAAGCACAAATATCAGTTTGTTGTTATCTGACAAGGGCCAAACAAAGAATGATTTTATTGGCGCCAGATTCGGTGATTTCCTGGCGTCTGCGCATGCACGGAGGGGCCAGTTAGGACTTCTAATTTTCGGTTTTGCATGCAAATTTTGGGGATTGGGGGGGGGGGGGCAAAATTTGTGTTTGGCCCTAGATATTTTTGGGTTAGCACCAGCTAAGTCTGGGTCATTGGTTACAGTATACAAATATAATTTTTTATTTAGCCACACTTTTTTTAAATTTTTGTCTTCTGGTTTTGTTTGGTGAGGGCTAATAGATGTACCAACTTCTCGGCTGATGTGTAGAAGATAATTTCCAAAAGTGTTCAATAGATTTCCATAAAGCAAAGACAAAAATCTTCAGTTTAAGGTAAAGGCTTTGCAGGAAATCTGAATCATGGCTGAAAAGAAGCAGCATGGAAGAAATATATGTTGGAAAAACCTTCCAATAGATCACTGACACACAGCCAAAATAAATTTGAAAGCAATATCTCTTGGATATATCAGTAAAATATTTAGCTGCTGGTAGAATATATTCCAATACTTGAGAAAATACCATCTAACAGACATTTCCTAATGTCACACACCAACTACTATGTAGTAATATAAAGCCAGATAACATAAGGGAAAGGAAAAAAAGTCCCCCCCCCCCTTCCCCGTGTTCTGAGGTAAAATTCCTCAGAACGAAGAGGGCAGCGGAACGGCGTCAGTGCTTGAACAGACTGCCTAAAGACCTTATAGATGTAATATTAATAGACAACATTCTGAGCAACAGAAACAGGAGCCAGTGATCTAAGGTCACCGGAGATGGACTCTAAGTTTCTAAGGTAATACTTGGTAAATGAAGAGGGCTGTGTCCAGTATGCAGCCTTCATAAGATCAATAATGGCTATACTGTGAGAATAAGCCCAAGAAGTGGACAGTGCTCTAACCTCGTGTGCTGAAATCTTATTGACAGAACGTTGATCCAAAGATAGATTTCCGTAGGCAATACGTATTACCAACTGAATCCATCTAGTGACGGAATGAACAGAAATATCTTTTCGGTTAGGAATAAGAGAAAGAAAGAAACGTTTTCTTCCCTTTCTAATAAAATCTGATCAACGTTTATAAAAGTGCATTGCTCTGACTGGACACAGCAAGGGTCTACGGTTATCCGAGGACGGTAAAGCCTTAATGCCAAAAATCCCACTTCCATAGTGAGGGTAATAGTATTACCCACACTACGGTAATGGGAATCATCAACAGATAATGCATGAAGTTCACTAACTCTTCTAGATACAAAGGCTAAGAGAAACGCAGTTTTATAGGTCAAGAATTTGAACTCCACATCGTCTAACAGCTCGAAAGGAGCTTCTTGAAGTTTCAACAGAACCCAAGCCAAATTCCACTTAGGAATTAATCTGAGGGTTCTAGGTCTATTAATAGAGAAATTTCTAACCAGATCCAATAGCCAAGTTATCATGATGAGCGAAAGTGTCTGATAACAAAGACCTTAATAGTGACAGGCTGCAGTTTGAGTTTGTCAAACAGGTAGACCAGGAAATTGGCAATCTGTGGAATGGACGGATCATATACGTCTATCGACTGATCCATACACCAATGGAAGAAAACCCTCCACTTCGCTACATAATTCAATGAAGAGGAGGCCCTCCTACAGTTAGAAATTGCGTCCACTGCTCGTCCTGTAAAGTGTTTTCCATGCAAGAAGGACTGCACAATGGAAATATGTGAAGGTTGAGACCTTCCAGGTATTGATGCAGTGCACGTGACTTCCCCTGAAATAGAAGATCCCTTTGAGGGGGAGCTTCCAGGGAAAGTCCCATAACAGACACCTGAGAAGATTGATCCAAGGTTTCTGTGATGACAGAGGTGCTACTAGCAGGATTTTGCAGTGAGACTGTTTGATCTTTAACAGAATCTGCTGAATCAGAGGAGGTGGAGGATATGCATATCCTATCATTCCGCACCAAGAGATCGACAGAGTGTCTACTGCGTACGCTCGATGATCTGGACATGGCGACATGAACGTCGGTAACTGATTGTTTAGGTGTGTCGCAAAAGGATCTATCATGGGACGATCCCACTGGTAGCAGATCTGACTGAATATTCACTTGAGAGTCCACTCCGATGGCAACAGGCGACCTTTCCAAGTGAGGGAGTCTGCTAGTACATTCAGACAACCCGGTACATGATGGACTGAGAGATGAATCTGATGATTCAGAACGAATAGGAGAATCTTCTCCGTTAATTCGCGTAACGGAATCGAGTGAGTGCCACCTTGGATCCTGAGGTAAGCAACTACTGTCGAGTTGTCCGACAGAATTTGAACATGGATGTTCGCTATTTGACGAATCCAATGTTGTAGTGCTAGCCAGATTGACATCATCTTCTTGATGTTTATGTGCTTTTCTAGGAACTGAGAGTCCCAAAGACCCTGACACTTCAAGTTTGCGGCGCTTTGAGATGCGGCCCAGTCTGTAAGGGCTTGCCTTGAGGCGGGGCCGATTGGCCCCGGCCCTGAGAGGCCCTTCTCTGGGCTTTTTTTTTGGCCCCAACTTTTTTCTCTAGCTTGGCTCCGGAAATCTCAGTGTTGGTAGGTTTGGGCAACGAAATTTTGCAAGATTTATTTTTCCATTCACGTCTCATTCATGCAAGTGTGATTACAATAGAAGCAGCAAATAACAGATAAAATAATAATACAAACTGTTTTTGTCTGATTCGAATTAACATCCACCTAAATCCGCATGAAAACTGAGAAAATCCCAAGATTAAACAAAAAAAAAACAAACACATTTATGAGACTTCGAAAGCACGCTTGTCAACTAATGGGGGAATTCCCTTCAATCCCACAATACTATGCACGGGTACATCCGATCCTAACATCTGAATAAATGCAACACTAGACACAGAAACTGCCATCAAAATAAATGTACAAAATAAAATAAAATGTGTACCTGTGTCTACGTGGAGAGGTGGGGACCGGGGGCATTCCATTTCTGAAATATCCAAAGCTGTGGGGAATTTTCATAGATTGAAATTATTTAAACGGTAAACTGAAATGTTTTTTTTTTTTTTTAATTTTTTTCTTTGAGACAACCCTTGCATCGAAAATACACATCCCACAATATGTACAAAACGTCCTAAAATTTTATCAACAAAAAATCCAAAATGTCTATGTACGAAACGTCCAGCACCCACATGATGGGTCCAAGTCATTTCGTCCCCGGGACGATTCGTCCCCTAACATAGTGGGACGTTTCGTCCTCGAGACACTGACAGAGTGGGATGTTTCGTCCCCTCCCAGAGACGAAACACCCACTTGAATAGCAAATCATTAAGATGATATGGGATGTCACATCCTTAGAAATGGTTTGCCAAACCAGTTTTAATGATACACATCACATGTTCACATTAAGTTGTGGATTTGTTTTTGCCTAAAAAACATCTAGGTATATAAGAAACACATTCCACTGGAATGAGTTTTTTATCTACCTAGATTTTTTTTTCTGAGCAAAAGCAATCAACTAAGATCGCCATTGGAAAGAATGTAACAACATAAAATTACCCCAAAAGGCCCTGACCTCAATATCTGTGGGACTTTTTTCAGGCCCCCAGCAGGCCCCGACCTCAACATTTGGGGGACTTTTTTTAGGCCCCGACCATTTTACTCAAGGCAAGCCCTGGTCTGTCTGACTCACATCCGTCATAATCGTGAAAGCCGGATCTGGCAGTTAACCACTGAAGATCTGCCCAAATCTGAACCTTTTGTTTTACTAGGTCTGTTAAAACAATACTGGTTTAGAGCGAATGCGACTTCACACTCCAGTTCTGAGTAACGAATATCTGGAGGGGACACGTGCACAGGTGGCCCATCGGAATAGGATCCGCAGCCACTCCGCACAGCCCCATCAGTTACATAAACTCCCTCGCTGTTACTGCGAGAGGGTTTAGACAAAAGCGGGCATAACAACTGACTAATTTCGCGCTGGGTAAAGGCAGACCAACCAGATTGTTGTGAGTCTCGAAGCTCATTCCCAAGTGAATGAACGACTTGGACGGAGCTAGTTTCGACTTTTTCTCGATTACAAGGAAACCGAGACATCAGAACAACTGCAGCAAACTCTGAATATTGTTCTGAAGAATAATTCTGTGGCCATATCTCTGAAGAATGTCGTCCAAGTAAGTTGACGTTATCACAGACGAATGAGCTCTGAAGTATGACATTACCGAGTTCATTATTCGAGTGAAAGCCCAATGAGTCAGGTTCAGACCGAAGCACATTGCTCTGAACTGATAAACCACTCTTTGCATGACAAAATGCAAGTACTTTCTGAATGCCGGATGTACCAGGACATGAAAGTAGGCGTCCTTTAGATCTATGCTTGCCACATAGTTGTCCACTCAAATGCTCGCTCTTACCGACAGAATGGTTTCCATATAGAACTTTGGAGCCACAATCAACTTGTTTATCCAGCTCAAGTCTATTACCGGTCGGAACGAGCCGTCTGGCTTCGGTACGAGGAACAGGTGACTGTAAAAACCTCGAGAATTTCGATTCTCGACGACCTCTATTGCTTCCTTTAATAAGAGTCTGTACCTCTGCTAGGAGAGACTCTCTTTTGAAAGGATTTGCTGGAAGATTTGTCAAACGCGGACATCTTGTAAGTGGGGGTTTTGCTCGGAATGATAGCCATAGTCCTTCCAAGACTACACTTCTCACCCACTGATCTTCCGTGACTTCTATCCAGTTTCTTGCGAAGTTTGATAACCTTCTGCCAACTGGCAAGCAACAGAGGTCTTGTCCATCACACCTGTATGACTTATGAGGCTTAGGGGAAGAGAAACTACGTCCTCCCCACGAAGAACCTCGTCCCGTCAGCTTAGGTACGTCTGACCTATAGTCTTGATCAGACACTCGCCCCTTTCCCTGAGTCTCTGTACTGACGACCTCCGGAGTAATTATAAGAGGGTTTCTTGTACCCTTGCAAGAGGAGTTCCCTTCAGATGACTTAGATGCAGAATGGCTCGCTTACCCCAGTCTGCTGAAGCGTGTTGTTGAGACACCGACTTCAATAGCAGTGCACTGGAAGCTTTCTTTGTTGCCTGCTCATAGACTAACACAAGCCTGTCGTCAAACAGAGTATGTCCGGAGACCAGAGCGACTTAGAGAGAGCTTTTCACCTTGTCATCTATAAGTGATGACGACACAAGGGCAGCATCACGTCTGATCAACTCAGTGTGGCATACATGACTGCCCTGGAAAGAACTCTAAGCAAGGAACAAACGTCCTCAAATTCCTTCCCATTAATAAGACGTTTCGCCATAGCTCAGGTAAAGTTATCTGCGTAAGGACGTCGCGTCCAGATTCACTCTATTTGATGAAATAGCACATTACATTACTTCCCAGCATATATTGAATGATGCAGGTAGGGACATATCTAAATCCTCGGCCTGCTCATCTAAATGCAGAGGAGCTCTCTGGACATCTTCTCCAACTGTTTTAAATGAACGTGGTTCAAGGAACAGTATATTTATGGAAGATGTCGATAAGAAACCGCCTGCGACACCTGTCTAGACTGTATCGGGAAGGAAAGAACATCCTCTTTTCTCCGCACAAAGTCTGCGTCCAAGGACGACAGTGGTTTCTTTCCAGTAGTTGCAGCTTCCTGATCAGGTGGAACAAATTCAGGATAGTATTGATGAATAAAATCCATCGCTAGCATATGCTGTTCCAAAAAGGAAGGGTAATCCTCTTCTTTGTCCCTTTCACCATCCGACTGATTCAGCTGCTATGTTCGGTCCAACGCATCTGCGTGTGCAATCTGCGACAGCAAGTCCATTACAGACGCTTGAGGAGCAGTGGTCTTCTGTTTTTCCGCAGCTTGCTGCTCCTGGGATGAAGATCCGGAGATAGACCTCTTCTCCGAACGTCCCAATGATCGAAGCCTCAGATCGCTAGCTACCGGATGGTCCGACTTCACGGGCGAAGACTGGCTCAGTCTTCGCGCAGCTGGCTGGATATCCGAAGTAGGGTAGCTAGCATGCGGTTGTGTGTGCTTTTGTAACATAGCGGAGGAAGCCGTGACTGTAGCCAAACCTGGCTGCAGTCTAGATGGAACGTCCTGAGCAGCAGGTGGGGACGTATGCTCTGGCTGGTGCAAGTTTCTCAAAACAACATTTGGCCCCAAATGTTGTTGGGTTAGAGAGGGACCTCTCCCACTCGCAGCCTTGTCAGATCTCAATGAGCCTCCCGAAAAGAAACCTGCTGACTTCCTCCCTATTTCCGTCATCGATGGGAGAGCTTTTGATTTTGAGGTGCTGCTCTACCCAAATCTATAATTCCTTCGACCGCACCAGACTTACCCGGTGTCACAGCTCCCACGGATGGAGTAACCGCTTCACCGGTCGAGCTAGCTGCTTGCAAGGGATTAAGAACACTAACTGGAGGCTTATCCCTTGCTTAATATTCATGAGCTCCTTTGCAGCTAGCTCTGTTTGCTCATCAGAGTGCGACGACGGTAGCACCCTTTTGATGAGTGTCACAATAACATCACCATGTTCTTGTTCCTCTGAAAAAGAAACTAAAAAACTCGAATTATCTTGTGGAGAGAGTTCCGGCATGGGAAGCTCACTGCCAACAACATACCGTGACACCCGTCTCCAACGTTTGTCATCCCAATTCACACATGTAGGACAAGAATCTGCAGGAGTGTATCAACTACAGGCAAGGCAACAAGCATGTAAATCCGAGGTCGACTTCCTCGCCTTGCATTTAGAGCAGTAAGCTTTCATAATTATAATCAAAATACAAAGTCGATAGCACTCCTACAAACTCGACAATAAAATATATGATAAAGATACATGAATAATAGCAAGCAAAATTAAATTCGAAAAATTAGGCCAAAAAAAAAAAAGGAATTGATTCTCAGGCACCGCCGCGTTGAAAAAAATGGCCCGCGTTGGGCCTTTTTATTTGGACCGTCATTGCAAGAAAATAGGAAACAGGGAAATTGAAAAGGGACTATTGGTTTTAAGGCCCAAAACCAACGAATAAACAGGTAAATATACACAGGCGTGTGTTAAGTGTGAGAGCCTCTGGCCTTGGCTTACATTGGGGGCGAAATTCAAGTCGCCCTTCTAAACTTCCTTGGGAGACATGGCAGTTTACTGTATTTTCTTATGTTTTATTTTTTAAAAACACACGCTTCCGCAAAAAACAGTAAACACGGTTGCTGTTAAAGTCCGTCACACGGCTATGAAAATAGCCTAAACTAGCCCAATTTTATATTTCTGAAAAGAATTGCAATGGCGTAGTCGTTCGAACAATTCGCCCCAACTGATAGCAACCAGCACAAAATGGCTATTTAAAAACAAAGTACCAGACAAAACAACGAATCACACAAGACACGCATCGAGTTAATTAGAATTTATTAAAAGTTAACCACCGTTTCAAAACAAAAAAAAATGTATTGGAGACAGTTCGTCCATATCGAAATTGCTTGCGGTTACGCTGTGTTCCACTGAAAAATTGGCTGCATTGAAATTCGCCCCGCAATTTGCATTGAATGTTTTTCTTTGAAAACTTGTGAAGTTTGTTGGAAGGGGGTTAAATGTAATAAGGCTACAATAGAAATCACAGGTATTTGGATGGATAAGAATGGCAGACCTTCAAAGCACCAATCGCACGTGTCAGTGAAAGATGGTTGGCAGAAATTGTCAGTTTTCTGAACAGTGTATTATTACCCAGCGCAGCCGGAAAGGGAGACAACTGAAATGTTTTGTCATTTACCAAAGAAATTAATTAACTCAAATTGTTAATAACGCTTAATTTACGAAGGATATCGAAAACTTTTTTAACTACGCTTTTCAACTCAGTTAGGGTATTCAGAAACCATGAATGACCCAGCTTCTTATATGAACTTGAAATTTATTTTAAACACTTTAAATATTTTTTTAAAAAGAATATACCTTCTCTTACAGAGAAGAACACTCTCACCATGGGTCATACTAAAAATCAAAATAACTCACAATGATACCAAAATAATACGAGGGTGGTCAATAATATCTAGTATTCATAAAATAGTTCTGCTTTGTAAAAGTTTAAAAGTGAAGTCAGAGTTCTGTTTCTAAATACAAAAAGTGGTGATATCAGAAAATAAAGAAAAACAGTTTTAGTTTTCAATAAAATTAGTTTTATTTGTATATCATTTTACAATATGCACTTTCCATGCTTTTCAGGTAAAAACAGACATCAGAAAGTGACTTTTGCCTCTCAATCCTTTCTCACCATCTGGAAGAAATAAAAATAAAAAATAAAAATAAAATCCTCCCTCCCTCATTGATTTGAAAAAAAAATTGCCTGAGAATCAATTGATTTTTTTTTTTTGGCCTTAAACAAAAATATTTTTTGAAAATTTTTTGAAAAATGCCTAAGTTCCCCAAGGGAACATGATGAGCCCAAGGGCATCCCGATAGAGCCTAAGTGTGGACAAAATCCAGATTTTTTGAGCTACACTACCGGAATCATAATCAATGTATCATACAGTAATCCTACAGTAATATAATACTAAATACTACATATATTTGAGGATGTTGCCGATGTAAACAACGTCAAAGGAAAAAACTGGAAACAAGACATCAGGCACACAAAAAGGCCCAAAGTCAGTAACCGATTTAATTGCTACCAGATGTAAAGCCAGATCTTCATACGAAGAAAAAACGATACATAGGATAGAAGATGCAAGACCAAAACGACCTAACACCCCTTGGGTGAGGACGTAACAATGTGGATAAACACAATAAACATTCTGTAATACACGTTAAACTTCCAAGAAATTTAATAAAAAATTTCAATAAAAAATAGCCAAAAAGCTTAGGAGTTTAACAGGAGGGCTTCAAGGAAGGATAGGGAAGGAACACTTAACAAACAGTGGATAAATAATTAGCAAGAATGATGACGTCAGGCGTATGTCCCGAAATTATTATAAAGTTACAGCCCTGAACATTTGAAACCACCGTTGTTCACTTCTATCATCCATTTACAGCCTTGGGTCCACCAATTCTTTCATTGATTTGTGTCTGGCATCCTCAAAAAAGGAAATTTTGAAGCACAGATGTCAGATCATTGTTACTGACTTTAGGGCCAAACAAACAATGATGGTTTTGACCAATTTCGGTACCTTCATGGATACTGCGCATGTGCAGATCACAAAAGTATGGAGTACCAGATAGGACTTCATTTTTTTTCAGTTTTGTATGCAAATTTTGGGGATTGGGGGGAAAAATTTGTGTTTGGCCCTGAATTAAATTGAGTAAGCACCAGAGAGTCTGGGCCATTGGTTGTTGTAATAGAAAATATAAACACCTGTTTTGAAAGGATGACTAATTAAATACATTTTCTCTACTCCAGCCCGGGCATCCCATCTATACTCTCTACTTTTCCCGGGCATGCATACATAAAAGCCACAACTTAGCTTTATAAATATAGATTAACCTTTGTTTGATGTGTTATGGTAGATTATCACTCTCGGACAAATATTAACGCCCAAGACAAAATCAATATATTGACTATTATTCTGAATGTCCATTAGGTTACCGCAAAAAAATGATAAATTTAAAGTAATTTGTATATTTTTTATACTTACCAATGGCCCAGACTAGCTGGTGCAAACTCAAAGTTATCAAGGGCCAAACGCAAATTCTGAACCGCCCCAATCCCCAAAATTTGCTTGCAAAACCGA
This sequence comes from Pictodentalium vernedei, assembly GCA_031216915.1. Classification (NCBI taxonomy): domain Eukaryota; kingdom Metazoa; phylum Mollusca; class Scaphopoda; order Dentaliida; family Dentaliidae; genus Pictodentalium; species Pictodentalium vernedei. The sequence goes on from CM062290.1 coordinate 190,220,949, forward strand.
AAATTAAAAGTCCTATCTGGTCCTCCATACTTTTGCTCTCCGCACATGCACAGCCGCCAGGAAGGGACCCTAATTGGCGCCAACATCATTCTTTGTAGAAGAGAGTACTACATGATAACTCAACGGGGAGGTATGAGTGCCCACTCATGGGAGGGCCATACCTGTCTGGGCCATTGGTAAGTATAAAAAATATACAAATTACTTTAAATTTATCATCTTTTTATACTATAAACCAATGGCCCAGATTAGGTGAATCGTAAAAAGGCAGAGGGCCTAGGACTTCAGAATTAGCAGACCAACATAGTTCCCAAGCCTGCAATCCAAGGTGAAAGGAAATTAAATTTAAAAGGAATTACATGTATGTCTATCTATACAGTAATAGAGAAGACATATCATAAATAAGGAGCCAAATTCAAGTAATTCCATATACTTAGCATGAATGACTATGCTAATTGGATGTAACGAGTTTCCAATTTTAAGGCTAGTCTGGACTAAGCCCTAAAAATTAGGAAGGTGTATTTGAGAGTGAGAGGTTAACCCCCACACAAACATACACCATATACAATAACACACAAGCTGTATCCAGGATATAATCTACAGACAAAACAGCTTCACTCATAGTTACACACTTATCAAGCCAGAGGATTTAAAAAATCACCCCCCCCCCCCACCTTTTTGAAGGAATCTTCTTCAAAAACAATGAGGGAAGTGCTCTGGAATCAGTAAAAGCGGTACCAAATAACAATATATATTCGTCGAACAGGCACCCAGATATTAATTATTATTAATAAATTGGTGCTCAATGCCACTTCAGAAGTTAAGGCTATCACAGCAATCCCGTTAATCAATAGCGCCCCGTAGTAACATATACCCGAGTCGGCATCGTAGATAGGTTGAAAACCGGTGATATAATATATACAAGATACACATGTCCAATAGAATCACAATGGATGATCTCTGGAGAGTAAACACACTTCCAAGGTAACCCACAGGCGACCCCGTTCAGGTGTACAATAAATTCCAATAAATAACACTCCCAGACGTGTTCTATCCGATATCTACGTTCCCAGACACGTGCGAATATACGAGAATGTATAGACAAGTTATATTCAATTGGGTACCGAAATTAATAGAAATCGTGATTTAGAAATGGAACGAGCTGTGATTAACAGACTCGTCATGGACCACCCCCGAAATAATTCATTGTTTCTAAGGTCCATAACATACAATAATGCGTCTGCCCAATAATACACTTATTATGCACGCGAACATTGAAATCCTGCATGTAATCATCTAAATACCAGTTAACTGACTAGAAAGGCTTACAGGTACCCAAAGGATAGTAATTTATTGATGATGAATCATATGCTCATATATGACATACAGACAAACAACCACAGGAGACAAACCAACTAAAAAGTGGATGTGCCCATGAGGTCGCCATAGAATGCATGTATATACTTAAATGCATAAAGGTTTACGGGAAGAAAACTACGTCTTGTCCGGTAATCGTCTCTTAACACATTGGTGGTGGGGAGGGAGGGGGGGGGGGGGATTCAAAATCATATCGAACCTCCCCCCCCTCAACCACATTACTTGAATCGTTCTTGTGTTAGTCATCAAATAGTATGTATAGGAACCGCAAGGCTCCCTCACGTCTGACCAACTCCATAATGTCACTAAGGGCGGAGAAGGACGTGAAGAACAAATACACCGTATTAACATAATAACTCTCACCAAACCCTGAATTCCCAAAGAAACCGCAGTCCTAAGAGATAATAAATTCAGTCATGCCACTGCATAATACTGAAAAAATCTCATTCATGATTTTAACTAGGCTACTATGGTGTAACAATAAGACTTAAGTCTATGACACCTAGGAAAAACAAACAGAAAACACAGTATCTTTTTCGGTTTTATTCCCAAAAAACAGCCCAAGAGACCGCTGTAACTGTACATAAGGCTACAATGGCGTCCACAATGACATAATTGTCTTGACGCCAAGGCATATCTCAGCCTATCTATGCACTATCCATCCGGATTCAGGACGAGAAACAGGTGATAATTAAAAAAACTGGAGAATAATTTCGATGATGTCTAAAGCTTTTCTTCAACAGGAAAGCTCTACCTCTAGAAGGAAAGCCTCTTTTGGAAGATTTGTCCAATAAGTATTCTTGTAAGTGGAGCTTGCTCGGGCTGATAGCCGCAGGCCTGCCGAGACTACATTCTCATCAACTGATCTTCCATAATTTATCCACTTTTGTGAGACTGATAACCTGCCGCCAAGTGGAAAGCAACCGAAATCTATTCTCGACTACCTCAATTGTTCCTTCAATAAGAGAGCCTTTACCTCCAATAGGAGTGATTCTCTTTGAAAGGAACTTCTGTGATTAACGTCCAGTTTCTCGTGAAGTTGATAATCTTCTGTCAACTGGCAAGCAATAGAGGTCATGTCCATCACCTGTACAACTTACGATGCTTACAGGAGGAGAAACTACGTCCTCACTGCGAAGAAGCTCGTCTCGTCGACCTCAATTGTTCCCTTCAATAAAAGAGCCTCCAGAAGAGACTCTCTTTGAAAGGAACTTCTGTGATTAATGTCCAGTTTCTCGTGAAGATGATAATCTTCCATTAATCGTCAGCCTTGGGGGGTCTGATCCATAGCCTTAATCAGACCTATGCCCCTTTCCCGTGTTGCTATAATGATGACTTCCAGAGTAAATATAAGAGAGTTATTGTACCCATGCGAGACATTCTCATGATGCTTTCTTAGAATCAGAACGGCCTTGCTTACTCCAGTCTGCTGAAGTGTGTTGATGAGATGGTGACTTCAATAGCAGAGCACTGGAAGCTTCTTGTAGCCTGCTCATATATCAACACAAGCTTGTCATCAAATATTATATTTCTGGTAACTGGAGAGACTCAGAGAGCTTTTCATCTTGTCATCTATAAGTGATGACGACGCAAGGGCAGCATCACGTCTTACCAACTCCAAATTCCCTGTCCATGCAGAGTTGTATGTGGCATACATGACTGTCCTGGAAAGAACTCTTAGCGAGGAACCACACCCTCATATTTCTTTCCATTGAGACCTTGTGCAATAGCTCTGGTAAGGTTATCTGCTTAGGACATTGCACCCAGGTTTGCTCTTTTCAATGAAATAGCACATTCCATTATTTCCAAGAATATATTAAATGATGCATGTAGGGAGATATTTACATCCCCAGGCTATTCATCTAAACGCAGACATATATTTAAATGGAACAATATTCTTAAGAGCTTAAGATTTTTCATAGTCTTAACGTGCCCTTCTGTGTGAGATGGAGACTTACACTCCATATCCCTCTCACCATCCAAATGTTCCATCCGCAAATATGGTCAACTCCATCTGACTGAAAGGATGACTGGACCAATGCAGCACCGTCTGACAGCTCACCATCGGAGTCTGTTAAATGGTAGTACTAGTCTCAAACGACTAGCTATCAACCCGAACCTGCAAAGTCAGATGGCTAGTCTGTGGTCAACATGCTTCATTAATGAAGCAAGGGAAGACACCATAGCTGCCACTGAATCCAGCAGCAGTGTGGAAGAAGCGTCCCAAACCGCAAGCGTGAACGGGCATCCCATCTCACTAAAGTTTCTAGCACCAAAAACAGTCGATCCCGACTGCTGACGTAAAGCAGAAGGTTCACCAGCTCACTGTCTGCTCCAAACCTCGCCAAGCGTTCCGTTAGGAACTTGTAGGCATCTATCTCTTAACGTGCATATCCATAGAAGAAGAGGAAGCCATAACCACAGCCGACCCCGGCTGAAGTGCGGAAGAAGCATCCCGACTTGTCACATAGGATGGATACTCCTCCTCATTGAAGTTTCTTACAACACAAAACAGTCATCCCCGACTGTGAACGGGATGAAAAAACGCTCCGCACTCACGATCTGTCCACAGATCCCACAGAGTATCCCGCTTAGAAACGTCTAGACTAATCTCTTTCTTGCGCTTCCATGTAAGTAGAAGAAGCCATAACTGCCGCCGGCTCCGGCTACAGTGTGGAAGGAACGTTTCGGTGCGTGTTAACTCAATATTGTTTCTCACAACAGACACAGTCGACCCCGACTGTTAACGGGACGGAGAGGGTTCTCCAAACGGAGATCTGATTCCAGATCTAGCTGAACATTCCGTACAGAAACTTCTGGCTTTTTCTACATGCACAATTGACCGAACTGACCCAGCACCATCCAACAGCTCAATACTGGAGTCTGCGGGAGGCTCTCTTGCATTAGCTGGGATGCTGTTAATAGCTGCGCAACTGCGACAGCAAGTCCCTTTCCGAGGCTTGAGGAGCAGCGGTCTTCTGTTTTTTCCACCGCTTGCTGCTCCTAGGATAAAGATCCGGAGATAGATCTCTTCTCCGAGCATCCCATTGATCGATGCCTTGGATCGCTAACTTTCAGATGGTGCGACTTCTGGGGCAAAGAATGGCTCCGTCTTCGCGCAGCTGACTGGATAGCTGAAGTCGGGTAGCTAACCTGCGGTCGTGTGTGCTTTAATATTAAACGTAGCAGAGGAAGGTGTGACTGAAGCTGACACCAGCTGCAGACTAGATGGAGCATCCCGAGCAGATGTATGCTCCGTCTCATGCAAGTTTCTCATAACATTTGACCCCAAATGTTGTTAGGTTAGAGAGGGGACTCTCCCGCTCGCGGTCTATTAGACCTCGTCGAGCCTCCAAACAAGAAACTTGCTGACTTCCTCCCTATTTCCTCCTTATTTCCGTTGTCGCTGGGTGAGCTTATTTATATTTAAGTGCTTGCTCTACCCACATCTACACTTCCTTCGACTGCAATGGACTTACCAGGTGTCACGACTCCCACGGATGGAGTAACCGCTTCACCGGTCGAGCTAGCTGCTTGCAAGAGATTAAGAACACTAACTAGAGGCCTTATCCCTTGCATATCATGAGCAGTGCAGCTAGCTCTATTTGCTCACGGAGCGCGACACTTGGTTGGGTGTCACAATATCATCACCATGTTCATATTCCTTTGAAATAGAAACTGAATAAATGAATTATAATGCGGTGAGAGGCCTGGCCTCAGAACCTCACCACCAACAACAAACCGCGACACCCATCTCCAACATTAGTCAACCAAGTGAACACAAGAATGACAAGAGTCCGCAGAAGTGCATCGACTAAAGCCGATATCACTCTTCCAAACTCCACAACAAAATATATAATTAAGATACATGAATAATAGCAAAATTAAATTCAAAACATTTTTTGAGAAATTTTTTTTTTAAAAAATGCCTAAGTTCCCAAAGGGAACATTAAGAGCCCAAAGGCATCCCAATAGAGCCTAAGTGTGGACAAAATCCAAATTTATTGAGCTACACTACTGGAATAATAATCCATGTATCCTACAGTAATTCTACAGTAACAGAATATACAATACTACCTGCATATGAGGACGTTGTCAATGTAAACAACGTCAATGAAAAAAAGGGGAAACAAGACCTCAGGCACACAAAAAGGCACAAAGTCAGAAACTAATTTAAATGCTACCAGATGCAAAGCTAGATCTTCATACGAAGAAATGAAAGTGTCAATGACACTGTAGCTCAACTTGTCAAGACATGAACATGTATAGTATGTGACACAGCAATGACAAACATCAAGGTAATGACCTGATAACAAAGGTACATATAAAGTATTGTAACGGCCTGTACATAAATACTGACCATAGCCTGTAACAAATGTATAGGTAAAGTATTGTAAAAGTGGGTGACAGTCAGATGCTAAACTAGAAAAGAAATCTTTGAGTCCCAGAGTGGGTCTGACTGAACCCCAAAATATTTGTTCTCATAGCACAGTGATATATTATTTATTTATTTATTTATTGGTGTTTAAGGTCACATACTTATGCACAATGGCTAATCGTGACCGTGACAGTTTTACGGGTGGAGGAAGCCGGAGTACCCGGAGAGAACCACCGAGCAACGACGAGCAGCTGTCAGCTCTCCAACATCGTAACTCTGAACTCTGCACCGCAGCACAGGCAGGGTAGATTGGTTGAAGACATGCGCACCATCGACGTGCAGTACGCCTCAGTACACAGCGTCATCGTGCCCCCATGTAGGCAATCGGGGTGAAGTGTCTTGCCCAAGGACACAACGCGGTTGCCGCAGGTGGGATTCGAACCGAGGACCTCTCGGATTGCAGCCTGCACCTCTACCAACTGAGCCACCGCGCCCCCTAGCACAGTGATAACAAAGGCACCCAAAACACACTCATTCCTGTCCCAAGGTGAAAAAAAACAAAGGTACCCAAGAAGTTTCGTGAAGATCAGTTCATAAATACGAGCTATATAGAAGTTGTGACAAAAAACTGATTGGACCTAATTTTGGTACAAAATGGCCACTGGCAGCCATCTTGTATTTTGGACTGCACTCAGAAACACTCGTTCTCGACCCAAGGTGATAACAAAGGTACCCAAGAAGTTTCGTGAAGATCAGTTGATAAATACAGCCTCTAACCTGAGCCGTATTGACATGTGCACTTACAGCGTATAAGTAGCACTAAATAAATCAAAATTCATCTAATTTGCATAATTTCTGCCTGAGAAAAAAACACGTATTGTATGTGATGTATTCCATTTTACTAAACATTCATACAAAAAATTATTCAAATCAGAACTTTCATACAGAAATTCTGTACAAAAGACTGATTGCACTAATTTTGGTACAAAATGGCTGCTCGTGGCCATGTTGAATTTCGGACCACACCCCAAAACACCCGTTCTCATCCCACGGTGATAACAAAGGTACCCAAGACGTTTCGTAAAGATCGGTTCATAAATACGGCCTCTAGCCTGAGCCATATAGAAGTTGTGTACAAAAAACTGATTAGACCTAATTGCAGTACAAAATGGCCATTGGCAGCCATCTTGAATTTCGGACCGCACTCAGAAACACTTGTTCACGTCTCAAGGTGATAGCAGAGGTACCCAAGACGTTTCGTGGAGATCGGTTGATAAATACAGCCTCTAGCCGGAGCCGTATTGACATGTGTACTTACTGTGTGTAAGTAGCACTGAAAAAATCAAAGTTCATCTAATTTGCATAATTTCTGCACGAGAAAAAAACGCGTATTATATGTGATGTATCCCACGGTACTAAACATTCACACAAAAAATTATTCAAATCAGAGCTTTCATGTGAAAATTCTGCACAAAAATCTGACTGCCTCTAATTTTGAACAAAATGGCTGCCAGCGGCCATCTTGAATTTCGGACCGCACCCAAAAATACTCATTCTCATTTCACGGTCATAACAAAGGTACCCAAGAAGTTTCGTAAAGATCGGTTCATAAACACGGCCTCTAGCCCGAGCCGTATTGAATTGCAAACGGACAGGCGGACAGACGGACGACTGGCCATGGCATAAGCTCAAATTTGACAATGTTGAGCTAAAAACGATACATCGGATAGAAGATGCAAGACTAAACAATGTAACACCCCTATGGTGAGAACGTAACCATGGGGAGAAACAGGATAAACATTCTGTAATACATGCTAAACTCCCAAGAAATTTAATAAAAAATGTCAATAAAAAATAGCCAAAATGCTCAAGAGTTTAACAGGAAGGATTCATGGAAGGATAGGGAAGGAATACTTAACAAACAGTGGAATAATCATTATCAAAAATGATGACGTTAGGCGTGTCCCGAAATTGGGAAACATGAAATAATTTTATAAATATTATAACGTTACAGCCCTGAACATCTAAAACCACCGTTGAACACTTCCATCATCCAATAACAGCCTTGGATCTACCAATTCTTGCATTGATTTGTGTCTGGCATCCTCAAAAAAGGAGATTTTAAAGCACAGATGTCAGTTCATTGTTGCTGACTTTAGGGCCAAACAAAGAATGATGTTGGCGATAATTCTGGTCACTTCCTGGCGGCTGCGCATGCGTGGAGAGTAAAAGTATGGAGGACCAGATAGGACTTTTTATTTTTGGTTTTGCAAGCAAATTTTGGGGATTGGGGGTTCAAAATTTGTAATTGGCCCTTGATAACGTTGAGTTCGCACCAGCTAGTCTGCGCCATTGGTTTATAGCATAAAAATATTTCCTGTTCCTCCAGCATCTCCCTTGTCATTGAAAATCTAACTAATCACTTTTTTTACCTTGAAATTTCTTTGATGATAATATTATGCACTATTAGAACTAAATATTTAACCAACTGTATCTTGTTTTACAGAGCTCATTCATTGATTGGTTGAATTTGCAACTGCATGAAGGGAAATTTTCTCTGCTGAAAACATTGGTTTTTCCACATAATAGGGTAAAGAATTATATTCTAATATGTTCCAACAATTTTCAGGACTGTTTAATAAAAAAAGTAGTCTCCCATCCTCGTTACCAAGTTGAGAGAAATGAAATTATTATTTGTCGCTTGAATATACAATGTAAAAGAGTTGGGGGTTTTCTGTAAAGTTAAAACAACAATCACTGTAATTACAAGGGTAGCAATTACCTTTCTTATTCCATTTCACCTTTGATACAGACTGACTGAAATCTACATGTATTCTCCGATCATCAATTAAAACATTGTCCATTTTAAAGTAGGCCCTCTCACAATCCTCCTCCTGGAATGTTGAAAAGACATTTTTATGGCAAAAGGCATGCATGGCTGATGCTGTGTTGATTTGGGGTGGCAACTGCTGGAGGGGAACATTAAAATAAAAAAACTGTCAAGATGGCATCATGGTTGCCATATCTGAAATCAAGCTGCTCTTATCAAACCATCATTCAAGATGATTTGTTCAAGTTTAAATGATGTTGCTTCATAAATACACAGCAAAGAACTCTGTTAACACTTAAGGGCCTGGACAAGTTGAATTCCCACCATTCTACAGTCTCTGTACGTGTAATGGCTTTGCAGTGATTTCTAGTTAAGTCTTGATTGCTTGTTAAGGCAGCCAGGACTTAACTAGAAACCACTGTCTTGGTAATTTGTTTAATGTCAGCAGGACCTCCTCGTAATGGCATAAATGTTCTGAGGTAGGAAAAGTCAGAAATAGGCCTTTAAGGGTTAACATAGTTTAAATCTTATCAAAATTTGTTGAAGTTATTGTACAAATGGGCAAAAAATCTTTTAAAAAATCAACTGTCAAAGTGATGGCCATAACTAATCTTGAAGGAGCTAGTTTTATAACTTGATAATGCTTATCAACTGAGACAGGCAGAAAAACTTAAAAATCATCAAACTAAGTGTAGGTCCAAAGCTAGCAGGGGTTTGAGGGCAGTTCATCTCCATGACTAAGTCTGTAGGAAATTTGGGTTGTTTGTCAGGAAACTGTTGGCCCCCGGAATTGCAAAATTTGCTCTGTATGCCAGTATTTAGAAAACAAATGTTGACCATTTGATGAAACAACAATTTTCATTGTGCAAAGTTAAAAAATTTATAGTAATTTATATATTTTTACTTACCAATGACCCAGAGTTAGCTAGTGCTAACTCCTAAAATTCTAGGGCCAAACACAAATTTTGCCCCCTAATCCCCAAAATTTGCATCAAAATCCAAAATTTCAATGTCCTATGTGGTCCTCCATACTTTTATCCACTGCGCATGCGCACCGTCAAGGAAGTCCCGATATTGGCACCAATTCTCATTCTTACAACCAGTGCCTGGTAAGTGTTATGTAATCAGCGGGGAGGTATGAGTTCCCAACTCCTGGGAGGGCCATCCCTGCCTGGGTCATTGGTAAGTATAAAAAATATATAAATTACTATAAATTTTTATCCCCGTTAAAAAATGTGGGGATATTGTCGTGATCTCCATCCGTACGTCCGTACTTCCGTACATCTGGTTTTGTAATTCGAAACGCTGTAACTTTCTACAGTTGTTCAATAAGGTCTGTGCAATCTAAAAATACCACTTTTAAAGTTTTGCGCCACCAGGTGGCTTCTGTGGAGCCACTTGAAAAATGCACTAATTTTTCACTTTTCTTTCGAATAATCCCAACCTATGTAATTCAGAGTTCTATAACTGCACTAGGGTGTTGCTAAATGATCTGTAGATGTGCACGAAGGTTTCAGATTTTTCAGGTGCCATGTGGCTGTGCTACCGTTGCCACTTTCATGTTTTCTTACACCGTTTCCACCGAAAGGCTCCTAGGGTATGTAATTCGAAACGCTAAAACCATGCTCAAATGTTGCAGAAGGGTCTGTAGATGCGCACAAAGGTTTCGGATTTTTTAAGTGCCACATGGCTGTGCCACCATTGCCACTTTTGTGTTTTCTTAGACCGTTTCCAGCGAAAGGCTCCTAGGGTATATAATTCGAAATGCTAAAACCATGCTCAAATATTGCAGTGCAGTTTGTAGATGCGCACGATGGTTTTGGATTTTTCAGCTGCCACGTGGCTGCATCACTGTTGCCACTTTCGTGTTTTCTTAGACCGTTTCTGGCGAATGGCTCCTAGAGTATTAATTGGAAATGCTAAAAGCATGCTCAGATGTTGCAGTAGGGTGTGTAGATGTGCACAAAGGTTTCGGATTTTTTGGGTGTCACGTGGCTGTGCCACCATTGCCACTTTCGTGTTTTCTTAGACCGTTTCTGGCGAAAGGCTCCTAGGGTATGTAATTCAAAACGCTAAAACCATGCTCAAAGGTTGCAATGGGGTCTGTAGATGCGCACAAAGGTTTCAGATTTTTCAGCTGCCACATGGCTGCGCCACCGTTGCCACTTTCGTGTTTTCTAGACCGTTTCCGGCGAAAGGCTCCTAGGGGTATGCAATTCGAAATCATAAAACCATGCACAAATGTTGCAGTAGGGTATGTAGATGCGCACAAAGGTTTCGGATTTTTGGGGTGCGATGTGGCTGTGCCACCGTTGCCACTTTCGTGTTTTCTTAGACCGTTTCCAGCAAAAGGCTCCTAGGGTATGTAATTCGAAATGCTAAAAGCATGCTCAGATGTTGCAAGGGGGTCTGTAGATGCGCACGAAAGTTTCGTATTTTTCAAGTGCCACGTGGCTGTGCCACCGTTGCCACTTTCGTGTTTTTTTAGACAGTTTCCGGCAATAGGCTCCTAGGGTATGTAATTGGAAATCCTAAAACCATGCTCAAATGTTGCAGTAGGCTATGTAGATGTGCACAAAGGTTTCAGATTTTTGGGGTGCCACGTGGCTGTGCCACCGTTGCCACTTTCGTGTTTTCTTAGACCGTTTCCAGCGAAAAGCTTCTAGGGTATGTAATTCGAAACGCTAAAAACCATGCGCAAATGTTGCAGTAGGGTCTGTAGATGCGCACAAAGGTTTCGGATTTTTCAGGTACCACGTGGCTGTGCCACTGTTGCCACTTTCATGTTTTCTTAGACCGTTTCTGACGAAAGGCTCCTAGGGTATGTAATTCGAAACGCTAAAACCATGCTCAAATGTTGCAGTGGGGTCTGTAGATGCGCACAAAGGTTTTGGATTTTTCAGCTGCCATCTGGCTGTGCCACCGTTTGCCACATTCATGTTTTCTGAGACCCTTTCCGGTGAAAGGCTCCTAGGGTATGTAATTCGAAAAGCTAAAACCATGCTCAAATGTTTCAGTGGGGTCTGTAGATGCACACAAAGGTTTCGGATTTTCCAGCTGCCAAGTGGCTGTGCCGTTGCCACTTTCGCGTTTTCTTAGACCGTTTCCGGCGAAAGGCTCCTAGGGTATGTAATTCGAAATCCTAAAACCATGCTCAAATGTTGCAGTAGGGTCTGTAGATGCACACGAAGGTTTTGGATTTTTGGGGTGCCACCGTTGCCACTTTCGTGTTTTCTTAGACCATTTCTGATGAAAGGCTCCTAGAGTATGTAATTCGAAATGCTAAAAGCATGCTCAGATGTTGCAGTAGGGTGTGTAGATGCGCACGAAGGTTTCAGATTTTTTGGGTGCCATGTGGCTGTGCTACTGTTGCTACTTTCATGTTTTCTTAGACCGTTTCCAGCAAAAGGCTCCTAGGGTATGTAATTCTAAATGCTAAAACCATGCTCAAATGTTGCAGTGGGGTCTGTAGATGTGCACGAAGGTTTCAGATTTTTCAGCTGCCGCGTGGCTGTGCCACCGTTGCCACTTTCATGTTTTCTTAGACACTTTCCGGTGAAAGGCTCCTAGGGTATTAATTCGAAACGCTAAAACCATGCTCAAATGTTGCAGTGGGGGTCTGTAGATGCGCTCGAAGGTTTTGGATTTTTCAGCTGCCAAGTGGCTGTGCCATTGCCACTTTCTTCAAAAGGCTCCTAGGGTATGTAATTCAAAATGCTAAAACCATGCTTAAATGTTGCAATGGGGTCTGTAGATGCACAGGAAGGTTTCGGATTTCGGGTGCCACGTGGCTGTGCCAGTATTGCCACTTTCATGTTTTCTTAGACCCTTTCCGACAAAAAGCTTCTAGGGTATGTAATTCAAAACGCTAAAACCATGCTCAAATGTTGCAATGGGGTCTGTAGATGTGCACGAAGGTTTCAGATATTTCAGGTACCACGTGACTGTGCCACCGTTGCCTCTTTCATGTTCTCTTAGACCATTTCCGGCGAAAGGCTCCTACAGTATGTATTTCAAAATGGTAAAACCATGCTCAAATGTTGCAGTAGGGTCTGTAGATGTGCACGAAGATTTAAGATTTTCCAGGTGCTATGTGGCTGTGCCACCATTGCCACTTTCGTGTTTTCTTAGACCGTTTCCGGCAAAAGGCTCCTAGAGTATGTAATTCGAAATGCTAAGACCATGCTGAGATGTTGCAGTAGAGTCTGTAAATGTGCAGGAAGGTTTTGGATTTTTTGTGTGCTACGTGGCTGTGTCACCGTTAACACTTTTGTGTTTTCTTAGACCGTTTCTGGCGAAATGCTCCTAGGGTATGTAATTCGAAATGCTAAACACATGCTCAAATGTTGCAGTAGAGTCTGTAAATGCATACAAAGGTTTCAGATTTATCAGGTGCCACCATTTTGCTTTCGTGTTTTCATAGACCGTTTTCGACGAAAAGCTCCTAGAGTATGTAATTTGAAAAGCTAAAACTATGCTCAAATGTTGCAGTAAGGTCTGTAGATGTGCATGAAGGTTTCGGATTTTTGGGTGCCACGTGGCTGTGCCACCGTTGCCACTTTCTTGTTTTCTTGGACCGTTTCCAGCGAAAGACTCCCAGGGTACATGTATGTAATTCGAAATGCTAAAACCATGCTCAAATGTTGCAGTGGAGTCTGTAGGTGCGCACGATGCTATGTCACCTGTGCCACTCAATATGATTTTAGTGTGTCATATAATACATTTCATCTTTGTATCAAACATTCATACAAAGTCAAGGATGCAAATGCGGGGATACACTATAGTGTGCTTTGCACACAAGTGACACCATCTAGTTTAACACTTTTATACTGTACCAATGACCCAGACATAGCTGAATAGAAAAAAGGCTGGAGGGCCTAGGACATAAAGGAAAATCCAATAGGCTCAATTACATGTAAACAGAATTATCCCCTTAAGAAGAAAAGGAGAAACAGGCTGTACATGTATCTTTCTTATTTGTATCAAAAAAGAAAGACACAAAACCATTCCGTAATTGAGCACAATAACATCAATGATCTCTATTAACATCCAGTATAACCCGTTATACTAATTTTTTTAAGGAAAGCCAATAAATAAAGATAGTCCACAGAATGAGACTCTTAATACTCATTAAAAGTGTCCGAGGATTGTATATTAACGCTTGTATGACATGTGACATATACAAATGCTTCACACCGAGCTACACTTTAAAAAATATTACATGAATGAGTTAAACACTTTAAAACCATCCCGGCACCGACTCAGTTTTCACTATAAAGCAGGTGATATTAGGTAACACCATCCACCCCCCCCCCCCCCCCCACTTCCCCTTGGTCAAATACCCCAGAGTGAAGAGGGCAGCAGGACAGAGTCACTGCCAGAACAGAAAGCCTTCATAACTATAATTGCAACTGTTTAGTGGACGACATTCTGAGCAACAGATAACGAACCTAAACAATGCAGGTCTCCAGAAATGGACTCAATATTTCTAAGATAAAAATTCATGAATGTGGAAGGCTGAGACCAATATGCAGCCTTCATCAAATCGGTAATAGCAACACTATCAGCATAAGCCCAAGATGTAGATAGCACTCTTACTTCATGTGCCAAAATCTTAAGCACAGACTGCTGAGTTGAAGATAATTTTTCATAAGCAGTACGGATAGTTAATTGAATCCACCTTGCAATAGAATGGACCGTAATGTCCCTTCTATTCGGCAGCAGAGACAGAAAGAAACGTTTACATCCATTTCTGATAAACTCAAATCTACGTTTAAAAATTTGTATAGCTCTAACAGGACAGAGTAAAGGCCTATGCCCGTCTGAAGACGTAAGAGCCTTTATAACAATAGGTTCAGGATACTTATTAGGAGCCTGATTCTTAGCCAAAAATCCAACATTAGTAGTCAAAGTAATAGTATTACCCACACTACGATAGTGGGAATCATCAACAGATAGTGCATGAAGCTCACTAACTCTTCTAGCCGAAGAGAAGGCTAAGAGAAAAGCTGTCTTATAAGATAAGAATTTGAAGTCCACCATGTCAAGAGGCTCAAATGGCACTTCTTTTAGCTTAAGAAGAACCCAAGCTAAATTCCACTTTGGAATTAATCTAAGGGTTCTAGGTCTATTTATCGAAAAGTTTTTCACTAACTTAGATAAAGAGACATTAGATCCAATCTGTAAGCTATCATGATGTGCATAGGTATCAGATAGCATAGACCTTTAACCCTTAATGGTAACATGATCTCATCAAACAGGTAGACTAGAAAATTAGCAATGTCTGGAATGGAGGGATCATAAATATCAACAGAATGATCCCTACACCACCGTCAGAAAATCTTCCACTTAGCAGCATAATTTAGGGAAGAGGGGGTCCTCCTATAGTTAGAAATTGCGTCCACTGCTCGTCCTGTAAAATGCTTGCCGTGCAAGAAGGACCGCATAATGGAAATACGTGAAGGTTGAGACCTTGCGGGTTGTGATGCAGTGTGCACGATTTCCCCTGCGATAGAAAGACCGAAGCACATTGCTCGGAACTGATAAACGACTCCTAGGACAGCGAAGCGAAGATACTTTCTGAACGCCCGATGTACCATGACGTGAAAGTACGCATCTTTGAGAACTATGCTCGCAGCAGTCGTTCACTTGAATGCTCGCTCTGACCAATCGAATGGTCTCCATATAAAATTTTGGAGCCACGATCAGCTTGTTTATCCAGCTCAGATCTATGACTGGACGAAACGAGCTGTCTGGTTTCGGAACCAGAAACAGATGGCTGTAGAAACCTGGAGATTCCTGGTTTTCTTCGACCTCTATCATGTTTTTCTCCAGAAGAGATTGGACTTCTGATAGAAGCGAATCTCTCTTCTGAGGATTTGACGGAAGCTGAGTCCCTCGTGGACTTCGAGTTAAAGGACAGTTTTAGCCCTTTTGAAATCATCCCTCGAACCCAAGGGTCGTCTGTAATTGACAACCAATTGGTTAAGAAACTTGACAGCCTTCCGCCCACTGGAACATGATAGCGGTTTACACCATAACCTCCTGGATCTGCGAGGCTTGCGGGAGGAGAAACCACGTCCTCCACAACCCTCACCTCGCCCCGTTGACCTAGGGGCTTCTGACCAGTTGTCTCGGCCAGTATTACGACCCCTACCTGAGTCACTACCTTGACGGTCTCTGGAGTAAGACCTAGAGGACTTTTTAGAACCTCTATAGGAACTTCCCTTGGACGTACTCGCCCCAGAAGTGCCTGTCTTACTCTTCTCCGCTGAATCCGACTTTTTAGAAGCAGATTTAAACAGCAGAGAGTCTGAAGCTTTCTTAGTAATCTGATCATAGATTATGGAAAGCTTGTTGTCGAAGAGAAGCTCTCCGGAGACCAGAGCGACTCGGACAGTTTTTCACCGAATAATCCACTCTAGTGGATGCAGCCAGGGCAGCATCACGTCTAACTAACTCCAGATTTGCCACTAAAGGGCAGAGTTATACAGAGAGTATGCTATGGCCCTCGAAAGAACTCTTAAGGAAGTTTGTACATCCTGGAATTCTTTTCCTTCGAGACGTAATGATAACACTCTGCTAAGGTGATCTGCGTACGATAATGCGTCTAAACTGATCTTGTTAGACAAGATTGTTATTTCCAACATACTGGATGGAATAGACATAGACGACAGCAAAGACAATTCTAGGTTTTCAACCTGGTCGTCCAGATGCAGAGGAACTCTCGGAATGCCCTGTCCTGCCGTTTCAAATTTATTCCTTGAATTGATGAAAGGCTGCTGGAGAGCATTGGAAGATAAGAAACCGGACTTGCCCGTCTTAGAGGCTAGTTTGAATATAGCGTAATTCAAAAGTTCAAATGTCCGTGTGACATTTCTGGACTGGGTCGGAAACTCAGGCGCAATGTTCCTATTCAGGCCAAAGAAGTCTGTGTCCAGTGACGCTATCAGTCTCTTATCCGGCAACCCAGCATTTTGGTCCGGAGGAACAACATCAGGAAGGTATTGCCGGATGAACTCTACAGCTACCTTATGTTGTTCAGAGAGGGAAAATTCCAGCTCCGCTGAATCCCTTTCGCCATCCGTCTGGACCACCTGGTAATCTCGGACATCCCTTTCTGACTCTGCAGGGGAGCGAACCGACCCAGCTTCCTCAGACAATTCCTGATCCGAAAAAGTTTCTGACCGGCTGCTGGGATGCTGCGATGAGTTGAGCTATCTGCGATAGCACGTCCGTCATACAGGCCTGTGGAAACGCGGTCTTACGTGACTTAGAAACTGGAAGCTCCTGGGATGCTGAATCCTGCATACTTCTCTTATGCGAACGTCCTGACTGTAAAGGCCTCGTATCTCTGGCTACCGGATGGCTGACCTGGTCGACGTGGAATCCCTGATCAGCAAAGCTGGCTGGATATCAGCGGTCACGTAGCCAAGGTGCGGTTGTGTGTGCTGCCGTGAGGATGAGGAAGCCGATAGACTAGTCGCTCCGGACTGTCTATGCAACGGAGCATTCCGAGCAGGTGGATTGGACGTATGCTCCGACTGACGAACGTTACGTACAACACCATCTGGGCCCAGATGTTGCTGTAAGAAAGAGGGGCCTCTCTCGCTCATGGTCCAAGTAGACCTGGACAAGCTAGATACCGGACTGACAGGCTTCCTCCGTACTATCCTTGGGTCCGTCGTCGCTGGGTGTGCACGTTCTATGTTTATAGTGCTCGCATCACCCGATCTCCTTTCCTTGACTGCAACGGACGAACCCGGCATCACAACCATTTCGTGAATGATTGCTTCACCGGGCAAGCTAGCGGGTGACAATGCCGTCGATCCTACTTGGGACCTCTTAGGCAATTGTCGTATTTCCATGAGCACTTTAGCCGCTAGCTCTTCGTTAGACTGCGACGACGGAGGCACACTTCTTGAAGACAGCACGGAAACATCACCCTGTTCTTGTTCCTCTGAAAAAGAGACTGAAAAACTAGAGTGACCTTGCAGAGAGAGGACCGGCATGGACCTCTCACCGCTAACAATATACCGTGACACAAGTCTCCAACGTTTGTCATCCCAATTGGCACACACAGGGCAAGAATTAGTGCGAGTACACTGACTACATGAAACACAATGAACATGAGAATCAGAGGAAGACTTCCTCGAATTACAATTTGAATAATATTCTTTCATCATGAAAGAATATAAACAGTCAGAGTACTCGCACTAGCCCTTGAAAACAAAGATACATGATATAATATAATCCATCATAACATTCCGAAAAAATAATTCAAAAGAAAAAAAATTTCGAAAAATTTCAGGAGAGCCCAAGTTCCCAAAGGGAACGATGAGCCCAAATGGATCCAAAAAAAGCCTAAGTGTGGACAAAAATTTTAAAACATATTTAAAAATTAATGTAAAGCTTATGGATAATATTAATGTATCTGGCTATGAGCAGAACAAAACAGAAGACAAGTAATCACTATCAGAAGTAATCGTTGTCAACGTAAACAAAAGTGTCCAAACACCGGAAACATGACTCCAGGCACTGTAAACATGGCCCAAAATCAGTTACCAATTTAAACACTACCTGATGTAAAACAGAGACTTCCAGAGAAGAAACTGCAGTACATCGGATGGTAGATGCATGACCAAAACGCCTAACCACCCTTGGGTGAGGACGTAACCATGGGGAAAAACAGAATAATCATTTTGTTACCAAGCCAAAACTCCCAAGAAATTTTAGTAAAAACTAGAGTGATGTCACGCATGCAGCTCGACTGTCCCAGGAATGGCAATGCTTAGATGCAAAATAGTCGGAGCCATTTTTTGTTAACAGTTTACCTAACGAATCTGCCATATCTGCACTCGTGATACACAAAATTTGCTATTCAAATTTTATTTTTTTCATTTTTTCTACTTCAAAACATACCTCATGATCTATTAATGGAACAAACTTGATGAGCTTGTTCCAATGAGTAATAAGCCATGGTTAGAAGTAAATAAACTAGAGGCTCACCAACAGGTGGCCAATGTAAAGGGGTGGCTGGAGTAAAAAAAAAAAGTTCAAAACTTGCACACAAAAGTCCAAAATTAAAGAAAATAAGCAGCTAAAGGGTTAAATAATATAATATTAACTCCTAAGAAGCATGCTAACATAAAATAGGAACCATGGCAATATGCTACAAGGTAAGTCTCCACTTTGAAAAAAAGAAAGACAAGCCTCAAAACCTGCACATAAAAGTAAAAAAAGTATCACATTTGTTTCAAAGGGTTAAAATTTAGAAAAATACCCTGAAAATATTACAATAACCAGCATGGCAATATGCCAGTGAGATAAAACTCCACTTGAAAAAAAATATCAAAACCTGCACACAAAAGTACAAAACCTGCACAGAAAAGTCCAAAATTAAAGTAAATAAGCAGCTAAAGGGTTAAATAATATAAAAATAGCCCAAGAAGCATCCTAACATAAAATAGGAACCATGGCAATATGCTACAAGGTAAGTCACCACTTGGAAGAAAAGAAAGACAAACCTCAAAACCTGCACATAAAAGTAAAAAAAAAGTATCACATTTGTTTCAAGGGGTTAAAATTGAGAAAAATACCCTGTCACAGTAACCACAACGGCAACATGCCAGTAAGGTGAAAGTCTACTTGAAAAATATCCACTTGGAAGAAAAGAAAGACAAACCTCAAAATCTGCACATAAAAGTATCACATTTGTTTCCAAGGGTTAAAATTTAGAAAAATACCCTGAAAGTTTAAAAATTTATAGTAATTTATATATTTTTTATACTTACCAATGACCCAGACTTAGCTGGTGCTAACTCTAACAAAACCAGGGCCAAACACAAATCTTTCCCCCCAATCCCCAAAATTTGCATCCAAAACCAAAAGAAATCATGTCCTATAGGACCTCCATACTTCGCCCCTACTGCGCATGCGCAGTGTCAAGGACGTCCCGAAATTGGCGCCAATTATCATTCTTACTGGCAGTGCCTGGTCAGCGCTATGTACTCAGCGGGGAGGTAAGAGTTCCCAACTCCTGGGAGGGCCATCCCCATCTGGGTCATTGG
Organism: Pictodentalium vernedei; assembly: GCA_031216915.1. Lineage (NCBI taxonomy): Eukaryota > Metazoa > Mollusca > Scaphopoda > Dentaliida > Dentaliidae > Pictodentalium > Pictodentalium vernedei. Next base: position 190,240,600 of record CM062290.1, read on the forward strand.
TAAGTATAAAAAATATATAAATTACTATAAATTTTTAAACATTTTTATACTGTACCAATGACCCAGACTTAGCTGAATAGTAAAAAGGCTGGAGGGCCTAGGACATAGAGGAAAATCCAATAAGCTCAACTATATAATAAAGAGGTAACCCCTTAAGGAGAAAAGGAGTATTAGGCTTTACATGTATCTTTCTTATTTAAAATTAAATTAGAAAGATACAATACCCTTTATAATTGAGCACAATAACATTCATGTTCTCTATTAACATCCAGTATAACCCTTATACTAATTATTTTTAAAGTAAGCCAATAAATAAAGTAGTCCAGAGAATTGAGACTCTTTATAATCTTTTAAAAGTGTCCGAGTATTGTATATTAAAGCCCGTTTGACACTTGACATATACAAATGCTTCACACCGAGCTACACTTTAAAAATATGACATGAATGAATTTTAACATTAATATTACACTTTAAAACCATCCCGGAAGCGACTCAGAAATACTGACTTTGGAGGAGGCATTCCCTTGCTTTTCACTATAAAGCAGGTGACCTAAGGGAACACCCCCCCCCCCTTCCCCTTGCCCTGGGTCAAATAGCCCAGAGCGAAGAGGGCAGCCGGATGGAGTCACTGCCGGAACAGAAAGCCTGCATAACTATAGTTGCAACGACATTCTGAGTCTCCAGAAATGGACGTGAATGTGGATGGCTGAGACCAATAAGCAGCCTTCATTAAATCTGTAATAGCAATACTATTAGCATAAGCCCAAGAAGTAGCAAGAGCTCTTACTTCATGAGCGGAAATCTTAAGCACAGACTGCTGAGAAGAAAATAAACTCTCATAAGCAGTACGGATAGTTAATTGAATCCATCTAGCAATAGAATGGACCGAAATGTCCCTTCTATTAGGCATCAAAGACAGAAAGAAACGTTTCCGTCCCTTTCTGATAAACTGAGATCTCTGTTTATAGATACGTAATGCTCTAACAGGACAGAGTAAAGGCCTACGCCCGTCTGAAGACGGAAGAGCCTTAATAACAATAGGTTCCGGATATTTATTAGGAGTCTGATTCTTAGCTAAAAAACCCACATTAGTAGTGAAGGTGATAGTGTTCCCGACACTACGATAGTGAGAATCATCCACCGACAGTGCATGAAGCTCTCTGACTCTTCTAGCAGAAGAGAAAGCTAAGAGAAAAGCTGTCTTATAAGATAAGAATTTGAAATCTACTGTCCCAAGAGGTTCAAATGGCTTTTCCTTCAATTTAAGAAGAACCCAAGCTAAATTCCATTTAGGAATTAATCTAAGAGTTCTGGGTCTATTTATCGAGAAGTTTCTAACCAACTTAGATAAAGAGACATTAGATCCAATTTGTAAACTATCATGATGTGCATAGGTATCAGATAACATAGACCTATAACCCTTAATAGTAACAGGCTGCAGTTTGATTTCGTCAAACAAGTATACTAGAAAGTTTGCAATGTCTGGTATAGAGGGATCGAAAATATCTGCAGAATGATCCCTACAACGACGAAAAACCTTCCACTTAGCCGCATAGTTTAGCGAAGAGGAGGTCCTCCTACAGTTAGAAATCGCGTCCACTGCACGTCCTGTAAAGTGCTTGCCATGCAAGAAGGACCGCACAACGGAAAAACGTGAAGGTTGAGACCTTGCGGGTTGTGATGGAGTTGACGCGATTTCCCCTGCGAAAGAAGATCCTCCCGTGGAGGAAGCTTTCGCGGTAGGTCCCACAACAGACACCTGAGTAGATTTATCCACGGTCTCTGTGGCGACAGAGATGCTACCAACAGAATCTTGCACTGAGATTGTTTTATCTTTAGCAATACTTGCTGAATTAACGGCGCTGGAGGATACGCATATCCTATCATTCCATCCCAAGGGATCGACAGAGCGTCTACTGCAAATGCTCTTGGATCCGGACACGGAGACACATACGTCTGCAACTGATTGTTGAGATGTGTCGCAAATAAGTCTATCATTGGCCGTTCCCATTGGTAGCAAATCTGATTGAATACTTGTTTGTTGAGAGTCCACTCCGACGGCAACAAGCGACCCTTTTGTGACGACCCGGTATGTGACGGACCGAAAGAAGAACCTGATGTTCTAGCACAAACAGAAGGATTCTTTCCGTTAGATTGAACAACGGAACTGAATGAGTGCCTCCCTGATTCCGTATATACGCCACTACTGTCGTATTGTCGGATAGGATTTGGACATGAGCATTGTAAATAATGTCCATCCAATGACGTAACGCAAGCCAAATTGACATCATTTCCTTGATGTTTATGTGCTTGCCCAGGAATTGCGGATCCCAAAGACCCTGGCATCTCGAATCCGTTGGGATCAATGATGCACCCCAACCTGTTTGACTGGCATCCGTCATAATGGTAAAACTCGGATCCGGCAACTGCAGCGGAACTCCCTGAGTTAACCACTGAATGTTTGCCCAAGTCTGAATCTCTTGTTTCACTTGATCTGACAAGAGAACGTCTACGTCGAGCGAATGAATTTTCACACTCCAATTCTGAGTCAAGAAAATTTGGAGAGGACGAGTGCGTAACCGCCCCATCGGAATGAGATCCGCAGCGGCTCCACACAGCCCTATCAGTCTCATAAATTCTCTCGCTGTGACTTTGTCTGCGTGCAGACAATAGCGAGCGTAACAACTGACTAATTTCGCTCTGGTTAACGGCAGACGAACGAGATTGTTGTGCGTCTCGAAGCTCATTCCCAGATGTGTGAATGACTTGGACGGCATCAGATCCGACTTCTCCTCGTTTACTATAAAACCGAGACATCGGAGCAATAGAAGTAGATTCTGAACATCGTTCTGAAGCGTTAACTCATTGCCGTACCTCTGAAGAATGTCGTCCAGGTAGGCCGACGTTACCGCAGACGAATGAGCTCGGAAATAGATCATTACCGAGTTCATTACCCGAGTGAAAGCCCAGGGTGCTAGATTCAGTCCGAAGCACATCGCCCGGAATTGATACACCACTCCTAGGACTGCGAAGCGTAGATACTTTCTGAATGTCGGATGTACCATGACGTGAAAGTACGCATCTTTGAGATCTATGCTTGTTGCATAATCGTTCACCCGAATTCTCGCTCTGACCGACCGAATCGTCTCCATATAAAACTTCGGAGCGACGATCAGCTTGTTTATCCAGCTCAAATCTATGACTGGACGGAACGAGCCGTCTGGTTTCGGAACCAGAAACAGATGGCTGTAGAATCCCGGAGTCTCCTGGTTTTCTACGACCTCAACCGCGTTCTTCATTAAAAGAGACTGCACCTCTGATAATAGAGCGTCTCTTTTCTGCGGATTTGACGGAAGTTGAGTCCACTTTGGACTTCGAGTTAATGGAGGCTTTCGTTTGAAGGATATCTTTAGACCTTCCGAAGTCACTCCTCTCACCCAAGGGTCGTCCGTAATCGACGCCCATTCTTGTGAAAAGCTCGACAACCTTCCGCCAACCGGTACGCGATAGAGGTTTAAGCCATCACCTCCTGGACCTGCGAGGCCTGCGGTAGGAGAAACCACGTCCTCCACGACCCGCACCTCGTCCCGTCGACCTCGGGGCGTCCGACCGGTTGTCCCGGCCCGAAGGACGTCCCGAACGAGAGTCGCTACCCTGACGGTCTCTCGAATAAGACCAAGAGGACGCACCGGAACCTCTATAGGAACCTCTCTTGGGCGCATTAGACCCAGAAGTGCCTGTCTTATTCTTGTCTGCTGTATCCGACTTCTTAGAAGCAGATTTGAACAACAGAGAATCCGAAGCTTTCTTTGTAATTTTATCATAAATAGCAGAAAGCTTGCCGTCAAAGAGAAGTTCTCCGGAGACCGAAGCCACTCAGAGAGTTCTTCACCTTAGTATCCACGAGTGTGGATGTAGCTAGGGCTGCGTCACGTCTAACCAACTCCAGGTTTGCCACTGAAAGGGCGGAGTTACACGTGGAATAAGCTACTGCCCTTGAAAGAAGTCTTAAAGAGGATTGTATATCCTGAAATTCTTTCCCTTGAAGGCGCAGTGATAACGCCTTAGTAAGGTGATCTGCGTAAGATAAGGCATCTAAATTGGCTCTGTTAGACGAAATAGCTGTTTCCAACACCGCGGTTGGAATAGAAGCCGACGACGGTAATGATAGCTCTAAGTCTTCCGCCTCGTCGTCCATACGTAGAGGAACTCTCGGAATACCCTGTCCTGCCGTGTCGAATTTATTCCTTGCATTAATAAAAGGCAGGTTGAGAGTATTGGCGGACAAGAAACCTGCTTTCCCCGTTTTGGAAGCAAGTTTAAATATAGCGTCGTTCAATAATTCAAATGTTCTTGCAACATTATTGGACTGCGACGGAAACTCGGGAGCGATGTCCCTGAACCGCTCAAAAAATTCAGAGTCCAATGACGCTATAATCCTCTTGTCCGGAACCGCAGCAGTCTGGCCCGACGGAACAACTTGAGGGAGAAAGTGCCGGATGAAGTCCACGGCAGCTTTATGTTGTTCCGAAAGGGATAGCTCCAAATCATCCGTATCCCTTTCAACATCCGGTCGGACCTCATGATGCTCCCGGTCGTCCGCCCCCGATGCTTCGGCGGAGCGTACCGACCCAGCGCCGTCGGATAATTCCTGATCCGACACCGTTTCTGTCGGCTGCTGGGATGCAGCGATAAGTTGTGCTATGTGCACAAGTATGTCCGGCATCGAGACCTGCGGAGGCGCAGTCTTTCGCTGCTTCGCCGAGGGCAGCTCCGCATCAGATGGCTCCCGCATACTTTTTCTATGCGAACGTCCAGAGTCCATCGGCCTCGTGTCCCTGGCTGCCGGATGGTGTGACCTGGTCGCCGAAGAATCCCTGATCGGCGAAGTTGGTAAGATATCGGCGGTCACGCAGCCAAGGTGCGGTCGTGTGCGCTGACGAGAAGAAGAAGCCTGAGCAGTCTCCGCGGACTGCCTATACAACGGAGCGTCCCGAGCGACGGACGTATGCTCCGCTTGCGACACATTTTGTACCACAACATCTGGTCCCAGATGTTGCTGTACGAGAGAGGGGCCTCTCTCGCTCGCGGCCCGGCTGGACCTGGACGAGCTAGGAACCGGACTCAAAGGCTTCCTCCGATCTCGCCTACTATCCGCCGTCACTGGGTGTGCACATTGAATGTTTATAGTGCTCGCATCACCCAACATTTCCTCCTGGACCGCATCGGACGAACCCGGCTGCCGAACCATTCGGTGAATGGACGCTACACCGGGCGAGCTAGCGGACGACATTTGTTTAATCTCCATGAGCACTTTTGCCGCTAGCTCTGTATTCATTTGTGACGACGGAAGCGCACTTGCAGAAGATAACATGGAAACATCACCCTGTTCTTGTTCCTCTGAAATAGAAACTGAGAGAGTAGAGTGACCTTGCGGAGAAAGAGCCGGCATAGCCCTTTCACCAGTAACAACATACCGTGACACACGTTTCCAATGTTTGTCATCCCAATATTGACATATAGAACAGGGATTAGTGCGAGAACACTGACTACAATTAATACAATGATCATGAAAGTCAGAGGAAGATTTCTTCCTATTACAATTTGAACAATATCCTTTCATTGTGAAAAGTCAACAACAAGTCCTAGTTACTCGCACAAACCCCTGACACAAAGATACATAATAACATGATCCATTAATAATGAAAAAAACAATTGCAAATCAAAATAATTTTGAAAAAATATTTTTTCAGCGAAGCCCAAGTTTCTGAAAAGTAACGTTGAGCCCCGATGGATCCGATGGCTAAGTGTGGTCAAAAATTTTAAATTTATATTAAATATTTAATGAGACACTTACGGATAATAGAAATGTATCTTATAGTGAGATAAACTACACCAAAGGCAAACAGCCCCCCTCAAAAAAGGCTGTTGCCAATGTAAACAAACAGTGTAAAACACCAGAAAACATGACTCCAGGCACTGAAAAAACTGGCCCGAAATCAGTCATCAAAATTACACTCTATCTGATGCAAGACAGAGACTCCCAGGGGAGAATCTGTAGAACATCAGATGGAAGATGCAGAACACAACGTTTATACACCCATGGGTGAAAACGTAACTATGGGGAAAATAACAGAAAACATTCTGTAACCAAGCAACTCTCCCAAGAGAATTTTAGAAATGAACTTTCTCAAAAATATGCCAAAAGCATGGGAGAATTGCAAGGGGGGACTTAGAAGGCCAGGGGAGAGGAAACACTGAATAAGCAGTGCAACATTTTAGCAAGAATGACAAGAGGCCCATGCCTCGAAAATAGGCAACTTAACATAATTTCATAAAAATTTTTAAGTACAGCCCTGATTATTTTTTGTCACTCCTTTTTCCTCTCCTCCTTCTATATCCTCCTTAGAATCACCATTTCTCCAAAAATTACGTGTCTGGCATCCTTTAAACTGAGATTTACAAGCACAAAGATCAGTGAGATGTTGACTGATGAAGGGCCAAACAGAGAATGATAATTGGCGCCAATTTCGGGACATAATTGACACTGCGCATGCGCAGTAGGGGCGAAGTATGGAGGTCCTATAGGACATGATTTCTTTTGGTTTTGGATGCAAATTTTGGGGATTGGGGGGAAAAATTTGTGTTTGGCCCTGGTTTTGTTAGAGTTAGCACCAGCTAAGTCTGGGTCATTGGTACAGTATAAAAATATGTTACAGTAACCACCATGGTAATATGCCAGTGAGGTAAAACTCCACTTGAAAAAAAATATCAAAACCTGCACACAAAAGTACAAAACCTGCACACAAAAGTCCAAAATTAAAGTAAATAAGCAGCTAAAGGGTTAAATAATATAATAATAGCCCCAAGAAGCATCCTAACATAAAATAGGAACCATGGCAATATGCTACAAGGTAAGTTGCCACTTGGAAGAGAAGAAAGACAGACCTCAAAACCTGCACATAAAAGTAAAAAAAAACATCAAAACCTGCACACAAAAATCAAAATAAGTCCAAAATTTGATTCAAAGGGTTAAAATTAAGACGAAATACCCTGGAAAAGAGTTAAAAGTTATCGTGAACCCCCACAGCAATATGCAAAGAAGAAGAAAAAATTTTTAAAAGCACAAAAATCCAAACCTGTAAACAAAAGAAGTCCAAAATTGAAGTAATTAAGCAGGGAAAGGGTTAAATAATACAACGTAGCCCTAAGCTGCATGTTTACATACAATAGAAAGCATGGACATATGCTACAAGGTAAATCTACACTTGGAAGAAAGGAAAAAAAAACCCCATGAAAACCTGCACGCAAACGTCAAAATAAGTCTAAAATACTATTCAAAGGGTTAAAATTTTTAAAAATGCACTGGAAAGATATCAATGTTATAATAACCACCACTGCAATATGCAGTGAGGTCGCAACCTGTACATAAAAGTAAGAAACTGTAAGCCTAAGTCCAAAAGCTGTACATAAAAGTCCAAAATTGAAGTAATTCAGCAGGAAAAGGGTTAAATAATACAAACATAGCCCTAAGATGCATGTTTACATACAATAGAAAGCATGGACATATGCTGCAAGGCAAATCTCCACTTGGAAGAAAGGAAAAAAAACCCATCAAAACCTGCACGCAAACATCAAAATAAGTCTAAAATTTGATTCAAAGGGTTAAAATTAGGACAAAATACCCTGGAAAAGAGTTAAATGTTATAGTGAACCACCATAGCAATATGCAGAAACTCTACACTTGGAAGAAAGGAAAAAAAAAAACAACCATGAAAACCTGCACGCAAACGTCAAAATAAGTCTAAAAGTCTATTGAAGGGGTTAAAAAATTTTTAAAAATGTACTGGAAAGATATCAATGTTATAATAACCACCACTGCAATATGCAGTGAGGTCAACCTCACTTGAAATTGTTTTTTTTTTATCACAACCTGTACATAAAAGTAAGAAGCTGTAAGCCTAAGTCCAAAAGCTGTACATAAAAGTCCAAAATTGAAGTAATTCAGCAGGAAAAGGGTTAAATAATACAAACATAGCCCTAGGATGCATGTTTACATACAATAGAAAGCATGGACATATGCTGCAAGGCAAATCTCCACTTGAAAGAAAGGAAAAAAAAACCATCAAAACCTGCACGCAAACTTCAAAATAAGTCTAAAATTTGATTCAAAGGGTTAAAATTACGACATAATACCCTGGAAAAGAGTGAAATGTTATAGTGAACCACTATAGCAATATGCTGAAACTAAAAAAAAATTTGAAAAGCCAAAAAATCAAAACCTGTACACAAAAGTTCAAAATATTTAAGAGCGGACGCCGACGCCGACATGAGGGCTATGCCATAGGCTCACACAACTAACGTTGGTGAGCCAAAAATGAAAAAATCTGATGTTTCAGAAAAATAATTTGTACTGTTGGCTTCAACTTGTGTTAGGTAAAGGATTAAAGATGCAGTACATAAAGCAATGTTGGGCTATATGAGTCAATTTTCTTTTTTGCGTGTAATAACTCCCAATCCTTCAAAATGCATTTTGGAAATAATTGCCTAAGTGACACGTTTGTGTGTGTGTGTGTGTGTGTGTGTGTGGCTAAAAATGCATTTTGTACCAAAGAAAAAATATTGCATGGATGGCCCTGGGTGAGGAGGTGGGGTGGGGGGGAGGGGTGGGCGGAGAGTGGGGTGTGTGTTAGGGGAGTCCATTTTTTTTTCCATGTGGTCAGTCTAAATCCTTCAGAATGCATTTTGAGTAGAGAAAAAAAATACCTAACTGGCACCATGGCGGTGGGGGTGGGGGTGGAGGTGGGGTGGGGGTGGTGTTTGTCTAAGTTTTTAACCACAAACTTAAACCAAAACTGTAAAACTGCATTTTGACGAAAGAAAATAAAAGTGCCTAATTAGCCCCCGGTGGGTGGGGTGGGGTGGGGGTGGGAGTGGGGTGGGGTGGGGTGGGGGGTTGGGGGTTACGTGAGTTTAAAAAAAGATTTCGCATGTAGTGACTGTAAATAGTTCAAAATGCATATTCGAGAAAAGAAAAAAAAATGCCTAATTGGGGGGGTGGGGGGGGGGGGGGGTGGGGGGTTGGGGGGGGGGGTGATAATTTCTGTTTGGATTTTTCACCACAAACTTTAACAAAAAAAGCATTTTTGACAAAAGGAAAAAGAAAGTAAAAAAAAGTTCTGCATGTAGTGACTGTAAATAGTTCAAAATGCATATTGCAGGAAATAATAAAAAATAAAATGCCTAAATGGGGGGGGGGGGGGGGGGGGGAGGAGGAGGGGGGCGGTGGTGCTTGTCTGGGTTTTTAACCAAAACTGTAAACAAGCATTTTTGACGAAAGGGAAAAAAAGTGCCTAATTGGACCCAGTGGGGGGGTGGGGGTGGGGGTGGGGGGGGGTGGGGGTATGTGAGTTTAAAAAAAAGGTTCCGCATGTAGTGACTGTAAATAGTTCAAAATGCATATTGGAGAAAAGTAAAAAAAAAAGCCTAATTGGGGGTGGGGGTTGGGGGTGGTGGTGTTTTGTTTGGGTTTTTAACCACAAACTTGGAGTCACCCTACCAAGCTACAACGAAATCCCTTCATAATTATGGCCTGTGGAATATTCTAAAGGTTTTCGGGCTTTGGGACTCTGTTGCCGTCACAGTTGCCCAAAAGGGAATGTTCTCATCTAGACATTATATGAAGTCAACCTATCATGTTACAATGAAATCCCTCCATAAATATGATCTGTAGACTGTGCTAAAGGTATTCAGGCTTAGGGCCCCTGTTGCCGTCACAGTTGCCCAAAAGGGGACGTTCTCATGTAGACATTATATGAAGTCAACCTATCAAGTTACAATGAAATCCCTCCATAAATATGACGTGTGGACTGTGCCAAAGGTTTTCGGGCTTCGGGCTCGGGCAGCCATCATGGTTGAATGATCGCAACCATAAGGGGACATTCTCATCTGGGCATCATGTGGATTGATCCTACGAAGTTACAATGAAATTCCTTCATAAATATGACTGTAGACTGTGCTGAAGGTTTTCGGGCACCTGTAGCCGTCAAAGTTGCCCAATCACGTCCAAAAGGGGACTTTCTCATGTTGACATTATATGAAGTCAACCTATCAAGTTACAATGAAATACCTCCATAAATATGACCTGTAGACTGAGCTAAAGGTTTTCGGGTTTTGGGCTCGGGCAGTTGTGACGGTTGATAGATCACGCCCAAATGAGGAAATTCTCATGTAGACATCATACGGAGTCATTGTATCAAGTTACAATGAAATGCATCCATATTAAACATGACCTGCAGACTGTGCTAAATGTTTTTGTGTTTCGGGCTTGGGCAGCCATCACGGTTGACAGATCATGCCCAAACGGGGACGTTCTCATCTAGGAATTATACAGAGGCATTCTATGAAGTTGCAATGAAATTCCTTCATAAATACGACCTGTAGACTGTGCTAATGGTTTTCAGGTTTTGGGCTCGGGCAGCCATACCGATTGACCGATCATGACCAAAAGGGGACGTTCTCATGAAGACATGACCTAAAACCTGCATATGAAATTTCGTGACGATCAGACAAGAACTACCGGGTATAGCCTGTACTTGAAGGTTGAATAAAAAACTTTAACCACAAACTTTAACCAAAACTCCAAATGTCAACTAAACAGGAAAAGAAAAAAAAACAAAAAACACTTGAACCTTCAGTAAAAAAACTTTAACCACAAATTTTAACCCAAAACTGTAAAAGTTAACAGACGGACAGATGGATGGATGGACGGACAAAAGTCATTACTATACCCCTTATTGTAAACAGTCGGGCTAAAAATTACAAAAGTTAAAAATTTATAGTAATTTATATATTTTTTATACTTACCAATGACCCAGACATAGCTGGTGCTAACTCTCAAAAATATAGGGCCAAACACAAATTTTGCCCCCCAATCCCCAAAATTTGCATCTAAAACCAAAGAAAACATGTCCTGAATGGCCCTCCATACTTCACCTCTACTGCGCATGTGCAGTGTCAAGGACGTCCCGAAATTGGCGCCATTAATCATTCTTATAACCAGTGCCTGGTAAGCGCTATGTACTCAGCGGGGAGGTATGAGTTCCCAACTCCTGGGAGGGCCATCCCCGTCTGGGTCATTGGTAAGTATAAAAAATACATAAATTACTATAAATTTTTTAACATTTTTATACTGTACCAATGACCCAGACATAGCTGAATAGTAAAAAGGCTGGAGGGCCTAGGACATAGAGGAAATTCCAATAAGCTCAATTATATAAAATAGAGTCATCCCCTCGAGGGGAAAAGGAGTATTAGGCCTTACATGTATCTTTCTTATTTATGATAAATTAGAAAGACACAACACCTTCCATAATTGAGCATCATAACATCCATGTACTCTATTAATATGCAGTATAATCCTTATACTAATAATTTTTAAAGTAAGCCAATAAATAAAGTTAGTCTAGAGAATAGAGACTCTTTATACTCCTTAAATGTGTCTGAGGATTGTATAATAATGCCCGTTTGACACGTGATATATTCAAAAGCTATACTTTAAAAACTATGACTTAAATGAATTTTTAAAACATAAACTTATCACTTAAAAATCATCCCAGTAACAGCTTAGAATTACTAACTCCGGAGGAGGTATCCCCTTGTTTTCATAATAAAACAGGTGACCCAAGGGAACACCCTCCCCCCCCCCCCCCCCCCCTTCTCCTTGCCCTGGGTCAAATAGCCCAGAGCAAAGAGGGCAGCAGGACGGAGTCACTGCCGGAACAGAAAGCCTACCTAGCTATAGTAGCAACTGTTAAGTGAATGACATTCTGAGCAGTGGATAATAGACCCAACAATGGAGGCCTCCAGAAATGGACTCAATATTTCTGAGATAAAAATTCATGAATGTGGATGGCTGAGCCCAATGTGCAGCCTTCATAAAATCTATAATAGCGACACTATTAATGTAAGCCCAAGATGTAGAAAGAGCTCTTACTTCATGAGCTGAAATCTCAAGCACAGACTGCTGAGTTAATGATATACCATAAGCAGTACCGATAGTTAATTGAATCCATTAGCAATAGAATGGAGCGTAATGTCCTTCTATTAGGCATCAAAGACAGAAGAAGCTTACGTCCTTACTAATAAACTGATATCTGTTTATAAATACGTAAACTCTAACCGGACAGAGTAAAGGCCTATGCCCGTACGAAGACGGAAGGACCTTAATAACAATAGGTTCCGGATATTTATTAGGAGCCTGATTCTTAACCAAAAAACCAACATTAGTAGTAAAGGAAATAGTGTTTCCGATACTACGAAAGTGAGAATCGTCCACCGATAGTGCATGAAGCTCACTGACTCTTCAGTAGAAGAGAAGACTAAGAGAATAACAGTCTTAAAAGGTCAGAATTTGAAAACTACTGTTTCCAGAGGCTCAAATGATTACTTAGCTAAATAAGAACCGAAGCTAAATTCCGTATAGGAATTTAATCTAAGGATTCTAGGTCTATTTATCGAAAAGTTTCTAACTGACTTAGATAAGGAGACATAAGACTCAATTGTAAACTATCATAGAGTGCATAGGTATGAGATAACATAGACCTATAACCTTAATAGTAACAGGCTGCAGTTGATCTTGTCAAACAAGTATACTAGAAAGTTGCAATGTCTAGTATGGAGGGATCAAAAATATCAACATAATGATCCCTACACCAACGACAGAAGAGCCTCCACTTTAGCCGCATAGTATATCGAAGAAGAGGTTCTCCTACAGTAAGAAATCGTGTCCATAACTCATCCTGTACAATGCTTGCCATGCAAGAAGGACCACACAACGGAATACGTGAAGGTTGAGACCTTGCGGGTTGTGATGGAGTTGACACGATTTCCCCAGCGAAAGAAGATCCTCTCATGGAGGAAGTTTTCGCGGTAAGTCCCACAGTAGACACCTGAGTAAATTTACCCACGGTCTCTGTGAAGACAGAGATGCTATCAACAGAATTGTATTGTGGATGTTTATCTTAGCAATACTTGCTGAATCAACAGCGCTGGAGGATACGCATATCCTATCATTCCGTCCTATTAGATCAATAGAGCGTTAACAACATAAGCTCAGGGATCCGGACATGGAAACACATACGTCTGCAATTGAATAGTGAGTTGTGTCGCAAATAAATTATCATTGGGCGCTCCCATTGATAGCAAATCTGATTGAATACTTGATTGATGAGAGTCCATTCTGACGGCAACAAGCGACTCTTACGTGAAAAGGAGTCTGCTAATACAATCAGATGACCCGGAATATGACGGACCGAAGCAGAACTTGGTGTACTATAACAAACAGAAGGATTCTTTCCGTTAAATTGAATAACGGAATCGAATGAGTGCCTCCCTAGTTCCGGAGATACGCAACTACTGTCGTATTAACGAACAGGGTCTGGACATGCGTTTCTGAATAATGTTCATTCAATGACATAGTGCAAGCCTAAATAACATCATTTCCTGGAAGTTAAGTGCTTGCCTAGAAACTGTGGAACCCAAAGACCCTGGCACTTCGAATCTGTTGGGATCAATATTGTACCCCAACCTGTTTGACTGGCATCCGTCATAATCATAAAACTCGGATCCAGCAACTGCAGTGGCACTCTCTGAGTCAACCACCGAATGTTTGCCCCAGTTTGAATCTCTTGCTACACTTGATAGACAATAGAACGTGTACATCGAGCAATTCATAGATTGCTGAAAAGTTGCCGTAGAAGAGAAGCTTCTCCGAGACCGAAGTGACTCTGAGAGAGTTCTTCACCTTACTATCCACGCGCGTGGATGTAACTAGGGCTGCGTCACGTCTAACCAACTCCAGGTTGCCACTGAAGGGCGGAGTTATACGTGGAAAAACTACTGCCCTTGAAAGAAATCACATTGAGGATCATATCCTGGAATTCTTTCTCTTGAAGACGTAATGATAACGCCTCAGTAAGGTGGTCTACGTATGATAAAGTGTCTAAGTTAAGCCAATTAGACAACATTGTCATTTCCAACATCGTGGTTGGAATTGACATAGATGGCGAAAAAGATAATTCCCAGTCTTCAGCACCGCCGCCTAGACACATATGAACTCTCGGTATGCCCTGTTCTGCCGATATAAATTATTTCCTAGAATTGAAAAAAGGCAGAATAGAGCATTGCGGACAAGAAACTAGACTATCATGCTTGGTAGCAAGCTTATATATAGCGTCGTTAAATAATACGAATGTTCTAAAGACATTATTGGACTGTGTTGGTAAGTCAGGGACAATGTCCCTGAACCGATCAAAAACTCCGTGTCCAATGACGCTATTAGTCTCTTATCCAGCATCGCAGCAATGTAGTCCGACGAACAACCTCTGGAAGATAATGCCGGAAGAAATGTATGGCAGCTTCTGTTGTTCCGAAAGGGAAAGCTCGAAATCGTCCGAATCCCTTTCGCCATCCTGTCGGACCCTATAAAGTGTTCGGTCGTCTGAACCTGATGCAACAGCGGAGCGCACCGACCCAGCGCCGTCGGATTATTCCTGATCCGACCGAGAATTGTCATTTGCTGGGATGCTGTGATAAACTGTGCTATTTTGGATAGCACGTCCGTCACTGAGGCCTGTGGAGAAGCGGTCTTACTATGCATTGCTGCTGGAAGCTCCGTGTTCGTTACCCCGTGCATACTTCTATTATGCGAGTGAACGGAGTGTATAGGCCTCGTGTCCCTTGGCTACCGGATGGCGTGACCTGTTCGCCGTGGAATCACTGAATGACGAAGCTGGCCGGATACTCGAGGTCACGTAGCCAATGTGCGGTCATGTGCGCTGCTGTGAGGATGAGGAAGCATTATCGACAGTCTCTCGGACTGTCAATATAACGGAGCATCCCAAGCGACGGACATATGCTCCGAATGCGAAATGTCTGTACCACAACATCCGGTCCCATATGTTGTTGTACAAGAGAGGGACCTCTCTCGCTCGCAGCCCGGACGGACCTGGACGAGCTAGGAACCGGACTAACAGGCTTCCTCCGATTTGTCCTCTAATCCGTCGTCACTGGGTGTGTACTAAAGTCTATTATAGTGCTCGCATCTCCTTCCTAGACCGCAACGGACGAACCCGACTGCCGAACCATTCGATGAATGGACGCTACACCGGGTGAGCTAGCGAATGTCAACTCCGTCGATCCTACTATGGACCTCTTAGGCGATTGACGTATTCCATGAGCACTTATTGCCGCTCGCTCTTCATTAACTATGACGACAGAGGCACACTTTGAAAGACATCTCAGTAACTTTGCGAACAAGAAACCAGACATGCTTGTTAATAGCAAGCATATAATAATATATATAGCGTCGTTCAATAATTCGAAAGTTGTGTGACATTATTGGACTGTGTCGGAACTGAGGGACGATGTCCCTGAACCGAACCAAAAAATTTCTGTGTCCACCGACGCTATCAGTTTCTTATCCGGCATCGCAGCATTCTGGTCCGACGAAAGAACCTCTAGAAGATAAAGTCAGATGACATACACAGCAGCTTATGTTGTTCTGAAAAAGAAAGCTCGAAATCCTTCGAATCCCTTTCGGTATCCCGTTGGACTGGATGAAATTCTCGGACGTCCGTACCTGCTTCCGCGGAGCGTCCCGACCCAGCGTCGTCGGATAATACATAATGCGACAGATATTCTGTCGTTGCTGGGATGCTGCGACAAGCTGTGCTATTTGGGATAGCACGTCCGTCACCGAGGCCTGTGCAGTAGCGGTCTTACGATGCTTTGCCGCGGGAAGCTCCGTGTACGTTGACTCCCGCACACTTTCTTATGCGAACGTCCGGAGTCTGCAGGCCTCGTGTCCCTGGCTACCGGATGGTGTGACCTGGTCGCCTATGATTCTCTGACTGGTGAAGCTGACTGGATATCCGAGGTCACGTAGCCAAGAGCGGTCGTGTGCGCTACCATGAGGATGAGGAAGCCTTATTGACAGTCTCTCTGGACTGACTATATATCGGAGCGTCCCAAGCGGCGGACGTATGCTCCGAATGCGAAACAATTTGTACCACAACATCTGGGGCCAAATGTTGTTGTACGAGAGAGGGGCCTCTCTCACTCGCAGTCCGGATGGACCTGGACGAGCTAGGAACCGGACTAAAAGGCTTCCTCCGTTCTCTCCTCTAATCCGCCGTCACTGGGTGTGCATTTGATTGATTTATAGTGCTCGCATCACCCAAAACTCCTTCTAGACCGCAACGGACGAACCCGGCTGCCGAACCATTCGATGAATGGACGCTACACCAGGCGAGCTAGCGGACGTCAAAGGCCGTCGAACCTACAAGGGTCCTCTTAGGCAATTGACGTATTTACATGAGCACTTTCCCGCTAGCTCTTCATTAATTGTGACGACGGAGGCACACTTTTGGAAGACATCACGAATACATCACCCTGATCATGATCATCTGAAATAGAGATTGATAAAGTAGAGTGACCCTGCGGGGAAAGGACCGGAATGGCCAATTCCCCACTAACATACCGTGACACACGCTTCCCATGTTGTCATCGAAATTAACACATACAGAACAGGAGTTAGTGCGAGTACACTGACTACATTATACAATGATTATGAAAGTCAGAGGAAGATTTCCTCTTATTACAATTGAACAATATCCTTTCATTGTGAAAAGAAAACAAAGTCCTAGTACTCGCACCAACCCCTGACAATCAAAATACATAATAACATGATCCATTAACATAGAAAGAATAATTGAAATCAAAAAATTTTGAAAAAATATTTTTTCAGAACAGTCCAAGTTTCTGAAAAGTAACGTTGAGCCCCAATGGATCCCAAGCCTAAGTGTGGACAAAAATTCTAAAAATATTTTAAACAATTTATGCAACACTTACTAACAATAATAATGTATGTAGTTATGATTAAATTAACATCAAGATATTATTTTCCAGAAATCCCCCCCACACAGAGGGCTGTTGGAAATGTAAACAATAAGTGTAAAAACACCAGATCAAGACTCCAGGCACCCTGGCCCGAAATCAGTTACCAAAAATACACTATCTGATGCAAAACAGAGACTTCCAGGGAAGAAACTGCAGAACATCAGATGGCAGATGCAGAACACTACGCCTAACCACCCATAGGTGAAGACGTAAACATGGGGAAAAGAACAGAATTCATTCTGTTATCCAGCTAAAACTCCCAAGAAATTTTAGTAATAATATTACAGAAAATATGCCAAAAGCATGGGAGAATAGCAAGAGGGGACTTAAAGGAAAGGGAGAGAGGAAAACACTGAACAAGCAGTGTAACTTGATAACAAGAATGACCACAACAGGCTGTTGCCTCGAAAATAGGTAACTTAACATAATTTCATTAAAAAATTTTAAGTTACAGCCCTGATAATTTTCTGTCACTCATTTTTCCTCTCCTCCTTCTATATCCTCCTTAGAATCACCATATCACTAATATTTATGTGTCTGGCATCATTTAAACTGAGATTTACAAGCACAAAGATCAGTCAGAAGTTAACTGATGAAGGGCCAAACAAAGAATGATTAATGGCGCCAATTTCGGGACGTCCTTGACACTGCGCATGCGCAGTAGAGGTGAAGTATGGAGGGCCATTCAGGACATGTTTTCTTTGGTTTTAGATGCAAATTTTGGGGATTGGGGGGCAAAATTTGTGTTTGGCCCTATATTTTTAAGAGTTACCACCAGCTATGTCTGGGTCATTGGTACAGTATAAAAATATTATGCCAAAAGCATGGGAGAATAGCAAAGGGGGAATCAAGGAAAGGGAGAGAGGAAACACTGAACAAACAATGGTAATTTCATAGCAAGAATGACAACATCAGGCCCATGCCCCAAAATTAGGGAACATGAAATAATTACGTGAAAATTATAAATTACAGCCCTGAACACATCCTGCCACTGTTTCTTCCTCTCATCCTTTTATTTCATCCTTAGATCCACCATTTCTTTCATGATTATGTGTCTGGCATCATTTTAACTGAGGTTTACAAGCACAAATATGAGCTAGATGTTCCTGATTTTAGGGCCAAACAAAGAATGAGAATTTGCGCCAATTTCGTGACTTCCTTGACACTGGGCATTCGCAGTGGATAAAAGTATGGAGGACAACATAGGACACTGAAATTTCGGATTTTGATGCAAATTTTGGGGATTAAGGGGCAAAATTTGTGTTTGGCCCTAGAATTCAAGGAGTTAGCACCAGCTAAGTCTGGGTCATTGGTACAGTATAAAAATATCACCCTTATGTTTCATATATCCTTTGTATGAAAGCACTCATTATGATTAGCATCGTTTATTATTATTATTTCAAAGAATTACTTTCGAAAATGAAAGTACTACTTTAAAATAATAACTAGAACTATCACTGAAGATGATTAATACCCCCACTTCCGGTTTACTAAAATGCACACCTGAATGTTGAGTTTGAAAAACCAATAATAAATCCAAGTTCATGGGAGATAATTTTAAAATTGTCACAGATCAAAAATTTTGCAAAATTGTTAAACATAATGTTTGAGAAATTTAATCAAATTGGTTCATTAATTAAGGAGGTGTTCCACACACAAAAATCTCAGGTACAAATATATATTAAATCTTCTAAGTTCAAGGGCAAATAACCTCATCATTCGTCTAAATCAGTTTAGAATCATGGTCACCGGCATCTCAACAGGCAGATGATTGGACCGATCAAGCACCACTCAACAGCTCAAGTTTTGAGACTGACGCTGAGTGCTTCTGCCTCAGCAGGAATACTGTGCAATTTGTGACAGCAAGTCTGTTACGGAGCCTGAGGAGCAGCGGTCATGTAATGCTTGTCCACCAGCTGCACCTGGGACAGTGTGTCCAAGATGGCTTTTTACTGTGGATGTCCTGATGAATGAAGCATCATCTCCTTACCTACTAGATGGTGCGACTTTCTTCACAAAAAGTGGACCTCTTGATGATATAGACTAGATATCCTAAGTCACTTAGCCAAGGTGAGGTCGGAAATGCTTGGTAGACGCTGAAGAAGCCAAACTGTAGCCATCCCCGACTAAGAATTGAATTGAGTGTACGGGACATAGGTATGTACGTAAGCTCCGACTGATGCAAGTTCTAACCAACAACACTCGGCCCCAGACATTGTTAAAAGAGAGAGAGGGGTCTCCCTCTTGCTCGCGGTCCTGGGAGACCTAGCCGAGCGTACCTCAGAACTTGCTGGCTTCTTCCTTCCATCGATGCAGGGTGAGCATGATTGGAATTTATAGTGCTCACTACACCCTTGTTTGTCTCTCGATCACTATGGACATACCCGGCATCACACTACCCATATTCTGAGTAAAGATCCGCCGGTTCAGCTAGCTAGAGACAAGGTTGTAAACCCTATATTCTAAGGTCTAGGAACTTGTCTTATGTAATTGAGCACTTATGCCACTAGCTCTATGCACATGCGACACATCCGGTGTCACGGTCCCCATATTCAATCTTAACCGTTTCACCGGCGTCAGGGAACTGAAACCACTCATCGCGGTTTATAGCCTTGTGCAATATAAAGAGCATTTTATCCGTATGTAGAGGAAGCCGTAAGACTAGCCGACCCTGGCTGTCTATTAGACGGACGTCTCGGACTGGAGGCATGGACGTAAACTCCGACTGATGCAAGTTCCTACCAACAACATCTGTTCGCAGTTCTCAGAGGCCTGAGTAACCGCTTCGTCGGTCGAGCTAGCTGGCGACAACAGAATTTGTGTGGTCATGTGTGCTTTTTGAACGTAGAGGAAGCTATAAGACTAGCCGATCCCGGCAGCCTATTAAAAGGAGAGTCCCGGACAGGAAGGCATGGACGTAAGCTCCAACTGACACAAGTTCCTACCAACAACCTCTGACCCCAGATGTTGTCATAAGAGAGAGGGGCCTCTCTCGTGCTCATAATCATGGTAGACCTGGACGAGCATACCTCAGAACTTGTCTGCTTCCTCCTTCCCGTGCTTCCTCCTTTCCGTCATCACAGGGTGAGCATGTTCGTATTTTTATAGTGTTCGCTACACCCTTATTCCTCTTCTTGATCGCTATGGACATACCTGGCGTCACACCACCCATATTCTGCGTGATAGATCTAGTGGTTGAGCTAGCTGGAGACAAGGGACGTAAACCTTAGTTCAAAAGCCTAGCCCTTGTCTTATATCATTGAGCACTTTTCCGCTAGCTCTAATAGGATAATGCGTCGACAGAAGCACACTCCTTCACGGTGTCATGAAACCACACCACGTTCTTGTTCCTCTGTAAATAGAAACTAAAAAACTATAGTGACATTTTTGGCGAGAGGACCAGCAGTGTCCCCTCGCCGCGATAGGACTGATAGTGTCCACTCGCCTAACACAAACCATGACACCCGTCATCAACATTGTCAAAACCTGACACATGGAGCAAGAATTAGTGGTAGTACATTGACTATATGCAAGACAACGACCATGTAAATAGAGGAAAGGCTTCCTCTATTTGGCCTACTATTAGATAAACATTATATCTAAAATCTAACAAAGGTCAATTGTACTACCACCAAATCTACATAAATATAACATTAAAATACAATCGATGAAATAAATACATCTAAAAGAAAAATTCCTTCAAAAAATAAAAAAAATTTTTGAAAAAATTTTTCTAAAATAAGAGCTCAAGTTTCCAAAGGGTACAATGAGCCCCAAAAAGCCTAAGTGAGTACAAAATTATAAAAATATGTCATAAAATTAACCACCACACTATCAGGACATTTAATGTTACTTACAGATGTTGTTCCTTAAAAATAATGGGAAACTACTTAGAGCAATGTCAATGTAAGCAACTTCCAAACCGGAAACAAGACCCCAGGCAACACGGCCCGAAGTCAGTAACAGAAACAAGACTATCCGATGTAAAGCAAGATCTTCATCAGAAAAAAAAATGATACATCGGTTAAATGATGCATTACCAAAATGCCTAAACACCCTAAGGGGAGGACATAACCCTGGGGATGTACAGAATATTTTCTGTATAACATGTTAAACTCCCAAGAAATTTTATAAAAAAATTTCAATAAAACAAGCCAAAAAGCTGGGAAGCTTAACTGGGGGGATCAAGGGAAGGAATACTATACAAACAGTGGACATATCATTATCAATGAATGATGACGTCAGGCCCATGTCCCAGAATTGGGGTACATGAACTAATTTTTATAAATATTATAAAATTACAGCCCTGAACGTTTCAAACCACCGTTTCTTCCTTCCTTCATCCAGTTGTGTCCTTGGAGCCACCAATTTAACCATTGATTTGTGTCTGGCATCATTATTAATTGAGATTTAAAAAGCACAAATGTCAGTTTGTTGTTATCTGACAAGGGCCAAACAAGAATGATGTCTGCGGCAGATTCGGTGACTTCCTGGCGTCTGCACATGCGTGGAGGGTAAATGTATGGCGGGCCAGATAATAGGACTTCTAATTTTTGGTTTTGCATGCAAATTTTGGGGGTTGGGGGGCAAAATTTGTGTTTGGCCCTAGATATTTTGGGGTTAGCACCAGTTAGTCTGGGCCATTGGTATACAGTATAAAAATATGATAAATTTTAAGTAATTTGTATATTTTTTATACTTACCAATGGCCCAGACTAGCTGGTGCAAACTCGATATTATCAAGGGCCAAACACAAATTTTGACCTACCCCCCCCCCCCCCCCCCCCCCCCCAATCCCCCAAATTTGCATACAAAACCAAAAATTAAAAGTCCTATCTGGCCCTCCATACTTTTACTCTCAGCACATGTATAGTGGTCAGGAAGAGACCAGAATTGGCGCCAAAATCATTCTTTGTAGATGATAATAACTAATAACAACTCAGCGGGGGGTATGAGCACCCACTCATGGGAGGTCCATCCCCGTCTGGGCCATTGGTAGGTATAAAAAGTATACAAATTACTTAAAATGTTAAAAAATTTATAGTAATTTATATATTTTTTATACTTACCAATGACCCAGACTTAGCTGGTGCTAACTCTAACAAAACCAGGGCCAAACACAAATTTTGCCCCCCAATCCCCAAAATTTGCATCCAAAACAAAAAGAAATCATGTCCTAAAGGACCTCCATACTACGCCTCTACTGCGCATGCGCAGTGACGCAGACGTCCCGAAATTGGCGCCAATTATCATTCTTACTGGCAGTGCCTGGTCAGCGCTATGTACTCAGCGGGGAGGCAAGAGTTCTCAACTCCAGGGAGGGCCATCCCCGTCTGGGTCATTGGTAAGTATAAAAAATATATAAATTACTATAAATTTTTTAACATTTTTATACTGTACCAATGACCCAGACTTAGCTGAATAGTAAACAGGCTGGAGGGCCTAGGACATAGAGGAAAATCCAATAAGCTCAACTATATAGTAAAGAGGTAACCCCTTAAGGAGAAAAGGAGTATTAGGCTTTACATGTATCTTTCTTATTTAATATTAAATTAGAAAGATACACTACCCTTAATAATTGAGCACAATAACATTCATGTTCTCTATTAACATCCAGTATAACCCTTATACTAATTATTTTTAAAGCAAGCCTGAGCAAGAATTGAGACTCTTTATAGTCATTTAAAAGTGTCCGAGTATTGTATATTAAAGCCCGTTTGACACTTGACATATACAAATGCTTCACACCGAGCTACACTTTAAAAATAAGACATGAATGAATTTTAACATTAAAATTACACTTTAAAACCATCCCGGAAGCGACTCAGAAATACTGACTTGGAGGAGGCATTCCCTTGCTTTTCACTATAAAGCAGGTGACCTAAGGGAACACCCACCCCCCTCCCCCCTTCCCCTTGCCCTGGGTCAAATAGCCCAGAGCGAAGAGGGCAGCCGGACGGAGTCACTGCCGGAACAGAAAGCCTGCATAACTATAGTTGCAACTGTTTAGTGGACGACATTCTGAGCAACAGATAACGGACCTAAACAATGCAGGTCTCCAGAAATGGACTCAATATTTCTGAGATAAAAATTCGTAAAAGTGGATGGCTGAGACCAATAAGCAGCCTTCATTAAATCTGTAATAGCAACACTATTAGCATAAGCCCAGGAAGTAGAAAGAGCTCTTACTTCATGAGCAGAAATCTTAAGCACAGACTGCTGAGAAGAAGATAAATCTTCATAAGCAGTACGGATAGTTAATTGAATCCATCTAGCAATAGAATGGACTGAAATGTCCTTTCTATTAGGCATCAAAGACAGAAAGAAACGTTTCCGTCCCTTTCTGATAAACTGAGATCTCTGTTTATAGATACGTAATGCTCTAACTGGACAGAGTAATGGCCTACGCCCGTCTGAAGACGGAAGAGCCTTAATAACAATAGGTTCCGGATATTTATTAGGAGCCTGATTCTTAGCTAAAAAACCCACATTAGTAGTGAAGGTGATAGTGTTCCCAACACTACGATAATGAGAATCATCCACCGATAGTGCATGAAGCTCACTGACTCTTCTAGCAGAAGAGAAAGCTAAGAGAAAAGCTGTCTTATAAGATAAGAATTGAAATCTACTGTCCCAAGAGGTTCAAATGGCTTTTCCTTCAATTTAAGAAGAACCCAAGCTAAATTCCACTTAGGAATTAATCTAAGAGTTCTGGGTCTATTTATCGAAAAGTTTCTAACCAACTTAGATAAAGAGACATTAGATCCAATTTGTAAACTATCATGATGTGCATAGGTATCAGATAACATAGATCTATAACCCTTTATAGTAACAGGCTGCAGTTTGATTTCATCAAACAAGTATACTAGAAAGTTTGCAATGTCTGGTATAGAGGGATCGAATATATCTACAGAATGATCCCTACACCAACGACGAAAAACCTTCCACTTAGCCGCATAGTTTAGCGAAGAGGAGGTCCTCCTACAGTTAGAAATCGCGTCCACTGCTCGTCCTGTAAAGTGCTTGCCATGCAAGAAGGACCGCACAACAGAAAAGCGTGAAGGTTGAGACCTTGCGGGTTGTGATGGAGTTGGCGCGATTTCCCCTGCGAAAGAAGATCCTCCCGTGGAGGAAGCTTCCGCGGTAGGTCCCACAACAGACACCTGAGTAGATTTATCCACGGTCTCTGTGGCGACAGAGATGCTACCAACAGAATCTTGCATTGAGATTGTTTTATCTTTAGCAATACTTGTTGAATTAACGGCGCTGGAGGATACGCATATCCTATCATTCCGTCCCAAGGGATCGACAGAGCGTCTACTGCAAATGCTCTTGGATCCGGACACGGAGACACATACGTCTGCAACTGATTGTTGAGATGTGTCGCAAATAAGTCTATCATTGGCCGTTCCCATTGGTAGCAAATCTGATTGAATACTTGTTTGTTGAGAGTCCACTCCGACGGCAACAAGCGACCCTTTCGTGAAAGGGAGTCTGCTAGCACATTCAGACGACCCGGTATGTGACGGACCGAAAAAAGAACGTGATGTTCTAGCGCAAACAGAAGGATTCTTTCCGTTAGATTGAACAACGGAACTGAATGAGTGCCTCCCTGATTCCGTATATACGCCACTACTGTCGTATTGTCGGATAGGATTTGGACATGAGCATCGTGAATAATGTCCATCCAGTGACGTAACGCAAGCCAAATTGACATCATTTCCTTGATGTTTATGTGCTTGCACAGGAATTGCGGATCCCAAAGACCCTGGCATCTCGAATCCGTTGGGATTAATGATGCACCCCAACCTGTTTGACTGGCATCCGTCATAATGGTAAAACTCGGATCCGGCAACTGCAGCGGAACTCCCTAAGTTAACCACTGAATGTTTGCCCAAGTCTGAATCTCTTGTTTCACTTGATCTGACAAGAGAACGTCTACATCAAGCAAATGAATTTTCACACTCCAATTCTGAGTCAAGAAAATTTGAAGAGGACGTGTGCGTAACCGCCCCATCGGAATGAGATCCGCGGCGGCTCCGCACAGACCTATCAGTCTCATAAATTCTCTCGCCGTGACTTTGTCTGCGTGCAGACAATAGCGAGCGTAAGAACTGACTAATTTTGCTCTGGTTAACGGCAGACGAACGAGATTGTTGTGCGTCTCGAAGCTCATTCCCAGATGAGTGAATGACTTGGACGGCACCAGATCCGACTTCTCCTCGTTTACTATAAAACCGAGACGTCGGAGCAATAGAAGATTCTGAACATCGTTCTGAAGCGTTAACTCGTTGCCGTACCTCTGAAGAATGTCGTCCAGGTAGGCCGACGTTACCGCAGACGAATGAGCTCGGAAGTAGATCATTACCGAGTTCATTACCCGAGTGAAAGCCCAGGGTGCTAGATTCAATCCGAAGCACATCGCCCGGAATTGATACACCACTCCTAGGACTGCGAAGCGTAGATACTTTCGGAATGTCGGATGTACCATGACGTGAAAGTACGCATCTTTGAGATCTATGCTCGTTGCATAATTGTTCACCCGAATACTCGCTCTGACCGATCGAATCGTCTCCATATAAAACTTCGGAGCGACGATCAGCTTGTTTATCCAGCTCAAATCTATGACTGGACGGAACGAGCCGTCTGGTTTCGGAACCAGAAACAGATGGCTGTAGAATCCCGGAGATTCCTGGTTTTCTACGACCTCTACCGCGTTCTTCCTTAAAAGAGACTGCACCTCTGATAACAGAGCGTCTCTTTTTTGCGGATTTGACGGAAGATGAGACCACTTTGGACTTCGAGTTAATGGAGGCTTTCGTTTGAAGGATATCTTTAGACCTTCCGAAGTCACTCCTCTCACCCAAGGGTCGTCCGTAATCGACGCCCATTTTTGTGAAAAGCTCTACAACCTTCCGCCAACCGGAACGCGATAGAGGTTTAAGCCATCACCTCCTGGACCTGTGAGGCCTGCGGTAGGAGAAACCACGTCTTCCACGGCCCGCACCTCGCCCCGTCGACCTCGGGGCGTCCGACCGATTGTCTCGGCCTGAAGGACATCCCGAACGAGAGTCGCTATCCTGACGGTCTCTCGAATAAGACCAAGAGGACACACCAGAACCTCTATAGGAACCTCTCTTGGGCGCATTAGACCCAGAAGTGCCTGTCTTATTCGTGTCTGCTGTATCCGACTTCTTAGGAGCAGATTTGAACAACAGAGAATCCTTAGCTTTCTTTGTAATTTTATCATAAATAGCGGAAAGCTTGCCGTCAAAGAGAAGTTCTCCTGAGACCGAAGCGACTCTAAGAGAGTTCTTCACCTTAGAATCCACTAGTGTGGATGTAGCTAGGGCTGCGTCACGTCTAACCAACTCCAGATTTGCCACTGAAAGGGCTGAGTTACACGTGGAATAAGCTACTGCCCTTGAAAGAAGTCTTAAAGAGGATTGTATATCCTGAAACTCTTTCCCCTGAAGGCGCAGTGATAACGCCGTAGTAAGGTGATCTGCGTAAGATAAGGCATCTAAATTGGCTCTGTTAGACGCAATAGCTGTTTCCAACACCGCGGTTGGAATAGAAGCTGATGACGGTAATGATAGCTCTAAGTCTTCCGCCTCAGCGTCCATACACAGAGGAACTCTCGGAATACCCTGTCCTGCCGTATCGAATTTATTCCTTGCATTAATGAAAGGCAGGGTGAGAGTATTAGCGGACAAGAAACCTGCTTTCCCCGTCCTGGAAGCAAGTTTAAATATAGCGTCGTTCAATAATTCAAATGTTCTTGCAACATTATTGGACTGCGACGGAAACTCGGGAGCGATGTCCCTGAACCGCTCAAAAAATTCAGAGTCCAATGACGCTATAATTCTCTTGTCTGTAACCGCAGCAGTCTGGCCCGACGGAACAACTTGAGGGAGAAAGTGCCGGATGAAGTCCACGGCAGCTTTATGTTGTTCCGAAAGGGATAGTTCCAAGTCATCTGTATCCCTTTCACCATCCGGTCGGACCTCATGATGTTCCCGGTCGTCCGCCCCCGATGCTTCGGCGGAGCGTACCGACCCAGCGCCGTCGGATAATTCTCGATCCGACACAGTTTCTGTCGGCTGCTGGGATGCTGCGATAAGCTGTGCTATCTGCACAAGAATGTCCGGCGTCGAGACCTGCGGAGGTGCAGTCTTTCGCTGCTTCGCCGAGGGCAGCTCCGCATCAGATGGCTCCCGCATACATTTCCTATGCGAACGTCCGGAGTCCATCGGTCTCGAATCCCTGGCTGCCGGATGGAGTGACCTGGTCGCCGAAGAATCCTTGATTGGCGAAGCTGGTAATATATCGGCGGTCACGCAGCCAAGGTGCGGTCGTGTGCGCTGACGAGAAGAGGAAGCCTTAACAGTCTCTGCGGACTGCTTATACAACGGAGCGTCCCGAGCGACGGACGTATGCTCCGCTAAAGACACATTTTGTACCACAACATCTGGTCCCAGATGTTGTTGTACGAGAGAGGGGCCTCTCTCGCTCGCGGCCCGGCTGGACCTGGACGAGCTAGGAACCGGACTCAAAGGCTTCCTCCGTTCTCGCTTACTATCCGCCGTCACTGGGTGTGCATCTATTATGTTTATAGTGCTCGCATCACCCAAAACTTCCTCTTGGACCGCATCGGACGAACCCGGCTGCCGAACCATTCGGTGAATGGACGCTACACCGGGCGAGCTAGCGGACATTTGTCTAATCTCCATGAGCACTTTTGCCGCTAGCTCTGAATTCATTTGTGACGACGGACGCACACTTGTAGAAGATAACATGGAAACATCACCCTGTTCTGGTTCCTCTGAAATAGAAACTGAGAGAGTAGAGTGACCTTGCGGAGAAAGAGCCGGCATCGCCCTTTCTCCAGAAACAACATATCGTGACACACGTTTCCAATGTTTCTCATCCCAATATTCACATATAGGACAGGGATTAATGCGAGAACACTGACTACAATTAATACAATGATCATGAAAGTCAGAGGAAGATTTCTTCCTATTACAATTTGAACAACGTCCCTTCATTGTGAAAGAACAACAATAAGTCCTAGTTACTCGCAAAAACCCCTGACACAAAGATACATAATAACATGATCCATTAATAAATGAAAAAACAATTGCAAATCAAAATAATTTTGAAAAAATATTTTTTCAGCGAAGCCCAAGTTGCTGAAAAGTAACGTTGAGCCCCGATGGCAAAGTGTGGTCAAAAATTTTAAATTTATATTAAATAATTAATGAGACACTTACGGATAATATAAATGTATCTTATAGTGAGATAAACTACAGCAAAGACAAACAGCCCCCCTCAAAAAAGGCTGTTGCCAATGTAAACAAACAGTGTAAAAACACCAGAAAACATGACTCCAGGCACTGAAAAAACTGGCCCGGAATCAGTCATCAAATTACACTCTATCTGATGCAAAACAGAGACTCCCAGGGGAGAATCTGCAGAACATCAGATGGAAGATGCAGAACACAAACGTTATACACCCATGGGTGAAAACGTAACTATGGGGAAAATAACAGAAAACATTCTGTAACCAAGCAACTCTCCCAGGAAATTTTACAAATGAAATTTCTCAAAAATATGCCAAAAGCATGGGAGAATTGCAAGGGGGAACTTTAGAAGGCTAGGGGAGAGGAAACACTGAATAAGCAGTGCAACAATTAGCAAGAATGACAACAAGAGGCCCATGCCTCGAAAATAGGCAACTTAACATAATTTCATCAAAAAATTTTAAGTACAGCCCTGATTATTTTTTGTCACTTCTTTTTCCTCTCCTCCTTCTATCATCCTTAGAATCACATTTTCTCCAAAAGTTAAAAAATTTATAGTAATTTCTATATTTTTTATACTTACCAATGACCTAGACATAGCTGGTGCTAACTCTTAAAATATAGGGCCAAACACAAATTTTGCCCCCCAATCCCCAAAATTTGCATCTAAAACCAAAGAAAACATGTCCTGAAAGGCCCTCCACACTTCGCCTCTACTGCGCATGCGCAGTGTCAAGGACGTTCCGAAATTGGCGCCATTAATCATTCTAATAACCAGTGCCTGGTAAGCGCTATGTACTCAGCGGGGAGGTAAGAGTTCCCAACTCCTGGGAGGGCCATCCCCGTCTGGGTCATTGGTAAGTATAAAAAATATAGAAATTACTATAAATTTTTTAACATTTTTATACTGTACCAATGACCCAGACATAGCTGAATAGTAAAAAGGCTGGAGGGCCAAGGACATGGAGCAAAATGGAATACGCTCAATAATATAAAATAGAGTCATCCCCTGTAGGGAAAAAGAAGTAATAGGCCTTACATGTATCTTTCTTATTTATGATAAATTAGAAAGATACAACACCTTCCAAAATTGAGCTTCATACATCCATGTACTCTATTAATATCCAATATAATCCTTATACTAATAATTTTTAAAGTAAGCCAATAAATAAAGTAAGTCTAGAGAATAGAGACTCTTATACTCCTTAAAAGTGTCTGAAGATTGCATAATCATGTCCGTTGACATATGCAATATTCAAAAGCTATACTTTAAAAACTAAGACTTGAATGAATTTTTAAAACATAAACTTCTCACTAAACAACCATCCCAATAACAGCTCAGAATTACTAACTCCGGAGGAGGTATCCCCTTGTTTTCATAGTAAAACAGGTGACCCAAGGGAACACCCTCCCCCCCCCCCCCCCTTTTTCTTGCCCTGGGTCAAATAGCCCAGAGCGAAGAGGGCAGCAGAACGGAGACACTGCCGAAACAGACAGCCTACCTAGCTATAGTAGCAACTGTTAAGTGAATGACATTCTGAGCAGTAGATAATAGACCTAACAATAGAGGCCTCCAGAAATGGACTCGATATTTCTGAGATAAAAATTCATGAATGTGGATGGCTGAGCGCAATGAGCAGCCTTCAAAAATCCATAATAGCGACACTATTAATGTAAGCCCAAGATGTAGAAGAACTCTTACTTCATGAGCCGAAATCTTAAGCACAACTGCTAAGTCAATGATATACCAAAAGCAGTACCGATAGTTAATAGAATCCATTAACAATAGAATGGAGCGAAACGTCCTTCTACTAGGCATCAAAGACAGAAGAAGCTTACGCCCATAGTAATAAACAGATATCTGTTTATAAATACAAAAACTCTACCCGGAAAGAGTAAAGGCCTATGCCCGTACGAAGACGGAAGGACCTTAATAACAATAGGTTCCGGATATTAGGAGCCTAACTCTTATGCAAAAATCCAACCTAAATAGTAACGGAAGTAGTGATTCCGAAACTACGAAAGTGAAAATCATCCATCGATAGTGCATGAAACTCACTGACTCTACAGTAAAAGAGAAACCAACAGAATTACTGTCTAAGGTCAGAATTTGAAAACTACTGTTTCCAGAGGCTCAAATGATTACTTAGCTAAATAAGAACCGAAGTTAAAATCCATATAGGAATTTAATCTAAAGATTCTAAGTCTATATATCAAAAAGTTACTAACTGACTTAGATAAAGAGACATAAGACTCAATAGTAAACTATCGTAGAGTGCATAGGTATGAGGTAACATAAACCTATAACCTTACTAATAACAGGCTGCAGTAGATCTTGTGAAACAAGTATACTAAAAAAATTGCAATGAGTAGTATGGAGGGATCAACAATATGAACATAATGATCCCTACACCTACGACGGAAGAGCCTCCACTTTAGCCGCATAGAATAGCGAAGAAGAGGATCTCCTATAGTAAGAAATCGCGTCCAAAGCTCGTCCAGTACAATGCTTACAATGCAATACGGACCACACAACGGAATACAAGAAGGTTGCGACCTTGCGGGTTGTGATAAAGATGACACGATTTACCCAGTGAAAAAAGATCCTCACATTGAGGAAGATTTCACGTTAAGACCCACAGTAGACAAGAGAGTAATTACCCATGATCTCTGTGAAGATAGAGATGCTATCAACAGAAATGTATAGTGGTTGTTTATCTTAGCAATACCTGCTGAAACAACAGCGCCGGAGGATACGCGTATCCTATCATTCCGTCCTATAGATCAATAGAGCGTTAACAACATTAGCTCAGAGATCTGGACAAGCCAACACATACGTCTGCAATTGATTAGCAAGCTGTGTCGTAAATAAATCATCATTGGGCGCTCCCATAGATAGCAAATCTGATTGAATACTTGTTTGTTGAGAGTCCATTCTGACAGCAACAAGCGACCCGTAAGTGAACGGGAGTCCGGTAAAACAATCAGACGACCCGGAATATGACGGACCAAAACAGAACTTAGTGTACTATAACCAACAGACGGATTCTTTCCATTAAATTGAATAACGGAAACGAAAGAGTGCCTCCCTGGTTCCGGAGATACGCCACTATTGTCGAATTAACGGACAGGATTTGGGCATGCGCTTCTGAATAATGTTCATGCAATGACATAAAGCAAGCCTAAAAAACATTATTCCGCGGAAGAAAATTGGTTGCTAAGAGACTGCGGAACCCAAAGACCCTGGCACTTCGAATCCGTTGGGATCAGTATTATATCCCAATCTGTTTGACTGGCAACCGTCATAACAGCCACACTCGGGTCCGGCAACTGCGGTGGCACTCTCTGAGTCAACCACCGAATGTTTGCCCCAGTCTGAATCTCTTGTAACACTAGATAGACAAGAGAACGTGTAAATCGAGCAATTCATGGATTGCCGAAAAGTTGCCGTCGAAGAGAAGCTCCTCCGAGAACGAAGCGACTCTGAGAGAGTTCTTAACCTTACTATCCACGCGTATGGTTGTAGCTAGGGCTGCGTCACGTCTAACCAACTCCAATCAGCCACTGAAGGGCAGAGTTACACGTGAACAAACTACTGCCCTCAAAAGAAATTATATTGAGAATAATATCCCGTAAATCTTTTCTTGAAAACGTAATGATAACGCCTCAGTAAGGCGGATTACGTATGATAAAGCGTCTAACTTAAGTCTACTATACAACATGTCGTTTCCAACATTGAAGTTGGAAAAGACATAAACGGCGAAAAGAATATTTCCAGTCTTTAACCACACCGTCTAGACGCATATGAACTCTCGGTATGCCCTGCTCTGCCAAAATAAACTAATCGTATAAATGATAAAACAGCAGAAATGAGCAACGCGGACAAGAAACTAAATTATCATGCTTGGTAGCAGGCTTGTATGCATATATAGCGTCGAAAAATAAAACACATGTTGTAATGACATTATTGGACTGCGTCGGTAAGTCAGGGACAATGTCCCTGAACCGATCGAAAAATCCGAGTCCAATGACGCTATAAGTCTCTTATCCAAGATCGCAGCAATGAAGTCCGAAATAACAATCACTGGAAGATAATGCCAGAAGATATGAAAGGCAGCTTCCGATACTACTAAAGGGAAAACTCGAAATCTTTCGAATCCCTTTCGCCATCCTGTCGGACCCTATAAAGCGTTCGGTCGTCCGTACCTGATGCAACCGCGGACCACACCGACCCAGCGCCGTCGGATAATTCCTGATTCGACCAAGAAACTGTCAATTGCTGGGATGCTGCGAAACAACTGTGCTAACTCGGATAGCACGTCCGTCACTGAGGCCTGAGGAGAAGCGGTCCTACAATGCATTGCCGCTGGAAGCTCCGTGATCATTACCCCGTGCATACTACCAATATGCGAGCGAACGGAGTGTATAGGCCTCATGTCCCTTGGCTACCGGATGGCGCGACCTATTCGCCGTGGAATCACTGAATGACGAAACTGATCGGATACTCGAGGTCACGTAGCCAATGTACGGTCGTGTGCCCTGCTGTGAGGATGAGGAAGCATTAAGGACAGTCTCTCGGACTGTCAATATAACGGAGCGTCCCGACCGACAGACATATGCTCCGAATGTAAAATATCTGAACCACAACATGCGGTCCCCTATGTTGTTGGACGAGAGAGGGACCTCTCTCGCTCACAGCCCGGACGGACCTGGACAAGCCAGGAACCGGACTAACAGGCTTCCTCCAATCTGTCCTCAATCTGCCGTCATTGGGTGAGTACTAAAGTAATTA
Organism: Pictodentalium vernedei; assembly: GCA_031216915.1. Taxonomy (NCBI): domain Eukaryota; kingdom Metazoa; phylum Mollusca; class Scaphopoda; order Dentaliida; family Dentaliidae; genus Pictodentalium; species Pictodentalium vernedei. Next base: position 190,273,654 of record CM062290.1, read on the forward strand.
AAGTGCTCGCATCACCCAAATCTCCTTCCTAGACCGCGAGGGACGAACCCGGCAGCCAAACCATTCGATGAATGTACGCTACACCGGGTGAGCTAGCGAATGTCACTCCGTAGGCGATAGACAAATTCCATGAGCACTTATTGCCGCTAGCTCTTCATTAACTATGACGACAGAGGCACACTTTTGAAAGACATCTCCGTAACTTTGCGAACAAGAAACCAGTAATGCTTGGTTATAGCAAGCATATAATAATAATATATATAGCGTCGTACAATAATTCGAAAGTTTGCGTGACATTATTGGACTATGTCGGAACTGAGGGACGATGTCCCTGAACCGAACAAAAAATTTCTAAGTCCACCGACGCTATCAGTTTCTTATCCGGCATCGCAGCATTCTGGTCCGACGAAAGAAGCTGTAGAAGACCAAGTCAGATGACATACACAACAGCATATGTTGTTCCGAAAGGGAAAGCTCGAAATCCTCCAAATCCCTTTCGGTATCCCGTCGGACCGGATGAAATTTTCGGACGTCCGTACCCGCTTCCGCGGAGCGCCCCGACCCAGCATCGTCGGATAAAAAATATGCGACAGATTCAGTTGATGCTGGGATGCTGCGATAAACTGTGCTATTTAGGAAAGCACGTCCGTTCCCGAGACCTGTGCAGTAGTGGTCTTACGATGCATTGCCGCCGGAAGCTCCGTGTACGTTGACTCCTGCACACTTCCTATGCGAACGTCCGGAGTCTGCAGGCCTCGTGTCCCTGGCTACCGGATGGTGTGACCTGGTCGCCGATGAATCTCTGACTGGCGAAGCTGACTGGATATCCGTGGTCACGTAGCCAAGAGCGGTCGTGTGCGCAACTATGAGAATGAGGAAGCCTTATTGACAGACTACTCCGGACTGACTATATGTCGGAGCGTCCCGAGCGATGGACGTATGCTCCGAATGCGAAACATTTGTACCACAACATCTGGGGCCAGATGTTGTGAACGAGAGAGGGGCCTCTCTCGCTTGCCGTCCGGATGGACCGGAACGAGCTATGAACCGGACTAAAAGGCTTCCTCCGTTCTCCCTCCGATCCGCCGTCACTGGGTGTGCATTAGGTTGATTTATAGTGCTCGCATCACCCCAAAATTCCTTCTAGACCGCAACGGACGAACCCGGCTGCCGAACCATTCGGTGAATGGACGCTACACCGGGCGAGCTAGCAGACGTCAAAGGCCGTCGAACCTACTAGGGTCCTCTTAGGCAATTGGCGTATTTACATGAGCACTTTTCCGCTAGCCCTTCATTAATTGTGACGACGGAGGCACACTGTTGGAAGACATCACAGATACATCACCCTAATCTTGATCGTCTGAAATAGAAATTGATAAAGTAGAGTGACCCTGCGGGGAAAGGACCGGAGTGTCCAATTCCCCAATAACATACCGTGACATACGCTTCCCATATTGTCATCGAAATCATACGATACAAAACAGGAGTTAATGCGAGTACACTGACCACACGTAGAATGATTATAAAGTCAGAGGAAGACTTCCTCTTATTACAATTGATCAATATCCTTTCAATGTGAAAAGAAAACAAGTCCTGGTACTCGCACTAACCCCTGGCAATCAAAATACATAATAATAATATGATCCATTAATATAGAAAAAATAATTGAAATCAAAATATTTTGAAAAAATATTTTTTCAGAACAGCCCAAGTTTCTGAAAAGTAATGTTGAGCCCCAATGGATCCCAAGCCTAAGTGTGGACAAAAAATTTTAAAAATATTTTAAACAATTTATTCAACACTTACGAACAATAATAATGTATCTAGTTATGATTAAAATAACATCAAGATATTATTTTCCAGAAATCCCCCCCTCACACAGAGGGCTGTTGAAAATATAAACAATGAGTGTAAAAACACTAAAATAAGACTCCAGGCACCCAGGCCCGAAATCAGTTACGAAAAATACACTATCTGATGCAAAACAGAGACTTCCAGGGAAGAAACTGCAGAACATCAGATGGTAGATGCAGAACACAACGCCTAACCACCCGTAGGTGAAGACGTAAACATGGGGAAAAGAACAGAATTCATTTTGTTAATCAGCTAAAACTCCCAAGAAAATTTAGTAATAATAATTACAAAAACTATGCCAAAAGCATGGGAGAATAGCAAGGGGGGACTTAAAGGACAGGGAGAGAGGAAAACACTTAAAAAACAGTGTAACTAATTAATCAGAATGACAACAAAATGGCTGCTGCCTCGAAAATAGGTAACTTAACATAATTTCATTAAAAAATTTTAAGTTACAGCCCTGATAATATTCTGTCACACATTTTTTCCTCTCCTCCTTCTCTATCCTCCTTAGAATCACCATTTCACTAATATTTATGTGTCTGGCATCATTTAAACTGAGATTTACAAGCACAAAGATCAGTCAGATGTTAACTGATGAAGGGCCAAACTTAGAATGATTAATGGCGCCAATTTCGGAACGTCCTTGACACTGCGCATGCGCAGTAGAGGCGAAGTGTGGAGGGCCTTTCAGGACATGTTTTCTTTGGTTTTAGATGCAAATTTTGGGGATTGGGGGGCAAAATTTGTGTTTGGCCCTATATTTTAAGAGTTAGCACCAGCTATGTCTGGGTCATTGGTACAGTATAAAAATATTACGTGTCTGGCATCCTTTAAACTGAGATTTACAAGCACAAAGATCAGTGAGATGTTGACTAATGAAGGGCCAAACAGAGAATGATAATTGGCGCCAATTTCGGGACGTCTGCGTCACTGCGCATGCGCAGTAGAGGCGTAGTATGGAGGTCCTTTAGGACATGATTTCTTTTTGTTTTGGATGCAAATTTTGGGGATTGGGGGGCAAAATTTGTGTTTGGCCCTGGTTTTGTTAGAGTTAGCACCAGCTAAGTCTGGGTCATTGGTACAGTATAAAAATTTATATTTTTATACGACAACCTATGACCCAGACTAGCTGAATCGTAAAAAGGTGTATGTCTCTCTATACAATAATAGAGAAGACATATCATAAATAAGGAGCCATATCCAAGTAATTCCATATTCTTAGCATGAATGATTATGCTCACTGGGTGTAATGAGTCCCCAATTTTTAAGGCTAGTCCAGACTAAGCCCCATAAATTAGGATGGCGTATTTGAGAGTGAGAGACTAACACCCACAAACATATGCCATATATAAATAATAAACAAGCTGTATCTAGGATCAGATAAAATCTACAGACAAAATCAGCTTCACTCATAGTTACACACTTATCAAGCCGGAGGAGATTTTACAAGAAAATTCACCACCACCCTTTTTTTGAAGGAATATTCTTCAAAATAAAGAGGGCTGTGCTCTGGAATCAGTGCAAAGCAATACTAAATAATCCAAATATATTTGCCCAATAAGCACCCTGTTATTAATTATTATTAATTATTGGTGCTAAACGCCACTTCAGAAGCTAAGGCTATTGTGGCGATCCCGGTGTTTAATAGAGGACGCTTCTAACATATACCGAAGTTGGAATACGTAGATAGGATGAAAACTGGTGATATAAAGTGTACGACCATACACATGTCCAATTTAATACCAATTAAAAAGTATCTGAAGAGCAAACACGCTTCTAAGGCAACCTACAGGCGACCCCGGTCATGTGTACAATTGATTCCAATAATAACACTCCAATGAACCGTTCGAATATACGATAATGTGTACTGTATCTTCATAGAAACCTGGATTTAGAACATGGAATGAGCTATGATTAACAGACCCATCACTGACCGTCCCAATATAAATCATTGTTTCCTAGGTCCATAACAACCAAGGAGTGTTTGGAGAAGAATATATATATTACTCCGAATAATGATGCCAAAAAATGAGAACATATGCATAGACAGCTTATTGGCAGTTCCATAACTGATCCAAATAGCCCTAAAATTCTCATGAGCTCTATAAGCAGAGCAAGAATTTATATAGTCTGCCAACAATGCGTCTGCCTAATAATACACATATTATTCACGTGAGCAATGAAACCCTGCATGTACTCATTTGAAAACAGCATGTAACCACGGTATGACCAAGTGATACAAGTGTAACCAGGAAACTGAATGAATAATACAACATTAATATGCAGTTAACTGAGTAATAAACTCATACGTCGTAAGAAAGGCCAGAGCGCTCTGATCGAAACTTTCCTGAGTGGACGTGGATTTGCCCATGAGGTCGCCATTAGAACATGACCCATCTGCCAAACAAGAAGCCATGAAAGGCATGCATATACTTGAATGCATACAAGGCTTACAGGAAAACTACGTCCTGCCCTGTAATCGCCTCTTAACACATTGGTGGGGGGGGGGGGGGGGGGGGGGGCTGGTTCGACAAAAAATACATATCAAACACCCCTCACACACATTACTTGAATCACTCTTGTGTTAGTCATCAAATAGAATAAGACCGGCAGGGATCCTTCATGTCTGACTGACTCCATAATGCCACTAAGGACGGAGAAGGACGTGATGAACAAATACACTGTATTGACATAATCACACTAGGAAAAAATATGGCGTCATTAATAGAGCTTATCGCCTTATATAACTAACACCAATCCATACCGGTAGGAAGAGAATAACCTCCTCTAACATACAGTATCATGCCCGATAGGACAACAAACTCAGCCTAGTTGAAGCAGCTAAAGGTCTTCCTATACGTGAAGACAATAAAAGGCTGATAACTGCGGCCTTAGAAGCTCACTAAGGAGACTTACAACACTAGCCGTAGCTTATAAGTCTTCATTTCCGTGAAGATAGATATATCGGTGTAAGTTGCGACCTTGAGGGCTCACTGAACGGAGACTTATAACTATCGTCACGTAAGGTAGGGAATAAAGAGCTGCTATTTAACAGTCCCAAATTCCCAAAGAGAAAATAAATTCAGTTATGTCACTGCATAATTACTGAAACAATCTTGCTTATGATTCTAGCTAGGCTACTATGGTGTTAACAATAAGACTCAAGTCTATTACACCTATGAAAACAAACCGAAAAGCACTGTACCTATCAGTTTTATTCCCAAAAGACGACGGTCAGAGCCTGGCCAAGGTAGCTAGAAGTCTTCCTCTCCGTGAAGACAGATATCTCGGTGTAACTAGCGACTTGAAAGCTCACTAAACGACTTACAACCATCGTCGCGCAAGGTAGGGAATGACAAGTCGCTATTCTAACAGCTGTAATTCCCAAAGAGACAGTAATCTAAAGGTAACTACGCAGTTATGAGTCTTCGTCTACCTGAAGACATATCTGTGTCACTTGCGGCCTTGAAAGCTCACTAAATTGAGACTTACAACCCTAGCCGCAAGAAAAGACCACTGTAACAGTACATAAGGCGACCATGGCATCCACAATGACATTAAATGTCTTGACGCCAAGGAATAGAACACCAAGAGGGAAAAGATGTACCTATTCCCTCTAACGGCTCTATTCCAAACAAGACAGCTGTCTCAGCCTATCTATGCACTATTTGTCCGACTTCAGGATGAAAAACAGGTGATTTGATAAAACCTGGAGAATATTTCGACGACCTCTATTGCTTTTCTTCAATAGGAGAGCCTATACCTCCGCAAGAAGTGACTCTCTTGGAAGAATTCGCCAGAAGATTTGACCAACACATACTTGTAGTAAGTGGAGCTTAGATCAGACTGATAGCCGCAGGCCTGCCGAGACTACATTCTCATCCACTGATCTTCCGCAATTTTCATCCACTTTTTTGCAAGGTTGAAAACCTTCCGCTAAGTGGAAAGCAACAGAAGTCTATTCTCAATGACCTCTATTGCTTCCTTCAATAAGAGAGCCTGTACCTCCACTAGGATGATTTGTCCAACGTGGACATCTTGTAAGTGGGGGTTATGTTCGTAATCATAGCCGTAGGCCTTCCGAGACAACGCTTTTACCCACTGATCTTCCGTGACATAAATCCAGTTTCTTGTGAAGGTGATAACCTTCTGTCAACTGGTAAGCAATAGAGGTCTTATTCATCACCTGTATGACTAACGAGGCTTACAGAAGGAGAAACTATGTCCTCCCCGCGAAGAACCTCGTCCCGTCAGCTTAGGGGCATCTGACCTATAGTTTGGATCAGACCTGTGCCCCTTTCCTGAGTGACTCTACTGACGACCTCCAGAGTAAGTATAAGAGGGTTTATTGTACCCTAGCGAGAAGTTCCCTTATCTGATTAAGTGGAACAGCCTCGCTTACTCCGGTCTGCTGAAGCATGTTGAGGTGCAGACTTCAGTAGCAGTATACTGGAAGCTTTCTTGTAGCCTGTTCATAGACTAACGAACGCTTGTCATCAAATAGAGTATATCCGGAGACCGGAGCAACTCGGGAAGAGCTTTTCACCTTGTCATCTATAAGTGATGATGATGCAAGGGCAGCATCACGTCTGATCAACTCCCAATTTGCCAATGTCAGGGCAGAGTTGTACGTGGCATACATGACTGCCCTGGAAAGAACTCTAAACGAGGAACAAACGTCCTCTTTCGCCATGGCTCTGGTGAGGTGATCTGCATAGGACATCACGTCCAGATTCACTCTACTGGATGAAATAGCCCATTCCATCACTTCCATGCATATATTGAATGATGCAAGTAGGGACATATTTTCATCCCCGACCTGCTCATCTAAACGCAGAGGAGCTCTCTGGACATCTCCAACCGTTTTAAATGAATGTAGTCCAAGGAACAGAATATTTATTGAAGGTGTCGATAAGAAACTGCCTTCCTCTTAGCACCAGAGAGGTGAATATGGCATCGATAACCGAAAGCCTCCGACACCTGTCGAGACTGTTTCGGGAAGGAAAGAACATCCTCTTTCCTCCACACGAAATCTGCTTCAGAGACGACAGCGGTTTCTCTATAGTAGTCGCAGCTTGCTGATCAGGTGGAACAAACTCAGTATAGTATTGATAAACAAGAGTTTGACCACCGAGGTGGTATTAGTCCCCTACGGCACTTTTGTGACATAAGGTGTTTTTGTCACAGAAATTACTAGAGTATATAAGCATCTTGGATTTTGAAAATAAAATATTGAGCGTGCATAATCTCCTCACAACCCTTTATCCATGTACCATATATGAAAGGCATAGCTTGAACCATGTTGGAGGGAGGGGTGGTAACATAAAATAGAGAAAAAAGCTTAAAAAACACAACAAAAATGGCCGCCATTCTGCCATCTTGGATTTTGAAAAATAAATATTGACTGTGCATCATCCCCTCAGAACCATTTATCCATGTACCAAATATGAAAGGTGTAGCTTGAAGCATGTTGGAGGGAGCAGTGGTAACATAAAATAGAGAAAAAGGCTTAAAAAACACAACAGAAATGGTTGCCATGGCGCCATCTTGAATTTTGGAAAAAAAATATTGAACGTGCAACATCCCATTACAACCCTCTATCCATGTGCCAAATATAAAAAGTGTAGCTTGAACCATGTTGGAGTGAGGGGTGGTAACATAAAATAGAGAAAAAAGCTTAAAAAACACAACAAAAATGGCCGCCATGCCGCCATCTTGGATTTTGAAAAAAAAATATTGAACGTGCATCATCCCCTCCCAAACCTCTATCCATGTGCCAAATATGCAAAGTGTAGCTTGAACCATGTTGGTGGGAGGGGTGGTAACATGAAAATAGAGAAAAAAGGCTTTAAAAACACATAAAAAAATGGCCGCCATTCCGCCATTTTGGATTTTGAAAAAAAAATTTTGAGCGTGCATCATCCCCTTAGAACCATTTATCCATGTACCAAATATGAAAGGTGTAGCTTAAAGCATGTTGGAGGGAGAGGTGGTAACATAAAAAACAGACAGACAAACGGACGGACGGCCAGACAGACGGATGGACAGACAGACAGACGGAGTGCAAACCTATAGTCCCCTTACGGTTCCCGTAGGAGACTAATAAAATTCTTCGCTACCATGAACCGTAAGGGGACTAATAAAATTCTTCGCTACCATATGCTGTTCCGAAAGGGAAGGGTAATCCTCTTACTTGTCCCTTTCACCATCCGACTGATTCAGCTGTGACATTCGGTCATTTGCATCTGCATGTACAGATGACTGGACCGACCCAGCACCGTCCGACAGCTCACAACCGGAGTCTGCTCTTGCACTTGCTGGGATGCTGCGATCAGCTGCACAATCTGCGACAGCAATTCTGTTACCGAGGCTTGAGGATTAGCAGTCTTCTGTTTTTTCCGCTGCTTGCTACTCCGGGGACTAAGATCCGGAGATAGATCTCTTCTCCGAACGTCCCGATGAACAAAGCATTGGATCGCTAGCTACCGGATGGTCTGACTTCACGGGCGAAGACTGGCTCTGTTTTCGCGCAACTGGCTGGATATCTGAAGTCAGGTTGCTAGCATGCGGTCGTGTGTGCTTTTATAATGTAGTGGAGGAAGCTGTGACTGAAGCCGACCCCGGCTGCAGTCTAGATGGAGCATCCCGAGCAGCGGGTGGATGTATGCTCTGCCTCATGCAAGTTTCTCGAAACAACATTTGGCCCCAAATGTCGTTGGGTAAGAGCAGGACCTCTCCCACTCGCTGTCTTATAAGACCTCGCCGAGCCTCCTGAAAAGAAACTTGCTGACTTCCTCCCTATTTCCGTCATTGCTGGGTGAGCTTTTGATTTTCGCTTCGCCGGTCGATCTAGCTGCTTACAAGGGATTAAGAACTCTAACAAGAGGCCTTAACCCTTCCTTATATTCATGAGCACCTTCCAGCTAGCTCTATTTGCTCAACAGAGCGCGACGACGGTAGCACACTTTGGATGGGTGTCACAATACCATCACCATGTTCATGTTCCTCTGAAATAGAAACTGAAAAACTTGAATTATATTACGGTGAGAGTTCCGACATAGGAACCTCACTGCCAATAAAGCACTGCTACACCCATCTCTAACGTCTGTCATGCCAGTGTACACAGTAGGACAAGAATCTACAGGAGTGCATCGACTGCAGGCAAGACATGCATGTAAATCTGAGGAAGACTTCCTTGCCTTGCATTTAGAGCAGAAAACTTTCATAATTACAGTCAAAAGACAAAGTCGATATCACGTCTACAAACTCCACAACAAAATATATGATAAAGATACATGAATAACCGCAATCAAAATTAAATTCAAAAATTTATAAAAAAAAAAATTGGAAAACTTTTGGAAAAAAACCCTAAGTTTCCAAAGGGAACATAATGAACCCAAGGGAAACCCGATAGAGCCTAAGTGTGGACAAAATCCAAACATTATGAGCTACACTGCAGAAAAAATAATCAATGTATCCTAAAGTAATTCTACAGTAACATAATATGAAATACTACATATATTTGAGGACGTTGCCAATGTAAACAACTTCAAGGAAAAAACAGGAAACAAGACATCAAGCACAAAAAGGCCCAAAGTCAGAAACCAATTTAAATGCTACCATATGCAAAGCTAGATCTTCATACGAAGAAAAAACGATACATCGCATAGAAGATGCAAGACTAAAACGACCTAACACCCCAAGGATGAGAACGTAACCATGGGGATAAACAGAATAAATATTCTGTAATACACATTAAACTCCCAAGAAATTTAAAAGAAAATTTCAATAAAAAATAGCCAAAAAGCTTAGGAGTTTAACAGGAAGGGTTCATGGAAGGATAGGGAAGGAATACTTAACAAACAGTGGATTAATCATTAGCTAGAATGATGATGTCAGGTGTATGTCCCAAAAATGGGAAACATAAAATAATTTTTATAATTATTATAAAGTTACAGCCCTGAGCATCTGAAACCACCGTAGTTCACTTCCATCATCCATTAACAGCCTTGGATCCATCAATTCTGGCATTGATTTGTGTCTGGCATCCTCAAAAAAGGAGATTTTAAAGTACAGATGTCAGCTCATTGTTACTGACTTTAGGGCCAAACAAAGAATGATGTTTGCGCCAATTCTGTCTTCCTGACCACTGCACATGTGCAGAGAGTAAAAGTATGGAGGACCAGATAGGACTTTTAATTTTCTGTTTTGTATGCAAATTTTGGGGATTGGGGGGTTAAAAATTTGTGTTTGGCCCTTGATAATATCGAGTTTGCACCAGCGAGTCTGGGCCATTGGTTATCGTATAAAAATATGTAAAGGCTAGAATGAACCAATCAAAGCCTACCTCACACAGGGTATACAGCTGACAAGTGTAAAGCAGTTTCATATGATTACACAAATCTAGTTATTACTTCTGTTTGTAATGAAATACCACACTACTGGGTTGTAGTCTGTGTGACAGATACAAAGTTCAGAAATATTTTACTTGAAGATCTGGGTATATTGATAATGAAAGTGTCAATGACACTGTAGCTTAACTTGTCTGTGTGTTGTGTTTGATGAAAAGGATAATGTTCAATGTTTATGAAAGGATTATGAAATAAGACAAGAATTGTGATAATTGGGAATATGTTAATTTCTGTTCCCTGTATACTATGTTTTTAATAAAAATATTATGAGGTGTAGACTGTACTAAAGAACTGAGGGGTGGGTTAATGTGGCCTTCACAGTTAATGTTTTTGGCCCTCACAGTTAATGTATGTCAACGAAAGTTACCAAGTTATGGTGAAATTATTCCAAAATGAGTCATCCCATCAAGTTACAACAAAATCCCTTCATAAATATGGCCTGTGGACTGTGCTAAAGGTTTTTGGGCTTCAGGCCTGTGTAGCCACCACAGTTGACCGTTTGCAACTAAAAGGGGACGTCCTCATCTCGACATTATACTGAGACATTCTACCAAGTTACAATAAAATCCCTTCACAAATACGACCTGTAGCCTGTACTAAAATTTTTCAGGTTTTGGGCTTCGGCAGCCATCATGGTTGAATGATCGCGACCAAAAGGGGACGTTCCCATCTGGGCATTATCTAGAGTGATCCTACAAAGTTACAATGAAATCCTTTCATAAATATGACCTGTAGACTGTGCTAAAGGTTTTTGGGCTTCGGAACCCTGCAGCCGTCACAGTTAACCAACCACGACCACACGGGGATGTCATCATCTAATCATCTAGGCATTATATGTAATCAACCTAACAAGTTACAATGAAATCCTTCCATAAATACGACCTATAGACTATGCTAAAGGTTTTGGGGTCGGACAGCCATCACGGCTGAATGATCGCGACCAAAAGGGGACATTTTCATCTAGACATTATTTGGAGTCATCCTACCAAGTTACAATGAAATCCCTTCATATTTATTTATTTATTGATGTTTAAGGTCACATATTTATGCACAGTGGCTAATCATGACTGTGACAGTTTTACGGGTGGAGGAAGCCGGAGTACCCGGAGAGAACCACCGAGCAACGAGGAGCAGCTGCCAGCTCCCCAACATCGTAACTCCACACTGCAGCACAGGCAGGGTTAGATTGGTTGAAGACATGCGTACCATCGACGTGCAGTACGCCTTAGTACACGGCGTCATCATGCCCCCACATGGGCAATGGGGGTGAAGTGTCTTGCCCAAGGACACAACGCGGTTGCCGCAGGTGGGATTTGAACCGAGGACCTCTCGGCTTGCAGCCTGCACCTCTACCTACTGAGCCATCACGCCCCCAAATCCCTTCATAAATATGACCTGTAGACTGTGCTAAAGGTTTTCGAGCTTCGGGCCCCTGTAGCCATCACAGTTGACCAATCGCGTCCAAAAGGGGATGTTCTCATCTAGACATTATATCCAGTCAACCTACCAAGTTACAATGAAATCCCTCCATAAATATGACTTGTAGACTGTGCTGAAGGTTTTCGGGTTTTGGGCTCCGGCAGTTGTCATGGTTGACAGATCACGACCAAATGGGGAAGTTCTCATCTAGACGGAGTCATCCTACCAAGTTACAATGAAATCCCTCCATATTAGATATGATCTGCAGACTGTGCTAAAAGTTTTTGGGTATTCAGGCTTGGGCAGCCATCAAGGTTGACAGATCATGACCAAAAGGGTGCGTTCTCATCTAGACATTATACAGAGGCATCCTACCAAATTACAATAAAAAGCCTTCATAAATATGACCTGTAGACTGTGCTAAAGGTTTTCGGGTTTTGGGCTCGGGCAGCAATACCGGTTGACCAATCGCAACCAAAAGAGGACGTTCTCATCTAGACATGACCCCAAATCTGCATATGAAATTTTGTGATGATCAGACAAGAACTACGGGGTGTAGCTTGTGCTAAAGAAAAATGTGAACAGACTCACAGACTAACGGACTTCCGCACGCGTGATGGCAATAGCTTATCTTGACTTTATCTGTTAACCTTTTACCTAACAAATCAGCCGCATCCTCTTGCATAATTTACTAACTGAGCAGTAAGAGAAAAAATGAAAGTGTCAATGACACTGTAGCTCAACTTGACAAACTTGAACTTGGTAAGTTATAAATAAAATGGCAAAATTAAGGATCATTGGTACCGATGTTATTTGATGAAATTAAAAACATAACAGCACTATGTGTGCACAACGTCAGAGTAATCCATGCATTTTTAAATGTAAACTGTAAGATTGGCTAAAGGAAGAATGTTGATACACAAATGCATTATGTTCAGAGGTTATTGTAAATGGCAAATTTTTTTTCCAGAAATGAATGCTAGTCAAAAGCTCTTATCTAAAGGTCTTGCCTAATGAGCACACCAAGTTCAAAAACAATCCTATGATAAATGTGGCCTGTTGGCCATGTCAAAGAATGTTGATGCACAAATGCAATAAATTCAAAGCTTGTTGCTAACAGCAACAGTTTTTGATGGAAATGAAAAGAAAATCAATAGCTCCTATCTTTATCACCCTGCATAAGCACACAAAGTTTCAAAACAACCTGATAATGAATGTGCCCCCTGAGGCATGCCAAAGGAAGATGCTAATGCACCAATGCACTAAGTAGAAGGTCATTGCTTGTGGCAATGTTTTTTTTTTATGGAAATTCATAAATATACCCTGCAGAGACAATAATTTTTTATGGAAATGAAAAAAAGCAATAGCTCACATCTAGAGGTCACCCCAAACACACATACCAAGTTTCAAAGTGATCCGATCATAAATGTACCCTGAAGGGTGTGTTAAAGGGAAATATTGAGGTCTGACTAAACTAAGTTCAAAGGTCAGCGGCAACATTTTTTGACAGAAATGGAAGAAAATCAACAGCTCCCATATACATGTCACCCCACACAAGCAAAAGCAAGTTTGCAAGTGATCCAATCATAAATGTGCCCTGCAGGGTGTGTCAAAGGGAAACATTGATGTTTAACTGCATTAAGTTTTTACTAAGCTCACTGAAGGTGATTGCCAGTGGCAACATTTTTTGATGGAAATCGAAGAAAATCGATAGCTCACATCTAGAGGTAATCCCAAACAAGCATATAAAGTTTCAAACCGATCCGATCATAAATGTGCCCTTCAGGGCATGCCAAAGGAATATATTGATGCCTGACTAAACTAAGTTCAAAGATCATTGCCAGCAGCAATATTTTGACAGACGGAAATGGAAGAAAATTGATAGCTCCTATCTAGAGGTCTCCCCAAACAAGCATGCCAGGTTTCAAAGCAATCCGATCATAAATGTGCCCTGTTGGGTGTGCCAAAGGGAAATATTGAGAGGTGACTAAACTAAGTTCTAAGAACGTTGGCCGTGGCAACATTTTTTGACGGAAATGGAAGAAAATCGATAGCTCCCATCTAGAGGTCTCCCCAAACAAGTATGCCAGGTTTCAAAGCAATCCGATCATAAATGTGCCCTGTTGGGTGTGCCAAAGGAAAGTTGAAAAATTTATAGTAATTTATATATTTTTTATACTTACGAATGACCCAGACTTAGCTGGTGCTAACTATTTCAGGGCTAAACACAAATTTTGCACCCCCCCCCCCCCCCCATTCCCCCAAATTTGCATCAAAATCCCAAACATCTATGTCCTATATGGTCCTCCATACTTTTGTCCACTGTGCATGTGCAGTGTCAAGGAAGTACCGAAATTTGCGCCAAATCTTCATTCTTACAACTAGTGCCTGGTAAGTGTTATGTAATCAGCGGGGAGGTATGAGTTCCCAACTCATGGAAGGGCCATCCCCGTCTGGGTCATTGGTAAGTATAAAAAGTTAAAAAATTTATAGTAATTTATATATTTTTTATACTTACCAATGACCCAGACATAGCTGGTGCTAACTCTTAAAATATAGGGCCAAACACAAATTTTGCCCCCCAATCCCCAAAATTTGCATCTAAAACTAAAGAAAAACATGTCCTGAGAGGCCCTCCACACTTCGCCCCTACTGCGCATGCGCAGTGTCAAGGACGTTCCGAAATTGGCGCCATTTATCATTCTAATAACCAGTGCCTGGTAAGCGCTATGTACTCAGCGGGGAGGCAAGAGTTCCCAACTCCTGGGAGGGCCATCCCCGTCTGGGTCATTGGTAAGTATAAAAAATATATAAATTACTATAAATTTTTTAACATTTTTATACTGTACCAATGACCCAGACATAGCTGAATAGTAAAAAGGCTGGAGGGCCAAGGACATAGAGCAAAATGGAATACGCTCAATAAAATAAAATAGAGTCATCCCCTGTAGGGAAAAGAAGTAATAGGCCTTACATGTATCTTTCTTATTTATGATAAATTAGAAAGATACAACACCTTCCAAAAATTGAGCTTCATACATCCATGTACTCTATTAATATCCAATAATCCTTATACTAATAATTTTTAAAGTAAGCCAATAATAAAGTAAGTCTAGAGAATAGAGACTCTTATACTCCTAAAAGTGTGTGAGAATTGCATAATCATGTCCGTTGACATATGCAATATTCAAAGGCTATACTTTAAAAACTAAGACTTGAATGAATTTTATAAACTTAAACTTCTCACTAAACAACCATCCCAATAACAGCTCAGAATTACTAACTCCGGAGGAGGTATCCCCTTGTTTTCATAGTAAAAACAGGTGACCCAAGGGAACACCCTCCCCCCCCCTTTTTCTTGCCCTGGGTCAAATAGCCCAGAGCGAAGAGGGCAGCCGAACGGAGACACTGCCGAAACAGACAGCCTACCTAGCTATAGTAGCAACTGTTAAGTGAATGACATTCTGAGCAGTAGATAATAGACCTAACAATAGAGGCCTCCAGAAATGGACTCGATATTTCTGAGATAAAATTCATGAATGGATGGCTGAGCGCAATGAGCAGCCTTCAAAAATCTATAATAGCAACACTATTAAAGTAAGCCCAAGAAGTAGAAGAACTCTTACTTCATGAGCCGAAATCTTAAGCACAACTGCTAAGCCAATGATATACCATAAGCAGTACGCTAGTTAATAGAATCCATTAACAATAAAATGGAGCGTAACGTCCTTCTACTAGACATCAAAGACAGAAGAAGCTTACGCCCTTGTAATAAACAGATATCTGTTTATAAATACATAAACTGTACCCGGAAAGAGTAAAGGCCTATGCCCATACGAAGACGGAAGGACCTTAAAATAATAGGTTCCGGATAATAGGAGCCTAACTCTTATGCAACAATCCAACCTAAATAGTAACGGAAGTATTGATTCCGAAACTATGAAAGTGAAAATCATCCATCGATAGTGCATGAAACTCACTGACTCTACAGTAAAAGAGAAACCAACAGAATTACTGTCTAAAAGGTCAGAATTTGAAAACTACTGTTTCCAGAGGCTCAAATGATTACTTAGCTAAATAAGAACCTGAAGTTAAAATCCATATAGGAATTTAATCTAAAGATTCTAAGTCTATTTATCAAAAAGTTACTAATTGACTTAGATAAAGAGACAAAAGACTCAATTGTAAACTATCGTAGAGTGCATAGGTATGAGGTAACATAAACCTATAACCTAAATAACAACAGGCTGCAGTAGATCTTGTGAAACAAGTATACTAAAAAATAGCAATGAGTAGTATGGAGGGATCAACCATATGAACATAATGATCCCTACACCACGACGGAAGAGCCTCCACTCTAGTCGCATAGAATAGCGAAGAAGAGGATTTCCTATAGTAAGAAATCGCGTCCAAAGCTCGTCCAGTACAGTGCTTACAATGCAATACGGACCACACAACGGAATACATGAAGGTTGCGACCTTGCTGGTTGTGATAAAGATGACACGATTTACCCAGTGAAAAAAGATCCTCACATAGAGGAAGATATCACGTTAAGATCCACAGTAGACAAGAGAGTAAATTACTCATGATCTCTGTGAAGATAGAGATGCTATCAACAGAAATGTATTGTGGTTGTTTATCTTAGCAATACCTGCTAAAAACAACAGCGCCGGAGGATACGCGTATCCTATCATTCCGTCCTATAGATCAATAGAGCGTTAACAGTATTAGCTCAGAGATCTGGACAAGCCAACACATACGTCTGCAATTGATTAGCCAGCTGTGTCATAAATAAAACATCATTGGGCGCTCCCAAAGATAGCAAATCTGATTAAATACTTGTTTGTTGAGAGTCCATTCTGACAGCAACAAGCGACCCGTAAGAGAACGGGAGTCCGATAAAACAATCAGACGACCCGGAATATGACGGACCAAAACTGAACTTGGTGTACTATAACCAACAGACGGATTCTTTCCATTAAATTGAATAACGGAAACGAAAGAGTGCCTCCCTGGTTCCGGAGATACGCCACTACTGTCGAATTAAAGGACAGGAATTTGGGCATGCGTTTCTGAATAATGTTCATGCAATGACATAAAGCAAGCCTAAAAAACATTATTCCGCGGAAGTTAACTGATAGCTAAAAGACTGCGGAACCCAAAGACCCCGGCACTTCGAATCCGTAGGGATCAGAATATATCCCAATCTGTTTGACTGGCAACCGTCATAACAGCCACACTCGGGTCCGGCAACTGCGGCGGCACTCTCTGAGTCAACCACCGAATGTTTGCCCCAGTCTGAATCTCTTGTAACACTAGATAGACAAGAGAATGTATAAATCAAGCAATTCATGGATTGCCGGAAGTTGCCGTCGAAGAGAAGCTCCTCCGAGAACGAAGCGACTCTGAGAGAGTTCTTAACCTACTATCCACGCGTGGATGTAGCTAGGGCTGCCTCACGTCTAACCAACTCCAATCAGCCACTGAAGGGCGGAGTTATACGTGAACAAACTACTGCCCTCAAAAGAAATTACATTGAGAATAATATCCCGTAAATCTTTTCTTGAAGACGTAATGATAACGCCTCAGTAAGGCGGATTACGTATAATAAAGCGTCTAAGTTAAGTCTACTATACATAATGTCGTTCCCAACATTGAAATTGGAAAAGACATAAACGGTGAAAAAGAATATATGCAGTCTTTAATCACACCGTCTAGACGCATATGAACTCTCGGTATGCCCTGCTCTGCCAAAATAAACTATATGTAAAAAAGATAAAATGGCAGAAATGAGCCACGCGGACAAGAAACTAAACTATCATGCTTAGTAGCAGGCTTGTATATATATATAAATATATAGCGTCGAAAAATAAAACACATGTTGTAATAACAATATTGGACTGCGTCGGTAAGTCAGGGACAAAGTCCCTGTACTGATCGAAAAATCCGAGTCCAATGACGCTATAAGTCTCTTATCCAAGATCGCAGCAATGAAGTCCGAAAAACAATCACTGGAAGAAATGCCAGAAGATATGAAAGGCATCTTCCGATACTACTAAAGGGAAAACTCGAAATCTTTCGAATCCCTTTCGCCATCCTGTCGGACCCTATAAAGCGTTCGGTCGTCCGTAGCTTGATGCAACCGCGGACCGCACCGACCCAGCGCCGTCGGATAATTCCTGATTCGACCGAGAAACCGTCAATTGCTGGGATGCTGCGAAACAACTGTGCTAACTCGGATAGCACGTCCGTCACTGAGGCCTGAGGAGCAGCGGTCTTACGATGCATTGCCGCAGGAAGCTCCGAGATCGTTACCGCGTGCATACTTCCAATATGCGAGCGAACGGAGTGTATAGGCCTCGTGTCCCTTGGCTACCGGATGGCGCGACCTATTCGCTGTGGAATCACTGAATGCCGAAACTGATCGGATACTCGAGGTCACGTAGCCAATGTGCGGTCGTGTGCCCTGCTGTGAGGATGAGGAAGCATTAAAGACAGTCTCTCGGACTGTCAATATAACGGAGCGTCCCGAGCAACGGACATATGCTCCGAATGTAAAATATCTGAACCACAACATGCGGTCCCCTATGTTGTTGGCTTCCTCCGATCTGTCCTCAATCTGCCGTCACTGGGTGAGTACTAAAGTAAATAAAGTGCTCGCATCACCCAAATCTCCTTCCTAGACCGCAACGGACGAACCCGGCAGCCGAACCATTCGATGAATGTACGCTACACCGGGTGAGCTAGCGAATGTCACTCCGTAAGCGATAGACATATTCCATGAGCACTTATTGCCGCTAACTCTTCATTAACTATGACGACAGAGGCACACTTTTGAAAGACATCACCATAATTCTTCGAACAAGAAACTAGAAATGCTTGGATAGCAAGCATAAAATAATAATATATATAGCGTCGTTCAATAATTCGAAAGTTTGTGTGACATTATTGGACTATGTCGGAACTGAGGGACGATGTCCCTGAACCGAACCAAAAATTTCTAAGTCCACCGACGCTATCAGTTTCTTATCCGGCATCGCAGCATATGTTGTTCCGAAAGGGAAAGCTTGAAATCCACCGAATCCCTTTCGGTATCCCGTCGGACTGGATGAAACTTTCGGACGTCCGTACCCGCTTCCGCGGAGCGTCCCGACCCAGCATCGTCGGATAAAATATATGCGACAGATTCAGTTGATGCTGGGATGCTGCGATAAACTGTGCTATTAAGGAAAGCACGTCCGTTCCCGAGGCCTGTGCAGTAGCGGACTTACGATGCATTGCCGCTGGAAGCTCCGTGTACGTTGACTCCAGCATACTTCCTATGCGAACGTCCGGAGTCTGCAGGCCTCGGGTCCCCGGCTACCGACCCAGCGCTGTCGGATAATTCTCGATCCGACACCGTTTCTGTCGGCTGCTGGGATGCTGCGATAAGCTGTGCTATGTGCACAAGAATGTCCGGCGTCGAGACCTGCGGAGGCGCAGTCTATCGCTGCTTCGCCGAGGGCAGCTCCGCATCAGATGGCTCCCGCATACTTTTCCTATGCGAACGTCCGGAGTCCATCGGTCTCGAATCCCTGGCTGCCGGATGGTGTGACCTGGTCGCCGAAGAATCCTTGATCGGCGAAGCTGGTAATATATCGGCGGTCACGCAGCCAAGGTGCGGTCGTGTGCGCTGACGAGAAGAGGAAGCCTTAGCAGTCTCAGCGGACTGCCTATACAACGGAGCGTCCCGAGCGACGGACGTATGCTCCGCTAACGACACATTTGTACCACAACATCTGGGGCCAGATGTTGTTGAACGAGAGAGGGGCCTCTCTCGCTTGCCGTCCGGATGGACCGGAACGAGCTATGAACCGGACTAAAAGGCTTCCTCCGTTCTCCCTCCGATCCGCCGTCACTGGGTGTGCATTAAGTTAATTTTATAGTGCTCGCATCACCCCAAAATTCCTTCTAGACCGCAACGGACGAAC
This sequence comes from Pictodentalium vernedei, assembly GCA_031216915.1. Classification (NCBI taxonomy): domain Eukaryota; kingdom Metazoa; phylum Mollusca; class Scaphopoda; order Dentaliida; family Dentaliidae; genus Pictodentalium; species Pictodentalium vernedei. The sequence goes on from CM062290.1 coordinate 190,293,312, forward strand.
CCGGCTGCCGAACCATTCGGTGAATGGACGCTACACCGGGCGAGCTAGCGGACGTCAAAGGCCGTCGAACCTACTAGGGTCCTCTTAGGCAATTGGCGTATTTACATGAGCACTTTTCCGCTAGCCCTTCATTAATTGTGACGACGGAGGCACACTGTTGGAAGACATCACAGATACATCACCCTAATCTTGATCGTCTGAAATAGAAATTGATAAAGTAGAGTGACCCTGCGGGGAAAGGACCGGAGTGTCCAAATCCCCAACAACATACCGTGACATACGCTTCCCATATTGTCATCGAAATCATACGATACAGAACCGGAGTTAATGCGAGTACACTGACCACATATAGAATGATAATAAGGTCAGAGGAAGACTTCCTCTTAAAACAATTGATAAATATCCTTTCAATGTGAAAAGAAAACAAGTCCTGGTACTCGCACTAATCCCTGGCAATCAAAATACATAATAATAATATGATCCATTAATATAGAAAAAATAATTGAAATCAAAATATTTTGAAAAAATATTTTTTCAGAACAGCCCAAGTTTCTGAAAAGTAACGTTGAGCCCCAATGGATCCCAAGCCTAAGTGTGGACAAAAATTTTAAAAATATTTTAAACAATTTATTCAACACTTACGAACAATAATAATGTATCTAGTTATGATTGAAATAACATAAAGATATTATTTAGAAATCCCCCCCTCACACAGAGGGCTGTTGTAAATGTAAACAATGAGTGTAAAAACACTAAAATAAGACTCCAGGCACCCAGGCCCGAAATCAGTTACCAAAAATACACCATCTGATGCAAAACAGAGACTTCCAGGGAAGAAACTGCAGAACATCAGATGGTAGATGCAGAACACAACGCCTAACCACCCGTAGGTGAAGACGTAAACATGGGGAAAGAACAGAATTCATTCTGTTATTCAGCTAAACTCCCAAGAAAATTTTAGTAATAATAATTACAGAAATTATGCCAAAAGCATGGGAGAATAGCAAGGGGGACTTAAAGGACAGGGAGAGAGGAAAAACACTTGAAAAAACAGTGTAACTAAATAATCAGAATGACAACAAAATGGCTGCTGCCTTGAAAATAGGTAACTTAACATAATTTCATTAAAAAATTTTAAGTTACAGCCCTGATAATATTCTGTCACACATTCTTTTCCTCTCCTCCTTTTCTATCCTCCTTAGAATCACCATTTCACTAATATTTATGTGTCTGGCATCATTTAAACTGAGATTTAAAAGCACAAAGATCAGTCAGATGTTAACTGATGAAGGGCCAAACTTAGAATGATAAATGGCGCCAATTTCGGAACGTCCTTGACACTGCGCATGCGCAGTAGGGGCGAAGTGTGGAGGGCCTCTCAGGACATGTTTTTCTTTAGTTTTAGATGCAAATTTTGGGGATTGGGGGGCAAAATTTGTGTTTGGCCCTATATTTTAAGAGTTAGCACCAGCTATGTCTGGGTCATTGGTACAGTATAAAAATATATATAAATTACTATAAATTTTTTAACATTTTTATACTGTTCCAATGACCCAGACTTAGCTAAATAGAAAAAAAAGGCTGGAGGGCCTAGGACATAAAGGAAAATCCAATAGGCTCAATTACATGTAAACAGAATTATCCCCTCAAGGAGAAAAGGAGAAACAGGATTTACATGTATCTTTCTTGTTTATACAAAATAAGAAAGACACATTACCAGTCCGTAATTGAGCACAATAACATCAATGATCTCTATTAACATCCAGTATAACCCATTATACTAATTCTTTAAAGGAAAGCCAATAAATAAAGACAGTCCAGAGAATGAGACTCTTTATACTCATTTAAAAGTGTCTGAGGATTGTATATTAAAGCTCATATGACACGTGACATATACAAATGCTTCACACCGAGCTACACTTTAAAAATATTACATAAATGAGATAAACATTAGCTTTACACTTTAAAACCATCCCAGCACCGGCTCGGAATTACTGACTCTAGAGAAGGTATTCCCTTGCTTTTCACTGTAAAGCAGGTGATATAAGGGAACACCATCCCCCCGCCCACCTTCCCCTTGCTCTGGGTCAATCACCCCAGAACGAAGAGGGCAGCAGGGCAGAGTCATTGCTGGAACAGAAAGCCTGCAATACTATAGTTGCAACTGTTTAGTGGACGACATTCTGAGCAACAGATAACGGACCTAAACAACGCAAGTCGCCAGAAATAGACTCAATATTTCTAAGGTAAAAATTTGTGAACGTAGAAGGCTGAGGCCAGTATGCAGCCTTTCATCAAATCGGTAATAGCAATACTATTAGCATAAGCCCATTTCATGTGCCGAAATATTAAGCACAGAATGCTGAGTAGAAGATAATTTTTCATAAGCAGTACGAATAGTCAATTGAATCCACCTTGAAATAGAATGGACCGTGATGTCCCTTCTATTAGGCAGCAGAGACAGAAAGAAACGTTTTCGTCGCTTTCTGATAAACTCAGATCTATTCAGAACTATGTTTGTAAATACGCCTAGCTCTAACTGGACATAGCAAAGGCTTATGGCCATCTGAGGACGGAAGAGCCTTAATAACAATAGGTTCAGGGTACTTATTAGGAGCCTGATTCTTAGCCAAAAATCCAACAGCAGTAGTCAAAGTAATAGTATTACCAACACAACGATAGTGAGAATCATCAACAGATAGTGCATGAAGCTCACTAACTCTTCTAGCAGAAGAGAAGGCTAAGAGAAAATCTGTCTTATAAGTATTTGAAGTCTACTGTGTCAAGGGGTTCAAGTGGCGCTTCTTTTAGCTTCAGAAGAACCCAAGCTAAATTCCACTTAGGAATTAACCTAAGGGTTCTAGGTCTATTTATCGACAAGTTTTTAACTAACTTTGATAAAGAGACATTAGATCCAATTTGTAAGCTATCATGATGAGCATAAGTATCCGATAGCATAGACCTATAACCCTTAATGGTTATTGGCTGCAGTTTGATCTCGTCAAACAAGTAGACCAAAAAATTAGCAATGTCTGGAATGGAGGGATCATGAATATCAATAGAATGATCCCTACACCAACGAGAGAAAACCTTCCACTTAGCAGCATAATTTAGCGAAGAGGAGGTCCTCCTACAGTTAGAAATTGCGTCCACTGCTCGTCCTGTAAAATGCTTGCCGTGCAAGAAGGACCGCACAATGGAAATACGTGAAGGTTGACACCTTGCGGGTTGTGACGCAGTGTGTGCGATTTTCCCTGCGAAAGAAGGTCCTCCCATGGAGGAAGCTTCCGAGGAATGTCCCACAACAGAGACCTCAGTAGATTTATCCATGGTCTCTGGGGTGACAGAGATGCTACAAACAGAATCTTGCAGTGAGATTGCTTGATTTTTAGCAATATCTGTTGAATCAATGGAGCTGGAGGATACGCGTATCCTATCATTCCGTCCCAAGAGATCGAGAGAGCATCTACTGCGAACGCTCGAGGATCTGGCATGGCAACACATAATTCTGCAACTGATTGTTAAGATGCGTCGCAAACAAGTCTATCATAGGACGATCCCATTGGTAGCAGATCTGGTTGAATACTCGTTTGTTGAGAGTCCATTCTGTTGGCAACATACAAGCTTTCCTAGAAAGGGAGTTCGCTAGAACGTTCAGACGACCCGGAATATGACGGACCGACAGAAGAACCTGATGCTCCAGGACAAACAGAAGGATTCTCTCCGTTAAGTTGAACAATGGAATGGAATGAGTGCCTCCCTGGTTCCGAATATACGCTACTACTGTCGAATTGTCGGACAGAATTTGAACATGTGGATTCTGAAAAGTGTTCATCCAATGACGTAGCGCAAGCCAAACTGACATCATCTCTTTGATGTTTATGTGCTTGTTTAGGAACTGCGGATCCCAAAGACCCTGGCACCTCGAATCTGTTGGGCTCAAGATTGCGCCCCAACCTGTTTGACTCGCATCCGCCATAACCGTAAAAATCGGATCCGGCAGTTGCAGTGGCACTCCCTGAGTTAACCACTGAATATCTGCCCAAGTCTGAATCTCTTGTTTTACTTGGTTCGACAAGATGATGTTCGTTTCGAACAAATGAATCTTCACACTCCAATTCTGAGTAAAAAATATCTGGAGTGGAGGAGTGCATAGGCTCCCCATTGGAAAAAGATCTGTGGCGGCTTCGCACAAACCTATCAGTCGCATGAATTCTCTCGCTGTTACTACATCTGAGCGAAGACAAAAGCGAGCGTAACAACTGACTAATTTTGGGTAACGGCAGACGTCTCGAAGCTCTTTCCCAAGTGGATGAACGACTTGGATGGAACTAGATCCGACTTCTTTTCGTTTACTATGAAACCGAGACGTCGGAGCAGTTGAAGCAGACTCCGAACATCGTTCTAAAGCATTATTCTGTCGCCGTACCTCTGAAGAAGGTCGTCCAAGTAGGCCGACGTTACCGGAGACGAATGAGCTCGGAAATGAGTCATTACCGAGTTCATTATTTAAGTGAAGGCCCAGGGTCCTATATCCAGACCGAAGCACATTGCTTGGAACTGATAAACAACTCCTAGAACAGCGAAGTGAAGGTGCTTTCTGAACGCCGGATGTACCATGACGTGAAAGTTTGCATCCTTGAGATCTATGATCGCAGCATAATCGTTCACACGAATGCTCGCTCTTACCGATCGGATGGTCTATAAAATTTTGGAGCCATGATCAGCTTGTTTATACAGCTTAGATCTACAACTGGACGGAATGAACCATCTGGTTTTGGTACCAGGAACAGGTGACTGTAGAAAGCGGGAGATTCCCGGTTTTCTACGACCACTATTGCATTCTTCTCCAGAAGAGATTGGACCTCTGATAGAAGCGAATCTCCCTTCTGAAGGTTTGACGGAAGCTGAATCCAACGTGGACTTCGTGTTAACAGAGGTTTTTCCTTGAAGGACAGTTTTAGACCTTCCAAAATAACCCCCCTGAACCCATGGGTCATCCATAATTGACTACCAGTTGGTTAAGAATCTTGGCAGCCTTCCGCCCACTGGAGCGCAATAGAGGTTCTGACCATCACCTCCTGGACCTGCGAGGCTTGCAGGAGGAGAAACTACGTCCTACCCGACCCGCACCTCAACCAGACGACCTAGGGCCATCTGACCGGTTGTCTCGGCCAGCATTACAACCCCTACCTGAGACGCTACTCTGACGGTGTCTGGAGTAAGACATAGATGCTTTCTTAGATCCTCTATAGGAACTTCCCTTGGACGTACTCGCCCCAGAAGTCCCTGACTTACTCCTCTCTGCTGAGTCCGTTTTTTTCGAAATGGACTTAAAGAGCAGAGAGTCCAAAGCTTTCTTAGTAATCTGATCATAGATTAGCGAAAGCTTACCATCAAAGAGAAGCTCTCCTGAAACCATTATGCTCCATTGAGACGACTCGAAGAGAGTTTTTCACCTTAGAATCCACTCTTGTGGATGAAGCCAGGGAAGCATCACATCTGACTAACTCCAAATTTGCCACTGAAAGGGCAGAGTTGTACGTGGAATATGCTACGGCCCTCAAAAGAACTCTCAAGGAAGTTTGAACATCCTGGAATTCTTTTCCATTGAGACGTTGTGATAACGCTCTGGTAAGGTGATCTGCGTAAGATAAGGCATCTAAACTGGCTCTGTTAGATGAGATTGTTGTCTCCAACGTACTGGACAGAATCGACATAGACGCCGACAAAGACAACTCCAAGTCTTCTGCCTGGTCGTCTAAACGCAGAGGAACTCTCGGAACGCCCTGTCCTGCCGTTTCAAATCTATTTCTACTGTTGATGAATGGGAGATGTAGAGCATGATACGATAAGAAACTGGATCTGCCAGTCTTAAAGGCTAGCCTGAAAATAGCGTCATCCAGCAATTCAAATGTCTGTGAGACATTTCTGGACTGGGCCGGAAACTCAGGCGCGACATCCTATCCCAGCCGAAAAAGTCTGTGTCCAGTGACGCTATCAGTCTCTTATCTGGAATTGCAGCTCTCTGGTCCAGAGGAACAACTTCTGGAAGGTGTTGCTGGATGAAATCTACGGCCACCTTATGCTGTTCTGAAAGGGAAAATTCCAGCTCCACTGATTCCCTTTCACCATCTGACTGGACCAAATGTGAATCTCGGTCGTCCCTTTCTGACACTGCAGGGGAACGTACCAACCCAGCTTCCTCCGACAGTTCCTGATCTGAAATAGTTTCTGAAGGCTGCTGGGATGCTGCGATGAGTTGTGCTATCTGCGATAGCAAGTCCGTCACAGAGGCCTGTGGAGCCGCGGTCTTACATTGTTTAGCCGCTGGAAGCTCCTGGGACGGTAACTCTTGCATAATTCTTTTATGCGAACGGCCCGACTGGTAAGGCCTTGTGTCCCTGGCCACCGGATGGAGTGACCTGGTCGACTTGGAATCCCTGGTCAGTGAAGCAGGCTGGATATCTGCGGTCACGTAGCCAAGGTGCAGTCGTGTGTGCTGATGTGTGGATGAGGAAGCTAGTAGACTAGCCACGCCCGGCTGTCTATGGGACAGAGCGTCCCGAGCAGGAGGAGTGGACGTATGCTCTGACGAACGTTATGTACAACAACATCTGGGCCCAGATGTTGCTGAAGAGTGAGGGACCTCTCTCGCTCACGGTCCGGGTAGACCTGAACGAGCTAGTTATTGGAATGTCTGGCTTCCTCTGTTCCATCCTCCGATCCGTCGTCGCCGGGTGTGCGTGATCCGAGTTTATAGTGCTCGCAACACCCCTTCTCCTCTCCTGGACCACAACGGACGAACCTGGCGTCACATCACCCACTTTACGAGTGATAGCTTCAATGGGCTGGCGACAAGGTCGTCAATCCTACTAAGGATCTAGGCACTTGTCGTATTTCGTTGAGCACTCTTGCTGCTAGCTCTTCATTTGATTGCGACGACAGTAGCACACTTCGTGAAGACATCACGGAAACATCACCCTGTTCTTGTTCCTCTGAAAAAGAGACTGAAAAACTAGAGTGACCCTGTGGCAAGAGGACCGGCATGGACCTCTCACCACTAACAATGTACCGTGACACACGTCTCCAGCGTTTGTCATCCCAATTAGCACACACTGAGCAAGAATTAGTGTGAGTACATTGACTACAGCAAATACAATGAACATGAGAATCAGAGGAAGACTTCCTCGATTTACAATTTGAACAATATTCTTTCATATTTTGAAAAAATATTAAACAGCTGTAGTACTCGCACCAACCCTTGAAAATACAAAGATACATAATAATAATATAATCCATTACAAAAATTTCAAAAAATAATTCAAAAGAAAAAATTTTCGAAAAATTTTGAGATGAGCCCAAGTTCCCAAAGGGAACGATGAGCCCAAATGGATCCCAAAAAACCATAAGTGTGGACAAAAATTTTAAAATATATCTAAAAATTAATGTTACACTTACGGACAATATTAATGTATCTGGCTATGAACAAAACCTTATAGAAGACAAGGAATCACTGTCAGAAGTAACCCTTGTCAACGTAAACTAAAGTGAATACAAGAGGCCCCAGGGGGCCTTAGGCGTTCACCGAATGTTCCATACTGTTAAGACACAAATTTTATCAAAAGCAATTCTTAAGGTTCTACAGAGTAAATCTATACTCTCTGTGGAGCTAAAACATCAACAGGACTAAATGGGAAAATGCTGCTGATCAAATATCAAAAGATTCTGAATGATGGTTCTGAAGAAGATTTTTAAAGAATTTTCCTTGAATTGCACAAAGTAAACATTCACGCCCCCAAAGTGAGCCCCAATATTGATCAAAATACTCAATTTGAACAAATGTGAATCCAACCCATACCAAGATGCTGCATACCAAATATCTAAAGATTCTGCCCACTGGTTCTGGTGAAGAAGATTCTTAAAGATTTTTTCTTAAATTTGCACGAAGTAAAAATTCACACCCCTTTAGTGAGCCCCAATATTGATCGAGGGACTCAATTTGAACAAACTTGAATCAGACCCATACCAAGATGCTGTACACCAAATATCAAAAGATCCTGCCCATTGGTTCTGGAGAAGAAGATTTTTAAATTTTTTTTCTTAAATTGCACTAAGTAAAAATTTAGGTCCCCATAGTGAGCCCCAAAATTGATCAAGGGACTCCATTTGAACAAACTTGAATCAGACCCATACCAAGATGCTGTATACCAAATATCAAAAGATTCTGCCCACTGGTTCTGGAGAAAAAGATTTTTCCTTAAATTGCAGTTAGAAAATAATTCATGCCCCTATAGGGTGCCCCAATATTGATCAAGGGACTCAATTTGAACAAACTTGAATCAGACCCATACCAAGATGCTGCATACCAAATATCAAAAGTTTCTGCCCACTGGTTCTGGAAAAGAAGATTTTTAAAGAATTTTTCTTAAATTGCACTAAGTAAAAATTCACGCCCCATAGTGAGCCCCAATATTGGTTGAGGGACTCGATTTGAACAAACTTGAATCAGACCCATACCAAGATGCTGCATACCAAGTATCAAAAGATTCTGCCCACTGGTTCTGGGAAGAGTTATGCCCCACACAGAGCCCCCAAGGGACGTGGCCATTTCATTTGAACAAACATGAATTGCCATATAGTAATGAACATCCACATGAAGTTTCGTGAAAATCGGACCAGTGGTTTCAGAGGAGAAGTCGTTTGAAACATGTTCACAACGACGGATGATGACGGACAGCAAGTGATAAGTTGAGCTCCCTTCGGTGAGCTACAAATTCCTCATATTGACTAAGTTATAATTTGGGCTCCCACAGGGAGCCCAAATATGGACCCAGGCACTTGGCTTCAACAAACTTGAATCTCACCCCCTAAGGATGCTACACACCACATAACAAAACATTCTGACTCCTGGATCTGAAGAAGAAGATTTTTTAAGAAAATTCCTCATTTTGAACTAAGTTACAATTCAAGCTCCCACAGTAAGCCCAAATATGGACCTAGGGACATGGTTTGAACAAACTTGAATCACACCCTCCTAAGGATGCTGCATACCAAATATCAAAACATTCTGACTGCTGGATCTGAAGAAGAAGATTTTTAAAGAAAATTCCTCATTTTGAACTAATTTACAATTCAAGCTCCCACTGTGAGCCCAAATATGGACCTAGAGACATGGCTTGAACAAAGTTCAACTTGAATCTCACCTCCCTAAGGATGCTTCATACCAAATATCAAAACATTCCGACTGCTGGATCTGAAGAAAAAAGATTTTTAAAGAAAATTCCTCATTTTGATCTATGTTATAATTCGGGCTACCACAGTGAGCCCAAATATGAATCCAGGGACTTGGCTTGAAGAAACTTGAATCTCACCCCCCTAAGCATGCTGCATACCCAATATCAAAAGATTCTGCCTGCTGGATCTTGAGAAGAAGATTTTTAAAGAAATTTGCCTGAAATGCACTAAGTTCAAACTGGGCTCCTATACTGAGCCCAAATATGAACCCAGGGGGCTGATTTGAACAAATATGAAACAGATCCACTCCACAATGTTGCATACCAAATATCAAAAGATTCTGCCTGCTGGATCTGGAGAAGATTTTTTAAGAAATTTGCCTGAAATGCAGTAAGTTCGAATTCAAGCTTTTATAGGGAGCCCAAATATGAATCCAGGGGGCCGATTTGAACAAACTTGAATCAGATCCACCCCACAATGTTGCACACCAAATATCAAAAGATTCTGCCTGCTGGATCTTGAGAAGAAGATTTTTTAAGAAATTTGCCTGAAATGCAGTAAGTTCGAATTCGGGCTTCTATACTGAGCCCAAATGTGAATCCAGTGGGACGATTTGAAGAAACTTGAAAAAGATCCACCCCACAATGTTGCATACCAAATATCAAAAGATTCTGCCTGCTGGATCTGGAGAAGAAGATTTTTTAAGAAATTTGCCTGAAATGCACTAAGTTCGAATTTGGGCTTCTATAAATATATCCACATGAAGTTTCGTGAAAATCGGACCAGTGGTTTCAGAGAAGTCGTTTGAAAAATGTTTACGACAACGACAACAGACGACGGACGGCAAGTGATAAATTAAGCTCCCTTCGGTGAGCTAAAAAACCGGAAACAAGACTCCAGGCACTGAAAATATGGCCCGAAACTGCAGTATATCGGATGGTAGATGCATGACCAAAACACCTAAACACTTGTAGGGTGAGGACGTAACCATGGGGAAAACAGAATAAACATTCTGTAACTATGCTAAAAACTCCCAAGAAATTTCAGTAAAAAAAAATTTCAAAAATAATGATAAAAGCATGGGAGATTAGCTAGAGGGGTATCAAGGAAAGGGAGAGAGGAAACACTGAACAAACAGTGCAGATTTCATAGCAAGAATGAAAACATCAGGCCCATGCCCCGAAATTAGGGAACATGAAATAATTTTCAACAAAAGTTAAAAAATTTATAGTAATTATCCCCGCTTTCGTCGGGGATATTGTCGTTATCTCCGTCCGTCCGTCCGTCCGTCCGGTGTTACATTCACTTGCATTAATGTTTAAACTATGCTAATGTGTTCAGGTATCACCAGTACATGTGCATGAAGGTTTCAGGATTTTGATTTGGTTCCAAGTGGTTCCAGTGGAACCATTTTTATCCTTAGAAAATCTTTGTCCACTCAAAGGTTCTTAGGGTATTGAATTCGATACGTTTAAACCATGTTAACATGTTCAGATAGCATCTGTAGATGTGCATGAAGGTTTCGGAATTTTGATTTGGGTCCAAGTGGTTCCAGTGGAACAATTTTTATCCTTAGAAAATCTTTGTCCGCTCAAAGGCTCTTAGGATATTGAATTCGAAACTTTTAAACCATGTTAACATGTTCAGATAGCATCTGTAGATGTGCATGAAAGTTTCGGAATTTTGATTTGGGTCCAAGTGGTTCCAGTGGAACCACTTTTACCCTCAGAAAATCTTTGTCCGCTCAAAGGCTCTTAGGGTATTGAATTCAAAACATTTAAACCATGTTAACATGTTCAGATAGCATCTGTAGATGTGCATGAAGGTTTCGGAATTTTGATTTTGTTCCAGGTGGTTCCAGTGGAACCACTTTTATCCTTAGAAAATCTTTGTCCGCTCAAAGGTTCTTAGGGTATTGAATTCGAAACGTTTAAACCATGTTAACATGTTCAGATAGCATCTGTAGATGTGCATGAAGGTTTCGGAATTTTGACTTGGGTCCAAGTGGTTCCAGTGGAACCACTTTTATCCTTACAAAATCTTTGTCCGCTCAAAGGCTCTTAGGGTATTGAATTCGAAATGTTTAAACCATGTTAACATGTTCAGATAGCATCTGTAGATGTGCATGAAGGTTTTGGAATTTTCATTTGGGTCCAAGTGGTTCCAGTGGAACCACTTTTACCCACAGAAAATCTTTGTCCGCTCAAAGGCTCTTAGGGTATTGAATTCGAAACGTTTAAACCATGTTAACATGTTCAGATAGCATCTGTAGATGTGCATGAAGGTTTCGGAATTTTTATTTGGTTCCAGGTGTTCCAGTGGAACCACTTTTATCCTTAGAAAATCTTTGTCCGCTCAAAGGTTCTTAGGGTATTGAATTCGAAACGTTTAAACCATGTTAACATGTTCAGATAGCATCTGTAGATGTGCATGAAGGTTTCGGAATTTTGATTTGGGTCCAAGTGGTTCCAGTGGAACCACTTTTATCCTTAGAAAATCTTTGTCCGCTCAAAGGCTCTTAGGGTACTAAATTCGAAACGTTTAAACCATGTTAACATGTTCAGATAGCATCTGTAGATGTGCATGAGTGTTTCACAATTTTGATTTGGGTCCAAGTGGTTCCAGTGGAACCACTTTTACCCTCAGAAAATCTTTGTCCGCTCAAAGGCTCTTAGGGTATTGAATTCGAAACGTTTAAACCATGTTAACATGTTCAGATAGCATCTGTAGATGTGCATGAAGGTTTTGGAATTTTGATTTGGGTCCAAGTGGTTCCAGTGGAACCACTTTTATCCTTAGAAAATCTTTGTCCGCTCAAAGGCTCTTAGGGTACTAAATTCGAAACGTTTAAACCATGTTAACATGTTCAGATAGCATCTGTAGATGTGCATGAAGGTTTCAGAATTTTGATTTGGTTCCAGGTGGTTCCAGTGGAACCACTTTTATCCTTAGAAAATCTTTGTCGACTCAAAGGCTCGTAGGGTATTGAATTTGAAACATTTAAACCATGTTAACATGTTCAGATAGCATCTGTAGATGTGCATGAAGGTTTTGGAATTTTGATTTGGGTCCAAGTGGTTCCAGTGGAAACACTTTTACCCTCAGAAAATCTTTGTCTGCTAAAAGGCTCGTAGGGTATTCAATTTGAAACATTTAAACCATGTTAACATGTTCAGATAGCATCTTAGGGTATTGTCGGGGATATTGTCATTATCTCCGTCCGTCCGTACGTACGTACGTCCGTCCATCTGTCCGTCCGGTGTTACATTCACTTGCATTAACGTTTAAACTATGCTAATGTGTTCAGGTATCACCAGTACATGTGCATGAAGGTTTCGGGATTTTGATTTGGTTCCAAGTGGATCCAGTGGAACCATTTTTATCCTTAGAAAATCTTTGTCCGCTCAAAGGTTCTTAGGGTATTGAATTCGATACGTTTAAACCATGTTAACATGTTCAGATAGCATCTGTAGATGTGCATGAAGGTTTCGGAATTTTGATTTCGGTCCAAGTGGTTCCAGTGGAACCACTTTTATCCTTAGAAAATCTTTGTCCGCTCAAAGGCTCTTAGGGTATTGAATTCGAAACTTTTAAACCATGTTAACATGTTCAGATAGCATCTGTAGATGTGCATGAAGGTTTCGGAATTTTGATTTGGGTCCAAGTGGTTCCAGTGGAACCATTTTTATCCTTAGAAAGTTAAAAAATTTATAGTAATTTATATATTTTTTATACTTACCAATGACCCAGACATAGCTGGTGCTAACTCTTAAAATATAGGGCCAAACACAAATTTTGCCCCCCAATCCCCAAAATTTGCATCTAAAACTAAAGAAAACATGTCCTGAAAGGCCCTCCACACCTCGCCCCCACTGCGCATGCGCAGTGTCAAGGACGTTCCGAAATTGGCGCCATTTATCATTCTAATAACCAGTGCCTGGTAAGCGCTATGTACTCAGCGGGGAGGCAAGAGTTCCCAACTCCTGGGAGGGCCATCCCCGTCTGGGTCATTGGTAAGTATAAAAAATATATAAATTACTATAAATTTTTTAACATTTTTATACTGTACCAATGACCCAGACATAGCTGAATAGTAAAAAGGCTGGAGGGCCAAGGACATAGAGCAAAATGGAATACGCTCAATAAAATAAAATAGAGTCATCCCCTGTAGGGAAAAGAAGTAATAGGCCTTACATGTATCTTTCTTATTTATGATAAATTAGAAAGATACAACACCTTCCAAAAATTGAGCTTCATACATCCATGTACTCTATTAATATCCAATAATCCTTATACTAATAATTTTTAAAGTAAGCCAATAATAAAGTAAGTCTAGAGAATAGAGACTCTTATACTCTTAAAAGTGTGTGAGAATTGCATAATCATGTCCGTTGACAAATGCAATATTCAAAAGCTATACTTTAAAAACTAAGACTTGAATGAATTTTATAAACTTAAACTTCTCACTAAACAACCATCCCAATAACAGCTCAGAATTACTAACTCCGGAGGAGGTATCCCCTTGTTTTCATAGTAAAAACAGGTGACCCAAGGGAACACCCTCCCCCCCCCCCCCCCTTTTTCTTGCCCTGGGTCAAATAGCCCAGAGCGAAGAGGGCAGCCGAACGGAGACACTGCCGAAACAGACAGCCTACCTAGCTATAGTAGCAACTGTTAAGTGAATGACATTCTGAGCAGTAGATAATAGACCTAACAATAGAGGCCTTCAGAAATGGACTCGATATTTCTGAGATAAAAATCATGAATGGATGGCTGAGCGCAATGAGCAGCCTTCAAAAATCTATAATAGCAACACTATTAATGTAAGCCCAAGAAGTAGAAGAACTCTTACTTCATGAGCCGAAATCTTAAGCACAACTGCTAAGCCAATGATATACCATAAGCAGTACGCTAGTTAATAGAATTCATTAACAATAAAATGGAGCGTAACGTCCTTCTACTAGACATCAAAGACAGAAGAAGCTTACGCCCTTGTAATAAACAGATATCTGTTTATAAATACATAAACTGTACCCGGAAAGAGTAAAGGCCTATGCCCATACGAAGACGGAAGGACCTTAAAATAATAGGTTCCGGATAATAGGAGCCTAACTCTTATGCAACAATCCAACCTAAATAGTAACGGAAGTATTGATTCCGAAACTATGAAAGTGAAAATCATCCATCGATAGTGCATGAAACTCACTGACTCTACAGTAAAAGAGAAACCAACAGAATTACTGTCTAAAAGGTCAGAATTTGAAAACTACTGTTTCCAGAGGCTCAAATGATTACTTAGCTAAATAAGAACCGAAGTTAAAATCCGTATAGGAATTTAATCTAAAGATTCTAAGTCTATTTATCAAAAAGTTACTAACTGACTTAGATAAAGAGACAAAAGACTCAATAGTAAACTATCGTAGAGTGCATAGGTATGAGGTAACATAACCTATAACCTAAATAACAACAGGCTGCAGTAGATCTTGTGAAACAAGTATACCAAAAACTAGCAATGCGTAGTATGGAGGGATCAACCATATGAACATAATGATCCCTACACCACGACGGAAGAGCCTCCACTTTAGTCGCATAGAATAGCGAAGAAGAGGATCTCCTATAGTAAGAAATCGCGTCCAAAGCTCGTCCAGTACAGTGCTTACAATGCAATACGGACCACACAACGGAATACATGAAGGTTGCGACCTTGCTGGTTGTGATAAAGATGACACGATTTACCCAGTGAAAAAAGATCCTCACATAGAGGAAGATATCACGTTAAGATCCACAGTAGACAAGAGAGTAAATTACTCATGATCTCTGTGAAGATAGAGATGCTATCAACAGAAATGTATTGTGGTTGTTTATCTTAGCAATACCTGCTAAAACAACAGCGCCGGAGGATACGCGTATCCTATCATTCCGTCCTATAGATCAATAGAGCGTTAACAGTATTAGCTCAGAGATCTGGACAAGCCAACACATACGTCTGCAATTGATTAGCAAGCTGTGTCATAAATAAAACATCATTGGGCGCTCCCATAGATAGCAAATCTGATTAAATACTTGTTTGTTGAGAGTCCATTCTGACAGCAACAAGCGACCCGTAAGAGAACGGGAGTGCGATAAAACAATCAGACGACCCAGAATATGACGGACCAAAACTGAACTTGGTGTACTATAACCAACAGACGGATTCTTTCCATTAAATTGAATAACGGAAACGAAAGAGAGCCTCCCTGGTTCCGGAGATACGCCACTACTGTCGAATTAAAGGACAGGAATTTGGGCATGCGTTTCTGAATAATGTTCATGCAATGACATAAAGCAAGCCTAAAAAACATTATTCCGCGGAAGTTAAACTGATAGCTAAAAGACTGCGGAACCCAAAGACCGTGGCACTTAGAATCCGTAGGGATCAGTATATATCCCAAACTGTTTGACTGGCAACCGTCATAACAGCCACACTAGGGTCCGGCAACTGCGGCGGCACTCTCTGAGTCAACCACCGAATGTTTGCCCCAGTCTGAATCTCTTGTAACACTAGATAGACAAGAGAATGTATAAATCAAGCAATTCATGGATTGCCGGAAAGTTGCCGTCGAAGAGAAGCTCCTCCGAGAACGAAGCGACTCTGAGAGAGTTCTTAACCTACTATCCACGCGTGGATGTAGCTAGGGCTGCATCACGTCTAACCAACTCCAATCAGCCACTGAAGGGCGGAGTTATACGTGAACAAACTACTGCCCTCAAAAGAAATTACATTGAGAATAATATCCCGTAAATCTTTTCTTGAAGACGTAATGATAACGCCTCAGTAAGGCGGATTACGTATAATAAAGCGTCTAAGTTAAGTCTACTATACATAATGTCGTTCCCAACATTGAAATTGGAAAAGACATAAACGGCGAAAAAGAATATATGCAGTCTTTAATCACACCGTCTAGACGCATATGAACTCTCGGTATGCCCCGCTCTGCCAAAATAAACTATATGTAAAAAAGATAAAATGGCAGAAATGAGCCACGCGGACAAGAAACTAAACTATCATGCTTAGTAGCAGGCTTGTATATATATATATATAATATATAGCGTCGAAAAATAAAACACATGTTGTAATGACAATATTGGACTGCGTCGGTAAGTCAGAGACAAAGTCCCTGTACCGATCGAAAAATCCGAGTCCAATGACGCTATAAGTCTCTTATCCAAGATCGCAGCAATGAAGTCCGAAAAATAATCACTGGAAGAAATGCCAGAAGATATGAAAGGCATCTTCCGATACTACTAAAGGGAAAACTCGAAATCTTTCGAATCCCTTTCGCCATCCTGTCGGACCCTATAAAGCGTTCGGTCGTCCGTAGCTTGATGCAACCGCGGACCGCACCGACCCAGCGCCGTCGGATAATTCCTGATTCGACCGAGAAACCGTCAATTGCTGGGATGCTGCGAAACAACTGTGCTAACTCGGATAGCACGTCCGTCACTGAGGCCTGAGGAGCAGCGGTCTTACGATGCATTGCCGCAGGAAGCTCCGAGATCGTTACCCCGTGCATACTTCCAATATGCGAGCGAACGGGGTGTATAGGCCTCGTGTCCCTTGGCTACCGGATGGCGCGACCTATTCGCTGTGGAATCACTGAATGCCGAAACTGATCGGATACTCGAGGTCACGTAGCCAATGTGCGGTCGTGTGCCCTGCTGTGAGGATGAGGAAGCATTAAAGACAGTCTCTCGGACTGTCAATATAACGGAGCGTCCCGAGCAACGGACATATGCTCCGAATGTAAAATATCTGAACCACAACATGCGGTCCCCTATGTTGTTGGCTTCCTCCGATCTATCCTCAATCTGCCGTCACTGGGTGAGTACTAAAGTAATTAAAGTGCTCGCATCACCCAAATCTCCTTCCTAGACCGCAACGGACGAACCCGGCAGCCGAACCATTCGATGAATGTACGCTACACCGGGTGAGCTAGCGAATGTCACTCCGTAAGCGATAGACATATTCCATGAGCACTTATTGCCGCTAACTCTTCATTAACTATGACGACAGAGGCACACTTTTGAAAGACATCTCCATAACTCTTCGAACAAGAAACCAGAAATGCTTGGATAGCAAGCATAAAATAATAATATATATAGCGTCGTTCAATAATTCGAAAGTTTGTGTGACATTATTGGACTATGTCGGAACTGAGGGACGATGTCCCTGAACCGAACCAAAAATTTCTAAGTCCACCGACGCTATCAGTTTCTTATCCGGCATCGCAGCATATGTTGTTCCGAAAGGGAAAGCTTGAAATCCACCGAATCCCTTTCGGTATCCCGTCGGACCGGATGAAACTTTCGGACGTCCGTACCCGCTTCCGCGGAGCGTCCCGGCCCAGCATCGTCGGATAAAATATATGCGACAGATTCAGTTGATGCTGGGATGCTGCGATAAACTGTGCTATTAAGGAAAGCACGTCCGTTCCCGAGGCCTGTGCAGTAGCGGACTTACGATGCATTGCCGCTGGAAGCTCCGTGTACGTTGACTCCCGCACACTTCCTATGCGAACGTCCGGAGTCTGCAGGCCTCGAGTCCCCGGCTACCGACCCAGCGCTGTCGGATAATTCTCGATCCGACACCGTTTCTGTCGGCTGCTGGGATGCTGCGATAAGCTGTGCTATGTGCACAAGAATGTCCGGCGTCGAGACCTGCGGAGGCGCAGTCTATCGGTGCTTCGCCGAGGGCAGCTCCGCATCAGATGGCTCCCGCATACTTCCTATGCGAACGTCCGGAGTCCATCGGTCTCGAATCCCTGGCTGCCGGATGGTGTGACCTGGTCGCCGAAGAATCCTTGATCGGCGAAGCTGGTAATATATCGGCGGTCACGCAGCCAAGGTGCGGTCGTGTGCGCTGACGAGAAGAGGAAGCCTTAGCAGTCTCAGCGGACTGCCTATACAACGGAGCGTCCCGAGCGACGGACGTATGCTCCGCTAACGACACATTGTACCACAACATCTGGGGCCAGATGTTGTTGAACGAGAGAGGGGCCTCTCTCGCTTGCCGTCCGGATGGACCGGAACGAGCTATGAACCGGACTAAAAGGCTTCCTCCGTTCTCCCTCCGATCCGCCGTCACTGGGTGTGCATTAAGTTAATTTTATAGTGCTCGCATCACCCCAAAATTCCTTCTAGACCGCAACGGACGAAACCGGCTGCCGAACCATTCGGTGAATGGACGCTACACCGGGCGAGCTAGCGGACGTCAAAGGCCGTCGAACCTACTAGGGTCCTCTTAGGCAATTGGCGTATTACATGAGCACTTTTCCGCTAGCCCTTCATTAATTGTGACGACGGAGGCACACTGTTGGAAGACATCACAGATACATCACCCTAATCTTGATCGTCTGAAATAGAAATTGATAAAGTAGAGTGACCCTGCGGGGAAAGGACCGGAGTGTCCAAATCCCCAACAACATACCGTGACATACGCTTCCCATATTGTCATCGAAATCATACGATACAGAACAGGAGTTAATGCGAGTACACTGACCACATATAGAATGATAATAAGGTCAGAGGAAGACTTCCTCTTAAACAATTGATCAATATCCTTTCAATGTGAAAAGAAAACAAGTCCTGGTACTCGCACTAACCCCTGGCAATCAAAATACATAATAATAATATGATCCATTAATATAGAAAAAATAATTGAAATCAAAATATTTTGAAAAAATATTTTTTCAGAACAGCCCAAGTTTCTGAAAAGTAACGTTGAGCCCCAATGGATCCCAAGCCTAAGTGTGGACAAAAATTTTAAAAATATTTTAAACAATTAATTCAACACTTACGGACAATAATAATGTATCTAGTTATGATTAAAATAACATAAAGATATTATTATTTAGAAATCCCCCCCTCACACAGAGGGCTGTTGTAAATGTAAACAATGAGTGTAAAAACACTAAAATAAGACTCCAGGCACCCAGGCCCGAAATCAGTTACCAAAAATACACCATCTGATGCAAAACAGAGACTTCCAGGGAAGAAACTGCAGAACATCAGATGGTAGATGCAGAACACAACGCCTAACCACCCGTAGGTGAAGACGTAAACATGGGGAAAGAACAGAATTCATTCTGTTATTAAGCTAAAACTCCCAAGAAATTTTAGTAATAATAATTACAGAAACTATGCCAAAAGCATGGGAGAATAGCAAGGGGGAACTTAAAGGACAGGGAGAGAGGAAAAACACTTGAAAAAACAGTGTAACTAAATAATCAGAATGACAACAAAATGGCTGCTGCCTTGAAAATAGGTAACTTAACATAATTTCATTAAAAAATTTTAAGTTACAGCCCTGATAATATTCTGTCACACATTCTTTTCCTCTCCTCCTTTTCTATCCTCCTTAGAATCAACATTTCACTAATATTTATGTGTCTGGCATCATTTAAACTGAGATTTAAAAGCACAAAGATCAGTCAGATGTTAACTGATGAAGGGCCAAACTTAGAATGATAAATGGCGCCAATTTCGGAACGTCCTTGACACTGCGCATGCGCAGTGGGGGCGAGGTGTGGAGGGCCTTTCAGGACATGTTTTCTTTAGTTTTAGATGCAAATTTTGGGGATTGGGGGGCAAAATTTGTGTTTGGCCCTATATTTTAAGAGTTAGCACCAGCTATGTCTGGGTCATTGGTACAGTATAAAAATATCTTTGTCCGCTCAAAGGCTCTTAGGATATTGAATTCGAAACTTTTAAACCATGTTAACATGTTCAGATAGCATCTGTAGATGTGCATGAAAGTTTCGGAATTTTGATTTGGGTCCAAGTGGTTCCAGTGGAACCACTTTTACCCTCAGAAAATCTTTGTCCGCTCAAAGGCTCTTAGGGTATTGAATTCAAAACATTTAAACCATGTTAACATGTTCAGATAGCATCTGTAGATGTGCATGAAGGTTTCGGAATTTTGATTTTGTTCCAGGTGGTTCCAGTGAAACCACTTTTATCCTTAGAAAATCTTTGTCCGCTCAAAGGTTCTTAGGGTATTGAATTCGAAACGTTTAAACCATGTTAACATGTTCAGATAGCATCTGTAGATGTGCATGAAGGTTTCGGAATTTTGATTTGGGTCCAAGTGGTTCCAGTGGAACCACTTTTATCCTTACAAAATCTTTGTCCGCTCAAAGGCTCTTAGGGTATTGAATTCGAAATGTTTAAACCATGTTAACATGTTCAGATAGCATCTGTAGATGTGCATGAAGGTTTTGGAATTTTCATTTGGGTCCAAGTGGTTCCAGTGGAACCACTTTTACCCACAGAAAATCTTTGTCCGCTCAAAGGCTCTTAGGGTATTGAATTCGAAACGTTTAAACCATGTTAACATGTTCAGATAGCATCTGTAGATGTGCATGAAGGTTTCGGAATTTTTATTTGGTTCCAGGTGTTCCAGTGGAACCACTTTTATCCTTAGAAAATCTTTGTCCGCTCAAAGGTTCTTAGGGTATTGAATTCGAAACGTTTAAACCATGTTAACATGTTCAGATAGCATCTGTAGATGTGCATGAAGGTTTCGGAATTTTGATTTGGGTCCAAGTGGTTCCAGTGGAACCACTTTTATCCTTAGAAAATCTTTGTCCGCTCAAAGGCTCTTAGGGTACTAAATTCGAAACGTTTAAACCATGTTAACATGTTCAGATAGCATCTGTAGATGTGCATGAGTGTTTCACAATTTTGATTTGGGTCCAAGTGGTTCCAGTGGAACCACTTTTACCCTCAGAAAATCTTTGTCCGCTCAAAGGCTCTTAGGGTATTGAATTCGAAACGTTTAAACCATGTTAACATGTTCAGATAGCATCTGTAGATGTGCATGAAGGTTTCAGAATTTTGATTTGGTTCCAGGTGGTTCCAGTGGAACCACTTTTATCCTTAGAAAATCTTTGTCGACTCAAAGGCTCGTAGGGTATTGAATTTGAAACATTTAAACCATGTTAACATGTTCAGATAGCATCTGTAGATGTGCATGAAGGTTTTGGAATTTTGATTTGGGTCCAAGTGGTTCCAGTGGAAACACTTTTACCCTCAGAAAATCTTTGTCCGCTAAAAGGCTCGTAGGGTATTCAATTTGAAACATTTAAACCATGTTAACATGTTCAGATAGCATCTTAGGGTATTGTCGGGGATATTGTCATTATCTCCGTCCGTACGTAAGTACGTACGTCCGTCCATCTGTCCGTCCGGTGTTACATTCACTTGCATTAACGTTTAAACTATGCTAATGTGTTCAGGTATCACCAGTACATGTGCATGAAGGTTTCGGAATTTTGATTTGGTTCCAAGTGGTTCCAGTGGAACCATTTTTATCCTTAGAAAATCTTTGTCCGCTCAAAGGTTCTTAGGGTATTGAATTCGATACGTTTAAACCATGTTAACATGTTCAGATAGCATCTGTAGATGTGCATGAAGGTTTCGGAATTTTGATTTCGGTCCAAGTGGTTCCAGTGGAACCACTTTTATCCTTAGAAAATCTTTGTCCGCTCAAAGGCTCTTAGGGTATTGAATTCGAAACTTTTAAACCATGTTAACATGTTCAGATAGCATCTGTAGATGTGCATGAGGGTTTCGGAATTTTGATTTGGGTCCAAGTGGTTCCAGTGGAACCACTTTTACCCTCAGAAAATCTTTGTCCGCTCAAAGGCTCTTAGGGTATTGAATTCAAAACATTTAAACCATGTTAACATGTTCAGATAGCATCTGTAGATGTGCATGAAGGTTTCGGAATTTTGATTTTGTTCCAGGTGGTTCCAGTGGAACCACTTTTATCCTTAGAAAATCTTTGTCCGCTCAAAGGTTCTTAGGGTATTGAATTCGAAACGTTTAAACCATGTTAACATGTTCAGATAGCATCTGTAGATGTACATGAAGGTTTCGGAATTTTGATTTGGGTCCAAGTGGTTCCAGTGGAACCACTTTTATCCTTACAAAATCTTTGTCCGCTCAAAGGCTCTTAGGGTACTGAATTCGAAATGTTTAAACCATGTTAACATGTTCAGATAGCATCTGTAGATGTGCATGAAGGTTTTGGAATTTTCATTTGGGTCTAAGTGGTTCCAGTGGAACCACTTTCACCCTCAGAAAATCTTTGTCCGCTCAAAGGCTCTTAGGGTATTGAATTCGAAACGTTTAAACCATGTTAACATGTTCAGATAGCATCTGTAGATGTGCATGAAGGTTTCGGAATTTTTATTTGGTTCCAGGTGGTTCCAGAGGAACCACTTTTATCCTTAGAAAATCTTTGTCCACACAAAGGCTCGTAGGGTATTGAATTTGAAACGTTTAAACCATGTTAACATGTTCAGATAGCATCTGTAGATGTGCATGAAGGTTTTGGAATTTTGATTTGGGTCCAAGTGGTTCCAATGGAACCACTTTTATCCTTAGAAAGTCTTTGTCCGCTCAAAGGCTCTTAGGGTATTGAATTCGAAATGTTTAAACGATGTTAACATGTTCAGATAGCATCTGTAGATGTGCATGAAGGTTTAGGAATTTTGATTTGGGTCCAAGTGGTTCCAGTGGAACCACTTTTATCCTTAGAAAGTTAAAAAATTTATAGTAATTTATATATTTTTTATACTTACCAATGACCCAGACTTAGCTGGTGCTAACTCTAACAAAACCAGGGCCAAACACAAATTTTGCCCCCCAATCCCCAAAATTTGCATCCAAAACAAAAAGAAATCATGTCCTAAAGGACCTCCATACTACGCCTCTACTGCGCATGCGCAGTGACGCAGACGTCCCGAAATTGGCGCCAATTATCATTCTTACTGGCAGTGCCTGGTCAGCGCTATGTACTCAGCAGGGAGGCAAGAGTTCCCAACTCCAGGGAGGGCCATCCCCGTCTGGGTCATTGGTAAGTATAAAAAATATATAAATTACTATAAATTTTTTAACATTTTTATACTGTACCAATGACCCAGACTTAGCTGAATAGTAAACAGGCTGGAGGGCCTTTGACATAGAGGAAAATCCAATAAGCTCAACTATATAGTAAAGAGGTAACCCCCTTAAGGAGAAAAGGAGTATTAGGCTTTACATGTATCTTTCTTATTTAATATTAAATTAGAAAGATACACTACCCTTAATAATTGAGCACAATAACATTCATGTTCTCTATTAACATCCAGTATAACCCTTATACTAATTATTTTTAAAGCAAGCCAATAAATAAAGTAGTCCAGAGAATTGAGACTCTTTATAGTCATTTAAAAGTGTCCAAGTATTGTATATTAAAGCCCGTTTGACACTTGACATATACAAATGCTTCACACCGATCTACACTTTAAAAATAAGACATGAATGAATTTAAACATTAATATTACACTTTAAAACCATCCCGGAAGCGACTCAGAAATACTGACTTGGAGGAGGCATTCCCTTGCTTTTCACTATAAAGCAGGTGACCTAAGGGAACACCCGCCACCCCCCCCCCCCCCCCCTTTCCCCTTGCCCTGGGTCAAATAGCCCAGAGCGAAGAGGGCAGCCGGACGGAGTCACTGCTGGAACAGAAAGCCTGCATAACTATAGTTGCAACTATTTAGTGGACGACATTCTGAGCAACAGATAACGGACCTAAACAATGCAGGTCTCCAGAAATGGACTCAATATTTCTGAGATAAAAATTCGTTAATGTGGATGGCTGAGACCAATAAGCAGCCTTCATTAAATCTGTAATAGCAACACTATTAGCATAAGCCCAGGAAGTAGAAAGAGCTCTTACTTCATGAGCAGAAATCTTAAGCACAGACTGCTGAGAAGAAGATAAATCTTCATAAGCAGTACGGATAGTTAACTGAATCCATCTAGCAATAGAATGGACTGAAATGTCCTTTCTATTAGGCATCAAAGACAGAAAGAAACGTTTCCGTCCCTTTCTGATAAACTGAGATCTCTGTTTATAGATACGTAATGCTCTAACAGGACAGAGTAAAGGCCTACGCCTGTCTGAAGACGGAAGAGCCTTAATAACAATAGGTTCCGGATATTTATTAGGAGCCTGATTCTTAGCTAAAAAACCCACATTAGTAGTGAAGGTGATAGTGTTCCCAACACTACGATAATGAGAATCATCCACCGATAGTGCATGAAGCTCACTGACTCTTCTAGCAGAAGAGAAAGCTAAGAGAAAAGCTGTCTTATAAGATAAGAATTTGAAATCTACTGTCCCAAGAGGTTCAAATGGCTTTTCCTTCAATTTAAGAAGAACCCAAGCTAAATTCCACTTAGGAATTAATCTAAGAGTTCTGGGTCTATTTATCGAAAAGTTTCTAACCAACTTCAATAAAGAGACATTAGATCCAATTTGTAAACTATCATGATGTGCATATGTATCAGATAACATAGATCTATAACCCTTTATAGTAACAGGCTGCAGTTTGATTTCGTCAAACAAGTATACTAGAAAGTTTGCAATGTCTGGTATAGAGGGATCGAATATATCTACAGAATGATCCCTACACCAACGACGAAAAACCTTCCACTTAGCCGCATAGTTTAGCGAAGAGGAGGTCCTCCTACAGTTAGAAATCGCGTCCACTGCTCGTCCTGTAAAGTGCTTGCCATACAAGAAGGACCGCACAACGGAAAAACGTGAAGGTTGAGACCTTGCGGGTTGTGATGGAGTTGGCGCGATTTCCCCTGCGAAAGAAGATCCTCCCGTGGAGGAAGCTTCCGCGGTAGGTCCCACAACAGACACCTGAGTAGATTTATCCATGGTCTCTGTGGCGACAGAGATGCTACCAACAGAATCTTGCACTGAGATTGTTTTATCTTTAGCAATACTTGTTGAATTAACGGAGCTGGAGGATACGCATATCCTATCATTCCGTCCCAAGGGATCGACAGAGCATCTACGCAAATGCTCTTGGATCCGGACACGGAGACACATACGTCTGCAACTGATTGTTGAGATGTGTCGCAAATAAGTCTATCATTGGCCGTTCCCATTGGTAGCAAAACTGATTGAATACTTGTTTTTTGAGAGTCCACTCCGACGGCAACAAGCGACCCTTTCGTGAAAGGGAGTCTGCTAGCACATTCAGACGACCCGGTATGTGACGGACCGAAAGAAGAACGTGATGTTCTAATGCAAACAGAAGGATTCTTTCCGTTAGATTGAACAACGGAACTGAATGAGTGCCTCCCTGATTCCGTATATACGCCACTACTGTCGTATTGTCGGATAGGATTTGGACATGAGCATCGTGAATAATGTCCATCCAGTGACGTAACGCAAGCCAAATTGACATCATTTCCTTGATGTTTATGTGCTTGCACAGGAATTGCGGATCCCAAAGACCCTGGCATCTCGAATCCGTTGGGATTAATGATGCACCCCAACCTGTTTGACTGGCATCCGTCATAACGGTAAAACTCGGATCCGGCAACTGCAGTGGAACTCCTTGAGTTAACCACTGAATGTTTGCCCAAGTCTGAATCTCTTGTTTCACTTGATCTGACAAGAGAACGTCTACATCGAGCGAATGAATTTTCACACTCCAATTCTGAGTCAGGAAAATTTGAAGAGGATGTGTGCGTAACCGCCCCATCGGAATGAGATCCGCGGCGGCTCCGCACAGACCTATCAGTCTCATAAATTCTCTCGCCGTGACTTTGTCTGCGTGCAGACAATAGCGAGCATAACAACTGACTAATTTCGCTCTGGTTAACGGCAGACGAACAAGATTGTTGTGCGTCTCGAAGCTCATTCCCAGATGAGTGAATGACTTGGACGGCAACAGATCCGACTTCTCCTCGTTTACTATAAAACCGAGACGTCGGAGCAATAGAAGAAGATTCTGAACATCGTTCTGAACCTTTAACTCGTTGCCGTACCTCTGAAGAATGTCGTCCAGGTAGGCCGACGTTACCGCAGACGAATGAGCTCGGAAGTAGATCATTACCGAGTTCATTACCCGAGTGAAAGCCCAGGGTGCTAGATTCAATCCGAAGCACATCGCCCGGAATTGATACACCACTCCTAGGACTGCGAAGCGTAGATACTTTCGGAATGTCGGATGTACCATGACGTGAAAGTACGCATCTTTTAGATCTATGCTCGTTGCATAATCGTTCACCCGAATACTCGCTCTGACCGATCGAATCGTCTCCATATAAAACTTCGGAGCGACGATCAGCTTGTTTATCCAGCTCAAATCTATGACTGGACGGAACGAGCCGTCTGGTTTTGGAACCAGAAACAGATGGCTGTAGAATCCCGGAGATTCCTGGTTTTCTACGACCTCTACCGCGTTCTTCATTAAAAGAGACTGCACCTCTGATAACAGAGCGTCTCTTTTCTGCGGATTTGACGGAAGATGAGTCCACTTTGGACTTCGAGTTAATGGAGGCTTTCGTTTGAAGGATATCTTTAGACCTTCCGAAGTCACTCCTCTCACCCAAGGGTCGTCCGTAATCGACGCCCATTCTTGTGAAAAGCTCGACAACCTTCCGCCAACCGGAACGCGATAGAGGTTTAAGCCATCACCTCCTGGACCTGCGAGGCCTGCGGTAGGAGAAACCACGTCTTCCACGACCCGCACCTCGCCCCGTCGACCTCGGAGCGTCCGACCGATTGTCCCGGCCTGAAGGACGTCCCGAACAAGAGTCGCTATCCTGACGGTCTCTCGAATAAGACCAAGAGGACGCACCGGTACCTCTATAGGAACCTCTCTTGGGCGCATTAGACCCAGAAGTGCCTGTCTTATTCGTGTCTGCTGTATCCGACTTCTTAGGAGCAGATTTGAACAACAGAGAATCCTTAGCTTTCTTTGTAATTTTATCATAAATAGCGGAAAGCTTGCCGTCAAAGAGAAGTTCTCCTGAGACCGAAGCGACTCTAAGAGAGTTCTTCACCTTAGAATCCACTAGTGTGGATGTAGCTAGGGCTGCGTCACGTCTAACCAACTCCAGATTTGCCACTGAAAGGGCGGAGTTACACGTGGAATAAGCTACTGCCCTTGAAAGAAGTCTTAAAGAGGATTGTATATCCTGAAACTCTTCCCCTTGAAGGCGCAGTGATAACGCCTTAGTAAGGTGATCTGCGTAAGATAAGGCATCTACATTGGCTGTGTTAGACGCAATAGCTGTTGCCAACACCGCGGTTGGAATAGAAGCTGACGACGGTAATGATAGCTCTAAGTCTTCCGCCTCGTCGTCCATACGCAGAGGAACTCTCGGTATACCCTGTCCTGCCGTATCGAATTTATTCCTTGCATTAATGAAAGGCAGGTTGAGAGTATTAGCGGACAAGAAACCTGCTTTCCCCGTCCTGGAAGCAAGTTTAAATATAGCGTCGTTCAATAATTCAAATGTTCTTGCAACATTATTGGACTGCGACGGAAACTCGGGAGCGATGTCCCTGAACCGCTCAAAAAATTCAGAGTCCAATGACGCTATAATTCTCTTGTCCGGAAGCGCAGCAGTCTGGCCCGACGGAACAACTTGAGGGAGAAAGTGCCGGATGAAGTCCACGGCAGCTTTATGTTGTTCCGAAAGGGATAGCTCCAAGTCATCCGTATCCCTTTCACCATCCGGTCGGACCTCATGATGTTCCCGGTCGTCCGCCCCCGATGCTTCGGCGGAGCGTACCGACCCAGCGCCGTCGGATAATTCTCGATCCGACACCATTTCTGTCGGCTGCTGGGATGCCGCGATAAGCTGTGCTATCTGCACAAGAATGTCCGGTGTCGAGACCTGCGGAGGCGCAGTCTTTCGCTGCTTCGCCGAGGGCAGCTCCGCATCAGATGGCTCCCGCATACTTTTCCTATGCGAACGTCCGGAGTCCATCGGTCTCGAATCCCTGGCTGCCGGATGGTGTGACCTGGTCGCCGAAGAATCCTTGATCGGCGAAGCTGGTAATATATCGGCGGTCACGCAGCCAAGGTGCGGTCATGTGCGCTGACGAGAAGAGGAAGCCTTAACAGTCTCTGCGGACTGCTTATACAACGGAGCGTCCCGAGCGATGGACGTATGCTCCGCTAAAGACACATTTTGTACCACAACATCTGGTCCCAGATGTTGTTGTACGAGAGAGGGGCCTCTCTCGCTCGCGGCCCGGCTGGACCTGGACGAGCTAGGAACCGGACTCAAAGGCTTCCTCCGTTCTCGCTTACTATCCGCCGTCACTGGGTGTGCATCTATTATGTTTATAGTGCTCGCATCACCCAAAATTTCCTCTTGGACCGCATCGGACGAACCCGGCTGCCGAACCATTCGGTGAATGGACGCTACACCGGGCGAGCTAGCGGACGACATTTGTCTAATCTCCATGAGCACTTTTGCCGCTAGCTCTGAATTCATTTGTGACGACGGACGCACACTTGAAGAAGATAACATGGAAACATCACCCTGTTCTGGTTCCTCTGAAATAGAAACTGAGAGAGTAGAGTGACCTTGCGGAGAAATAGCCGGCATCGCTCTTTCTCCAGAAACAACATATCGTGACACACGTTTCCAATGTTTCTCATCCCAATGTTCACATATAGGACAGGGATTAATGCGAGAACACTGACTACAATTAATACAATGATCATGAAAGTCAGAGGAAGATTTCTTCCTATTACAATTTGAACAACGTCCCTTCATTGTGAAAGAACAACAATAAGTCCTAGTTACTCGCAAAAACCCCTGACACAAAGATACATAATAACATGATCCATTAATAAATGAAAAAACAATTGCAAAACAAAATAATTTTGAAAAAATATTTTTTCAGCGAAGCCCAAGTTGCTGAAAAGTAACGTTGAGCCCCGATGGATCCGATGGCAAAGTGTGGTCAAAAATTTTAAATTTATATTAAATAATTAATGAGACACTTTCGGATAATATAAATGTATCTTATAGTGAGATAAACTACAGCAAAGGCAAACAGCCCCCCTCAAAAAAGGCTGTTGCCAATGAAAACAAACAGTGTAAAAACACCAGAAAACATGACTCCAGACACTGAAAAAACTGGCCCGGAATCAGTCATCAATTACACTCTATCTGATGCAAAACAGAGACTCCCAGGGGAGAATCTGCAGAACATCAGATGGAAGATGCAGAACACAAACGTTATACACCTATGGGTGAAAACGTAACTATGGGGAAAATAACAGAAAACATTCTGTAACCAAGCAACTCTCCCAGGAAATTTTAGAAATGAAATTTCTCAAAAATATGCCAAAAGCATGGGAGAATTGCAAGGGGGGACTTTAGAAGGCTAGGGGAGAGGAAACACTGAATAAGCAGTGCAACAATTAGCAAGAATGACAACAAGAGGCCCATGCCTCGAAAATAGGCAACTTAACATAATTTCATCAAAAAATTTTAAGTACAGCCCTGATTATTTTTTGTCACTTCTTTTTCCTCTCCTCCTTCTATCCTCCTTAGAATCACATTTTCTCCAAAAATTACGTGTCTGGCATCCTTTAAACTGAGATTTACAAGCACAAAGATCAGTGAGATGTTGACTGATGAAGGGCCAAACCGAGAATGATAATTGGCGCCAATTTCGGGACGTCTGCGTCACTGCAGTAGAGGCGTAGTATGGAGGTCCTTTAGGACATGATTTCTTTTTGTTTTGTTTTGGATGCAAATTTTGGGGATTGGGGGGCAAAATTTGTGTTTGGCCCTGGTTTTGTTAGAGTTAGCACCAGCTAAGTCAGGGTCATTGGTACAGTATAAAAATATCATTGTCCGCTCAAAAGCTCTTAGGGTATTAAATTCGAAACGTTTAAACCATGCTAACATGTTCAGATAGCATCTGTAGATGTGCATGAGGGTTTCACAATTTTGATTTGGGTCCAAGTGGTTCCAGTGGAACCACTTTTACCCTCAGAAAATCTTTGTCCGCTCAAAGGCTCTTAGGGTATTGAATTCGAAACGTTTAAACCATGTTAACATGTTCAGATAGCATCTGTAGATGTGCATGAAGGTTTCAGAATTTTGATTTGGTTCCAGGTGGTTCCAGAGGAACCACTTTTATCCTTAGAAAATCTTTGTCGACTCAAAGGCTCGTAGGGTATTGAATTTGAAACATTTAAACCATGTTAACATGTTCAGATAGCATCTGTAGATGTGCATGAAGGTTTTGGAATTTTGATTTGGGTCCAAGTGGTTCCAGTGGAAACACTTTTACCCTCAGAAAATCTTTGTCTGCTAAAAGGCTCGTAGGGTATTCAATTTGAAACATTTAAACCATTTTAACATGTTCAGATAGCATCTGTAGATGTGCATGAAGGTTTTGGAATTTTGATTTGGGTCCAAGTGGTTCCAGTGGAACCACTTTTATCCTTAGAAAATCTTTGTCTGCTCAAAGGCTCTTAGGGTATTGAATTCGAAACATTTAAACCATGTTAACATGTTCAGATAGCATCTGTAGATGTGCATGAAGGTTTCGGAATTTTGATTTGGTTCCTGGTGGTTCCAGTGGAACCACTTTTATCCTTAGAAAATCTTTGTCTGCTCAAAGGTTCTTAGGGTATTGAATTCGAAACGTTTAAACCATGTTAACATGTTCAGATAGCATCTGTAGATGTGCATGAAGGTTTTGGAATTTTGATTTGGGTCCAAGTGGTTTTTCAATCATGTGACAATGATGTGATCAGAACACTACCCTTTATACATCATGTTGGGTGAAGTATCTTGTTTGAAATATTGAAGTAGTTTCACATGTGAGTCTTCAGAAGGAAATTAAATACTGTTTTATCATTTTAAATCACACACATGCGTGAAGCCTTTTTATCCAAGTCTGTATCCTGCACTAACCAAAAAGGAAAGTGCAAATGCGGGGATATACTATAGTGTGCTTCGCACACAAATGGCACCATCTAGTTTATATATTTTTTATACTTACCAATGACCCAGACTTAGCTGGTGCTAACTCTAAAATATTTTGGGCCAAACACAAATTTTACCCCCTAATTCCCAAAATTTGCATCTAAAACCAAAAATTACATGTCCTATATGGTCCTCCATACCTTTACTCCACTGCACGTGCGCAGTGTCAAGGAAGTCTCGAAATTGGCACAATTATCATTCTTACAACCAGTGCCTGGTAAGCGTTATGTACTCAGAAGGGAGGTATGAGTTCCCAACTCATGGGAGGGCCATCCCCGCCTGGGTCATTGGTAAGTATAAAAATTATATAAATTACTATAAATTTTTTAACATTTTTATACTGTACCAATGGCCCAGACTTAGCTGGATAGTAAAAAGGTTGGAGGGCCTAGGACATAAAGAAAATCCGATAGACTCAACTACATATACAGAATTATCCCCTCGAGGAGAAAGGAGAAATAGGCTTTACATGTATCTTTCTATTTGCATCAAAACGAGAAAGACACAACACCATTCTGAACTTGAGCACAATAACATCAGTGATCTCTATTAACCTCCAGTATAACCCGTTATGCTAATTATTTTTAAAGGAAAGCCAATAAATAAAGGAAGTCCAGAGAAATGAGACTCTTTATCCTCATTAAAAGTGTCCGAGGATTGTATATTAACGCCCGTTATGACATGGGACATATACAAATGCTTCACACCAAGCTACACTTTAAAAAATATTACATGGATGAGTAAACATCAGCTTTACACTTTAAAATCATCCTGGTACCGACTGGAATTACTGACTCCAGGGGAGGTATTCCTTTGCTTATCACTATAAAGCAGGTTACCTAAGGGAACACCCCCCCCCCCCCCCCCCCTCCACCTTCCCCTTGCCCTGGATCAAATACTCCAGAGCGAAGAGGGCAGCAGGACAGAGTCACTGCCGGAACCGAAAGCCTACACAACTATAGTTCCAACTGTTTAGTGGACGACATTCTGAGCAACAGATAACGGACCTAAACAATGCAGATCTCCAGAAATGGACTCAATATTTCTGAGGTACAGATTCGTGAAAGTGGAAGGCTGAAACCAATATGTAGCCCTCATTAGATCTGTAATAGAAACACTATTAGCGTAAGCCCATGATGTAGAAAGAACTCTTACTTCATGAGCTGAAATCTTAAGCACAGACTGCTGAGTTGAAGATATTATCATAAGCAGTACTGAAAGTTAATTGAATCCATCTAGCAAAGGAATGGACCGACATGTGGAGTAAGTTTCCACAGCATGTCCCACAACAGACACCTGAGTAGATTTATCCACGGTCTTTGTGGAGATAGAGATGCTACCAACAGAATTTTTCATTGAGATTATTTAACTTGAGCAATATCTGCTGAATCAACGGCGCTGGAGGATACGTATATCCTATTATTCCGTCTCACAAGATCGATAGAGCATCTACTACAAACGCTCGAGGATCAGAACATGATGACACATACGTCTGCAACTGATTGTTGAGATTCGTCGCAAATAAGTCCATCATTGGCCGCTCTCATTGGTAGCAAATCTGATTGAATACTCGTTTGTTGGAAGTCCATTCTGACGGCAACAAGCGGCCCCTCCGTAAAAGGGAGTCCGCTAATACATTCAGACGACCCGGAATATGACGGACCGATAGGAGAACTTGATGTTCTAGTACAAACAGAAGGATTCATTCCGTTAACTTGAATAACAGAATGGAATGAGTGCCACCCTGGTTCCGAATATACGCTAATACCATCGAATTGTCGGACAGAATTTGCACGTGAGCATTCGGAATAACGTTCATCCAATGACGTAGCGCAAGCCAAATTGACATCATTTCTTGATGTTTATGTGCTTGATTAGGAACTGCGGATCCCAAAGATCCTGGCACTTCAAATCCATTGGGCTCAATGTTGCATCCCAACCTGTTTGACTGGCATCCTTCAAAACTGTAAAACTCGGATCCGGCAAATGCAGCGGAACTCCTTGAGTTAACCACTGAATATCTGCCCAAGTCTGAATCTCTTGTTCACTTGATTTGACAAGAGGATGTCCGTATCGATCGAATGAATCTTCACCCTCCAATTCTGGGTCAGAAAAATTTGGAGAGGACGAGTGCGTAGCCGCCCCATTGGAATAAAATCCGCGGCAGCTCAGCACAAACCTATCAGTCTCATGAAATCTCTCACTGTAACTTTGTCGGTGAAGACAATAGCGGGCGTAACAACTTATTAAATTTCGCTCTGGTTAACGGCAGACGAACGAGATTGTTGTCCATCTCAAAGTTCATCCCCCGGTGGATGAATGACTTGGACGACACCAGATCCGACTTCTCCTCGTTTACTTATGAAACCGAGACGTCGGAGCAATAGAAGCAGATTTTGCACATCGTTCTGAAGCGTTAACT
Source organism: Pictodentalium vernedei (assembly GCA_031216915.1). Classification (NCBI taxonomy): domain Eukaryota; kingdom Metazoa; phylum Mollusca; class Scaphopoda; order Dentaliida; family Dentaliidae; genus Pictodentalium; species Pictodentalium vernedei. The sequence continues at coordinate 190,326,838 of CM062290.1, forward strand.
CATTGCCATACCTCTGAAGAATGTCATCCAGGTAGGCCGACGTTACCGCAGATGAATGAGCTCAGAAATGAGTCATTACCGAGTTCATTATTCGAGTGAAAGCCCAGGGTGCTAGATTCAGACTGAAACACATTGCTCCGAGCTGATACACGACTCCTATGAAGGCGAAGCAAAGATACTTTCTGAACGCCTGATGTACCATGACTTGAAAGTACACATCTTGAGATCTATGCATATAGCATAGTCGTTCACCCGAATACTCGCTCTGACCGATCGGATGGTCTCCATATAGAATCTTGCAGCCACGATCAGCTTTTTTATCCAGCTCAGATTTATGAGGGGACTCAACAAGCTGTCTGGTTTCAGAACCAGAAAAGGATGGTTGTAGAAACCTGGAGATTCCTGGATTTCTACGATCTCTATCACAATCTTCTCCAGAAGAGACTGGACTTCTAATGGAAGCGAGCCTCTTTCTTGCGGACTTGACGGAAGCTGAGTTCATCTTGGACTTCGAGTTAATGGACGTTTTCGTTTGAAGGACAATTTAGTCCTTCCGAAATCACCCCTCGAATCCAAGGGACGCCCGTAATCTACTCCCAATTGACTGAGAAACACGACAGTCTTCCGCTCACTGGTACACAATGGAGGTTAATATGAAGGAGAAACCATGTCTTCCATGGCCCGCACCTCGCCCCGTCGACATAGGGGCATCTGACCAGATGTCTCGGACAGTATTACGGCCCCTACCTGAGTCGCTACCCTGACGGTCTCTAGAGTAAGACCTAGAGGACGCATAGGAACCTCTATAGGAACTTCCCTTGGACGTATTCACCCAAGAAGTGCCTGTCCTACTTTTCTCCGCTGAATCCGACTCTATGGAAGTGGAATTGAATAGCAGAGAGTCTGAAGCTTTCTTAGTTATCTGATCATAGATTGTGGAAAGCTTGCCGCCGAAGAGAAACTCTCCGGAGACCGGAGCGACTCGGAGAGAGTTTTTCACCTTACTATCCACACGCGTGGATGTAGCCAGGGCCGCGTCACGTCTAACCAACTCCATATTGCCACTAAAAGGGCGGAGTTATACGTGAGGCCCTTGAAAGAACTCTTAAGGAGGTTGTACAACCTGGAATTCTTTTTCCTTTGAGATGTAATGATAACGCTCTGGTAAGGTGATCTGCATACAATGATGCGTCTAAGCTAACCCTGCTAGATGATATTGTTGTTTCCAACATCGTGGTTGGAATTGACATTGATGACGGTATAGACAATACTAGGTCTTTGGCCTGGTCGGCTAGACGCAGAGAAACTCTCGGAATGCTCTGTCCTGCCGTTTCGAAATTATTCCTTGAATTGATGAAAAGCAGATGTAGATCATTTGCCGATTAGAAACCGGACTTGCCCGTTTAGTTAGCAAGTTATATATAGCGTCATTCAATAGTTCAAATGTCCGTGAGACATTTCTGGACTATGTCGGAAACTGAGAGACGATGTCCCTAAACCAATTAAGAATTCTGAGTCCAGTGGCACTATCAGTCTCTTATCTGGCAAAGAAAGCATTTTTTGGAACGTCAGATGATAATGCCGGATGTACTCTACGGCATTTATGTTGTTCCGAAAGGGGAAAATACAACTCCTCCGTATCCCTTTCGCCATCCTGTCGGACCACTTGTAATTCTTGGTCGTCCGTGCCTGAACCTGCAGCAGAATGTACCAACCCAGCTTCCTCGGATAATTCCTGATCCGACAGAGTTACTGTCGGTTGCTGGGATGCTGCGATAATTTGTGCTATCTGTGATAGCATGTCCGTCACGGAGGCCTGTGGAGCTGCAGTCTTACAGGATTTAGCTGCTGGAAGCTCCTTGGACGTTGACTCCTGCTTACTTCTTATATGCGAACGTCCGGAGTAGGAAGGCCTCGTATCCTTGGCTACCGGATGGCGTGATCTGGTTGCTGTAGAATCCCTGGTCGGCGGTGTTGGTTGAATATCACTGGTCACGTAGCCAAGGTGCGGTCGCGTGTGCCGACGTGAGGATGAGGAAGACGAAAGAGCAGTCTCTCAGGACTGTCTATATAACGGAGCGTCCCGAGCGGTGGACATATGCTCCGACTGAGGAACGTTTTGTACCACAACATCTGGGACCTGGGTGAGCTAGGAACCAGACTAATAGGCTTCCTCCGTACCATCCTTGAATCCGTTGTCACCGGGTGTGCACACTGTATTTTATAGTGCTCGCATCACCCAAATCTCCTTCCTGGACTGCAACGGACGAACCCGGCTGCTGAGCCATTCGATGAATGGTCACTACACAGGGCGAGCTAGCGGACGCCAATGTCGTCGATCCTACTTGGGACCTCTTAGGCAATTGACATATCTGCATGACCACTTTTACCGCTAGCTCTTCATTTGACTGTGACGACGGAAGCACGCTTACGAAGACATCATGGTAACCGTGTTCATGTTACTCAATGAGACCTGTGGAGCAGCGGTCCTACGTAATTATCCGCTGGAAGCTCCAGGGACGTTCATTCCTGCATTTATATAATATGCGAACATCCCAACTGGAAAGGCCTCGTGTCCTTGGCTAGCAGATAGAGTGACCTGGTCGATGTGTATTCCTTGGTCGGCGAAGCAGGAGCACCAGGGATGTTCAATCCTACATTTATATAATATGTGAACATCCCCTGGAAATCTGTGGTTACATAGCCAAGGTGCGGTCATGTGTGCTGACGTGAGGATGAGGAAGCCAATATAACAGTCGCGTCGGACTGTCTATGCGACGGAGCGTCCCAAGCAGGAGGAGTGGACGTAAGCTCCGACTAACGAACAAACATACAGCAACATCGAGGCGCAAGTGTTGATGTAAGAGAGATGGGGCCTCTCTCGCTCGGTGGACCTGGACGAGCTAGCTACCAGATTGACAGGCTTCCTCCGTACTATCCTCGGATCCATCATTGCTAAGTGTGCACATTTGATGTTTTATAGTGCTCGCATCACCCAATCTGTTTCCCTGAACCGCAACGGACAAACCCGGATGCCAATCCATTCGACACCGGGCAGACTAGCGGGCGATCAATGCCTTCGATCCTACTAGGGAACTCCCGGCAATTGTCGTAATACCTTGAGCACTTCCCGATAGCCCTAATATTGCAACAAAGGAGATACACTTGTTGAAGACATCACGGAAACATTACTCTGAATTCTGAAAAAGAGACTGATAAAGTAGAGTGACCCTGCAGAGAGAGGGCTGGAATGGACCCCTCACCGCTAACAAAAGACCGTGACACACGTCTCCAACGTTGTCATTCCAATCAACACACACAGAGCAAGAATTAGTGCGAATACATTGACTATAAGAAACACAATGGACCTGAGAATTAGAGGAACATATCCTCGCATTACAATTTGAACAATATTTTTTCATCAAGAAAAAATATACGCAGTCATATTACTCGCACTAACCCTTGAAATAAAGATACATAATATAATATAATCCATTATAACATTTTGAAAGAAAATAATTTCCCAAAAAAAAATTTTTGAAAAATTTTTCAGAAGAGCCCAAGTTCCCAATGGGAACAATGAGCCCAAATGGATCCCAAAAAAGCCTAAGTGTGGACAAAAATTTTAAAACCATTTCAAAAAATTAATGTAACACTTACGGGCAATATTAAAGTATCTTGCTATGAACTGAACTAAGCAGAGGACAAGTAATCAGTATCAGAAGTAACAGTTGTCAACACAAACAAAAAGTGTACACAACCGGAAACATGACTCCAGGCACTGATAAACATGGCCCGAAATCAGTTACCAATTTAAACACTACCTGATGCAAAACAGAGACTTCCAGAGAAGAAACTGCAGAACATCAGATGGTAGATGCAGACCAAAATGCCTAAACACCCAAGGGTGAGGACGTTAACATGGGGAAAAAACAGAATATTATTCTGTTACCAAGCCAAAACTCCCAAGAAATTTTGGTAATGAACATTACAACAAATATGCCAAAAGCATGGGAGAATAGCTAGGGGGGAATAAAGGAAAGGGAGAGAGGAAACACTGATCAAACAATGGAACATTCATAGCAAGAATGACCACAACAGGGTCATGCCTTGAAAATAGGTAACATGAAATAATTTCGTAAAAAAATTATAAGTTACAGCCCTGAACATTTCCTTCCACTGTTTCTTCCTCTCCTCCTTCTATTTCCTCCTTATATCCACCATTTCTCTTATAATTATGTGTCTGGCATCATTTAAACTGAGATTTACAAGCACAAATATCAGTCTGTTGCAACTGAATCGAGGGCCAAACAAAGAATGATAATTGCGCCAATTTCGAGACCTCCTTGACACTGCCCATGCACAGTGGAGTAAAGGTATGGAGGACCATATAGGACATGTAATTTTTGGTTTTAGATGCAAATTTTGGGGATTGGGGGGTAAAATTTGTGTTTGGCCCTAAATATTTTAGAGTTTGCACCAGCTAAGTCTGGGTCATTGGTACAGTATAAAAATATTATAAGTTACGGCCCTGAACACATCCTTCCACTGTTTCTTCCTCTCATCCTCTTATTTCGTCCTTGGATCCACCATTTCCTTCATGATTTTGTGTCTGGCATCATAATGTCTTCCCTTCCCAGAAGGGACACATATTGTTTTAGTGCATATTCTTCTTCTTCTTCCCTTCCCAGAAGGGACACATATTGTTTTAGTGCATATTCTTCTTCTTCTTCTTCTTCTTCTTCTTCTTCTTCTTCTTCTTCTTCTTCTCATACAAACTTTGTCCAGGCCATAACTTTTTTGTCTTTTGACCTACACCTTAGATACTTGGCATGTGGATGTATCACCATGAGCCAGTGTGCAATGTACCACAGTGACCTTCATGTGACCTTGACCTTTGACCTGAAGGTCAGATTTATATGTTTTTTTAAGGGAAACATCACACAAACTTTGTCCGGGCCATAACTTTTTTGTCTTTTGACCTACACCTTAGATACTTGGCATGTGGATGTATCACCATGAGCCGGTGTACAGTGTACCACAGTGACCTTCATGTGACCTTGACCTTTGACCTGAAGGTCAGATTTATATGTTTTTTTAAGGGAAACATCACACAAACTTTGTCCGGGCCATAACTTTTTTGTCTTTTGACCTACACCTTAGATACTTGGCATGCGGATGTATCACCATGAACCGGTGTGCAATGTACCATAGTGACCTTCATGTGACCTTGACCTTTGACCTGAAGGTCAGATTTAGGCACTTTGTTAAGGGAAACTGTCTGGACCAGAACTTTTTTGCATTTCGAGTCAGGCTTTAGACATTTGGCATGTGGATGTATCACCATGAGCCGCTGTGTAGCGTACCATTGTGACCTTCATGTGACCTTGACCTTTTATCTGAAGGTCAGATTTGTGCTTTTTTCAAGGAAACTTTGTCCAGACCAAAACTTATTTGTCTTTTGAGCCAGGCCTTTGATATTTGGCACGTGGATGTATCACCATGAGCCGGTGTGTCGCATACCATTGTGACCTTCATGTGACCTTGACCTCAAGGTCAAGTTTATGTACTTCAAATAGGGAGTAATTGTCCAGACCAGAATTTTATTTGTTTTTTGACCTAGGACTTGGTTATTTGACATGTGGATGTGTCACCATGAGACCGCATGTCGTCTAACTCGATGACCTTCATGTGACATTGACCTCTGATCTTAAGGTCAAATTTATGTACTTCAAATAGGGAATAATTATCCAGACCAGAACGTTTTTGTTTTTTGACCTAGGACTTAGATATTTGACATGTGGATGTATCGCAATTAGCCCACATGTCACATGTTATCATGACCTTCATGTGACCTTGACCTCAAGGTCAAATTTATGTACTTTAAATAGGGAGTAATTGTCCAGACCAGATTTTTTTTTTTTGGACATGTGGATGTGTTACCATGAAACCGCATGCCCACTACCTTGATGAACTGCATGTGACCTTGACCTCTGACCTCAAGGTCAAATTTATGTACTTCAAATAGGGAATAATTGTCCAGATCAGAACTTTTTTGTTTTTTGACCTAGGACTTAGATGATTGACATGTGGTTGCATCACAATGAGACCACATGTCGTCATGACCTTCATGTGACCTTGGCCTCAAGGTCAAATTTATGTTCTTTAAATAGGGAGTAATTGTCCAGACCAGAATTTTTTTTTTTTGACATGTCGGTGTGTCACCATGAAACCGCATGTCCGCTACCTTGTTGAACTGCATGTGACCTCGACCTCTGACCTCAAAAGGAAGGGGAGACATATGTTTTAGTGTGCTAAAACACTTTCTAGTTTTAACTGAGATTATAAGCACAGATATCAGTGAGATGTTACTGATTGAAGGGCCAAACAAAGAATGAAGATTTGGCGCCAATTTCGGTACTTCCTTGACACTGCGCATGTGCAGTGGACAAAAGTATGGAGGACCATATAGGACATAGATTTTTTGGATTTTGATGCAAATTTTGGAGATTGGGGGGGAACAATTTGTGTTTGGCCCTGAAATTTTAAGAGTTAGCACCAGCTAAGTCTGGGTCATTGGTACAGTATAAAAATATTTTGAGGTTTGACTGAACTAAGTTCTAATAATGTTGGCCACAGCAACATTTTTTGACAGAAATGGAAGAAAAATGACAGCTCCCATCTAGTGGTCATCCGAAACAAGCATGCCAGGTATCAAAGCAATCCGATCATAAATGTGCCCTGTGGGGTGTGCCAAAGGGAAATATTGAGGTCTGACTAAACTAAGTTCTAAGAACGTTGGCCACGGCAACATTTTTTGACAGAAATGGAAGAAAAATGACAGCTCCCATCTAGTGGTCATCCGAAACAAGCATGCCAGGTATCAAAGCAATCCGATCATAAATGTGCCCTGTGGGGTGTGCCAAAGGGAAATATTGAGGTCTGACTAAACTAAGTTCTAAGAACGTTGGCCGTGGCAACATTTTTTGACGGAAATGGAAGAAAATCGATAGCTCCCATCTAGAGGTCACCCCAAACAAGCATGCCAGGTTTCAAAGCAATCATCATCAATGTGCCCTGTAGGGTGTGCCAAAGGAATATATCGAGGTTTGACTAGACTAAGTTCTGAGAATGTTGGCCGCGGCAACATTTTTTGACGGAAATGGAAGAAAATCGATAGCTCCCATCTTGAGGTCACCCCAAACAAGCATACAAAGCTTCAAAGCAATCCCATCATAAATGTGCCCTGTAGGGTGTGCCAAAGGGAAATATTGAGGTTTGACTAAACTAAGTTCTGAGAACATGGGATGTGGCAACATTTTTTGAAGGAAATGGAAGAAAATCGTTAGCTCCCATGTAGAGGTAACCCCAAATAAACATACCAGGTTTAAAACCATTCTGATCATAAATGTGCCCTGTAGGGTGTGCCAAATGGAAATACTGAGGTCTGAATAAACTAAGTTCTAACAAATGTTGGCCGCGGCAACATTTTTTGACGGAAATTGAAGAAAACAGATAGCTTCCATCTACAGGTCACCCCAAACAAGCATGCTAGGTTTCAAAGCAATCCGATCATCAATGTGCCCTGTAGGGTGGCCAAAGGGAAATATTGAGGTCTGACTAAACTAAGTTCTAAGAACATTGGCCGTGACAACTTTTTTGACAGAAATGGACGAAAGATAAAAAATTTATAGTAATTTATATATTTTTTATACTTACCAATGACCCAGACTTAGCTGCTGGTGCTAACTCTAACAAAACCAGGGCCAAACACAAATTTTGCCCCCCAATCCCCAAAATTTGCATCCAAAACAAAAAGAAATCATGTCCTAAAGGACCTCCATACTACGCCCCCACTGCGCATGCGCAGTGTCACGGACGTCCCGAAATTGGCGCCAATTATCATTCTTACTGGCAGTGCCTGGTCAGTGCTATGTACTCAGCAGGGAGGCAAGAGTTCCCAACTCCTGGGAGGGCCATCCCCGTCTGGGTCATTGGTAAGTATAAAAAATATATAAATTACTATAAATTTTTTAACATTTTTATACTGTACCAATGACCCAGACTTAGCTGAATAGTAAACAGGCTGGAGGGCCTAGGACATAGAGGAAAATCCAATAAGCTCAACTATATAATAAAGAGGTAACCCCTTAAGAAGAAAAGGAGTATTAGGTTTTACATGTATCTTTCTTATTTAATATTAAATTAGAAAGATACAATACCCTTAATAATTGAGCACAATAATATTCATGTTCTCTATTAACATCCAGTATATCCCTTATACTAATTATTTTTAAAGTAAGCCAATAAATAAAGTAGTCCAGAGAATTGAGACTCTTTATAGTCATTTAAAAGTGTCCGAGTATTGTATATTAAAGCCCGTTTGACACTTGACATATACAAATGCTTCACACCGAGCTACACTTTAAAAATAAGACATGAATGAATTTTAACATTAATATTACACTTTAAAACCATCCCGGAAGCGACTCAGAAATACTGACTTGGAGGAGGCATTCCCTTGCTTTTCACTATAAAGCAGGTGACCTAAGGGAACACCCACCCCCCCCCCTTCCCCTTGCCCTGGGTCAAATAGCCCAGAGCGAAGAGGGCAGCCGGACGGAGTCACTGCCGGAACAGAAAGCATAACTATAGTTGCAACTGTTTAGTGGACGACATTCTGAGCAACAGATAACGGACCTAAACAATGCAGGTCTCCAGAAATGGACTCAATATTTCTGAGATAAAAATTTGTGAATGTGGATGGCTGAGACCAATAAGCAGCCTTCATTAAATCTGTAATAGCAACACTATTAGCATAAGCCCAAGAAGTAGCAAGAGCTCTTACTTCATGAGCGGAAATCTTAAGCACAGACTGCTGAGAAGAAGATAAACTCTCATAAGCAGTACAGATAGTTAATTGAATCCATCTAGCAATAGAATGGACCGAAATGTCCTTTCTATTAGGCATCAAAGACAGAAAGAAACGTTTCCGTCCCTTTCTGATAAACTGAGATCTCTGTTTATAGATACGTAACGCTCTAACAGGACAGAGTAAAGGCCTACGCCCGTCTGAAGACGGAAGAGCCTTAATAACAATAGGTTCCGGATATTTATTAGGAGCCTGATTCTTAGCTAAAAAACCCACATTAGTAGTGAAGGTGATAGTGTTCCCGACACTACGATAGTGAGAATCATCCACCGACAGTGCATGAAGCTCACTGACTCTTCTAGCAGAAGAGAAAGCTAAGAGAAAAGCTGTCTTATAAGATAAGAATTTGAAATCTACTGTCCCAAGAGGTTCAAATGGCTTTTCCTTCAATTTAAGAAGAACCCAAGCTAAATTCCATTTAGGAATTAATCTAAGAGTTCTGGGTCTATTTATCGAGAAGTTTCTAACCAACTTAGATAAAGAGACATTAGATCCAATTTGTAAACTATCATGATGTGCATAGGTATCAGATAACATAGACCTATAACCCTTAATAGTAACAGGCTGCAGTTTGATTTCGTCAAACAAGTATACTAGAAAGTTTGCAATGTCTGGTATAGAGGGATCGAATATATCTACAGAATGATCCCTACACCAACGACGAAAAACCTTCCACTTAGCCACATAGTTTAGCGAAGAGGAGGTCCTCCTACAGTTAGAAATCGCGTCCACTGCTCGTCCTGTAAAGTGCTTGCCATGCAAGAAGGACCGCACAACGAAAAAACGTGAAGGTTGAGACCTTGCGGGTTGTGATGGAGTTGGCGCAATTTACCCTGCGAAAGAAGATCCTCCCGTGGAGGAAGCTTTCGCGGTAGGTCCCACAACAGACACCTGAGTAGATTTATCCACGGTCTCTGTGGCGACAGAGATGCTACCAACAGAATCTTGCATTGAGATTGTTTTATCTTTAGCAATACTTGTTGAATTGACGGCGCTGGAGGATATGCATATCCTATCATTCCGTCCCAAGGGATCGACAGAGCGTCTACAGCAAATGCTCTTGGATCCGGACACGGAGACACATACGTCTGCAACTGATCGTTGAGATGTGTCGCAAATAAGTCTATCATTGGCCGTTCCCATTGGTAGCAAATCTGATTGAATACTTGTTTTTTGAGAGTCCACTCCGACGGCAACAAGCGACCCTTTTGTGAAAGGGAGTCTGCTAGCACATTCAGACGACCCGGTATGTGACGGACCGAAAGAAGAACGTGATGTTCTAGTGCAAACAGAAGGATTCTTTCCGTTAGATTGAACAACGGAACTGAATGAGTGCCTCCCTGATTCCGTATATACGCCACTACTGTCGTATTGTCGGATAGGATTTGGACATGAGCATTGTGAATAATGTCCATCCAATGACGTAACGCAAGCCAAATTGACATCATTTCCTTGATGTTTATGTGCTTGCACAGGAATTGCGGATCCCAAAGACCCTGGCATCTCGAATCCGTTGGGATTAATGATGCACCCCAACCTGTTTGACTGGCATCCGTCATAATGGTAAAACTCGGATCCGGCAACTGCAGCGGAACTCCCTGAGTTAACCACTGAATGTTTGCCCAAGTCTGAATCTCTTGTTTCACTTGATCTGATAAGAGAACGTCTACGTCGAGCGAATGAATTTTCACACTCCAATTCTGAGTCAAGAAAATTTGGAGAGGACGTGTGCATAACCGCCCCATCGGAATGAGATCCGCAGCGGCTCCGCACAGACCTATCAGTCTCATAAATTCTCTCGCTGTGACTTTGTCTGCGTGCAGACAATAGCGAGCGTAACAACTGACTAATTTCGCTCTGGTTAACGGCAGACGAACGAGATTGTTGTGCGTCTCGAAGCTCATTCCCAGATGAGTGAATGACTTGGACGGCACCAGATCCGACTTCTCCTCGTTTACTATAAAACCGAGACGTCGGAGCAATAGAAGTAGATTCTGAACATCGTTCTGAAGCGTTAACTCGTTGCCGTACCTCTGAAGAATGTCGTCCAGGTAGGCCGACGTTACCGCAGACGAATGAGCTCGGAAATAGATCATTACCGAGTTCATTACCCGAGTGAAAGCCCAGGGTGCTAGATTCAATCCGAAGCACATCGCCCGGAATTGATACACCACTCCTAGGACTGCGAAGCGTAGATACTTTCGGAATGTCGGATGTACCATGACGTGAAAGTACACATCTTTGAGATCTATGCTTGTTGCATAATCGTTCACCCGAATACTCACTCTGACCGACCGAATCGTCTCCATATAAAATTTCGGAGCGACGATCAGCTTGTTTATCCAGCTCAAATCTATGACTGGATGGAACGAGCCGTCTGGATTCGGAACCAGAAACAGATGGCTGTAGAATCCCGGAGTTTCCTGGTTTTCTACGACCTCTACCGCGTTCTTCATTAAAAGAGACTGCACCTCTGATAACAGAGCGTCTCTTTTCTGCGGATTTGACAGAAGTTGAGTCCACTTTGGACTTCGAGTTAATGGAGGCTTTCGTTTGAAGGATATCTTTAGACCTTCCGAAGTCACTCCTCTCACCCAAGGGTCGTCCGTAATCGACGCCCATTCTTGTGAAAAGCTTGACAACCTTCCGCCAACCGGTACGCGATAGAGGTTTAATCCATCACCTCCTGGACCTGCGAGGTCTGCGGTAGGAGAAACCACGTCCTCCACGACCCGCACCTCGCCCCGTCGACCTCGGGGCGTCCGACCGGTTGTCCCGGCCCGAAGGACGTCCAAAACAAGAGTCGCTACCCTGACGGTCTCTCGAATAAGACCAAGAGGACGCACCGGAACCTCTATAGGAACCTCTCTTGGGCGCATTAGACCCAGAAGTGCCTGTCTTATTCTTGTCTGCTGTATCCGACTTCTTAGAAGCAGATTTGAACAACAGAGAATCCGAAGCTTTCTTTGTAATTTATCATAAATAGCAGAAAGCTTGCCGTCAAAGAGAAGTTCTCCGGAGACCGAAGCGACTCTAAGAGAGTTCTTCACCTTAGAATCCACGAGTGTGGATGTAGCTAGGGCTGCGTCACGTCTAACCAACTCCAGGTTTGCCACTGAAAGGGCGGAGTTACACGTGGAATAAGCTACTGCCCTTGAAAGAAGTCTTAAAGAGGATTGTATATCCTGAAACTCTTTCCCTTGAAGGCGCAGTGATAACGCCTAAGTAAGGTGATCTGCGTAAGATAAGGCATCTAAATTGGCTCTGTTAGACGCATTCCGCGGTTGGAATAGAAGCCGACGACGGTAATGATAGCTCTAAGTCTTCCGCCTCGTCGTCCATACGCAGAGGAACTCTCGGGATACCCTGTCCTGAAGTGTCGAATTTATTCCTTGCATTAATGAAAGGCAGGTTGAGAGTATTAGCGGACAAGAAACCTGCTTTCCCCGTCTTGGAAGCAAGTTTAAATATAGCGTCGTTCAATAATTCAAATGTTCTTGCAACATTATTGGACTGCGACGGAAACTCGGGAGCGATGTCCCTGAACCGCTCAAAAAATTCAGAGTCCAATGACGCTATAATCCTCTTGTCCGGAAGCGCAGCAGTCTGGCCCGACGGAACAACTTGAGGGAGAAAGTGCCGGATCAAGTCCACGGCAGCTTTATGTTGTTCCGAAAGGGATAGCTCCAAATCATCCGTATCCCTTTCACCATCCGGTCGGACCTCATGATGTTCCCGGTCGTCCGCCCCCGATGCTTCTGCAGAGCGTACCGACCCAGCGCCGTCGGATAATTCTCGATCCGACACCGTATCTGTCGGTTGCTGGGATGCTGCGATAAGCTGTGCTATCTGCACAAGAATGTCCGGCGTCGAGACCTGCGGAGGCGCAGTCTTTCGCTGCTTCGCCGAGGGCAGCTCCGCATCAGATGGCTCCCGCATACTTTTTCTATGCGAACGTCCGGAGTCCATCAGTCTCGAATCCCTGGCTGCCGGATGGTGTGACCTGGTCGCCGAAGAATCCTTGATCGGCGAAGCTGGTAAAATATCGGCGGTCACGCAGCCAAGGTGCGGTCGTGTGCGCTGACGAGAAGAAGAAGCCTTAGCAGTCTCCGCGGACTGCCTATACAACGGAGCGTCCCGAGCGACGGACGTATGCTCCGCTTGCGACACATTTTGTACCAAAACATCTGGTCCCAGATGTTGTTGTACGAGAGAGGGGCCTCTCTCGCTCGTGGCCCGGCTGGACCTGGACGAGCTAGGAACCGGACTCAAAGGCTTCCTCCGTTCTCGCTTACTATCCGCCGTCACTGGGTGTGCACCTAGTATGTTTATAGTGCTCGCATCACCTAAAATTTCCTCCTGGACCGCATCGGACGAACCCGGCTGCCGAACCATTCGGTGAATGGACGCTACACCTGGCGAGCTAGCGGACGACATTTGTCTAATCTCCATGAGCACTTTTGCCGCTAGCTCTGAATTCATTTGTGACGACGGACGCACACTTGTAGAAGATAACATGGAAACATCACCCTGTTCTTGTTCCTCTGAAATAGAAACTGAGAGAGTAGAGTGACCTTGCAGAGAAAGAGCCGGCATAGCCCTTTCTCCAGAAACAACATACTGTGACACACGTTTCCAATGTTTATCATCCCAATGATGACATATAGGACAGGGATTAGTGCGAGAACACTGACTACAATTAATACAAAGATCATGAAAGTCAGAGGAAGATTTCTTCCCATTACAATTTGAACAATATCCTTTCATTGTGAAAGAACAACAATAAGTCCTAGTTACTCGCACAAACCCCTGACACAAAGATACATAATAACATGATCCATTAATAAATGAAAAAACAATTGCAAATCAAAATAATTTTGAAAAAGTTAAAAAATTTATAGTAATTTATATATTTTTTATACTTACCAATGACCCAGACATAGCTGGTGCTAACTCTTAAAATATAGGGCCAAACACAAATTTTGCCCCCCAATCCCCAAAATTTGCATCTAAAACTAAAGAAAACATGTCCTGAAAGGCCCTCCACCCTTCGCCCCTACTGCGCATGCGCAGTGTCAAGGACGTTCCGAAATTGGCACCATTAATCATTCTAATAACCAGTGCCTGGTAAGCGCTATGTACTCAGCGGGGAGGCAAGAGTTCCCAACTCCTGGGAGGGCCATCCCCGTCTGGGTCATTGGTAAGTATAAAAAATATATAAATTACTATAAATTTTTTAACATTTTTATACTGTACCAATGACCCAGACATAGCTGAATAGTAAAAAGGCTGGAGGGCCAAGGACATAGAGCAAAATGGAATACGCTCAATAAAATAAAATAGAGTCATCCCCTGTAGGGAAAAGAAGTAATAGGCCTTACATGTATCTTTCTTATTTATGATAAATTAGAAAGATACAACACCTTCCAAAAATTGAGCTACATACATCCATGTACTCTATTAATATCCAATATAATCCTTATACTAATAATTTTTAAAGTAAGCCAATAATAAAGTAAGTCTAGAGAATAGAGACTCTTATACTCCTAAAAGTGTCTGAGAATTGCATAATCATGTCCGTTGACATATGCAATATTCAAAAGCTATACTTTAAAAACTAAGACTTGAATGAATTTTATAAACTTAAACTTCTCACTAAACAACCATCCCAATAACAGCTCAGAATTACTAACTCCGGAGGAGGTATCCCCTTGTTTTCATAGTAAAAACAGGTGACCCAAGGGAACACCCTCCCCCCCCCCCCCCCCTTTTTCTTGCCCTGGGTCAAATAGCCCAGAGTGAAGAGGGCAGCCGAACGGAGACACTGCCGAAACAGACAGCCTACCTAGCTATAGTAGCAACTGTAAGAGAATGACATTCTGAGCAGTAGATAATAGACCTAACAAAAGAGGCCTCAAGAAATTGACTCGATATTTCTAAGATAAAATTCATGAATGTGGATGGCTGAGCGCAATGAGCGGCCTTCAAAAATCTATAATAGCGACACTATTAAAGTAAGCCCAAGAAGTAGAAGAACTCTTACTTCATGAGCCGAAATCTTAAGCACAACTGCTAAGTCAATGATATACCATAAGCAGTACGCTAGTTAATAGAATCCATTAACAATAAAATGGAGCGTAACGTCCTTCTACTAGACATCAAAGACAGAAGAAGCTTACGCCCTTGTAATAAACAGATATCTGTTTATAAATACATAAACTGTACCCGGAAAGAGTAAAGGCCTATGCCCATACGAAGACGGAAGGACCTTAAAATAATAGGTTCCGGATAATAAGAGCCTAACTCTTATGCAACAATCCAACCTAAATAGTAACGGAAGTATTGATTCCGAAACTATGAAAGTGAAAATCATCCATCGATAGTGCATGAAACTCACTGACTCTACAGTAAAAGAGAAACCAAAAGAATTACTGTCTAAAAGGTCAGAATTTGAAAACTACTGTTTCTAGAGGCTCAAATGATTACTTAGCTAAATAAGAACCGAAGTTAAAATCCGTATAGGAATTTAATCTAAAGATTCTAAGTCTATTTATCAAAAAGTTACTAACTGACTTAGATAAAGAGACAAAAGACTCAATTGTAAACTATCGTAGAGTGCATAGGTATGAGGTAACATAAACCTATAACCTAATTATAACAGGCTGCAGTAGATCTTGTGAAACAAGTATACTAAAAAATAGCAATGAGTAGTATGGAGGGATCAACAATATGAACATAATGATCCCTACACCACGACGGAAGAGCCTCCACTTTAGTCGCATAGAATAGCGAAGAAGAGGATCTCCTATAGTAAGAAATCGCGTCCAAAGCTCGTCCAGTACAGTGCTTACAATGCAATACGGACCACACAACGGAATACATGAAGGTTGCGACCTTGCTGGTTGTGATAAAGATGACACGATTTACCCAGTGAAAAAAGATCCTCACATAGAGGAAGATTTCACGTTAAGATCCACAGTAGACAAGAGAGTAAATTACTCATGATCTCTGTGAAGATAGAGATGCTATCAACAGAAATGTATTGTGGTTGTTTATCTTAGCAATACCTGCTAAAACAACAGCGCCGGAGGATACGCGTATCCTATCATTCCGTCCTATAGATCGATAGAGCGTTAACAGTATTAGCTCAGAGATCTGGACAAGCCAACACATACGTCTGCAATTGATTAGCAAGCTGTGTCATAAATAAAACATCATTGGGCGCTCCCATAGATAGCAAATCTGATTGAATACTTGTTTGTTGAGAGTCCATTCTGACAGCAACAAGCGACCCGTAAGAGAACGGGAGTCCGATAAAACAATCAGACGACCCAGAATATGACGGACCAAAACTGAACTTGGTGTACTATAACCAACAGACGGATTCTTTCCATTAAATTGAATAACGGAAACGAAAGAGTGCCTCCCTGGTTCCGGAGATACGCGACTACTGTCGAATTAAAGGACAGGAATTTGGGCATGCGTTTCTGAATAATGTTCATGCAATGACATAAAGCAAGCCTAAAAAACATTATTCCGCAGAAGTTAAACTGATAGCTAAAAGACTGCGGAACCCAAAGACCCTGGCACTTTGAATCCGTAGGGATCAGTATATATCCCAATCTGTTTGACTGGCAACCGTCCTAACAGCCACACTCGGGTCCGGCAACTGCGGCGGCACTCTCTGAGTCAACCACCGAATGTTTGCCCCAGTCTGAATCTCTTGTAACACTAGATAGACAAGAGAATGTATAAATCGAGCAATTCATGGATTGCCGGAAAGTTGCCGTCGAAGAGAAGCTCCTCCGAGAACGAAGCGACTCTGAGAGAGTTCTTAACCTTACTATCCACGCGTGTGGATGTAGCTAGGGCTGCGTCACGTCTAACCAACTCCAATCAGCCACTGAAGGGCGGAGTTATACGTGAACAAACTACTGCCCTCAAAAGAAATTACATTGAGAATAATATCCCATAAATCTTTTCTTGAAGACGTAATGATAACGCCTCAGTAAGGCGGATTACGTATAATAAAGCATCTAAGTTAAGTCTACTATACATAATGTCGTTCCCAACATTGAAATTGGAAAAGACATAAACGGCGAAAAAGAATATATGCAGTCTTTAATCACACCGTCTAGACGCATATGAACTCTCGGTATGCCCTGCTCTGCCAAAATAAACTATTTGTAAAAATGATAAAATGGCAGAAATGAGCCACGCGGACAAGAAACTAAACTATCATGCTTAGTAGCAGGCTTGTATATATATATAAATATATAGCGTCGAAAAATAAAACACATGTTGTAATGACAATATTGCACTGCGTCGGTAAGTCACGGACAATGTCCCTGTACCGATCGAAAAATCCGAGTCCAATGACGCTATAAGTCTCTTATCCAAGATCGCAGCAATGAAGTCCGAAAAATAATCACTGGAAGAAATGCCAGAAGATATGAAAGGCATCTTCCGATACTACTAAAGGGAAAACTCGAAATCTTTCGAATCCCTTTCGCCATCCTGTCGGACCCTATAAAGCGTTCGGTCGTCCGTAGCTGATGCAACCGCGGAGCGCACCGACCCAGCGCCGTCGGATAATTCCTGATTCGACCGAGAAACTGTCAATTGCTGGGATGCTGCGAAACAACTGTGCTAACTCGGATAGCACGTCCGTCACTGAGGCCTGAGGAGAAGCGGTCTTACGATGCATTGCCGCAGGAAGCTCCGAGATCGTTACCCCGTGCATACTTCCAATATGCGAGCGAACGGAGTGTATAGGCCTCGTGTCCCTTGGCTACCGGATGGCGCGACCTATTCGCCGTGGAATCACTGAATGCCGAAACTGATCGGATACTCGAGGTCACGTAGCCATTGTGCGGTCGTGTGCCCTGCTGTGAGGATGAGGAAGCATTAAAGACAGTCTCTCGGACTGTCAATATAACGGAGCGTCCCGAGCAACGGACATATGCTCCGAATGTAAAATATCTGAACCACAACATGCGGTCCCCTATGTTGTTGGCTTCCTCCGATCTGTCCTCAATCTGCCGTCACTGGGTGAGTACTAAAGTAATTAAAGTGCTCGCATCACCCAAATCTCCTTCCTAGACCGCAACGGACGAACCCGGCAGCCGAACCATTCGATGAATGTACGCTACACCGGGTGAGCTAGCGAATGTCACTCCGTAAGCGATAGACATATTCCATGAGCACTTATTGCCGCTAACTCTTCATTAACTATGACGACAGAGGCACACTTTTGAAAGACATCTCCATAACTCTTCGAACAAGAAACCAGAAATGCTTGGATAGCAAGCATAAAATAATAATATATATAGCGTCGTTCAATAATTCGAAAGTTTGTGTGACATTATTGGACTATGTCGGAACTGAGGGACGATGTCCCTGAACCGAACCAAAAATTTCTAAGTCCACCGACGCTATCAGTTTCTTATCCGGCATCGCAGCATATGTTGTTCCGAAAGGGAAAGCTTGAAATCCTCCGAATCCCTTTCGGTATCCCGTCGGACCGGATGAAACTTTCGGACGTCCGTACCCGCTTCCGCGGAGCGTCCCGACCCAGCATCGTCGGATAAAATATATGCGACAGATTCAGTTGATGCTGGGATGCTGCGATAAACTGTGCTATTAAGGAAAGCACGTCCGTTCCCGAGGCCTGTGCAGTAGCGGACTTACGATGCATTGCCGCTGGAAGCTCCGTGTACGTTGACTCCCGCACACTTCCTATGCGAACGTCCGGAGTCTGCAGGCCTCGAGTCCCCGGCTACCGACCCAGCGCTGTCGGATAATTCTCGATCCGACACCGTTTCTGTCGGCTGCTGGGATGCTGCGATAAGCTGTGCTATGTGCACAAGAATGTCCGGCGTCGAGACCTGCGGAGGCGCAGTCTATCGCTGCTTCGCCGAGGGCAGCTCCGCATCAGATGGCTCCCGCATACTTTTCCTATGCGAACGTCCGGAGTCCATCGGTCTCGAATCCCTGGCTGCCGGATGGTGTGACCTGGTCGCCGAAGAATCCTTGATCGGCGAAGCTGGTAATATATCGGCGGTCACGCAGCCAAGGTGCGGTCGTGTGCGCTGACGAGAAGAGGAAGCCTTAGCAGTCTCAGCGGACTGCCTATACAACGGAGCGTCCCGAGCGACGGACGTATGCTCCGCTAGCGACACATTTGTACCACAACATCTGGGGCCAGATGTTGTTGAACGAGAGAGGGGCCTCTCTCGCTTGCCATCCGGATGGACCGGAACGAGCTATGAACCGGACTAAAAGGCTTCCTCCGTTCTCCCTCCGATCCGCCGTCACTGGGTGTGCATTAAGTTAATTTTATAGTGCTCGCATCACCCCAAAATTCCTTCTAGACCGCAACGGACGAACCCGGCTGCCGAACCATTCGGTGAATGGACGCTACACCGGGCGAGCTAGCGGACGTCAAAGGCCGTCGAACCTACTAGGGTCCTCTTAGGCAATTGGCGTATTACATGAGCACTTTTCCGCTAGCCCTTCATTAATTGTGACGACGGAGGCACACTGTTGGAAGACATCACAGATACATCACCCTAATCTTGATCGTCTGAAATAGAAACTAATAAAGTAGAGTGACCCTGCGGGGAAAGGACCGGAGTGTCCAAATCCCCAACAACATACCGTGACATACGCTTCCCATATTGTCATCGAAATCATACGATACAGAACAGGAGTTAATGCGAGTACACTGACCACATATAGAATGATAATAAGGTCAGAGGAAGACTTCCTCTTAAAACAATTGATCAATATCCTTTCAATGTGAAAAGAAAACAAGTCCTGGTACTCGCCCTAACCCCTGGCAATCAAAATACATAATAATAATATGATCCATTAATATAGAAAAAATAATTGAAATCAAAATATTTTGAAAAAATATTTTTTCAGAACAGCCCAAGTTTCTGAAAAGTAACGTTGAGCCCCAATGGATCCCAAGCCTAAGTGTGGACAAAAATTTTAAAAATATTTTAAACAATTTATTCAACACTTACGAACAATAATAATGTATCTAGTTATGATTAAAATAACATAAAGATATTATTATTTAGAAATCCCCCCCTCACACAGAGGGCTGTTGTAAATGTAAACAATGAGTGTAAAAACACTAAAATAAGACTCCAGGCACCCAGGCCTGAAATCAGTTACCAAAAATACACTATCTGATGCAAAACAGAGACTTCCAGGGAAGAAACTGCAGAACATCAGATGGTAGATGCAGAACACAACGCCTAACCACCCGTAGGTGAAGACGTAAACATGGGGAAAGAACAGAATTCATTCTGTTATTCAGCTAAAACTCCCAAGAAATTTTAGTAATAATAATTACAGAAACTATGCCAAAAGCATGGGAGAATAGCAAGGGGGAACTTAAAGGACAGGGAGAGAGGAAAACACTTGAAAAAACAGTGTAACTAAATAATCAGAATGACAACAAAATGGCTGCTGCCTTGAAAATAGGTAACTTAACATAATTTCATTAAAAAATTTTAAGTTACAGCCCTGATAATATTCTGTCACACATTCTTTTCCTCTCCTCCTTTTCTATCCTCCTTAGAATCACCATTTCACTAATATTTATGTGTCTGGCATCATTTAAACTGAGATTTAAAAGCACAAAGATCAGTCAGATGTTAACTGATGAAGGGCCAAACTTAGAATGATTAATGGCGCCAATTTCGGAACGTCCTTGACACTGCGCATGCGCAGTAGGGGCGAAGGGTGGAGGGCCTTTCAGGACATGTTTTCTTTAGTTTTAGATGCAAATTTTGGGGATTGGGGGGCAAAATTTGTGTTTGGCCCTATATTTTAAGAGTTAGCACCAGCTATGTCTGGGTCATTGGTACAGTATAAAAATATATTTTTTCAGCGAAGCCCAAGTTGCTGAAAAGTAACGTTGAGCCCCGATGGATCCGATGGCAAAGTGAGGTCAAAAATTTTAAATTTATATTAAATAATTAATGAGACACTTACGGATAATATAAATGTATCTTATAGTGAGATATACTACACCAAAGGCAAACAGCCCCCCTCAAAAAAGGCTGTTGCCAATGTAAACAAACAGTGTAAAACATCAGAAAACATGACTCCAGGCACTGAAAAAACTGGCCTGGAATCAGTCATCAAAATTACACTCTATCTGATGCAAGACAGAGACTCCCAGGGGAGAATCTGCAGAACATCAGATGGAAGATGCAGAACACAACGTTTATACACCCATGGGTGAAAACGTAACTATGGGGAAAATAACAGAAAACATTCTGTGTCCAAGCACCTCTCCCAGGAAAATTTTAGAAATGAACTTTCTCAAAAATATGCCAAAAGCATGGGAGAATTGCAAGGGGGGACTTTAGAAGGCTAGGGGAGAGGAAACACTGAATAAGCAGTGCAACATTTAGCAAGAATGACAACAAGAGGCCCATGCCTTGAAAATAGGCAACTTAACATAATTTCATCAAAAAATTTTAAGTACAGCCCTGATTATTTTTTGTCACTTCTTTTTCCTCTCCTCCTTCTATATCCTCCTTAGAATCACCATTTCTCCAAAAATTACGTGTCTGGCATCCTTTAAACTGAGATTTACAAGCACAAAGATCAGTGAGATGTTGACTGATGAAGGGCCAAACAGAGAATGATAATTGGCGCCAATTTCGGGACGTCCGTGACACTGCGCATGCGCAGTGGGGGCGTAGTATGGAGGTCCTTTAGGACATGATTTCTTTTTGTTTTGGATGCAAATTTTGGGGATTGGGGGGCAAAATTTGTGTTTGGCCCTGGTTTTGTTAGAGTTAGCACCAGCAGCTAAGTCTGGGTCATTGGTACAGTATAAAAATATCGATAGCTCCCATCTAGAGGTAACCCCAAATAAACATACCAAGTTTCAAACCATTCTGATCATAAATGTGCCCTGTAGGGTGTGCCAAAGGGAAATATTGAGGCCTGACTAAATTTCTAAGAATGTTGGCCGCGGCAACAATTTTTGACGGAAATTGAAGAAAATCGATAACTCCCATCTAGAGGTCACCCCAAACAAGCATACCAAGTTTCAAAGCGATCTGATCATAAATGCGACCTGTGAGGTGCGCCAAAGGAAACGTACGTACGTACGTACGTACGTACGTACGTACGTGCAATAGCTCAGTTTGACTTTGTCAAGTTGAGCTAAAAATGACAATGAACTTCAACAAAATCATATCATGTGACTCCTCATTGGAATGAGCTCTTTCCAAAGAGGGGGGTCACATGATGTATGGTTGAAATTTCGTGAAAAAAAATTAAAACAAGAAATTTTCATATCGTACACACGATATCAAAATTTGCTAATTTAAAAAAAAAAAAAAAAAAAAATTCAACAAAACTATATCATGTGATCCCTCATTGGAATTGAGTTCAACTGCTCACTTTGTAAATTATATGGGCTAATGCATCCCATTCAGGTAATGAGTTAACAAGACATCATGAGGTATATTTCTGATACACTTGGAACTCCTTGCAACCTACTTGCAGATATTCCTGTTCTTCAAGGCAATTGTCTTGGGACTAGCAAAGATGTGTTTCACGCCTTGTTTAACAAAACATATCTCTCTTCACTGGAAAAGAATTTTGAATGAATACTTAAATTTTCTTGAATTTTGTATTAAACAGTCATGGCAGCATTTTAACAAAAGAGACTAGATCTTATTAATAATTCTTGAAAATATTTAGCAAGTGAAGAGCTGTCGTGAGAAGTTTAAATAAGTGCCTCTTACACCACCGAGTGATGGTTTTCAGTAACTATGCTTCTTATTGGAGTTTAATGGCACTTTCAACAGTCAGGATCACCTCACGTCGGCAAGTTTTACAGGTGGAGGAAGCTACATTACCCAGAGAGAACCACAGAGCAGTGGCAAACAACTGTCAGGCACCCCAATGTAATAAATCTGCACTGTAGGATTAGCATTGGTTGAAGGCAAGTACACCATCGATGTTCAGTAAGCAAAAGTACACAGCACGACCATGCCCCAACTTTGCATGGTTACTGATAAAAGCTCACCTTTTCAAATTCGATGAAAGCATACTGTAAAGATTCTCCAGTCTTTTCATCTTTGATCACCTCGCAACTGGAAAGGAATATTATAATGTAATAAAAACTACTCTAAGAGTATGAGAGAGACAACATTTCAAATTATCTTGTACAGGCCTGGTTTTCGATTATAATGTAAATATCATTGGATTCAATGAGCTGCTCATTTTATTATTATTTATTTATTTATTTATTGGTGTTTAAGGTCACATATTTCTGCACAATGGCTAATCATGACCACAACAGTTTTACAGGTGGAGGAAGCCGGAGTACCCGGAGAGAACCACCGAGCAATGGCGAGCAACTGTCAGTTCTCCAACATACTAACTCCACACAAGCAGGGTTAGCATTGGTTGAAGACAGGTGTACCATCGACGTGCAGTACGCCTCAGTACACAGCGTCACCATGCCCCATAGTGGGCAATGGGGGTGAAGTGTCTTGCCCAAGGACACAACGCGGTTGCCACAGGTGGGATTCGAACCGAGGACCTCTTAGCCTGCACCTCTACCGACTGAGCCACTGCACCCCAGCTGCCCATTTTACACTGTCCCATTCAACAGTAGTGGGTACCAATTTTACACATGGGTTGTTGGTTCCAATATAGTTTGGGGATGCGCAAATTGTTTTGTGGTGGGTTCCAATGTGTGTAGAGGATGCTCAAATTGAGTTATGGCAGGTTTCATACAGGTGGGTTCCCATCTGGTTTCCAAATGAGTGAAACTACAACTACAATTTCAATTTGTAAAAATATGCATATCAAATAGAAAGTAGTAACAAGAAAAAATTGAAATTAGGATTAATTGGTAGAGAGATATCTTATTTTAAGCTATCACTGTTAACTACTAGTACAATAAAGAGTAATGTTTTGAATTGTGTTCCTAAATGTTCAACAGTTCTTATCAATCTTCCCAGTAATGTGAAGGAATCTTTAGGATGATGATCCTTTAGAACATGGCCAGACTTCCAGCTTTCTACCAATGGAAAACCAAAACATCTAAATAGTTACACCTGCATACCAAATTTCATTTGATTTGGCCAACTATAACTAAAGTTATCATCAGGAAACAAAAGTGGAATGAACACAAGGATGCACACACAGATGGACACAGGCTATTTTAATAGTCCCCCAAATAACTTTTTCGGGGGACAAAATTTAGGCCGGGCCAATTTTCGAGCTTGTTTCAGATATCATTGCAAAAGACCTGTATGGCATATGTTAGTTAAATCAGAGAACATTTGTCCAAGTTATTGCACTAACAAGCTCAAAATTCGTAAAAATTGATGAATTAAGGCCCACAACTCTGTAACAAAAAATCGGGCCAGGCCAGTTTTCAGACTTGTTTGAGATATTATTGCAGGGTTCATACACTTTTCAGCAAATTAAATTCCATGACTTTTCGATGACTTTGCCAAAACTTTTCAAAAAAATTCCATGACTGGGTTAGTTTGCACCCAAACAAAAAAGCTTTGTTTTTTGCATAATTTTTGCGCAAGTCATGCATAATTTTTACACAAAATGAATCCCTTTTAAACGTGGTTATGAATTCCATGACTTTTCCAAAACTTTAACCCTTCCAGCCCATTTTCCAAAACTTTTCAAGACCCTTGAATTTTTTTCTCAAAATTCCATGACTTTTCCAGGATTCCATGACCCATACCAACCCTGTTATTGCAAAAGACCTGTAACTATTAGTCAAATTGGAGAACGTTTGTCAAAGTTATTGTGCTAACAAGCTCAAAATTCATAACTAGAGGCTCTAAAGAGCCTGTAATCAATCACCTGGCAGAACAACATATAAAAATGTGATTTCCCATAGGGTTTCCATAGTAAAAGACGCATTTGTGGCCATGTTTGCAATATTACATGAGGATCATTGGTAGGTGTACCAGTCCTCAATCATATGAAGTTTCAAAACAATTGACCTTCTAGTTTCAGAGGAGAAGAGTTTTCAAAATCGACCAATCAGAATCAAAGAGTGTCTCTGGCAGCCATGTTTTCCATCCAACAGGAATAAAATGAGTAACATGCCTGCCAAGTTTGGTTCACATTGGCTCAGAAGTTCCAGAGAAGATGAAAATGTGATTTCCCATAAGGTTTCTATAGTAACTATAAGCTACAATTGCAGCCATATTTGCAAATCGATCAAGATTAAATGAGGATCATTGGGAGAGGGTGTTCCAGTCATCAGTCATGTTAAGTTTCAAAACATCTGGCCTTGTATACTGAGTCAAAAAAGAAAGTATAATAGAAACAAATGTGAAAAAATAGCATTAAGGATGAAATATAATAGTTCTAATGTTGCATGTTTGTGGACAAGAAGTCGTGCAAAGAGTTTAATGACATGTTGTTGCTGTCCACCCAACCGTATACAATTTTGCTACAGATTTCAAAATAGCATGTGCTACCCGAGAATGTCAAATTGAGTGGGTGACTGACGATTTTCTTTGTGTTATGTTGTGCTAGAGTGCCTGAGTTATTGAGACAAGAGGCCCCAAGGGGCCTGAGGGCGCTCACCTGACATGGTAGCCTAAATATCAACACAGAGAATTGATTTCAACAAGTTGCATCTGCTCCTCCTAAGAAAAGCTTATACCAAATATCCAAAGATTCTGACCAGCGGATCTGAAAAAAAAAAGATTTTTAAAGAATATTCCTCATATTGAACTAAGTTATAATTCAGGCTGCCACAGGGAGCCCATATATGAACCCAGGGACTTGGCTTTAACAAACTTGAATCTCACCCCCCCCCCCCCCCCCCCCCCCCCAAGGATGCTGCACACCAAATGTTAAAAAATTTATAGTAATTTATATATTTTTTATACTTACCAATGACCCAGACATAGCTGGTGCTAACTCTTAAAATATAGGGCCAAACACAAATTTTGCCCCCCAATCCCCAAAATTTGCATCTAAAACTAAAGAAAACATGTCCTGAAAGGCCCTCCACACTTCGCCCCTACTGCGCATGCGCAGTGTCAAGGACGTTCCGAAATTGGCGCCATTTATCATTCTAATAACCAGTGCCTGGTAAGCGCTATGTACTCAGCGGGGAGGCAAGAGTTCCCAACTCCTAGGAGGGCCATCCCCGTCTGGGTCATTGGTAAGTATAAAAAATATATAAATTACTATAAATTTTTTAACATTTTTATACTGTACCAATGACCCAGACATAGCTGAATAGTAAAAAGGCTGGAGGGCCAAGGACATAGAGCAAAATGGAATACGCTCAATAAAATAAAATAGAGTCATCCCCTGTAGGGGAAAGAAGTAATAGGCCTTACATGTATCTTTCTTATTTATGATAAATTAGAAAGATACAACACCTTCCAAAAATTGAGCTTCATACATCCATGTACTCTATTAATATCCAATATAATCCTTATACTAATAATTTTTAAAGTAAGCCAATAAAGTAAGTCTAGAGAATAGAGACTCTTATACTCCTAAAAGTGTGTGAGAATTGCATAATCATGTCCGTTGACATATGCAATATTCAAAAGCTATACTTTAAAAACTAAGACTTGAATGAATTTTATAACTTAAACTTCTCACTAAACAACCATCCCAATAACAGCTCAGAATTACTAACTCCGGAGGAGGTATCCCCTTGTTTTCATAGTAAAAAACAGGTGACCCAAGGGAACACCCTCCCCCCCCCCCCCCCCCCCCTTTTTCTTGCCCTGGGTCAAATAGCCCAGAGCGAAGAGGGCAGCCGAACGGAGACACTGCCGAAACAGACAGCCTACCTAGCTATAGTAGCAACTGTTAAGTGAATGACATTCTGAGCAGTAGAGAATAGACCTAACAATAGAGGCCTCCAGAAATGGACTCGATATTTCTGAGATAAAATTCATGAATGGATGGCTGAGCGCAATGAGCAGCCTTCAAAAATCTATAATAGCAACACTATTAATGTAAGCCCAAGAAGTAGAAGAACTCTTACTTCATGAGCCGAAATCTTAAGCACAACTGCTAAGCCAATGATATACCATAAGCAGTACGCTAGTTAATAGAATCCATTAACAATAAAATGGAGCGTAACGTCCTTCTACTAGACATCAAAGACAGAAGAAGCTTACGCCCTTGTAATAAACAGATATCTGTTTATAAATACATAAACTGTACCCGGAAAGAGTAAAGGCCTATGCCCATACGAAGATGGAAGGACCTTAAAATAATAGGTTCCGGATAATAGGAGCCTAACTCTTATGCAACAATCCAACCTAAATAGTAACGGAAGTATTGATTCCGAAACTATGAAAGTGAAAATCATCCATCGAAAGTGCATGAAACTCACTGACTCTACAGTAAAAGAGAAACCAACAGGATTACTGTCTAAAAGGTCAGAATTTGAAAACTACTGTTTCCAGAGGCTCAAATGATTACTTAGCTAAATAAGAACCGAAGTTAAAATCCGTATAGGAATTTAATCTAAAGATTCTAAGTCGATTTATCAAAAAGTTACTAACTGACTTAGATAAAGAGACAAAAGACTCAAATGTAAACTATCGTAGAGTGCATAGGTATGAGGTAACATAAACCTATAACCTAAATAACAACAGGCTGCAGTAGATCTTGTGAAACAAGTATACTAAAAAATAGCAATGAGTAGTATGGAGGGATCAACCATATGAACATAATGATCCCTACACCACGACGGAAGAGCCTCCACTTTAGTCGCATAGAATAGCGAAGAAGAGGATCTCCTATAGTAAGAAATCGCGTCCAAAGCTCGTCCAGTACAGTGCTTACAATGCAATATGGACCACACAACGGAATACATGAAGGTTGCGACCTTGCTGGTTGTGATAAAGATGACACGATTTACCCAGTGAAAAAAGATCCTCACATAGAGGAAGATTTCACGTTAAGATCCACAGTAGACAAGAGAGTAAATTACTCATGATCTCTGTGAAGATAGAGATGCTATCAACAGAAATGTATTGTGGTTGTTTATCTTAGCAATACCTGCTAAAACAACAGCGCCGGAGGATACGCGTATCCTATCATTCCGTCCTATAGATCAATAGAGCGTTAACAGTATTAGCTCAGAGATCTGGACAAGCCAACACATACGTCTGCAATTGATTAGCAAGCTGTGTCATAAATAAAACATCATTGGGCGCTCCCATAGATAGCAAATCTGATTAAATACTTGTTTGTTGAGAGTCCATTCTGACAGCAACAAGCGACCCGTAAGAGAACGGGAGTGCGATAAAACAATCAGACGACCCAGAATATGACGGACCAAAACTGAACTTGGTGTAGTATAACCAACAGACGGATTCTTTCCATTAAATTGAATAACGGAAACGAAAGAGTGCCTCCCTGGTTCCGGAGAATACGCCACTACTGTCGAATTAAAGGACAGGAATTTGGGCATGCGTTTCTGAATAATGTTCATGCAATGACATAAAGCAAGCCTAAAAAACATTATTCCGCGGAAGTTAAACTGATAGTTAAAAGACTGCGGAACCCAAAGACCCTGGCACTTCGAATCCGTAGGGATCAGTATATATCCCCATCTGTTTGACTAGCAACCGTCATAACAGCCACACTCGGGTCCGGCAACTGCGGCGGCACTCTCTGAGTCAACCACCGAATGTTTGCCCCAGTCTGAATCTCTTGTAACACTAGATAGACAAGAGAATGTATAAATCAAGCAATTCATGGATTGCCGGAAAGTTGCCGTCGAAGAGAAGCTCCTCCGAGAACGAAGCAACTCTGAGAGAGTTCTTAACCTACTATCCACGCGTGGATGTAGCTAGGGCTGCATCACGTCTAACCAACTCCAATCAGCCACTGAAGGGCGGAGTTATACGTGAACAAACTACTGCCCTTAAAAGAAAATACATTGAGAATAATATCCCGTAAATCTTTTCTTGAAGACGTAATGATAACGCCTCAGTAAGGCGGATTACGTATAATAAAGCGTCTAAGTTAAGTCTACTATACATAATGTCGTTCCCAACATTGAAATTGGAAAAGACATAACGGCGAAAAGAATATATGCAGTCTTTAATCACACCGTCTAGACGCATATGAACTCTCGGTATGCCCTGCTCTGCCAAAATAAACTATATGCAAAAAAGATAAAATGGCAGAAATGAGCCACGCGGACAAGAAACTAAACTATCATGCTTAGTAGCAGGCTTGTATATATATATAAATATATAGCGTCGAAAAATAAAACACATGTTGTAATGACAATATTGGACTGCGTCGGTAAGTCAGGGACAAAGTCCCTGTACCGATCGAAAAATCCGAGTCCAATGACGCTATAAGTCTCTTATCCAAGATCGCAGCAATGAAGTCCGAAAAATAATCACTGGAAAAAATGCCAGAAGATATGAAAGGCATCTTCCGATACTACTAAAGGGAAAACTCGAAATCTTTCGAATCCCTTTCGTCATCCTGTCGGACCCTATAAAGCGTTCGGTCGTCCGTAGCTTGATGCAACCGCGGACCGCACCGACCCAGCGCCGTCGGATAATTCCTGATTCGACCGAGAAACCGTCAATTGCTGGGATGCTGCGAAACAACTGTGCTAACTCGGATAGCACGTCCGTCACTGAGGCCTGAGGAGCAGCGGTCTTACGATGCATTGCCGCAGGAAGCTCCGAGATCGTTACCCCGTGCATACTTCCAATATGCGAGCGAACGGAGTG
Source organism: Pictodentalium vernedei (assembly GCA_031216915.1). NCBI lineage: Eukaryota > Metazoa > Mollusca > Scaphopoda > Dentaliida > Dentaliidae > Pictodentalium > Pictodentalium vernedei. Next base: position 190,356,538 of record CM062290.1, read on the forward strand.
TATAAGCCTCGTGTCCCTTGGCTACCGGATGGCGCGACCTATTCGCTGTGGAATCACTGAATGCCGAAACTGATCGGATACTCGAGGTCACGTAGCCAATGTGCGGTCGTGTGCCCTGCTGTGAGGATGAGGAAGCATTAAAGACAGTCTCTCGGACTGTCAATATAACGGAGCGTCCCGAGCAACGGACATATGCTCCGAATGTAAAATATCTGAACCACAACATGCGGTCCCCTATGTTGTCGGCTTCCTCCGATCAGTCCTCAATCTGCCGTCACTGGGTGAGAACTAAAGTAATTAAAGTGCTCACATCACCCAAATCTCCTTCCTAGACCGCAACGGACGAACCCGGCAGCCGAACCATTCGATGAATGTACGCTACACCGGGTGAGCTAGCAAATGTCACTCCGTAAGCGATAGACATATTCCATGAGCACTTATTGCCGCTAACTCTTCATTAACTATGACGACAGAGGCACACTTTTGAAAGACATCTCTTCGAACAAGAAACCAGAAATGCTTGGATAGCAAGCATAAAATAATAATATATGTAGCGTCGTTCAATAATTCGAAAGTTTGTGTGACATTATTGGACTATGTCAGAACTGAGGGACGATGTCCCTGAACCGAACCAAAAATTTCTAAGTCCACCGACGCTATCAGTTTCTTATCCGGCATCGCAGCATATGTTGTTCCGAAAGGGAAAGCTTGAAATCCACCGAATCCCTTTCGGTATCCCATCGGACCGGATGAAACTTTCGGACGTCCGTACCCGCTTCCGCGGAGCGTCCCGACCCAGCATCGTCGGATAAAATATATGCGACAGATTCAGTTGATGCTGGGATGCTGCGATAAACTGTGCTATTAAGGAAAGCACATCCGTTCCCGAGGCCTGTGCAGTAGCGGACTTACGATGCATTGCCGCTGGAAGCTCCGTGTATGTTGACTCCCGCACACTTCCTATGCGAACGTCCGGAGTCTGCAGGCCTCGAGTCCCCGGCTACCGACCCAGCGCTGTCGGATAATTCTCGATCCGACACCGTTTCTGTCGGCTGCTGGGATGCTGCGATAAGCTGTGCTATGTGCACAAGAATGTCCGGCGTCGAGACCTGCGGAGGCGCAGTCTATCGCTGCTTCGCCGAGGGCAGCTTTGCATCAGATGGCTCCCGCATACTTTTCCTATGCGAACATCCGGAGTCCATCGGTCTCGAATCCCTGGCTGCCGGATGGTGTGACCTGGTCGCCGAAGAATCCTTGATCGGCGAAGCTGGTAATATATCGGCGGTCACGCAGCCAAGGTGCGGTCGTGTGCGCTGACGAGAAGAGGAAGCCTTAGCAGTCTCAGCGGACTGCCTATACAACGGAGCGTCCCGAGCGACGGACGTATGCTCCGCTAACTACACATTTGTACCACAACATCTGGGGCCAGATGTTGTTGAACGAGAGAGGGGCCTCTCTCGCTTGCCGTCCGGATGGACCGGAACGAGCTATGAACCGGACTAAAAGGCTTCCTCCGTTCTCCCTCCGATCCGCCGTCACTGGGTGTGCATTAAGTTAATTTTATAGTGCTCGCATCACCCCAAAATTCCTTCTAGACCACAACGGACGAACCCGGCTGCCGAACCATTCGGTGAATGGACGCTACACCGGGCGAGCTAGCGGACGTCAAAGGCCGTCGAACCTACTAGGGTCCTCTTAGGCAATTGGCGTATTACATGAGCACTTTTCCGCTAGCCCTTCATTAATTGTGACGACGGAGGCACACTGTTGGAAGACATCACAGATACATCACCCTAATCTTGATCGTCTGAAATAGAAATTGATAAAGTAGAGTGACCCTGCGGGGAAAGGACCGGAGTGTCCAAATCCCCAACAACATACCGTGACATACGCTTCCCATATTGTCATCGAAATCATACGATACAGAACAGGAGTTAATGCGAGTACACTGACCACAAATAGAATGATAATAAGGTCAGAGGAAGATTTCCTCTTAAAGCAATTGATCAATATCCTTTCAAAGTGAAAAGAAAACAAGTCCTGGTACTCGCACTAACCCCTGGCAATCAAAATACATAATAATAATATGATCCATTAATATAGAAAAAATAATTGAAATCAAAATATTTTGAAAAAATATTTTTTCAGAACAGCCCAAGTTTCTGAAAAGTAACGTTGAGCCCCAATGGATCCCAAGCCTAAGTGTGGACAAAAATTTTAAAAATATTTTAAACAATTTTTTCAACACTTACGAACAATAATAATGTATCTAGTTATGATTAAAATAACATAAAGATATTATTATTTAGAAATCCCCCCCTCACACAGAGGGCTGTTGTAAATGTAAACAATGAGTGTAAAAACACTAAAATAAGACTCCAGGCACCCAGGCCCGAAATCAGTTACCAAAAATACACCATCTGATGCAAAACAGAGACTTCCAGGGAAGAAACTGCAGAACATCAGATGGTAGATGCAGAACACAACGCCTAACCACCCGTAGGTGAAGACGTAAATATGGGGAAAGAACAGAATTCATTCTGTTATACAGCTAAAACTCCCAAGAAATTTTAGTAATAATAATTACAGAAACTATGCCAAAAGCATGGGAGAATAGCAAGGGGGAACTTAAAGGACAGGGAGAGAGGAAAAACACTTGAAAAACAGTGTAACTAAATAATCAGAATGACAACAAAATGGCTGCTGCCTTGAAAATAGGTAACTTAACATAATTTCATTAAAAAATTTTAAGTTACAGCCCTGATAAAATTCTGTCACACATTCTTTTCCTCTCCTCCTTTTCTATCCTCCTTAGAATCACCATTTCACTAATATTTATGTGTCTGGCATCATTTAAACTGAGATTTAAAAGCACAAAGATCAGTCAGATGTTAACTGATGAAGGGCCAAACTTAGAATGATAAATGGCGCCAATTTCGGAACGTCCTTGACACTGCGCATGCGCAGTAGGGGCGAAGTGTGGAGGGCCTTTCAGGACATGTTTTCTTTAGTTTTAGATGCAAATTTTGGGGATTGGGGGGCAAAATTTGTGTTTGGCCCTATATTTTAAGAGTTAGCACCAGCTATGTCTGGGTCATTGGTACAGTATAAAAATATCAAAACATTCCGACTGCTGGATCTGAAGAAGAAGATTTTTAAAGAAAATTCCTCATTTTGAACTAAGTTACAATTCAAGCTCCCACAGTGAGTCCAAATATGGACCTAGGGACATGGCTTGAACAAACTTAAATCTCACCCCCCCTAAGGATGCTGCATACCAAATATCAAAACATTCCAACTGCTGGATCTGGAGAAGCAGATTTTTAAAGAAAATTCCTCATTTTGAACTAAGTTATAATTCGGGCTACCACAGTCAGCCCAAATATGAACCCAGGGACTTGACTTGAACAAACTTGAATCTCACCCCCCAAGCATGGTGCATACCCAATATCAGAAGATTCTGCCGGCTGGATCTTGAGAATAAGATTTTCAAAGAAAATTGCCTGAAATGCACTAAGTTGAAATTTGGGCACCTATACTGAGCCCAAATATAAACCCAGGGGGCTGATTTGAACAAACTTGAATCCGATCCACCCCACAATGTTGCATACCAAATATCAAAAGATTCTGCCTGCTGGATCTGGAGAAGAAGATATTTTAAGAAATTTGCCTGAAATGCACTAAGTTCAAATTTGGGTTCCTATACTGAGCCCAAATATAAACCCAGGGGGGCCAATTTGAACAAACTTGAATCAGATCCACCCCCAAAATGTTGCTTACCAAATATGAAAAGAGTCTGCCTGCTGGATCTGGAGAAGAAGATTTTTTAAGAAATTTGCCTGAAATGCACTAAGTTCAAATTCGAGCTTCTATAGTGAACCCAAATATGAATCTAGGGAGCCGATTTGAACAAATTTGAATCAGATCCACCCCACAATGTTGCATACCAAATATCAAAAGATTCTGCCTGCTGGATCTGGAGAAGAATATTTTTTAAGAAATTTGCCTGAAATGCACTAAGTTCAAATTTGGGTTCCTATACTGAGCCCAAATATAAACCCAGGGGGGCCAATTTGAACAAACTTGAATCAGATCCACCCCCAAAATGTTGCTTACCAAATATGAAAAGAGTCTGCCTGCTGGATCTGGAGAAGATTTTTTAAGAAATTTGCCTGAAATGCACTAAGTTCGAATTCGAGCTTCTATAGTGAACCCAAATATGAATCTAGGGAGCCGATTTGAACAAATTTGAATTAGATCTACCCCACAATGTTGCATACCAAATATCAAAAGATTCTGCCTGCTGGATCTGGAGAAGAATATTTTTTAAGAAATTTGCCTGAAATGCAGTAAGTTCAAATTTGGGCTCCTATACTGAGCCCAAATATAAACCCAGGGGGGCCGATTTGAACAAACTTGAATCAGATCCACCCCACAATGTTGCTTACCAAATATGAAAAGATTCTGCCTGCTGGATCTGGAGAAGAAGATTTTTTAAGAAATTTGCCCGAAATGCACTAAGTTCGAATTCGAGGATCTATAGTGAGCACAAATATGAATCTAGGAAGCCGATTTGAACAAACTTGAATCAGATCCACCCCACAATGTTGCATACCAAATATCAAAAGATTCTGCCTGCTCGATCTGGAGAAGATTTTTTAAGAAATTTGCCCGAAATGCACTAAGTTCGAATTCAAGCTTCTATAGTGAGCCCAAATATGAATCTAGGGAGCCGATTTGAACAAATTTGCATCAGATCCATCCCACAATGTTGCATACCAAATATCAAAAGAAATTTGCCTCAAATGCACTAAGTTTGAATTCGGGCTTCTATAGTGAGCCCAAATATGAATCCAGGGGGCCGATTTGAACAAACTTGAATCTGACTCCCCTAGAGATGATGTATACCAAATAGGAAAGAATTCTGCCTGGTGGATCTGAAGAAGAAGATTTTTTTGAATTTTGGGAAGAAATTCATGGGTGCTATCAGAGTTATGCCCCTTGTGGTGCTCCCTGTCGGTACGGCAAGTTTCTTTGTACAAGTTTGAATTGACATATGATGGGGAACATGCACACCAAATTTGGTTCAATTTGATCCAGTAGTTTGTGAGGAGTAGTCGTTAATGTAAAGTTCACGACGGACGACGACGACGGACGACGACGGACGGCAAGTGATAAGTTAAGCTCCCTTCGGTGAGCTAAAAATGCCAAGGTTAACCAAAAATCAGAGGTTGCGTGCCATTGATATGCATGAGGCTGGGATACCTCCAGATGAGCTCGCTGCTGAGTTCGGACTCACTGTGGCCACTATTTATCATCTCATTGGAAGGTATAGAACCACTGGATCTACTGCCGACCGACTGCATTCAGGTCGACCAAGAGTTACGACTCCTGCACAAGAATGACCCATCAGGGCGTCTCACTTACAGGATCACTTCCTTCCGGTGATGAGGACAGCAGCAATTACTCCTGGTAGAACTAACAATAGAATCAGTGCACAAACTGTCTGCAACAGATGCGCTGAACAAGGTATCTGCAGTAGGCATCCATACCACAGACCGATCCTTACCCAACGTCATTGTACCATCAGAATGGAATGGGTACATCAGCGTGTTCGCTGGACTCAGCAGCGTTGGAGCACAGTTCTTTTTAGTGATGAATCATGAGTTTGTCTACGGCATGCTGATGGTAGAGCAGGAGTGTATCGCCGACGAGGAGAATGGTTTTCTGATGCTTCCGTGCTGGAATGCGACCGTTTCGGCGGGGGTAGATTAATGGTTTGGGTAGGAATTTCCTTGCACCATCAAACGCAGTTGTTTTTCATCAATGGTAATCTGAATGGATAGCGATATAGGGATGAAATTCTTAACACTGTTGTTGTTGTTGTTGTTATTCAACGCTAACGCCGGATTGCAGTTATACGTCGGATTGCAGTTATTCCAGCAACACAATGCCCGATATCATGTGGCACGTATCTGTCATGACTTTCTTGAGGAGCAGAGCATCAAACTTCTTCCCTGGCCCCCACTTTCGCCAGATTTGTCACCAATCGAGCATCTTTGGGATCAATTGGACCGTCGAGTACGACTTCATAATCTTCAGATGTTAGGCGATTTACATAATGCTCTAAGGCAGGAGTGGAACACAATACCACAGGGTGACATCCAGAGACTTATCAGGTCCATGCGCTGTCTTGCCATCCAAGAGGAAAACGGTGAACATACACGCTATTGACAGCATGTGTGAACTTTTCATTTAACACCATGCCTGAATTGCGACGTCCTGACGTGACGCTGGCAATAGTAAGAACATGAAATTATGCAAATTCATACAGCTAGACTCGAAATATGAATTTACAATGATTTGTTTGGGATTAAAGTCGATAATACTAAAAACATTGCTCCTCAAAGCTTATTATACTTTTTTTGGACTCAGTATAGTTTCAAAGGAGAAGATTTCTTGAAAATCCACACATTTTTGAATTCTGTTTCAATAAAAAAATCAGTAAAAGGTTATATATGTTGAAAAATACAATTTTTTTTCAAACAGTACTCTCTTTCAAATAGCTTTGGATAGGTAAAGGATTACAGGAACCACAACATTTTATTCAAATAATTTGTCATAGCTTAAATGATATCATAATCGATTGGACAGCTCTGATGGTATACAAAATAAACAAAAAACTTTCATGTGTTCCAAACAACTGTCATCAATCAGTATTTCTGAAAAGTAACTTGAGAGTAATATTGACATAAATACAGCTGCAAAGTTGTTTACAGTACAAGTCAAAATAAGTTGTAGGATAACCACTATAAACTACGTATCTTTCTCTTCCTACACAGAAGCTGACATCATTTTCTGGAAAGCTCTCACTTATAGCCTTCCAGAATATGATGTCAAATTCTGATCTTATCAGTGCAGGAGCAACAGTATACTGTTTATTGTGGTTATGCTACAATTTATTTTGACTTGCACTGTATACACAATATTTTTTTTGTTTTTTCCTGTTCTCAGTGGAGAAAACTGGAACCAGATTCTCAAAAAACAAGTATTTTGCTGACAGTACTGATCTTCATGTAGACAGGAGAGGCACTGAGTTAAGCATTAGAATATAACCTCTGGTAGCCACGTATTTCCATCCTCTCATAGACCATTCCTGCCAAGTTTTAGTTCACATCAGCTCAGTAGTTCCAGAGAAGAGGAAAATGAAAAATGTATAGTAATTTGTATATTTTTTTATACTTACCAATGGTCCAGACTTAGCTGGTGCAAACTCATAACTTTTATGGGCCAAACACAAATTTTGACTACCCCCCCCCCCCCCCCCACCCCAACATTTGCTTATAAATCCAGAAATTTAAAGTCCTATGCGGTCCTCCATACCTTTATACACTGCGCATGCACCACAAGCAGGAAACAACGGAAATTTCCACCAGCCATAATTCTTACCAGATTATGTGCCTGATAAAGTAGAAAATCCAGCGGGGAGGAGTGAGTGCCCACTCACAGGAGGGCCATCCCCGTCTGGGCCATTGGTAAGTATAAAAAATATACAAATTACTATAAATTTTTCATATATTTCTACTGCACCAATAGTGAATAGTAAAAAGGCTTGAGTGCCTAGGTCAAAGAAGAGTAGGCTAAATTTCAGCTCCTAGGCCCGCAGAAGGACTCCCAAAGGTGAATAGATTAAAATATGAGGAATTACATATATCCTCCTCTATACAACAATAGAGGACGACATCCCCCACCAATAAAAAATAAAAGGCGCAATAGCCAAGTGAATGCTTATTACTTAAGCATAAACAATTATGCTAATTGGGTGTAAAGAACCCGAATTTTAAGGCTTGTCCAGAATAAGGCACTTAAAATTAGGAAAAGCGTGTCCAAGTGTTGGAGACTAACGCCCGCAGACACACACCTTACACAATGCAACACATGGAGCTGTACATAAAAGATCTGTATTATCTATAGACAATAACAGCTTCACCCATAGTTACACACTCACTATTAGGTCAGAAGAGGTAAGGAGAAACCACCCTCCCCCCCGCCCCTTCTTTTTTGAAGGAAATTAACCTTCAAAACAAAGAGGAAAGTGGCCTGGAACCAGTGATAAAGCGGTACTAAAGAATATCAGAAAAGAAACCTAATATACGATTCCCTCTGAGCAATAAAAGGTATATATAATCACCTTAAAGGCTCTCGGTTACAAGCAAACTTTAATCTGTTGTGACCAATATGTCACCTTTCTAAGGAATCTAGATCTAAACGGAATCATCTGTTCAAGACTCAAGATGAAGATAAAGCTCCAACTTCCTTAGCGGAGATCTTAAAATAAAATCAAAAGCTTCTTAAATGTGTACCGCATCCGGAATACCCAGACAGTAAAACGTCAAAGTACTGACTGGGTTGAACATTGTTAATACGGAGAACCAGTGATATTAATACGTTACAACCTTAAACTTGTCCAAATGAATCCCAATGGAAAGTTATCTGTGAGAACTCAGACGCTTCAGAGCCAACCCAACAGGTGACCACGTCCCGGTGTACAAGTGATTCCCAATAAATGAACTTCCAAACTGTAAACATTCAAATCTACGAAAATGAGAGGGTAGGATTTCACTTGTATACCACTTCCGGTTGAAGACTGGACTCAGAACCTGGAACGGGATATGATTAAAAACCTGTCAAGAACCGTCCCAATTTGAATCATTGTTTCCTAGGTCCGTTAAAACAATGACTTTTCGGAGAATGAATATATACAACTGCGAATAATGAAGAAAAATAGAGAGGATGTATGCTTAGACGGCCTGTAGGGAGATCCATTACTGTTCCAAATAGCCCATAAATCTCAAAACTCTTATTCTGACACTGAGCAAGAATTTAAGATAATCTATTGAAGAGATGCAGTGGCTTAATGATTAATACATATTAAGCCACGCAACTAACAGAATCCCACATCTGCCCTCGCCTGAATACAGCCTGTATCACTGGCGTAATCAGAGCGATTCAAAATATTACCAGGAAACTGAAGGAATACAACAACATTAATGCAATTTTATAACATGACAAATAATCTCATACACCCTAACAGAAGCAGCCGACTCTGAACGAACTTCTCAAGAGTGGACTAATTGCCACATTTGGAGAATGTTATTCTCACTAAAAAGCATTAACAGCGAATAGAAGCTTTTCATAATAACTGGTCAATCAACCAAGCATGACCAGTTTTTTGACCCGGCGCGACTTCTAGAGCTCTCGTTCTAGTCATCTAGAATAGTATATGACCATAGGGCTCCATCACGTCTGACCAACTCCATATTGCCACTAAAGGGCAGAGAGGAACGTGATGAACATGGTGCTACTGCAAGGAATACACCAGACAATATAGCATCGTCATATCCCTTGAAATCAAGACAGTACGCCAGGGCCCTAAAGAATACACCATACAAGACATAATATCCATAATCCTCCGAGTGGAATCATAATCCATGACGACAGATTGCACATAAAATGAAGCGGGCAACGAAAAACTAAGTTCCGGCAACCGATCATAGAAACCTAGATGAACTCCTTGTGCCTCATCCCAACCGTTTGCAGGAAACATATTCCCCAAAAACAGTGCTAACGCCAGGCACAAGAAAGAATGCTCATAATTGCTCACTAGGCTAATATGGCGTCATCAATAGGGCTAAATGCCTCAGACAACTAACACAAAAAACACCGTTAAGGAAAGAACAACCCTTTTCCTTTTAACGGTACCTTGTCCAAGACGACAGTGGCTCAGCCTCAGCCTAGATGATGCAGCTTAAGGTCTTCCTATCCGGGAAGATATATATGGGTGTAAACTGCGACCTCGGAAGCTCACTAAATGGAGACTTACGATGTTAGCTGCTAATGATAGAGAAAAACACCGCTCATAATTCTCACTAGGCTATGGCATCAACAATAGGACTAAATGCCTCTGACACCTAAGAATACAACACTGAGAAGGAAAAAACATATTTTTTCCTTCTAACGACCCTAATTCCAAAAAGACAGAGATCTCAGCCTAGCTAACGTAGCTTAGAAGTCTTCATCTTTGTGAAGACAGATATCCGGGTGTAACCTGCGGCCTTGGAAGGATCACTAAACGGAGACTTATGATGTTAGCCGCTAATGTTATAGAAAAAAAACACTCTTAATTCACATAAGGCTGCTATATAAGAATACAACACCTAGAAGGAAAAAAACGTACTCTTTCCTTCTAACGGCCATATTTGAAAAAGATAGCGGTCTCAGCCTAGCTAATGCAGCTTAGAAGTCTTCATATCAGTGAAGACAGATATCTGGGTGTAACCTGTGGCCTTGGAAAGCTCACTAGATGGAGACTTACGACGTTAGCCACTAATGTTATAGAAAAAAACGTTCTTAATTCACATAAGGCTGCTATGGCATCAACAATAGGACTAAATGTCTCTGATGCCAAAGAGTATAACACCAAGAAGGAAAAAACATTCTTTTTCCTTCTTATGGCCCTATTCTAAAAAAATACAGCGTCTCAGCCTAGCTAATGCAGCTAGCAATCTTCCTATTTGTGAAGACCGAATAGGAGTGTAATCTGAGGCCTCGGAAAGCCCACTTAATGGAGATTTATGACGTTAGCCACTATGGCTGATGTGCAGATGCAATAAGCTGTACAATTACGGCAGTAGGTCTGTCCTCGAGGCAAAGAATTGGAGTAAACTACAGCAGCTTTGCTATCTGCTGTTGACAGAACAATGACCTGACCCAGATCATATCGGAGCGTCTCCCAACTGAATATGCCTCGATGAGCTAGCACTTAGTTACCCGACTTCGGTAGCGATGAATGGAACTGGATACATGGAAATACAGGAACAAGTGAAGTTGGAAGGTGGCTTGCGGTCGACTACGCATAGTCCTTACGATGGAGGGGGGCAGAACGGAACTGGCAGCCGACCCCGGCTGCTGTTGGGAGGAGAGGGCTCTCCCATTCACTTGTATGAACGCCCATGACACAGTGCTTCGCTGAAGCCTAAGCAGTCGACCCAGACTGCTACTGCGACGGAGAGGACTCGCCTGCTCATTACGAGCGTCCCGACAGACACCAGCCGACTTCATCCCCTTGTGAGCCATCGTTGTTAGGTGAGCTTTATTTTGAGGTGCTCGCTCTACCCTAACACATATCTCGACCGTAATGGACCAACCCCATGATACTGATTTCACTAATGGAGAACCATACCACCGAACGAGTTAACCGCTGTCAGGGAATCAAGGCACCAAAGGCCTTACTCCCTGCTATAATATGAGCACCCTGCAACTACTCGCTATACTCACATTGTGTAGATACGGCTGCACAGACTATATGTGCATCAGCATGCTGCCAAAGGTCCGATATCAAGGCTTATATGAGCAGCTATCTACTTTGCCACCTGCTGCTCTCGGGACGATGAACTGACCCCAGGTCTTATCGATGTGTGTCCCAACTGAAGATGCCACGATACGATAGCTTTGGAAAATCTGAATTCGAAGGAGATGAATGGACCTGGATCCGTAGAAATGCAGAACATCAGAAGTTGGAAAGCTAGCTTGCTTGCAGTCTACTGTGCATGTGACCTAATGGACCCACACAAAGTATGATTCTTCACCGTGGGTCACTATTGGCATACACAAAAATAGGAAAAATTATAAGCAATCAACACTCCCTAACATGTATAAAAAAACTACACTATACATTATAGGATATCACAACACAATAGAAAAATAGGCCGATGAAATCATCAGATGTGTACCCATATGTGCAACTAGTAGAAAGCTGTATGACGGAGGGTCACCACGGATGCCAACATTACGTACACCATACATGGTATGGGCACATATAGAAATGGATTGAAGGAGTGTCTAATTAATATAATATATATAATTTAGTTTATTTAAAGGTATAAATCAAATACAGTTACAATGTTATAACAATACTATAAATTTACAATTGTCTAATTTGATGGATAAAGGGTTAATATCTCCGGATCAAATTATCAGATTTACATAAAAAACTATACAGCATAGCACATCAGTAACCTGAATACATATATAAAGTAACATGACAATCGGATTGATATTTTTTGAGTTATCTCATGCCAAAGGGATTGGAGGAATTTTCAATTTGGAAGGATCAAGGGTTAATATCTCAGGATCAAATTATCAGACTTACACCAAAAACTATACAGCTCGGCACATCAGTAACCTGAACACAAATATAAAGTAACTTGACAATTCAAGCAATATTTTTCAAGTTATCGAATGCCAAAGGGATTGGAGGAATATTCAATTTGAAGGATAAAGGGTTAATATATCAGGATCAAAGTAACAGATTTACACCAAAAACTATACAGCTCAGTACATCAGTAACCTGACCACAAATATAAAGTAACTTGACAATCCAAGCAATATTTTTCAAGTTATCGAATGCCAAAGGGATTGGAGGAATTTTCAATCTGAAGGATAAAGGGTTAATATCTCAGGATTAAATTATCAGATTTACACCATAAACTATACAGCTCAGCACATCAGAAACCTGAACACAAATATAAAGTAACTTGACAATCCAAGCAAAATTTTTCAAGTTATCGAATGCCAAAGGGATTGTAGGAATTTTCAATTTGAAGAATAAAGGGTTAATATCTCAGGATCAAAATAACAGATTCACTCCAAAAACTATACAGCTCGGCACATCAGTAACCTGAACACAAATATAAAGTAACTTGACAATCCAAGCAATATTTTTCAAGTTATCGAATGCCAAAGGGATTGGAGAAATTTTCAATTTGAAGGATAAAGGGTTAATATCTCAGGATCAAATCATCAGATTTACACCAAAAACTATACAGCTCGGCAAATCAATAACCTGAACACAAATATAAAGTAACTAGACAATCCAATCAATATTTTTCAAGTTATCGAATGCCAAAGGGACTGGAGAAATTTTCAATTTGAAGGATAAAGGGTTAATATCTCAGGATCAAAATTACAGATTTACACCAAAAACTATACAGCTCGGAACATCAGTAACCTCCTGAAGATATATATAAAGGAACATGACAATTGGACTGATATTTTTTGAGTTATCTCATGCCCAAGGGATTGGAAGAATTCTCAATTTGAAGGATAAAGAGTTAATATCTCAGAATCAAATTATCAGATTTACACCAAAAACTATACAACTCGGCACATCAGTAACCTGAACACAATTATAAAGTAACTTGACAATCTAAGCAATATTTTTCAAGTTATCAAACGCCAAAGAAATGGATACGGATGCTGGATGGACAGACAGACAGATGGACAGACGGACGGACAAAGGATGGACAAAGGACGGATGGCCACCCCGGCTGCCAGCATTATGAGTACCATACATAGTATGGGTACACATATAAATTAAATTTTCTGAAAATGTAGATGACAGCCCAAGTACCCCGAGGGAACCTAATGAGCCCAAGGGCACCCCGATTTAACCTACGTGTGGATATACCACTCCACAACTAGGAGAAGAACATCGAGATAGGGCCTAACATGTTATGTAACACACTAAAACTATAACTGTACTACAGTAAACCATCACAGTACTTACCAAAACTTTGAGAAAAAATAAACATCAGAAAACAAACCAGAACTGACAAGCCAGGCACAGTGGCTCAGTGGTAGACTGTTGGACTTCTACGATAGAGGTCCCGAGTTCAATCCCCGTTTGGGACAACCCACGTTGTCCTTGGGCAAGGAACTTTCTCCCGGTTGCCTACATGGGGGCACGGTGATGCTGCATACTAAGGCGTTCTGAACGTCGATGGTGCACGTCTTCAATGGCTGTAACCCTGCTTGAGCGGAGCTTGAACAGAGTTAGAATGTTGAGGAGCTGACAGCTGCTCGTCTATGCTCGGTGGTTCTCTTCAGGTACTCCAGCTTCCTCCACCTGTAAAACTGTCATGGTCACGATTATCCATTGTGCTTAAGTATGTGACCTTAATCACCAATAAATAAATAAATATATACAAGACAGGCACATAAAAAATGACCCAAAGTCAGTAACTGGTGTATAAAACTACTAACTGCAAAATTAAATCTTCCCAGGAAGATAAAATAATGTAGCCGGTAGAAGATATAAGACTAAGATGTCCCCAGAGGTTGACTCGACCGGGATGTAAACAAGGGGGGCACATGGAACAAATATTCCGATAAAAACGTCAAATTCCCACGAAATTTTGAAAAATAAATCTTTTAAAAAACGCCAAAGGCACTTGGGAACTTAACAAGAGGGTTCATGAAAGCACAGGGGAGAACACTAAACAATACTAGTGATATAAGAACGTATCAGGCGTATATCCCGAAAACGGGAAACATAATTTTTATCATTAAAAAATAGGCTGATGAAATCGTCAGATGTGTACCCATACGCGCAACTAGTAGAAAGCTGTATGACGGAGGGCCACCATAGATGCTGACATTATGTACACCATACAAGGTATGGGTACATATAGAAATGGATTGGAAGAGTGTCTAATTTGATGGATAAAGGGTTAATATCTCCGGATCAGATTTACATAAAAACTATACAGCACATCAGTAACCTGAATAAATGTATATAAAGAAACATGACAATCGGATTGATCTTTTTTGAGTTATCTCATGCCAAAGAGGTTGGAGGAATTTTCAATTAGAAGGATAAAGGGTTAATATCTCCGGATCAAATTATCAGATTAACACCAAAAACTATACAGCTCGGCACATAAGTAATCTGAACACAAATATAAAGTAACTTGACAATCCAAGCAATGTTTTTCAAGTTATCGAATGCCAAAGGGATCGGAGGAATTTTCAATTTGAAGGATAAAGGGTTAATATCTCAGGATCAAAATAACAGATTTACACCAAAAACTATACAGCTCGCCACATTAGTAACCTGAACACAAATATAAAGTAACTTGACAATCCAAGTAATATTTTTCAAGTTATCGAATGCCAAAGGGATTGGAGGAATTTTCAATTTGAAGGATAAAGGGTTAATATCTCGGGATCAAATCATCAGATTTACACCAAAAACCATACAGCTCGGCACATCAGTAACCTGAACACAAATATAAAGTAACTTGACAATCCAAGCAATATTTTTCAAGTTATCGAATGCCAAAGGGATTGGAGGAATGTTCAATTTGAAGGATAAAGGGTTAATATCTCAGGATTAAATTATCAGATTTACACCAAAAACTATACAGCTCAGCACATCAATAACCTTAACACAAATATAAAGTAACTTGACAATCCAAGCAATATTTTTCAAGTTATCGAATGCCAAAGGGATTGGAGAAATTTTCAATTTGAAGGATAAAGGGTTAATATATCAGGATCAAAATAACAGATTTACACCAAAAACTATACAGCTCAGTACATCAGTAACCTTAACACAAATATAAAGTAACTTGACAATCCTGGCAATATTTTTCAAGTTATCGAATGCCAAAGGGATTGGAGGAATTTTCAATTTGAAGGATAGAGGGTTAATATCTCGGGATCAAATCATCAGATTTACACAAAAAACTATACAGCTCGGCAAAGCAGTAACCTGAACACAAATATAAAGTAACTAGACAATCCAAGCAATATTTTTCAAGTTATCGAATGCCAAAGGGATTGGAGGAATTTTCAATTTGAAGGATAAAGGGTTAATATCTCAGGATCAAATTATCTGATTTACACCAAAAACTATACAGCTCGGCACATCAGTAACCTGAACACAAATATAAAATAACTTGACAATCCAAGCAATATTTTTCAAGTTATCGAATGCCAAAGAAATGGATACGGACGCCGGATGGACAGACGGACGGATGGACAGTTGGACGGACAAAGGATGGACGAACGACGGATGGTCACCCCGGGTGCCGGCATTATGTGTACCATACATAGTATGGGTACATAGCGGGGGAGGAATTCGCTAGAATTGTGCACTTGGTGATACCTTCCTGAAATTTGGCATGATGTAAGGGTAGGCATCAGAGATTTCAAAATCGATCGGCTACAAGTTGGCACCATCCTCTAGCCACCACTAGCAGCGAAATCCAAAATGGCCGCCAAGCGGATCGAAAAAAAGCTATTTTCGCCGATCGCACAACTGAAGCTCCAAACCTAACACCATACATGTGCTGTAATTGATGTGAATGATGGAGTGAAGCCCTTGGAACAAGTTGGGGGGAAGATTAATGGATAATGGGATCAGAATTTCCGTCGATGTGTGCGTCTGTGTGTCTGACTGTCAGTATGATCGTCCGTCCGTAGATAAATTAGTGTTGAATGTTTCTCGGGAATGCAATGGTCAAATGAACATGGTATGAGAGATTCCTGTCAACACATGAACAAGGGTACTCGATAGTATGCAGCAGTGGGGATACTTGGACATTTGATAATCCAATTAAAGTGACAGTCTATTCTCAACTTCCGGCATTTTCGATAGATTTATTTTCTAAGAAAATAAAACTATCAAATTTCTAGAGGAGTTCTGGTTCAATCTCAACACCATAGCGACACGTCTGCCAGCAAGGGCAGTGCTGGAATGAACTCGGGATGCATTAGTTCCCGTTGTTAATTATACAATGTTATCTTGCCAGTATAGAACATTGGCAAAATGGGACTAGAAGGGGTGAGTGTATGTTTGCAGTCATTCGAGGTACAGGAATATTTTTTGACTACAAGTAGTATTCTTCATTTTCGGCCAGTTAAGATGTGGTGTGTTCCAAGTCAGGATTAATGTTGCCGACACTTAATGCCCATCCCTCATGGTATGCTACTTTACCAGGGATATAGAGATATAGCCACCACTGGGAGCCAAAACATGACCTTTGATGTCGATGAGTGGTCGAAATGTTTTAGCGAATAACTTATCGAAATATGATCCGGTATGGCAATTTGATACCTTACGTTAGATTTATTAGATCAACTCAGGTATGGATTCATTGAGACATGAGTGCGCTACAAGATGAAGGATTTCCAAGTTGATTTGCTATGGAGTAGGAACTGACTAGTCACATGTGGCCTATGGCCAGAGAAAGACAAGGATACCATAGATGAACACACGGGTGAACGAAGGTATCAACTGTTGTACAGAGGCAAAATAGTTGGGGATATTGTATCATGCTATGCATGAATTAACACCGTCTTGTGCAGTAAATAACAGACTATTTTCCGAAATCTAAAACTGTATTCCTATACCCCGGACAATGTAGCAAGCCACATGGGATGAACATTTGTTAGCAAAATCAACTCAACTAGAAACATGACATGTGTTAACTGGCCGAAAATGGAAAAAAAAATACCAGAATAGGAGATGACTGGTCCTAACATGACAGTATACTACTCAATATTGTTACAACAGCCACCTTCACACTTACACAAAGGTGTGCACCTTAATCCAGCTTTCAAGCATTTGCAATTGCCCTTGCAGGCCTTGGCACAACTACAGTGGAGCATCAGTGCACATGCAGCACTTGCGTCTCCTAGGTGAGTCCAAAATGGGACCAGAATATTGAGACGTGGATTCCACTCCCATCCGTACTGTGATGGGTCTGGCACACATAAGTGTTTCTGCAGAGCACGATGCCAAATGAAAGATGACACAAGAATTACCCTTTTTACATGTTGATACAGAGCTGCTTTGGTGGGCGGGATGTTTTCCATAGACTTAAGGCCATGTGTGAACATATGCCGTCTCGCATCATTGACACGTGTACTGACACAACTGTTACTGTACATCTGTATGGTGAGTTTTTCGATATGCTGCATATGAGGGGAATCCTCTGAAAAGACTTGCGGATTCTCAGTCAATTCTATCATCATTTCAGTTGATGCGGGAAAATTCATCCATGCATTCCATCCTGTCTTCTTCCCAATGCCGAGCATGCTGGATGTTACATCACAACCTGTGAAGGCGTGGAAGAAAGTCAGGGCCTTACAGTAATCAGGTCCAAGTTGTGAAGCTATCTCATGAATTGGCATATCTTTATATGCCTTTCCAATTCCAAACCCAATCCACAGCTCACTGAGTCCAAGGTCACGGAATGTTGCGAAATGGTGCAAAGACAGAATGACGACATCAGAATCAACCGTGCGAAGAAAAGCTATTTTGTGACCTTGTGAGACTGCATGGTTGAGATGAAGCATCATGCGCGTGTCTGCTTCCTCGTGGTTCGATGGAGATATGTCACATAAGCTAACATCCTTATTGCATAGTACATATTCTCCTGATGTCGTTAACAACTGGTACTCGGATGTTGATGTTAATTTCAGCAGTTCAGCAGACAGGAACTTGAAAAATTCGTCTTTATTCTCACTAACTTTCAAGAATGCCTGCCAATTCTTCCCTTTAGGTAAAGGGACGTTCTCGGACACCCGTATCAACCTAACTGCTGTCTCACCGAGGCGTTTTGCTCGCGTCTGATTCTTCAAACTGCCTTCGGGGTAACAGTCATAGATCGCATCAACCCTTGTGGTGTTCGTGTTAATCAGAGATTCGATGTATGGCAATAATTGCAATCGAGCATATTCTCCAAACAGATCCGCTTTCTGTGGTTTGATTACATGGACTACAGCAGGCATATCCAAGATGACAACTGAAGCTTGTCTAGCTGCTGAATTCTTCCCTTGTGCAGGAATAGCTGGTAAACAATTGAGAATTTGAGATTTTGTCCCACTCCGTAGCTTACCTCTATCGGATAATGCTGGCGGATCACGTGCATTCTCGTGCATGAAAAACTCATCCATGTTTGAATCAGGCCGGGCTTGCAGTGAAACGAACATCTGGGTAACTATTGCGGCAGTTGCTTTACTTGACATGAGTTTGTCTCGGCCTTTGTCCAGGTTGGCTGGGGGTGGGTTAAGGAAGGTATATATATTTGCCTTGGGAATAACATCATTCAGGGGTACGGTGCATTCCACAAGCCTTTCCTTCAAGAAAGTGGAATATAAATGCTTGCCCCTTTCGGGTAATGACCGTAAACTCTTACTAACTTCGGGGTCCATATATTCACCAGTATCTAATGTCACCAGCTGACCACTAGTTTCATCATAAGGGTTGATAATGAGTCCCTGATTCACCAGATCGAGGAGAGATTTCAATTGATTCAGAAATTTTTTCTGCTCTGATACCGAACTTTCCGGGTGTTCCGTGTTATCTGATGATGTTGTGTGGAAACTTGCATATTCATACTCATCTATAACACGCAGAACTTCTGACCTTGAAAGCTCAATAACGACTTTCTCTTCAGCCTGGCCATAGAGACCTTTTGGACCACTGTCTTCTTTGAGTAGTTGGATACTATGTTCTTGGCTCTGATCTAAACCCATCATACTGAACTTCCTCTCACTACGCTGGACCACAAAATGGCCTTCCATGAATTTGTTGTGGATTGAAGGATGCCGCCTGGGTAGCTGAGACATGTCTCTCAGAAATACGGGGACCCACCGACAATAATTTGTATGTCCTAGGGCAAAAAAGTAACTGCACAACTCATCGATAGAACACAGTGTACCAGGCCAGTTACCGATTCGTTGGTTCTGAACGAATTGACAGCTTGTCAAGAGAAAGTTCCGAACGATTTCACCCCAATAGCGCGCAGTTGGAGATTGTGAAAGAATCCTCTGTTCCCACATTTCAAATGACTCATGGGGCCCAGTCTGCTGACAGTAAATCTCATAAGCATTCTTTCTGAGGATCTCAAGCCAAGCTAGAGTGAGAAGATATGCCTGTCGCGTCCTCTTGACATGTTTCCCACCAAGTAGGGATGATGCTACACCGGGTGTGAATATCTTTGCGAGGTGAAACATTCGCTCCCAACCAGAACCACCCATAAGCTTACCACCAGCTTCTTGGGTGCACATTTCAAGATGCAGGAATCCAATCATACACACCATTCGATCCTCACCTATCTCCTCTGGGAACAGCCATTGACATTTTTTCTGCCTGGCATACAACGGACAGTCACCTTCAATGACAGGTATCTGGCCGGGGTTTACGAAAGCAGTAGCTTCCCTGACCACATACATAGCATGCTTCTGCATACTGAGTGAGTCCGCTTTCTGCTCACTGAAAACAGGGAATACCCCAATAACTGCACGAGGTTTGACATTGTCTTGATCTTCATGTTTTGAAAAGAAGCCTGAAAAGGTCACAGGGACTTCATCAAGCTGCCAGCTGCCATCAACCTTCCCTTTATTGCTGATCTGTGACACATGAGACAACCAGTCATTCTCTCCCACGTTCAAATCTGCATATTCATTGGGCCGTACATTACATTCATCTGGAGATTCAAGCCTGATGTCCCCACCAAAGTCTTCAACGAAAGGAACAAATGCATAGTCGTCTGGGAGTTCAATTTGTGTGTCTTCTGGAACATCTAAACTCAGTGGTGGGGGATCAGTACCCACATTGTCCCTGCTCAGTTGACCAATGAGTGTGATGGACGTACCATGCATATCAGATCTACCAGATACATCAATGTTATCAGTGGTTCCTATCGAGAAAACATTACGTTTGCAGTTAGCTGGGACTACAACACCTTCGTTCTTGAACCGCAGTGAAACAGCTCTCGCGAAACTCCTGCGAACATCCATTACGCGATCATAAGAGACAGAGAGTCCCATTTGATGAAAATCTCTGATAAGATTTTTCATACGATCATGGGCATGCAACTTCAAACCCACATAAAGAGGCATTGGAGTTTCTCTGTCACGTCTCTGGTGAACATTTTGTGCATGTTCGGAGCGTTTCGCTGAATTGCTGATCAACATCTGTGAAATAGTACAAGCCACTCGAGTCTTGGCATTAACAGTCTCATCATCGCCTAAGTTCTGTATACTACATGTGCCCTCAAGTAGAACTCTAAGAAGAGTCAGGAGTGAGTTGGGTACAGGCTCGCTCAAGCAATAAGATGAAAATGATCCCGTGAAAGGAGCTTGAGATATGAGTATGTGTTTACGCAGAAGAAGACCCACATCAACTATCTTTTTTGCCTCTTCCTCAGACACTATACGAGTTAAAGATTCGGACAACAAGGAGCCAACTCGAAACCTACTTGAAATAAACACATCTCTACCCTGTGTGAAGGCGTCCCAGCCATCGCCCAATTTCTGCAACAAATGTTCTTTGAATCGAGTGGAATGTATTTCTTCACTAAGCCAATCAGAACCGACTTGCTTCAACCTCCGACTGTACAGATTCTTGAGATCGACAAGCTTCATCGCGGAATCGTTGTGTTCAACAAATGTTATGAGCTCTGCCATAACGAGAGGGTCATAGGGCAGGCCTGACGCGGAATGTTCGGCGTTCTTCGACTTTTTAGATTTAGCCGCTCGTGCTTCATTGGCAAGCTTACAATAACAGGTTTTGTGATAGTAAAGATCACTAGCAGCGGAATCAAATGCTGCATTGACCCGAGAAAAAACAACCCAGTTCTCGGCTTCCTTTGCCATAATTTTGAGTTTATTGTTATCAGACATTGATCTGCAAATAGGCTCACTGCTGTCACCTTCGCGTTTGTGACAATAAACACACTGGGGCAGTTTCCTGTCACAGCCAGATTCAAAACTTGTCCGTGTTCTTTTAGGACTCAGCGTGGAGCAGGATGCCACTGCCTCATTTCGCTCTCGCTTGTGTAGCACGCGCTGTACGATGTGAGTCCGAATACTGTCACGGCATGTCTTATGATATATTGCCTTATTCGTCAACAGTGACATCGACATACACTCATCACTCTCTCTCATCAAACAATCAATGGTCAAATTATATGGAAGCTCAACGCCATTATCTAGGAAGCGCGTTATGTCTTCCTCAATAGCTTTATAGGCGTCATGAAAACGAGATTCTCTATACGGACGCATCAATTTCTTGGAACTGTCTTGCTGGCAAAAGCAACAACGTTCCCAGTCAGTACTAGTCCGTACACGAAGAGGATTCTCACTCATTCTGTGAATGATTTTTGTGAACAATCGCGTTCTCGAATTAATTTCGACAGACAAATCAGAATTGCTTGCGGAATTACGCCAAACAAGAGATTGTATGGCAAAGAGACTGCTTCATAAAGAGCGTTGTTTCTCCGGGATCAGCGTCATTCAGGTTTGCCTGAATGACGCTGATCCCGGAGAAACAACGCTCTTTTCAAGTTCCAAGAAATTGATGCGTCCGTATAGAGAATCTCGTTTTATTCTACATCATCTCCCACGTCTGTTTCCAACACGTGCGTGGATCAGAGTTCACTTTCGCGCCCTTACAATCGGATGTATAGTCGGTAGACCGTCGAAAAGGAGGTTCCCTTCAGCCGCTGGCGGCCATTTTGGATTGTGCCGCTACTGGTCGCCACCGGTCGGTGTCAACTTGTAGCCGATCGTTTTTGAGAACCTCATAGCCTACACTAACAGTGTGCCAAATTTCAAGAAGGTATCACCAAGTGCACAATTCACCTGTATGTGACGAATTCCTCCCCCGCTATACACATAAAAATTAAAAGTTACAGCCCTGAATACTCCAAAACACCACTGTTCTCCTGCAACATCCTGTAAAACCACAGAATCCACCAATATATTGATCTGTGCCTGGCATCTTCAGAAAGTTAAAAAATTTATAGTAATTTATATATTTTTTATACTTACCAATGACCCAGACTTAGCTGGTGCTAACTCTAACAAAACCAGGGCCAAACACAAATTTTGCCCCCCCAATCCCCAAAATTTGCATCCAAAACCAAAAGAAATCATGTCCTATAGGACCTCCATACTACGCCCCCACTGCGCATGCGCAGTGTCAAGGACGTCCCGAAATTGGCGCCAATTATCATTCTTACTGGCAGTGCCTGGTCAGCGCTATGTACTCAGCGGGGAGGCAAGAGTTCCCAACTCCTGGGAGGGCCATCCCCGTCTGGGTCATTGGTAAGTATAAAACATATATAAATTACTATAAATTTTTTAACATTTTTATACTGTACCAATGACCCAGACTTAGCTGAATAGTAAAAAGGCTGGAGGGCCTAGGACACAGAGGAAAATCCAATAAGCTCAACTATATAATAAAGAGGTAACCCCTTAAGGAGAAAAGGAGTATAACCCTTATACTAATTATTTTTAAAGTAAGCCAATAAATAAAGTAGTCCAGAGAATTGAGACTCTTTATAATCTTTTAAAAGTGTCCGAGTATTGTATATTAAAGCCCGTTTGACACTTGACATATACAAATGCTTCACACCGAGCTACACTTTAAAAATAAGACATGAATGAATTTTAACATTAATATTACACTTTAAAACCATCCCGGAAGCGACTCAGAAATACTGACTTTGGAGGAGGCATTCCCTTGCTTTTCACTATAAAGCAGGTGACCTAAGGGAACACCCGCCCCCCCCCCCCCCCTTCCCCTTGCCCTGGGTCAAATAGCCCAGAGCGAAGAGGGCAGCCGGACGGAGTCACTGCCGGAACAGAAAGCCTGCATAACTATAGTTGCAACTGTTTAGTGGACGACATTCTGAGCAACAGATAACGGACCTAAACAATGCAGGTCTCCAGAAATGGACTCAATATTTCTGAGATAAAAATTTGTGAATGTGGATGGCTGAGACCAATAAGCAGCCTTCATTAAATCTGTAATAGCAACACTATTAGCATAAGCCCAAGAAGTAGCAAGAGCTCTTACTTCATGAGCGGAAATCTTAAGCACAGAGTGCTGAGAAGAAGATAAACTCTCATAAGCAGTACGGATAGTTAATTGAATCCACCTAGCAATAGAATGGACCGAAATGTCCCTTCTATTAGGCATCAAAGACAGAAAGAAACGTTTCCATCCCTTTCTGATAAACTGAGATCTCTGTTTATAGATACGTAACGCTCTAACAGGACAGAGTAAAGGCCTACGCCCGTCTGAAGACGGAAGAGCCTTAATAACAATAGGTTCCGGATATTTATTAGGAGCCTGATTCTTAGCTAAAAAACCCACATTAGTAGTGAAGGTGATAGTGTTCCCGACACTACGATAGTGAGAATCATCCACCGACAGTGCATGAAGCTCACTGACTCTTCTAGCAGAAGAGAAAGCTAAGAGAAAAGCTGTCTTATAAGATAAGAATTTGAAACCTACTGTCCCAAGAGGTTCAAATGGCTTTTCCTTCAATTTAAGAAGAACCCAAGCTAAATTCCACTTAGGAATTAATCTAAGAGTTCTGGGTCTATTTATCGAGAAGTTTCTAACCAACTTAGATAAAGAGACATTAGATCCAATTTGTAAACTATCATGATGTGCATAGGTATCAGATAACATACACCTATAACCCTTAATAGTACCAGGCTGCAGTTTGATTTCGTCAAACAAGTATACTAGAAAGTTTGCAATGTCTGGTATAGAGCGATCAAAAATATCTACAGAATGATCCCTACACCAACGACGAAAAACCTTCCACTTAGCCGCATAGTTTAGCGAAGAGGAGGTCCTCCTACAGTTAGAAATCGTGTCCACTGCTCGTCCTGTAAAGTGCTTGCCATGCAAGAAGGACCGCACAACGGAAAAACGTGAAGGTTGAGACCTTGCGGGTTGTGACGCGATTTCCCCTGCGAAAGAAGATCCTCCCGTGGAGGAAGCTTTCGCGGTAGGTCCCACAACAGACACCTGAGTAGATTTATCCACGGTCTCTGTGGCGACAGAGATGCTACCAACAGAATCTTGCATTGAGATTGTTTTATCTTTAGCAATACTTGTTGAATTAACGGCGCTGGAGGATACGCATATCCTATCATTCCGTCCCAAGGGATCGACAGAGCGTCTACTGCAAATGCTCTTGGATCTGGACACGGAGACACATACATCTGCAACTGATTGTTGAGATGTGTCGCAAATAAGTCTATCATTGGCCGTTCCCATTGGTAGCAAAGCTGATTGAATACTTGTTTGTTGAGAGTCCACTCCGACGGCAACAAGTGACCCTTTCGTGAAAGGGAGTCTGCTAGCACATTCAGACGACCCGGTATGTGACGGACCGAAAGAAGAACCTGATGTTCTAGCGCAAACAGAAGGATTCTTTCCGTTAGATTGAACAACGGAAATGAATGAGTGCCTCCCTGATTCCGTATATATGCCACTACTGTCGTATTGTCGGATAGGATTTGGACATGAGCATTGTGAATAATGTCCATCCAATGACGTAACGCAAGCCAAATTGACATCATTTCCTTGATGTTTATGTGCTTGCACAGGAATTGCGGATCCCAAAGACCCTGGCATCTCGAATCTGTTGGGATCAATGATGCACCCCAACCTGTTTGACTGGCATCCGTCATAATGGTAAAACTCGGATCCGGCAACTGCAGCGGAACTCCCTGAGTTAACCACTGAATGTTTGCCCAAGTCTGAATCTCTTGTTTCACTTGATCTGACAAGAGAACGTCTACGTCGAGCAAATGAATTTTCACACTCCAATTCTGAGTCAAGAAAATTTGGAGAGGACGCGTGCGTAACCGCCCCATCGGAATGAGATCCGCAGCGGCTCCGCACAGACCTATCAGTCTCATAAATTCTCTCGCTGTGACTTTGTCTGCGTGCAGACAATAGCGAGCATAACAACTGACTAATTTCGTTCTGGTTAATGGCAGACGAACGAGATTGTTGTGCGTCTCGAAGCTCATTCCCAGATGTGTGAATGACTTGGACGGCACCAGATCCGACTTCTCCTCGTTTACTATAAAACCGAGACGTCGGAGCAATAGAAGTAGATTCTGAACATCGTTCTGAAGCGTTAACTCGTTGCCGTACCTCTGAAGAATGTCGTCCAGGTAGGCCGACGTTACCGCAGACGAATGAGCTCGGAAATAGATCATTACCGAGTTCATTACCCGAGTGAAAGCCCAGGGTGCTAGATTCAGTCCGAAGTACATCGCCCG
The DNA here is from genome assembly GCA_031216915.1 of Pictodentalium vernedei. Classification (NCBI taxonomy): domain Eukaryota; kingdom Metazoa; phylum Mollusca; class Scaphopoda; order Dentaliida; family Dentaliidae; genus Pictodentalium; species Pictodentalium vernedei. Next base: position 190,382,491 of record CM062290.1, read on the forward strand.
GAATTGATACACCACTCCTAGGACTGCGAAGCATAGATACTTTCTGAATGTCGGATGTACCATGACGTGAAAGTACGCATCTTTGAGATCTATGCTTGTTGCATAATCGTTCACCCGAATACTCGCTTTGACCGACCGAATCGTCTCCATATAAAATTTCGGAGCGACGATCAGCTTGTTTATCCAGCTCAAATCTATGACTGGACGGAACGAGCCGTCTGGTTTTGGAACCAGAAACAGATGGCTGTAGAATCCCGGAGTCTCCTGGTTTTCTACGACCTCTACCGCGTTCTTCATTAAAAGAGACTGCACCTCTGATAATAGAGCGTCTCTTTTCTGCGGATTTGACGGAAGTTGAGTCCACTTTGGACTTCGAGTTAATGGAGGCTTTCGTTTGAAGGATATCTTTAGGCCTTCCGAAGTCACTCCTCTCACCCAAGGGTCGTCCGTAATCGACGCCCATTCCTGTGAAAAGCTCGACAACCTTCCGCCAACCGGTACGCGATAGAGGTTTAAGCCATCACCTCCTGGACCTGCGAGGCCTGTGGTAGGAGAAACCACGTCCTCCACGACCCGCACCTCGTCCCGTCGACCTTGGGGCGTCCGACCGGTTGTCCCGGCCCGAAGGACGTCCCGAACGAGAGTCGCTACCCTGACGGTCTCTCGAATAAGACCAAGAGGATGCACCGGAACCTCTATAGGAACCTCTCTTGGGCGCATTAGACCCAGAAGTGCCTGTCTTATTCTTGTCTGCCGTATCCGACTTCTTAGAAGCAGATTTGAACAACAGAGAATCCGAAGCTTTCTTTGTAATTTTATCATAAATAGCAGAAAGCTTGCCGTCAAAGAGAGGTTCTCCGGAGACCGAAGCGACTCTAAGAGAGTTCTTCACCTTAGTATCCACGAGTGTGGATGTAGCTAGGGCTGCGTCACGTCTAACCAACTCCAGGTTTGCCACTGAAAGGGCGGAGTTACACGTGGAATAAGCTACTGCCCTTGAAAGAAGTCTTAAAGAGGATTGTATATCCTGAAATTCTTTCCCTTGAAGGCGCAGTGATAACGCCTTAGTAAGGTGATCTGCGTAAGATAAGGCATCTAAATTGGCTCTGTTAGACGAAATAGCTGTTTCCAACACCGCGGTAGGAATAGAAGCCGACGACGGTAATGATAGCTCTAAGTCTTCCGCCTCGTCGTCCATACGCAGAGGAACTCTCGGAATACCCTGTCCTGCCGTGTCGAATTTATTCCTGGCATTAATGAAAGGCAGGTTGAGAGTATTGGCGGACAAGAAACCTGCTTTCCCCGTTTTGGAAGCAAGTTTAAATATAGCGTCGTTCAATAATTCAAATGTTCTTGCAACATTATTGGACTGCGACGGAAACTCGGGAGCGATGTCCCTGAACCGCTCAAAAAATTCAGAGTCCAATGACGCTATAATCCTCTTGTCCGGAACCGCAGCAGTCTGGCCCGACGGAATAACTTGAGGGAGAAAGTGCCGGATGAAGTCCACGGCAGCTTTATGTTGTTCCGAAAGGGATAGCTCCAAATCATCCGTATCCCTTTCACCATCCGGTCGACCTCATGATGCTCCCGGTTGTCCGCCCCCGATGCTTTGGCGGAGCGTACCGACCCAGCGCCCTCGGATAATTCCCGATCCCACACCGTTTCTGTCGGCTGCTGGGATGCTGCGATAAGCTGTGCTATCTGCACAAGAATGTCCGGCATCGAGACCTGCGGAGGCGCAGTCTTCCGCTGCTTCGCCGAGGGCAGCTCCGCATCAGATGGCTCCCGCATACTTTTTCTATGCGAACGTCCGGAGTCCATCGGCCTCGTGTCCCTGGCTGCCGGATGGTGTGACCTGGTCGCCGAAGAATCCTTGATCGGCGAAGCTGGTAAGATATCGGCGGTCACGCAGCCAAGGTGCGGTCGTGTGCGCTGACGAGAAGAAGAAGCCTTAGCAGTCTCCGCGGACTGCCTATACAACGGAGCGTCCCGAGCGACGGACGAATACTCCGCTTGCGACACATTTTGTACCACAACATCTGGTCCCAGATGTTGTTGTACGAGGGAGGGGCCTCTCTCGCTCGCGGCCCAGCTGGACCTGGACGAGCTAGGAACCGGACTCAAAGGCTTCCTCCGATCTCGCTTACTATCCGCCGTCACTGGGTGTGCACATTGAATGTTTATAGTGCTCGCATCACCCAACATTTCCTCCTGGACCGCATCGGATGAACCCGGCTGCCGAACCAATCGGTGAATGGATGCTACACCGGGCGAGCTAGCGGACGACATTTGTTTAATCTCCATGAGCACTTTTGACGCTAGCTCGGAATTCATTTGTGACGACGGAAGCGCACTTGCAGAAGATAACATGGAAACATCACCCTGTTCTTGTTCCTCTGAAATAGAAACTGAGAGAGTAGAGTGACCTTGCGGAGAAAGAGCCGGCATAGCCCTTTCTCCAGTAACAACATACCGTGACACACGTTTCCAATGTTTGTCATCCCAATATTGACATATAGAACAGGGATTAGTGCGAGAACACTGACTACAATTAATACAATGATCATGAAAGTCAGAGGAAGATTTCTTCCCATTACAATTTGAACAATATCCTTTCATTGTGAAAAGTCAACAAGTCCTAGTTACTCGCACAAACCCCTGACAGAAAGATACATAATAACATGATCCATTAATAATGAAAAAACAATTGCAAATCAAAATAATTTTGAAAAAATATTTTTTCAGCGAAGCCCAAGTTTCTGAAAAGTAACGTTGAGCCCCGATGGATCCGATGGCTAAGTGTGGTCAAAAATTTTAAATTTATATTAAATAATTAATGAGACACTTACGGATAATATAAATGTATCTTATAGTGAGATAAACTACACCAAAGGCCAACAGCCCCCCTCAAAAAAGGCTGTTGCCAATGTAAACAAACAGTGTAAAACACCAGAAAACATGACTCCAGGCACTGAAAAAACTGGCCCGAAATCAGTCATCAAAATTACACTCTATCTGATGCAAGACAGAGACTCCCAGGGGAGAATCTGCAGAACATCAGATGGAAGATGCAGAACACAACGTTTATACACCCATGGGTGAAAACGTAACTATGGGGAAAATAACAGAAAACATTCTGTAACCAAGCAACTCTCCCAAGAAAATTTTAGAAATGAACTTTCTCAAAAATATGCCAAAAGCATGGGAGAATTGCAAGGGGGGACTTAGAAGGCCAGGGGAGAGGAAACACTGAATAAGCAGTGCAACATTTTAGCAAGAATGACAAGAGGCCCATGCCTCGAAAATAGGCAACTTAACATAATTTCATAAAAAAATTTTAAGTACAGCCCTGATTATTTTTTGTCACTCCTTTTTCCTCTCCTCCTTCTATATCCTCCTTAGAATCACCATTTCTCCAAAAATTACGTGTCTGGCATCCTTTAAACTGAGATTTACAAGCACAAAGATCAGTGAGATGTTGACTGATGAAGGGCCAAACAGAGAATGATAATTGGCGCCAATTTCAGGACGTCCTTGACACTGTGCATGCGCAGTGGGGGCGTAGTATGGAGGTCCTATAGGACATGATTTCTTTTGGTTTTGGATGCAAATTTTGGGGATTGGGGGGCAAAATTTGTGTTTGGCCCTGGTTTTGTTAGAGTTAGCACCAGCTAAGTCTGGGTCATTGGTACAGTATAAAAATATAAGTTTTATAACACAGAAGTCAGGTAGACATTACTGACGTAAGGCCAAACAAAAAGAATGATGGCTGGTGCCAATTTCTGTTGCTTGATGCTTGCGGTGCATGCGCAGTGTATAAAGGTATGGAGGACCGTATAGGACTTTAAATTTCCGGATTTATATGCAAATTTTGGGGTTTGGGGGGTTGAAAATTTGTGTTTGGCCCTTAAAAGTTATGAGTTTGCACCAGCTAAGTCTGGGACATTGGTACAGCAGAAAAATATGTGATCTCCCATAGAGTTTCTGTGGGAACTATAAGCTGCAACTGCGGCCATGTTTGCAACCCAGTCAACATTAAATGAGGATCGTCGACCATATGAGGTTTCAAAACATTTGTCATGTGGTTGCAGAGGGGAAGATTTTTTCAAAATCCACCAATCAGAATCAGAGAATGCCTCTAGTGGCCATGTTTTCCAACAAATGGGAACAAAAAAGAGGATCATTTGTAGAGGACCTCCCAGAAACCATTCCTACAAAGTGTGGTTCACGTTGGTTCAGTAGTTACAGAGAAGATGAAATGTGATTTCCCACAGGGTTTATATATAACTATAAGCCTTAATTGTGGCCATGTTTCAACCCGATCAACATTAAGTGAGGACAGTTGGTAGAGAATGTGTCCCAGTCATCAACCATGCAAAGTTTCAAAACATTTGGCCCTGTGGTTTCAGAGGAGAAGATTTTTCAAAATCCACCAATCAAAATCAAAAATTGCTTTTGGCAGCCATGTTTTTTGATGCACAGTAACAAAATGAGGAGCATTTATAGAGGACCTGCCATAGACTATCCCTGCCAGGTTTGGTTCACGTTGACTCAGTAGTTCCAGAGATGAAGATGAAAATGTGAAATCCCACAGGGTTTCTATAGTAACTGTAAGCTGCAATTGCGGCCATGTTTGCAACCTGATCAACATTAAATGAGGATCATTGGTAGAGGAGGTCCCAGTCATCATTTATCTGAAGTATCAAAACATTTGGCCTGGCAGTTTCAGAGAAGATATGTGAAAATCCACCAAACAGAATCAAAGAATGCCTCTGATGGCCATGTTTTTCATCCAACAGGAACAAAATGAGGATCGTTTGTAGAAGACCTCCCATAGACCATTCCTGCCAAGTTTGGTTAACACCGGTTCAGCGGTTTCAGATAAGATGAAAATGTGAGAAGTTTATGGATGACGACAGACGCCAAGTGATAGCAAAAGCTTGCATGGCCTTTTAGGCCAGATGAGCTAAAAATTATAAATTTAAAGTAATTTGTATATTTTTATACTTACCAATGGCCCAGACTAGCTGGTGCTTAACTCAAAGTTATTAAGGGCCAAACACAAATTTTGAACCCCCCAATCCCCCAAATTTGCTTGCAAAACTGAAAATTAAAAGTCCTACCTGGCCCTCTATACATTTACTCTCCACATATACGCAGAAGTCAGGAAGTGACCGAAATTGGTGCCAACATCATTCTTTGTAGAAGAGAGAGTAATACATAAAAATTCAGCTGGGAGGTATGAGTGCCCACTCATGGGAGGGCCATCTCCATCTGGGCCATTGATGAGTATAAAAATATACAAATTACTTTAAATTTATAATATTTTTACACTGTAAACCAATGGCCCAGACTAGCTGAATCGTAAAAAGGTGGAGGGCCTAGACTTCAGAATTAGTAGATCAACATAGTTCCAATCCTGTAATCCAAGGTGAAAGGAAATTAAAATTATTAGGAATTACATGTGTGTCTCTCTATACAGTAATAGAGAAGACATATCATACAAAAAGGAGCCCAGTTCAAGTAATTCCATATACTTAGCATGAAGACTGTGCTAATTGGATGTAACAAGATCCCAATTTTTAAGGTTAGCCCGGACTAAGCCCCCAAAATTAGGATGGCGTATATGAGAATGAGAGAATATCCCTCACAAACATATGCCATATACAATAAAACTCCAGCTGTATGCAGGATATAATTACGGACAAAACAGCTTCCCTCATAGTTACATACCTATCAAGCTGGAGGAGAGGTAAAAAATAACACCACCCCTTTTCTTTTGAAGAAATCTTCAAAAAGCAAGAGGGGAGCACTCTGGAATCAGTAAAAAGGGGTACCAAAAAACAATATAAATATTTGTCGAACAGGCACCAGGTATTAATTATTATTAATAAATGGTGCTTAACACCACTTCAGAGGCCAAGGCTATAGCGACGATCCCGGTAATTAATATCACCCGCTAAATAACCTACACCGGACTCGGCATATGCAAATAGGTCGAAAACCGGAGATATAATATATAACATACACATGTCCAATAGAACCACAATGAACGATCTCTGGAAAGTGACACTCTTCCGAGGTAACCCACAGGCGACCCCATTCAGGCGTACAATAAATTCCAGTAACAACACTCCCCGATGTGTACTCAGGGTTTCCACTATTCCGGCACAGCGTCCATCAAACAGCCTCATACCCCCACCAGATCAACTTCCTGACATAACAGAATCTTTGAAATTCGCATTGATCTGCCCATCCCCCAAGAATACATTTAGTTCCTAGCTTGTAGAAATGCCATGTCTAAACTTCTTTTGCCGCTTTCCATACACATATTTCATTGAAAACAAAACGCATGTCCGTTTCACCATTCTGTCGCAGCATCTGGAGAGTAATTGATTTCAAAGCAGTTTTTCAACATCAAAGACATCAACCAATAGTAAAATCGAGTATTGTTGTAGAATTGATATATAATCCCACTCGCGTGACGTTATCAGAGACAGTCTGTGAACCAGGAAAGACTTCCAGAACTCTCCGGAACCTGTTCCAGCTGTGAAGACGAATTCCACCACTCTGAGTCCTCATGTGACCGGGATTAACCAATTGGAATCAGAGAACACAGAAGTCAAGAAGAACAGCCTCTGTCTTTTTTCGACTTGACCGCGAGAATCAGGAGTTCAGAAATTCTGCACAGATTTAAATTCGGTGTGTTTGTCAGGAAAAATTGGTAAGATCCAAGCTATTTTACCCGCAATGTTTTTCTAAAGTAGAGATTTACCGAACCCAAGTCTACTTTAGTATTCGTTTTCACAGTGGCCGCAAACATCAAAATTTGTACCATGCACGCGCAATGAGATTTTTGTGCAGTGCTTGTGTCTGCTAAAATATCTCACAAGCATAGTTTCGCCCCTAATTTAAAACTGAAATTTTAAATTATGGGCAAAACTTCCCTTCCTATTCACACTTTCTATTCGCCCTGGACGTTTAGTCCCAATGAAAATGCCAAGGCTTGACAGTTTTATTGGGATGAAACACCCTGGGCGAATAGAAAGTCACGTATACTACAAATTATTTTTCGGTTGAGCAACCATTTTCTCTTATTTATGTCTTATTCATCGGAAATTGCTGGCTGTCAATGTGTAAAATCGGAGAGATATATCTGATTCTCCGTGAAAAGACGCAAAATATCCTCTCAGATGCAAGGAAATGGGTGTTTGGGGATTCCGGAATTCGAAATTTTCCTACCACGGGCCCAACCATGGTGCGAACGGCCTCATTCTCTTTCCCCTAGAGGAAACCCTGGTGTACTATCCGATATCTATGACACTGTAAACGTACAAATACCCGAGAGTCTAAACAAGGTGTATTCGATTGAGTACCAGCATTAATAGAAACCTGGATCTAGAAATGGAAGTAGGTATGCTTAACAGGCTCGACCCAGACCGCCCCTGAAATAATTCGTAATTTCTAAGGTCCATAACATACAATAATGCGTCTACCTAATAAATCATTATTATGCATGTGAGCATTGAAAACCCGCATGTAATCATCTGAATACTAGTTAACTGGCTATGTAGCCTCCGAGGTATCCAAAGACTAGCAATTTATTTATGATGAATTATGCGCTTGTATATGACATATAGACGAACAATCACAAGAAACCAACCAACTAAAAAGTGGATGTGGCCATGAGGTCGCCATAGAGCACAACCCAGCCGGCAATCAAGAAGTCATGAAATGCATGTATGTATTTAAACTCATATGAGGCTTGCAGGAAGAAAACAGAAAACTACGTCTTGCCTGGTAATCGCCTCTAAACACATAGGTGGTTGGAGGGGGGGTGGGGCTGGGAGGGGGATTGGAAGTCATATGAAACCCTCCTCACCCGCATTACTTAATCATTCTTGTGTTAGTCAAAAATTAATATAGGAACCGCAATGGTTCCCTCATGTCTAACCGACTCCATTATGCCACTATGGGCAGAGAAGGACGTGACGAACAAAAACTTCCCCTGATAAAGAAGGTCCTCTCATGGACGAAGCTTCCGGGGAACATCCCATAACAGACACTTGAGAAGACTGATCCAAGGTTTCTGTGACGACAGAGGTGCTACTAGTAGGATTCACAACGAGACTGTTTGATCTTAAACATAATCTACTGAATCAACTGAATTGGGGGATATGCATATCCTATCATTCATCCCCATGAGATCGGCAGAGCGTCTACTGCATACACTGAGTGGTCTGAGCATGGTGACATGAATGACGGTAACAGATTGTCCCGGTGCATCACAAACAGATCTATCATGGGGCGATCCCTCTGGTAGCAAATCTGTCCAAATATTCGCTTGAGCGTCCACTCCAATTGCAACAGGGGACCTTTCCTAGAGAGTGAGTCTGCTAGTACATTCAGACGACCTGGTATATGACGGATAGAAAGATGAACATGATGATTCAATACGTATAAGACAATCTTCTCCGTTAGTTGGCATAACAGAAATGAATGGGTGCCGCCCTGGTTCCCGATGTACGCTACTACTGTCGAGTTGTCCGACCAAATTTGAACATGGACGTCCGCGATTATGTGAATCCAATGTTGTATCGCCAGCCATACTGACATCATCTCTTTGATGTTTATGTGTTCCTCCTGGAACCGAAGGTCCCAAAGACCCTGACACTTCCTGACTGCGGGACTTAGGGTCGCACCTCAACCCGTCTGACTCACATCCGTCATCCGTCATGAAAGCAAGATCCGGCAGTTGCAGCAGAACCACTGAATATCTGCCCAATTTGAACCCTTGTTTTACTAGGTCCATTAAAACAATACTGGTTCCAGCGAAAGCATCGTTACACTCCAGTTCTGAGTAAAGAATATCTGGAGGGGACGTGCACGCAGGTGGCCCATTGGAATAAGATCCACAGCAGCTCTGCACAGCTCCAACAGTCGCATGAATTCCCTCACTATTAATGCATCTGAATGTAGACAAAAGCGAGCATAACAACTGACTAACTTCGCTCTGGGTAACGGCAGACAAACCAGATTGTTGTGAGTCTCAAAGCACAATCTCAAGTGAATAGATGACTTGTACGGAGCTAGATCAGACTTTTTCTCGTTTACGATGAAACCGAGACGTCGGAGTAATAGAAGCAGACTCTGAACATAGTTCTGAAGAATAATTCTGTTGCCGTTGCCCTGTAGAAGGTCGTCCAAGTAAACCGATGTTACCGCAAACAAATGAGCTCATAAGTAAGACATTACCGAGTTCATTATTCGAGTGAAATGCCCAGGGGGTCAGATTCAGAACAAAGCATATTGCTCTGAACTGATACACCTTCCCTTGTACGGCGAACCGCAGGTACTTTTAGAATGCCGGATGTATCAGAACATGAAACTACGCATCCTTAGAACTATGCTTGCCGCATAGTTGATCACTCAAATGCTCGCTTTTACCGACTGAATGATTTCCATAAATAAACTTTTGGAGCCATGATAAGCTTGTTATCCAGCTCAAGTCTATTACCGGTTGGAACGAGCCGTCTGGCTTCGGTACGTGGAACAGGTGACTGTAAAAATCTTGAGAATTCTGATTCTCGACAACCTGTATTGCTTCCTTTGATAAGAGAGCTTACAGGAGAAACTCTCTTATGCAAGAATTTGATGGAAGATTTGTCGAACGCGAACAACTTGTTAGTGGGGTTATTACTCTGAATGATAGCCGTAAGCCGTCACCCACTGATCTTCCATGATTATTATCCAGTTTTTTTGCGGATCTTGATAACCTTCCGCCAACTGGCCAGCAATAGAGGTCTAAACTATCACCGGTATGACCTGCGAGGCTTACGGGAGGAGGAACCACGTCCTCCCTGCGAAAAACCTCATTTTGTCGGCCTAGGGGCATCTGACCTATAGTCCCGATCAGATCTATGACTATTTCCCGAGTCGCTTTACTGACAACATCCAGAGTAATTATAAGAGGGTTTCTTGTACCCTCGAGAGGAGTTTCCGTTTGACAATTTTTGTCTGGAACAGCCTCCTTCTCTTGTCTGCTGAAGTGGGTCGTTGATACTCTGACTTCAAAAGCAGAGCACTAGATGCTTTCTTAGTAGCCTGTTTAAAGACTAACGAAAGCTAGTAGTCGAAAATAAAATGTCTGGAAACCGGAGCGACTTGAAGAGAGCTTTTCACCTTGTCATCTTTTCAGTGAAGACGACGCAAGGGCAGCATCACGTCTGATTAACTCCAGATTAGCCGCTGTTAGGGCAGAGTTAGACGTGGTATAATAATTGCCCTGGAAAGAACTCTAAGAGAGGTACGAACGTCCTCAAATTCCTTTCCCTTGAGATGTTGCACCATAGCTCTTGTAAGGTAATCTGCATAAGACACAACGTCCAAATTCGCTCTATTTGAAGAAATTGCCGTCTCAATTGTGTCTGAGCAAATAGTGAATGATACAGGTAAGGATACCTCTAGATCCCCGGCCTGCTCATCCAAACGCAGAAGAAATCTCTGAACATCTTCCCCGACCGTTTTAAATGAACGTGGTCCAAGCAACGGGATGTATATGGAAGATGAAGATAAGAAACCGCCTTCTTCCTTGCACTCAAGAGGATAAATACGGCCGAAGGCCTGCGACACCTGCATAAACTGAACCGGAAAAGAATGGACTTCCTCCTTCGTCCGGATAAAGTCTGCGCCTAACGTTGCCAGCGGTTTCTCTCTTGTCGTAGCAGCATTCTGATTCGGCGGAACAAAATCAGGGTAGTGTTGATGGATGCAAGACATTGCAACCATGTACTGTTCCGAAAGGGAAGAATAATCCTCTTCCTTAACCCTTTCACCATCCGAGAGAATCAGTTGCGAATCTAGGGTCCATTGCATCTGCGTGAACAGACGACTGGACCGACCCAGCACCGTCCAACAGCTCAGATTCTGAGTCTGAGGGAGGCTGCAACTGCACTTGTTGGGATGCTGCGATCAGCTGCGCAATCTGCGACAGCAAGTCCGGCATTGAGGCCTGAGGAGCAGCGGTCTTCCGTTCCTTAGCCGCATGCTGCTCCTGGGGTGGTGTGTCGGAAACGGATCCTTTCTTGGAACGTCCCAATGATCAAGGCCTCATCTTCCCAGCTACCGGATGGTCCGACTTCACGGGCGAAGAGTGGTTCCTTCTTCATGCAACACAGGCTGGATATTCGAAGTCGGGTAGCTAGGATGCAATCGTGTGTGCTTAAATAACGTAGCGGAGGAAGCCATGACTGAAACCGACCCTGGCTGCAGACTAGACGGAGCATCCCGAGCAGCAGGTGGACATATGCTCTGTTTCGAGCAAGTTTCCAACCAGAAAACTTCATTTCGGCCTTGTGAAATGTAGCGGAGGAAGCCTTGACTGAAGCTGACCCCATCTGCAGACTAAACAGAGCATCCCGAGTGGAGGGCGGACATATGCTCCGGCTTGTGCAAGTTTCTCAAAACAACATCTGACCCCAGACGTTGCTAGATTAGAGAGGGGGGCCTCTCCCGCCCATGGTCTATCAGACCTCGCCAAGTACAAGAACTTGCTGACTTCCTCCCTACTTCCTCCCTCTTTCCGTCGTCGCTGGGTGAACTATTTATATTATAGTGCTCGCTATACCCAATCCACTTCTTAGACCGTAACAGACTTACCTGGCGTCATGGCACCCAAAGACGGAGTACCGCTTCACCGGTCAAACTAGCTGCTTGCAAGAGATTAAAACCTTTAACAGAAGGCCCTAACTCTTGCAATAATGAGCACAACAGCTAGCTCTATATGCTCCACGGAGCGCGGCGACGGTAGCGCACTTGGATGGGTGTCAGAATATCATCACCGTGTTCATGTTCCTCTGAAATAGAAACTGACAGAATGAATTAAAATGCAGTGAGAGGCTCTGATCCTCAGAACCTCACCTCCATCAATGTACCACGGCGTCCGACTCCAACATCAGTCATCCCAGTGCAACACAAGAATGACAAGAGTCCACAGGAGTGTATCAACTAAAGTCGATATCAGTCCTCCAAACTCCACAACAATATATATATATAACTGAGATACATGAATAATAGCAATCATAATTAAATTCAAAATATTTTTTGTAAACAAAAATTTTTGAAAAAAAGCCAAAGTTCCCAAAGGGAACATTAAGAGCCCAAGGTCATCGCGATAGAGCCTAAGTGTGGACAAAATCCAAAATTTTTGAGCTACACTACTGGAATAACAATCCATGTATCCTACAGTATACTACAGAAACAGAACATAAAAAACTACCTATATATGAGGACGCTGACAATGTAAGCAACGTCAATGTAAACAAGGCATCAGGCACACAAAAAGGCCCAAAGTCAGAACCAATTGAAATGCTATCAGATGTAAAGCTAGATCTTCATACAAAGAAAAAACGATACATCGGATAGAATATGCAAGACTAAACAGCCCAACACACCGAGTGTGAGGATGTAACCCTGGGGAAGAAACAGATTAACATTCTGTAATAAATGTTAAACTCACAAAAAATTTAATAAAAAATTTCTATAAAAAATAGCCAAAAAGCTTAAGAGTTTAACAGGAAGAGTTCATGGAAGGATAGGGAAGGAATAATTAACAAACATTTGAATAATCATTTTTAAAAATGATGACGTCTGGCATATGTCCCAAAATTGGAAACATAAAATAATTTCATAAATATTATAAAGTTACAGCCCTGAACATCCAAAACTACCGTTGAACACTTCCTTCATCCAATAACAGCCTTGGATCCACCAATTCTTGCATTGATTTGTGTCTGGCATCCTCAAAAAAGGAGATTTTAAAGCACAGATGTCATTTCATTGTTGATGACTTTAGGGCCAAACAAAGAATGATGTTGGCGCCATTTCCGGTCACTTCCTGATGTCTGCGCATGCGCAGAGAGTAAATGTATGGAGGGGCAGATAGGACTTTTAATTTTCGGTTTTGCAAGCAAATTTTGTGGACTGGGGGGTTCAAAATTTGTGTTTGGCCCTTAATAACTTTTGAGTTAAGCACCAGCTAGTCTGAGCCATTGGTTTACAGTGTAAAAATATAGACTAATTAAGGCCAATAACTCTGTAATGAAAAATAGGTCAGGCCAGTTTTCGAACTTGTTTGAGATATTATTGCAAAAGACCTGTATGGCAAATATTAGTAAAATCGGAGAATGTTTGCTCAAGTTATTGCATTAATAGTGCGAGGATGCCTGCTCACCTACACACAGATCATAACCGAACCATAGGTCTTGGTTGTTAACACAACTCGACCAAAGAAATTCTTGTTTCTCAGGCACCAACCTCTGCCTCTTCAACTTTTTTTCACCTCAAAATTTCTTCTTTGACTCTATTTTGCACTTGTAGGAAAAATATTTAACCAACTATACCTTGTTTGCTCACAGAGCTCTGTCAAACAAGATATAGTTGGTTAAATTTTCAACTACATTATGAGAAATTTTCTCTGCCGAAAACATAGGTTTGCCAAATAATAGTGTAAGTAGTTAAATTTTTTATTCCAACTATTTTCAGAACTATTTTGTGAATAAACAACAAAAAAAAAAAGAAAACAAGAGGCCCCAGGGGGGCCTGAGGACGCTCACCTGACATGGTAGTCTAAATATCAAACCAGGAATTTGACTTGAATAAGCTGCATACGCCCCTCCTAAGAAAAGCATATACCAACTAGATGAAGCGATTGTGCCCATACAATACACAGGATTTTCCTTCTATTTTCAGTTCCTGCACTTTTACGTCCCAAAATTGAGATAAACACATAAAAAACAGATTTTTTTTATTTTTGTTCGGAAATTTTCGAAGTCCCAAACAAAATATTTTCAGACTAAAATTTTTTTTTCTTCTTCTTAAAATTGACCACAAAGCATAAAAAATCAAAAAATTAATTTCTGGATTTTGGTCCAAAATTTTCGAAGTCCCACCTGGACCCCATTTTCATTGTAAAAAAAAATTATTTTTTTTATCTTAAAATTCACCAAAATGCATAGAAACAAAAAAAAACAAAAAAAAAACTCATTTCTGGATTTTAGTCCAAAACAAGTCCCACCCAGACCCCAAATTTTCAGTGTAAAAAATTTTTTTTTTTGTCTTAAAATTGACCAAAATGCATAAAAACAAAAAATCTCATTTCCGGATTTTGGCCAAAAATTTTCCAAGTCCCACCCGAACCCAAATTTTCAGTGTAAAAAAAAGTTAAAAAATTTATAGTAATTTATATATTTTTTATACTTACCAATGACCCAGACATAGCTGGTGCTAACTCTTAAAATATAGGGCCAAACACAAATTTTGCCCCCCAATCCCCAAAATTTGCATCTAAAACTAAAGAAAACATGTCCTGAAAGGCCCTCCACACTTCGCCCCTACTGCGCATGCGCAGTGTCAAGGACGTTCCAAAATTGGCGCCATTAATCATTCTAATAACCAGTGCCTGGTAAGCGCTATGTACTCAGCGGGGAGGCAATAGTTCCCAACTCCTGGGAGGGCCATCCCCGTCTGGGTCATTGGTAAGTATAAAAAATATATAAATTACTATAAATTTTTTAACATTTTTATACTGTACCAATGACCCAGACATAGCTGAATAGTAAAAAGGCTGGAGGGCCAAGGACATAGAGCAAAATGGAATACGCTCAATAAAATAAAATAGAGTCATCCCCTGTAGGGAAAAAGAAGTAATAGGCCTTACATGTATCTTTCTTATTTATGATAAATTAGAAAGATACAACACCTTCCAAAATTGAGCTTCATACATCCATGTACTCTATTAATATCCAATATAATCCTTATACTAATAATTTTTAAAGTAAGCCAATAAATAAAGTAAGTCTAGAGAATAGAGACTCTTATACTCCTAAAAGTGTCTGAGGATTGCATAATCATGTCCGTTGACATATGCAATATTCAAAAGCTATACTTTAAAAACTAAGACTTGAATGAATTTTAAAAACCTAAACTTCTCACTAAACAACCATCCCAATAACAGCTCAGAATTACTAACTCCGGAGGAGGTATCCCCTTGTTTTCATAGTAAAACAGGTGACCCAAGGGAACACCCTCCCCCCCCTTTTCTTGCCCTGGGTCAAATAGCCCAGAGCGAAGAGGGCAGCCGAATGGAGACACTGCCGAAACAGACAGCCTACCTAGCTATAGTAGCAACTGTTAAGTGAATGACATTCTGAGCAGTAGATAATAGACCTAACAATAGAGGCCTCCAGAAATGGACTCGATATTTCTAAGATAAAATTCATGAATGTGGATGGCTGAGCGCAATGAGCGGCCTTCAAAAATCTATAATAGCGACACTATTAATGTAAGCCCAAGAAGTAGAAGAACTCTTACTTCATGAGCCGAAATCTTACGCACAACTGCTAAGTCAATGATATACCATAAGCAGTACCGATAGTTAATAGAATCCATTAACAATAAAATGGAGCGTAACGTCCTTCCACTAGACATCAAAGACAGAAGAAGCTTATGCCCTATGTAATAAACAGATATCTGTTTATAAATACATAAACTGTACCCGGAAAGAGTAAAGGCCTATGCCCATACGAAGACGGAAGGACCTTAAAATAATAGGTTCCGGATAATAGGAGCCTAACTCTTATGCAACAATCCAACCTAAATAGTAACGGAAGTATTGATTCCGAAACTATGAAAGTGAAAATCATCCATCGATAGTGCATGAAACTCACTGACTCTACAGTAAAAGAGAAACCAACAGAATTACTGTCTAAAAGGTCAGAATTTGAAAACTACTGTTTCCAGAGGCTAAAATGATTACTTAGCTAAATAAGAACCGAAGTTAAAATCCGTATAGGAATTTAATCTAAAGATTCTAAGTCTATTTATCAAAAAGTTACTAACTGACTTAGATAAAGAGACAAAAGACTCAATTGTAAACTATCGTAGAGTGCATAGGTATGAGGTAACATAAACCTATAACCTAAATAATAACAGGCTGCAGTAGATCTTGTGAAACAAGTATACTAAAAAATAGCAATGAGTAGTATGGAGGGATCAACAATATGAACATAATGATCCCTACACCACGACGGAAGAGCCTCCACTTTAGCCGCATAGAATAGCGAAGAAGAGGATCTCCTATAGTAAGAAATCGCGTCCAAAGCTCGTCCAGTACAGTGCTTACAATGCAATACGGACCACACAACGGAATACATGAAGGTTGCGACCTTGCTGGTTGTGATAAAGATGACACGATTTACCCAGTGAAAAAGATCCTCACATAGAGGAAGATTTCACGTTAAGACCCACAGTAGACAAGAGAGTAAATTACTCATGATCTCTGTGAAGATAGAGATGCTATCAACAGAAATGTATTGTGGTTGTTTATCAGCAATACCTGCTAAAACAACAGCGCCGGAGGATACGCGTATCCTATCATTCTGTCCTATAGATCAATAGAGCGTTAACAATATTAGCTCAGAGATCTGGACAAGCCAACACATACGTCTGCAATTGATTAGCAAGCTGTGTCATAAATAAATCATCATTGGGCGCTCCCATAGATAGCAAATCTGATTGAATACTTGTTTGTTGAGAGTCCATTCTGACAGCAACAAGCGACCTGTAAGAGAACGGGTGTCCGATAAAACAATCAGACGACCCGGAATATGACGGACCAAAACTGAACTTGGTGAACTATAACCAACAGACGGATTCTTTCCATTAAATTGAATAACGGAAACGAAAGAGTGCCTCCCTGGTTCCGGAGATACGCCACTACTGTCGAATTAAAGGACAGGAATTTGGGCATGCGTTTCTGAATAATGTTCATGCAATGACATAAAGCAAGCCTAAAAAACATTATTCCGCGGAAGTTAAACTGATTGCTAAAAGACTGCGGAACCCAAAGACCCTGGCACTTCGAATCCGTAGGGATCAGTATTATATCCCAATCTGTTTGACTGGCAACCGTCATAACAGCCACACTCGGGTCCGGCAACTGCGGCGGCACTCTCTGAGTCAACCACCGAATGTTTGCCCCAGTATGAATCTCTTGTAACACTAGATAGACAAGAGAACGTGTAAATCGAGCAATTCATGGATTGCCGAAAAGTTGCCGTCGAAGAGAAGCTCCTCCGAGAACGAAGCGACTCTGAGAGAGTTCTTAACCTTACTATCCACGCGTGTGGATGTAGCTAGGGCTGCGTCACGTCTAACTAACTCCAATCAGCCACTGAAGGGCGGAGTTATACGTGAACAAACTACTGCCCTCAAAAGAAATTACATTGAGAATAATATCCCGTAAATCTTTTCTTGAAGACGTAATGATAACGCCTGAGTAAGGCGGATTACGTATAATAAAGCGTCTAAGTTAAGTCTACTATACATAATGTCGTTCCCAACATTGAAATTGGAAAAGACATAAACGGCGAAAAAGAATATATGCAGTCTTTAATCACACCGTCTAGACGCATATGAACTCTCGGTATGCCCTGCTCTGCCAAAATAAACTATTTGTATAAATGATAAAATGGCAGAAATGAGCAAGGCGGACAAGAAACTAAACTATCATGCTTAGTAGCAGGCTTGTATATATATATATATAGCGTCGAAAAGTTAAAAAATTTATAGTAATTTATATATTTTTTATACTTACCAATGACCCAGACTTAGCTGGTGCTAACTCCAACAAAACCAGGGCCAAACACAAATTTTGCCCCCCAATCCCCAAAATTTGCATCCAAAACAAAAAGAAATCATGTCCTAAAGGACCTCCATAGTACGCCTCTACTGCGCATGCGCAGTGACGCAGTCGTCCCGAAATTGGCGCCAATTATCATTCTTACTGGCAGTGCCTGGTCAGCGCTATGTACTCAGCGGGGAGGCAAGAGTTCCCAACTCCAGGGAGAGCCATCCCCGTCTGGGTCATTGGTAAGTATAAAAAATATATAAATTACTATAAATTTTTTAACATTTTTATACTGTACCAATGACCCAGACTTAGCTGAATAGTAAACAGGCTGGAGGGCCTAGGACATAGAGGAAAATCCAATAAGCTCAACTATATAGTAAAGAGGTAACCCCTTAAGGAGAAAAGGAGTATTAGGCTTTACATGTATCTTTCTTATTTAATATTAAATTAGAAAGATACACTACCCTTAATAATTGAGCACAATAACATTCATGTTCTCTATTAACATCCAGTATAACCCTTATACTAATTATTTTTAAAGCAAGCCAATAAATAAAGTAGTCCAGAGAATTGAGACTCTTTACAATCATTTAAAAGTGTCCGAGTATTGTATATTAAAGCCCGTTTGACACTTGACATATACAAATACTTCACACCGAGCTACACTTTAAAAATAAGACATGAATGAAATTAAACATTAATATTACACTTTAAAACCATCCCGGAAGCGACTCAGAAATACTGACTTGGAGGAGGCATTCCCTTGCTTTTCACTATAAAGCAGGTGACCTAAGGGAACACCCGCCCCCCCCCCCCCTTCCCCTTGCCCTGGGTCAAATAGCCCAGAGCGAAGAGGGCAGCCGGACGGAGTCACTGCCGGAACAGAAAGCCTGCATAACTATAGTTGCAACTGTTTAGTGGACGACATTCTGAGCAACAGATAACGGACCTAAACAATGCAGGTCTCCAGAAATGGACTCAATATTTCTGAGATAAAAATTGGTAAATGTGGATGGCTGAGACCAATAAGCAGCCTTCATTAAATCTGTAATAGCAACACTATTAGCATAAGCCCAGGAAGTAGAAAGAGCTCTTACTTCATGAGCAGAAATCTTAAGCACAGACTGCTGAGAAGAAGATAAATCTTCATAAGCAGTACGGATAGTTAACTGAATCCATCTAGCAATAGAATGGACTGAAATGTCCTTTCTATTAGGCATCAAAGACAGAAAGAAACGTTTCCGTCCCTTTCTGATGAACTGAGATCTCTGTTTATAGATACGTAGTGCTCTAACAGGACAGAGTAAAGGCCTACGCCCGTCTGAAGACGGAAGAGCCTTAATAACAATAGGTTCCGGATATTTATTAGGAGCCTGATTCTTAGCTAAAAAACCCACATTAGTAGTGAAGGTGATAGTGTTCCCAACACTACGATAATGAGAATCATCCACCGATAGTGCATGAAGCTCACTGACTCTTCTGGCAGAAGAGAAAGCTAAGAGAAAAGCTGTCTTATAAGATAAGAATTTGAAATCTACTGTCCCAAGAGGTTCAAATGGCTTTTCCTTCAATTTAAGAAGAACCCAAGCTAAATTCCACTTAGGAATTAATCTAAGAGTTCTGGGTCTATTTATCGAAAAGTTTCTAACCAATTTCGATAAAGAGACATTAGATCCAATTTGTAAACTATCATGATGTGCATAGGTATCAGATAACATAGATCTATAACCCTTTATAGTAACAGGCTGCAGTTTGATTTCGTCAAACAAGTATACTAGAAAGTTTGCAATGTCTGATATAGAGGGATCAAATATATCTACAGAATGATCCCTACACCAACGACGAAAAACCTTCCACTTAGCCGCATAGTTTAGCGAAGAGGAGGTCCTCCTACAGTTAGAAATCGCGTCCACTGCTCGTCCTGTAAAGTGCTTGCCATGCAAGAAGGACCGCACAACGGAAAAACGTGAAGGTTGAGACCTTGCGGGTTGTGATGGAGTTGGCGCGATTTCCCCTGCGAAAGAAGATCCTCTCGTGGAGGAAGCTTCCGCGGTAGGTCCCACAACAGACACCTGAGTAGATTTATCCACGGTCTCTGTGGCGACAGAGATGCTACCAACAGAATCTTGCATTGAGATTGTTTTATCTTTAGCAATACTTGTTGAATTAACGGCGCTGGAGGATACACATATCCTATCATTCCGTCCCAAGGGATCGACAGAGCGTCTACTGCAAATGCTCTTGGATCCGGACACGGAGACACATACGTCTGCAACTGATTGTTGAGATGTGTCGCAAATAAGTCTATCATTGGCTGTTCCCATTGGTAGCAAATCTGATTGAATACTTGTTTGTTGAGAGTCCACTCCGACGGCAACAAGCGACCCTTTCGTGAAAGGGAGTCTGCTAGCACATTCAGACGACCCGGTATGTGACGGACCGAAAGAAGAACGTGATGTTCTAACGCAAACAGAAGGATTCTTTCCGTTAGATTGAACAACGGAACTGAATGAGTGCCTCCCTGATTCCGTATATACGCCACTACTGTCGTATTGTCGGATAGGATTTGGACATGAGCATCGTGAATAATGTCCATCCAGTGACGTAACGCAAGCCAAATTGACATCATTTCCTTGATGTTTATGTGCTTGCACAGGAATTGCGGATCCCAAAGACCCTGGCATCTCGAATCCGTTGGGATTAATGATGCACCCCAACCTGTTTGACTGGCATCCGTCATAACGGTAAAACTCGGATCCGGCAACTGCAGCGGAACTCCTTGAGTTAACCACTGAATGTTTGCCCAAGTCTGAATCTCTTGTTTCACTTGATCTGACAAGAGAACGTCTACATCGAGCGAATGAATTTTCACACTCCAATTCTGAGTCAGGAAAATTTGAAGAGGACGTGTGCGTAGCCGCCCCATCGGAATGAGATCCGCGGCGGCTCCGCACAGACCTATCAGTCTCATAAATTCTCTCGCCGTGACTTTGTCTGCGTGCAGACAATAGCGAGCGTAACAACTGACTAATTTCGCTCTGGTTAACGGCAGACGAACGAGATTGTTGTGCGTCTCGAAGCTCATTCCCAGATGAGTGAATGACTTGGACGGCACCAGATTCGACTTCTCCTCGTTTACTATGAAACCGAGACGTCGGAGCAATAGAAGAAGATTCTGAACATCGTTCTGAAGCGTTAACTCGTTGCCGTACCTCTGAAGAATGTCGTCCAGGTAGGCCGACGTTACCGCAGACGAATGAGCTCGGAAGTAGATCATTACCGAGTTCATTACCCGAGTGAAAGCCCAGGGTGCTAGATTCAATCCGAAGCACATGGCCCGGAACTGATACACCACTCCTAGGACTGCGAAGCGTAGATACTTTCGGAATGTCGGATGTACCATGACGTGAAAGTACGCATCTTTGAGATCTATGCTCGTTGCATAATCGTTCACCCGAATACTCGCTCTGACCGATCGAATCGTCTCCATATAAAACTTCGGAGCGACGATCAGCTTGTTTATCCAGCTCAAATCTATGACTGGACGGAACGAGCCGTCTGGTTTCGGAACCAGAAACAGATGGCTGTAGAATCCCAGAGATTCCTGGTTTTCTACGACCTCTACCGCATTCTTCATTAAAAGAGACTGCACCTCTGATAACAGAGCGTCTCTTTTCTGTGGATTTGACGGAAGATGAGTCCACTTTGGACTTCGAGTTAATGGAGGCTTTCGTTTGAAGGATATCTTTAGACCTTCCGAAGTCACTCCTCTCACCCAAGGGTCGTCCGTAATCGACGCCCACACTTGTGAAAAACTCGACAACCTTCCGCCAACCGGAACGCGATAGAGGTTTAAGCCATCACCTCCTGGACCTGCGAGGCCTGCGGTAGGAGAAACCACGTCTTCCACGACCCGCACCTCGCCTCGTCGACCTCGGGGCGTCCGACTGATTGTCCCGGCCTGAAGGACGTCCCGAACGAGAGTCGCTATCCTGACGGTCTCTCGAATAAGACCAAGAGGACGCACCGGAACCTCTATAGGAACCTCTCTTGGGCGCATTAGACCCAGAAGTGCCTGTCTTATTCGTGTCTGCTGTATCCGACTTTTTAGGAGCGGATCTGAACAACAGAGAATCATTAGCTTTCTTTTTAATTTTATCATAAATAGCGGAAAGCTTGCCGTCAAAGAGAAGTTCTCCTGAGACCGAAGCGACTCTAAGAGAGTTCTTCACCTTAGAATCCACTAGTGTGGATGTAGCTAGGGCTGCGTCACGTCTAACCAACTCCAGATTTGCCACTGAAAGGGCGGAGTTACACGTGGAATAAGCTACTGCCCTTGAAAGAAGTCTTAAAGAGGATTGTATATCCTGAAACTCTTCCCCTTGAAGGCGCAGTGATAACGCCTTAGTAAGGTGATCTGCGTAAGATAAGGCATCTAAATTGGCTCTGTTAGACGCAATAGCTGTTTCCAACACCGCGGTTGGAATAGAAGCTGACGACGGTAATGATAGCTCTAAGTCTTCCGCCTCGTCGTCCATACGCAGAGGAACTCTCGGTATACCCTGTCCTGCCGTGTCGAATTTATTCCTTGCATTAATGAAAGGCAGGTTAAGAGTATTAGCGGACAAGAAACCTGCTTTCCCCGTCCTGGAAGCAAGTTTAAATATAGCGTCGTTCAATAATTCAAATGTTCTTGCAACATTATTGGACTGCGACAGAAACTCGGGAGCAATGTCCCTGAACCGCTCAAAAAAATCAGAGTCCAATGACGCTATAATTCTCTTGTCCGGAAGCGCAGCAGTCTGGCCCGACGGAACAACTTGAGGGAGAAAGTGCCGGATGAAGTCCACGGCAGCTTTATGTTGTTCCGAAAGGGATAGCTCCAAATCATCCGTATCCCTTTCACCATCCGGTCGGACCTCCCGATGTTCCCGGTCGTCCGCCCCCGATGCTTCGGCGGAGCGTACCGACCCAGCGCCGTCGGATAATTCTCGATCCGACACCGTTTCTGTCGGCTGCTGGGATGCTGCGATAAGCTGTGCTATCTGCACAAGAATGTCCGACGTCGAGACCTGCGGAGGCGCAGTCTTTCGCTGCTTCGCCGAGGGCAGCTCCGCATCAGATGGCTCCCGCATACTTTTCCTATGCGAACGTCCGGAGTCCATCGGTCGCGAATCCCTGGCTGCCGGATGGTGTGACCTGGTCGCCGAAGAATCCTTCATCGGCGAAGCTGGTAAAATATCGGAGGTCACGCAGCCAAGGTGCGGTCGTGTGCGCTGACGAGAAGAGGAAGCCTTAACAGTCTCTGCGGACTGCTTATACAACGGAGCGTCCCGAGCGACGGACGTATGCTCCGCTAAAGACACATTTTGTACCACAACATCTGGTCCCAGATGTTGTTGTACGAGAGAGGGACCTCTCTCGCTCGCGGCCCGGCTGGACCTGGACGAGCTAGGAACCGGACTAAAAGGCTTCCTCCGTTCTCGTTTACTATCCGCCGTCACTGGGTGTGCATCTATTATGTTTATAGTGCTCGCATCACCCAAAATTTCCTCTTGGACCGCATCGGACGAACCCGGCTGCCGAACCATTCGGTGAATGGACGCTACACCGGGCGAGCTAGCGGACGACATATGTCTAATCTCCATGAGCACTTTTGCCGCTAGCTCTGAATTCATTTGTGACAATGGACGCACACTTGAAGAAGATAACATGGAAACATCACCCTGTTCTGGTTCCTCTGAAATAGAAACTGAGAGAGTAGAGTGACCTTGTGGAGAAAGAGCCGGCATCGCTCTTTCTCCAGAAACAACATATCGTGACACACGTTTCCAATGTTTCTCATCCCAATGTTCACATATAGGACAGGGATTAATGCGAGAACACTGACTACAATTAATACAATGATCATGAAAGTCAGAGGAAGATTTCTTCCTATTACAATTTGAACAATGTCCCTTCATTGTGAAAGAACAACAATAAGTCCTAGTTACTCGCAAAAACCCCTGACACAAAGATACATAATAACATGATCCATTAATAAATGAAAAAACAATTGCAAAACAAAATAATTTTGAAAAAATATTTTTTCAGAGAAGCCCAAGTTGCTGAAAAGTAACGTTGAGCCCCGATGGATCCGATGGCAAAGTGTGGTCAAAAATTTTAAATTTATATAAAATAATTAATGAGACACTTTCGGATAATATAAATGTATCTTATAATGAGATAAACTACCACAAAGGCAAACAGCCCCCCTCAAAAAAGGCTGTTGCCAATGAAAACAAACAGTGTAAACACACTAGAAAACATGACTCCAGGCACTGAAAAAACTGGCCCGGAATCAGTCATCAATTACACTCTATCTGATGCAAAACAGAGACTCCCAGGGGAGAATCTGTAGAACATCAGATGGAAGATGCAGAACACAAACGTTATACACCCATGGGTGAAAACGTAACTATGGGGAAAATAACAGAAAACATTCTGTAACCAAGCAACTCTCCCAGGAAATTTTAGAAATGAAACTTCTCAAAAAGATGCCAAAGCATGGGAGAATTGCCAGGGGGGACTTTAGAAGGTTAGGGGAGAGGAAACACTGAATAAGCAGTGCAACAATTAGCAAGAATGACAACAAGAGGCCCATGCCTCGAAAATAGGCAACTTAACATAATTTCATCAAAAAATTTTAAGTACAGCCCTGATTATTTTTTTGCCACTTCTTTTTCCTCTCCTCCTTCTATCCTCCTTAGAATCACATTTTCTCCAAAAATTACGTGTCTGGCATCCTTTAAACTGAGATTTACAAGCACAAAGATCAGTGAGATGTTGACTGATGAAGGGCCAAACAGAGAATGATAATTGGCGCCAATTTCGGTACGACTGCGTCACTGCGCATGCGCAGTAGAGGCGTACTATGGAGGTCCTTTAGGACATGATTTCTTTTTGTTTTGGATGCAAATTTTGGGGATTGGGGGGCAAAATTTGTGTTTGGCCCTGGTTTTGTTGGAGTTAGCACCAGCTAAGTCTGGGTCATTGGTACAGTATAAAAATATAAAACACATGTTGTAATGACAATATTGGACTGCGTCGGTAAGTCAGGGACAATGTCCCTGAACCGATCGAAAAATCCGAGTCCAATGACGCTATGAGTCTCTTATCCAAGATCGCAGCAATGAAGTCCGAAATAATAATCACTGGAAGATAATGCCAGAAGATATGAAAGGCATCTTCCGATACTACTAAAGGGAAAACTCGAAATCTTTCGAATCCCTTTCGCCATCCTGTCGGACCCTATAAAGCGTTCGGTCGTCCGTAGCTGATGCAACCGCGGACCGCACCGACCCAGCGCCGTCGGATAATTCCTGATTCGACCGAGAAACTGTCAATTGCTGGGATGCTGCGAAACAACTGTGCTAACTCGGATAGCACGTCCGTCACTGAGGCCTGAGGAGAAGCGGTCTTACGATGCATTGCCGCTGGAAGCTCCGTGATCGTTACCCCGTGCATACTACCAATATGCGAGCGAACGGAGTGTATAGGCCTCGTGTCCCTTGGCTACCGGATGGCGCGACCTATTCGCCGAGGAATCACTGAATGCCGAAACTGATCGGATACTCGAGGTCACGTAGCCAATGTGCGGTCGTGTGCCCTGCTGTGAGGATGAGGAAGCATTAAAGACAGTCTCTCGGACTGTCAATATAACAGAGCGTCCCGACCAACGGACATATGCTCCGAATGTAAAATATCTGAACCACAACATGCGGTCCCCTATGTTGTTGGGCGAGAGAGGGACCTCTCTCGCTCACAGCCCGGACGGACCTGGACAAGCCAGGAACCAGACTAACAGGCTTCCTCCGATCTGTCCTCAATCTGCCGTCACTGGGTGAGTACTAAAGTAATTAAAGTGCTCGCATCACCCAAATCTCCTTCCTAGACCGCAACGGACGAACCCGGCAGCCGAACCATTCGATGAATGTACGCTACACCGGGTGAGCTAGCGAATGTCACTCCGTAGGCGATAGACATATTCCATGAGCACTTATTGCCGCTAACTCTTCATTAACTATGACGACAGAGGCACACTTTTGAAAGACATCTCCATAACTCTTCGAACAAGAAACCAGAAATGCTTGGTTAGCAAGCATAAAATAATAATATATATAGCGTCGCTCAATAATTCGAAAGTTTGTGTGACATTATTGGACTATGTCGGAACTGAGGGACGATGTCCCTGAACCGAACCAAAAATTTCTAAGTCCACCGACGCTATCAGTTTCTTATCCGGCATCGCAGCATTCTGGTCCGACGAAAGAAGCTGTAGAAGACCAAGTCAGATGACATACACAACAGCATATGTTGTTCCGAAAGGGAAAGCTCGAAATCCTCCGAATCCCTTTCGGTATCCCGTCGGACCGGATGAAACTTTCGGACGTCCGTACCCGCTTCCGCGGAGCGTCCCGACCCAGCATCGTCGGTTAAAATATATGCGACAGATTCAGTTGATGCTGGGATGCTGCGATAAACTGTGCTATTAAGGAAAGCACGTCCGTTCCCGAGGCCTGTGCAGTAGCAGTCTTACGATGCATTGCCGCCGGAAGCTCCGTGTACATTGACTCCCGTACACTTCCTATGCGAACGTCCGGAGTCTGCAGGCCTCGTGTCCCTGGCTACCGGAAGGTGTGACCTGGTCGCCGAAGAATCCTTGATCGGCGAAGCTGGTAATATATCGGCGGTCACGCAGCCAAGGTGCGGTCGTGTGCGCTGACGAGAAGAGGAAGCCTTAGCAGTCTCAGCGGACTGCCTATACAACGGAGCGTCCCGAGCGACGGACGTATGCTCCGCTTGCGACACATTTGTACCACAACATCTGGGGTCAGATGTTGTTGAACGAGAGAGGGGCCTCTCTCGCTTGCCGTCCGGATGGACCGGAACGAGCTATGAACCGGACTAAAAGGCTTCCTGCGTTCTCCCTCCGATCCGCCGTCACTGGGTGTGCATTAGGTTAATTTATAGTGCTCGCATCACCCCAAAATTCCTTCTAGACCGCAACGGACGAACCCGGCTGCCGAACCATTCGGTGAATGGACGCTACACCGGGCGAGCTAGCGGACGTCAAAGGCCGTCGAACCTACTAGGGTCCTCTTAGGCAATTGGCATATTTACATGAGCACTTTTCCGCTAGCCCTTCATTAATTGTGACGACGGAGGCACACTGTTGGAAGACATCACAGATACATCACCCTAATCTTGATCGTCTGAAATAGAAATTGATAAAGTAGAGTGACCCTGCGGGGAAAGGACCGGAGTGTCCAAATCCCCAACAACATACCGTGACATACGCTTCCCATATTGTCATCGAAATCATACGATACAGAACAGGAGTTAATGCGAGTACACTGACCACATATAGAATGATAATAAAGTCAGAGGAAGACTTCCTCTTAAAACAATTGATCAATATCCTTTCAATGTGAAAAGAAAACAAGTCCTGGTACTCGCACTAACCCCTGGCAATCAAAATACATAATAATAATATGATCCATTAATATAGAAAAAATAATTGAAATCAAAATATTTTGATAAAATATTTTTTCAGAACAGCCCAAGTTTCTGAAAAGTAACGTTGAGCCCCAATGGATCCCAAGCCTAAGTGTGGACAAAAATTTTAAAAATATTTTAAACAATTTATTCAACACTTACGAACAATAATAATGTATCTAGTTATGATTAAAATAACATCAAGATATTATTTTTTAGAAATCCCCCCCTCACACAGAGGGCTGTTGTAAATGTAAACAATGAGTGTAAAAACACTAAAATAAGACTCCAGGCACCCAGGCCCGAAATCAGTTACCAAAAATACACTATCTGATGCAAAACAGAGACTTCCAGGGAAGAAACTGCAGAACAACAGATGGTAGATGCAGAACACAACGCCTAACCACCCGTAGGTGAAGACGTAAACATGGGGAAAGAACAGAATTCATTCTGTTATTCAGCTAAAACTCCCAAGAAAATTTAGTAATAATAATTACAAAAACTATGCCAAAAGCATGGGAGAATAGCAAGGGGGAACTTAAAGGACAGGGATAGAGGAAAACACTTAAAAAACAGTGTAACTTAATAATCAGAATGACAACAAAATGGCTGCTGCCTTGAAAATAGGTAACTTAACATAATTTCATTAAAAAATTTTAAGTTACAGCCCTGATAATATTCTGTCACACATTCTTTTCCTCTCCTCCTTCTCTATCCTCCTTAGAATCACCATTTCACTAATATTTATGTGTCTGGCATCATTTAAACTGAGATTTATAAGCACAAAGATCAGTCAGATGTTAACTGATGAAGGGCCAAACTTAGAATGATTAATGGCGCCAATTTCGGAACGTCCTTGACACTCCGCATGCGCATAGGGGCGAAGTGTGGAGGGCCTTTCAGGACATGTTTTCTTTAGTTTTAGATGCAAATTTTGGGGATTGGGGGGCAAAATTTGTGTTTGGCCCTATATTTTAAGAGTTAGCACCAGCTATGTCTGGGTCATTGGTACAGTATAAAAATATAAAAATTTTTGTCTTAAAATTGACCAAAACGCATAAAAGAACAAAAAATTCATTTCCAGATTTTCAGCCTAAATATGAACCCAGGGACTTGGCTTGAACAAACTTGAATCTCCCCCCCCCGCCAAGGATGCTGCATACCAAATATCAAAAGATTCTTATTGGCAGATCTGAAGAAGAAGATTTTTAAAGAATGTTCCTCATACTGCACTAATTTAAACATTTGGGCTCCCATAGAAAGCCCAAATATGGACCCAGGGAACTGATTTCAATAAACACATGCAACAATATTCCATAGATGTTATATGTGAAATTTGAAAGCTTTTGGAGCAGTGGTTTGGGCGAAAAGTAGTCTTAAATGTTTTTCCCATTACTCACAGTGTTAAAAAATGCTGACTCAGCACTTTTTCAAAGTCCCAGAAAAGTACCCCATGATAAAACCGATAGCAATTTTTTTTTACCATTCCATTCTGTTGGTCCTAAGGAAGCTTCACACCAAATAAGAATTCTCAGTGCCGTATAGTTTTGGAGATATGAGTGTTTTAATTTTTTTCTATTTTTAGCTCCTGCGGTTCCCATGGGGCGATGGGGAAAAAAATTTGGGCATAAATAACCCAATAAGTCCTCATATCAAATCTGCCTCTCGGTTTGGAAAAACAAAATAGAAATTTTGGGAGGGGCAAAACTTCTTGCCCCTCCCATAACGATGGGAAATATTGCCCCACAAACTTCTCTTGAACAATTCTGAGTCTACACCTTAAAAGGAAGCTGCACCCCAAATATCAAGTCTCTGCTACTGCTGGTTCATGAGAAGATTTTTTAAGATTTAAGCATACTTTCTGGGCGTGGCCCTACCAAGGGCCGATGCAACAAAATCAAATTGCGATGTCATAACAAACTATTATCTCAAATATCAGTTAAGTTGGTTCAGCGGTTTGGGAGAAAAAGACGCAAACACCATATTCACGGACGACAGATGATGGACGGTGAGTGATCACCATAGCTCTCCTGACTGAAAGTCAGGTGAGCTGAAAAAAAAGCCTCCCTCCCTCATCATAAAATTGAGGGAAAATTGCCTGAAAAACAAGAAATTTTTTTATAGGCCAAACACTGACAAAATTAATCAGCCAGCACAATACTTCAACTGTATCAATGAATGTTTCACACGGAAGAGAAATTAACAATAATGAGTAATGTTGAGAAGTTTGTTTCTAAATGTTGAACAGTTCTCATCAATCTTCCCAATAACGTGAATGAATTTTTAGGATGATGATCCTTCAGAGCATGGTACAAACTTCTAACTCATGACAAACTGACTAACAAAACATTAACACTTAATTGGATATCTATTAATTGAATAACTCTCTTAATTGAATATAACTTGCAAATACAAAACCAATTACAATACCTTCAGTTCAAATTTGATCTGTTAATCACATGTAGAGTATACTCTTGTTAACTGATAAAAAAAATCTTGTAATATGTCAACAAACTACCCTGATAATCACCGGATTCTTCTTGTTTATTGATCTATTTGGGCTCAGTACTACCCATACAGGCATTTAATCTATTGTACCTTGTTAGACAGAGCTCATGGTCAAACAATATATAATTGAAATATAGAATTTTAGTGAGCACGCTCACATAACCCACGCGCCTCGATATTTCAAGCTCTAATCATTTTTTAAAAAAAACATAGATTCTAGGAATACTGCAGAAAACAGTGTTCTGTAGTTTCAACGGAATTGAAAGAATTCAAGCAGAGAAAAAGCCCAGAAAACTGTAATTTTGATGAACTTTTCAAAGTCTATGGGGCCGTAATTTTGGTAAAAATCAGTGGAGCGGAACAAAACCCAAACTTGTTCTGTAGGCCACCATGTTAGACTAACATATCAAAAATCAGCTCAATATCTGGAAGTGTGTAGGAAAAAAGTCTGGAAAACTGTAATTTTGATGAACTTTTCAAAGTTCAAGGGCCGTAATTTTGGTAAAAATCAGTGGAGCGGAACAAAATGCAAACTTGATCTGCAGGCCACCATGTTAGACTAACATACCAAACATCAGCTCAATATCTGGAAGCGTGTAGAAAAAAAAGTTCGGAAAACTGTAATTTTAATGCATTTTTCAGAGGCCAAGGGTCGTAATTTCGGTAAAAATCAGTGGAGCAGAACAAAATGCAAACTTGTTCTGTAGGCCACCATGTTAGACTAACCTACCAAAAATCAGCTCAATATCTGGAAGCGTGTAGGAAAAAAGTATGCAAAACTGTAATTATGATGAACTTTTCAAAGTTCAAGGGCCGTAATTTCGGTAAAAATCAGTGGAGCGGAACAAAATGGAAACTTGATCTGTAGGCCACCATGTTAGACTAATATACCAAAAATCAGCTCAATATCTGGAAGCGTGTAGAAAAAAAATCCGGAAAACTGTAATTTTGATGAATTTTTCAGAGTCCAAGGGACGTAATTTTGGTAAAAATCAGTGGAGCGGAAAAAAATGCTTGATCTGTAGGCTACCATGTTAGACTCACATACCAAAAATCAGCTCAATATCTGGAAGCGTGTAGAAAAAAAGTCCGGAAAACAAGTAGGACTGACTGACAGACTGACGGACGGACAAGTCAAAAACATTATACCCCTGTAACTTCGTTGCGTAGGGTATAATAAATGTTCAGTTTATCTGCTGACTACTAGAAAGTGACAAACTACCTATTAATTGAATAATTTTCAAAGGCCATTCAATTAACAGTGTTCCAATGCACAGATACTGTCATACATTAATAGCTATAGCAATGAGTTTTTGATTTTTTTTTGTGTTCTTCACCGTTTATCTGCAACTTAATCAAATCTTTCTTGAGGCAATCCAACTTACTCAACACTTATGTAAAAAAACCCTAAACTACCTGGTGATTTTTCCAAATCTTGAAAAAATAACTTCTAAATCATCTTCTGAAGTAACTGGATTTAATTTACAAACAAACAAAACATTTTCTGGTGGTTTCACATCTTCTTCAGGCAAATCACCAATCTAAAACAAAAAATATATTAGCAGTGACTCACTGAACAGTCTTTTTCCTATCTACAAATAACTTCTATGGCCTAGATTACACAAGGCAACAATTATCATGATAGATCAGGACACATCGTTTGTTGGTGTTTTTGGGAGTTTAATGACTTTCAAGAGCCAAGCTCATACCATGTCAGACAATTTAATGATTGGAGGAAGCCGGTATACTTGAAGAGAACCACTGAGCAACTGTCAGCCTCACCAACTTACAAACTCGGCGCAAGCAGAGTAAGCAATGGTTGAAGTTAAGTGCACCATCAACATGTTGTTCACGACAGTACACAGTGCCACATGCTACCATTTGCACAATCAGGATTAAGTGTCTTGCCCAAGGACACAGCGCAGAGAACACAGGTTATGTTCGAACCCTCAACCTTTTGGTTTAAAATCCAATGCTCAGGAAAAAATAAAAATCTCCTCCTTCTCTCATTGATTTGAAAAAAAATTGCCTGAGAATCTATAAATTTATTTTGAGTGGCCTAATAAGAAATGGGGCACTTTTTTGGATATCTTTTAAATTAATAACCCTGATAAATGCATATTACTTCCAAACACTAAACCATATACCATACCTTAGGAACAAATATGATCTGTTAACTGCTTATAAGTTATAAAGTAGAAAATATAAATTTTATAGTAAATTTCCTTTCTTATTATACCTACCGCAATTGTTTACTACAGGCTTGCACTACAGTGGAAGAACCTAACTCGGATAAAATACTCTCTATTTGAATCTTTCCCAAGAGATTTGGGAAAGAAAAGTGGTGTAAAAACACCACGATAAAATAAGCCAAAACTGGGTCGAGCGCCATCGGCGCACACCCAGTATGGGACGCTCTTCCATAGTACAAATCCATGACTTCCGTAAACCAATGTGCAGTGTGTCAATTCATCATTCTTTTGATTCCAACAACACAGGAGTTATGTGATCAGCGGGGAGGAAGGATTCTTACCCGAATAAGAAGACGGGAGGGCCTCCATGTAAACAATTGCGTTAGGTATAATAAGAAAGGAAATTTACTATAAAATTTATATTTCTTATCAACCTACCTTGCAATTGTTTACTATAGGCTGAATAGACAATAGGATGGAGGGAATCACATAACCAACCCACACATAACTCAGTAGCACTGGAACCGTGGACAGAGGAAGAGATCCCCAGGCCTATCAAACCATAGCATCACAAACATTAGTAAAAGACAATGAAAGATGAGGCGTATGGTGAAGTGTGACGCACAGACAGAAAGGGCAGTAACAGCACAGAGCTGGAACTGACCCTGAAAAAAGCTGAATGTCTGGGATAGACAACAGCCTGAGCCGAAGAAAGAGGGCCCCAAGGACAAAGGTCCTCTATCGGCTCCTGCAACTGTCGCAGATAAAAGGAGAATGTAGCATTTCTCCAGTAGGCTGCCAGTACAACATCCGTCATACGACAACATGACAGAGTTATTAAAAGCGGAAGACAATGCACGCACCTCGTGGCAGAAAAAACAATTGGTAATAGTGCTGCCGCGGTTATCCGGATAACCTGTGGTTAAAACTTTGACCGGTCAAGAAAATGTTTTAACCGGTTAACCTTACATTCACTATACTCACCGTATATGTCCGTGTATAAGTCGCCCCCGTGTATAAGTCACACCCCAAACTCACACCTGGAATTCCTACGTTTTGCCTAAAGCCCATGTATAAGTCGCACCCCCCATTTTTAAATATATGCAGTCAAAAAGAATTAGTTGCAAGTTACGTTTTGCCAATTTGGGGCAGTTTGGGATGCAACGGAAATAGGTAAGTTTTGACGAGTTACCACGTGGTGAATAAGATAAAAGAATAAAGGAAAATTATTACTAAAGATTTAAAAAATACTCGCATTTATTTGTTTTTCGTTGTTTGTTTATCATCCCAATGCCTTTCTTCATCCCTGTCAAGAAAATCCAATGCTCGTTTGTGACTGAAAGTTCATAGTTTCAGAATCAGAGCACCATTTGCACTGTAACCTGCACAGTTGTTGATTAAGTTGTTTTTTCCGGAACGCGAGAATGTTCCGGAAAAACCAATAAAAATACAACAAATGCAGAGCAGCACCCACAAAAGTGACCATCTTGGAGTAAACTGCAAAGTCCTAGGCCTTTTCAAGGAAAAGAGCTGAACAAGCTTGGAGAGGCAATGATGAGTGTCAAAACAATGCGGTACCACATATGAAAAAGATCTCCGAAGCATGGACTTGTACCCATTGCTGGAGACCCCCAGAAACTAACATATACCAGAAACTCCGCAAGCGGTGTGATCGAAGGAGTGACAGAAGCAACAAAGTGATCGCACACCAGCGAGAGGCTAAACCAGTGGAGTGAGTGCCTCCTTGAAGAAGAAAAGCAACTCCACTGTGTGTCTCGAAAAACCACTATGGAGGAGACAGGACCCGATAAAAGACATGTGCGAAGGCACAATGAAGTCGGGTCAACGCGAAACCTCCTCGGGCGACTTTGGCAAAGAAAGTCGCAAGGTAGAGGGAGACATGCCGGAACCACCGCTAACAGAGAGCGGAGCAGATTGATCCACACCCACTGAAGCGACGGGTGTGATCGAAAGGATTCGACGACTGCAGGTTCATATCTGGGCGAGAACCTGAGGCAGAATCGAAACCAGCAGGAAGGCATAGCTGACAAAACTGTCCCAAAGGAGGGCCAGAGCGTCTACAGCGAAAGCCAGAGCATCTGGATACGGGGACACAAAAGTGTCCACCTGATGGCTCCAACGAGTCGCTAAGAGATCGATGGAACCCGCCATGTGGAGCATCCACTCGGTGGAAATGACCCTGCCCCGACGGGACAGGGAGTCGGCTAGGACGTTCAGACGACCGGGAATGTGACGAACAACCACCCCGGCGTGGACATCCTGAGCGAGCAGTAGAAGATCCCGAGCCAATTCGTACATTGGAACTGAGTGCGTGCCGCCCTGGTTCCAAATGTAAGCAACCACCGTCGAATTATCGGACAACAGAAGGACCTGGCGATTCGACAGGTGAGGGTGCCACTGCCTGAAACTCAGAAGAAGAGCAAGAAGCTCCTTCTGGTTGATGTGTAGAGCTGCCTGATCCTGGTCCCACATCCTGTGAAGGGAAAGACCAAGAGGATCCAACGTCGCACCCCATCCGAGATCGCTGACAACTGCCGTCAGAACGCGATCGGACGTGGGTAAGTCCAACGGAACACCTTGCGTAAGCCACTGGACATCCGTCCAGAGGAGAAGGTGAGGATAAAGAGATTCTGGAAACTGAAACACCTGATCCAGAGAATCTACATTCGGACTCCAATGACGGAGCAGAAAGTGTTGGAGAGGTCTGACACGCAGCTGACCTAGAGGAATGAGATCCGTCACCGAACCGCAGAGACCGATCAGCCGGAGAATACTCCGTGCCATCGCGGATGTGGACTGGGACAGAGTCAGAGCAAAAGCTGAGAGAATCACAGCCTTGGCCTGGGGAACCGCCACCAAATTGAATTGGGTGCGGAAAGCCATCCCCAGATGACAAAACAACTGAGAAGGGACCAGGTCCGACTTCTCCTTATTGACTCTGAATCCTAGCGACGTGAGCAAGCTCAACAGAGTGGCGACATCCGACTCCAGTAAGGCAGCATTGGAATGCCTCTGGAGGATATTGTCCAGATATGCCGAAGTAGTCACCCTGGACTGTGTGCGATGGAAAGCTATCAGTCTGGTGAAGGCCCAAGGAGCCAGGTTGAGGCTGAAAGGCATGGCCTTGAACTGGTAAACTCGCCCCAGAAAAGCGAACCTGAGATACTTCCGTGACGCCCGATGAATCGGAACGTGAAAGTAAGCGTCTCGCAGGTCGATGCTGGAAGCGAAATCTCCCTGGTGAATTGAACGGTGGACCAACCTGAAAGTCACCATGCTGAACTTGGGAGCAATGATAGACTGGTTCAGGATACTCAGATCGATAACCAGTCGGAGTCGGCCGTCCTTCTTTGGCACCAAGAACAGGCGGGAATAGAACCCCACTGACTGAATGTTCTTAGACGACCTCGACCACCAACTTTGTCAGGATATTGTCTATCTCCGTGGACAAAAGTTCCCAATGTAAAACGTCTGAAGGAACTGTGGTTGGAAGAGGCACCCTGGACAGAGTGGGGTGCCTTCGGAAGGATATTCGCAGCCCGGACCGAACAACATCTAACACCCAAGGATCGGATGTGATGGTGGCCCAACGGTCTGCAAACTCTGATATCCTTTCTCCAACCTGGGACAAGTCGAGGTGAGGACCTTCATTTCGAGCCCCGACGAGGCCCGCAAGAGGAGAAACTACCTCCTCTACTGAATGAAGAATCCTGAGACTTCGCTCTAGTCTGCCAATATTTGGCCAACAGAGCAGCTATACTTCAGGCAGATGCAAACATCTGTGCAGCTGATGATTGACTGATGCTCAACATCATTCCACCATTCATTCGTACTAGATCATTCAACTTGGCGAAAACTATGCAGGACCTGGCGACAATTTGAAGTCTTCACAAAAGTTTGAAAACAAACCCTAACTGATAGTATTTTTTTGTGATGACTAGAAAAAAACAAAGAAAATATTTATGAGACCTCATACATTATTCTTTAGATTCTCACAATATTGGTTAAACAGTTCCCCACATTAACACACACATCCATACAATTCACACCAAAAAACTTTCCCTGCATCACCCTGCATCATCACAGGCACAATATTATAACAAAATATGAAGCAAGTTTATTTCATTTCTTAATACATGTATTATGAACAAATTTATTTATTTACCATCGTAAGGATCTGAGCACTGGCTTTAGCTTCTTTTTCGTCCAGATACTCCTTAACTTCATCCTCTGTCTTACCCTTGAAATCATCAATCTCTTCATCAGCACCAATTCTGGATGTCTGAAAAATATTGCACATATAAAACTAAAACTCAATAAAAACTCTTGGAATGACAGTTCTATTTCAGAATTTTTTTTTGACCCACCATGAACTAGATCTATCAGTAGACACTGCTTATGAAATACATTCCCAAATTGTCCAACCTGACATATGCTGTTTGTTTTTCTTGATGTATCTTTGATTTTGAAATACAGTGGTGCTCACTTAATTGTATATCTTTTAATTAAATAAACCTGTTAATTGAATATAATTTCCAAACACTAAGTCCTTTACTATACCTTTAGTGCAAATCTGACATGTTAATTGCATATAGATTATAGAATAAACTCCTGTTGCCAATTAAATAAAACATGTTGCAATATATCAAAGAATTACTCTGACTCTCCATGTTGAAATACCTGTTTGGCCTCAGTACATCCAATTTAGGCATTTATTCTATGATATCTTGTTTAAAAGGGCTCGATGAACTCTGTCAAATGCGATTTAATAGAATAAATGCTCATAGGAAAATTACCAAATCCCTGATATACATCTGAATACACCTATTTGGCACCACAAAGTATCATCTTGTTTCTCAAGCCATTTTTTGAAAAAATCCATGTGGGCGGGCATTTTTGTATTTTATTTTTTATTTTTGTAATTATTTCTTGCCATCAAAATGATAAATTTAAAGTAATTTGTATATTTTTTATACTTACCAATGGCCCAGACTAGCTGGTGCAAACTCAAAGTTATCAAGGGCCAAACACAAATTTTGAACCACCAATCCCTAAAATTTGCTTGCAAAACAAGAAAATTATAAATTCATAGTAATTTGTATATTTTCCATACTTACCAATGGCTCAGACTTAGCTGGTGCTAACTCCAAAATATTGAGGGTCAAGCACAAATTTTGCCACCCCAATCCCCAAAATTTGCATGCAAAACCGAAAATAAGAAGTCCTATCTGGCCCTCCATACATTTACTCTTCGCGCATGCGCAGACACCAGGAAGTGACCGGAATTGGTGCCAAAATCTTTCTTTGTAAAAGAGAGTATTACAAATAATTCAGAGGGGAGGTATGAGTGCCCACTCATGGGAGGGCCATCCCCGTCTGGGCCATTGGTAAGTATGAAAAATATACAAATTACTATGAATTTATAATATTTTTCCAACTGTACCCAATGGCCCAGACTTAGCTGAATTGTAAAAAGGTGAAGGGCCTAGGACTTCCGAAATAGAAGATCAACATAGTTCCAATCCTGCAATCCATGATGAAAGGAAATTAAAATAATTAGGAATTACATGTATGTCTCTCTATACAGTAATAGAGGAGACATATTCTAAATAAGGAGCCCAAATTAAGTAATTCCTTATTGTAAGCATGAAGACAATGCTACTTAGGATGTAACAAGTTCCTAATTTTTAAGGCTAGTCCGGATTAAGCCCCAAAAATTAGGATGGCATATTTGAGAATGAGTGAAAATCCCCCACAAACATATGCCATACAATAACACTTCAGCTGTATGCAGGATATAATGACGGATAAAACAGCTTCCTTCATAGTTACATACTCTTTAAGCCAGAGAAGAGGTAAAAATCCCCCCCCCCCCCTTTCTTTTGAAGGAATCTTCAAAAGAAAGAGGGGAGAACTCTGGAATCAATAAGAGCGGTACTAAAAAACAAGTATAAAAAATAATCGTCGAACAGGCACGCAGGTATTAATTCATGATTAATAAATGCTGCTTAATGCCACTTCAGAAGTTAAGGCTATAGCGACGATTCTGGTAATAAATATTGCCCGCTATATAAATGTACACTGCAGACGGTGTACACAGAAAACCGGTGATATAAAATATAACATACACATGTCCAATCGAGCCACACTGAATGATCCCTGAAGAGAAAACACACTTCCTAGGTAATCCACAGGTGGCCTCTGTACAATAAATTCCAGTAACAACACTCTCCAACGTGTACTATCCGATATCTACGATCATAAACACATGGGAATATGCGAAATGAGTACTGACATAACAGAAACCTGGATCTAGAAATGAAAGTAGGTATGATTAACAGGCTCCAACATGGACTGCCCCCGAAATAGATTATGATTTCAAGGTACACAAAATACAATAAAGCGTTAGCCTAATAATATAATGTGTGAAAGCATTTATATTTAGCATGTAATCATCTGAATACCAGTTAACTGGTTATGCAGCCTGCGAGGTACTCAAGAGTAGCGATTTAATTGTGATGATTTTTAAATAAGCGCTTGTATATGACAAATCAACAAATAATCACAGGAAACTAATCCAACTAAAAAGTGGATGTGCCCATGAGGTCGCCATAGAATACGACCCAAATGCATAGTATGTATGTATTAAATTATATGAGGCTTGTGGGAAGAAAACTACATCTTGCCTGGTAAATGCCTCTAAACACATAGGCAGTGTGTGAGTGTGTGTGTGTGTGTGTGTGTGTGTGGGGGGGGGGGGGGGTGGGGGGGGGGGTGGGGGGGGAAGGGGGAGGGGGAATTCGAAGTCATATCAAAGTCTCCTCACCCGCATTAATTAATCATTCCTGTGCCAGTTATCAAATAATATATGAACCGCGATGGTTCCCTCACGTCTAACCAACTCCATTATGCCACTATGGGGGGAGAAGGACATGAAGAATATAACTTCCCCTGAAAGAAGGCCCTCTCATGGAGGAAGCTTCTGGGGAGCATCCCATAACAGACACTTGAGAATACTGATCCAAGGTTTGTGTGACAACAGAGGTGCTACTAGTAGGATTCACAACGAGCCTGTTTAATCTTAAACGTAATCTATTGAATCAAATGAATTGGAGGATACGCATATCCTATCAGTCATCCCCATGAATTCTGCAGAGCGTCTTCTGCATGCGCTTAATGGTTTGGGCATGGCGATACAAATGATGGTATTGTTCCGGTGCGTCGCAAACTAAACTATCAAGGGGCGATCCCACTGGTAGCAAAACTGTCCAAATACTCGCTTGTTGAGCATTCAATGCAAATGAAACAAGCGACCTTTCCGAGGAGCAAGTCTGCTAGTACGTTCAGACGACTCGGTATATGACAGATAGAGAGATGAACATAATGAAACATGACGAAATAGAAAAATTTTCTCCATTAGTTATCATAACGGAAATGAATGGGTGCCGCCCTGGTTCCTGATGTACGCTATCACTATCGAGTTGTCCAACAATATCTGAACATGCGTGTCTGCAAATAATATGAATCTATTGATGTAGCGCTAACAATATTGATATCATTCTTTGATGTTTATGTGTTTCTCCAGGAACCAAGGGTCCCAAGACCCCTGCATTTCGAGTCTTGTCGGACTCAGGGTCATGCCCCAAACTACTGACTCACACCCATCATAATCATGAAAGCCAGATCTGGCAGTTGCAGCAGAACACTTTTGAGTTAACCACTGAATATCTGCCCCAATATGGACCTTTTGTTTACTAGATCTGTTAAAACAATACTGGTCTTGAGCGGATGCATCTTCACACTCCAGTTCTGGGTAAAGAATAACTAGAGGGGATGTGTGCATAAGCGACCCATCTGAATAAGATGTGTAGCCGTGCCGCACAACCCCATCTGTCGCATAAAATTTCTTGCTGTTAATGCGTCTGGGAGTAGACAAAAGCGAGCATAACAACTGACTAATTTCACTCTGGATAACAGCAGACGAACCAAATTGTTGTGAGACATTACCGAGTTCATTATTCATGTGACAGCCCAGGGCGCTAGATTCAGAACGAAGCACATCACTCGGAACTGAAATACTATCCCTTGGACGATGAACCGTAGGTACTTTCTGAATGCCGAATATAACAGGACATGAAAAAATGTATCCTTAGATCTATGCTTGTTGCATAGTCGATCACTCGAACGCTCGCTTTTACCGACTAAATGATTACCATAAATAAACTTTTAGAGCTATGATAAACTTGTTATCCAGCTCCAGTCTATTATCGGTTGGAATGAGCTCTCTGGCTTCGGTACGAATGACAGGTGACTATAGAATCCTAGAGAATCTTGATTCTCAACGACCTCTATTAGTTTCATTGTCAAGAGAACCTTTACCTCCGATTGGAGAGACTCTTATGCAAGGATTTGACGGAAGCATTGTCCATCACGGACATTAAGTTAGTGGTGGTACTCTCGGAAAGATAGGTAGGCCGTCCGAGACCACACTTCTCGCCTACTGGACTTCCGTAATAGTTATCCAGTTTGATGCAAATCTTGATAACTATCCGTCAACTGCTAAGCAATAGAGGTCCTAGCCCTCACCTGTAGTACCTGCAAGGCCTACGGAAGGAGAAACTACGTCTCCTTTGTGAAGAGCCTCGAGCCAACGGCTTAGGGGCGTCTGACCAGTAGTCTCGATCAGACCTAAGCCCCCTAGCCGAGTCACTGTATGATGATCCCTAGAGTAATTATAGGAGGGTTACCTTGCGCTTGCGAGGAGTCCATTTTAGACGATTTTCTGTCTAGAACGTCCTCCCTTACTCTCTTCTGCTATTGCGGGTCGATTAGACGCCAACTTAAGGAGCAGAGTATTGATGCTTTCTTTGTAGCTTGGTCATAAACCCAAAAAAGCTTATAGTCAAAAGCTGAGTGTCTGGAAACCTTGTCATCTATTAAAGATGACGACGCAAGGGCTCCGTCATGTCTGATTAACTCCAAATTAGCAACTGTTAAGACGGAGTTATACGTGATAAATATAATAGCCCTGGAAAGGACTCTAAAAGAGGTACGAACGTCCTCAAATTCCTTTCTGTAGAGACGTTGCGTCACAGTTCTTAAAGGTGATCTGTGTAAGACAGTGAGTCTAAATTCGCTCTGAATGAAGAAATTGCCATCTCAATTGTGTTCGAGCGAATAGTGAATGACGAAGGTAAGGCCATAACTAGGACCTTAGCCTGCTCATTCAAATGTAGAGGAACTCTCTATACATCTTCCCCGTTTTCCGTTATAATCGGAAAATTTACGGAAGATGATAACAAGAAACCGCCTTATTTCTTCCCACTGGAAAGTTGAATATGGCGTTGTCTAAAAGGCCTAAGGCCTGCAACACCTGTCTAGACTTAACCGGAAAAGACATGACCTCCTCTTTTTCTGGGTGAAGTCAGTGTCCAACAACGTTAGCGGTTTCTTGCAAGTAGTCGCAGGATTCTGATCCGCTGGAACAAATTCAGGGTAGTGTTGATGGATTAAATCCATCGCAACCATGTGTTGTTCCGAAAGGGAAGGGTAATCCCCCTCCGTATCCCTTTCATCATTCGTCTGAATCAGTTGAAAATCACGGTCAGCGGTATCTGAATGCACAGATGACTAGACCGACCCAGCATCCGACAGCTCAGGTTCTGAGACTGCCGTCGACTGCTTCTGCACTTGCTGGGATGCTGCGCAATCTGCGAAGCAAATCCGTTATGGAGGCCTGAGGAGCAGCGGTCTTCTATTCTGGCCGCCGGCTGCTCCTGGGGCAGTGTGTCCGAGACGGATCTTTTCTCCGGACGCCCCGATATATTAGGCCTCATCTCTTAGCTACTGAATAGTGCTACTTTCGAGCGGTCGCAGCATTCTGATTCTCAAGAACGAACTCAGGGAAGTATTGATGCATTAGATCCATTGCCATCTTGTGTTGTTCCCAAAGGGAAGGGTAATCCCCCAGAGTATCCCTTTCATCATTCGTCTGAATCATGGTCAGGGGCATCAGAACGCACAGATGACTGGACCGACCCAGCCCCATCCAACAGCTCAGGTTCTGAGACTGCGGTCGGCTGCTTCTGCACTTGCTGGGATGCTGCGTTGAGCTGCGCAATCTGCGACAGCAAGTCCATTACGGAGGCCTGAGGAGCAGCGGTCTTCTGTTCCTTGGCCGCCAGCTGCTCCTGGGACAGTGTGTCCGAGATGGCTCTTTTCTGCGGATGTC
The DNA here is from genome assembly GCA_031216915.1 of Pictodentalium vernedei. Classification (NCBI taxonomy): domain Eukaryota; kingdom Metazoa; phylum Mollusca; class Scaphopoda; order Dentaliida; family Dentaliidae; genus Pictodentalium; species Pictodentalium vernedei. The sequence continues at coordinate 190,424,672 of CM062290.1, forward strand.
CTGATGAATGAGGCCTCGTCTCCATGGCTACAGGATGGTGTGACTTCTTTGACGAAGAGTGGACCTTCTCGGGATGCAGGCTGGATATCAGAAGTAACGTAGCCAAGGTGTGGTCGTGTGTGCTTGGTAGACACTGAAGAAGAAGCCATAACTATAGTTGACCCCGGCTGTGAACTGAACGGAGCATCCCGGACAGGAGGCATGGACGTATGCTCCGACTGACGCAAGTTCCGAACCACAACATCTGACCCCAGATGGTGTTATGAAAGAGAGGGGGCTCTCTCGCTCGCGGTCCTTCAGACCTTGCCAAGCTTCCCGCTGAACTTGCTGGCTTCTTCCTCTTCATCGTCACAGGGTGAGCCTGTTATTATTTTATAGTGCTCGCTCTACCCGTTCTACTCTCCTTGACCGCAATGGACACACCCGGTGTCATGGTACCCACAGACGATGTAGCCGCTTCACCGGTCGAGCTACTTTAGCCGCTACCTCTGATTGACTACCTAAATGCAACGACGGAAGCACACTCTCTGACGGCGTCACGTAAACATCACCATGTTCTTGTTTCTCTGTAAATAGAAACTAAAAAACTAGAGCGACTTTTTGGCAAGAGGACCGGCGGCGGCCTCTCACCGCGAGAGGACCGGCAGTGGCCTCTCGCTAACAAAGTACCGTGACACCTGTCTCCAATGTTTGTCATCCCATGCGACACGTGTTGAGCATGAATTAGTGGGAGTACATCGTCTACAAGCAAGGCAACCAACATGTAAATCAAAGGAAAGACTTCCTCGCCTTGCTTAACTCCACATTAAATATTATAAAAAGATACATAACAAATAACATTCAAAATATAAATCGAAAAATAATTTACAAAAAAAAATTTTCGAAAAATTTTGACACGAGTCCAAGTTCGCAAAGGGAACAATGTGCCCAAATGTATCCCGATAGAGCCCAAGTGTGAAGAAAAATTATTTTTCTATCCAAAAAAATTAACTGCTACACTACCGGAATATTTAATGTATCTTACAACAGTCCTACCATATAATAAATAGGATACTACATATATAAAAAGAGCGTTGTCAATGTAAACGTCACAATGAAAACCGGAAACGAGACCCCAGGCAACATTGCCCGAAGTCAATAACAGATTTTTTAACTATCCAGTGTAAAGAAAGATCTTCATCAGAAGAAAAAATGATACATCGGATGTATGATGCATGACCAAAATGCCTAAACACCCTAAGGGTGAGGACGTAACCATGGGGATATACAGAATAAACATTCTGTGTAACACGTTAAACTCTCAAGAAATTTTATAAAAAAAATTTCAATAAAACAAGCCAAAAAGCTTGGGAGTTTAACTGGTGGGGTTCAAGGGAGGGTAGGAGGGGAATACTTAACAAACAGTGGAAAAATCATTATCAATAATGATGACGTCAGGCCCATGTCCCGAAATTGGGAAACATGAACTAATTTTTATAAATATTATAAAGTTACAGCTCTGAACGTTTCAAACAACCGTTTCTTCCTTCCTTCATCCAGTTGTGTCCTTGGATCCACCAAATTAACCATTGATTTGTGTCAGGCATCATTATAAACTGAGATTTAAAGGCACAGAAGTCTGTGTGTTGTTATCTGACTGAGAGCCAAACAAAGAATGATGTTGGCACCACTTCCTGGCGTCTGCGCATGTGCGGAGAGTAAATGTATGGAGGGCCAGATAGGACTTCTAATTTTTGGTTTTGCATGCAAATTTTCTGGATTGGGGGCAAAATTTGTGTTTGGCCCTCAATATTTTGGCGTTAGCACCAGCTAAGTCTGGGCCATTGGGTACAGTTGGAAAAATATTAAAAGTCCTATCTGGCCCTCCATACTTTTACTCTCCGTGCATGCGCAGCCGTCAGGAAGTGACCGAAATTGGCGCCAACATCATTCTTTGTAAAAAAGAGTACTACATAATAACTCAGTGGGGAAGTATGAGTGCCCACTCATGGGTGGGCCATACCCGTCTGGGCCATTGTTAAGTATAAAAAATATACAAATTACTTTAAATTTATCATATTTTTATACTATAAACCAATGGCCCAGACTAGCTGAATCGTAAAAAGGCTGAGGGCCTAGGACTTCAGAATTAGTAGACCAACATAGTTCCAAGCCTGTAATCCAAAGTGAAAGGAAATTAAATTTAAAAGGAATTACATGTATGTCTCTCTATACAGTAATAGAGAAGACATATCATAAATAAAGAGCCAAATTCAAGTAATATTCTTAGCATGAAGACTATGCTAATTGGATGTAACAAGTTCCCAATTTTTAAGGCTAGTCCGGACTCAGACCCAAAAATTAGGATGGCGTATTTGAGAATGAGAGGTTATCCCCCACAAACATACGCCATATACAATAATACACAAGCTGTATGCAGGATATAATCTACAGACAAAACAGCTTCACCCAGTTACACACTTATCAAGCCGGAAGAGAGGTAAAAAATCCCCCCTCCTTTTTTGAAGGAATCTTCTTCAAAAACAAAGAGGGGAGCGCTCTGGAATCAGTAAAAGCAGTAACAAATAACAATATATATTCGTTGAACAGGCACCCAGGTATTAAAATTAATATTATTAATAAATTGGTGCTTTACGCCACTTCAGAAGGTAAGGCTATCACGTCAATCCCGGTAATTAATATCGCCCGCTTGTAACGTATACCAGAGTCGGCATAGGTAGATAGGTCGAAAACCGGTGATAAAATATATAACATACACATGTCCAATAGAATCACAATGGATGATCTCTGGAGAGTAAACACTCTTCCGAGGTAACCCACAGGTGACCCCATTCAGGTGTACAATAAATTCCAATAAATAACACTCCCAGACGTGTTCTATCTGATATCTATGCTCCCTGAAACGTGCGAATATACAAGAGTGTAAAGACAAGTTGTATTCGATTGTGTACTGAACTTAATAGAAACCTGGATTTAAAAATGGACTGAGCTATGATTAACAGACTCGTCACGGACCGCCCCCGAAATAATTCATTGTTTCTAAGGTCCATAACATACAATAATGCGTCTGCCTAATAATTCATTTATTATGCGTGTGAGCATTGAATCCCGCATGTAATCATCTGAATACCAGTTAACTGACTAGAGAGCCTTACAAATACCCAAAGGTTACCAATTTACTGATGAATCATATGCTCGTATATGACATGTAGATGAACAACCACAGGAAACCAACCAACTAAAAAGTGGACGTGCCCATGAGGTCGCCATAGAACACGACCCAGCTGCCGATTGAAAAGTCAGGAAATGCATGTATATACTTAAATGCATACAAGGCTTACAGGAAGAAAACTACGTCTTGCCCAGTAATCGCCTCTAAACACATTGGCGGTGGGGTGGGGGTGGGGGTGGGGGATTGGGGTGGATTCAAAATCATATCGAACCCTCCCCCCCCTCTCAACTGCATTACTTGAATCGTTCTTGTGTTAGTCATCAAATAGTATGTACAGGAAAGACAGGCTTACAGGTACCCAAAGGATAGCAATTTATTGATGATGAATCATATGCTCATATATGACATACAGACAAACAACCACAGGAGACAAACCAACTAAAAGTGGATGTGTCCATGAGGTCGCCATAGAATGCATGTATATACTTAAATGCATACAAGGCTTACAGGAAGAAAACTACGTCTTGCCTGGTAATCGCCTCTTAACACATTGGTGGTGGGGAGGGAGGGGGATTCAAAATCACATCAAACTCCCCTCACCCGCATTACTTGAATCGTTCTTGTGTTAGTCATCAAATAGTACAGGAACAGCAAGGCTCTCTCACGTCTGACTGACTCCATAATGACTATGCCACTGAGGGTGGAGAAGGACGTGATGAACAAATACACCGTATTTACATAATAACTCACACCAAACCATACTGGTTTGAAGAGAATAACCTCCTCTAACAAACAGCATCATGTCCTATAGGACAACTAACTCAGCCTAGATGAAGCAGCTAAAGGTCTTCCTGTACATGAAGACCATTAAAAGCTGATAACTGAGGCCCTAGAAGCTCACTAGGGAGACTTACAATGCTAGCCATAGCTTATAAGTCTTCATTTCTGTGAAGACAGATATACTGGTATAAGCTGCAACCCTGAAGGCTCACTTAATGGAGACTTATAGTTATCGTCGCGCAAGGTAGGGAATGAAGAGCCGCTATATAAACAGCTCTGAATTTCCAAAGAGACTACAGTCCCAACAGATAATAAATTCAGTTATGCCACTGCATAATACTGAAAAAATCTGACTCATGATTTAGCTAGGCTACTATGGTGTAACAATGAGACTCAAGTCTATGACACCTAGGAAAAACAAACCGAAAAGCACAGTATCTTTTTTGGTTGTAATCCCAAAAGACAGCAGACAGTGCCTAACCGAAGAGACCGCTGTAACCATACAAAAGGCTACTATGGCGTCCACAATGACATAATTGTCTTGATGCCAAGACATATCTCAGCCTATCTATGCACTATCCATCCGGATTCAGGACGAGAAACAGGTGATAATAAAAAACTGGATAATAAATTCGACGATGTCTAATGCTTTTCTTCAATAGGAAAGCTTTTACCTCCAGGAGGAAAGCCTCTCTTGGAAGATTTGTCTAACAAGTATTCTTGTAAGTGGAGCTTGCTCGGGCTGATAGCCGCAGGCCTGCCGAGACTACATTCTCATCCACTAATCTTCCGCAATTTATCCACTTTTGCGAGGTTTGTAACCTACTGCCAACAACCTCAATTGATCCCTCCATTAAGAAAGCCTTTACCTCCACTAGGAGCGACTCTCTTTGAAAGGAACTTCCGTGATTAACGTACAGTTTCTCATGAAGATGATAATCCTCCGTCAATTGGCAAGCAATAGAGGTCATGTCCATCACCTGTACGACTTACGATGCTTACAGGAGGAGAAGCTACATCCTCCCCGTGAAGGTCGTCTCATCGACCTCAATTGTTCTCTTCAATAAAAGAGTCTTTACCTCCACTAGAAGCGACTCTCTTTGAAAGGAACTTCCGTGATTAACGTTCAGTTCTCGTGAAGTTGATAATCCTCTGTAAACTGGCAAGCAATAGAGGTCATGTCCATCACCTGTATGACTTACGATCCTTACGGAAGGAGAAACTACGTCCTACCCGCGAAGAAGCTCGTCTCGTCGACCTCAATTGTTCCCTTCAATAAGAGATCCTTTACCTCCACTAGAAACGACTCTCTTTGAACGGCTCTCTTTCAAAGGAACTTACGTGATTAACGCCCAGTTTCTCATGGAGATAACCTTCCATTAATCGTCGGCCTAGGGGTGTCTGATCCATAGCCTTGATCAGACATATACCCCTTTCCCGAGTCGCTATAATGACGACTTCCAGAATAAATATAAGAGGGTTATTGCACCCTCGCGAGACATTCTCTTGATGCTTACTTAGAAGCAGAACGGCCTCGCTTACCCAGGTCTGGTGAAGTGTGTTGATGATACAGCAACTTCAATAGCAGAGCACTGAAGCTTCTTGTAGCCTGCACATATATCAATGCAAGCTTGTCGTCAAATAGTATATATATAGAACTCTTAGCGAGGAACCACATCCTCATATTTCTTTCCATTAAGACATTGCGCCATAGCTTTGGTAAGGTGATCTGTTTAAGACATTGCGCCCAGATTTGCTCTTTTCAATGAAATAGCACATTCCATTATTTCCGAGCATATATTAAATGATGCAGGTAGGGACATATTTTCATCCCCGGCCTGCTCATCTAAACGCAGACTTATTCAGATGGAACAATATTCTTAAGAGCTTAAGACTGAAATTTCATAGTCTTAAAGTGCCCGTCTGTGAGAGATGGAGACTCACACTCCGTATCCCTCTCACCATCCAAATGTTCCATCTGCAAATATGGTCAACTCCATCCAACTAAACGGATGACTGGACCAACACAGTACCGACTGACAGCTCACCATTGTAGTCTGTTAAACGGAAGTACTAGTCTCAAATGACTAGCTATCAACCCGAACTTGCGCGAAGTCAGATAGCTAGCCTGTGGTCAACACGCTTCATTAATGAAGCAAGGAAGATGCCATAGCTGCCACCGAATCAGGCTGCAGTGTGGAAGAAGCATCCTGAACTGCAAGCATGAACAGGTGTCCAAACTCACTAAAGTTTCTCGCACCAAAAACAGTTGACCCCGACTGCTGACGGAAAGGAGAAGGATCTCCCGCTCGCAGTCTGCTCCAGACCTCGCCGTGCATTCCGTTAGAAACTTTTAGGCATCTATCCCTTATCGTGCATATCCATGGAAGAAGAGGAAGCCATAAACCACAGCCGACCCTGGCTGAAGTGCGGAAGAAGCATCCCAACTCGTCACACAGGACGGATGCTCCTCCTCATTGAAGTTTCTTACAACACAAAACAGTCGTCCCCGACTGTTAGCGGGATGAAAAACGCTCTGCTCTCTTGATCTGTCCACAGATCTTGTAGAGTATCCTGCTTAGAAACTTCTTAGCTTAATCCTTTTTCATGCACTTCCATGTAAGTAGAAGAAGCCATAACTGCCGCCAGACCCAGCTGCAGTGTGGAAGGAACGTTTCAATGCGTGCTCCGACTCAATAGGGTTTCTCACAATGGACACAGTCGGCCCTTACTGTTAACAGGGCAGAGAGGGTTCTCCAAATGGAGATCTGACCCCAGATCTAGCCGAGCGTCCCGTAGAGAAACTTCTGCCTTCTACTACATGCACAATTGACCAGACCGAACCCAGCACCAACCGAGAGCTCAACACTGGAGTCTCCGGGAGGCTGCTCTTGCATTAGCTGGGATGCTGCTAATAGCTGTGCAACTGTGACAGCAAGTGCGTTCCCGAGGCTAGAGAAGCAGCGGTCTTCTGTTTTTTCCACTGCTTGCTGCTCCTGGGACGAAGATCTGGAGATAGATCTCTTCTCTGAGCGTCCCGTTGATCGATGCCTCGGATCACTAGCTATCGGATGGTCTGACTTCAAGGGCGAAGAAAGGCACCATCTTCGCGCAGCTGACTGGCTATCTGAAGTCAGATAGCTAGCCTGCGATCATGTGTGCTTTAATAACGTAGTGGAGGAAGCTGTGACTGAAGCCGACCCTGGCTGCAGACTAGACAGAGCATCCCGAGTGTTGGGCAGACGTATGCTCCGGCTCCTGCAAGTTTCTCGTAACAACATTTAGCTCCAAAAGTTTTTAGGTTAGAGAGGGGCCTCTTCCGCTCTCAGTCTATTAGACCTCGCCGAGTACAAGAAACTTGCTGACTCCCTCCCTATTTCCGTCATCACTGGGTGAGCTTATTTATATTCAAGTGCTCGCTCTACCCACATCAACACTTCCTTCGACTTATCCGGTGTCACGGCTCCCAACGACGGAGTAACCGCTTCACTGGTTGAGCTAGCTGCTTGCAAGAGATTAAGAACACTAACTAGAGGCCTTATCCCTTGCATATCATGAGCACTGCAGCTAGCTCTATTTGCTTAACAGAGCGCGACGACGGTAGCACACTTGGATGCGTGTCAGAATATCATCACCATGTTCATGTTCCTCTGAAATAGAAACTGAAAAAATGAATTATAATGCGGTGAGAGGCCTGGCCTCAGAACCTCACTGCCAACAACGTACCACAACACCCGTCTCCAACATTAGTCATCCCAGTGAACACAAGAATGACAAGAGTCCGCAGGAGTGCATTGACTGAAGTCATTATCAGTCCTCCAAACTCCACATTTATTTATTTATTTATTAGTGTTTAAGGTCACATACTTATGCACAATGGCTAATCGTGGCCGTGACAGTTTAACGGGTGGAGGAAGCTGGAGTACCCGGAGAGAACCACCGAGCAACGACGAGCAGCTGTCAGCTCCCCTCCCCAACATCATAACTCTGAACTCTGCACCACGGCACAGGCAGGGTTAGATTGGTTGAAGACATGCACACCATCGACGTGCAGTACGCCTTGGTACACAGCATCATCGTGCTCCCATATAGGCAATCAGGGTTAAGTGCCTTGCCCAAGGACACAATGCGGGAGTGCGAATCAGTTGCTGAAATGGTCACCCATCCAACTACTAACTGCGCTAGACATTGCTTAACTTCGGTGATCTGACAAGAATCGGTTACTGCGACGCCACCGCGCCCCCTCCAAACTCCACAACAAAATATATAATTAAGATACATGAATAATAGCAATCAAAATTAAATTCAAAATATTTTTTGAAATGTTCTTTGGAAAAAACGCTTAAGTTCCCAAAGGGAACATTAAGAGCCCAAGGGCATCCCGATAGAGGACAAAATCCAAATTTATTGAGCTACACTCCTGGAATAATAATCCATGTATCCTACAGTACTTCTACAGTAATAGAATATAAAATACTACCTATATATGAGGATGTTGTCAAAGTAAACAATGTCAGTGAAAAAAATGGAAACGAGACATCAGGCAGACAAAAAAGGCCCAAAGTCAGAAACCAATTTAAATGCTACCATATGCAAAGCTAGATCTTCATACGAAGAAAAAACGATACTTCGGATAGAAGATGCAAGACTAAACGACCTAACACCCCTAGGGTGAGGATGTAACCCTGGGGAAAGACAGAATAAATATTCTGTAATACATGTTAAACTCCCAAGAAATTTAATAAAAAATTTCAATAAAAAATATCCAAAAAGCTTTAGAGTTTAACAGGAAGGGCTGATGGAAGGATAGGGAAGGAATACTTAACAAACTGTGGAATAATCATTATCAAAAATGATGATGTCAGGCGTATATCCCGAAATTGGGAAACATAAAATAATTTTATAATTATTATAACGTTACAATCCTCAACGTCAAAAACCACCGTTGAACACTTCCAACATCCAATAACAGCCTTGGATCCACCAATTCTAGCATTGATTTGTGTTTGGAAACCTCAAAAAGTTAAAAATTTATAGTAATTTATATATTTTTTATACTTACCAATGACCCAGACTTAGCTGGTGCTAACTCTAACAAAACCAGGGCCAAACACAAATTTTGCCCCCCAATCCCCAAAACTTGCATCCAAAACCAAAAGAAATCATGTCCTATAGGACCTCCATACTTCGCCCCTACTGCGCATGCGCAGTGTCAAGGACGTCACGAAATTGGCGCCAATTATCATTCTTACTGGCAGTGCCTGGTCAGCGCTATGTACTCAGCGGGGAGGCAAGAGTTCCCAACTCCTGGGAGGGCCATCCCCGTCTGGGTCATTGGTAAGTATAAAAAGTTAAAAAATTCATAGTAATTTATATATTTTTTATACTTACCAATGACTCAGACATAGCTGGTGCTAACTCTTAAAATATAGGGCCAAACACAAATTTTGCCCCCCAATCCCCAAAATTTGCATCTAAAACCAAAGAAAACATGTCCTGAATGGCCCTCCACACTTCACCTCTACTGCGCATGCGCAGTGTCAAGGACGTTCCGAAATTGGCGCCATTAATCATTCTAATAACCAGTGCCTGGTAAGCGCTATGTACTCAGCGGGGAGGTAAGAGTTCCCAACTCCTGGGAGGGCCATCCCCGTCTGGGTCATTGGTAAGTATAAAAAATATATAAATTACTATAAACTTTTTTAACATTTTTATACTGTACCAATGACCCAGACATAGCTGAATAGTAAAAAGGCTGGAGGGCCAAGGACATAGAGCAAGATGGAATACGCTCAATAATATAAAATAGAGTCATCCCCTCTAGGGAAAAAGAAATAATAGGCCTTACATGTATCTTTCTTATTTATGATAAATTAGAAAGATACAACACCTTCCAAAATTGAGCATCATACATCCATGTACTCTATTAATATCTAGTATAATCCTTATACTAATAATTTTTAAAGTAAGCCAATAAATAAAGTAAGTCTAGAGAATAGAGACTCTTTATACTCCTTAAAAGTGTCTGAGGATTGCATAATCATGTCCGTTGACACGTGCTATATTCAAAAGCTATACTTTAAAAACTAAGACTTGAATGAATTTTTAAAACATAAACTTCTCACTAAACAACCATCCCAATAACAGCTCAGAATTACTAACTCCGGAGGAGGTATCCCCTTGTTTTCATAGTAAAACAGGTGACCCAAGGGAACACCCTCCCCCCCCCCCTTTTTCTTGCCCTGGGTCATATAGCCCAGAGCAAAGAGGGCAGCAGAACGGAGTCACAGCCGAAACAGATAGCCTACCTAGCTATAGTAGCAACTGTTAAGTGAATGACATTCTGAGCAGTAGATAATAGACCTAACAATAGAGGCCTCCAGAAATAGACTCAATATTTCTGAGATAAAAAATTCATGAATGTGGATGGCTGAGCGCAATGAGCAGCCTTCAAAAATCTATAATAGCGACACTATTAATGTAAGCCCAAGATGTAGAAGAACTCTTACTTCATGAGCCAAAATCTCAAACACAACTGCTGAGTCAAAGATATACCATAAGCAGTATCGATAGTTAATTGAATCCATTAGCAATAGAATGGAGCGTAAGGTCCTTCTAATAGGCATCAAAGACAGAAGAAGTTTACGCCCGTAGTAATAAACAGATATCTGTTTATAAATACATAAACTCTAACCGGACAGAATAAAGGCCTATGCCCGTACGAAGACGGAAGGACCTTAATAACAATAGGTTCCGGATATTAATTAAGAGCCTAACTCTTATGCAAAAATCCAACCTAAATAGTAAAGGAAGTAGTGATTCCGAAACTACGAAAGTGAAAATCATCCACCGATAGTGCATGAAACTCACTGACTCTTCAGTAAAAGAGAAGCCAACAGAATTACTGTCTAAAAGGTCAGAATTTGAAAACTACTGTTTCCAGAGGCTCAAATGATTACTTAGCTAAATAAGAACCGAAGTTAAATTCCACATAGGAATTTAATCTAATGATTCTAAGTCTATTTATCAAAAGTTACTAACTGACTTAGATAAAGAGACATAAGACTCAATTGTAAACTATCATAGAGTGCATAGGTACGAGGTAACATAAACCTATAACCTTAATAATAACAGGCTGCAGTAGATCTTGTCAAACAAGTATACTAAAAAGTTGCAATGAGTAGTATGGAGGGATCAACAATATCAACATAGTGATCCCTACACCAACGACGGAAGAGCCTCCACTTTAGCCGCATAGAATAGCGAAGAAGAGGATCTCCTATAGTAAGAAATCGCGTCCAAAGCTCGTCCAGTACAATGCTTACAATGCAATACGGACCACACAATGGAATACGTGAAGGTTGCGACCTTGCGGGTTGTGATAAAGATGACACGATTTTACCCAGCGAAAAAAGATCCTCTCATTAAGGAAGATTTCGCGTTAAGTCCCACAGTAGACATCAGAGTAAATTTACCCACGGTCTCTGTGAAGACAGAGATGCTATCAACAGAAATGTATTGTGGTTGTTTATCTTAGCAATACCTGCTGAAACAACAGCGCCGGAGGATACGCATATCCTATCATTTCGTCCTATAAGATCAATAGAGCGTTAACAACATAAGCTCAAAGATCCGGGCAAGCAAACACATACGTCTGCAATTGATTAGCAAGCTGTGTCGTAAATAAATTATCATTGGGCGCTCCCATTGATAGCAAATCTGATTGAATACTTGTTTGTTGAGAGTCCATTCTGACGGCAACAAGCGACTCATAAGTGAACGGGAGTCCGGTAAAACAATCAGACGACCCGGAATATGACGGACCGAAACAGAACTTGGTGTACTATAACAAACAGAAGGATTCTTTCCATTAAATTGAATAACAGAAACGAATGAGTGCCTGCCTGGTTCCGGAGATACGCCACTACTGTCGAATTAACAGACAGGATTTGGACATGCGTTTCTGAATAATGTTCATCCAATGACATAAAGCAAGCCTAAAAAACATTATTCCGTGGAAGATGAGTGCTTGCTTAGAGACTGTGGAACCCAAAGACCCTGGCACTTCGAATCCGTTGGGATCAATATTATATCCCAACCTGTTTGACTGGCCACCGTCATAATTATAACACTCGGATCCGGCAACTGCAGTGGCACTCTCTGAGTCAACCACCGAATGTTTGCCCCAGTCTGAATCTCTTGCAACACTAGATAGACAAGAGAATGTATAAATCGAGCAATTCATGGATTGCTGAAAAGTTGCCGTCGAAGAGAAGCTTCTCCGAGAACGAAGCGACTCTGAGAGAGTTCTTCACCTTACTATCCACGCGCGTGGATGTAGCTAGGGCTGCGTCACGTCTAACCAACTCCAATCAGCCACTGAAGGGCGGAGTTGTATGTGAACAAACTACTGCCCTCAAAAGAAATCACATTGAGGATAATATCCCGTAATTCTTTTCTTGAAGACGTAATGATAACGCCTCAGTAAGGTGGATTACGTATGATAAAGCGTCTAAGTTAAGTCTACTAGACATCACTGTCGTTTCCAACATTGTGGTTGGAAAAGACATAGACGGCGAAAAAGAATATTTCCAGTCTTTAACCACGCCGTCTAGACGCATATGAACTCTCGGTATGCCCTGCTCTGCCAAAATAAATTATTCGTATAAATGATAAAAAGGCAGAAATGAGCAATGCGGACAAGAAACTAAACTATCATGCTTGGTAGCAGGCTTATATGCATATATAGCATCGATAAATAATACACATGTTCTAATGACAATATTGGACTGTGTCGGTAAGTCAGGGACAATGTCCCTGAACCAATCCAAAATTCCGTGTCCAATGACGCTATAAGTCACTTATCCAACATCGCAGCAATATAGTCCGAAATAACAATCACTGGAAGATAATGCTAGAAGATATGAATGGCAGCTTCCGATGCTACGAAAGGGAAAACTCGAAATCTTTCGAATCCCTTTCGCCATCCTGTCAGACCCTATAAAGCGTTCGGTCGTCCGTACCTGATGCAACCGCGGACCGCACCGACCCAGCGCCGTCAGATAATTCCTGATTCGACTAAGAAACTGTCGATTGCTGGGATGCTGCGAAAAAACTGTGCTAACTCGGATAGCACGTCCGTCACTGAGGCCTGTGGAGAAGCAGTCCTACAATGCATTGCCGCTAGAAGCTCCGTGATCGTTACCCCGTGCATACTACTAATATGCGAGCGAACGGAGTGTATAGGCCTCGTGTCCCTTGGCTACCGGATGGCGTACCTATTCGCCGTGGAATCACTGAATGCCGAAACTGATCGGATACTCGAGGTCACGTAGCCAATGTGCGGTCGTGTGCCCTGCTGTGAGGATGAGGAAGCATTATCGACAGTCTCTCGGACTGTCAATATAACGGAGCGTCCCGACCGACAGACATATGCTCCGAATGTAAAATATCTGAACCACAACATGCGGTCCCCTATGTTGTTGGACGAGAGAGGGACCTCTCTCGCACACAGCCCGGACGGACCTGGACAAGCCAGGAACCGGACTAACAGGCTTCCTCCGATCTGTCCTCAATCCGCCGTCACTGGGTGAGTACTAAAGTAATTATAGTGCTCGCATCACCCAAATCTCTTTCCTAGACCGCAACGGACGAACCCGGCAGCCGAACCATTCGATGAATGTACGCTACACCGGGTGAACTAGCAAATGTCACTCCGTAGATCCTACAAGAGACCTCTTAGGCGATAGACATATTCCATGAGCACTTATTGCCGCTAGCTCTTCATTAACTATGACGACAGAGGCACACTTTTGAAAGACATCTCCGTAACTTTGCGAACAAGAAACCAGAAATGCTTGGTAATAGCAAGCATATAATAATAATATATATAGCGTCGTTCAATAATTCGAAAGTTTGTGTGACATTATTGGACTATGTCGGAACTGAGGGACGATGTCCCTGAACCGAACCAAAAATTTCTAAGTCCACCGACGCTATCAGTTTCTGATCCGGCATCGCAGCATTCTGGTCCGACAAAAGAAGCTGTAGAAGATCAAGTCAGATGACATACACAACAGCATATGTTGTTCCGAAAGGGAAAGCTCGAAATCCTCCGAATCCCTTTCGGTATCCTGTCGGACCGGATGAAATTTTCGGACGTCCGTACCCGCTTCCACGGAGCGTCCCGACCCAGCATCGTCGGATAAAAAATATGCGACAGATTCAGTTGATGCTGGGATGCTGCGATAAGCTGTGCTATTTAGGAAAGCACGTCCGTTCCCGAGGCCTGTGCAGTAGCGGTCTTATGATGCATTGCCGCCGGAAGCTCCGTGTACGTTGACTCCCGCACACTTTCCTATGCGAACGTCCGGAGTCTGCAGGCCTGTGTCCCTGGCTACCGGATGGTGTGACCTGGTCGCCGATGATTCTCTGACTGGCGAATCTGACTGGATATCCGAGGTCACGTAGCCAAGAGCAGTCGTGTGCGCTACCATGAGAATGAGGAAGCCTTATTGACAGTCTACTCCGGACTGCCTATATGTCGGAGCGTCCCGAGCGACGGACGTATGCTCCGAATGCGAAACATTTTGTACCACAACATCTGGGGCCAGATGTTGTTGTACGAGAGAGGGGCCTCTCTGGCTCGCCGTCCGGATGGACCAGAACGAGCTATGAACCGGACTAAAAGGCTTCCTCCGTTCTCCCTCTAATCCGCCGTCACTGGGTGTGCATTTGGTTGATTTATAGTGCTCGCATCACCCCAAAACTCCTTCTAGACCGCAACGGACGAACCCGGCTGCCGAACCATTCGATGAATGGACGCTACACTGATCGAGCCAGCGGACGTCAAAGGCTGTCGAACCTACTAGGGTCCTCTTAGGCAATTGGCGTATTTACATGAGCACTTTTCCGCTAGCCCTTCATTAATTGTGACGACGGAGGCACACTGTTGGAAGACATCACAGATACATCACCCTAATCTTGATCGACTGAAATAGAAATTGATAAAGTAGAGTGACCCTGCGGGGAAAGGACCGGAGTGTCCAATTCCCCACTAACATACCGTGACAAACGCTTCCCATGTTGTCATCGAAATCATACGATACAGAACAGGAGTTAATGCGAGTACACTGACCACATATAGAATGATTATAAACGTCAGAGGAAGACTTCCTCTTATTACAATTGATCAAAATCCTTTCAATGTGAAAAGAAAACAAAGTCCTGGTACTCGCACCAACCCCTGGCAATCAAAATACATAATAATAATATGATCCATTAATATAGAAAAAATAATTGAAATCAAAATATTTTGAAAAAATATTTTTTCAGAACAGCCCAAGTTTCTGAAAAGTAACGTTGAGCCCCAATGGATCCCAAGCCTAAGTGTGGACAAAAATTTTAAAAATATTTTAAACAATTTATTCAACACTTACGAACAATAATAATGTATCTAGTTATGATTAAAATAACATCAAGATATTATTTTGAAGAAATCCCCCCCTCACACAAGAGGGCTCTGGGAAATGTAAACAATGAGTGTAAAAACACTAAAATAAGACTCCAGGCACCCAGGCCCGGAATCAGTTACCAAAAATACACTATCTGATGCAAAACAGACTTCCAGGGAAGAAACTGCAGAACATCAGATGGTAGATGCAGAACACAACGCCTAACCACCCGTAGGTGAAGACGTAAACATGGGGAAAGAACAGAATTCATTCTGTTATTCAGCTAAAACTCCCAAGAAATTTTAGTAATAATAATTACAGAAACTATGCCAAAAGCATGGGAGAATAGCAAGAGGGGACTTAAAGGAAAGGGAGAGAGGAAAACACTGAAAAATCAGTGTAACTAAATAACCAGAATGACAACAAAATGGCTGCTGCCTCGAAAATAGGTAACTTAACATAATTTCATTAAAAAATTTTAAGTTACAGCCCTGATAACATTCTGTCACACATTTTTCCTCTCCTCCTTCTCTATCCTCCTTAGAATCACCATTTCACTAATATTTATGTGTCTGGCATCATTTAAACTGAGATTTACAAGCACAAAGATCAGTCAGATGTTAACTGATGAAGGGCCAAACTAAGAATGATTAATGGCGCCAATTTCGGAACGTCCTTGACACTGCGCATGCGCAGTAGAGGTGAAGTGTGGAGGGCCATTCAGGACATGTTTTCTTTGGTTTTAGATGCAAATTTTGGGGATTGGGGGGCAAAATTTGTGTTTGGCCCTATATTTTAAGAGTTAGCACCAGCTATGTCTGGGTCATTGGTACAGTACAAAAATATATATAAATTACTATAAATTTTTTAACATTTTTATACTGTACCAATGACCCAGACTTAGCTGAATAGTAAAAAGGCTGGAGGGCCTAGGACATAGAGGAGAAAAGGAGTATTAGGCTTTACATGTATCTTTCTTATTTAATATTACACTACCCTTAATAATTGAGCACAATAACATTCATGTTCTCTATTAACATCCAGTATAACCCTTATACTAATTATTTTTAAAGTAAGCCAATAAATAAAGTAGTCCAGAGAATTGAGACTCTTTATAATCTTTTAAAAGTGTCCGAGTATTGTATATTAAAGCCCGTTTGACACTTGACATATACAAATGCTTCACACCGAGCTACACTTTAAAAATAAGACATGAATGAATTTAAACATTAATATTACACTTTAAAACCATCCCGGAAGCGACTCAGAAATACTGACTTGGAGGAGGCATTCCCTTGCTTTTCACTATAAAGCAGGTGACCCCCTCCCCTTGCCCTGGGTCAAATAGCCCAGAGCGAAGAGGGCAGCTGGACGGAGTCACTGCCGGAACAGAAAGCCTGCATAACTATAGTTGCAACTGTTTAGTGGACGACATTCTGAGCAACAGATAACAGACCTAAACAATGCAGGTCTCCAGAAATGGACTCAATATTTCTGAGATAAAAATTCGTAAATGTGGATGGCTGAGACCAATAAGCAGCCTTCATTAAATCTGTAATAGCAACACTATTAGCATAAGCCCAGGAAGTAGAAAGAGCTCTTACTTCATGAGCAAAAATCTTAAGCACAGACTGCTGAGAAGAAGATAAATCTTCATAAGCAGTACGGATAGTTAACTGAATCCATCTAGCAATAGAATGGACTGAAATGTCCTTTCTATTAGGCATCAAAGACAGAAAGAAATGTTTCCGTCCCTTTCTGATAAACTGAGATCTCTGTTTATAGATACGTAGTGCTCTAACAGGACAGAGTAAAGGCCTACGCCCGTCTGAAGACGGAAGAGCCTTAATAACAATAGGTTCCGGATATTTATTAGGAGCCTGATTCTTAGCTAAAAAACCCACATTAGTAGTGAAGGTGATAGTGTTCCCAACACTACGATAATGAGAATCATCCACCGATAGTGCATGAAGCTCACTGACTCTTCTGGCAGAAGAGAAAGCTAAGAGAAAAGCTTGTCTTATAAGATAAGAATTTGAAATCTACTGTCCCAAGAGGTTCAAATGGCTTTTCCTTCAATTTAAGGAGAACCCAAGCTAAATTCCACTTAGGAATTAATCTAAGAGTTCTGGGTCTATTTATCGAAAAGTTTCTAACCAACTTCGATAAAGAGACATTAGATCCAATTTGTAAACTATCATGATGTGCATAGGTATCAGATAACATAGATCTATAACCCTTTATAGTAACAGGCTGCAGTTTGATTTCGTCAAACAAGTATACTAGAAAGTTTGCAATGTCTGGTATAGAGGGATCAAATATATCTACAGAATGATCCCTACACCAACGACGAAAAACCTTCCACTTAGCTGCATAGTTTAGCGAAGAGGAGGTCCTCCTACAGTTAGAAATCGCGCCCACTGCTCGTCCTGTAAAGTGCTTGCCATGCAAGAAGGACCGCACAACGGAAAAACGTGAAGGTTGAGACCTTGCGGGTTGTGATGGAGTTGGCGCGATTTCCCCTGCGAAAGAAGATCCTCTCATGCAGGAAGCTTCCGCGGTAGGTCCCACAACAGACACCTGAGTAGATTTATCCACGGTCTCTGTGCATTGAGATTGTTTTATCTTTAGCAATACTTGTTGAATTAACGGCGCTGGAGGATACGCATATCCTATCATTCCGTCCCAAGGGATCGACAGAGCGTCTACTGCAAATGCTCTTGGATCCGGACACGGAGACACATACGTCTGCAACTGATTGTTGAGATGTGTCGCAAATAAGTCTATCATTGGCCGTTCCCATTGGTAGCAAATCTGATTGAATACTTGTTTGTTGAGAGTCCACTCCGACGGCAACAAGCGACCCTTTCGTGAAAGGGAGTCTGCTAGCACATTCAGACGACCCGGTATGTGACGGACCGAAAGAAGAACGTGATGTTCTAACGCAAACAGAAGGATTCTTTCCGTTAGATTGAACAACGGAACTGAATGAGTGCCTCCCTGATTCCGTATATACGCCACTACTGTCGTATTGTCGGATAGGATTTGGACATGAGCATCGTGAATAATGTCCATCCAGTGACGTAACGCAAGCCAAATTGACATCATTTCCTTAATGTTTATGTGCTTGCACAGGAAATGCGGATCCCAAAGACCCTGGCATCTCGAATCCGTTGGGATTAATGATGCACCCCAACCTGTTTGACTGGCATCCGTCATAACGGTAAAACTCGGATCCGGCAACTGCAGCGGAACTCCTTGAGTTAACCACTGAATGTTTGCCCAAGTCTGAATCTCTTGTTTCACTTGATCTGACAAGAGAACGTCTACATCGAGCGAATGAATTTTCACACTCCAATTCTGAGTCAGGAAAATTTGAAGAGGACGTGTGCGTAGCCGCCCCATCGGAATGAGATCCGCGGCGGCTCCGCACAGACCTATCAGTCTCATAAATTCTCTCACCGTGACTTTGTCTGCGTGCAGACAATAGCGAGCGTAACAACTGACTAATTTCGCTCTGGTTAACGGCAGACGAACGAGATTGTTGTGCATCTCGAAGCTCATTCCCAGATGAGTGAATGACTTGGACGGCACCAGATCCGACTTCTCCTCGTTTACTATAAAACCGAGACGTCGGAGCAATAGAAGAAGATTCTGAACATCGTTCTGAAGCGTTAACTCGTTGCCGTACCTCTGAAGAATGTCGTCCAGGTAGGCCGACGTTACCGCAGACGAATGAGCTCGGAAGTAGATCATTACCAAGTTCATTACCCGAGTGAAAGCCCAGGGTGCTAGATTCAATCCGAAGCACATCGCCCGGAATTGATACACCACTCCGAGGACTGCGAAGCGTAGATACTTTCAGAATGTCGGATGTACCATGACGTGAAAGTACACATCTTTGAGATCTATGCTCGTTGCATAATCGTTCACCCGAATACTCTTTCTGACCGATCGAATCGTCTCCATATAAAACTTCGGAGCGACGATCAGCTTGTTTATCCAGCTCAAATCTATGACTGGACGGAACGAGCCGTCTGGTTTCGGAACCAGAAACAGATGGCTGTAGAATCCCAGAGATTCCTGGTTTTCTACGACCTCTACCGCGTTCTTCATTAAAAGAGACTGCACCTCTGATAACAGAGCGTCTCTTTTCTGTGGATTTGACGGAAGATGAGTCCACTTTGGACTTCGAGTTTATGGAGGCTTTCGTTTGAAGGATATCTTTAGACCTTCCGAAGTCACTCCTCTCACCCAAGGATCGTCCGTAATCGACGCCCACTCTTGTGAAAAACTCGACAACCTTCCGCCAACCGGAACGCGATAGAGGTTTAAGCCATCACCTCCTGGACCTGCGAGGCCTGCGGTAGGAGAAACCACGTCTTCCACGACCCGCACCTCGCCTCGTCGACCTCGGGGCGTCCGACCGATTGTCCCGGCCTGAAGGACGTCCCGAACGAGAGTCGCTATCCTGACGGTCTCTCGAATAAGACCAAGAGGACGCACCGGAACCTCTATAGGAACCTCTCTTGGGCGCATTAGACCCAGAAGTGCCTGTCTTATTCGTGTCTGCTGTATCCGACTTTTTAGGAGCCGATCTGAACAACAGAGAATCATTAGCTTTCTTTTTAATTTTATCATAAATAGCGGAAAGCTTGCCGTCAAAGAGAAGTTCTCCTGAGACCGAAGCGACTCTAAGAGAGTTCTTCACCTTAGAATCCACTAGTGTGGATGTAGCTTGGGCTGCGTCACGTCTAACCAACTCCAGATTTGCCACTGAAAGGGCGGAGTTACACGTGGAATAAGCTACTGCCCTTGAAAGAAGTCTTAAAGAGGATTGTATATCCTGAAACTCTTCCCCTTGAAGGCGCAGTGATAACGCCTTAGTAAGGTGATCTGCGTAAGATAAGGCATCTAAATTGGCTCTGTTAGACGCAATAGCTGTTTCCAACACCGCGGTTGGAATAGAAGCTGACGACGGTAATGATAGCTCTAAGTCTTCCGCCTCGTCGTCCATACGCAGAGGAACTCTCGGTATACCCTGTCCTGCCGTATCGAATTTATTCCTTGCATTAATGAAAGGCAGGTTGAGAGTATTAGCGGACAAGAAACCTGCTTTCCCCGTCCTGGAAGCAAGTTTAAATATAGCGTCGTTCAATAATTCAAATGTTCTTGCAACATTATTGGACTGCGACGGAAACTCGGGAGCGATGTCCCTGAACCGCTCAAAAAATTCAGAGTCCAATGACGCTATAATTCTCTTGTCCGGAAGCGCAGCAGTCTGGCCCGACGGAACAACTTGAGGGAGAAAGTGCCGGATGAAGTCCACGGCAGCTTTATGTTGTTCCGAAAGGGATAGCTCCAAGTCATCCGTATCCCTTTCACCATCCGGTCGGACCTCCCGATGTTCCCGGTCGTCCGCCCCCGATGCTTCGGCGGAGCGTACCGACCCAGCACCGTCGGATAATTCTCGATCCGACACCGTTTCTATCGGCTGCTGGGATGCTGCGATAAGCTGTGCTATCTGCACAAGAATGTCCGACGTCGAGACCTGCGGAGGTGCAGTCTTTCGCTGCTTCGCCGAGGGCAGCTCCGCATCAGATGGCTCCCGCATACTTTTCCTATGCGAACGTCCGGAGTCCATCGGTCTCGAATCCCTGGCTGCCGGATGGTGTGACCTGGTCGCCGAAGAATCCTTCATCGGCGAAGCTGGTAAAATATCGGCGGCCACGCAGCCAAGGTGCGGTCGTGTGCGCTGACGAGAAGAGGAAGCCTTAACAGTCTCTGCGGACTGCTTATACAACGGAGCGTCCCGAGCGACGGATGTATGCTCCGCTAAAGACACATTTTGTACCACAACATCTGGTCCCAGATGTTGTTGTACGAGAGAGGGACCTCTCTCGCTCGCGGCCCGGCTGGACCTGGACGAGCTAGGAACCGGACTAAAAGGCTTCCTCCGTTCTCGCTTACTATCCGCCGTCACTGGGTGTGCATCTATTATGTTTATAGTGCTCGCATCACCCAAAATTTCCTCTTGGACCGCATCGGACGAACCCGGCTGCCGAACCATTCGGTGAATGGACGCTACACCGGGCGAGCTAGCGGACGACATTTGTCTAATCTCCATGAGCACTTTTGCCGCTAGCTCTGAATTCATTTGTGACGACGGACGCACACTTGAAGAAGATAACATGGAAACATCACCCTGTTCTGGTTCCTCTGAAATAGAAACTGAGAGAGTAGAGTGACCTTGTGGAGAAAGAGCCGGCATCGCTCTTTCTCCAGAAACAACATATCGTGACACACGTTTCCAATGTTTCTCATCCCAATGTTCACATATAGGACAGGGATTAATGCGAGAACACTGACTACAATTAATACAATGATCATGAAAGTCAGAGGAAGATTTCTTCCTATTACAATTTGAACAATGTCCCTTCATTGTGAAAGAACAACAATAAGTCCTAGTTACTCGCAAAAACCCCTGACACAAAGATACATAATAACATGATCCATTAATAAATGAAAAAACAATTGCAAAACAAAATAATTTTGAAAAAATATTTTTTCAGAGAAGCCCAAGTTGCTGAAAAGTAACGTTGAGCCCCAATGGATCCGATGGCAAAGTGTGGTCAAAAATTTTAAATTTATATAAAATAATTAATGAGACACTTTCGGATAATATAAATGTATCTTATAATGAGATAAACTACCACAAAGGCAAACAGCCCCCCTCAAAAAAGGCTGTTGCCAATGAAAACAAACAGTGTAAACACACTAGAAAACATGACTCCAGGCACTGAAAAAACTGGCCCGGAATCAGTCATCAATTACACTCTATCTGATGCAAAACAGAGACTCCCAGGGGAGAATCTGTAGAACATCAGATGGAAGATGCAGAACACAAACGTTATACACCCATGGGTGAAAACGTAACTATGGGGAAAATAACAGAAAACATTCTGTAACCAAGCAACTCTCCCAGGAAATTTTAGAAATGAAATTTCTCAAAAATATGCCAAAAGCATGGGAGAATTGCCAGGGGGGACTTTAGAAGGCTAGGGGAGAGGAAACACTGAATAAGCAGTGCAACAATTAGCAAGAATGACAACAAGAGGCCCATGCCTCGAAAATAGGCAACTTAACATAATTTCATCAAAAAAAATTTTAAGTACAGCCCTGATTATTTTTTGCCACTTCTTTTTCCTCTCCTCCTTCTATCCTCCTTAGAATCACATTTTCTCCAAAAATTACGTGTCTGGCATCCTTTAAACTGAGATTTACAAGCACAAAGATCAGTGAGATGTTGACTGATGAAGGGCCAAACAGAGAATGATAATTGGCGCCAATTTTGGGACGACTGCGTCACTGCGCATGCGCAGTAGAGGCGTAGTATGGAGGTCCTTTAGGACATGATTTCTTTTTGTTTTGGATGCAAATTTTGGGGATTGGGGGGCAAAATTTGTGTTTGGCCCTGGTTTTGTTGGAGTTAGCACCAGCTAAGTCTGGGTCATTGGTACAGTATAAAAATATAGGCAACTTAACATAATTTCATAAAAAAATTTTAAGTACAGCCCTGATTATTTTTTGTCACTCCTTTTCCCTCTCCTCCTTCTATATCCTCCTTAGAATCACCATTTCTCCAAAAATTACGTGTCTGGCATCCTTTAAACTGAGATTTACAAGCACAAAGATCAGTGAGATGTTGACTGATGAAGGGCCAAACAGAGAATGATAATTGGCGCCAATTTTGGGACGTCCTTGACACTGCGCATGCGCAGTAGGGGCGAAGTATGGAGGTCCTATAGGACATGATTTCTTTTGGTTTTGGATGCAAATTTTGGGGATTGGGGGGCAAAATTTGTGTTTGGCCCTGGTTTTGTTAGAGTTAGCACCAGCTAAGTCTGGGTCATTGGTACACTATAAAAATAGGGAGATTTTAAAGCGCAGATGTCAGTTCATTGTTGCTGACCAGTCACTTCCTGCGCGGAGAGTGAAAGTATGGAGGGCCAGATAGGACTTTTAATTTTCGGTTTTGCAAGCAATTTTGGGGGATTGAGGATTGGGGGGTTCAAAATTTGTGTTTGGCCCTTGATAACTTTGAGTTTGCACCAGCTAGTCTGGGCTATTGGTTTATAGTATAAAAATAGTGTTCTTGGTTTGTTTTATGTTTAAGGCTCATAATCTACAGAATAGCATGGGTGGTGGTGTATTTCGTCCCCTGAGTGCAAGAAGGCTTTGCAATGCTAAACTCATGGGACAAATTTATCAGTTTTATTAACTTGGCTAAAATATCAGACATGAACCATTTAATTATTTTTTTAAGTTTGCATTGGTTATAAAAAGACAGCAAGCAACAGCCAAAAGGAACATTTGGGAGGGCCTGAGAAACAGATTTTCAACTTTTTAAGGCCTTAATTGAATATTTTTCTTTGACAAAATGACTATTCAGTTAAAAGGGTTCAATTGTATTATGTTTATGACATCTAGACCCATTGGTGTGACTTTATCGCAAGAAGATCGTGATCTGATTGAGAAGGAGACTGCTTTTGTAACCACAGTACTGTAAGTAGATTTATAAGTAAGCATCACTTAGAAAATACTGTTGCAGTGCCCTAGCCAAACATATATATATTAATACTTGGATGAAATGAAAATTTTCTTAAAATTTCCAAAGCTGAAATAAGTAGGGAATTGTTCCTAATGCAACTAGTTGGGATGTTGTATTTATTTATTTAGGTTTAATGATACTTTCAACAGCCAGGGTCACCTCATATTGGAAGTTTTATGGGTGGAGGAAGCTGAAGTACCCAGAGAGAACCATGAGCAGCGACGAGTAACAGTCAAACTCCCCAATGTACTAGCTCTGCACAAGCAAAGTTAGCATTGGTTGAAGGCAAGTGCACTATCGACTTGCAGTATGCCTTAAAATGTGGGGAAATCTCCGGGCCTTTTGCTTTTGCAGACAAGTCTAGGCTGTCTATATTGGCAGCAAAGATTTGCCTAGAATGAACTGCTAAGGAGCTTAGAATATGGCTTTATTCCATACCCATAACTGTAATTCTCATGATCACTTAGGTTTTGATGGCATATAATTTTAACCAGAAAGCTATAGAATCATCCGTTAAAAACTACCCTTTGCTTGCAAAAGTTCTCTTGTTAGACTGGATCTTATAATTTGCAGTGTTCAGTGGAAACTAACCAATAGGAACCTTTAGCTATATGTATCAAAATTTCTGTTTCTCATAACAAAATATTCCAAGAATTACAGTTCCAAAAGAATTTTGTAACAGTGTTACCCTCAGTGCTGCATACAGATCTGATACTAGGCTTACAGTGTTATGTTATTCGATTCACACTTCAGCAATGAAACAGCATATTTGCTGACACAAGTTGAATTAGTTCCTGGAAAGCAGGACAGAATCAATTGTGAAAACTGGTTACCTCAAAGCAGAAAGATGATGGCAACTCTCGCAAAGTGCAGACTAGAGAATATAAGAGTACAGTGTGGATTCTCCCAAATATGCAACAAAGCAGATTTTGCAATACAGCATTCTCCATAGTAATAACAAGGTGCAACGCAACCAGTAACCAGCATTCCCCACTAAGAAGTGGTTTACTCACCAGAAACAATAAAAATTGAAATTTTCTAAGTGGAAAAAAGTTGAAAAAGGCCAATAACTCTAAAAATAAAATGAAAAAAACCTGTTACTTGTGAATATCCTTTCCCCCATGGTGGTCTATCAGCATATCAAAGATTATTTAAATCCAACATCCACTGACTGAGATATGAAGGTCTAAAGTTGTTATGGTTGGACGGACAGACAAATGGATGCCCCTAAAATCAGGGTTTAATGTGGCTAAAACATTTGAGGAATTTAAAATGTATGGACAACCACTAAAAACTCTTTATTAAGTCTAATTTCTGGGTGGTAGCAAACCCTAACCCTTTCAGCTTACTGACCCTAACCCTAACCCTTAACCTAACATAAAAATCCTGAAAATACAATACCCACTTTTGTCACTTAGTAGCCACATAAATCATTTTAGCCACATAAAAGAAACATTTTAGCCACATAACCCACCTTTTTAGACACATAAACACCATTTGTTAGTTCAAATTTATGCGGCTAGTCACATAAATCACACTAGACACATAACAGTGCTTTGTACCAACAACTAGGCTCATAAACCTGATCTGTTGGTGCGGACGGACAGATGGAACCAATTTCTATATCCCCTGTAAAATTTGTTTTGGCAGGGGGATAATAATGAGAAATGAGTGTGGGTGAGCAAAGTGTGATTTTGCAGTGTGGTTCTTATGAGTTGGTTGGGGTAGGGTCAAACCCCGAGCAGAACCTAGCATCCATCTGTTCTGTGGATGAAGGGGGGAGTTTGAACTGTGTTTATGCAGCTCCTCAATACTGCCTATCCATGTCCACTATGGCATGGCTTCATGTGTATATTTGTAGCTGTTCTGGAGTTGATGTGGTCAGAGAGTATGCAAATGCAGTGTGATTTTGCTTTGTGATTCTCATAATAGTAATTTTATAGCATTAAATCCACACATGTTGCTCTCTAGCTGTACAAAGTTGCAAAATACATTATGGAAAAAGGTATGTTTTAATAACCGACTTGAATGATTTTAGAGAATCCATTTCTTTTAAATGGGCTGGAAGAGAATTCCATAGCTTTGGCCTGGCATAGGCAAATACCCTTTCACCAGAACTTAATTTAGATGAGAGCTGAACCAGATTAAATTTCCATGATGAATGTATATCATTTCATACAGACTAGCAGCACAATAAATACAACCCTAGCCACACAACAAGGTACATAAAATATTTCTAACCATTTTGAATTTGACACAAATATGAATGATGCTTATGGTCTCGGAAAAATCTGACTCTGAATTTTTGTGAATTGGGGAAAAAACTGGAACTATCATCCTTAAAGTCCTGGAATTCTCTCCCCAAATAAATATAGAGAAGAAATCCTGTCCATACTTCATTTCATTCTATACCTTTCCTCCACTAAACAAAGTTTGGTAAGTACTGTTTTCAGTTTGTTTCTGGATCCATTCACACATCAATGCACGTATGACACTTTTATTTCCCCCATTTATTATGAACAAGAATTCAGAATAATACTTTGCGTATTTTTAAATACAAAATCTTGGTAAAGTTAGACTTTTTATTATTTCTGTTGCAAAACTGAGTGACGCTGAAACAAGAAAAATTAATTTTGTACCTCAAGCTGTTCTTTTGTTGGCTCAGGCGATCTGTCAGGAATCACTAATCCATTTGGGTCAGGGTAGGGATCCTCAAGAATTATTGTGTGATAAATTCTGAAAAACATGAAAAAGAAAAAATAATTCACTGGCAATAGTGAAGGAAGTTGTCTTACTGACGTTACATGTGCGCTAAAAAGAAATATTACCATAGTCTTGCTATTTTTCAACACTTTGACCATCATAAATATTTGATAATGAACAAAATACTGGAGTGTTTAACAATAGTTGTTTGCAGTACTCAAGTTAGATGCTGATACATAATAAATGCATATATGAAAAGAGTGATAATAAAGATTGCTTAATTTGCATAAACTAAGCTTAGAAAAAAGACTGAATGAATGATACCCTGATTAACTCTCAACCTGCTGAGTATTTTTAAGATAATTTTCATCAAATTTAGTCATGGCTGCTGTGAAGCAGCCATGACGAGATTTGATGAAAAATTAATCTGAATTTAACTCAATAAATCATTGGTGAAAAAATCCATTAAATTTACAGGGTGGAAATTTTATTAAATGTACCCATATTATACTTATTTCAGTGGCAAGAGAAATCTTGTCCTGGGTAGGAATATCTGCCAGCAGCATGCAAGGAGTTAAATGCCTTATACAGCTGCATGCTAAATAGAGGATCTCCAATGAATCCTCAGTTTATAGTGAACTTTATGAAAAGAGTTCAGTAAATTAGGTCTGGAACAAGCCTTTAGCGAAGGCCAGATCTAACTTACTGGACAAGTTTGGTAAATTTTACTGTGAACAGAGGACAAGTTGAAGATTCTATTCATGACTTCATCCAAAACCCGACGAAAGATGCCAAAATGACTCTAGAAACAGACAGCACTTCCTGTAGTGCTTCAATTACATTTTTGAAAACAATGAGTTTTTGGCAGTCTCGAATCCCCCCCCCCCCCCCCCCAACCCACAAATGAAATAAATGTTTTGACGCAATCAACAATAAAAGTTTATTGAAATGATGATTCAAAACTGATTAAATGTTAAATGATGTCACTGGATGTGTTTTTTTTTTATTTCGTTCATCTCTCAAGGCATTTACACGTATTATCATTGTTTCATGCAAGAATACAACTACATACACCACAGGATATTTGGGGAATGTTATTGATTAATCATGCTTGATCATTTTTAACCCTTAAGGGACTGGAGATTTTTATAAATATTTTGCTACAACCTGACAGTCTGCAGCCTGTGGCTTTATAGTTCTTTTAGGAAGATCTTGGCTGCCCATATAGGCAGCCAAGACTTGTCAAAAAACTGCCAAAAAATTTAGAATTTAACTTGTGAGTTAACACTGAGACAGCATGTTGAGGAACCTGTCTGTTGCAGTAAAAGTGATCAAAGTCGGAATTAGGCCTTAAGGTTTAAAATTTGAATTTAATGACCTGAAAAAAGGTCAGATCAAATGATAAATACAGTATAGCTAGCGTTTTTGAGTGAATACCAAAAATTAACTCATGAGTGATTTAGACAAATGTTTATTATTCGTGAGTGGCTTGCCAAAAGTGAAAAATAAACATTTGCTATGGTCACAAATGAGATAATTTTCGGTATCCACTGAAAAAAACCCAGATTTTCTTTTTATTACATGCGTTTCAGAAGAAGTTGATAGTTTTCAATGATAAATCTGTGGTATTCACATTCATTAGGCTTCACATCAAAGCATAACAGCCCACAGCTAATTGTTGCCCTTTTCCGAATTAAAAGTACCCCATGATAGAATATAGTTCCCATATACTTCCATTGGTATATCTCAAAAATGTATCAAATTTTAATATACAGTTTATTTAATATAACTATAATAATAAAAGTTAGCAATGCAATGATACACAGTGATTTTGTAACCTTCCTGGATACAGTGAAAGTGAAATTATAAATTTTAAGTAATTTGTATATTTTTTATACTTACCAATGGCCCAGACTAGCTGGTGCTAACTCAAAAAACAATCCAGGGCCAAACACAAATTTGCATGCAAAACCTAAAAAATAATGTCCTATCTGGTCCTCCATAATTTTAAGATCTGCGCATACGCAGTATCCAGGAAGACACCAAAACTGGTGCCAACCATCATTCTTTCTATAATTGCCTGTTAAATGTTATAACTCAGTGGGGAGGTATGAGTCCCCACTCATTGGAGGGCCATACCCATCTGGGCCATTGGTAAATATAAAAAATATACAAATTACTTAAAATTTATAATATTTTTATACAACAACCAATGGCCCAGACTAGCTGAATAGTAACCAGAGGCTCTACAGAGCCTGTAATCGCTCACCTGGAACTACATAAGAAAAATGTGATTTCCCATAGGCTTTCCATGGTAACTATGAGCTGCAATTGTGGCCATGTTTGCAACATTACATCAACATTACATGAGGATCATTGGTAGAAGGTGTCCCAATCTTCAATCATGTGAAGTTTCAAAACATTTGAATCCATCAAACAGAATCATAGAATGTCTCTGGTGGCCATATTTTCCAACCAACAGGAACAAAAAGAGGATCGTTTGTAGAGGGCCTCCTATAGACCATTCTTGCCAAGTTTCGGTTCACGTCAGCTTAGTAGTTCCAGAGAGAAGATGAAAATGTGATTTCCCACAGGGTTTGTTATGTTTGCAATACGATCAACATTAAATGAGGAACGTTGGTGGAGGGTGTCCCAGTTATCAACCATGCAAAGTTTCAAAACATTTGGCCCTGTGGTTTCTGAGGAGAAGAGTTTTCAAAATTGACCAATAACAATCAAATAATGCTTCTGGCGGCCACGTTTTTCACCCAACAGGAATAAAATGGGTAACAGTTGTAGAGAACTTCTCATAGACAATGCCTGCCAAGTCTGGTTCACAATGGATCAGTACTTTCAGTGAAGATGATGAAAATGTGATTTCCTATAGGGTTTCTACAGTAACTATAAGCCACAATTGCAGCCATAATTGCAAACCAACGAAGATTAAATGAGGATCATTGGTAGAGGGGGTTACAGTCATCAATCACACTAAGTTTTCAAACCATTTGGCCTTGTAGTTTCAAAGAAGATTTTCTTGAAAATGCACACATTTATGAATTCTGTTTTAACAAAAAAATCAGTAAAAGAAGGTTAAATATTTTGAAAATTACAATTTTTTCAGACAGTATTCTCTTTCAAAATAGCTTTGGCTAGGTGAAGGGTTACAGGAAACACATTTTACTCCAATTTTGTCAAATCTTAAAAGAAAAACAATAATTACTGTCATCTAAGCTGACATGATTGCAAGAGAATATAAACAAAACTTCCCTGGTTTTCCAAAAACCTGTCATCAACCAGTATTTTCTGATAAGTAACATGTGACTAATAATACATGTATCAACATACAGTTGCAATGGTTTACAGTACAAGTCAAAATAAATTATACGATAATCCTACAAACTATGTACCTTTTCTCTTCCTACACTGATAAGACCAGAAGCTGACATCATTTTCTGGAAAGCTCTCGCTGAAAGCTTTCCAGAAAATGTTAGATTCTGATCTTGCCAGGGCAGGAGCAGTAGTTTACTTAGTTTATTGTAGTTATGCTACAACTTATTTTGACTTGTACTGTATACACATTATTTTGGGTTTTTTTCTCAGTTCTAAATGGAGAAAACTGGAACCAACCCTTACCAGATTCTCAAAAAACAATTATTTTGCCGACAGTACCGATCTTCGTGCAGACAGGAGAGGCATTGGGTTAAGCATTAGAATATAGCATCTGGTGGCCACATATTTCCATCCTCTCATAGACCATTCCTGCAAAATTTGGTTCACGTCAGCTCAGTAGTTCCAGAGAAGTAGATGAAAATGTGATTTCCCATAGGGTTTCTATAGTAACTATAAGCTGCAATTGTGGGGCCATGTTTACAACCCGATGAATATTAAATGAGGATCGTTGGTAGAGGGGGTCCCAGTCATCTCTTATGTGAAGTATCAAAACATTTAGCCTGGCAGTTTCAGAGGAGAAGATTTTTGAAAATCATCCAATCAGAATTAAAGAATGCCTCTGGCGGCCATGTTTTTCAACCTACGGAAACAAAATGAGGATTGTTTGTAGAGGACCTCCCATAGACCATCCCTGCCAAGTTTGGTTCACATCAGCTCAATAGTTCCGGAGAAGAAGATGAAAATGTGATTTCCCATAGGGTTTCTATAGTAATTATAAGCCGCAATTGCAAACATGTTTGTGACCCAATCAACATTAAATGAGGATCATTGGTAGAGGGGGTCCCAGTCACATTTATGTGAAGTTTCAAAACATTTGGCCTGGCAGTTTCAGAGGAGAAGATTTTTGAAAATCCACCAACCAGAATCAAAGAATGCCTCTGGAAGACATGTTTTTCATATGACGGGAACAAAATGAGGATCGTTTGTAGAGGACCTCCCATAGACCATTCCTGCCAAGTTTGGTTCACATCGGCTCAGCGGTTACAGAGAAGATGAAAATGTGAAAAGATTACAGACGCTGGACGCCAGATGACGACGACAGACGGACGATGATGGACACCAAGTGATGAGAAAAGATCAGGTGAGCCAGGTGAGCTAAAAAGGTTGGAGGGCCTAGGACATAAAGGAAAATCCAATCTCTCAATTACTTCAGTAGAGTATATCTTCTAAAGGAGAATAGGAGAAGATAGGAATTATATATGTCTTTCTCCTTTACGAGAAAAGAGAAAGGATTAACACCAACAATGTAATTGAGCATTACATAATGTATAATTCTCCATTTAATGCCCGCATAACCCGTTATGCTAATTCGGTGAAGGAAAGCCAATATATAAAGATAGTCCAGAGAATAAGACTCTTTGTACTCATTTAAAAGTGTCCGAGGATTGTATATTAATGCCCGTTTGACATGTGACATGTACAAATGCTTCACAGTGAGCTACACTTTAAAAACAGTACATAAATGAGACATAGTAATTATTTCACACCGAGCTACATATTAAAACCATCCCAGCACCGACTCAGAACTACTGACACCGGAGGAGGTCTTCCCTTGATTTTCGCTATAAAGCCAGATGATCATAAGGGAAAAAAAACGATCCCCCCACCTTCCCCTTGTTCTGAGGTACATGTCCTCAGAACGAAGAGGGCAGCAGAACAGTGTCACTGCTGGAACGGGTTGCCTAAATAACTTTTGATGTAACCATTAAAGGATGACATTCTGAGCAACAAAAAGAGGACCTAAAGATCTAAGGTCACTGGAGATGGACTCTAAATTTCTCAGGTAAAATTTGGTAAATGCAGAAGGCTGTGTCCAGTACGCAGCCTTCATGAGATCAGTAATGGCTATACTGTTAGAATAAGCCCAAGAAGTGGACAGTGCTCTAACCTCGTGCGCTGATATCTTATTAACAGAATGTTGATCCGAAGATAGATTTTCATAGGCAATGCATATTGCCAACTGAATCCATCTAGCAACTGAGTGAACAGAAATATCTTTCCTGTAAGGAATCAATGAAAGAAAGAAACGTTTTCTTCCTTTTCTAATAAAATCTGATCAACATTTATATATGTGCACAGCCCTGACTGGAGGTAGTGGGATTCATCAACAGATATAGCATGAAGTTCACTGACTCTTCTGGCAGATGTGAAGGCTAAGAGAAATGCCGTTTTATAGATCAAGAATTTGAACTCTACAACGTCCAAATGCTCAAACGGAGCTTCTTTGAGCTTCAACAGAGCCCAAGCCAAATTCCACTTAGGAATTAATCTGAGTGTTCTAGGTCTATTAATAGAGAAATGTCTAACCAGCTTGGACAATGAAGCATTTGATCCAATAGCCAAGTTATCATGATGAGCGTAACTGTCTGATAACATAGACCTATAGCCCTTAATAGTGACGGGCTGCAGTTTGAGATTGTCAACCAAGTAGACCAGGAAACTGGCAATATTTGGTATGGACGGATCATAAATGTCTATCGACTGATCCTGACGTCAACGGAAGAAAACCCTCCACTTCGCTGCATAGTTCAACGTAGAGGAAGACCTCCTGCAGCTACAAATTGCGTCAACTGCGCATCCTGTAAACTGTTTCCGTGCAAGAAGGACCGCACAATGGAAATACGTGATGGTTGAGATGCAGTGTGCGTTGTGATGCAGTACACGTGACTTCCCTGATAAAGAAGGTCTTCTCGTGGAGGAAGCTTCCGGGGAACGTCCCTCAACAGACAACTGAGAAGATTGATCCAAGGTTTCTGTAATGACAGAGGTGCTACTAGCAGAATTTTGCAATGAGACTGATCTTTAACAGAATCTGCTGAATCAAAGGAGTTGGAGGATACGCATATCCTATCATTCCGTCCCATGAGATTGACATAGCTCCATGGTCTGGGTATGGCGACACGAACATTGGTAACTGATTGTTCAGTTGCGTTGCAAACAGATCTATCATGGGGCGCTCACACTGGTAGCAAATCTGCTTGAATACTCGCTTGTTGAGAGTCCACTCCGATGGCAACAGGTGACCTTTCCGAGAGAGCAAGTCTGCTAGTTCATTCAGACGACCCAGTATATGATGGACAAAAAGATGAACATGATGATTCATGACGTATAAGAGAATCTTCTCTGCTAATTCGCATAATGGAATTGAATGAGTGCCGCCCCGGTTCCCGATGTAAGCTACTACTGTCGAATTGTCCGACAAAATCTGGACATGGACGTTCGCTATTATGTGAATCCAATGTTGTAGTGCTAGCCATATTGACATCATGTCTTTGATGTTTATGTGCTTCTCTAGGAACCGAGGGTCCCAAAGACCCTGCCACGTCAAGTCTGTGGGACTTAAGGTCGTGCCCCAACCAGTCTGACTTGCATCCGTCATAATCGTGAAAGCCGTATCCGGCAGTTGCAGCGGAACTCCCTGAGTTAACCACTGAAGATCTGCCCAAAGCTGAACCCTTTGTTTTACTAGTTCCGTTAAAACAATACTGGTTTCGAGCGAATGCATCTTCACACTCCAGTTCTGAGTAAAGAATATCTGGAGGAGACACGTGCGTAGGCGGCCCATCCGAATAAGATCCGCAGCCGCTCCGCACAACCCCATCAGTCGCATGAATTCCCTCGCTGTTAATGCATCTGAGTGTAGACAAAAGCGAGCATAACAACTGACTAATTTCGCTCTGGGTAAAGGCAGACAAAACAGATTGTTGTGAGTCTCGAAGCCCATTCCCAAGTGAGTGAACAACTTGGACGGAGCTAGATCAGACTTTTTCTCATTTACGATGAAACCGAGATGTCGGAGTAATAGAAGCAGACTCTGAACATCGTTCTGAAGAATAATTCTGTTGCTGTATCTCTGTAGAATGTCGTCCAAGTAAGCCAACATTACTGCAGACGAATGAGCTCGGAAGTATGACATTACCAAGTTCATTATTCGAGTGAATGCCCAGGGAGTCAGGTTCAGACCAAAACACATTGCTCTGAACTGATACACCTTCCCTTGTACGGCGAACTGTAGGTACTTTCTGAATGCCAGATGTACCAGGACATGATTGGTCAACTGTGATGGCTGCAGGTTCAGAAGCCCGAAAATCTTGAGCACAGTCTACAGGTCATATTTATGAAGGGATTCCATTGTAACTTCGTAGGATCACTCCAGATGATGTCCAGATGAGAATGTCCCCTTTTGGTTGCGATCATTCAACCATGATGGCTGCCTGAGCCCAAAGCCCGAAAACCTTTAGCACAGTTTTCAGGTCATATTTATGAAGGAATTTCATTGTAAGATCTATGCTTGCTGCATAGCCATTCACTCGAACGCTCGCTCTTACCGATCAAATGGTCTCCATATAAAATTTTGGAGCCACGATAAGCTTGTTTGTCCAGCTCAAGTCTATTACCGGTTGGAACGAGCCATCTGGCTTCGGTACGAGGAACAGGTAACTCTACAAAACCTGAGAATCCTGATTCTCGACGACCTCTGTTGCTTCCTTTAACAAGAGCAACACTAACACGTTTGCTAATGCCCCCGAAGGTAGCCAAGTCGTACTCACATGTGGATAATCAGACAACAGCTTCATTGCTGCTACATTGCAGAACAACACTACATTGCAGAACAACAGTAAGGACTGGCAAAGTGCCAATAAAATTATTATTACTTATATTTTGTTAATATGTTTTGTAACAACAGACAACAGCTTCACTGCTGCGACATTGCAGAACAGCACTAAGGAGTCAGTAATAGAGAAAAAGTTATAAAAATAATTGCAGATGACTTGAATGGTGCCATATTGAATAATAACTGAAAGAGGCAAAAATAGGAATAGTACATACCTTTGTTAAAAATTCTCAAACCAGTGAAAAAGTAGAACTGGTCATGCATCTTTTCCAAGTGAAAAAGGGGGCATAACTGCATCAAAATTGCCAAGTCAAACCTCAAATTGAAACCGACCTGTACTTTGACATGAGTAATCAGCATATAAAATTTGAAACTCAACGGTTCAGCCAAACAATTTTAATTGGTAGGAAACCAAAAAATCATCAATTTTCAAAGTAAGTAAGGGACATAACTTCTGTAAGATTTGTCAGACGAAACACTAGGTACAAGGACATCCGTTCCCCCAAGATGCCCTATAACCATACCAAAGAACATTAAAATCTGACAACTGATGTTCGAGTTATAATACAAAATGTTCGCACGGATGGATGGAAAAAGTAAATAAGGGACATAACTCCTGTAAGATTTGTCGAACTAAACCCTAGGTACAAGGGCATCCGTTCCCTCAAGCTGCCCTATCACCATACCAAAGAACATTAAAATCCGACAACTGATGTTTGAGTTATAATACAAAATGTTTGTATGGACGGACGGGCAGATGGATGGACGGACGGATGGAAGGAGACCTCCACTATATACCCCTCGGAAAAATTTTTCGGGGACATAATAAGAGAGCCTGTACCTCTGCAAGGAGAGACTCTCTTTTGAAAGGATCCGACGGAAGATTTGTCCAATGCGGACAACTTGTTAGTGGGGGTCTCACTCGGAATGATAGCCGAAGGCCGTCTGAGATTACACTCTTACCCACTGATCTTCCGTGACTGTTATCCAGTTTCTCACGAAGTTTGATAACCTTCCGCCAACTGGCAAGCAGTCGAGGTCTTGACCATCACCTGTATGACTGGCGAGGCTTACGGGAGGAGAAACTACATCCTCCCCACAAAGAACCTCATCCCATCGGCCTGGGGGCATCTGACCGATAGTCCCGATCAAACCTATGCCCCTTTCCCGAGAGTCTATACTGACGACCTCCAGAGTAATTGTAAGAGGGTTTCTTGTACCCTAGTGAGGAGTTCACTTTTGACGATTTTTGTCTGGAACGCCCTCCGCCCTAAGATAGTCTTACATCTATCTTTCTTATTTGTAACAAAAAAGAAAGACACAATACTATTCTGTAATTGAGCATAATAACATCAATGATCTCTATAAACATCTAGTATAACCCTTTATACTAATATTTTTTAAGGAAAACCAATAAATACGGGAGTCTAGAGAAATGAGACTCTATATACTCATTTAAAAGTGTTCGAGGATTGTATATTAACGCTCAATTAATCATGTGATATATACGAATGCTTCACACCAATCAACACTTAAAAAATATTACACAGATGAGTAAACATAGGCTTAACCCTAAAATCATTTCGGAACCGACACAGAATTACTAAGTCCAAGGGAGGTATTCCCTTGCTTTACACTATAAAGCAAGTGACCTAAAGGAACACACCCCCCCCCACCCCCTTTCCCTTGCCCTGGATCAAATACTCCAGAGCAAAGAGGGCAGCAGGACAAGAGTCACTGCCAGAACCGAAAGCCTATACACACAGTTATCACTGTTTAGTAGACGTCATTCTGAGTAAAAAATAGCGGACCTAAACAATGTTGATCTGCAGAAAAGGACTCATAGCCCAAGAACATTAGGTTTCACTAGGGAAAAAAATCGGAGAAAGCTGATTTTTTCAGGGAATGTCGAGTACATGTCACTGAACGATTAGACAAAAGTCCCCTAAAATCCCAGTTGAGCTTTTTTTTCTACAGCCTTTTTTCGAAAACGCGTTTGAAAAAAATTTTAAAAAATCGCACGAACTTTGTAACCTCGAATTGATCCAACTGTATTTTTTGTTTACGCGTATTTCGAGCTACATAATGTCTAATATACATTTACCTAGAGGAAAATGTGCATTCTGTGACAATTTCTGCGAAAAATTATTGAAAATTCACAAAAAAGTACTGGATTTACGCAAAAAATGACGATTTTCCTAACGGATTTGCCCAAAGGGTCGTAGTACAGAACGGGATGTTAGTTGGACAGACGATAAAAAATCCACCACCATTTGAAGACTTTTATCATTGCTTACAAAATAGACATTATGGAAGACCCCCTCTGCTTCTGGCCGAGTTCCCCTTTTGGCATGAAATTCGTCAGCATGAGAACTCAACTATTTTCGGGCTTGGGACCGAACAGACACGTCTGTGTCTGGCAGCATTAGATCAATAAATAATATTTACAGAATGTACAAAAATCAATAAATAATATTTACAGAATGTACAAATCAATCAACATGGATTAAGTTACATTGACTATTATCAACGCTATATACAGAAATGACATGACCTATATACATATTATTCATCGAACTCAGAAATTTCCGACAGGACAGTGTTTCTGTGGTTGTTACAAGAATCCGAACTGCAATTACACAAACCTGAGCAAGAGAGTCCTGCCTTCTTACACCCACACCTTTTTGTACAAGCACTCTTGCAACCACAACTGATCAGATTCAGTAGGTTATCGGGGGCACATGGCTTTGTGGCTGCAGTCGGTACAAGAAGTCCATTGTCTAGCGACCACCCCCAATCCGTCGGAGGAAGCGAAGTGCCCAGCCATTGTTGGACCTGGAGATAACATCTGTAGACATGTTGTTGTGCAGCATCGCTGCTTGGTGGGAGTGAGGCTAGGTCGATGGGTTTATTCAGTTTAGATTTTGCTACATAACGCTTGTAAGTGACATATCTATATTGGTCGAGAGAGGAAACAGTTTTACTCCCATATAAGATCAGGAGAAGTTGTTCCCCGGCAGCGGCTACTGCACTTGGTGTACTGTCATCCGCCAAAATTGTGTTGACATACTGTTGTGAGTCGCTAGTAACATCGGAGACAATTGTACTGAATACTTTCTTCTTACCAACTCGAAAGAGTGCAGAAGTAGTGTCACAACCACTTATAGAATGTGCTACAAGGAGGTTGCTTCTATGGTCACCCATTTTGGTTGCTATTTCACTAACTGAAACTAGTAAGTTTGGGGTAATGGAATACATCATGTGAATATTACATCCCGGTTGAACTCGAGAGATAAGAATGACTAACAAGTCTGTGTCTGTTCCCACAACGACAACATTGTTGTCATCTTGAGCGATGTCAAGTGCAGTTTCGGCTATCAGTACATCAGCATCAGCCTCGGCCTGCTTTGACTGAATATTGATAGCAGATAGCTCCTGCATTAGAAGATCGATCAGTTGGGTTTTGTTCTTGGCATTTGCAAGGAAATCGGATTGGGGTGTGGTGGCTGGTAACTCGGGTGAGATATTGATATCAATGGAATACCTGTCTTTAGATCTGCGGGCTTGTTCCATGCCCTTTGTCGACATTGTACAAGCATAACCATCAAAAACAACCACGACGTTCGCCCCAAAAGGTCTCACTAGATAATTGGAATATGATGTACATATGTCCTTATATGACGACTGTTTAGGCCATACAACTGCCCTCAATAAAAATCCACCATCTACAACAAACAGAGAATGTTCTGGGATTTTAGTTTGCTCGGAACCGTATGTTTTGAGGATCTTACTGAGCGTGCTTTTCTGTGTCTTCCTCATTCCAGCAGAATCAAACAATGCTGGTGGTTTCGGGGCGAGTTCATATTTGAGATACTCTTCCATCTCTGCTTGTGACTGAATAACACATGTGATGCGGTTGAACAGAATTGTGGGGTCAATCACTACCTTACTTCCACGGACTTTGATGCTATTTGCCATCGATGCGAAAGACTTCACAGTGTCAACACGTCGTAGTTTGATGCTGTTGAACGTTTTGCTTACAACATTCGATACGCAACATTCACCAATTTTGCGAACTTGGTCACAGTTCACAGTTTCGTCGGCCACAAGCCCGGTCGCTATAGAGACTAATTGTAGTGGATCTCTATTCTGAAAGGGGGAATGCACTCTGAGCCAGTTCAATAATTTGGTGATATCATTGGCATCAGTCAATTGTGAACTTTGACGGAGATCCCGATGTTGTTCGCCATGACCAGTGTGAACATGAACAAAATTTTCGGGAGCAATACATATCGGAAGGCAAAGAGGTAGTCCATGTACCCATTTTGCAACAGTGCTATCGGTTATTCCCCTGCCATGTGTGAGACCACCAGGGAGCTTGAACATTCTCATTAAACACTGCTCTATGGTCTGATCAGAATATATCCCGTCCCAGAATTTATCTGAGCGCCTTATGGTAAAGTAACCTTTCTCAGTGAACAACTTCAAATCATCCTGTTGCATTATTTCTGTTAGCTCATTCATCTGCTGCAAATAGAGATGAGAACTTTTTGCGTATGCAAAATGACCACCTGCGTGAAATACTGGAATCATATTGCGAACACAATATGTGTGGAGTTCCCAGTCGTCTGTGCGCTCTGCTCTCAAGAACAACTGGAGAAGACCTATTTGCTCGTAGTATTGTACCCAAAGCTTTCCTGTGCGTACTACGGACGCATTCTGGAGCAGTTCGTGTAATTTTGACAGTAGATGGTTGACACTTTCTTGATTGACAGCGTCAGCTCTTGTACAGTCACCTCTGGCAAGTCCACAGAATATTTCATTGACTTCTGTGCAGTCTATGTTATCTAGTGTTTGGCTTTCTTCAAACACAAGTTTTGTAATGGCAATTTGTGTTAGCAAATGGGCACGAACTGCTCTTGAATATGCATGACCACTGATCAAATGATGGATTGACCCACCAGCATAAACAGTCCCCCAAAGTTCATCCAAGCCGCTACCAGCCATGATCGAACCAATTGCCCCTAAATATGACATAATCATATGGAAGCCGCCGAGTCTAACGAAAACTTTTGTCAACTTATCTGACGAAGACACAATCTCCACTACTTTGATATAAAGTGGTTGGTCAAACGTCACTGGACAAACGTTCAGTCCCTGTTTCTCACATTCAGTTTGCATCTTGAGTGTAGGCGAACACCACATTATGTGATTTAATCGAACATGGAAATTGAAACAATGATGCTATAATACAGTATTTGAATGAGAAAAGTCGATGCCGTTTGAATTTGAGTTTAGGGGGTATGGTTAATATTTCACACGTTTCACCAGTTCATTATGGAATAAATGACTATTGTTATATATCATTATAAAGCCACTGCTTTTCTGCAATTTTTGATATATAATTTAACTCCCAAAGTAGTCGTAGATTTGATTTAATGGACGTTGTGTACCGTTGTGTGTATGAAAACAATAATTTTTTTTTTGTAATTTTGTACATTTTCGTGAATATTTCACCATTGAGTGTGAGGATTGGTACAAAGTTGGCATTTTCTGTTGGGGATATGTATTCTCAATATAATTCAGCACGATATTTATGATTCTCACCCTACTAAGGCGAATAAGAATGAGAAATATGGAGCTGGGTCGAATTTTTTTTTAAATTTTTTTTTTCATAAAAAAAACGCTATAACTAAAAAAAGCTCAACTCGGATTCGCGGGGACTTTTCACACTTTATCCGCAATGTGTGTCCCGGAAACATATAAAAAAAATCAGCTTTCTCCGATTTTTTTCCTTACTTTCTCATTTTTATGTCTAATGTGCCTGGACTATCAATATTCTCAGATACAAAATCATGAAAATGGAGGGCTAACACCAATATGCAACCCTCATTAAATCTGTAATAACAATATTAATAGCTTAAGCCATGAAGTAGAAGAACTCTTACTTCATGAGCTTAAAACTAAAACACAGACTGCTGAATGAAGATATAATCATAAGCAGAACTGACTATAGATTGAATCCATCTGACCATAGAATGGATCGAAATGTGGAGGAAGCTTCCACGGCATGTCCCACAACAGACGCCTGAGTAAATTAGTCCACAGTCTTTGTGAAGCTAGAGAAGCTACCAACAGAATTTGCATTAAAATAATTACAATAGAGCAATATCTGCTGAATCAATAGCGCTGGAAGATATGCATATCTTATTATTCCGTCTAACAAGATCGATAGAGCATTTACTGCAAACGCTCGAAGATCCAAACATAATGACACATACGTCTGCAACTGATTGTTGAGATGCATTGTGAATAAGTCGATCATTGGCCGCTCGCCTTGGTAGCAATCTGATTGAAAACTCGTTTGTTGAAAGCCGATTCTGGTGGCAACAAACGGCCCCTCCGCGAAGGGAGTCCGCTAATACGTTCAGACGACCCGGAATATGACGGACCGATAGGAGAACTTGATGTTCTAGTAGTAACCGAAAGATTCATTCCGTTAACATGAATAACAGGATGGAATGAGTGCCTCCATAATTCCGAAAATATGCTTATTCCGTCGAGTTGTCGGACAGAATTAGCATATGAACATTCTGAATTACGTTATCCAATAACGTAGCGCAAGCCAAAATGACATCATACTTGATGTTTGAGTACTTGATAAGGAACTACGGAATCAAAAGACCCTGGCACTTCAATCCGTTGGGCTCAATGAAACGACCCAACCTGTTTTACTGGCATCCGTCAAAACTGTAAAACTTTGATCCGGCAATTGCAGTGGAACTACCTGAGTTAAGCCCAGAAAACTTGCCCAAGACTGAATCTCTTATTCACTTGATTTCACATGAAGATGTCCGTATCGAGCAAAAGAATCTTCACAGTCCAATTCTGAATTAAAGAAATTTGGAGAACCGCCCCATCGGAATAAAATCGTGTCAGTTCCGCCTAAACGTATCAGTCTCATAAGATCTCTCGCTGAGACTTTGTCTGAGCAAAGACAATAGTGAGCATAACAACAGAATAATTTTGTTCTGGGTAACGGCAGACGAACGTAAAAGTTGTGCGTCACGAAGCTCATCCCCCGGTGGGTGAATGACTTGGATGATACCAGATCTGACTTTTCCTCATTTACTTAAGAAACCGAGACGTCGGAGCAATAGAAGCAGATTCCGCACATAGTTCTGAAGCGTTAACTCATTGCCGTACCTGTATGAATGTCGTCCAGGTAGGCCGACGTTATCGCAGACGAATAAGCTCGGAAATGAGTCATTATCAAGTCCGTTATTCAAGTGAAGGCCCAGGGGGCTAGATTCAGACCGAAGCATATTGCTCGGAGCTGATATACGACTCCTATGATAAGGAAGCGAAGATACTTTCTGACGCCTGATGTACCATGACGTGAAAGTACGCATCTTGAGATCTATGCATGTAGCATAATCGTACACTCGAATACTCGCTCTGACTGATCGGGTGGACTCCATATATAAACTTGGAGCCACGATCAGCTTGTTTATCCAGTTCCGAATAATGAGTGAACGGAACGAGTCGTCTGGTTTTTGGAACCAGAAAAGGATGGTTGTAGAAACCTGGAAATTTCTGGATTTCTACGATCTCCATCACGATCATTCCAGAAGAGGCTAGACTTCTGATGGAAGCAAGCCTCTATCCTACAGACTTGGCGGAAGCTAAGTCCATCTTGGACTCCGAGTTAACAGAGGATTTCATTTGAGGAGCAATTTAGTCCTTCCGAAATCACCCCTTGAATCCAAGGGATGTCCGTAATCTATTCCCAAATAATTTTGAAACTCAACAGTCTTCCGCTCACTAGTACACGATAGAGGTTAAAACCATTACCTCCTGGTCCTGCAAGGCTTGCGGAAGGAGAAGCCAAGTCCTCCATGGTCCGTACCTCGCCCCGTCGACCTAGGGACGTCTGACCGGAATTACGGCCCCTATATGAGTCGCTACCCTGACGGTCTCTAGAATAAGACCTAGAGGACGCATAGGAACCTCTATAGGAACTTCCCTTGAATGTATTCATCCCAGAAGTGCCTGTCCTACTCTTCTCTGCTGAATCCGACTATATGGAAGCAAATTTTAATAGCAGAGAGTCAAAAGCTTTCTTTGTTAACTGATAATAGACTGAGGAAAGCTTGCCGTCGAAGAAAACTCTCAAGGAACCCAGAGCGACTCTGAGAGAGTTTTTCACCTTACTATCTACACGCGTGGATGTAGCCAGGGCTGCGTCAGGTCTAACCAACTCCATATTGCCACTAAAGGACGGAGTTTTACGTGAGGCCTTTGAAAGAACTCTTAAGGATATTATCATCCTAGAATTCTTTTCTCTTTGAGACGTAATGATAACATTCTGGTAAGGTGATCTGCGTACGATATTATTTCCAACATCGTGGTTGGAATTGACATAGACGACAGTAAAAAACAATACTAGGTCCTGCCCTGGTCGTCTAGATGCAGAGAACTATCGGAATGCTCTGTCCTGCCATTCCAAAATATTTGTTGAATTGATGAAAGGCAGATGTAGAGCATATTGCCGATAAGAAACCTGACCTGCCCATTTAGGTAGCAAGTTAAATAAATAAAGCGTCGTTCAACAGATCAAATGTCTGTGAGACATATCTGGACTATGTCGGAAACTGAGGGATGATGTCCCTAAACTGATTAAGAATTCTGTGTCCAGTGGCGCTATCAGTCTCTCATCTGGCAATGCAGCATTTTGATCTGGAGGAACAACGTCAGATGATAATGCCGGATGCACTGGGGCAAATATGTTGTTCCGAAAAAGGAAAAAAGGAAAATACAACTCATCCGTATCCCTATCGCCATCCCGTCGGACCACTTGTAATTCTTGGTCATCTGTGCCTGAACCTGCAGCGGAACGTACCAACCCAGCTTCCTCGGATAATTCCTGATCCGACAGAGTTACTGTCAGTTGCTGGGATGCTGCGATAATTTGTGCTATCTGCGATAGCATGTCCGTAACAGAGGCCTGTGGAGCTGCGGTCTGATAGGATTTAGCTGCTGGAAGCTCCTTGGCCATTTACTCCTGCATACATCTAATATGTGAACATCCGGAGTATGAAGACCTCGTATCCTTGGCTACCGGATGGCGTGACCTGGTCACCGTAGAATCCCTGGTCGGCGATGTTGGTTGAATATCACTGGTCACGTAGCCAAGGTGTGGTCACGTGTGCTGCCGTGAGGATGAGGAAGCCGAAAGAGCAGTCTCTCCGGACTGTCTATATAACGGAGCGTCCCAAGTGGTGGACATATGCTCCGACTGAGGAACGTTTTGTACCACAACATCTGGGCCCAGATGTTGTAATACGAGAGAGGAACCTCTCTCGCTCGCAGCCCGGATGGACCTGGACGAGCTAGGAACCAGACTAATAGGCTTCCTCCGTACCATCCTCGTATCCGTCGTCACTGGGTGTGCACATTGTATTTTATAGTGCTCGCATCACCCAAATCTCTTTCCTGGACCGCAACAGATGAACCCGAGCGCTGAGCCATTTGG
This sequence comes from Pictodentalium vernedei, assembly GCA_031216915.1. Lineage (NCBI taxonomy): Eukaryota > Metazoa > Mollusca > Scaphopoda > Dentaliida > Dentaliidae > Pictodentalium > Pictodentalium vernedei. Next base: position 190,468,991 of record CM062290.1, read on the forward strand.
TGAATGGTCGCGACACCGGGCGAGCTAGCGGACGCCAACGCTGTCGATCCTACTTGGGAACTCTTAGGCAATTGACGTATCTGAAAGAGCACTTACCGCTAGCTCTTCATTTGACTGTGACAACGAACGAAAGCACACTTACGAAGACATCACGGTAACAATACCTAGTTCATGTTACCCTATGAAACCTGTGGAGCTGCGGTCCTACGTGAAATATCCGCTGGAAGCTCCTGGGACGTTCATTCCTGCATTTATATAATATGCAAACGTCCCAACTGGAAAGGTCTTGTATCCTTGGCTAGCAGATGGAGTGACCTGGTCGAAGTGTATTCCTTGGTCGGCGAAGCAGGAGCACCAGGGACGTTCAATCCTGCATTTATATAATATGCGAACGTCCCCTGGAAATCTGTGGTCACATAGCCAAGGTGTGTGTTGACGAGGATGAGGAAGCCAATATAACAGCCGTGTCAGACTGTCATGCGACGGAGCGTCTCGAGCAGGAGGAGTGGACGTAAGCTCCGACTAAGCGAACAACATACAACAACATCGCGGCGCAGATGTTGCTGCAAGAGAGAGGGGGCCTCTCTCGCTTGCGGTCTGGGGGACCTGCACGAGCTAGCTACCGGATTGAAGGCTTCCTCCATACTATCCTAGGATCCGTCGTTGCTGGGTGTGCACATCTGAAGTTTTATAGTGCTCGCATCACCCAATCTGCTTCCCTGGACCGCAACGGACTAACCCGGGTGCTGTATCATTCTTTCCTGGTGAATGGACGCGACACCGGGCGGACTAGCGGGCGATCAATTGCTTTCAATCCTACTAGGGAACTCTTCAGCAATTGTCGAATACCTTGAGCACTTCCTGCTAGCCCTAATATTGCAACGACGGAGACACACTTATTGAGGACATCACGGAAACATCACTCTAATTTCTGAAAAAGAAACTGATAATATATAGTGACCCTACGGAGAGAGGACCGTAATGGACCCCTCACCGCTAATAAAATACCGTGACACACGTCTCCAACGTTGTCATATCAATCAACACACACAGAGCAAGAATTAACCCTTTACCCAACGAATCGGCCGCATCCGCCCCCGTAATATGCAAATTCAGCAGTTGAAAAAAATGATTATTTAATTTTTGAAAAATTTGAAAGAATGATATTTAAAATAATAAATTTTGATATCGTCTGCATTGGGTAAAGGGTTAATGCGACTACATTGACTATAAGAAACACAATGAACTTGTGAATTAGAGGAAGATATCCTCGCATTACGAATGAAGAATATTTTTCCAACCAGAAAAAATATACACCGTCATATTACTCGCAGTAACCCTTGAAATAAATATACATAATATATTAATTCATTATAACATTTCAAAAGAAAATAATATTCAAAAAAAAATTTTTGGAAAAAATTTTCAGAAGAGCCCAAGTTCCCAATGGGAACCTTGAGCCCAAAGGATCCCCAAAAAGCCTAAGTGTGAACAAAAATTTTTAATCATTTTGAAAAATTAATGTAACACTTACGGACAATATTAATGTATCTTGCTATGAACTAAATTAAGCAGAAATCAAGTACTCACTGTCAGAAGTAACAGTTGTCAACACAAGCAAAAGTGTCAACAAACCGGAAACATGACTCCAGGCACCGAAACAAACATAGCCCGAAATCAGTTACCAATTTAAACACTATCTGATGCAAAACAGAGGCTTCCAGAGAAGAAACTGTAGAACATCAGATGGTAGATGCAGACCAAAACGCCTAGACACTCCTAGGGTGACGACGTAAACATGGGGAAAAAACAGAAAATAATTCTGTAACCAAGCCAAAACTCCCGAGAAATTTTAGTAATAAACATTACAAAAAATAAGCCAAAAGCATGGGAGAATAGCTAGGGGGGAATAAAGGAAAGGGAGAGAGGAAACACTGATTAAACAATGGAACATTCATAGCAAGAATGACCACAACAAGGTCATGCCTCGAAAATAGGTAACATGAAATAATTTTGTAAAAAAATTATAAGTTACAGCCCTGAACATTTGTTTCCACTGTTTTTTCCTCTCCACCTTCTATTTCCACCATATATCCACCATTTCTCTTATAATTATGCGCCTGGCATCTTTAAAACTGAGATTTACAAGCACAAATAATAGTGAAGTGTAACTGTATTGAGGGCCAACCAAAAGAATGACTTGGCGGCAATTTCGAGACTTCCTTGACACTGCGCATGTGCAGAGGAGTAAAAGTATGGAGGACCATGTAGGACATGTAATTTTCGGTTTTAGATGCAAATTTCGGGGATTGGGGGTAAAATTTGCGTTTGGCCCTAAATATTTTAGAGTTAGCATCAGCTAAGTCTGGGTCATTGGTACAGTATAAAATATAGTATGTCCGGAGACCGGAACGACTCGGAGAGAGCTTTTCACCTTGTCATCTATAAGTGATGACGACGCAAGAGCAGCATCACGTCTGATTAACTCAAAAACTGACTCTCGCGAATAGAGATAGATTTTAAGGCCTGAGTACTATTTACAAAAATCAACATTCCAATTTTGTAATTTTTCAAATCTTTTCTCTAAAACATAGCATGATGGATGCAAGTCAGACTGGTTGGGGCACAACCCTAAGTCCCACAGACTTGACGTTTTATTCATTGGAATGAGCTCATTAAGCTCGTTCCAATGAGGTTTCATGAACTATATTTTTTATTATAAAAAGTAAACCTTTAGTTAATAAAGAATTTTTTGGGCACATGTCATCTACTTTCGAATCGGTTAATACTTCGCAAGTTTGTTTAAAAACTATTGCAGATGCAGACATGTTTAATGTCTGATGGTAGGGAAACACTGTTGTACATTCAAACATGGACATAAATGAACAAATGTCAATTTCTGATTATAAAATATTAATTTTTTTAATTTAAAAAAAAAAATCATCAAGAAATGAGATAATAAATTATATTTCATTGAGACTGTTTGATTGATTAATTTATTAATTTATTTAATGACACACATAATATACAAAAAAGTACAGAAATGAGTACAGAATTGTATTATTAACAAAAATTATTGTACAAAGATTCTAAAATTAGGACTAAATATTATGGATATTGTAAGGAGGAAACATAACCCGATTGGCTGTCTACCTGTTTCCCCTGAAAAAATTGAAATCCATCACTTATGAGAGAGCTATAAGACTTGAACCTTATATCTTTGTATGGTCTGTTGTCCTGGTCAACATAAGCCTCATTGATCTGTGAGACAACATCAAGGCCTTCACCCACTTCTCCAAATACTGTATGACTTCCATCCAAATAATCGAGATTATCACCCAGAGTGATGAAAAACTGTGAAAAAAAAAAACAAATTACATTAACCCTTAACTCCTTGCATGCTTCTGGCAGATATTCCTGCCCAGGACATGATTTCTCTTGCCACTGAAATCTGTATAATTTTGTCACATGTAATCAAATTTTCCCCCAATAAATGGCATGAATTTTTTCACCAATGATTTCTTGAATTAAATTTAGCTGAATTTTCCATCAAATCTAGTCATGGCTGCTGTGAAGCAGCCATGGCTAGAGTTGGGGGAAAATATCTTGAAAATACTCAGTGTGTTAAGGGCCTAATTGGGACTTTAAACAAGAGGCCCCACAGGGCCTGAAGCGCTCACCTTGAACAGAACTTGATATAAACCGAGGTCATGAATGAATCTACATTATGCAATCAATCTCCATAGGATCCATTGTCAAGCCCTGAGCCCCTCAGTAGTGACTAAAATAAAATTGTCTAAGCATCATGCCTTTTCTTCAGTTAATCATAATATAAAAAGAAGAACTCCCCTATGGAGCCCCTTCATATACAACCTATGTGGATTAATCTTTGTTACTCACCTCTAGAGGGTACTTAATAAAATGTTTGTAATTCTTCAGCTACATGGCTCCTTTAAAATTAACTTGGAATTATGTTTCTATTTTTAGCACACATCGAGTTCTACGATAGCTAGGATTAATTTTTTCCATACAAATCAAATATCTGTTTCCCACCTATGCTGCATATCAAATTTTGTTAAAATCAGACTAAGAATTCTGAGTAGTTGTATACCAAATATGAAAGGATTCTGACTGATGGATCTGAAGAAGATTTTTAATGAAATTTCCTTATATTGCAGTAAGTTAAAATTTGGGCTACCATAGGGAGCCCAAACATGAATCCAGGGACCCAATTTGAACAAACTTGAATCTGAAGAAACCTTCAGGTATAACAGAAAGGAATGCAAATTAAAGTCAAATACATGAGAACATTATTTTTCTCAGCAGTGATCTCTCCTTTTGAATCTCGATGATTTTGATTGAGAAAGAGACTGCAAAATCTGATTTTAGATTTTAAAAATCCCATTTTTGCTCCAGAATGAAAGTTTTCACAAAATTTGGTTTTTGCTTTACTGATATAAACATATGTGTTTTAAAAAAATGATTATGTCAAGAAATTCACAATTTAATCCTTTACCTAAAATGAACTGAAGACAACACTTGCAAAATGCATTCTTGAATAATTAAAAATTTTAAATTTGTTGCTTCAAAAACGAGCTGGTTCCAATGAGGGATCATTAGCTATGCATTTGAGGTAAAAATTGAAAAAATAATAAAATATGACTGGTAAGTTTTGTGAAGACAGGGATCCTTTTGCGACCTATAGGGGCCATTTATGGGACCCTTTCTCAATGAGATTTGGGCAACATTTTTCCCAATTCTTAACCCAAAAATTCCACCAATCTCAGTTCCCACTCAAAACAAAAAAATAATGCATAACTGGTGCCCTGAACTGGGTATTAGTTTTCTGAAACCTTATGACCACCCAGTTCAGGACACCAACTGTACATTAAATTTAAATGGCTTGCCTAATGAAGTCTCCAAATTTGCAGGCAAATGACAAGTTCTTCTTTAACTGGTAGAGTGCTGAATATTTTTTCAAAGGTGATTTGTAACCTGATTATCTTTTTTAAAGATTCCATTGCTACCAGCTAGGGTGCCTTTGTTTGGCAAGTTTTTGTTCATAAATAACTGATTTGCTATAATTTATTCAAGTGTGCCGGTTGGAACTCTCCAATAATTTTAACAAAACAATTTTCGATAAACTTTTTTGTTCTTACTGGTGTGAAAACATCAAGCTAATGCATAGTCTAAAGTCACTATAGTGGCTTTCAGCACTTTTCAATAGAGCCATGATAGTGGCTTTTAGCACTCTACCAATTAATAGTATAAAAACACTTTAACCCTTTACCCAACAAATCGCCCGCATCTGCCCACATCCGCCCGCATAATATGCAAATTCAGCAGCTGAAAAAATATTATTTTTCGAAAAATTTCAACAAAACCATATCACGTGACCCCTCTTTGGAACGAGCTCGTTCCAAAGAGGGGTCACATGATATGGTTTTGTTGAAACTTTTTGAAAAAATTTAAAAAATAATATTTAAAATAATAAATTTTGAAATCGTCTGCGTTGGGTAAAGGGTTAACAGAGACTACAGAGACTGCATGAACATGATTCGAAGTGACTGCTTGTTATAAAACTTACATGTAGTATGCATGCTGTTGCTTAGGCATCAGTTTTAACCCTTTGAACTCTAGTGGTATCTTCCATGCCATTTCAATGGCAGCAATTAGAAGAGTCAATATTCATTATTTGGGGTAGACCAATCAATATTTTCAACGTGCAGCCTCAGGGCTGCACGTTGAAAATATTGATTGGTCTACTCCACACATTTACTGAACAGTCACCCTATATAATGACGTTATGACGTATCATGTTCCTGGCCAGAAAAACAGCCACTAGGGTTCAAAGGGTTAATGTTCTCTGCTCAATTTGAATGTAAAATTTCTTTATCTTTGTTTTCTCTCCAAAACAAATTCCCTATTGGCACCCCATGACACAAATTTTCCCAATGGCATGAGTCACAGATCCTTTCCCAAAGAGGGTAGACGAATCCCTGGAAGAGAACTGGCCGGTTATGGTCATTATGTAAGGTATAGAAGCAACAGTTCAGTAAAAATAGTCAATAGACAAAATTACAGAGAAGGTTAATCAGATTGCCAATGGGTCACAATCCAGATGAAATTATTTTTTTGCCTTTCTTCCCACATCACAAGAGAATCTCATCCATAGGAAAAGAAATGTGAGAACATTCAATCTGAGATGCTATATTTATTTGTTTTCCATGATTAGGTTCTGATTTCGCAATATTTTATTTTTGAAATACTGACCAATGGAGTATAAGTGTGTCATGACACTATTGTTTTCTGACCAAGAAAAATACCCACTTTTGTGACCAAGACCACTGATTCTGAAATGTTATTTTTGTTTGTTTTTCTTGATTTGGTCTTTATCTCGCATTATTTTATTCATGAAATCGCAACACCTTTTGTGTACAGGTTTTGTGATCTGCTTGAGTGGAATACCACTTTCATTACCACTGTACTGTACCTGTGAACCATGGCCATTGTGTCCATTGTTGACCATTGATACCAAACCAGACTTAGTGTGCTTGATGATCGGTGTTTTCTCTGTATCAAAATATCTTGCTTGTTCTCCATAGAGTCGTCTAAAAAATAATTTTGATATAATGATGTCTCAAATAAAAAAAATGCTTGGTTCATGCATATTTACATAATTTGGTGCATGTTAAGAGATTTGTAGCAGATTCTCAGTCGTGTCTTGAAGCAATATCACTCACTGATCAGTAACACGTAGGTGACAAGTTAATGATATGGCCTCTTTACAGGACAGCTGATGAGTCACCTGTAGGTGACATGTCAAATGATATTACTTCTAGACAAGATCCCTGATGAGTCACCTGCAAGAAAGTTATATTGCTTCTAGATAAGACTGTCGACGAGTTGCCTGCTGGCAAAAAGACAGTGATATTGATTAAAGAAAAAACTATCAACGAATCATTTGTAGGTGAAACGTCTGTGATACTACTTCTAGACAAGACTGAGAATCTGATACAGTAGATATCTGGATATGCATATAGAAGTAGTAATAAATTTACCAAACAATCAACCAATGTGACATTTTATAGCTTTGTGGGGGTGAACTAATAGAGTTTATTGTTATTTTAGTAATAAACTACAATGGAACCCTGTCAATTGAATAGCCTCTTTGGCAATGGAAATTATTCAGTTAACAGGAGTATTCAATTAACAGTGATTGTGTCACTTTCCTGTATTCTAGAGATAAACTTAGCATTCATTCTATTATATCTTGTTTGACAGGGCTCCAAGAGCATTGTTAAACAAGATATAATAGATTAAATGTCTTTATTGGATGTACTGATGCCAAATAGGTATGTAAACAAAGGAAAACTGGGGAGAGTCAGGGTAATTCCTCGACAGGTTACAAAATTTTTTAATCAATTAACAGGAGTTTACTCTCTAACCCATATTCAACTAACAGGTCAAATTTGTACTGTAGGTATGGTAAATGGTTTTGTTTTGGGAAATTATATTCAATTAACAGGGATATACAATTAAGAGATATCCAAAGAAGTGGGCTTCATTATATTTATCGCATAATAAACAAGAGCATCGCCAGGCATGGCTAAATACACCCGTTAGCCATTTTGAATTGTACTACCAAAAATACAGAAATTTTAGCTTATAAACAATATCTGATATACCCTTAATTATCGATCGAAATGAAAATGTTAACAATACTGACAAAATTGCAAGTCTAAAGAAGGGGCCATAACTCATGCAAAAAGAATTGAATGGAACCCACATTAAAAAGTTGGTCTGTATTGCTAGCTGGGTAATACACATACCAACTTTGGTTGAGAACAAATAATCCAAAAATGTTAACAAAAGTTGAAAAAAGGCTGTAACTCATGTAAAAATAATTGGACGCAACCCATATTCGAACTTGGCCTGTATTACTAGCTGGGTAATACACACACCAATTTTGGTTGAGATCAAATAATCCAAACTGGAGTTATCGGTAGAAAACCAAAAATGCTAACTGATGGACATCCAACACCTTGCAAACAGCGTTTTTTTAACAAGCTCTTTCACATACAAACAAAATATGAGTTGATATTTTTCAAATGAATGGCTTATTGTCTCTTCAACTCCTTGCAAGCTGCGGGCAAATATTCCTGCCAAGACAGCAACACTCGTCACTGGAATAGAAATAATGTAGGTTTCTTTGAAAAAACTTTTCTCTGCCCACTGAGTCAACTTTTATTCACCTATGATATATTGTTTAAATTTCTTCAAATTTTTCATCAAATCCATTCATGGCTGTTTCACAGCAGCCATGACCAATTTGATAAAAAATATTTTTTAAAGTACACAGCAGTTAAGAGTTAAAGAAAAACCTATGGAAGAGGGTTTCCAATCATAGTGTAATAACTGTTATACAACAAGGTAGTCACTCCCTGAACCTATTCCCAGGAGGAGGTTAATTGCTTCCAGTGATTTTTAGAATGATAGGCCTGAATGACATGGGTTGGAAGTGTCTGGTTCAATATACAGGATAAATCAATTATTATTTTAGCTTCCTCCACCTGTAAAACTGTCGCAGTTATAATTAGCCATAGTGCAGAAATATGTGACCTTAAACACCCATACAAAAACACCAGTAAGTTGAAAATGTTAACTAAATGGCCTTACATGTCTTGTAATTAAGCTTCATGTATCATTATCTTTCAACTGAGCAGATTCATCATAGCGCTGAACAAAACACAAGGTGCTTAAAAAGTTAACTCTTTACCTAACGCAATCAAAAATTGCCAATTGCAAGAGGTCCCAAAGGGCCTGAGGAGTTTGTCTGATGGATATGATTCCAACCTCAAGATATGCAGAATAATAAATCCAAACTAATCAAGCAACAAGAAAACCACATTAACAAACAATCAATAGAACAGAAACAAAGTATGCACAGCTAATTTCCTGTAAAAGCCATGATGGTACTACTATACAATAAAATTTTAAACTGAAATTTGAGGACAGTGATGGTAATGATATTAAAAGCAAAGATCAAAATATTTGGATCAGGTGACAGTCTAAAAAATGGGCAATTGAAAATTTTTCTATTTTGAGCTCCTGGGATTTCTATGGGGATGCAGTGATATTTTTTTTGCATGAATCAGGTACATTTTACCCAATAATACTGCAAACCAAATTTGTTCAAATCAACAAATCAGTTCAGAAAAACAAAACTTTGGGGTGGGGGTGCAAAATTTGGATTCTCCTGGGGCAAGCCCTAATACTGACCTAGAAACTTTCTTTTAACAAACTTGAATCTTTCACCACTAAAGGAAGATGTATACCGAATATCAAATCATTCTTACTGGTAATTCATCAGAAGAATATTTTGAAAAATGTTTTAAGCCTTTTAGGCATTATGAGCACCCCAAGGGGAGCAGCAACATTTTTTGAAATCACAGAGTAAAGAATTCATGTAATTATAACTCTGTCGTCCATGTCAGATGAATTTGCTAGAATTCAGATGCTATCACAGAAATGTCTAGATTTTTCATATTGCCAGTATTACTAAATACGACCGTTATTTTCCCAGGACTCTCATGTGTCAACATCATATTTTTGACATAAGAACCTTTGGGTGAATTGTTTTATTTTTATCTTCAAAATGAGTTTTGAAGGATATGGAGTGTTTAATGTAAACCTCAAAATTATTGTCAATGCGTTTCTGCTAAAAACAAGATATTTTTTAACCCTTCACTTAACGAATTGACTGCATCTGCCCATGTAATTTAAAAATTAAGCAGATGAGAAAAAAACTATTTTTTAAAAAATTTCGATGAGCTTGTTGCAATGAGTGGGTCACATGATATGATTTTGTTGAAATTTTTTGAAAAATTTGAAAAGAAGAACAATAATTAAAATAATAAATTTTGATGCAAGACACTTCACCCCCCCCCCCCTCCCAATGCCCATGTGGGGGCACAGTGGCATTGTGTATTAAGGCATACTGCACGTCGAAGGTGCACTTGTCTTCAACCAATGCTAACCCTGCTGGGGAGCTGACTTGTTGCTCGCCATTGCTCGGTGGTTCTCTCCAGATTCCTCCACCCGTAAAACTGTAATGGTTATGATTAGCCATAGTGCAGAAAAATGTGACTTTAAACACCAATATATAAATAAATAATAATAAATACAGAGAAGTTGAGCAATGACTATTTTTTATCAAGTAGTGCAGATGTTCTGAAAACAGGGTATTGTGACTCTAAGTTTGAAAACAAGGTTAACTTTATGTTGTTTCTCTCTTTATTCTGTGAAGTGAAGACCTGATTAGTTTTTCAATATTGAAGTTGAAAACTGCTACGACAGGTTTTTTGTAATTGTTTCAGTTTCGGTTTTGATAATAAAACCGAAACAGAACTGAATTTTCGGTTAACCCTTTAACCAATGCAGACGATTTTAAAATTTATTATTTTAAATATTATTTTTTAAATTTTTTCAAAAAATTTCAACAAAACCATATCATGTGACCCCTCTTTGGAATGAGCTTAATGAGCTCATTCCAAAGAGGGGTCACATGATATGGTTTTTGTTGAAATTTTTCGAAAAGTTAAAAAATTTATAGTAATTTATATTTTTTTTATACTTACCAATGACCCAGACATAGCTGGTGCTAATTCTTAAAAATATAGGGCGAAACACAAATTTTGCCCCCCAATCCCCAAAATTTGCATCTAAAACCGAAAAAATCATGTCCTAAATGGTCCTCCATACTTTCCCTCCACTGCACATGCGCAGTGTCAAGGAGGTCTCGAAATTGGCGCCAATTATCATTCTTACAAGCAGTGCCTGGTCAGCACTATGTACTCAGCGGGGAGGTATGAGTTCCAAACTCCTGGGAGGGCCATCCGCGTCTGGGTCATTGGTAAGTATAAAAAATATATAAATTACTATGAATTTTTTAACATTTTTATACTGTACCAATGACCCAGACATAGCTGAATAGTAAAAAGGCTGGAGGGCCTAGGACATAGAGGAAAATCCAATAAGCTCAACTATATATAATAGAGTCATCCCCTCGAGGAGAAAAGGAGTATTAGGCTTTACATGTATCTTTCTTATTTATGATAAATTAGAAAGACACAACACCCTCCATAATTGAGCATAATAACATTCATGTTCTCTATTAACATCCAGTATAACCCATTATACTAATTATTTTTAAAGTAAGCCAATAAATAAAGTTAGTCCAGAGAATTGAGACTCTTTAAAAGTGTCCGAGGATTGTATATTAATGCCCGTTTGACACATGACATATACAAATGCTTTACACCGAGCTACACTTTAAAAATATGACATGAATGAATTTTAAACATTAACTTTACACTTTAAAACCATCCCGGTAACGACTCAGAATTACTGACTCCGGCTTTTCACTATAAAGCAGGTGACCTAAGGGAACACCCTCCCCCCCCCCCCCTTCCCCTTGCCCTGGGTCAAATAGCCCAGAGCGAAGAGGGCAGCAGGACGGAGTCACTGCCGGAACAGAAAGCCTGCATAACTATAGTTGCAACTGTTTAGTGGATGGCTGAGACCAATATGCAGCCTTCATTAAATCTGTAATAGCAACACTATTTGCGTAAGCCCAAGATGTAGAAAGAGCTTTTACTTCATGAGCCGAAATCTAAAGCACAGACTGCTGAGTTGAAGATAGATTATCATAAGCAGTACGGATAGTTAATTGAATCCATCTAGCAATAGAATGGACCGTAATGTCCTTTCTATTAGGCATCAGAGACAGAAAGAAGCGTTTTCATCCCTTTCTGATAAACTGAGATCTTCATTTATAAATATGTAAAGCTCTAACCGGACAGAGTAAAGGCCTATGCCCGTCTGAAGATGGAAGGGCCTTAATAACAATAGGTTCTGGATATTTATTAGGAGCCTGATTCTTAGCCAAAAAACCAACATTAGTAGTAAAGGTAATAGTGTTCCCGACACTACGATAGTGAGAATCGTCCACAGATAGTGCATGAAGCTCACTGACTCTTCTAGCAGAAGAGAAAGCTAAGAGAAATGCTGTCTTATAAGACAAGAATTTGAAATCTGCTGTCTCAAGAGGCTCAAATGGCTTTTCTTTTAGTTTAAGAAGAACCCAAGCAAAATTCCATTTAGGAATTAATCTAAGGGTTCTAGGTCTATTTATCGAGAAGTTTCTAACTAATTTAGATAAAGAGACATTAGATCCAATTTGTAAGCTATCATGGTGTGCATAGGTATAAGATAACATAGACCTATAACCTTTAATAGTAACAGGCTGCAGTTTGATCTCGTCAAACAAGTATACTAGAAAGTTTGCAATGTCTGGTATGGAGGGAACAAAAATATCAACAGAATGATCCCTACACCAACGACGAAAGACCTTCCACTTAGCCGCATAGTTTAGCGAAGAGGAGGTCCTCCTTCATTTAGAAGTCGCGTCCACTGCTCGTCCTGTAAAATGCTTGCCGTGCAAAAAGGACCGCACAACAGAAATACGTGAAGGTTGAGACCTTGCGGGTTGTGATGTAGTTGACGCGATTTCCCCTGCGAAAGAAGATCCTCTCGTGGAGGAAGTTTTCGCGGTAAGTCCCACAGCAGACACCTGAGTAGATTTATCCACGGTCTCTGTGGAGACAGAGATGCTACCAATAGAATTTTGCATTGAGATTGTTTTATCTTTAGCAATATCTGCTGAATCAACGGCGCTGGAGGATATGCATATCCTATCATTCCATCCTACGAGATCGATAGAGTGTCTACTGCATATGCTCGGGGATCCGGACATGGAGACACATACGTCTGCAACTGATTGTTGAGTTGTGTCGCAAATAAGTCTATCATTGGCCGCTCCCATTGGTAGCAAATCTGATTGAATACCTGTTTGTTGAGAGTCCATTCTGACGGCAACAAGTGACCCTTCCGTGAAAGGGAGTCTGCTAATACATTCAGACGACCCGGAATATGACGGACCGAAAGTAGAACTTGGTGTTCTAGAACAAAGAGAAGGATTCTTTCCGTTAAACTGAATAACGGAACGGAATGAGTGCCTCCCTGGTTCCGAATATACGCTACTACTGTCGTATTGTCGGACAGGATTTGGACATGTGCTTTCTGAATAATGTTCATCCAATGACGTAGTGCAAGCCAAATTGACATCATTTCCTTGATGTTTATGTGATTGCCTAGGAACTGCGGATCCCAAAGACCCTGGCACTTCAAATCTATTGGGATCAATGTTGCACCCCAACCTGTTTGACTGGCATCCGTCATAATCGTAAAACTCGGATCCGGCAAGTGGAGTGGGACTCCCTGAGTCAAACACTGAATGTTTGCCCAAGTCTGAATCTCTTGTTTCACTTGATTTGACAAGAGAACGTCTATATCAAGCGAATGAATCTTTACACTCCAATTCTGAGTCAAGAAAATTTGGAGAAGACGAGTGCGTAACCGCCCCATCGGAATGAGATCCGCAGCGGCTCCGCACAGACCTATCAGTCTCATGAACTCTCTCGCTGTGACTTTGTCTGAGTGAAGACAATAGCGAGCGTAACAACTGATTAATTTCGCTCTGGTTAACGGCAGACGAACGAGATTGTTGTGCATCTCGAAGCTCATTCCCAGTTGAGTGAATGACTTGGACGGCACCAGATCCGACTTCTCCTCGTTTATTATAAATCCGAGACGTCGGAGTAATAGAAGCAAATTCTGCACATCGTTCTGAAGTGTTAACTCGTTGCCGTACCTCTGAAGAATGTCGTCCAGGTAGGCCGACGTTACCGCAGCCGAATGAGCTCGGAAATATATCATTATCGAGTTCATTATTCGAGTGAAAGCCCAGGGCGCTAGGTTCAAACCGAAGCACATCGCTCGGAACTGATATACAACTCCTAGGACTGCGAAGCGTAGATACTTTCTGAATGTCGGATGTACCATGACGTGAAAGTACGCATCCTTGAGATCTATGCTTGTAGCATATTCGTTCACCCGAATACTCGCTCTGACTGATCGAATTGTCTCCATATAGAACTTCGGAGCGACGATCAGCTTGTTTATCCAGCTCAGATCTATGACTGGACGGAACGTGCCGTCTGGTTTCGGAACCAGAAACAGATGGCTGTAGAAACCAGGTGATTCCTGGTCTTCGACAACCTCTACCACGTTCTTCTTCAGAAGAGACTGTACTTCTGATAAAAGAGCGTCTCTTTTCTGCGGATTCGATGGAAGCTGAGTCCATTTTGGACTTCGAGTTAATGGAGGCTTTCGTTTGAAGGATATTGTTAGTCCTTCCGAAATTACCCCTCGAACCCAGGGGTCGTCCGTAATTGAAGCCCACTCGTTTATAAAACTCGATAATCTTCCGCCTACCGGAACATGATAGAGGTTCAAACCATCACCTCCTGGACCTGCGAGGCTTGCGGAAGGAGAAACTACGTCCTCCACGACCCGAACCTCGCCCCGTCGACCTAAGGACGTCTGACCGGTAATCTCGGCCAGAAGAAAGTTCCCCATGAGAGTCGCTGCCTTGACGGTCTCTAGAATAAGACCTAGAGGATGAATAGGAACCTCTATAGGAACTTCTCTTGGGCATACTTGTCCCAGAAGTGCCTGTCTTACTCTTTTCTGCTGTATCCGGCTTTTTGGAAGCGGATTTGAAAAGCAGAGAATCCGAAGCTTTCTTAGTTATCTTATCATAGATTGCTGAAAGCTTGCCGTCGAAGAGAAGCTCTCCGGAGACCGAAGCGACTCTGAGAGAGTTCTTCACCTTACCATCCACGCGCGTGGATGTAGCTAGGGCTGCGTCACGTCTAACCAACTCCAGGTTTGCCACTGAAGAGTGGAGTTATACGTGGAATAAGCTACTGCCCTTGAAAGAAGTCTTAATGAGGATTGTATATCCTGGAATTCATTCCCTTGAAGACGTAATGATAACGCCTTAGTAAGGTGATCTGCGTATGATAAGGCGTCTAAGTTAACTCTGTTAGACATTATTGTCGTTTCCAATGTCGTGGTTGGAATTGACATAGACGATGGTATAGACAATTCCAAGTCTTCAGCCTCGTCGTCTAGACGCAGAGGAAATCTTGGTATGCCCTGTCCTGCCGTTTCAAATTTATTCCTTGAATTGATGAAAGGCAGATTTAGGGCATTTGCGGATAAGAAACAAGACTTGCCCGTTTTGGTAGCAAGCTTATAAATAGCGTCGTTCAATAATTCAAATGTTCTTGTGACCTTATTGGACTGTGTCGGAAACTCAGGGACAATGTCCCTGAACCGATCAAAAAATTCTGTGTCCAATGACGCTATCAGTCTCTTATCCGGCATCGCAGCATTCTGGTCCGACGGAACAACCTCTGGAAGGTAATGCCGGATAAAATCTACAGCAGCTTTATGTTGTTCCGAAAGGGAAAGCTCCAAATCCTCCGAATCACTTCCGCCATCCTGTCGGACCCTATGAAGTTCTCGGTCGTCCGTACCCGATGCTTCGGCAGAGCGTACCGACCCAGCGTCGTCGGATAATTCCTGATCCGACAAAGATTCTGTCGTCTGCTGGGATAAGTTGTGCTATTTGGGATAGCATGTCCGTCACTGAGGCCTGTGGAGTAGCGGTCTTACGTTGCTTTGCCACTGGAAGCTCCGTGTATGCTGACTCCTGCATACTTCTTTTATGCGAACGTCTGGAGTCTATAGGCCTCGTGTCCCTGGCTACCGGATGGTGTGACCTGGTCGCCGTGAAATCCCTGATCGGCGAAGCTGGCTGTTCTTGTTCCTCTGAAATAGAGATTGATAAACTAGAGTGACCCTGCGGAGAAAGGACCGGCATGGCCTTTTCCCCGCTAACAACATACCGTGACACACGTTTCCAATGTTTGTCATCCCAATTGTCACATACTGAACAGGAGTTAGTGCGAGTACACTGACTACAATTAATACAATGATTATGAAAGTCAGAGGAAGATTTCCTCTTATTACAATTTGAACAATATCCTTTCATTGTGAAAAGAACACAAAAAGTCCTAGTACTCGCACCAACCCCTGAAAACAAAGATACATAATAACATGATCCATTAATACAGAAAAAATAATTGAAATCAAAAAAATTTTTTGAAAAAATATTTTTTCAGAAAAGCCCAAGTTTCTGAAAGTAACGTTGAGCCCCAATGGATCCCAAAAAGCCTAAGTGTGGACAAAAATTTTTTAAAATATTACAAAAAAAATTAATGCAACACTTACGTATAATAATAATGTATCTTGTTATGATTAAGCTAATACAAAGACAAGAAAATCCCTCTCAACAGAAACCGTTGTCAATGTAAACAAGAAGTGTATAAACACCAGAAACATGACTCTAGGCACTGATAACCATGGCCCGAAATCAGTTACCAATAACACACTATCTGATGCAAAACAGAGACTTCCAGGGAAGAAACTGCAGAACATCAGATGGTAGATGCAGAACACTACGCCTAAACACCCATGGGTGAGGACGTAAACATGGAGAAAAGAACAGAATTCATTCTGTTACCCAGCTAAAACTCCCAAGAAATTTTAGTAATAATATTACAGAAAATATGCCAAAAGCATGGGAGAATAGCAAGGGGGGACTTAAAGGAAAGGGAGAGAGGAAAACACTGAACAAGCAGTGTAACTTTATAGCAAGAATGACAACAACAGGCCCATGCCTCGAAATTAGGCAACATAACATAATTTCTTAAAAAAATTTTAAGTTACAGCCCTGATTATTTCCTGCCACTCATTTTTCCTCTCCTCCTTCTATTTCCTCTTTAGATCCACCATTTCTCTAATATTTATGTTTCTGGCATCATTTAAACTGAGATTTACAAGCACAAATATCAGTGAGATGTGAACTGATGAAGGGCCAAACAAAGAATGATAATTGGCGCCAATTTCGAGACCTCCTTGACACTGCGCATGTGCAGTGGAGGGAAAGTATGGAGGACCATTTAGGACCTGATTTTTTCGGTTTTAGATGCAAATTTTGGGGATTGGGGGGCAAAATTTGTGTTTGGCCCTAGATTTTTGAGAATTAGCACCAGCTATGTCTGGGTCATTGGTACAGTATAAAAATATTACGCGGGCAGATGCGTTGGGTAAAGGGTTAACCACCCATCTCTACTTTAAACTTTTTCTAATTGGGGTTTAATGGCACTTTTGATAGCCAGGACTCCTTGTGTCAGACCGTTTTACACGTGGTGGAAGCCAGAGTTCCTGGAAAGAAAAACCAAGCAGTGGCAAGCAACTGTCAGACTCCCCAAAGTATGAACTCCATGCAAGCAGGGTCAGCATTGTTGATGATTACAAGTGCTCCAACAACATGCAGAATGCCTTAGTACACAGCACCACCATGCCCTATCATGGGCAATTTCTTTAAATGAAAGAATACAATGCAGGAGAGTTGAGAATGCAACAATTACAGCTTGGATGTATAATCTCTCTCAACCTTTTCACGAAAGATCCGCTAGAAATTTTAAGATTATTAGAAAAAATTCTACTCACAAATGGACGGACTCTCCTCCTTTCCCTGTGCCTGTTGGATCACCAGTCTGCGCAACTAGGTTTCTCTGTAAAAAAATATCACACAATGAGTAATTTTCTTGAAGATGTTATAGTTGAGCATAACACAAGTCAAGTTTAGCGAAATGTTTATATCAAAAGGTTACCCAAACCAAGGAAAATGAAAGTGTCAATGACATTGTAGCTCAACTTTACAAACTTGAACTTGTTAAGTTATAAATGAAATGGTAAAATTGAAGATCATTGGTACCAATGTTATTTGATGAAATTTCAACATAACAGCATTGTGTGTGCACAACGTCAGAGTAATCCATGCATTTTTAAATGTAAACTGTAAGACTGGCTAAAGGAAGAATGGTGATACACAAATGCAGTATGTTCGGAGGTTATTGTAAATGGCAACTTTTTTCACAGAAATGAATGCTAATCAATAGCTCTTATCTAAAGGACTTGCCTAATGAGCACACCAAGTTCAAAAACAATCCTATGATAAATGTGACCTGCAGGCCATGTCAAGGAATGTTGATGAACAAATGCAATAAATTCAAAGATTGTTGCTAACAGCAACAGTTTTTGATGGAAATGAAAAGAAAATCAATAGCTCCTATCTTTGTCACCCTGCATAAGCTTACAAAGTTTCAAAACAACCTGATAATGAATGTACCTTCGGAGGCATGCCAAAGGAAGATGTTAATGCACAAATGCACTAAGTAGAAGGTCATTGCTTGTGGGAATGGGTTTTTTGGTGGAAATTCCTAAATATACCCTGCAGAGAGTGCAAAAGGGATACGCTGATGCACAAATGCAGTAAGTTCAAAGGCTGGTGATAACGACAGTAATTTTTTATGGAAATGAAAAAAGAGCAATAGCTCACATATAGAGGTCACCCCGAACACACATACCAAGTTTGCAAGCGATCCAATCATAAATGTGCCCTACAGAGTGTGTCAAAGGGAAATATTGATGCTTAACTGCACTAAGTTTTTACTAAGTTCATCGAAGGTCATTTGTGTCAAAGGGAAATATTGATGCTTAACTGCACTAAGTTTTTACTAAGTTCATCGAAGGTCATTGCCAGTGGCAACATTTTTTGACGAAAATCGATTGCTCCAATCTAGAGGTAACCCCAAAGAAGCATACAAAGTTTCAAACCGATCTGATCATAAATGTGCCCTATAGGGCGTGCCAAATGAAGATACTGAGGTCTGACTAAACTGAGTTCTAAGAACGTTGGCTGTGGCAACAATTTTTGACGGAAATGAAAGAAAATCGATCGCTCCCATCTAGAGGTCACCCAAAACAAGCATACCAGGTTTCAAAGCAGTCCGATCATAAATGTGCCCTGTAGGGTGTGCCAGAGAAATATTGTGGTCTGACTAAACTAAGTTCTAAGAACGTTGGCCGCGGCAACATTTTTTGACAGAAATTGAAGAAAATCGATAGCTCCCATCTAGAAGTCACCCTAAACAAGCATGCCAGGTTTCAAAGCAATCCGATCATAAATGTGCCCTGTAGGGTCTGCCAAAGGGAAATATTGAGGTCTTCTGTCTAAACTAAGTTCTAAGAATGTTGGCCGCGACAACATTTTTTGACGGAAATTGAAGAAAATCGATAGCTCCCATCTAGAGGTCACCCCAAACAAGCATACCAAGTTTCAAAATGATCCAATCATAAATGTGCCCTGTAGGGTGTGCCAAAGGGAAATATTGAGGTTTGACTAAACTAAGTTCTAAGAACGTTGGCCGCGGCAACATTTTTTGACAGAAATTGAAGAAAGTTAAAAAATTTATAGTAATTTATATATTTTTTATACTTACCAATGACCCAGACATAGCTGGTGCTAACTCTTAAAAATCTAGGGCCAAACACAAATTTTGCCCCCCAATCCCAAAATTTGCATCTAAAACCAAAGAAAACATGTCCTGAATGGCCCTCCATACTTCGCCTCCACTGCGCATGCGCAGTGTCAAGGACGTCCCGAAATTGGCGCCATTAATCATTCTTACAACCAGTGCCTGGTAAGCGCTATGTCCTCAGCGGGGAGGTATGAGTTCCCAACTCCTGGGAGGGCCATCCCCGTCTGGGTCATTGGTAAGTATAAAAAATATATAAATTACTATAAATTTTTTAACATTTTTATACTGTACCAATGACCCAGACATAGCTGAATAGTAAAAAGGCTGGAGGGCCCAGGACATGGAGGAAAATCCAATAAGCTCAACTATATAAAATAGAGTCATCCCCTCAAGGAGAAAAGGAGTATCAGGCTTTACATGTATCTTTCTTATTTATGATAAATTAGAAAGACACAATACCTTCTATAATTGAGCATCATAAAATCCATATTCTCTATTAACATCCAGTATAATTCTTATACTAATTACTTTTAAAGTAAGCCAATAAATAAAGTTAGTCCAGAGAATTGAGACTCTTTATAATCTTTTAAAAGTGTCCGAGGATAGTATAATAACGCCCGTTTGACACGTGACATATTCAAATGCTATACTTTAAAACTATGACATGAATGAATTTTTAAAACATAACTTTTCACTTTAAAACCATCCCGGTAACAGCTCAGAATTACTGACTCCGGAGGAGGAATCCCCTTGTTTTCATAATAAAACAGGTGACCCAAGGGAACACCCTCTCCCCCCCCCCCCCCCCCCCCAGCTTTTTCTTGCCCTGGGTCAAATAGCCCAGAGCGAAGAGGGCAGCAGGACGGAGTCACTGCCGGAACATAAAGCCTACATAGCTATAGTTGCAATTGTTAAGTGATCGACATTCTGAGCAGCCGATAATAGACCTAAACAATGCAGGTCTCCAGAAATGGACTCGATATTTCTGAGATAAAAATTCGTGAATGTGGATGGCTGAGACCAATATGCAGCCTTCTTAAATCTATAATAGCAACACTATTTACGTAAGCCCAAGATGTAGAAGAGCTCTTACTTCATGAGCCGAAATCTTAAGCACAGACTGCTGAGTTAAGGCTAGATTATCCTAAGCAGTACGATAGTTAATTGAATGCATTTAGCAATAGAATGGACCGTAAGGACCTTTCTATTAGGTATCAGAGCCAGAAGAAGCTTTACGTCCTTACTGATAAACTGAGATCTGTTAATAATACATAAAGGTCTAGCCGGACAGAGTAAAGGCCTATGCCCATTTGAAGACGGAAGGACCTTAAAAACAATAGGTTCCGGATATTATTAGGAGCCTGATTCTTAACCAAAAATCCAACATTAGTAGTAAAGGAATAGAGTTTCCGATACTACGAAAGTGAGAATCGTCCACCGATAGTGCATGAAGCTCACTGACTCTTCAGCAGAAGAGAAGACTAAGAGAATTGCTGTCCTAAAAGGCCAGAATTTGAAACTACTGTCTCAAGAGGTTCAAATGGTTGCTTTAGATTAATAAGAACCCAAGCTAAATTCCGTATAGGAATTAATCTAAGGATTCTAGGTCTATTTATCGAAAAGTTTCAAACTAACTTAGATAAAGAGACATTAAGCTCAATTGTAAACTATCATGGTGTGTATAGGTATCAGATAACATAGACCTATAACCTTTAATAGTAACTGGCTGCAGTTGATCTCGTCAAACAAGTATACTAGAAAGTTTGCAATGTCTGGTATGGAGGGATCAAAAATATCAACATAAAGATCCCTACACCAACGACGGAAGACCCTCCACTTTAGCCGCATAGTATAGCGAAGAGGAGGTCCTCCTACAGTTAGAAATCGCGTCCACTGCTCGTCCTGTACAATGCTTGCCATGCAAGAAGGACCGCACAACGGAATACGTGAAGGTTGAGACCTTGAGGGTTGTGATGAAGTTGACACGATTTCCCCAGCGAAAAAAGATCCTCTTGTGGAGGAAGTTTTCGCGGTAAGTCCCACAGCAGACACCTAAGTAAATTTATCCACGGACTCTGTGGAGACAGAGATGCTACCAACAGAATTGTATTGTGAATGTATTATCCTAGCAATACTTGCTGAATCAACAGCGCTGGAGGATAAGCATATCCTATCATCCCGTCGTACTAAATCGATAGAGCGTTAACTACATATGTTCGGGGATCCGGACACGGTGACACATAGGTCTGCAATTGATTGGTGAGTTGTGTCGCAAAAACTTTATCACTGGGCACTCCCATTGGTAGCAAATCTGATTGAATACCTGTTTGTTGAGAGTCAATTCTGACGGCAACAATCGACCCTTACGTGAAAGGGAGTCTGCTAATACAATCCGACGACCCAGATTATGACGGACCGAAACAGAACTTGGTGTTCTATAACAAACAGAAGGATTCTTTCCGTTAAATTCAATAACGGAACCGAATGAGTGCCTCCCTGGTTCCGGATATACGCAACTACTGTTGCATTATCGGACAGGATTTGACATGCGTTTCTGAATAATGTTCATCCAATGACGTAGTGCAAGCCAAAATAATATCATTTCTTGGAAGTTAAGTGCTTGCCTAAAAACTGCGGAACCCAAAGACCCTGGCACTTCGAATCCGTTGGGATCAATATTGTGCCCCAACCTGTTTGACTGGCATCCGTCATAATCGAGAAACTCGGATCCGGCAACTACAGTGGAACTCACCGAGTCAACCACCGAATGTTTGCCCAAATCTGAATCTCTTGTTACACTTGATTGACAAGAGAACGTGTAAATCGAGCAATTCATAGATTGCTGAAAGGTTGCCGTCGAAGAGAAGCTTCTCCGAGACCGAAGCGACTCTGAGAGAGTTCTTCACCTTACTATCCACGCGCGTGGATGTAGCTAGGGCTGCGTCACGTCTAATCAACTCCAAGTTGCCACTGAAGGGCGGAGTTATACGTGGAAAACTACTGCTCTTGAAAGAAATCTCATTAAGAATCATATCCTGGAATTCTTTCTCTTGAAGACGTAAAGATAACGCCTCAGTAAGGTGGTCTACATATGATAAAGCGTCTAAGTTAAGTCTATTAGACATCATTGTCGTTTCCAACGTCGTGGTTGGAATTGACATAGACAGCGAAAAGGACAATACCCAGTCTTCAGCCTCGTCGTCTAGACGCAGAGGAACTCTCAGTATGCCCTGTCCTGCCATTTCAAATTATTTCTAGACTTGATGAAAGGCAGATTACAGCATTTGCGGACAAGAAACTAGACTAGTGTGTTTTGGTAGCAAGCTTATATATATATAGCGTCGTTCAATAATTCGAAAGTTCTAGTGACATTATTGGACTGTGTCGGCAACTCAGGGACGAGGTCCCTGAACCGATCAAAAATAAATTCTGTGTCCAATGACGCTATTAGTTTCTTATCCAGCATCGCAGCATTCTAGCCCGACGGAACAACCTCTGGAAGATAATGCCGGAAGAAATGTATGGCATCTTCTGTTGTTCCGAAAGGGAAAGCTCGAAATTGTCCGAATCCCTTTCGCCATCCTGTCAGACCCTATGAAGTGTTCGGTCGTCCGTACCTGATGCATCAGCGGAGCGAACCGACCCAGCATCGTCTGATTATTCCTCATCCGACAGAGATTCTGTCGTTTACTGGGATGCTGCGATAAGCTGTGCTATTTTGGATAGCACGTCCGTCACTGAGGCCTGTGGAGAAGCGGTCTTACGATGCTTTGCCGCTGGAAGCTCCGTGTTCGTTACCCCGTGTATACTTCTATTATGCGAGCGACTGGAGTGTACAGGCCTCGTGTCCCTTGGCTATCGGATGGCATGACCTGTTCGCCGTGGAATCACTGAATGATGAAGCTGGCAGGATACTCAAGGTCACGTAGCCAAGTTGCGGTCGTGTTCGCTGCCGTGAGGATGAGGAAGCATTATCGACAGTCTCTCGGACTGTCTATATAACGGAGTGTCCCGAGCGGCGGACATATGCTCCGAATGCGAAACTTTTGTACCACAACATCTGGTCCCAGATGTTGTTGTACGAGAGAGGGACCTCTCTCGCTCGCAGCCCGGACGGACCTGGACGAGCTAGGAACCGGACTAACAGGCTTCCTCCGATCTCTCCTCTAATCCGTCGTCACTGGGTGTGTACTATTGTCTATTATAGTGCTCGCATCACCCAAATCTCCTTCCTGGACCGCAACGGACGAACCCGGCTGCCGAACCATTCGATGAATGGACGCTACACCGGGTGAGCTAGCAAATGTCAACGCCGTCGATCCTACTAGGAACATCTTAGGCGATTGACGTATTCCATGAGCACTTATTGCCGCTAGCTCATCATTTAACTATGACGACAGAGGCACACTTTTGAAAGACATCTCATTAACTTTGCGAACAAGAAACCAGACTTGCTTGTTAATAGCAAGCATATATATATAAATAGCGTCGTTCAATAATTCGAAAGTTCCTGTGACATTATTGGACTGTGTCGGAACTGAGGGACGATGTCCCTGAACCGATTCAAAAATATTTGTGTCCACCGACGCTATCAGTCTCTTATCCGGCATCGCAGCATTGTGGTCCGACGAAACAACCTCTAGAAGATAAAGCCGGATGACATATACAGCAGCTTATGTTGTTCCAAAAGGGAAAGCTCGAAATCCTCTGAATCCCTTTCGCCATCCTGTCGGACCCTATGAAGTTTTCGGACGTCCGTACCTGATGCTTCAGTGGAGCGTCCCGACCCAGCGTCGTTGGATATTACATGATGCGAAAGAGATACTGTCGTTGCTGGGATGCTGCGATAAGTTGTGCTATTCGGGATAGCACGTCCGTCACTGAGGCCTGTGCAGTAGCGGTCTTACGATGGTTTGCCGCTGGAAGCTCCGTGTACGTTGATTCCTGCATACTTTTCTATGCGAACGTCCGGAGTCTACAGGCCTCGTGTCCCTGGCTACCAGATGGCGTGACCTGGTCGCCGCGTATTCTCTGATTGGCGAAGTTGACTGGAGATCGGAGGTCACGTAGCCAAGGTGCGGTCGTGTGCGCTGCCATGAGAATGAGGAAGCCTTATTGACAGTCTCTCCGGACTGTCTATATAACGGAGCATCCCGAGCGGCGGACGTATGCTCCGAATGCGAAACATTTTGTACCACAACATCTGGGGCCAGATGTTGTTGTACAAGAGAGGGGCCTCTCTCGCTCGCAGCCCGGATGGGCCTGGACGAGCTATGAACCGGACTAATAGGCTTCCTCTGTTCTCTCCTCTAATCCGCCGTCACTGGGTGTGCAATTGGTTGTTTTATAGTGCTCGCATCACCCAAAACTCCTTTCTAGACCGCAACAGACGAACCCGGCTGCCAAACCATTCGATGAATGGACGCTACACCGGGCGAGCTAGCGGACGTCAAAGGCCGTCGATCCTACTAGGGACTTCTTAGGCAATTGACGTATTTCCATGAGCACTTTTCTGCTAGCTCTTCATTAATTGTGACGACGGAGGCACACTTTTGGAAGACATCATGGATACATCACCCTGTTCTTGATCGTCTGAAATAGAGATTGATAAACTAGAGTGACCCTGCGGGAAAAGGACCAGCATGGCCATTTCCCCGTTAACATACTGTGACACACGCTTCCCATGTTGTCATCGAAAATAACAGATACTGAACAGGAGTTAGTGCGAGTACACTGACTACATTTATGCAGTGATTATGAAAGTCAGAGGAAGATTTCCTCTTAATCCAATTGAACAATATCCTTTCATTGTGAAAAGAAAACAAAGTCCTAGTACTCGCACCAACCCCTGCAAATCAAAATACATAATAACATGATCCATTAACATAGAAAAAATAATTGAAATCAAAATAATTTTTGGAAAATATTTTTTAGAAAAGCCCAAGTTTCTGAAAAGTAATGTTGAGCCCCAATGGATCCCAAGCCTAAGTGTGGACAAAAATTTTAAAAATATTTCAAAAATTTAATGCAACACTTACGAATAATAATAATGTATCTAGATATGATTAAACTAACATCAAGATATTATTTTCAAGAAATCCCCCCTCACACAGAGGGCTATTGTCAATGTAAACAAGAAGTGTAAAAAACACCAGAAACAAGACTCCAGGCACTGATAACCCTGGCCCGAAATCAGTTACCAATAATACACTATCTGATGCAAAACAGAGACTTCCAGGGAAGAAACTGCAGAACATCAAATGGTAGATGCAGAACACTACGCCTAACCACCCATAGGTGAAAACATAAACATGGGGAAAAGAACAGAATTCATTCTGTTATCCAGCTAAAACTCCCAAGAAATTTTAGTAATAATATTACAGAAAATATGCCAAAAGCATGGGAGAATAGCAAGGGGGGACTTGAAGGAAAGGGAGAGAGGAAAACACTGAACAAGCAGTGTAACTTGATAACAAGAATGACAACAGGCTCTTGCCTCGAAAATAGGTAACTTAACATAATTTCATTAAAAAATTTTAAGTTACAGCCCTGATTATTTTCTGTCACTCATTTTTCCTCTCCTCCTTCTATATCCTCCTTAGAATCACCATTTCTCTAATATTTATGTGTCTGGCATCATTTAAACTGAGATTTACAAGCACAAAGATCAGTCAGATGTTAACTGAGAAGGGCCAAACAAAGAATGATTAATGGCGCCAATTTCGGGACGTCCTTGACACTGCGCATGCGCAGTGGAGGCGAAGTATGGAGGGCCATTCAGGACATGTTTTCTTTGGTTTTAGATGAAAATTTTAGGGATTGGGGGGCAAAATTTGTGTTTGGCCCTAGATTTTTAAGAGTTAGCACCAGCTATGTCTGGGTCATTGGTACAGTATAAAAATATCGATAGCTCCCATCTAGAGGTCACCCCCAAACAAAACAAGCATACAAAGTTTCAAAGCGATGCAACCATAAATGTGTGCCAAAGGGAAATACTGAGGTTTGACTAAACTAAGTTCTAAGAACGTTGGCCGCAGCAACATTTTTTGATGTAAATTGAAGAAAATCAATAGCTCCCATCTAGAGGTCACCCCAAACAAGCATACCAGGTTTCAAAGCGATCTGATCATAAATGCGACCTGTGAGGTGTGCCAAAGGAAATTGTGGACATACGTACATACGTACACGTACGTACTTACGCCGACGGACGAGAAGTGATGGCAATAGCTCAGCTTGACTTTGTCAAGTTGAGTTAAAAATGAAATGGTTCAAGTTTCTAACCAACCTAAATTTTTGTGCATTACACTATTCTATTTTATGAGCACTTGATAAAAAATTTTATTTCCAAATGAAACAAAATACTGCATTTTGATTGGCTGAGACTAGCAATCCACAGTGGGTTTTTTTTTTTACACCGTGTTTAACCGCGGTGTAAAAACACGAATATACAAGAACAAGCTATATGGCTAAAAAGTACCTATTTTTAATTATTAATTCATACCTTCTGCTCGGTTAGGTTAGAACAAAAATAAAAATACAGGAAATTTAATATTTATGTGCAATAAAATATTACAGATGTGGATGTCATTGGAACTGGCTCCTTGAGCCAGTTCCAATCACATCCATATTTGTCTGGTTTTATTTAAGAAACTTGCGAAGTACAAATTTTCTGTCAGTTTTTTCCCACAATGTAGGTTAAAGTATTAAGTACACCAAAATCCTTGGAAATAAATCTGTTATCCTTGTGTTTTCCAGGGTCTTTCCAGGGGACTTTTCTGAACACATGGATAGGGTTGGGGTGGGGGGAGATGTTCAACCTGCATATCTTCTTCCTCATCCGTCCAAAAAACATAGCTACTATTTCGAAAATATCAATAGATTTTTTTACACCGTGGGGCCAACCATAACAAAGTCCAAACAATGGCTACAAAAGGTTCTATGAATGTCTATTGGGAGTTTGACATGGGTGGGGGAAAAAATATCCAGGCCTGGATATCCCTACCACCTCCACCCCCCCCCCCCCCCCCCCCCCCCCCCCCCATTCCAAACAACCCCAACTCAGTGTTTATATCTAAAACCAATTTTTCTGCAAAATAATGTCAAATATGTGAAATAGAAAATATTTAGATGATTTATTGTCACAGGTTTGGCACTGGATGGACCTGGAGGCAAGATATCCATGTTGGAATTGAAAAAAAAATTTGGCCCAAAATGTTTTTCTCGCCATTTCATCATCAAATAATGTCAAATCAATCGAAAAAAAATTTTGTCATGGGTGGGTGGGGTGGGGGTGGGGGGGGGGGGGGGGGGGGGTGGGGGGTGGGGGTGGGGGGATATCCAGGGTGGGGGGAGATAACCTAGGATATCTTCCCCCCAGGGGGAAGATATCGGGGGGGGGGGGAATATCCTGCTACACCGGTGTAAATTCCCATACACCCTGGGAAACACAAGGATAACTAATATAACATTCATTTTAACTGAAACAGACTGTGATACGACTGCCATGCAGATGGGAGACACTGTTAAGATATAGATTTGACCATGCATGACCATTGAAGTGAAGCTTCCACTGACAACACTGTACAGCCACAGTTTAATGACAGCATTTGTTGGTTTGATATAACAATAAGTGTTCCAGCCATTATAAAGCACAGGGAAATAAGCATAATCCCCACAATGAAAATCTGTAAAAACTGTACAGTGGAACTCTGTTAATTGAATAGTGACTTTGCTGAGGAAAATTATTCAATTAACAGTAGTCAATTAAAAGGGATTTGGTCATTTTGCTATATTGTAGAGATAACCTGAGCATTTAATCTATTAGATCTTGTTCAACAAAGCTCAAAGAGCTCTGTCAAACAAGATATAAAAGATTAATTGTCTGCATTAAATTTACTGGGGTAAAATAGGTCTACAAACAAGGGGAAGTCAATGATTATCGGGGCAATTTCTTCAGTGTTTACTAAAAGATTTTTTTATTCAATTAACAGTAGTTTATACTATAACTTATATTCAATTGACAGATCCAATTTGTACTGAAGGTATAATAAATGGTTTGGTGTTAGGAAATTATACTTACATGTAATTAAAAGGGTTATGCAATTAAGAAATATACAATTAAGTGGGCCTCACTCTGTCACATTCTTTTATTTGCTGACTTTTGAGGAAGGTTGTTCATGTAAGAAATACATGGGGGTTCTGATGTATGTGTAACAATGTTACATTACCTCCAAATCATTTATAAATTTATTATCTGGCTGTCAGTGCATGAGGATTTGCTGAATATGAATATAATGGTGGAATGACATGCATCTTTCTTTTTTGAATTTCTTGCATATGTGTGTGTCACTTCCCCAACTTTTGTCCATCTTTATACATGTACCCCACAAAATTGAAATGAACAAAAACCAAAGAGTCCAAGATTGATAAATCATGCCTCTAAAGCATTATCTTAGCTATACCATTCAACCACTCACAAGCACACTGGGTACATTGTTCAACACTGAAGCAAAATTGTAAAAGATATTATTAGGGCTTATTGCTTTCAAAATTGCAGATCAAATCAGACTAACTCCAATACTTTTCTGCAAACTGTTAACTAAAAGTCTGCTTCTGTGTTTGTTTGGTTGCAGCCATTTCCTTTGTTTAAACTGTCTGAATTAATTTTAATAGCAATCAACTATGCCAGCTGCTTGCTTTGTTTAACCCTTGGGCCACTGGTTAATGTTTACAATAATTACTTATTATATACAGGTACACAGCTTCTGATAACTTCACAGTGTTTCTACATCATTGTTGGCTAGAGCTGGACAATATTTGAATTTAGAAATATCAACGATACATTAAATATTTTTTAAAATATTGCGATATTCGATAACATCGTTCAGCATCATAACCTTCTGGGAAGTTTTAGTAATCCCCGTATAGAGTCCAGTTTTGATTAATTCCTGTACAGAGTCCTGTTCTGAGGTACCAGTTGAACCACTAGGGCTCCCCTAAATGATAAACTGATAAACTGTTGATGCCCATTTAGTTGAACTCCAAAGACTTTAAGTATTTACAATAGCAAAGGTATGAATCACCCACTGCACAAGTCCCCTCCATTCCCTGGTGAGAAAAGCAGTTACTATTATTTAGAAAGTCAAATACAAATTATTTTATTTACCACCCATCCCATCCCCCCCCCCCCACCCTCCATATGTGGAAAGCATCACAATCATACAGCGTACAGCTACAGGTTTATTATATTAACACCACTTCACCTCGAGTGGTGAACATTTGGTGCACCAAGCTACTATGGGTATATTTTATTTATACCATGATCGTCAGATTATTAAGAGTCGCTATTATCTTTTCTCAATTTTCCTGAGCACCAGACGTACATAAGTGCGAATCTGTTTTTGTTTATATGAGCATCGGTGGGTGGTACTTCCGCTGTCAATTTTATCGCCCAAACGAAATGGAAAATGAAACGGGGCCTTTTTCATTTTAATAGCATAATAACATACCATTTCAAGTTATGGATGCTTTATTAACATGAGACAATGCATGTTTGTTAAGTTTTGGTGTCTTATGGGGTAAACTCATTTAAAAACGTAATAAATAATTGTCACTTTCATTTCACTCTTCCTGAGGCGACAAGTTGCATTCAGGTCGACGTCACCAAAGGTCAACTTGGATTTAGTTCCACTGCAGATGTAAATTTTAACTACTGAAATCCCACTGCTGGCGTGCTCACCACGGTTGGTGTGTAAAGCTAAAATTTATGTCATAGGCTTTTCATATATTGTAGAATAGGTAACCATGGTATAAATGGGGCTCTTCGACAAGTTGTTTCATGTATAGTTTCATTATATCTGACTCCTCTGTATTTTTTAAATGGGATGGTTATGGTTACACATACTGTATCAAGTACTTTTTTCACCTTTATTGTGTTCAAAATTTAGAATATGCTATTTTTGTTAAAATGTGCTACAAAATATATCATGTGCTGTTCTGAAAGACAAATCATACAATTTTCAGTTGAAATATAAAAACAAAACAAAAACCTTGCAAAATGTTGTGATTCTCACAATATGTAATTTTGTCTAACCATGTATTGGGTTTTGTCCATTTCGCCCTTGAGAGTTTTTATCCTACAGAATTTTGTCTTTTGGGGAAATGTCTGGCATTCCAGAACATTTTTGTTACAGTATGTTTCACAGTAACCAGAAAAGATAAAGAATTCACAGTAACCAGAAAAGATAAAGAACCCAATATTTTGACAAGCTTCACCATTATTTTAATGATTCAGATACCATATTATATTTTGTAGGTATTACAAAAGGCTGACTACATGAAAAATAAGATTTGAGAAGCAGACTATTTGAAGACATTTTTCTACAGATAAAAATTTGTAGCATATTTGTTAATTTCAAATTTTTATACAACATCAGAAGGCATGAGAGGAGGTAATAGAATGGCGTATACCCTCAAATGCATGTAAGATTTAAAAATGTGCATCTGACATGTAAATATGTAATTTCTTTGATTCTGTCTATTGGGAATAATTTTATTTTATTTTTCAATGGCCTGAAAGTTGCACATAACAAAAAATGTGGCAGTTCACTAAATTTCTAATACAATCTTTAGTGAGGAAGGAGGGACAGGGTGGGGGGGGTTGTCTCCCATCCATCTCCATATCTATGCTACTGGGGAGTCCTGCCAATTGTGTGTAACTACAGTTGAAACAAGAAGTCCTGTCATGAATCACGTGCTTATTTTGACATAATTTTGCATATGAATTGTGCAAAGTTTCCCTATCGAATGACATCCAAAGCATGAAAGATTCTCCTTGTTATCAATAGCAAGCATAAGCAATGTTTCAGCCAATGGACCTCTGGGTGAAACCTGGAGGTTCATTAGCTGAAACACTGCTTGTGCATAGGGCATATGTACAGAACTTGAAAGCCTTAATACTGTCATAGCAGGCAAATCAACATACAAAGTGATGTGCTATTTGCGGGTAATTCATGACAGGACTTCTAGTCTTAACTATATGACATGTACCTGGACAGAATGGAACAGACAGAAGTTATAGAATTTCACTTTACAAAGCTTGAGAAAATTCTTGCAACCTGGAAATAAGAAAAAAAAATCCAATTACATTTTTACCGATAGTCGTTTATACCAATGTGCATAAAACATATGTATGTGTAGTGCAAAAACATTTTTCAGATATCCATGATGATTGTCAGTGAATCAGAATTCTTAACTATATACACATGAGGAATCTGCGATTGGTAGGTTTTTTTTCAAAGAATGTAGCTGATATCGAGGTAAAGAAGCTTTATCAAGAAGGAAGATGAGGAGAAAATGTCTTTAGACAACATTGTAAGTTTTTGTGCAATATTGAACATTTGGACATCACAGGCAATGCAGCTCTATAGGACTGAACAGTATATTGATAAACCGATATATATCAGAATTTAAACCTGTATCGATTAAATACAGGTGTAATTATAAAAATATCGGTTTATCGTCATTATTCATTAATCCACAATTTAATTTTCAAGATATTTTGAGTTTTTTTAACTGTAGTTCCCAAAGAATAATATTATCCTTTTATCAACCAAATCCACAGCATCCGTCTGCATAATATACATATTGGGCCCCCCCAGAAATTCATATACCTGCCCTTTTGCATCTGCCAGAATGCATCCACCAAAATGATCGCTGGAATGCACCTAACAAAACACATCCAGCACAATGCACTCGCCAAAATGCATCTGCCAAAACATACCTGCCAAAACTTGAGATATATAAGGCTGAGACAATATACAGGATAATCCGAGAACAAGTACCCTCAAACTCTTTGAGTTGTTTAGAAACTATACATATTGAGCAGTTGAAAAAAATATTACTTCTCAAAAACCTTCAACAAAACATTATCATGTGACACCTCACTGGAACGAGTTCAATGAGCTCGTTCCAATGAGGGGTCAAATGATTTTGTTTTGTTGAAAATTTTTGAAAAATTTATAAACTAGTATTTAAAATAATAAATTTTGATATCGTCTGCAAAATGTACAATACTGTGATCACAAGTGGACAGATAATTTCAACGGCTGAAATTCACTGCAAGCCTTCCCTATCCAAAACACTGTTCAATCTCACATGTCAAAAAAGAAATGCAAGAACTTTGAATCTCAGATAATACTTTGTTTTTCTTTATGTTGACTTGTTTTTACAAAACTTCAACCCACTGGTGTAAGTAGGTCATGAATGGTCACATTGCGATCTGATTGTGAAAGAGCAGGGATATCTACAGGGGCTGAATATGGGACCCTTTCCCAATGGCATCTGAGCATGAATTTTCCCAAATGAAACCAAAAATTTCCCAGTCTCAGTCCCCATTCAAATAAAAAAAACAAGAGCAACGCGAAGTGTGGCATATGCCCCTGATGGTGTCGTAAAAGGGTAGATAAGTCTCTTGGGGATACAACCAAAATCAAAAGGAAGCTTCCTCTAGACACCAATAATGCATCACTCACAAAAATAAAACTGATTTGAGTCTGCATTCATTAGTTATTGGATGGAAACCAAATTCAATTTGGCCACCATGGTAGCCATATTGAATTGGCTAGCATATCCAAAATCAAAAGGGAGCTTCCACTAGACACCAATAATGCATAACCAAAACTTGAAATTGAATCGAGTCAATATTCATAAGTTATTGGACGAAAACCGAATTCAAGTGGCTACCTTGAAAGCCATAATAAATTCTGCACTGGTAGCCATCTTGGTTCAGCAGACTGATCCAAAATCGAAAGGAAGCTTCCTCTAGACACGAACAATGCATAATTAAAAAATAAAAATGATTTGAGTCAGCATTCATTAGTTATTGGATGGAAACCAAATTCAATATGGTTGCCATGGTGGCCACATTGAATTGGCTAGCTGGACCAAAATCGAAAGGAACTTCCTCTAGATGCATAATGCATAAACCAAAATATCCCAGTCTCAGTCCCCATTCAAACAAAAAACAAGAGCAACGCGATGCGTGGCATATGCCCTTGATGGTGTCATAAAAGGGTAGGTAAGTCTCTTGGGTGCATAACAAAAATCAAAAGGAAGCTTCCTCTAGACACCAATAATGCATAAACAAAAACCAAAATTGATTCGAGTCAGTATTCATTAGTTATTGGATGGAAACCAAATTCAAGATGGCCACCACATAAGCCATAATAAATTGGCCACTGGTGGCCATCTTGGTTCAGCTGACTAGTCCAAAATTGAAAGGAAGCTTTATCTGGACGCCAATAATGCATAATTAAAAAATAATGAAAGTGTCAATGACACTGTAGCTCAACTTGACAAACTTGAACTTGGTAAGTTATAAATGAAACGGCAAAATTGAAGATCATTGGTACCAATGTTATTTGATGAAATTTCAACATAACAGCATTGTGTGTGCACAACATCAGAGTAATCCATGCAATTTTTAAATATAAACAGTAAGACTGGTTAAAGGAAGAATGTTGATACACAATGCAGAATGTTCAAAGGTTATTGTAAATGGCAACTTTTTTCACAGAAATGAATGCTAATCAATAGCTCTTATCTAAAGGTCTTGCCTAATGAGCACAACAAGTTCAAAAACAATCTATGATAAATGTGGCCTGTAGACCATGTCAAGGAATGTTGATGCACAAATGAAATAAATTCAAAGATTGTTGCTAACAGCAACAGTTTTTGATAGAAATGAAAAGAAAATCAATAGCTCCTATCTTTGTCACCCTGCATAAGCATACAAAGTTTCAAAACAACCTGATAATGAATGTGCTCTCTGAGGCATGCCAAAGGAAGATGTTAATGCACAAATGCACTAAGTAGAAAGTCATTGCTTGTGGCTTTGGGGTTTTTTTTATGGAAATTCATAAATATACCCTGCGGAGAGTTCAAAAGGGATAAGTTGATTCACAAATGCAGTAAGTTCAAAGGCTGGTGATAACGACAATAATGTTTTACGGAAATGAAAAAGAGCAATAGCTCACATCTAGAGGTCACCCTGAACACACATACCAAGTTTCAAAGTGATCCGATAATAAATGTGCCCTGAAGGGTGTGTTAAAGGGAAATATTGAGGTCTGACTAAACTAAGTTCAAAGGTCAGCGGCAACATTTTTTGACAGAAATGGAAGAAAATCGACAGCTCCCATATAGATGTCACCCCACACAAACACACCAAGTTTGCAAGTGATCCAATCATAAATGTGCCCTGCAGTGTGTGTCAAAGGGAAATATTGATGCTTAACTGCACTAAGTTTTTACTAAGTTCATCGAAGGTCATTGCAAGTGGCAACATTTTTTGACGAAAATCAAAGAAAATCGATAGCTCCCATCTAGAGGAAACCCCAAACAAGCATACAAAGTTTCATACCGATCTGATTATAAATGTGCCCTGTAGGGCATGCCAAAGGAATATATTGATACCTGACTAAACTAAGTTCCAAGATCGTTGCCAGCGGCAATATTTTTTTTGACGGACGGAAATGGAAGAAAATCGATAGCTCCCATCTAGAGGTCACCCCAAACAAGCATGCCAGGTTTCAAAGCAATCTGATCATAAATGTGCCCTGTAGGGTGTGCCAAAGGAAAATATTGAGGTCTGACTAAACTAAGTTCTAAGAACGTTGGCCGCGGCAACATTTTTTGATGGAAATGGAAGAAAATCGATAGCTCCCATCTAGAGGAAACCCCAAACATGCATACAAAGTTTCAAAGCAATCTGATCATAAATGTGCCCTTTAGGGTGTGCCAAAGGGAAATATTGAGGTCTGACTAAACTAAGTTCTAAGAACGTTGGCCGCGGCAACAAGTTTTAACGGAAATTGAAGAAAATCGATAGCTCCCATCTAGAGGACACCCCAAACAGGCATACCAAGTTTCAAAGCGATCCAATCATAAATGTGCCCTGTAGGGTGCACCAAAGGGCAATATTGAGGTTTGACTAAACCACATTCTAAGAATGTTGGCCACGGCAACATTTTTTGACGGAAATCGAAGAAAATCGAGAGCTCCCATCTAGAGGTCACCCCAAACAAGCATACTAAGTTTCAAAGCGATCCAATCATAAATGTGACCTGTAGGGTGTGCCAAAGGGAAATATTGAGGTTTGACTAAACTAAGTTCTAAGAATGTTGGCCGCAGCAACATTTTTTGACGGAAATTGAAGAAAATCGATAGCTCCCATCTAGAGGTCACCCAAACAAGCATACCAAGTTTCAAAGCAATCTGATCATAAATGCGACCTGTGAGGTGTGCCAAAGGAAATTGTGGACGTACGTACTAACGTACTAACATACTAACGTACTAACATACTAACGTACGCCGACGGATAAGAAGTGATGGCAATAGCTCAGCTTGACTTTGTCAAGTTGAGCTAAAAATGATTCAAGTCAGCATTTGCTAGTTATTGGATGGAAACCAAATTTGATATGGCGTCCAGGGCGGCCATATTGAATTGGCTAGCTAGACCAAAATCAAAAGGAAGCTTTCTCTAAATGCCAATAATGCATAAACAAAAACCAAAATTGATTTGGGTCAGTATTCATTAGTTATTGGATGGAAACCAAATTCAAAATGGTCACCATGGAAGCCATAATAAATTGAACTGAACAGTCATAAGCCCTCAGTAAATCAATATTTACCAACCTAACGAAGAATAAAAACGTTTGAATTTAAGGACAAACAACGGGTGTGCTCTTCTTTAATCTATAAATATCCAATTCTGATTTGATCACTTTTTACTGAACAAAACAGTTAGCTCAAATGTTAGGTTGTAAATACACTAGCAAGTTACACCCCCAGAACCTTCTGAGTTGTTTGAAGGCAAGTCTTGGCTGCCTATATAGGCAGCCAAGACTTGCTTAGACACAACTGCAAAATCACAGAATGCAGCCCGGGGGTGTTCACAATTCTTGAAGTAATATTTTTTAATCACTGTGTGTTTCTCTCTTCCAAAACTAATTCGCAATTGGAGCCTTTATGGTGTGATTTCCCAATTGCATGGGCCCCAGACCCTTTCCCAAAGAGGGCACATGGTTCGTACATTCAAACTTGGTTGAAATTCTAGTAATTTTCCAGTATATTTACAGTGTCTATTGAGAATTTTCTGGTACCATCTTCAGAGTTCTGGACTATAAAACTACTTAAACCTGTCACAACAAAGGTATATACCATATTTCAGAAGCTGCAGAAGTAAAGAACAGGTCTTCAATATTCACAGGGAAATTGAAGCAATCTGTGCGACGTCTGGTACCAAGCATTATCTTTGCCAAATAACTTCATTTTATCAAGAGTTTGTTAGGGTGGTAAATCAGTGTAGGGGTAGCAAAAATTATAATTCAAGCATATTTCCAGTATTTTGAGATCATTTCTCTATAATTTTTTCAGGACTTGAAAATGCAAAACCATTTTTCCTGTATTTTCCAGTTTTCCAGTATGACGTATAAACCCTGAGGGCAGAAGAATCCCTGAAAAGACATCTTTTGTGACGAGAGTACTATATGTATACCAGCCTTTACTGTGTATTTTATAAGGAGTGAATGGGCCTTGGAATGAGACTGTCCAGCAGGTTTTTTACTAGTTCCCACAGGAGCTGCTTAACATGTATAAAGGGCATGAATTTAAGAACTGCAAAGAAAGAAGCTTATTATTGCAACATTAATGGTATATGAGGGCTGAATAATTTTGTGATCTTGGTAAACCGATCTACTGTTCCCCTTGCTTCAGCTTGGATAACTGATTGTTAGTTCGCCTAAATTTTGTTGGTCAACCGTTTAGTTAACCAAAGTTAACTTCACTTTTCTAAGCTGATCAAGCTCCAGGTTATGAAGCATTAAGCATTGAACATATAATTGTGAATTTTATTTTATGATTAATTATCATGTTACTGTCTAATAGAGCATGCACTTCAGCTGAATTAAAGTGCTTGTTTCTTCAAACAGAGCCATATCCAAGATGTTTTTTGTACCGGTATACTGGTTTGGGTACCCAAACTCATTGAATTTGTGTATAATCTCCATCCCATAGTAAGCTAAAATGGTCGAAATTCAGCAAAAATTATGCATGGCTAAAACCAACACAAAGTTAATCCCTGGAATCCCGAACTGGGATACTTTAGCCGACTAAAAATACGCCTGAGGCAATTGCACCCTGATAAAAAAAAAATGCAAGGAACAGGTATGCAGAAAGCATGTGGAGGCATTACAGTATTTTCAACTTTTGTGTCTTTTAAAAACATTGCATTCAGTATGGTAATCCTACTTTCAGTTTCCGTCTCTACAGCCTTCGGTGATGCCTGTGGCATGTACGGGCAGGTGTCCCCAAATTATGTCTGTCAAAGAACACCCTTGAGACAAAATGTACTTTCAGCTCAGTATATTTAACACAACTGAATTTGCTCTTCTAACCACATTGGTTAATATTAATAAAAGGCCGCTTGGCCACATGTCACCCGAAAAAACAAGTAAAAAAAAGGGCATAACTCTAGTAAAAATGATCGGTCCGAACCCATATTCGAACTTGACCTGTATTATTACCCCTGAAAGTCAAAAACCAAAATTCTTTCCGATCAAATAATCCTAACTGGAGTTATCATCCAGACACTGCAAATCTTGAAATTTCCAAAAGGGGTATAACTCGAATAAAAATAATCTGGCTGAACCCATATTCGAACTTGATCTGTGGTTTGGGCTAAGAAGGTCACATACCAAAACTGGTTCCAAATGATCGAAACTGGAGTTATCATGGGGACACCAAGTGGGACGGATGCAGAGACAGACAGATGCACGGATGCACACCGCTGATTTCTATAGTCCCCCAAAATTTTTTTCAGGGGACAACTATTAAGCTGCTCAGTATTTTCTAGGTATTTTTCCACGAATCTAGTCATGGCTGTTTTAAAACAGCCACAACTGGATTTTATGAAAAATTAATCTTAATGTAACACAAGAAATCACTTGTGGAAAAATCCTTTCCATTTAAAGGGAGACAATATGATTAAATAAACACAAATTACACTTATTTCAGAGACAAGAGAAACCCTGTGCTGGGCTGGAATATCCACCAGCAGCATGCAAAGAGGTTAAGTTCTACGGACAGTTCAAGTCTCAAAATGGCAGAGTATATGACTATATTCAAATACAAGCATTATACATGCAGTGAAACTAAACATTTCAATAGAGTGGAAAAAACCAAACACCTTTGTTCTGCATGTTCACAAATAAATATCAGCAATTAATTAATTCCTAGCTAGGATCAAACTCAATTTGCCCACCCCTCCCCTTTATCGAATACATAAATGGCAATACTCATACAAAAAATTATTTTCAAAAATGGCTTCAAAAAGTTCACATCAGTGACAGTGCACTTCAGACGTATGGAAACATTTTAATCTCCTAGATGAAAATGGCAGAAAAGTTAAAAAATTTATAGTAATTTATATATTTTTTATACTTACCAATGACCCAGACTTAGCTGGTGCTAACTCTAAAATATCTAGGGCCAAACACAAATTTTGCCCCCCCCCCCCCCCCCCAATCCCCAAAATTTGCATCAAAAACCGAAAAATAGATGTCCTATATGGTCCTCCATACTTTTACTCCTCTGCGCATGCACAGTGTCAAGGAGGTCTCGAAATTGGCGCCAAATGTCATTCTTACAACCAGTGCCTGGTAAGCATTATGTACTCAGCGGGGAGGTATGAGTTCCCAACTCATGGGAGGGCCATCCCCGTCTGGGGGCATTGGTAAGTATAAAAAATATATAAATTACTATAAATTTTTTAA
Organism: Pictodentalium vernedei; assembly: GCA_031216915.1. Classification (NCBI taxonomy): domain Eukaryota; kingdom Metazoa; phylum Mollusca; class Scaphopoda; order Dentaliida; family Dentaliidae; genus Pictodentalium; species Pictodentalium vernedei. Next base: position 190,508,244 of record CM062290.1, read on the forward strand.
CATTTTTATACTGTACCAATGACCCAGACTTAGCTGAATAGTAAAAGGGTCAGAGGGCCTAGGACATAAAGGAAAATCCAATCGACTCAATTACATATAACAGAATTATCCCCTCAAGGAGAAAAGGAGAGATAAGCTTTACATGTATCTTTCTTATTTGTATCAAACAAGAAAGACACAACACCATCTTGTAATTGGGCACAATAACATCAATGATCTCTATTAACATCCAGTATAACCCTTTATACTTATATTTTTTAAAGAAAAGCCAATAAATAAAGGAAGTCCAGAGAAATGAGACTCTTTATACTCATTTAAAAGTGTCCGAGGATTGTGTATTAACGCCCGATTAACACGTGACATATACAAATGCTTCACACTGAGCAACACTTTAAAAATATTACATGGATGAGTAAACATTAGCTTTACACTTTAAAACCATCCCGGTTCCAACACGGAATTACTGACTCCAAGGGAGGTATTCCCTTGCTTTACACTATAAAGCAGGTGACCTAAGGGAACACCTGCCCCCCCCCCCCCTTCCCCTTGCCCTGGATCAAATACTCCAGAGCGAAGAAGGCAGCAGGACAGAGTCAGTGCCGGAATCGAAAGCCTACATATGTATAGATGCAACTGTTTAGTGGACGACATTCTGAGTAACAGATAACAGACTTAATGCAGATCTCCAGAAATGGACTCAATATTTCTCAGATACAAATTCGTGAAAGTGGAGGGCTAAGACCAATATGCAGCGCTCATTAGATCTGTAATAGCAACACTATTAACGTAAGCCCACGAGGTAGAAAGAACTCTTACTTCATGAGCTGAAAACTAAAGCATAGACTGCTGAGTTGAAGACATTTATCAAAGCAGTACGGATAGTTAATTGAATCCATCTAGCCATAGAATGGACCGAAATGTGGAGGAAGCTTCCGCGGCATATCCCACAACAGACTCCTGAGCAGATTAATCCACGGTCTTTGTGGAGATAGAGATGCTACCAACAGAATTTGCATTGAGATTATTTAACTTGAGCAATGTCTGCTGAATCATGGAGCTGGAGGATACGCATATCCTATCATTCCGTCTCCCTAGATTGATATAGCGTCTACTGCAAACGCTCAAGGATCCGAACCTGGTGACACATACGTCTGCAAATGATTGTTGAGATGCGTCGCAAATAAATCCATCATTGACCGCTCTCATTGGTAGCAAATCGTGATTAAATACTCGTTGATGTGAGTCCATTCTACGGCAACAAGCGGCCCCACTGTGAAAGGGAGTCTGCTAATACGTTTAGACGACCCGGAATATGACAGACCGATAGAAGAATGGATGTTCTAGTACAAACAGAAGGATTCATTCCGTTAACTTAAACAACAGAATGGAATGAGTGCCTCCCTGGTTCCGAAAATACGCTAATATCATCGAATTGGAAAGAATTGCACGTGAGCATTCTGAATAACGTTCATCCAATGACGTAGCGCAAGCCAAATTGACATCATTTCTTGATGTTTATGTGCTTGATTAGGAACTGCGGATCCCAAAGACCCTGGCACTGCAAATCCGTTGGGCTCAATGTTGCGTCCCAACCTGTTTGACTGGTATCCATCAAAACTGAAAAACTCGGATCTGGCAATTGCAGTGGAACTCCCTGAGTTAACCACTGAATAAATGCCCAAGTCTGAATCTCTTGATCACTTGCTTTGACAAGAGGATGTCCGTATCGAGCGAATGAATCTTCACCCTCCAAATCTGGGCCTGAAAATTGGAGAGGATGAGTGCATAGCCGCCCCATCGGAATAAAATCCGTGGCAGCTCTGCACAACCTATCATTCTCATGAAATCTCTCACTGTAACTTTGTCTGAATGAAGACAATAGCGAGCGTAACAACTGATTAATTTCGCTCTGGTTAATGGCAGATGAACGAGATTGTTATGCGTCTCGAAGCTCATCCCCCGGTGGGTGAATGACTTGGACAACACCAGGACAGACTTCTCCTTGTTTACTTATGAAACCAAGACGTCAGAGCAATAGAAGCAATTCTGCACATAGTTCTGAAGCGTTAACTCATTGCCGTACCTCTGAAGAATGTCGTCCAGGTAGGCCGACGTTACCGCAGATGAATGAGCTCAGAAATGAGTCATTACTGAGTTCATTATTCGAGTGAAAACCCAGGGCGCTAGATTCAGACCGAAGCACATTGCTCGGAGCTGATACATGACTCCTATGACGGCGAAGCGAAGATACTTTCTGAACGCCTGATGTACCATGACGTGAAAGTACGCATCTTGAGATCTATGCATGTAGCATAGTCGTTCATCCGAAAACTCGCTCTGAACGATCGGATGGTCTCCATATAAGAAACTTGGAGCCACGATCAGCTTGTTAATCTGGCTCATATTTATGAGAGGGCAGAACGAGTCGTCTGGTTTCGGAACCAGAAACAGATGGTTACAGAAACCTGGGGATTTCTGGATTTCTACAACCTCTATCGCTATCTTCTCCAGGAGAGACTGGACTTCTGATGGAAGTGAGCCTCTTCTCTGCGTATTTGACGGAAGCTGAGTCCATTTTGGACTTCCGAGTTTAGCGGAGGTTTTCGTTTGAAGGACAGTTTAGTCCTTCCGAAATCACCCCTCGAACCCAAGGGACGTCCGTAATCAACTCCCAATTGGTTCAGAAAACTTGACAGTCTTTGGCCCACTGGAACACGATAGAGGTTACACCATCACCTCCTGGTCCTGCGAGGCTTGCAGAAGGAGAAATCATTACCTCCACGGCCCGCACCTCACCCCGTCGACCTAGGGGCCCTATCTGAGTCGCTATCCTGACGGTCTCTGGAGTAAGACCTAGAGGACGCAAAGGAACCTCTATAGAAACTTCCCATGGACGTATTCGTCCCAGAAGTACCTGTCCTACTCTTCTCCGCTGAATCTGACCTATGGAAGCGGGTTTGAATAGCAGAGAGTCTGAAGCTTTCTTAGTTATCTGATCATAGATTGCGGAAAGCTTGCCGTCGAAGAGAAGCTCTCCAGAGACCGGAGCGACTCTGAGAGAGTTTTTCACCTTACTATCCGCACGTGGATGTAGCCAGGGCCGCATCACGTTAACCAACTCCAGGTTTGCCACTAAAAGGGCGGAGTTATACATGGAGAATGCTATGGCCCTCGAAAGAACTCTTAAGGAGTAGATACATCCTAGAATTCTTTTCCATCGAGACGTAATGATAATGCTCTGGAAAGGTGATCTGCGTACGATAATGCGTCTAAGCTAGCCCTGTTAGACGATATTGTCGTTTCCAACATCAGGGTTGGAATTGACATAGACGACGGTATAGACAGTACTAGGTCTTCGGCCTGGTCGTCTAGATGCAGAGTAACTCTCGGAATGCCCTGTCCTACCGTTTCGAATTTATTCCATGAATTGATGAAAGGCAGATGTAGAGCATTTGCCGATAAGAAACTGGACCTGCCCGTTTTGGTAGCAAGTTATATATAGCATCATTCAATAGTTCAAATGTCCATGAGACATTTCTGGACTGTGTCAGAAACTCAGGGACGATGCCCCTAAATCGATTAAAGGAGTCTGTGTCCAGTGGCGCTATCAGTCTCTTATTCGGCAACGGAGCATTTTGGTCCGGAGGAACAACGTCAGATGATAATGCCGGATATACTCTACGGCAATTATGTTGTTCCGAAAGGGAAAATTACAACTCCTTCATATCCCTTTAGCCATCCTGTCGGACCACTTGTAAATCTTGGTTGTCCGTGCGTGAACCTGCAGCGGAACATACCAACCCAGCTTCCTCGGATAATTCCTGATCCAACAGAGTTTCTGTCAGTTGCTGGGATGCTGCGATAATTGTGCTATCTGCAACAGCACGTCCGTAATGGAGGCCTATGGAGCTGCGGTCTTACGGGATTTAGCCGCTGGGAGCTCCTTGGATGTTGACACGTGCATACATCTTTATGCGAACATCCGGAGTATGAAGGCCTCGTATCCTTGGCTACCGGATGGAGTGACCTGGTCGCCGTGGAATCCCTGGTCAGCGAGATTAGATGAATATCACTGGTCACATACCGAAGTTGCGGTCGTGTGTGCTGCCGTGAGGATGAGGAAGACGATAGAGCAGTCACTCCAGACTGTCTATATAACGGAGCATCCCGAGCGGTGGACGTATGCTCCGACTGAGGAACGTTATGTACCACAACATCTGGACCCAGATGTTGTTGTACGAGGGACCTCTCTCGCTCGCAGCCCGGACGGACCTGGACGAGCTAGGAACCGGAGTAATAGGCTTCCTCCGTACCATCCTCGTATCCCTCGTCACTGGGTGTGCACAATGTATTTTATAGTGCTCGCATCACCCAAATCTCCTTTCTGAACCGCAACTGACGAACCCAGCTGCCGAGCCATTCGCTGAATGGTCGCTACACAGGCCGAGCTAGCGGACGCCAAAGCCGTTGATCCTACTTGGGACCTCTTAGGCAACTGACATATCTTGCATGAGCATTTTTACCGCTAGCTCTTCATTTGACTGTGATGACGGAAGCACACTTTTCGAAGACATCACGGTAACATCACCCTGCTATGCTCCTCAATGAGGCCTGTGGAGCTGCGGTCATGTGTGATTAGCCGCTGGAAGCTCCAGGGACGTTCATTCCTGCATTTATATAATATGCGAACGTCCCAACTGGAAAGGCCTCATGTCCTTGGCTAGCAGATGGAGTGACCTGGACGACGTGTATTCCCTGGTCGGCGAAGCAGGAGCTCTAGGGACGTTCATTCCTGCATTTATATAATAAGCAAACGTCCCCTGGAAATCTGTGGTCACATAGCCAAGGTGCGGTCCTGTGTGCTGACGTTAGGATGAGGAAGCCAATAGAACAGCGCCACATCCGACTGTCTATGCGACGGAGCGTCCCGCAGGAGGAGTGGACGTATGCTCCGACTAACAAACGAACATACAACAACATCGCGGCGCAGATGTTGATGTAAGAGAGAGGGGGCCTCTCTCGCTCGCGGCCCGGATGAACCTGGACAAGCTAGGAACCAGATTAACAGGCTTCCTCCGTACCATCCTTTGATCTGTCGTCTCTGGGTGTGCACGTTGTATTTTTACAGTGCTCGCATCACCCAAATCTCCTTCCTGGACCACAACGGACGAACCTGGGTGCCGAGCCATTCAGTGAATGGTTGCTACACCGGGCGAGCTAGCAAACGCCAAGAGCCGTCGATCCTACTAGGGAACTCTTAGGCCATTGACGTATCTGCATGAGCACTTTGCCGCTAACTCTTCATTTGATTGTGACGACAGAAGCACACTCTTGGAAGACGTCACGGAAACATCACCCTGTTCTTGTTCCTCTGAAAAAGAGAGTGAAAAACTAGAGTGACCCTGCAGAGAGAGGACCGGCATGGCCCTCTCCCCACTAACAACATACCGTGACACACGTTTCCAACGTTTGTCATCCCAATTGATACACAATGAACAAGGGTTAGTGCGAGTACACTGACTACAATTACGGGGTAATACAGAGATCATGAGAAAATCAGAGGAAGATTTCCTCCCATTACAATTTGAACAATAATATTTCATTGTGAAAAATGCAAACAGGCATAGAACTCACACTAAACCTTGAAAACAAAGATACATAATACAATAATCCATAACATTACGAAAAAATAATTCAAAAAGAAAAAAAATTATTTTTTTTTTTGAAAAAATTTTTCAGAAGAGCCCAAGTTACCAATGGGAACAATGAGCCCAAATGGATCCCAAAAAAGCCTAAGTGTGGACAAAAATTTTAAATCATTTCAAAAAATTAATGTGACACTTACGAACAATATTAATGTATCTTGCTATGAAGTGAACTAAGCAGAAGACAAGTAATCACTATCAGAAGTAACCGTTGTGAACCTAAACAAAAAGTGTAAACAAACCAGAAACATGACTCCAGGCACTGGTAAACATGGCCCGAAATCAGTTACCAATTTAAACATTATCTGATGCAAAACAGAGGCTTCCAGAGAAGAAACTGTAGAACATCAGATGGTAGATGCAGACCAAAACGCCTAAACACCCAAGGGTGAGGACGTAAACATGGGGAAAAAACAGAAAATAATTCTGTTTCCAAGCCAAAACTCCCAAGAAATTTTAGTAATAAACATTACAAAAAATAAGCCAAAAGCATGGGAGAATAGCTAGGGTGGAATAAAGGAAAGGGAGAGAGGAAACACTGATCAAACAATGGAACATTCATAGCAAGAATGACCACAACAGGGTCATGCCTCGAAAATAGGTAACATGAAATAATTTCGTAAAAAAATTATAAGTTACAGCCCTGAACATTTCCTTCCACTGTTTCTTCCTCTCCTCCTTCTATTTCCTCCTTATATCCACCATTTCTCTCATAATTATGTGTCTGGCATCATTTAAACTGAGATTTACAAGCACAACTATCAGTGAGATGTAACTAAATTGAGGGCCAAACAAAGAATGACATCTGGCACCAATTTCGAGACCTCCTTGACACTGCGCATGCGCAGAGGAGAAAAAATATGGAGGACCATATAGGACATCTATTTTTCGGTTTTTGATGCAAATTCTGGGGATGGGGGGGGCAAAATTTGTGTTTGGCCCTAGATATTTTTGGCCCTAGATATTTTAGAGTTAGCACCAGCTAAGTCTGGGTCATTGGTACAGTATAAAAATGTAGTTGAATGTGTCTTATGCAGGTGCAAATTGAAGTACAATAATTCCACCAGTGTGATGCGATCACACTTGGCGCACAACCATCCATCTATTCAGTCATCCAAATCATCAACGTCGTCGGTTTCCGCTGCAACAGATGCCACACAGTCCACTCTTGATTTCCGAAGTAAGAAAGGTGGGAGAAAGATATCTAAAGAACGATGGAAGGAGTTAACTAAAAAAATGTTGAATGGTGTGCAATGGATCTCAGGGCTAATTAGGTCTGGTCAATATAGTATCACATCGTCACTTCGGAATGTCAAGTAGTCCGATAATATTGGCCTCTGAGTGAGCTCCTTATTTATTATTTTATATAAAAAAATAAAAAATAAATGAGCACAGTCGGAGGCTAATATTATGGGACTAAATGCAAACATCCAATAGGGTTGCAGGGTTTGAAACACCAAAGTACAGAACGACTGGTAGTCCAGGGGCCAGTACAAACCGTAAAGATGTGTATAAATGTCCAGGTACCAAATGACCAGGGTATGAAATGCCCACTATCCGTATTGCATAGTTTATGGCTATTTCCGTTGTCAAGTGAGCATAATAGCACAGCAAGAAATTATGGCTGAAGTCGGGACCCCACTCCATTTGAAACGTTACTAATCAGTTTAATGGCCGATTTCAAAATTTGTTTTTGTTAGATTCATTCAGAGAAACTATGTCAAGTAAACCTATTTTGAGACAAAGTTTTATTGATGCCGTTAATTGTTTCATGCAGAAGATCACAGAGTCTATCAGAGGGTATCTTTATAATAGGTCTATACTATAGAAAAGTTATAGTATTATAATGATGCAGCGTGCTGCTGATTATTAGACTTTGACTCGATTTTCGGCCGGTGACTAGTCAACTCCAAAATTCAGAAGTTGCTTCAACACTACTTTTCTTACAGATTTTTTGAAGATTCCAAGGGACATTATTGAACATATCTATACTATGAAAGGAGCCGAGACTGTATGTTTGTTTGTTTGTTATGGACGCAAAAAACGCTGCATGGATTCGGATGAAATTTAGAATGAGTGATCCTTGGATCACTGGGGCATAGGACTCGCAAATGGGGTCCACCTACCTAGTAACAATGATTTCTCTCTGTTACTAGAATTTGTGTGCAAAATTATAAATTCTAAGTAATTTGTATATTTTTTTATACTTACCTATGGCCCAGACTAGCTGGTGTTAACTCAAAAATTAATCCAGGGCCGAACACAAATTTTGCCTCTCAATCCCCAAAATTTGCATGCAAAACCGAAAATTCAATGACCTATCTGGTCCTCCATACTTTTCAGATCTGCGCATGTGCAGTATCCAGGAAGACACTTAAATTGGCGCCAACCACCATTCATCTATAATTGCCTGTTAAATTTTGTAAACAGTGGGAAGGTATGAGTGCCCACTCATGGGTGGGTCATACCCGTCTGGGCCATTGGTAGGAATAAAAAATATACAAATTACTTAGAATTTATAATATTTTTATACAACAACCAATGGCCCAGACTAGCTGAATCGTAAAAAGGCTGGAGGGCCTAGGACATAAAGGAAAATCCAATCTCTTAATCATTTCAGTAAAGAATATCTCCTACAGGAGAACAGGAGAAAGAAGGAATTATATGTGTCTTTTTCCTTGACGAGAAACGAGAAAGACATAACACCAACAATGTAATTGAATATTACATAATATATAATTCTCCATTTAATGCCAGCATAACCCATTATGGTAATTCGGTTAAGGAAAGCCAATATATAAAGATAGTCCAGTGAGCTACACTTTAAAAACAATACATAAATGAGACATAGTTATTGCTTCACACCAAACTACACATTAAAACTATCCCAACACCGACTCAGGACTACTGACACCAGAGGAGGTCTTTCCTTGCTTTTCACTATAAAGCCAGATGATCATAAGGGAACCCCCCCCCCCCCCCCCCCACACCTCTTCCCCTTGTTCTTAGGTACGAGACCGCAGAACGAAGAGGGCAGCAGAACAGTGTCACTGCTGGAACGGGTTGCCTAAATAACTGTAATCATTAACAGACGACATTCTGAGCAACAGAAAGAGGACCCAAAGATATAAGGTCACCGGATATGGACTCTAAATTTCTCAGGTAAAATGTAGAGGACTGTGTCCAGTATGCAGCCTTCATGAGATCCGTAATGGCTATACTGTTAGAATAAGCCCAAGAAGTGGACAGTGCTTTAACTTCATGCGCTGATATCTTATTTACAGAATGTTGATCCAAAGATAGATAGGCAATGCGTATTGCCAGCTGAATCCATCTAATAACTGAATAAACAGAAATATATATTTTTATACTGTACCAATGACCCAGACTTAGCTGGTGCTAACTCTAAAAAATCCAGGGCCAAACACAAATTTTGCCCCCCAATCCCCAAAATTTGCATCTAAAACCAAAAGAAATCATGTCCTAAAGGACCTCCATACTTTGCCCTTACTGCGCATGCGCAGTGTCAAAGACGTTCCGAAATTGGCGCCAATTATCATTCTCTGTTTGGCCCTTCATCAGTCAACATCTCACTGATCTTTGTGCTTGTAAATCTCAGTTTAAAGGATGCCAGACACGTAATTATTGGAGAAATGGTGATTCTAAGGAGGATATAGAAGGAGGAGAGGAAAAAGGAGTGACAAAAAATAATCAGGGCTGTACTTAAAATTTTTTATGAAATTATGTTAAGTTGCCTATTTTCGAGGCATGGGCCTCTTGTTGTCATTCTTGCTATAAAGTTGCACTGCTTATTCAGTGTTTCCTCTCCCCTGGTCTTCTAAGTCCCCCCTTGCTATTCTCCCATGCTTTTGGCATATTTTTGAGAAAGATCATTTCTAAATTCTCTTGGGAGAGTTAGCTTGGTTACAGAATGTATTCTGTTTTTTTTTTTTTCCCCATAGTTACGTTTTCACCCATGGGTGTATAAACGTTGTGTTCTGCATCTTCCATCTGATGTTCTGCAGATTCTCCCCTGGGAGTCTCTGTCTTGCATCAGATAGAGTGTAATTTTGATGACTGATTTCGGGCCAGTTTTGTCAGTGCCTGGAGTCATGTTTTCTGGTGTTTTTACACTGTTTGTTTACATTGGCAACAGTCTCTTTTGAGGGGGGCTGTTTGCCTTTGGAGTAGTTTATCTCACTATAAGATACATTATTATTATCCGTAAGTGTTGCATTAATTATTTAATATAATTTTAAAAATTTTGACCACACTTAGCCTTGGGATCCATTGGGGCTCAATGTTACTTTTCAGAAACTTGGGCTTCGCTGAAAAAATATTTTTCAAAAATTATTTTTATTTTCAATTGTTTTTTCATTATTAATGGATCATGTTATTATGTATCTTTCTGTCAGGGGTTTGTGCGAGTAACTAGGACTTGTTGACTTTTCACAATGAAAGGATATTGTTCAAATTGTAATAGGAAGAAATCTTCCTCTGACTTTCATGATCATTGTATTAATTGTAGTCAGTGTTCTCGCACTAATCCCTGTTCTATATGTCAATATTGGGATGACAAACATTGGAAACGTGTGTCACGATATGTTGTTAGTGGAGAAAGGGCTATGCCAGCTCTTTCTCTGCAGGGTCACTCTACTCTATCAGTTTCTATTTCAGAGGAACAAGAACAGGGTGATGTTTCCATGTTATCTTCCGCAAGTGCGCTTCCGTCGTCACAAATGAATACAGAGCTAGCGGCAAAAGTGCTCATGGAGATAAGACAAATGTCGTCCGCTAGCTCGCCCGGTGTAGCGTCCATTCACCGAATGGTTCGGCAGCCGGGTTCGTCCGATGCGGTCCAGGAGGAAATGTTGGGTGATGCGAGCACTATAAACATTCAACGTGCACACCCAGTGATGGCGGATAGTAGGAGAGATCGGAGGAAGCCTTCGAGTCCGGTTCCTAGCTCGTCCAGGTCCAGCCAGGCTGCGAGCGAGAGAGGCCCCTCTCTCGTACAACAACATCTGGGACCAGATGTTGTGGTATAAAATGTGTCGCAAGCGGAGCACACGTCCGTCGCTCAGGACGCTCCGTTGTATAGGCAGTCCGCGGAGACTGCTCAGGCTTCTTCCTCTCATCAGCGCACACGACCGCACCTTGGCTACGTGACCGCCGATATTTTACCAGCTTTGCCGATCAGGGATTCTTCGGCGACCAGGTCACGCCATCCGGTAGCCAGGGACACAAGGCCGGTGGACTCCGGACGTTCGCATAGGAAGAGTATGCGGGAGTCACCAGATGCGGAGCTGCCCTCGGCGAAGCAGCGAAAGACTGCGCCTCCGCAGGCCTCGATGTCGGACGTGCTTGTGCAAATAGCACAACTTATCGCAGCATCCCAGCAACCGACAGAAACGGTGTCGGATCGGGAATTATCCGACGGCGCTGGGTCGGTACGCTCTGCCGAAGCATCGGGGGCGGACGACCGGGAGCATCATGAGGTCCGACCGGATGGTGAAAGGGATACGGATGACTTGGAGCTATCCCTTTCGGAACAACATAAAGCTGCCGTGGACTTCATCCGGCACTTTCTTCCTCAAGTTGTTCCGTCGGGCCAGACTGCTGCGGTTCCGGACAAGAGAATTATAGCGTCATTGGACTCTGATTTCTTTGAGCGGTTCAGGGACATCGCTCCCGAGTTTCCGTCTCAGTCCAATAATGTTGCAAGAACATTTGAATTATTGAACGACGCTATATTCAAACTTGCTTCCAAAACAGGAAAAGCAGGTTTCTTGTCCGCCAATACTCTCAACCTGCCTTTCATTAATGCAAGGAATAAATTCAATACGGCAGGACAGGGTATCCCGAGAGTTCCTCTGCGTATGGACGACGAGGCGGAAGACTTAGAATTATCATTACCGTCGTCGGCGTCTATTCCAACCGCGGTGTTGGAGACAACTATTTCGTCTAACAGAGCCAGTTTAGATGCTTTATCTTACGCAGACCACCTTACTAAGGCGTTATCACTGCGTCTTCAAGGGAAAGAATTCCAGGATATACAATCCTCTTTAAGACTTCTTTCAAGGGCAGTAGCTTATTCCACGTGTAACTCCGCCCTTTCAGTGGCAAACCTGGAGTTGGTTAGATGTGACGCAGCCCTAGCTACATCCACACTCGTGGATAGTAAGGTGAAGAACTCTCTCAGAGTCGCTTCGGTCTCCGGAGAACTTCTCTTCGACGGCAAGCTTTCTGCAATTTACGATAAAATTACTAAGAAAGCTTCGGATTCTCTGCTGTTCAAATCTGCTTCTAAGAAGTCGGACACGGCAGATAAGAGTAAGACAGGCACTTCTGGGTCTAATGCGCCCAAGAGAGGTTCCTTTTGAGGTTCCGGTGCGTCCTCTTGGTCTGATTCAAGAGACCGTCAAGGCAGCGACTCGAGGTGCGGGTCGTGGAGGACGTGGTTTCTCCTACCGCAGGCCTCGCAGGTCTAGGAGGTGATGGCTTCAACCTCTATCGCGTGCCGGTTGGCGGAAGGTTGTCGAGTTTTTCACAAGAGTGGGCGTCGATTACGGATGACCCTTGGGTGAGAGGGGTGATTTCGGAAGGTCTAAAGATATCCTTCAAACGAAAGCCTCCATTAACTCGAAGTCCAAAATGGACTCAACTTCCGTCAAATCCGCAGAAAAGAGACGCTCTGTTATCAGAGGTGCAGTCTCTTTTAATGAAAAACGCGGTAGAGGTCGTAGAAAACCAGGAGACACCGGGATTCTACAGCCATCTGTTTCTGGTTCCGAAAACCAGACGGCTCGTTCCGTCCAGTCATAGATTTGAGCTGGATAAACAAGCTGATTGTCGCTCCGAAGTTTTATATGGAGATGATTCGATCGGTCAGAGCAAGTATTCAGGTGAACGATTATGCAACAAGCATAGATCTCAAAGATGCGTACTTTCACGTCATGGTACATCCGACATTCAGAAAGTATCTACGCTTCGCAGTCCTAGGGGTGGTGTATCAATCCGGGCGATGTGCTTTGGATTGAATCTAGCACCCTGGGCTTTCACTCGGGTAATGAACTCGGTAATGATGTATTTCCGAGCTCATTCGTCTACGGTAACGTCGGCCTACCTGGACGACATTCTTCAGAGGTACGGCAACGAGTTAACGCTTCAGAACGATGCGCAGAATCTGCTTCTATTGCTCCGACGTCTCGGTTTTATAATAAATGAGGAGAAGTCGGATCTGGTGCCGTCCAAGTCATTCACACATCTGGGAATGAGCTTCGAGATGCACAACAATCTCGTTCGTCTGCCGTTAACCAGAGCGAAATTAGTCAGTTGTTACGCTCGCTATTGTCTGCATGCAGACAAAGTCACAGCGAGGGAGTTTATGAGACTGATAGGTCTGTGCGGAGCCGCTGCGGATCTCTTTCCAATGGCGCGGTTACGCACGCGTCCTCTCCAAATTTTCTTGACTCAGAATTGGAGTGTGAAAATTCATTCGCTCGACATAGACGTTCTCTTGTCAGATCAAGTGAAACGAGAGATTCAGACTTGGGCAAACATTCAGTGGTTAACTCAGGGAGTTCCGCTGCAGTTGCCGGATCCGAGTTTTACCATTATGACGGATGCCAGTCAAACAGGTTGGTGTGCATCATTGATCCCAACGGATTCGAGATGCCAGGGTCTTTGGGATCCGCAATTCCTGGGCAAGCACATAAACATCAAGGAAATGATGTCAATTTGGCTTGCGTTACGTCATTGGATGGACATTATTCACAATGCTCATGTCCAAATCCTATCCGACAATACGACAGTAGTGGCGTATATACGGAATCAGGGAGGCACTCATTCAATTCCGTTGTTCAATCTAACGGAAAGAATCCTTCTGTTTGCTCTAGAACATCAGGTTCTTCTTTCGGTCCGTCATATACCGGGTCGTCTGAACATACTAGCAGACTCCCTTTCACGAAAGGGTCGCTTGTTGCCGTCGGAGTGGACTCTCAACAAACAAGTATTCAATCAGATTTGCTACCAATGGGAACGGCCAATGATAGACTTATTTGCGACACATCTCAACAATCAGTTGCAGACGTATGTGTCTCCGTGTCCGGATCCAAGAGCATTTGCAGTAGACGCTCTGTCGATCCCTTGGGACGGAATGATAGGATATGCGTATCCTCCAGCGCCATTAATTCAGCAAGTATTGCTAAAGATAAAACAATCTCAATGCAAGATTCTGTTGGTAGCATCTCTGTCTCCACAGAGACCGTGGATAAATCTACTCAGGTGTCTGTTGTGGGACCTACCGCGAAAGCTTCCTCCACGGGAGGATCTTCTTTCGCAGGGGAAATCGCGTCAACTCCATCACAACCCGCAAGGTCTCAACCTTCATGTTTTTCCGTTGTGCGATCCTTCTTGCATGGCAAGCACTTTACAGGACGAGCAGTGGACGCGATTTCTAACTGTAGGAGGACCTCCTCTTCGCTAAACTATGCGGCTAAGTGGAAGGTTTTTCGTCGTTGGTGTAGGGATCATTCTGTTGATATTTTTGATCCCTCCATACCAGACATTGCAAACTTTCTAGTATACTTGTTTGACGAAATCAAACTGCAGCCTGTTACTATTAAGGGTTATAGGTCTATGTTATCTGATACCTATGCACATCATGATAGTTTACAAATTGGATCTAATGTCTCTTTATCTAAGTTAGTAAGAAACTTCTCGATAAATAGACCCAGAACTCTTTAGGTTAATTCCTAAGTGGAATTTAGCTTGGGTTCTTCTTAAACTAAAGGAAAAGCCATTTGAACCTCTTGGGACAGTAGATTTCAAATTCTTGTCTTATAAGACAGCTTTTCTCTTAGCTTTCTCTTCTGCTAGAAGAGTCAGTGAGCTTCATGCACTGTCGGTGGATGATTCTCACTATCGTAGTGTCGGGAACACTATCACCTTCACTACTAATGTGGGATTTTTAGCTAAGAATCAGGCTCCTAATAAATATCCGGAACCTATTGTTATTAAGGCTCTTCCGTCTTCAGACGGGCGTAGGCCTTTACTCTGTCCTGTTAGAGCGTTACGTATCTATAAACAGAGATCTCAGTTTATCAGAAAGGGACGAAAACGTTTCTTTCTGTCTCTGATGCCTAATAGAAAGGACATTTCGGTCCATTCTATTGCTAGATGGATTCAATTAACTATCCGTACTGCTTATGAAAATTTATCTTCTTCTCAGCAGTCTGTGCTTAAGATTTCGGCTCATGAAGTAAGAGCTCTTGCTACTTCTTTGGCTTACGCTAATAGTATTGCTATTACAGATTTAATGAAGGCTGCTTATTGGTCTCAGCCATCCACATTCACGAATTTTTATCTCAGAAATATTGAGTCCATTTCTGGAGACCTGCATTGTTTAGGTCCGTTATCTGTTGCTCAGAATGTCGTCCACTAAATAGTTGCAACTATAGTTATGCAGGCTTTCTGTTCCGGCAGTGACTCCGTCCGGCTGCCCTCTTCGCTCTGGGCTATTTGACCCAGGGCAAGGGGAAGGGGGGGGGGGGGGGGGGGGGGGGGGTTCCCTTAGGTCACCTGCTTTATAGTGAAAAGCAAGGGAGTGCCTCCTCCGAAGTCAGTATTTCTGAGTCGTTTCCGGGATGGTTTTAAAGTGTAATATTAATGTTAAAAATTCATTCATGTCATATTTTTAAAGTGTAGCTCGGTGTGAAGCATTTGTATATGTCAAGTGTCAAAAGGGGGTTAATATACAATCCTCGGACACTTTTATAGAATATAAAGAGTCTCAATTCTCTGGACTAACTGTATTTATTGGCTTACTTTAAAAATAATTAGTATAAAGGGTTATACTGGATGTTAATAGAGAACATGAATGTTATTGTGCTCAATTATGAAGGGTGTTGTATCTTTCTAATTTAACATAAAATAAGAAAGATACATGTAAAGCCTAATACTCCTTTTCTCCTTGAGGGGTTGCCGCTATATTATATAGTTGAGCTTATTGGATTTTCCTCTATGTCCTAGGCCCTCCAGCCTTTTTACTATTCAGCTAAGTCTGGGTCATTGGTACAGTATAAAAATGTTAAAAAATTTATAGTAATTTATATATTTTTTATACTTACCAATGACCCAGACGGGGATGGCCCTCCCAGGAGTTGGGAACTCTTACCTCCCCGATGAGTACATAGCGCTGACCAGGCACTGCCAGTAAGAATGATAATTGGCGCCAATTTCGGAACGTCCTTGACACTGTGCATGCGCAGTAAGGGCAAAGTATGAAGGTCCTTTAGGACATGATTTCTTTTGGTTTTAGATGCAAATTTTGGGGATTGGGGGGCAAAATTTGTGTTTGGCCCTGGATTTTTTAGAGTTAGCACCAGCTAAGTCTGGGTCATTGGTAAGTATAAAAAATATATTACTAAAAATTTTTTAACTTTCTGTTAGGAATCAATGAAAGAAAGAAATGTTTTCTTCCTCTTCTTATAAAATCTGATCGACGTTTTTTTTTTTGCACGTAGTCCGGACTGAACACATCAGAGGTCTTCGGTTGTCCGAGGATGGCAGAGCCTTAATGATAATACATGTAGGCTCAGGCCATTTATCTGGAGTCTGATTCTTAGCCAGAAATCCTACTTCCGTAGTTAGGGTAATGGTATTACCCACACTACGGTAGACAGAATCATCAACTGATAAAGCCGGAAGTTCACTAACTCTTCTGGCAGATGCAAGGGCTAAGAGAAATACTGTTTTATAGGTCAAGAATTTGAACTCTAAACATCCAACGGCTCAAACGGAGCTTTTTTAAGCTTCAACAGAACCCAAGCCAAATTCCACTTAGGAATTAATCTGAGGGTTCTAGGTCTATTAATAGAGAAATTTCTAACCAGCTTGGTCAATGAAGCATTAGATCCAAGAGCCAAGTTGTCATGATGAGCGTAAGTGTCTGATAACATAGACCTATAGCCCTTAATAGTGACGGGCTGCAGTTTGAGAACGTCAAACAAGTAGACCAGGAAATTGGCAATATTTGGTATGGACAGATCATAAACGTCTATCGACTGATACTTACACCAACGGAAGAAAACCTTACACCTCACTGTGTAGTTCAACGAAGAGGAGGACCTCCTGCAGTTAGAAATTGCATCCACTGCTCGTCCTGTAAACTATTTTTTGTGCAAGAAGGACCGCATAACGGAAATACGTGAAGGTTGAGAACTTCCGGGCTGTGATGCAGTGCATGTGACTTCCCCTGATACTGAAGGTCCTCTCGTGGAGGAATCTTCCAGGGAACATCCCATAACAGACACCTGAGAAGATTGATCCATGGTTTCTGTGACGACAGAGGTGCTACTAGTAGAATTTTTACAATAAGACTGTTTGATCTTTAACAGAATCTGCTGAATCAACGGAGTTGGCAGATATGCATATCCTATCATTCCATCCCATGAGATCGACAGAGCGTCTACTGCGTATACTCGATGGTCTGGACATGGCGACACGAATGTCAGTAACTGATTGTTCAGGTGCGTCACAAACAGATCTATCATGGGGCGATCCCACTGGTAGCAAATCTGCCTGAATACTCGCTTGTTGAGCGTCCACTCCGATGACAACAGGCAACCTTTCCGCGAGAGCGAATCTGCTATTATGTTTAGATGAACCGGTATATGACAGACAGAGAGCTGAACATGATGATTCATGATGTATAGAAGAATCTTCTCTGTTAGTACACGTAACGGAATCGAATGAGTGCTGCCCTGGTTCCTGATGTATGCTACCACTGTCGATTTGTCTGACAAAATCTGAACATGAGCATCTGCTATTATGTGAATCCAATGTTGTAGCGACAGCCATATCAACATCATCTCCTTGATGTTTGTTTATGTGTTTCTCCAGAAACCGAGGATCCCAAAGACCCTGACAATTCGAGTCTGTGGGACTTAGGGTCGCACCCCAACCCTTCTGACTCGCATCCATCATAATCGTCAAAGCCGGATCTGGAAGTTGCAGTGAAACTCCCTGAGTTAACCACTGAATATCTGCCCAAATCTGAACCCTTTGGTTTATCAGATCTGTTAAAAGAATACTGGTTTTGAGCAAATGTGTCTTCACACACCAGTTCTGAGTAAAGAATATCTGGAGGGGATGCGTGTGCAGGCGGTCCAGCAGAATAAGATCTGCAGCCACACCGCACAGCCCCAACAGTCGCATGAATTCCCTCACTGTTAATGCATCCAAGTTAGTGCTGGGCGATATTGATAAAAATAAAAACTGCGATTATTGAGTACTGACATCGCGGTTAACGATATTATCGCGGTTTTTAACACCCAACTCACAACCAGCAAACTGTACATGTAAATGATGTTCTACAAATGTTTAATTTTCGAAGTTGTGTATTGTGTATCATCTGTTGTTCTTTGTTTTATAATATGATTTATATTTGGAATAAAATTGAAAGAATTTCAATTGTTTATGTGCCTGCATGTCTTATTTTTTTCAGAAACCCAAAACAAAAGATGTCACGAAATGTGAAACTGTGTGGGGAGGAGTCTAATACCGTCGATTGGCGCCTGTATTACAAACACATTGAAGGCATGCGAGTCGCACTGACAAGCTTCAATTGACATCAAGTTATCAACTGGTCAATGACATTGAAAAAAACGTTGTAAATTGTATCTTACCAGTTATATTTGCAGAGAATGTGATCCAAACTGAACCTTACTGTCCTTTATGTGTGACATGATGTTCTAAATTATTTGAAAAAACCCATTCTTAAAACCATGCTGGCTGTTTATTTAAATGGAATAAGCATGTATATAAGAAGGCAGCATTGATGAATAAAAGACGTTTCCGATAAGTATTCCACACATTATTTTCGTGGATTGGCAGGGTGATAAGGGGAGGAATTCACATAATTAAGGACAACTCATTCAGTTAGCAATAATTCTTCTTTTGTCGTATCCAAATAAAAACGTTCTACAAACGAAAAATGCACTAAGTAAAAACAATGCAAGAATGAACAACACTTAGCTCCCTTGCATCGCTATTCTTTTAATTTATGCGCCGCCTACAATGAAACTACACGTCATGATTCACGAATCATGACCCAGTTGCGTCTCATCTGTCTCAATCATGTTCTATCAAAAGTGGTTCTGTAGTCACCAGACATGCCCAGATTCACTCCCAATACAAATTAAATTGCATACACGGATATAACGTGGGCATTTTAACTTTAATTTAAGACTTGGAAAACTCAAGCTGCGTTAAATTAGAATCACTTTTATTCACACACATGCAAAGTATGATTACTTTACGGGAAGTTGATGCCTGCTGATAACTGACGATATGATGATTTTTTTTTTTTTGTAGACGATATTACTGACGATATTAAATTTTTAACCGGGTACTGTTGATTAATCGGGAAACCGCCCAGCACTAATCTGAGTGTAGACAAAAGCAAGCATAACAACCGACTAATTTTGCTCTGGGTAACGGCAGACGAACCAGACTTGGATGGAGCTAGATCCGACTTTTTCTCGTTTTCGATGAAACCGAGATGTCGGAGTAATAGAAGCAAACTCTGAACATCGTTCTGAATAATAATTCTGTTGCCGTATCTCTGTAGAATGTCGTCCAAGTAAGCCAACGTTACTGCAGACGATTGAGCTCGGAGATGTGACATTACCGAGTTCATTATCCGAGTGAATACCCAGGGCACCGGGTTCAGACCAAAGTACATTGCTCTGAACTGATACACCTTGCACGGCGAACTGTAGGTACTTTCTGAATGCCAGATGTACCAGGTCATGAAAGTACACATCCTTCAGATTTATGCTTGCCGCATAATCATTCACTCAAACGCTTGCCCTTACCGACCAAATGGTCTCCATATAAAATTTTGGAGCCACAATGAGCTTGTTTATCCACTCAGGTCTATAACGGGCGGAACGAGCCGTCTGGCTTCGGTACGAGGAACTGGTGATTGTAGAAACCTTGACAATTTTGATTCTCTACAACCTCTATTGCTTCCTTTGATAAGAGAGCTTGTACCTCCGCTATGAGAGACTCTCTTTTGCAAGGATTTGCGGACGCGGACATCTTATTTGTGGGGGTTTCACTTGGAATGATAGCGGTAGGCCATCCGAGACTTCACTTCGCACCCACTGGTCTTCCGTGATTGTTATCCAGTGTTTCGCGAAGCTTGATAACCTTCCGCCAACTGGCAAGCAACAGAGGTCTTGACCATCACCTGTACGACCTGCAAGGCTTACGGAAAGAAAAACCCCGTCCTCCCCACGAAGAGCCTCGTCCTAGGGGCATCTGACCAATAGTCCCAATCAGACCTCCGCCCCTTTCCCGAGTCGCTATACTGACGACCTCCAGAGTAAGAATAAGAGGGTTTCCTATACCTTTGGGAGGAGTCCCCTTTTGACGATTTCTGTCTGGAACGTCCTCCATTACTCTTGTCTGCTGCAGTGGGTCGATTAGATGCTGACTTTAAAAGCAAAGCATTAGACGCTTTCTTAGTAGCTTGATCAAAGACTAACGAAAGCTTGTTGTCAAATATCGTATGTCCTGAGACCGGAGCAACTCGGAGAGAGTTTTCCACCTTGTCATCTATCAGTTATGACGATGCAAGGGCACCATCACATCTGATTAACTCCAACTTAGCCACTGTTAGAGCGGAGTTATACGTGGTATACATAATTGCCCATGTAAGAACTCTAAGAGAGGTACGAACGTCCTCAAATTCCTTTCCATTGAGACGGTGCACCATAGCTTGTAAGGTGATCTGCGTAAGACATAGCTCTTTTTGAAGAAACTGCTGTCTGAACTGTGTCTGAGTGAATTATTAGTGATCCAGGTAAGGATACCTCTAGATCCTCAGCCTGCTCATCCAAACACAGAGGAACTCTCTAAACATCTTCTCCGACCGTTTTAAATGAACGAGGTCCAAGAAACGGTATGTTTATAGAAGATGAAGATAAGAAACCACCTTTCTTCCTCGTACTTGAGAGATTAAATATGGTGTCTTCTATATGGTCAAAGGCCTGCAACACCTGTCTAGACTGAATCGGAAAAGAAAGGACCTCCTCCTTTGTCCGGATAAAGCCTCTTGTCGCAGCATTCTGATTCGACGGAACAAATTCAGGGTAGTATTGATGTGTTGTTCCAAAAGGGAAGGGTAATCTTTTTCCATATCCCTTTCACCATCCGAGAGAATCAGCTGCGAATCTCGGTCCCTTGCATCTGTGTGAGCAGACGACTGGACCGACCCAGCACCGTCTGTCAGCTCATGTTCTGAGTCTGGAGGAGGCTGCTCTTGCACTTGCTGGGATGCTGCGATCAGCTGCGTAATCTGCGACAGCAAGTCCATCACGGAGGCCTGAGGAGCAGAGGTCTTCTGTTTCTTCGCTGCTTGCTGCTCCTGGGACGATATGTCGGAGATGGCTCTTTTCTCCGAACGTTCAGATGATCGAGGCCTCATCTCCCTAGCTGCCGGATGGTCAGACTTCACCGGCGAAGCGTGGTCCCTTCTTCGCGTAGCATGCTGGATATCCGAAGTCGGGTAGCTAGAGTGTGGTCGTGTGTGCTTAATAGATGAAATGGAAGAAGCCGTAACAGTAGCCGAGGCCGGCTGCGATCTATATGGAGCGTCCCGAATGGCAGGTGTGGATGTATGTTCCGACTCACGCAAGTTTCTTATCACAACATCTGACCCCAGATGTTGCTGTGATAGAGAGAGACCTCTCTCGCTCATGGTCCTTTCAGACTTCGCCGAGCTTTCCACATCACTTGCTGGCTTCTTCCCTTGTTCCACCGTCGCTGGGTGAGCATGTTTATGTTTTAAAGTGCTCGCTCTACCCAATCCACTTCTTAAGACCACAACGGACATACCCGGCATCACGGTACCCACAGACGGAGTAACTGCTTTGCTGGTCGAGCTAGCTGCAGACAAGGAACTAAAACCACAGGCTAGTGGCTTTATCCCCTGCCTAATATTCATGAGCACTTTGGCAGCTAGCTAACTCTGTTTGCTCATCAGAGCGCGACGACGGTAGCACACTTCTTGAAGATGTCACATAACCATCACCATGTTCTTGTTCCTCTGAAACAGAAACTGAGAAACTTGATTGACTTTGCGGAGAGAGGACCGGCATTGGCCTCTCTCCGCTAACAACATAATGTGACTAGTGTTGTGCAATTAACCGGTTTTTGTGAGTCGGTTTCGGTTCGGCTCTAAAACCGAAACCGTGTAATTGTTAAATCAGTATGGTTTTGGTTTTCTCTACAAAATGTCAGAAACTTACGTTTACACTGTTCGGTTTGCATTGTCAACGACTTAAAACTAAATTTGTAACGTCCACTGATAACTCTGCCATCAGTATTCATGTATTCAGACTCCAGAGAAACAAACACTGTCTAACAAGAGTCATTATCCTATTCGAAGAAAGATCACACGTTCCAAGAATTTTCGTATGATGTTTGACAACCCTTGTCCAATTTCACAGCACGGTTACAAAAAGTGGGTTGGTTTGTTCTGTCAGAAATTCTCAGAAAGACAATCTTGATACGTCTACAAATGTCAAAATGAGCAACTTGGGGACTTCGCAGGCAGCTACGTATCTGCACATGTTTAGGTGTATTAATTACCTAACAAGAAAATCGTGAATAAAATCAAGGAAAACATAGTGTTTGTGTTTTTAAATGGAGGATTACTGTGAAAAACAAAACATACTTGTCGCGTGGGTTTCCCGGACACATGCTTAGAATTTAACATTCAACATTGTCACCTCCCTTGATGCGTTTATCCAATGTATGCATGCGAGCGCATACCACGATGGAATGTCCCCGCGCAAATTTAGCATTTACCTGCAGAGTGCAGACCATGCGAACCTGCGAGGCCTAAAATCCCCTGCACACAATTAATTTGAACATTTTGCCTCATATAATACAGAACTGATTTTGTTTCACAGACAACAGATGGAAATTGAAAGTGGAACGCCAACATCGAATGGCAAATGGAAAAAGGTCCAGTTCAAAACATTACAGATAAAAGCTTGTCAGTGTAAATTATGGTTGTTCTAAAAAGCAAACGAGCATGGCACCTCCTGGAGGTGGCCAGATGTGGAGTTTAAGAGGAGTGGGTAGGAGTCTGGGTTACCTATGGAAAGGATGTGGTGTCGACTGTCAAGCCCAATTAGCCCAGCCACCGCAAACATTGCCTCCCCATTCAAAACTACCAGTTACGGTTTCAAATCTGCATAACTGATGGGGGGGGGGGGGGGGGGGGGGGGGCACCTGTACTGAGAGCAAACTATACTCTATGTCAATGCACCAATGTGCAACTGGTCTTAGAAGTGATCCGTCTCAGATGGGATAGTCCAGAGTACATTTTTTTCAAAAATATCTCTGGGTGGGGTGGGGTGGGTGGGTTGTAGGCCAGTACTAGGCTACTAGGTCCATCTGGATTTTGAGGCCAGGATAGCCAGTGGTAGCTAGGAGTCTTCCAATAATACCAGAGTTTTAAGGTCGGCGGTAGATTGAGGGGGGAGGTTGTGAGGGAGAATTCCTTGGAGAGATGCAATGCAGCTTACCCCGCCCCACAATTTACTGGTTCCCTCAACTTTTGTTTCCTACCAATATCCTGGCACTGTTCCTGCAGTCTTGCCTTGAGTCTTTTAAAGTATTTTTGTTGGGTGGGGAGAGTGGGGTGGTGGTATTGGACATGCCCACCTACCATTTGTGTTGGTGTGTGTGTGTGTGGGGGGGGGGGGGGGGGGGGGGTATAAATTGATGCTAGCTATTGCCAGATGAATTATCATTTAAAATATGACAGAATATGTGTTTTTACTGCCACTATGTAATATTTTTCAAGTCTACAATCTTTTTATTGCAAAAAAATGAAAACCGACCTATAAACCAAGTTTTTTGGACAAAACCAAATCGAAACCAAAGTCAGAAAAAAAAAGCACAACACTAACTGTGACACCCATGTCCAACGTTTGTCATCCCAATCAATACGTGTAGGACAAGAATTAGAAGGAGTACATCGACTACAAGCAAGGCAACAAGCATGTAAATCTGAGGAAGACTTCCTCGCCTTGCATTTTGAACAATAAGCTTTCATAATTAATCAAACAAAATCGATAGTACTCCCACCAACTCCACAATAAATATATGATAAAGATACATAATAATCAACATTCAAAACACAAATTGAAAAATTTATCCCCCCCCCAAAAAAATTTCGAAAATTTTTTGACAAAAGCCCAAGTTCGCAAAGGGAACACAGCGAGCCCAAAGTATTCTCCCGATAGAGCCTAAGCGTGGACAAAATTCCAAAAATTATTGCTACACTACCAGAATATTATAACATGTATCTATAACAATCCTACAGTAATAATAAGATGAAACTACATATATATATAGGACGTTGCCAATGTAAACAACATCAAGGAAAAAAATGGAAACAAGACCCCAGGCACCGAATAAAATAGTCCCGAACTCAGAAACAGACTTTAAAGCTACCCGATATAAAGCAAGATCTTCAGAAGAAGAAAAAACGATACATCGGACAGAAGATGCATGACCCAAACATCCCTAGGGTGAGGACGTAACCCTGGGGATATACCGAATAAACATTCTGTAATACACGTCAAACTCCCAAGAAATTTATTAAAAAAATTTCAATAAAAATAAGCCAAAAAGCTTGGGGGTTTAACAGGAGGGCTTCAAGGAAGAATAGGGAAGGAACACTTAACAAACAGTGGATAAATCATTAGCAAGAATGATGACGTCAGGCCCATGTCCCGAAATTGGGAGAAATGAAATAATTTTTATAAAAATTATAAAGTTACAGCCCTGAACGTTCCTAACCACCGTTGTTCACATCCATCATCCAATTATGTTCTTGGATCCACCAATTTCACCACTGATTTGTGTCTGGCATCCTCAAAAATGAGATTTAAAAGCACAGATGTCAGTTCATTGTTGATGACTTCAGGGCCAAACAAAGAATGCTGGTTGGCGCCAATTTCGGTGTCTTCCTGGATACTGCGCATGTGCAGATCTGAAAAGTATGGAGGACCAGATAGAACATTGAATTTTCGGTTTTGCATGCAAATTTGGGGGATTGAGGGGGCAAAATTTGTGTTTGGCCCTGGATTAATTTTTGAGTCAGCACCAGCTAGTCTGGGCCACTGGTTGTTGTATAAAAATATGGGTTCTTTGGGGTCATTTTCCCAACATTTTTGGAAATTTTGTCGGAAATTTTCAAACAACCCCCTTATAGGGAACAGTCCAGCTTCGAGTCTGCATGGGTTGTTTTATTATTCTCTTGTAAGAAAAAGAAAGAATCACGATAAAGTTTAGGTGACCTGTGAGGCTTTAGGTTCGGGACAAGTGTCTGTAAATACTTTAAGTCGACAGGAACATTTCCCGAACTTAAAGTGCAGCAAGCCCCCTAATCTTTATCTCGTAAGCGAGAAAAAAAAGTTCCTTCATTGAAAGGAGTTCAACAATAAACAAAGTAAATTATGCATGCAGCTCTTTCTCCTCAAATAGTTGGCCATTTGCTTCAACTTCAAGTGACCTGTGGCACCACACGATTACGACAGCTCTGTAAAATATTTAACATACGTGTATGCAGAAGTGTTACAGTGATATCAAATAATATTCTCAGCTGTCACTAAATCTGATAATCAGTTGACTTCGGAATAATGCAGAGTATGTCTGCTATTTATTTTCATTTTATTCATTTGGCATAACGCGAGAGAATTGTTTTCAAAATTGGCTGCAGGTCACTCCCCATCAACGCAACTTCATCTGAGCCGGATGATAGCAGAGAGAGGGGGGGGTGGGGGGGGGGGGGGGGGGGGTGGGGGGTGAGACAGGGGTCAACCCCTCCATGGTAATCTCTATCAGAACTTTTTGCTTCGTTTTACTAGAAATTGTGTGCAAAATGGAGGTTTTTCGGTCATATTCCTAATATTTCCAGAAATGTTGGAAATTTTCAGCCTACCCTCTCCCATAGAGAACAGTTTGACTTTAGCCTTAAAATATAATATTTTAGTTATAAAAAAATATTTTAGAGGGACCTGCGGTACTAAGAGTGACCGATTCTGACCCAAAAGTGTGTGATATTTTGACCAAAAGCATGCAACGTTTTGACCAAAAGTGTGTGAGATTTTGACCAATTGTGTGTGATATTTTGAATCAAAGTCTGTGACATTCTGACCAAAAATAAATATTTGACATTTTGAGCACGACCCATGGGGCAGCCACTAGATACAGACGGTATCCAGTAAGTTTGACCCACAGTAATTTTGACCCAAAGTAACTTTGACCCAAATCGGTAATTTCGACCCAACTTTGGTAACGTAGACCCACTATTTTCCCAAATTCAGTCACTTCGGCCTCCGCCATTTCGGCCTCAAGTCAATTTGGCCCTAGTATACAAAGTCATTTCTACCCCAATAAATATATATTTTTTATAAGAACTTTTTTAATTTCAACATTTTTTTTATTAAATTGTTTTTCAACATTTATACCTCAAATACATATTGAGGTATACCTAATATTCCTTCATACTTTTTCTTTTATGATGGTAAATTGTCTTGTTGCATATAATATGCTTGATTTGTGTTTTTACAGAAACGACAGAGAAATCAAATAAACTGTTTTAAAACAAAACAGTTTGATAATTACTTTGATAGCATAATTTTGCTGTTCAAGCATCCCTTTATTATTCATGATGACTAATCTAATGCATTTCACTGTCCTTAATCAAGTTCGACTTACTCACCTAGCATGTTTTCGTTGTCCAAACACTAATCATTGAGGCATAAGAATAGATGGTAAGTCTTTTGTTTTTACTAAAACCAAATAAGATTATAGGTTCTCGCTTTCAACTCTCGTGGATTTATAAGCTAATAAAGTTATAAAGTAAATAAAGTTATTCAGATCAAAAAAGATTTAAATCCCACATCGTCCAAATGCGCCTTCAGCACACTGAAACTTTTCATTCATTCATTCAGTTGGTAATTTGTTGGCAGCACAGAGTCTGTCAATCAGGAGTTTCACCGCAACAAATCAGCGGTGAGCCAAAGTGTTATTATTACAGAAAGACTATCATAAAGCAAATCGTGTTAAAATTAATATGGACTTAATTTGTAATGTCTGCAAGAAAATGAGGCACTCGTCAATGGATGATGTCACAAGGGTGCAGGAACGCCAGCAACAGGAAAATACCAGAAAGTTGAGTGTCCTGCGGGAGAAGTATGAAAATGGCCAACTGAGAACATCAGAGTTTCTGCGAGAAGTACAGCAATATAAACGACATGCCAGTTCCTACAGATGAATCGACTGATTAATAATTATATTATTCACACTTTATATATATTAGACTTACACCTTTCTCTAAGATCGTTAAATGTATGTAAAATTGAACTTATGGATAATTTTTAATGTCATGAAAAACTTTTCTCTGCATTGTGTAAATATAAATGACTGAACATTAATTAATTAAGGCAACTTACCCATTATTTCTAAACATGCACTATGACAGGCTTGTCATTTTGAAAATTGCAGGAGGGCCATTATGGTTCGCCTCAAATCACCCCAGGAGGGCCATTTTGGGTTCGCCTAAAATGCCCTCAGGAGGGCCATATATGGTTTGCGGGGACCATTTTGTTTCATCCTGCTGGGTAGACAACTAATATCATTTTAAGGTACAAGGTTTGTGTAATTATGATGTGCGTCATCACGTAATGTACAGATGCAGACCTGAAAACTTGGATGCAAGATACTAGATTACCCATGACACTCACTAACACTGAGTGTTATGGTTATCTTGCATCCAAATAACTAAGCCATGTTGGGGGGGGGGGGGGGAGGGGGGGGGGGACGATTCATCCAAGCTTTGATTTTGGGACGAAACATCCCAGGCGAATCATCAGGGGTCGAACTGGCTTGGGGGTGATACATCCCATAATCGCATGTGACACCAGATTTGTCACAGTCTGATGTACAATGTAATAACTAATTACAACTTTGGAATTGGCAGACCTCTCGCTCATATTTGGAAAGTTAAAAAATTTATAGTAATTTATATATTTTTTATACTTACCAATGACCCAGACATAGCTGGTGCTAACTCTTAAAATATAGGGCCAAACACAAATTTTGCCCCCCAATCCCCAAAATTTGCATCTAAAACTAAAGAAAACATGTCCTGAAAGGCCCTCCACACCTCGCCCCCACTGCGCATGCGCAGTGTCAAGGACGTTCCGAAATTGGCGCCATTTATCATTCTAATAACCAGTGCCTGGTAAGCGCTATGTACTCAGCGGGGAGGCAAGAGTTCCCAACTCCTGGGAGGGCCATCCCCGTCTGGGTCATTGGTAAGTATAAAAAATATATAAATTACTATAAATTTTTTAACATTTTTATACTGTACCAATGACCCAGACATAGCTGAATAGTAAAAAGGCTGGAGGACCAAGGACATAGAGCAAAATGGAATACGCTCAATAAAATAAAATAGAGTCATCCCCTGTAGGGAAAAGAAGTAATAGGCCTTACATGTATCTTTCTTATTTATGATAAATTAGAAAGATACAACACCTTCCAAAAATTGAGCTTCATACATCCATGTACTCTATTAATATCCAATAATCCTTATACTAATAATTTTTAAAGTAAGCCAATAATAAAGTAAGTCTAGAGAATAGAGACTCTTATACTCCTAAAAGTGTGTGAGAATTGCATAATCATGTCCGTTGACATATGCAATATTCAAAAGCTATACTTTAAAAACTAAGACTTGAATGAATTTTATAAACTTAAACTTCTCACTAAACAACCATCCCAATAACAGCTCAGAATTACTAACTCCGGAGGAGGTATCCCCTTGTTTTCATAGTAAAAACAGGTGACCCAAGGGAACACCCTCCCCCCCCCCTTTTTCTTGCCCTGGGTCAAATAGCCCAGAGCGAAGAGGGCAGCCGAACGGAGACACTGCCGAAACAGACAGCCTACCTAGCTATAGTAGCAACTGTTAAGTGAATGACATTCTGAGCAGTAGATAATAGACCTAACAATAGAGGCCTCCAGAAATGGACTGGATATTTCTGAGATAAAATTCATGAATGGATGGCTGAGCGCAATGGGCAGCCTTCAAAAATCTATAATAGCAACACTATTAATGTAAGCCCAAGAAGTAGAAGAACTCTTACTTCATGAGCCGAAATCTTAAGCACAACTGCTAAGCCAATGATATACCATAAGCAGTACGCTAGTTAATAGAATCCATTAACAATAAAATGGAGCGTAACGTCCTTCTACTAGACATCAAAGACAGAAGAAGCTTACGCCCTTGTAATAAACAGATATCTGTTTATAAAAACATAAACTGTACCCGGAAAGAGTAAAGGCCTATGCCCATACGAAGACGGAAGGACCTTAAAATAATAGGTTCCGGATAATAGGAGCCTAACTCTTATGCAACAATCCAACCTAAATAGTAACGGAAGTATTGATTCCGAAACTATGAAAGTGAAAATCATCCATCGATAGTGCATGAAAACTCACTGATTCTACAGTAAAAGAGAAACCAACAGAATTACTGTCTAAAAGGTCAGAATTTGAAAACTACTGTTTCCAGAGGCTCAAATGATTACTTAGCTAAATAAGAACCGAAGTTCAAATCCGTATAGGAATTTAATCTAAAGATTCTAAGTCTATTTATCAAAAAGTTACTAACTGACTTAGATAAAGAGACAAAAGACTCAATTGTAAACTATCGTAGAGTGCATAGGTATGAGGTAACATAAACCTATAACCTAAATAACAACAGGCTGCAGTAGATCTTGTGAAACAAGTATACTAAAAACTAGCAATGCGTAGTATGGAGGGATCAACCATATGAACATAATGATCCCTACACCACGACGGAAGAGCCTCCACTTTAGTCGCATAGAATAGCGAAGAAGAGGATCTCCTATAGTAAGAAATCGCGTCCAAAGCTCGTCCAGTACAGTGCTTACACTGCAATACGGACCACACAACGGAATACATGAAGGTTGCGACCTTGCTGGTTGTGATAAAGATGACACGATTTACCCAGTGAAAAAAGATCCTCACATAGAGGAAGATTTCACGTTAAGATCCACAGTAGACAAGAGAGTAAATTACTCATGATCTCTGTGAAGATAGAGATGCTATCAACAGAAATGTATTGTGGTTGTTTATCTTAGCAATACCTGCTAAAACAACAGCGCCGGAGGATACGCGTATCCTATCATTCCGTCCTATAGATCAATAGAGCGTTAACAGTATTAGCTCAGAGATCTGGACAAGCCAACACATACGTCTGCAATTGATTAGCAAGCTGTGTCATAAATAAAACATCATTGGGCGCTCCCATAGATAGCAAATCTGATTAAATACTTGTTTGTTGAGAGTCCATTCTGACAGCAACAAGCGACCCGTAAGAGAACGGGAGTGCGATAAAACAATCAGACGACCCAGAATATGACGGACCAAAACTGAACTTGGTGTACTATAACCAACAGACGGATTCTTTCCATTAAATTGAATAACGGAAACGAAAGAGTGCCTCCCTGGTTCCGGAGATACGCCACTACTGTCGAAATAAAGGACAGGAATTTGGGCATGCGTTTCTGAATAATGTTCATGCAATGACATAAAGCAAGCCTAAAAAACATTATTCCGCGGAAGTTAAACTGATAGCTAAAAGACTGCGGAACCCAAAGACCCTGGCACTTCGAATCCGTAGGGATCAGTATTATATCCCAATCTGTTTGACTGGCAACCGTCATAACAGCCACACTAGGGTCCGGCAACTGCGGCGGCACTCTCTGAGTCAACCATCGAATGTTTGCCCCAGTCTGAATCTCTTGTAACACTAGATAGACAAGAGAATGTATAAATCAAGCAATTCATGGATTGCCGGAAAGTTGCCGTCGAAGAGAAGCTCCTCCGAGAACGAAGCGACTCTGAGAGAGTTCTTAACCTACTATCCACGCGTGGATGTAGCTAGGGCTGCATCACGTCTAACCAACTCCAATCAGCCACTGAAGGGCGGAGTTATACGTGAACAAACTACTGCCCTCAAAAGAAATTACATTGAGAATAATATCCCGTAAATCTTTTCTTGAAGACGTAATGATAACGCCTCAGTAAGGCGGATTACGTATAATAAAGCGTCTAAGTTAAGTCTACTATACATAATGTCGTTCCCAACATTGAAATTGGAAAAGACATAAACGGCGAAAAAGAATATATGCAGTCTTTAATCACACCGTCTAGACGCATATGAACTCTCTGTATGCCCTGCTCTGCCAAAATAAACTATATGTAAAAAAGATAAAATGGCAGAAATGAGCCACGCGGACAAGAAACTAAACTATCATGCTTAGTAGCAGGCTTGTATATATATATATAATATATAGCGTCGAAAAATAAAACACATGTTGTAATGACAATATTGGACTGCGTCGGTAAGTCAGGGACAAAGTCCCTGTACCGATCGAAAAATCCGAGTCCAATGACGCTATAAGTCTCTTATCCAAGATCGCAGCAAATGAAGTCCGAAAAATAATCACTGGAAGAAATGCCAGAAGATATGAAAGGCATCTTCCGATACTACTAAAGGGAAAACTCGAAATCTTTCGAATCCCTTTCGCCATCCTGTCGGACCCTATAAAGCGTTCGGTCGTCCGTAGCTTGATGCAACCGCGGACCGCACCGACCCAGCGCCGTCGGATAATTCCTGATTCGACCGAGAAACCGTCAATTGCTGGGATGCTGCGAAACAACTGTGCTAACTCGGATAGCACGTCCGTCACTGAGGCCTGAGGAGCAGCGGTCTTACGATGCATTGCCGCAGGAAGCTCCGAGATCGTTACCCCGTGCATACTTCCAATATGCGAGCGAACGGAGTGTATAGGCCTCGTGTCCCTTGGCTACCGGATGGCGCGACCTATTCGCTGTGGAATCACTGAATGCCGAAACTGATCGGATACTCGAGGTCACGTAGCCAATGTGCGGTCGTGTGCCCTGCTGTGAGGATGAGGAAGCATTAAAGACAGTCTCTCGGACTGTCAATATAACGGAGCGTCCCGAGCAACGGACATATGCTCCGAATGTAAAATATCTGAACCACAACATGCGGTCCCCTATGTTGTTGGCTTCCTCCGATCTGTCCTCAATCTGCCGTCACTGGGTGAGTACTAAATTAAATAAAGTGCTCGCATCACCCAAATCTCCTTCCTAGACCGCAACGGACGAACCCGGCAGCCGAACCATTCGATGAATGTACGCTACACCGGGTGAGCTAGCGAATGTCACTCCGTAAGCGATAGACATATTCCATGAGCACTTATTGCCGCTAACTCTTCATTAACTATGACGACAGAGGCACACTTTTGAAAGACATCTCCATAACTCTTCGAACAAGAAACCAGAAATGCTTGGATAGCAAGCATAAAATAATAATATATATAGCGTCGTTCAATAATTCGAACGTTTGTGTGACATTATTGGACTATGTCGGAACTGAGGGACGATGTCCCTGAACCGAACCAAAAATTTCTAAGTCCACCGACGCTATCAGTTTCTTATCCGGCATCGCAGCATATGTTGTTCCGAAAGGGAAAGCTTGAAATCCACCGAATCCCTTTCGGTATCCCGTCGGACCGGATGAAACTTTCGGACGTCCGTACCCGCTTCTGCGGAGCGTCCCGACCCAGCATCGTCGGATAAAATATATGCGACAGATTCAGTTGATGCTGGGATGCTGCGATAAACTGTGCTATTAAGGAAAGCACGTCCGTTCCCGAGACCTGTGCAGTAGCGGACTTACGATGCATTGCCGCTGGAAGCTCCGTGTACGTTGACTCCCGCACACTTCCTATGCGAACGTCCGGAGTCTGCAGGCCTCGAGTCCCCGGCTACCGACCCAGCGCTGTCGGATAATTCTCGATCCGACACCGTTTCTGTCGGCTGCTGGGATGCTGCGATAAGCTGTGCTATGTGCACAAGAATGTCCGGCGTCGAGACCTGCGGAGGCGCAGTCTATCGGTGCTTCGCCGAGGGCAGCTCCGCATCAGATGGCTCCCGCATACTTCCTATGCGAACGTCCGGAGTCCATCGGTCTCGAATCCCTGGCTGCCGGATGGTGTGACCTGGTCGCCGAAGAATCCTTGATCGGCGAAGCTGGTAATATATCGGCGGTCACGCAGCCAAGGTGCGGTCGTGTGCGCTGACGAGAAGAGGAAGCCTTAGCAGTCTCAGCGGACTGCCTATACAACGGAGCGTCCCGAGCGACGGACGTATGCTCCGCTAACGACACATTTGTACCACAACATCTGGGGCCAGATGTTGTTGAACGAGAGAGGGGCCTCTCTCGCTTGCCGTCCGGATGGACCGGAACGAGCTATGAACCGGACTAAAAGGCTTCCTCCGTTCTCCCTCCGATCCGCCGTCACTGGGTGTGCATTAAGTTAATTTTATAGTGCTCGCATCACCCCAAAATTCCTTCTAGACCGCAACGGACGAACCCGGCTGCCGAACCATTCGGTGAATGGACGCTACACCGGGCGAGCTAGTGGACGTCAAAGGCCGTCGAACCTACTAGGGTCCTCTTAGGCAATTGGCGTATTACATGAGCACTTTTCCGCTAGCCCTTCATTAATTGTGACGACGGAGGCACACTGTTGGAAGACATCACAGATACATCACCCTAATCTTGATCGTCTGAAATAGAAATTGATAAAGTAGAGTGACCCTGCGGGGAAAGGACCGCAGTGTCCAAATCCCCAACAACATACCGTGACATACGCTTCCCATATTGTCATCGAAATCATACGATACAGAACAGGAGTTAATGCGAGTACACTGACCACATATAGAATGATAATAAGGTCAGAGGAAGACTTCCTCATAAAACAATTGATCAATATCCTTTCAATGTGAAAAGAAAACAAGTCCTGGTACTCGCACTAACCCCTGGCAATCAAAATACATAATAATAATATGATCCATTAATATAGAAAAAATAATTGAAATCAAAATATTTTGAAAAAATATTTTTTCAGAACAGCCCAAGTTTCTGAAAAGTAACGTTGAGCCCCAATGGATCCCAAGCCTAAGTGTGGACAAAAATTTTAAAAATATTTTAAACAATTTATTCAACACTTACGAACAATAATAATGTATCTAGTTATGATTAAAATAACATAAAGATATTATTATTTAGAAATCCCCCCCTCACACAGAGGGCTGTTGTAAATGTAAACAATGAGTGTAAAAACACTAAAATAAGACTCCAGGCACCCAGGCCCGAAATCAGTTACCAAAAATACACCATCTGATGCAAAACAGAGACTTCCAGGGAAGAAACTGCAGAACATCAGATGGTAGATGCGGAACACAACGCCTAACCACCCGTAGGTGAAGACGTAAACATGGGGAAAGAACAGAATTCATTCTGTTATTAAGCTAAAACTCCCAAGAAATTTTAGTAATAATAATTACAGAAACTATGCCAAAAGCATGGGAGAATAGCAAGGGGGAACTTAAAGGACAGGGAGAGAGGAAAAACACTTGAAACAACAGTGTAACTAAATAATCAGAATGACAACAAAATGGCTGCTGCCTTGAAAATAGGTAACTTAACATAATTTCATTAAAAAATTTTAAGTTACAGCCCTGATAATATTCTGTCACACATTCTTTTCCTCTCCTCCTTTTCTATCCTCCTTAGAATCACCATTTCACTAATATTTATGTGTCTGGCATCATTTAAACTGAGATTTAAAAGCACAAAGATCAGTCAGATGTTAACTGATGAAGGGCCAAACTTAGAATGATAAATGGTGCCAATTTCGGAACGTCCTTGACACTGCGCATGCGCAGTGGGGGCGAGGTGTGGAGGGCCTTTCAGGACATGTTTTCTTTAGTTTTAGATGCAAATTTTGGGGATTGGGGGGCAAAATTTGTGTTTGGCCCTATATTTTAAGAGTTAGCACCAGCTATGTCTGGGTCATTGGTACAGTATAAAAATATTACTTACTGTCTCTGGATGACTGCGTAAAAGACACACTACAAACTTCACAAATTGCGCTTTGTTACCTCCTTCAGTCCGCGCAAATTGCCATTTGAGACAGCCAATTTTGAGGTGCATTTGACTGAATTAATGGGTCGCAGAAATCGGGGTTAGACGGACATTTACCATCCACAGAATTTTGAACTCAGCCGGGCGACTGCGGCCCAAGGCGATCGCCCACCTCAAAATGACAAGCCTGCTATGACTATTAATGGGATCTTTTAATGTCTCTTTTTATCAATCAAACTTTAAAAAAAAATACATAAAATAAGAAAACTAGAGGCTCAATTCAGCCTAAAAACGCTCACCTGGACCAAGTTGTCCTAAACTGTAAAAGTTATGGGTATGGAGAAAATGTAATCTGAATGAACCATATGACAGATTCGCCAGCAATTTTTTTGTCCAATTGTTTCAGCTGCTCAGAAGAAAGCTTCATATCAAATACATAATCTCTAATCCGTGCAGTTTGGGAAATATTGGACAGTTCATTCTTTTTCTATTTTTAGCAACAGATGTTCCCACGCGAAAAATTTTGGGGGCATAAATGAAGTACTTAGGGTCAACTAATGCCACATATAAAATTTGGTTCAAATCGCTCCACTGCTTCTTGAAATAGAAATTTTCAGGTGAGTTAAAAAGTGAGCCCATTCCCTGGAGAGCCCAAATATGGACCTACCAACTTTCTTTGAACAACTTTTAATCTTGAACACCAGAGGAAGTTTCATACCAAATATCAAAGCATTCCCACTTGTTGTTCATGAGAAGAAGATTTTTAAAGAATTTCATCATATTTGGGCATTAGACCACACCCAAAAAGGGCGGAGACCCCATTTGAACAAAACTAAAACAGAATACCCCCAAGATGATGTGGCCTATATATGTTTCAATTTGGGCCATTGGTTTGTGAGGAGAAGATTGTTTTTCACATTGGCCTCTCAATTCGGGAAATAAAAAATTTTGTGTGGGACACAAAATTTGGATCTTCCCGTAGTGAGTTCAAATATTGACCTAGAAACTTTCATTGGACAAATTGGAATTTAGGGTACCAAAAGAGGTTGCATATCAAATATCAAAGCACTCTGATCTGTGGTTAAAGAAAACAAGTTGTACAAAAGGAATGCAGGTATTTTGGCATCAGGGATCAGAACCACAGAGACAAAAATTTTTTTTAGTGTACTCACTTATTGGCGTTTAAGGTCACATATTTATGCACAATCGCTAATCGTGACCACAACATGGAGATAAAGTCAAGTTTTGTAAATTGTTTATACCCATGTTGCCCATTTTAGAGGACTTCCACCCCAAGCATTGGTGACTGGGTCCTATTTTACCAGTGCAACAGAACTTGTTTACCACAGTAAACAAGCACTGCTGCACTTCCCAGAGTTCCCACAGGGGAGAAAAAGTGTATGTTAACCCTAATAATTTTGGATACTAAATATAATGTTTTACTGTTCTGTGATTTGAGAATAAATGGGGAATGGGAAGGCTATGGTATTGAATTTGTTTCTATTTTTTGCTCCTGGGGTTCCCACTGGGCACAAAAAATGCCCCCAGAACAAACTGGAATCACACCTCCCGAAGAATGATATACACCAAATATCAAAAGATTCTGACTGCTGGATCTGAAGAAAGAGATTTTTAACTGGTAGAGTGCTGAATTATTTTTGGTCATCAAAACTTGTTCACATATATTTGCCTTGTTACAATTTATGGGAGAGTGCCAATAGGCACTCTCCCATAAATTGTAACAATGCAAATCCTAACAGTCTAAATAATTTCACTTCAAAGGTGATATGAACAACATCCACAGAATATGAAGCCTTTAAGTTGTGGTACCGACACTTCAGAATAAAGCCCAAATATGGTCTTCCAGCACTCTACCAGTTAAAGAATATTCCTCATATTGAACAAAGTTACAATTTGTGTTAACCCTAATAATTTTGGATACTAAATATAATTTTTTAGTGTTCTGTGATTTGAGAATAAATGGGGAATGGGAAGGCTACTTGAATTTGTTTCTATATTTTGCTCCTGGGGTTCCCACTGGGCACAAAAAAATGCCCCCCTGAACAAACTTGAATCACACCTCCCTAAGGATGATATACACCAAATATCAAAAGATTCTGACTACTGGATCTGAAGAAAGAGATTTTTAAAGAATATTCCTCATATTGAACAAAGTTACAATTTGGGCTCCCACAGCCCAGATATGGACCCAGGGGTTAAATTTCAACAACCATGTGAATCAATCTTCCATAGATGTTATATGTGAAATATGAAAGCTTTTGGAGCAGTGGTTGGTGAGAAAAAGATTACTTTATATTTTTCCCATTACCTTCAGTGTTAAATAATGCTGACTCAGCATTTTTTCAAAATCCCGAAACTGTACCTTAGGACAAAACCAATAGAGATATTTTATCACCATTCCTTTCTATTGGTCCTAAGGAAGCTTCACACCAAATAAAAAGTTTCAATGCCGTGCAGTTTTGGAGATAAGGGCGTCTGAATTTTTTTCTATTTTTAGCTCCTGAGGTTCCCACAGGGCAGTGGGAAAATTTTTGTTTGCATGAATCAAGTACTTAGGACCCAATAATACCTCATAGCAAATTTGGTTCAAATCGGCCTCTCGGTTCGGAAAGTTAAAAAATTTATAGTAATTTATATATTTTTTATACTTACCAATGACCCAGACATAGCTGGTGCTAACTCTTAAAAATCTAGGGCCAAACACAAATTTTGCCCCCCAATCCCCAAAATTTGCATCTAAAACCAAAGAAATCATGTCCTGAATGGCCCTCCATACTTCGCCTCTACTGCGCATGCACAGTGTCAAGGAGGTCCCAGAATTGGCGCCATTTATCATTCTTACAACCAGTGCCTGGTCAGTGCTATGTACTCAGCGGGGAGGTAGAGTTCCCAACTCCTGGGAGGGCCATCCCCATCTGGGTCATTGGTAAGTATAAAAAATAAGTATAAAAAATATATAAATTACTATAAATTTTTTAACATTTTTATACTGTACCAATGACCCAGACATAGCTGAATAGTAAAAAGGCTGGAGGGCCTAGGACACAGAGGAAAATCCAATAAGCTCAACTATATAAAATAGAGTCATCCCCTCGAGGAGAAAAGGAGTATTAGGCTTTACATGCATCTTTCTTATTTATGATAAATTAGAAAGACACAACACCCTCCATAATTGAGCATCATAACATTCATGTTCTCTATTAACATCCAGTATAATCCTTATACTAATTAT
Source organism: Pictodentalium vernedei (assembly GCA_031216915.1). Lineage (NCBI taxonomy): Eukaryota > Metazoa > Mollusca > Scaphopoda > Dentaliida > Dentaliidae > Pictodentalium > Pictodentalium vernedei. Next base: position 190,546,351 of record CM062290.1, read on the forward strand.
TTTTAAAGTAAGCCAATAAATAAAGTTAGTCCAGAGAATTGAGACTCTTTATACTCTTTTAAAAGTGTCCGAGGATTGTATATTAACTCCCGTTTGACACGTGATATATACAAATGCTATACTTTAAAAATATGACATGAATGAATTTTAAAAACATTAACTTTCACTTTAAAACCATCCTGGTAACAACTCAGAATTACTGACTCCGGAGGAGGTATCCCCTTGTTTTCACTATAAAACAGGTGACCCAAGGGAACACCCTCCCCCCCCCCTTCCCCTTGCCCTGGGTCAAATAGCCCAGAGCGAAGAGGGCAGCAGGACAGAGTCACTGCCTGAACAGAAAGCCTGCATAACTATAGTTGCAACTGTTTAGTGAACGACATTCTGAGCAGCAGATAATGGACCTAAACAAAGCAGGTCTCCAGAAATGGACTCAATATTTCTGAGATAAAAATTCGTGAATGTGGATGGCTGAGACCAATATGCAGCCTTCATTAAATCTGTAATAGCAACACTATTTGCATAAGCCTAAGATGTAGAAAGAGCTGTTACTTAATGAGCCGAAATCTTACGCACAGACTGCTGAGTTGAAGATAGATTATCATAAGCAGTACGGATAGTTAACTGAATCCATCTAGCCATAGAATGGACTGTAATGTCCTTTCTATCAGGCATAAGAGACAGAAAGAAGCGTTTACGTCCCTTTCTGATAAACTGTGATCTTGTTTATAAATACATAAAGCTCTAACCGGACAGAGTAAAGGCCTGTGCCCGTCTGAAGACGGAAGGGCCTTAATAACAATAGGTTCCGGATATTATTAGGAGCCTGATTCTTAGCCAAAAATCCAACATTAGTAGTAAAGGTAATAGTGTTCCCGCCACTACGATAGTGAGAATCTTCCACCGGTAGTGCATGAAGCTCACCGACTCTTCAAGCAGAAGAGAAAGCTAAGAGAAATGCTGTCTAATATGACCAGAATTTGAAATCTACTGACTCAAGAGGCTCAAATGGTTTTCTTTTAGTTTAAGAAGAACCCAAGCTAAATTCATTTAGGAATTAATCTAAGGGTTCTAGGTCTATTTATCGAAGAGTTTCTAACTAATTTAGATAAAGAGACATTAGATTCAATTGTAAACTATCATGGTGTGCATAGGTATCAAATAACATAGACCTATAACCTTTAATAGTAACAGGCTGCAGTTGATCTCGTCAAACAAGTATACTAGAAAGTTTGCAATGTCTGGTATGGAGGGATCAAAAATATCAATAAAATGATCCCTACACCCATGACGAAAGACCTTCCACTTAACCGCATAGTATAGCGAAGAGGAGGTCCTCCTACAGTTAGAAATTGCGTCCACTGCTCGTCCTGTACAATGCTTGCCGTGCAAGAAGGACCGCACAATGGAATACGTGAAGGTTGAGACCTTGTGGGTTGTGATGAAGTTGACACGATTTCCCCAGCGAAAGAAGATCCTCTCGTGGAGGAAGTTTTCGCGGTAAGTCCCACAGCAGACACCTGAGTAGATTTATCCACGGTCTCTGTGGAGACAGAGATGCTACCAACAGAATTGTATTGAGATTGTTTTATCTTGAGCAATATTTGCTGAATCAACGGCGCTGGAGGATACGCATATCCTATCCTTCCGTCCCACGAGATCGATAGAGCTTCTACTGCATATGCTCGGGGATCCAGACATGGTGACACATACATCTGCAATTGATTGTTGAGTTGTGTCACAAATAAGTCTATCATTGGCCGCTCCCATTGGTAGCAAATCTGATTGAATACCTGTTTGTTGAGAGTCCATTCTGACGGCAACAAGTGACCCTTCCGTGAAAGGGAGTCTACTAATACATTCAGACGACCTGGAATATGACGGACCGAAAGCAGAACTTGGTGTTCTAGAACAAACAGAAGGATCCTTTCCGTTAAATTGAATGAGTGCCTCCCTGGTTCCGGATATACGCAACTACTGTTGTATTGTCGGACAGGATTTGGACATGCGCTTTGTGAATAATGTTCATCCAATGACGTAGTGCAAGCCAAATTGACATCATTTCTTGGATGTTTATGTGCTTGCCTAGAAACTGCGGAACCCAAAGACCCAGGCACTTCGAATCCGTTGGGATCAATGTTGTACCCCAACATGTTTGACTGGCATCCGTCATAATCGTAAAACTCGGATCCGGCAACTGCAGTGGAACTCCCTGAGTCAACCACTGAATGTTTGCCCAAGTCTGAATCTCTTGTTACACTTGATTGACAAGAGAACGTCTATATCGAGCAATTCATAGATTGCCGAAAGGTTGTCGTCGAAGAGAAGCTTCTCCGAGACCGAAGCGACTCTGAGAGAGTTCTTCACCTTACTATCCATGCGCGTGGATGTAGCTAGGGCTGCGTCACGTCTAACCAACTCCAGGTTTGCCACTGAAGGGCGGAGTTATACGTGGAAAAGCTACTGCCCTTGAAAGAAATCTCATTGAGGATCATATCCTGGAATTCTTTCCCTTGAAGATGTAATGATAACGCCTTAGTAAGGTGGTCTGCGTATGATAAAGCGTCTAAGTTAAGTCTGTTAGACATTATTGTCGTTTCCAACGTCGTGGTTGGAATTGACATAGACGGCGATATAGACAATTACAAGTCTTCAGCCTCGTCGTCTAGACGCAGAGGAACTCTCGGTATGCCCTGTCCTGCCGTTACAAATTTATTCCTTGAATTGATGAAAGGCAGATTTAGAGCATTTGCGGACAAGAAACCAGACTTGCCTGTTTTGGTAGCAAGCTTATATATAGCGTCGTTCAATAATTCGAATGTTCTTGTGACATTATTGGACTGTGTCGGCAACTCAGGGACGATGTCCCTGAACCGATCAAAAAAAAAAATTCTGTGTCCAATGACGCTATTAGTTTCTTATCCCGCATCGCAGCATTCTAGTCCGACGGAACAACCTCTGGAAGATAATGCCGGAAGAAATCTATGGCAGCTTCTGTTGTTCCAAAAGGGAAAGCTCGAAATCCTCCGAATCTCTTTCGCCATCCTGTCGGACCCTATGAAGAGCTTGGTCGCCCGTACCTGATGCTTCAGCGGAGCATACTGACCCAGCGTCGTTGGATTATTCCTGATCCGACAGAGATTCTGTCGTTTACTGGGATGCTGCGATAAGTTGTGATATTTTGGATAGCACGTCCGTCACTGAGGCCTGTGGAGAAGCGGTCTTACGTTGCTTTGCCGCTGGAAGCTCCATGTACATTGACCCATGCATACTTCTATTATGCAAGTGTCCGGAGTCTACAGGCTTCGTGTCCCTTGGCTACCGGATAGCGTGACCTGTTCACCGTGGAATCCCTGATTGGCGAAGCTGGCTGGATATCCGTGGTCACGTAGCCAAGGTGCGGTCGTGTGCGCTGCCGTGAGGATGAGGAAGCCTTATCGACAGTCTCTCGGACTGTCTATATAATGGAGCGTCCCGAGCGGCGGACGTATGCTCCGAATGCGAAACGTTTTGTACCACAACATCTGGACCCAGATGTTGTTGTACGAGAGAGGGACCTCTCTCGCTCGCAGCTCGGATGGACCTGGACGAGCTAGGAACCGGACTAATAGGCTTCCTCCGATCTCTCCTCTGATCCATCGTCACTGGGTGTGCACTTTTGTCTAATTATAGTGCTCGCATCACCCAAATCTCCTTCCTGGACCGCAACGGACGAACCCGGCTGCCGAACCATTCGATGAATGGACGCTACACCGGGCGAGCTAGCGGATGTCAACACCGTCGATCCTACTAGGGACCTCTTAGGCGATTGACGTATTTCCATGAGCACTTATTGCCGCTAGCTCTTCATTTAACTATGACGACAGAGGCACACTTTTGGAAGACATCACGGTAACTTTTCCGAACAAGAAACCAGACTTGCTTGTTTAATAGCAAGCATATATATATAGCGTCGTTCAATAATTCGAAAGTTCCTGTGACATTATTGGACTGTGTCGTAAACTCAGGGACGATGTCCCTGAACCGATCAAAAAATTCTTGTGTCCACAGATGCTATCAGTCTCTTATCCGGCATCGCAGCATTCTGATCCGACGAAACAACCTCTAGAAGATAAAGCCGGATGAAATGTACGGCAGCTTATGTTGTTCCGAAAGGGAAAGCTTGAAATCCTCCGAATCCCTTTCGCCATCCTGTCGGACCCTATGAAGTTTTCGGATATCCGTACCTGATGCTTCAGCGGAGCGTACCGACCCAGCGTCGTCGGATACTACCTGATCCGACAGAGATTCTGTCGTTGCTGGGATGCTGCGATAAGTTGTGCTATTTGGGATAGCACGTCCGTCACTGAGGCCTGTGGAGTAGCGGTCTTACGATGCTTTGCCGCTGGAAGCTCCGTGTACGTTGACTCCTGCATACTTTTCTTATGCAAACGTCCGGAGTCTACAGGCCTCGTGTCCCTGGCTACCGGATGACGTGACCTGGTCGCCGTGGATTCTCTGATTGGCGAAGCTGGCTGGATATCCGAGGTCACGTAGCCAAGGTGTGGTCGTGTGCGCTGCCGTGAGGATGAGGAAGCCTTATTGACAGTCTCTCCGGACTGTCTATATAACGGAGTGTCCCGAGCGGCGGACGTATGCTCCGAATGCGAAACATTTTGTACCACAACATCTGTCCTAGATGTTGTTGTACGAGAGAGGGGCCTCTCTCGCTCGCAGCCCGGATGGACCTGGACGAGCTAGGAACCGGACTAATAAGCTTCCTCCGTTCTCTCCTCTGATCTGCCGTCACTGGGTGTGCACTTAGTTGATTTATAGTGCTCGCATCACCCAAAACTCCTTTCTGGACCGCAACGGACGAACCCGGCTGCCGAACCATTCGATGAATGGACGCTACACCGAGTGAGCTAGATGACGTCAAAGGCTGTCGATCCTACTAGGGACCTCTAAGGCAATTGACGTATTTCCATGAGCACTTTGCCGCTAGCTCTTCATTAATTGTGACGACGGAGGCACACTTTTGGAAGACATCACAGATACATCACCCTGTTCTTGTTCGTCTGAAATAGAGATTGATAAACTAGAGTGACCCTGCGGAGAAAGGACCAGCATGGCCATTTCCCCGCTAACATACCGTGACACACGCTTCCCATGTTTGTCATCCCAATTGACACATACTGAACAGGAGTTAGTTCGAGTACACTGACTACAATTAATACAATGATTATGAAAGTCAGAGGAAGATTTCCTCTTATTACAACTGAACAATATCCTTTCATTGTGAAAAGAATACAAAAAGTCCTAGTACTCGCACCAACCCCTGAAAACAAAGATACATAATAACATGATCCATTAACATAGAAAAAATAATTGAAATCAAAAAAAATTTTGTTTAAAATATTTTTTCAGAAAAGCCCAAGTTTCTGAAAAGTAACGTTGAGCCCCAATGGATCCCAAGCCTAAGTGTGGACAAAAATTTTTTAAATATTTTTAAAAATTAATGCAACACTTACGAATAATAATAATGTATCTTGTTATGATTAAACTAACACAAAGACAAGAAATCCCCCTCCACAGAGACTGTTGTCAATGTAAACAAGAAGTGTAAAAACACCAGAAACATGACTCCAGGCACTGATAACCATGGCCCAAAATCAGTTACCAAAAATACACTATCTGATGCAAAACAGACTTCCAGGGAAGAAACTGCAGAACATCAGATGGTAGATGCAGAACACTACGCCTAAACACCCATGGGTGAGGACGTAAACATGAGGAAAAGAACAGAATTCATTCTGTTACCCAGCTAAAACTCCCAAGACATTTTTGTAATAATATTACAGAAAATATGCCAAAAGCATGGGAGAATAGCAAGGGGGGACTTAAAGGAAAGGGAGAGAGGAAAACACTGAACAAGCAGTGTAACTTTATAGCAAGAATGACCACAACAGGTCCATGCCTCGAAAATAGGTAACTTAACATAATTTCATTAAAAAATTTCAAGTTACAGCCCTGATTATTTTCTGTCACTCATTTTTCCTCTCCTCCTTCTATTTCCTCTTTAGATCCACCATTTCTCTAATATTTATGTGTCTGGCATCATTTAAACTGAGATTTACAAGCACAAAGATCAGTCAGATGTGAACTGATGAAGGGCCAAACAAAGAATGATAAATGGCGCCAATTCCGGGACCTCCTTGACACTGCGCATGCGCAGTAGAGGCGAAGTATGGAGGGCCATTCAGGACATGATTTCTTTGGTTTTAGATGCAAATTTTGGGGATTGGGGGGCAAAATTTGTGCTTGGCCCTAGATTTTTAAGAGTTAGCACCAGCTATGTCTGGGTCATTGGTACAGTATAAAAATATAGAAATTTTGGGCAGGGCACAAAATGGGGATCCTCCCGTAGCGAGCCCAAATATTGACTAAGAAAATTTCTTTGAACAAACTTGAATCTTGAGTACCAATGGAGCTTACATACCAAATATCACAGTATTCTGACTGGTGGTTCATAAGAAGATTTCAGGAGAAATTGATGCTTTTGGAGCATCACCCCCACCCCAGTGGGGGCACCGAGTTCATTTTAACAAACTGGAAAGAGGATACCCCCAAAATATTGTATGTCAAATTTGTTTGGGTTTAGGCTAGTGGTTTTGAAGGAGAAGACCGAGTCGCAACAAGTGATGGCAAAAGCTCACACTGACTTTCAGTCAGGTGAGCTAAAAAAACTTAAAAATAAAACCATGGAAATCACAACGGCAGCCCTTGCAATTCAGAAAATTCGCCTCGGCAAAAAAAATGCCAAGGCAACGGCAGTTTGCGTCGGCTAAAAAACACTTTGCGTAGGCACTTTTTAAAAATGATTATTGTTAACAAAAACAAGACTTACGAGAGCCTTAGAGGCGTTATGATGAGTGCAGCTTTTGTGTGAGAGTGACGATTTGAAGTCTGCTGTTCCTGAATAAAATTCTACATCATGTGGTAAGTTTTGCATTCTTCGTCATTGTTTGAACATATCACTATCGCGAAAAAAGGGAATAACATTTCAGCGGCAAAGTGGGTTTAAAACCAGTCACGTCAAACCCTGTCAGTCCACCTCAACAAAGATCCAAATTTTGATTAATTTTGTCACACCATAATTTCAATAATTTGGTTGAGGTTATCAAACCCATACTGCATGTCAGGTGGCCTTGTTAACTTGCACTTCAAGATTAACACCACGTGTATCGGGACGGGCGTCCCTGGGTCGATTCGTCACCCTAGACGGTTTTGACCAAATTATAACCACTGTCGTCCAGGTACTCAGTAACAAAAATTGCGTGGTAAAATAGTTACGTCAGATGTGAACATTTTTCCATTCCGAGATTAGTGCTGGGGAGGATGGGGGGGGGGGGGGGGGGGGAGAGGGGGGGGGAGGGGGCGACTCCTTCACTTTCAGTTTGTAAATACGTATAAAATCTGTCACCAGATTCTTTCAAAGTTTCAGTGGTCCTAATTTGACATTGTTCTTGAGCAAATGTGACAATCACATTGCATCATGTTAATGCATTGTATTCCTTATTGATCATATATAATATTATTATCATTATGTCATGAACGGATTAAACAAAAAATAATAAAATTTTATCAATAAAAAAATCGGTGGGGGGGGGGGGGGGGGGGGTGCAGTACACATGTCAAAGTGGAACTAAACTATTAACAAAGCTTGTTATCAGTTTCACTTTGACTTGTGTACCGACCCTCCCCCCACTTCATTCCCAGATTCAATCATACCCTCTAATTTGTGTTGCCCATCCAACTTCCAAAATTGGAGATCGGTGATGAAAACCCTGACCCCACCCTTACACACACACCGTAACATACCCGCATTCGTTCCCACCCTCTAATTCTGATTCAAATTGTATCCTGTTTTACAGGGAACGGGACAACCCGCCCCAGGGACAACCCACCTCAAACCGACTGGGACAACCCGCCCCAAGTTTTTCAGACACCGCAGTTATCAGCTATATGACAATGATATTGGGAGGTGCGTAGACAAACTGCCAATCGTCAAAATAGAGCCAGCCATTAGGGTGAGGACGAGTTCTTGGCACTACTTACATTTCAAGCTTTAAGCTGGATGTTTATTTTAACTTTTTTGAAGTGGCTATACTCCCGATAGTTGCTGGGGTGTTGCCCTGCAATTGGGGCTTTCCAGAGTTGTGGCATTGCACGCCTTCACGATGTGTTTGTCGACGCATTTCATACATTCTTGTTCCCTGTTGCATTTGTGTGACAAATGCCCAAATTTCTGACACCTGTGATACTGAACGGGTTGCGAAAGTACACGATATTCCTCTGTTTCATATTTTTTGCCGTTCATGTATACCCCTTTGCTTATTAAATTTCGTTACTCTGTTGAATTTAATTAGCATAATGAAGAAAGCCAGAAGTCTTCACTACTGCCAACGGGTAAAATTCAAAGAAAAGCAACATGAAGATTGTTAACAGCTAAAACAACACATTTATAGTCTTAGTCTTAGATAGAGGAAAAGAGAGCAACGCTGTGATGAATTCAATTAACAACGTTGGAAGAAAAAGTCTGCGAGATTTTTGATTCTGTTCCTGGAAGCTAATCCCATTGAGATGAAACCGACAAGAAATTTGAAAAACGCCCATCTCCAGCTCTTGAGTTGGGGAAAATAGTGAGTCGAAGTTACCAAAATTGGGTCGAAATTACCAATTTGGGTCAAAATTACCATGGGTCGAAGGTACTGGCATTCATAGACAGCGGACCTACAATGTAGATTTAGTTACTGGTGACTACTTCTACTTCTACCAATGAGTGGCCACCATCAAAATGTTGATTATTCTGCCACTTTAGAGGATGCGCTTGTTTTTTGTTTTTTTGTTTTTTTAATTTTTCCAAGTGCTATACATTCTAAATACAGTGCGAGGTTACAAGCATCATGATCCATGGCTAAAGAATCTGGTGTAGTTGTGTCTTGAAATTTTCAAGACTGGTGGTGACGCTGGCACTTGGTAAAATGTTCCAGTCCTTGATGGTCCTGGGGTAGAAGGAATGTTTTCTTACGTCAGTACGAACAGGATGGTAATTGGAACCCTTTTACATTTGTACCACTAGCCTCGGCAAATCTAAAAATACTAATAGTGGCATCCCTAACCATTTTGGTTTTCTTTAGTTTACAACGTTTAGTGACTATACATTGGATTAGATGGTAATTGTGTTGAACTGGGCTGTAACTGTGGTATAGGCTATAGCTATAGGGCTGTAATTTGTAAAATGGCAGGCCCAGATTTTCGGTTTGACAATTAGTGAAGAGTATTTATTTTCAACTTCAGCACACTAAAATTATCTTTTGATTTTTACGTGAAATGTCAAAAAGTGTGCTTTCAATAAGACTATTCCTGGCAGTTCTTTGTGCCCCCTGTTATTTAGTAGTGCCGGCTTTCAAGTATGGCTGCAGAATATTTGGGTAAATAGTACAATAAGAATGGACAATGCGTGTATAACAAACGTTCATTTAGGCCTGTCGTCAGTATATAAATCAATAACTATGTTCCCAAGGGACATTTCTAGTAATACAGCCATGTTCACGAAACAAAGTTTTAGTTTTAAAGAGAGTTTATCACTCCTATTTTTCTGCAGACGTTGCGGTAATTTTGAGTCATGCGGAGCGACAACCAACACGCGAACCTGGGTATGGAAAAATCGATAATACAAAATATGGAATGAATGATCGACTTCGCTTGGCCAGACATCTCGTGGACTGCAGCAGTATAAATAACCCATTTAGAATCACGGTAACTATGTGGGATTATGTAACTTAATCGCTACTTCTCTATTTGTAAGATTGCAAAAGGCTTTTAAAAAATCATACAATGAAGAAATATTGTTATGTTTAAGGGTCTGGGACGTTTCAGCCTCGACGCGATTCGGCCTGAAGATATTTCGACTAGGAGACCGCCCACCATGGACCTTTTTGTCCCCTTTGTATTCGGCTACGGAGCACACTACAGTATACAAAGGTTACAGATCAATTGGTCACCTCAAATTTATCAGTTTAAGTTCTCTTTATCTCTCAATGTGTTCACTGTTTGTTGCTTATTTTCATTTCACCAAGTATTGGATGTACAGTATATACTAGTCCACGAGCATTAAAACAAAACAGACTCTCACACTGTCCTATTTAAAGGGTAATTTCTGTACAAACGGAACTGACTTGATTCCGAATCTGGTATATTAATAGAAGCTTGGCCCATCGCTGATCTGAATGAATCAAATTAACATTTTTAAAATACTTAATTGGCTTTTGCTAAGAATAATTTGTTAATTTTTTACCGCAAAATTCCTCTTAATAATAGAATGCCGAAATCTCCTCGGTCCAGTTGTTCCCGTACCAATTCCAACAGAAACGTCTTTTGCCTTTTCAACAAAATGATGTTCCGCTCCGGGACACGATCCGTGTTTTTTTCTATTATTAAGATGGAGTTTTGTCAAGATAATGGTGGGATATTTTTTTCTAAATTAATAGGATGTTTTGTCAAAAAGACAATGTTTTCAATCTGCATCCGTTCATCTGATAATTTTTGCCCATGCTCTGTTTTACTTTTAAAGCACACGGACACACAGTTTGGCGTCGGCATTATTTCTGCCAACTCAAAACAAAATCACCTCAGGTTTTGCCTCGGCACTGCTGAATGCCGACACCAATCGAAAGGGCTGCAATGGAAACAAACTCTTGCTTAAGTTAGACAGTGAATGTGGGCGATCGAGAGATGAAAAATAAAAAAATAATAAGAACTGCTCTGCAACCGAAACGTGTAAATCAATCACCCCAAATTACCTCAACTATCGCAAATATACACTTTGTAAATCTTTTTTTTTTATAAATATCTCCTATATTTAGTGAAAAAATAAGTGTTCGTCCTGTTGGGATTCGTCTTGTTAGGATATTTTATCGATTCGTCTTGTTGGGATGACACCCAATTAAACTCCGCTTTGATAATTCTTACAGTTGTTTTATGATCATCAAGCCAGTGTTGTATATTGATCAAATGGTTTCATGCACCGAAGGTACGAAAGTACGGTTTGTGTCAAGCCCCTTTTGACCCTCTCTGAGTAGAGTGAAAAGTTTTCTTTCATGTCTGGGCGTGAAAGGAGGAAATGTGTGTGAGGAGTTAGCAGGCGAGAATGTATTGGTGGAACGTTTAATCTCTGTTTTTGTAGTGACGGTACTGTCTATTGCTGATGCAGTCCTGGATCATAAATGGGAAGTTTTTGTCCAGCAGTGTATTGACGTAGTGGAGGTCTTGCTGAGTGGATCGACCCACTCGGACCACTGACCTATCGCAAATTTACCCATCCGGATTGAACTGAATTTAAAAAGATTCAATTTCAAGTATCACAAAACTCAAGTCACTGATATTTTATCGCCTGCTCCCTACAGTACAGTCGCCATGGATTGGTGGTCATAATCCATGCATGGGCAGTGATGTCAACGCATGCATTTACCAGGTAATAGAAAATCATCATCAATAAATTTTAATTAATGAAGCACCGGATTGTACCCTGTGATTCATTAATTAAATTTTTGATGATTATTGCTGTAAACAGAGTTTGAAATCTAATATCATTGCATCCGTGGAAATATTGCCCACCCATAGAAAGTGACCAGTCCATGGCGGTCGTACTGTACAAACATTCGACTCTTAGTCCCCCCCATCCCTCATCATTTCTTACCCTTCCTCTGGTGTGGACCAGTGTAGGAGGCCCTGTGAAGGTGTCAAGGCGTCCTTCATTTGAAGTGTGAGGAAATCCATCACACAGCTAATTAAGGTCTCTTGACTCTGAAGTCAGGGGTCTGATTGGTGGTTAGCGATGAAAAAAATTATGTGCTATTGGGAACATATATAATTTTCGGTAGCTGTTTGATTCTGTTCCTGGAAGCTAATCCCATTGAGACGATTGTCTCATTAAAGACTTATTGCCACTGCGGTCAGCAGAAGGGCTTTTGATAGAAATGGGCAGTTAACTGAAAATTTGATTTGGTTTCGTTATCAAAACCGAAACCGAGACCAAAACAATTACAGAAACCGCTGTCGCGGTTTTCAACTTCAGTGTTGAAAAACTCTAATCAGGTCTTCAATTCTCAGAATAAAGATATAAACAACCTAAAATTAACCTATTTTCAAACTTCAGGGTCGCGATACCCCGTTTTCAGAACAGCTGCAGTAATTGGTATTGCATTCGAGCATGGCATTTACCGTGAAAATAAGTGACAAAATTACTTCTTACGCATCATGTTTTAAACATTCATCTGTTTATCAAATGCGATTTCCTTTGCTGAACTGAAACTTGTCACTTGTTCCACATTTATAATGACAAATATATTCATTTCTACATGTAATTTTGAAACCATGAACTCCAAAGCCAGCGTCAAAATCACAGTTGAAGTTGGATGGTAATTTTGGGTTACAATGACCTATATGAGGCTTATGAGCGACTTTTACTCGATAAAATTTTTATGGTCATTATAATATTTTAGGGTGTGTCAGGTTACCCAAAACACAGGTATTTGCCAAGGGAGGGGGGGGGGGGGGGCTAATTTTGCAACAGACTCAAGGCAAAAAAATCATTGTTCTCAAACTTTAAACTCTTGAAATAATTTATGCAAATACATTGTGCTCAGGAAATCAGAGTACCGGAATAGGATATTACACCGGTGAGTTGAACTAGAAAGGGAGTCCCATTGACACAGAATGGTGCCAAATACATCTTCTTACATGCAAATGCAATATATTGTTATGTTTGTACAATGAAAACCGAAACCGAAAACCTGACTCTTTGAATGAAACCGAAACCGACAAGAAATTTGAAAAACGCCCATCTCTAGCTCTTGAGTCGGGGAAAATAGTGAGTCGAAGTTACCAAAATTGGGTCGAAATTACCGATTTGGGTCAAAATTACCATGGGTTGAAGTTACTGGCATTCATAGACAGCGGACCTACAATGTAGATTTAGTTACTGGTGACTACTTCTACCATTGAGTGGCCACCATCAACACGTTGATTATTCTGCCACTTTAGAGGATGCGCTTGTTTTTTGTTTTTTTAATTTTTCCAAGTGCTATACATTCTAAATACAGTGCGAGGTTGAAAGCATCATGATCCGTGGCTAAAGAATCTGGTGTAGTTGTGTCTTGAAATTTTCAAGACTGGTGGTGACGTAGGCACTTGGTAACATGTTCCAGTCCTTGATGGTCCTGGGGTAGAAGGAATTTTTTCTTACGTCAGTACGAACAGGATGGTAATTGGAACCCTTTTACATTTGTACCACTAGCCTCGGCAAATCGAAAAATACTACTAGTGGCATCCCTAACCATTTTGGTTTTCTTTAGTTTACAATGTTTAGTGACTATACACTGGATTAGATGGTAATTGTGTTGAACTGGGCTGTAACTGTAGTATAGGCTATAGCTATAGGTCTGCAATTGGTAAAATGGCAGGCCCAGATTTTCGGTTTGACAATTAGTGAAGAGTATTTATTTGCAACCTCAGCACACTAAAATTATCTTTTGATTTTTACGTGAAATGTCAAAAAGTGTGCTTTCAATAAGACTATTCCTGGCAGTTCTTTGTGCCCGCTGTTATTTAGTAGTGCAGGCTTTCGAGTATGGCTGCAGAATATTTGGGTAAATAGTACAATAAGAATGGACAATGCGTGTATAACAAACGTACATTTAGGCCTGTCGTCAGTATATAAATCAATAACTATGTTCCCAAGGGACGTTTCTAGTAATACAGCCATGTTCACGATACAAAGTTTTAGTTTTAAAGAGAGTTTATCACTCTTATTTTTCTGCAGACGTTGCGGTAATTTCGAGTCATGCGGAGCGACAACCAACGCGCGAACCTGGGTATGGAAAAATCGATAATACAAAATATGGAATGAATGATCGACTTCGCTTGGCCAGACATCTCGTGGACAGCAGCAGTATAAATAACCCATTTAGAATCACGGTAACTATGTGTGATTATGTAACTTAATCGCTACTTCTCTATTTGTAAGATTGCAAAAGGCTTTTAAAAAATCATACAATGAAGAAATATTGTTATGTTTAAGGGTCTGGGACGTTTCGGCCTTGACGCGATTCGGTCTGGAGATATTTCGACTAGGAGACCGCCCACCATGGACTTTTTGTCCCCTTTGTATTCGGCTACGGAGCACACTATAGTATACATAGGTTACAGATCAATTGGTCACCTCCGATTTATCAGTTTAAGTCCTCTTTATCTCTCAATGTGTTCACTGCTTGTTGCTTATTTTCATTTCACCAAGTATTGGATGTACAGTATATAATAGTCCACGAGCATTAAAACAAAACAGATTCTCACACTGTCCTATTTAAAGGGTAATTTCTGTACAAATGGAACTGACTTGATTCCGAATCTGGTATATTAATAGAAGCTTGGCCCGTCGCTGATCTGCTCCACTAGTTGTGTTGCTTCTCTGTAAAATGATTTTATTATTGGAATTTAATTCATTTTCTGTCACCTCAAGAGTATGTCCATTCCTATTCTCCCAGATGATATTGCTGACTCAGATCCCCCCCCCCCCCCCCCCCCCCCCGGGCCAAATTTATGCTATAGACTGCACTTTCTCAACTTTTCATTTTGAATAAATGCGTTATTACTTTTCGGCTATTGTAAAAATGTTTACACTAAAATATATTTTAAAAATATCATTTAATAATGTTATTCACCCGATTCTCACAACATTTTTTTTATGACGAATACAAGTTGTGATTTTAAAACAAAGACCCACTTTAATTTGTCGGGTAGGTCTACTTACCGAGAACAACCGAGAACAAATTAAAATAATAAATAAAGGCAAAAATAAATATTAATTGTTAGCATATAGGTGCCCTATGTTGTATGTAAAATAAGAAAAAGCAAATTTAAAGCTTTTAGACCGACTCAGTCTGTGGAGATGGGGATTATTTATTAATTTCGGATTCGCCGCCAAACCGAGAAGAGGCTGCTTGCCGAGAACAAGATTGTGACTGTTAATTGACACCGAGAAGAAACTACTCGCCGAGAACAAGATTGTTAATTAACACTGACTGCGTCTAGTTTAATTTGTTCTCGGTAAGTAGTCTGCTCTCGGTGTAAATACAAATTGAAATTTGTCTGTTATTTTGTCACCTATACTGGTACATACAATTCCCATCACCATTTACCAGGGCTTTCGACCTGCAAGTCATACATGTAGACTTGGCTGGTTTAAAATTGTTTGTTCTTTTGTCGCCTATACTGGTACATACAATTCCCATCACCATTTACCTGGGCTTTGGACCTGCATGTCATACATGTAGACTTGGCTGGTTTAAAATTGTTTGTTTGTTTGTTTGTCGCCTATACTGGTACATACAATTCCCATCACCATTTACCAGGGCTTTGGACCTGCAAGTCATCCATGTAGACTTGTCTGGTTTAAAATTGTTGTTCTTTTGTCATGCATACCGACCGGTGCGCATTTATGTGTAGTGATCAATGGTGCCAGCTGACCCTGTCTTAGGTTGTTCCATATTTGGAATCTTACCCGTCATCGGAAACAGACCTGCGTCACCTAATATACTCACTTATTTTTGGAAGTGGACACTGTATGGTGTTCACTTTATGGTGCCAGCTGTCCCTGTCTTAGGTTGTTCCATAATTGGAATCTTACCCGTCATCGGAAACAGACCTGCGTCACCAACGTCCCGCGACTTGGGACCCCACTAACACCAGACGTTGGCGTTTACTGCTAACGCCACTACTCGTCTTTGAGTTCTTCACTCGCTTTCGCTGGTCAGGTTTTTTTGCCTCGACTGCAGTTTTGGGAATAATCAATCGACCGTCAGTCGATGTCAGTGTGAAATTTGGTTCTTTAATGAAAGACACTAATTGCCTGAGTCTTCTGTCTCGTCTCTCGGGTTCCAGATTAACCCATACAGCATGTTTTACCCGAAGTTTTTCGACATGTTGGGCCAAAACAAAATCTCCAGAATCATGGATACGGGCCAATATACTCGACAACTGCCGTACTCAAATCTGAAACCAAGTCACTCGTTTTTTTTTTTGTACACCGGCTGAAACAGGACATCACCTCAAAGAAAATTGATAATCAATAACTCAACATCAAAGATCACCATATGCTTGGCTGGTTTAAAATTGTTTGTTTTACTAATTTGTACACAATATAGAGTAGATAGTTTTTATTTTCATTTTCAAATTTTGTTTTGTTCTCGGCAAGTAGCCTCTTCTCGGTTCGGCGCCGAATGTGGGAATTAGTAAATAATCCCATTCACAGTAGACCTGGCTCGTTTAAAATTGTTTTGTTACTAATTTGTACATAATATATAGTAGATACATGCCTTAAACGCTAACAGTAAACTTTTATTTTCATTTTGAAATATTATTTTGTTTTGTTCTCGGCAAGTAGCCTCTTCTCGGTTCAGCTCCGAATGTGGGAATTAATAAATAATCCCATTCACCGTAGACCTGACTGGTTTAAAAAAATTTTGTTACTAATTTGTACATAATATATAGTAGATACATGCCTTAAAAGCTAACAATAAACTTTTATTTTCATTTTGAAATATTATTTTGTTCTTGGCAAGTAGTCTCTAGAGTAGATACATGCCTTATACGCAAACAGTAGACTTCTATTTTCATTTTTAAATTTTTGTTTTGTTCTCGGCAAGTAGCCTGTTCTCGGTTCAGCTCCGAATGTGGGAATTAATAAATAACCCCATTCACCATTGACCTGGCTGGTTTAAAATTGTTTGGTTATTAATTTGCACATAACATAGAGTACTTACATGCTTTGTACGCTAACAATAAACTTTTATTTCGATCTTTATATATTAACTGGTTTTGTTCTCGGCAAATAGTCTCTTCTCAGTTTGCGGCGAAGCCGAAATTGATAAATAATCCGCATCACCACAGACTGAGTCGGTCTAAAAGCTTTAAATTTGCTTTTTCTTATTTTATATACAACTTAGGGCACTTATATGCTAACAATTAATATTTATTTTTGCCTTTATTTATTATTTTAATTTGTTCTCGGTTGTTCTCGGTAAGTAGTCCCACCTAATTTGTCACCCTCGCTTTTTGGAAAGATGTAACTTTGACCGTGACAGCAAACATCTAACCTACTACGACTGTTAACAGTAGTTCACGCACGCACGCCGCACCACGCACGCACGCATTGTAGACCTATGGCCTCTGTTATCGTATCACGCTTCTGGCAATAAAAGTACTGACCTGACACGGGCGGGAATCACTGTTTATCCGAGTGTCCTTTAAATAATGAACATCGTCGTCTCTGCCCGTTCGTACGAAGTCGAGCTGTTAATCACACCTGTCCAGTCTCTAATAAACAGTGACCAACTTTCAAATCATGTTACTGTTGTAACATAGTGATAAAATCCACTAATTTTGAACTCAACAGAATTAGCGTATTTCGTTCGGGGAACCATCGCCAAATTAACCCATTCTGTCGAGTTAAACACATGTGATGGCGAATACATATTAATTCCACATAGAGCGTTGCGTTTCCTACCTTCAGTTTCCTGAACTGGCCAAGCCATCGCAAAACCCAAGGGTTAACCAGCCCGACATCAAGTTGATGGATTTCGAGACTGAGGTCGCATGGCAACCATCAGATATCTAATCCAGTTACAAAAACATTTCTCTGTACTTCGGTGTTCATCTGGTGTGTAGAAAGTAAAATGTCTTACTAAAGAGAAACCCTAAGTGATGTAGCAAAAGCCTATATCGTGAAGCACTGCCTACCCTAACTGAAATCAGGTGGAATAGTCTGTCCCTAAACCCTTACCTTATCAACCCACCACTCACCATGGAAGATGTATGTGACAGAATTTCAAACGCTATTACAAACGACTGTCACACGAACAATGCGTACGATGCTACAAATTAACAATCAACGATTTTTCCTGACTCAACCGCAGAAGTGAACAATGAAATTACTGATCAAATTTTTGACACCGCAAATCATTGCATCAAAAATAATCAGTAATTTTATAAATATTTCCTCTGGGACCCTGGACTCAATGTGTTGAATGATTGGCTTTGTTATACAACACAACATGAATAACTACTATGATGTACTAGTTAGAATCACAGACCTAACTATGACAAAATAATATTTATAATTTGACTGAAAGCTCACTGGCGCTTCTTGCTCGACAATTTCTCCTGAAAAATATGTTAAAAAGTACTTTTCACTGGGCGAATGGCAGAACTTTTAATAATTTTTCACCACTTTCCCAGGAGAAATATGGTCGAAAAAGAAGTCAAATGTAAGATCCGGTTTCTTCTCACACTGCAGCTGATGGCTTTGAGATTGAAAAAAAAGATGATCGAAGACCCTCTATACCGCCGCGAAGCGTTTCTTGTTTTCGTCGCTCGCATACTCGACGCGTAACACTTTCGTTTCTGGTCCCCGTCCTGCACACCACTTACAAAATATAGGATCTGCGCCTGTACTGAACTTGAAAAGCATTACCGCGTACCCACTTCAGTCAAACAGAAACAACAGCAACGATGCAGGTATTTAATTAAAAAAACAACATCTTAGTCTATTTTTATATGCCCATCGAACACGCAAAACGAGATTGCTTCCTGATTTTTGTGTCAGGAGCCTAATGAAAAAAAAAATAGAAAATTTTCTCTAATAGGTTAATATTGATTGTTGTGCTACATGGACATGTATAGATCTACATAGATAAGATGCAGAGAGAGAAAGCGAATTAGCAATCTTGGTGACTGTATTGATTTAGCAAATACTTTTATCTAGATCTATGTTAACCTGATTAAAGGATGTTATTGGCATTGAAGGAACTGTTGTCACCGAGAATAATTTTACATAGGTATACAAAGGTAAGTTGCTGTTTATTCTCTACATGTATACAATTACAACAAAGATAATTTGAACATTTCATTGAGAAGAGTTTCTCGTTTTATTTTAAGTCATATTAAGAACACAACACAAGGAGAAGAGGGAGCATTCTGATTTCTTCTGCAGATGGAAATTCACACAGGTACCAGTTGGAAAATTCTTAAGCAGGGGGGAGGGGGGGGGGGGTCAAATGTTTGTCTGAAAAGTTAGATGTTCGGAGGAGGAGAGGGTACAATTGGAAAATGCACCCGGACCATAACCCTTTAACTAAACCCCTGTATAGATTACCAGTAATCATTTAATCATACAACCCTATTGGACTGTATGATTAAAATATTACTGAACATCCTTCCTAGTATTTACCACGTTGCCTGCCTACTCGTGGACGGTCAAGGAGAAGAGGGTGCATTCTGATTTCTTCAGCAGATGGAAATTCGCACAGGTACCAGTTGGAAAATTCTTAAGCAGGGGGGGGGGGGGGGGTTCAAATGTTTGTCTGAAAAGTTAGATGTTCGGAGGAGGAGAGGGTACAATTGAAAAATGCACCCCGAACCATAACCCTTTAACTAAACCCCTGTATAGATTATCAGTAAGCATTTAATCATACAACCCTATTGGACTGTATGATTAAAATATTACTGAACATCCTTCCTGGTATTTACCATGTTGCCTGCCTACTCGTGGACGGTCAATTGTTTACGCAAAAAATTATGCATAACGGCTTGAAAGAGTTAAGATATACTAATTATTATTTCTCCTACAGCCATACCTCTTAGTTTAAGCATACTTTAGTTACCATTAATGGTGCAAACGAGGATTGGAGGGCGAGTGCTTTCCACATAGAAGGTCTTCTGCTATCCCAGGGAACCTGAAGTTATTCGAATTTCGAATCGATTCTCCGATCGGCCTCTGGATTCGTATGGTTCTTTATTCGAATTGAATTAGGAACGTTGGCCAACGATACCGTCAAATGTTTTCAAGTTTCCATTTAGCTGCTGAAACAGAGAGAACACCAGAGCTCTTCATGGACAACGGCCGCTTAATAACAATGAATTTCCAGTTTCTCCCCGATTCGCACGACATCTTCTAATGGAATATATCGCCCGTTGAGTGCAACAAAGTTCCGTGCCAAAGCATTGTGGAAGGCGCTATGTTTCACTAAAGGGACAACATCATCATCGTGCAGTTTCCCTTACAATGCCGAGAGAGAGAGAGAGAGAGAGAGAGAGAGAGAGAGAGAGAGAGAGAGAGAGCGCATGACGTGCTGAAACCTGGAAGTTACAAACGATTCGCAGACAAGTTTCCGATTCGCAGTGCCCTCCGCTCCCATACAATAAACAATAAACAGGATATACAGAGGACAGGTAACAAACTTTTTGAGAATATACACAATGGATAGTTTTGAGAGTAAAGGGAAATAAGAGACTGCATACACGAATTAAAAAAAAGGGGAAACTGCATAATCAGATGAGATAATTGAATTCGGTTTAATAATAAGGGTATAAAAAGGGGGCAGGGTGATTTCCTTCCGGGATCCGACATGTATAACAAGCTACCGCCTATAGAATGAAATGCTGGTTAGAAGGCTAGGGCCAGACGTCGTAAAACAACCCCTGCCTCACCAGTTATATGAACTATAGTTCACAAAGCCGTCTCTAATGTTCTCTAGCACCTACATTACCTCCTATATATTAAATCGTTTTGAGTCGTTGATAAACTTCTGTACGACAGCGAACACGACATCATCTCTGTCATACATCTGTAAGTTAGGGATGTCAATTGGTCTACTTTTCATCACGCTTGAACAGACGTCTGGTGAAATGAGGTTTAACCAAATAATACAATCCCAAGATCAAAGTTCCAATAAAGATTCATTGCCGAAAATACATTTTTCTACTTAAAATATTACGGTAGGAATACCGGCAAGTAGATGCCCTTCTTTTTCACTGTATTTTTAACAGTAATTTTTCTCAGCAAAGCGCCAAATCCCTGTTTAAAATTTATGATGTATTTGTATTTTATTTCCCCCAAAAGCAGCCGTTGAGTTCAAGGTGAAACGAGTTTGTTATTTTGCTTCTGCCGTTTTAAAACTTGAGTTGAGTAAAGGGTTAAAACTTCACACAGCTTGAAGACAACCCCAATATGTTTTCCTGAATAATAATAATAATAATCCTCGTGGCCCTTCTTTTGAACGAGCCCAAACGGCTGCACCAAGCATTACGTTTTAATAACATTTCATATCACGCGCACATATATTCACATAGTTTCATACCAAAGACATAGTGCAGACATGGTGTACATAAATATAAACGGATACTTCACGTAAGCAGATTGATACTGTTGAAAGATGTGTGGAAATTTCGGACCATAAATTCAATCATGAGCTCATACGAGATTTTAGGGTCGGATGTAGGCACAGAAAGTTGCACAGGTTTGGAATGTGGCCCATATTCTCGTGCTCAGTCCTGTGCGGCCCAATGGCAAAGTGCCCATAGAAACATAGATGGCTGTAAAATGTCAGTGCGAGTGGTCAAAAATAGATCCAGACTGAAACAAACTGACAAGAATTCCAAATAAAAAACATTTTACCATAACTCATAAACTTTAAGCTTGAATTCATTGAACGTCACATATACTACTCAAGACCCATGGCCAAGCAGGTGTTTTGTCAAGAAACTGCTCAAATTTCAGTATTATCCTTGCTCACTTTTATCCAAACTCATAAATAACACAGTATGCACCTGCTGTATTACATCACGAGAGTAGACTGGACTTCATGTTTCAATGTATTAAGAATTTTGATAACTTTGAACATTCGAGGGCAGGATCATGCAGTCCATGACCAGCACAACGGTGACCGATGGGGGTTTGTGGAGTGGGTGGGACTGACTAACATTCCAACTTCACCATAAAGGCACGCCTTCTTCGAAGGCATGTCTTGATGATGTAGTTAGAATATTAGTCAGTCTGGATTACAGGTAACCCCCCCCCCCCAAGACCCCTTGTTGTAGTCGTGACGCAAGTTCTTATTTCATAACACTTATCGTACCGGTACTCTTAATGGGTTATGGTGGGGCCACAAAAGCCTGAATCGAATTCTACAGACTTTCATTTGTATAAGGGTGCGTCTGTGATACAGGTCCAAGTATCATATCTTATCTTTTGAGAAAGTTCATGATTACCAGCAAGAAAGAATTGATATCTTAGACCCCAATCCTGACGAAAATGTCCCGAATAGAAAAAAGTATTGGTGGGGAGGGAGGCACTCCCTAACCATCCCTTAGCGATACATTTGGTACTTATACCAACTCTCGACAGACATCACGTTTATGGTAGGCACATAAGAAGAAGAAGAGAAAAATGTTATTAACTCGTTACAGCATGACATGGCAGTATTTCTTTGCAAAACTGATCTTGGGTGTTAAGGGACACCCTGCTACCCTCGTGTCTCGAAGCACCATACCTGATCTTTTCTGACCATGGAATGATTTAGTGATCTTTCGAAATTTCAAAATAAGAGATATTGACAAAAGTAAATCTCGAAATTTGTCTTCAATATTTCATTTCTGGTTACGTTACACGAGAAAAGAGAGATAAGTCAAGAATGTGCACAAAATTACCAGGGAAAACCTTTGAAATCTGTTATGAGCGTCTGTCACATAGGCTTTACATAGTCGAGTTTCCAATTCTAATGAGTTGTACCTCTTCCCTCTGTGAATACTCTCTTCTTGAAACGCCATAAACGACTAGATGATAGAAGACACCGGGTGAATCCAAACTTTCTGGGATTTCTGTCCCCAGATAGTTTTGTGATCAAGTTCAAGCTCTCTCCTTCGTTCATAATATGAATAAGACTAAATGTAATTTTTAAAAGTTTACTACCTGTGCTTTTGTGGCAACATAAGTTCCGGTGGGGCCAAGACTGACTTACAATCATCCTGCGTGAGCAGGGGGTGTATTGAACGTTTAGATAGAGTTGGATCTCCAAACGCTCTTAGTTATGGTGAAGAAAAAAGCTTGTAAAATTGACATCAAGGACCTAAATACGCACTTGAAATCTTATTGTATCTACAGAAGCCAAAAAGAACTACTGGAGTTCAACCGAATCTTATACTGAAGAGTTTCTAAGAGATTTTATTATATACTATTCAAAAAAGTATGAGATATCCAAACTGATGTTGATATTTTCGGAAAATGGTACTGGATATGCCCGATTGGACACATCAATATGTTACCAAGTTTAGTGTGGATCATAAATGTCACCGGCCCACGAAAACTTCGTGCAGGTTTTTGGCACGAGCGCCGCGGTAATGTCTGTGGGGTACGTTTTGAAATTTTCTTTTGTACTGGACGGGCTTTTCCGGAGGTCTCATCGTTCTTTTCTTGGTATAAACTCGTTCATCAATAGCTTCTGGTCGAAACGTAACTTTTGTGGTATGCTAAGACTGACGCTCGACGAACGTTTACGTGCCGTTGGCATGTTGGAAGCTGGCAACAGACAGACTGCAGTGGCTCAAATTCTCAACGTTACTCAATCGGTGTTTATCAGGTTGTAGTCACGCTACCGTCAGACAGGCAACGTTGATAACAGGCGTCGGTCAGGTCATCCAAAGGAGACAACTGCTAACCAGGATCGTTTTATCCGGACCACAGCATTACGTAACCGCCATCAAAGTGCCTCAGAAATTGGACAGCAGCTGCACGTAGCGACAAATGTGCGAATCAGTGGTCAGACTATCTGGAATCGCTACAATTTGTACGCTCGACGACATCGAATAATTCCACGTTTGACCGAAAGTCACATCGCAACAAAGCGTAATTGGTGTGGAACACGACAGGGCTGGGACAATCGTCAGTGGAGCAACGTTATGTTTTCCGATGAATCGAGGTTCACTCTCGACTTCCACGACAGGCGAAACATAGTGTGGTGGCGGCTGAACGAACGATACCATGACCTAATCGTTAGGCAGCACGATCGTTTTGGTGGTGGATCGGTTATGGTGTGGGGAGGCATAACCATGACAAGCAGAACAGCATTACTTGTCACCCAAGGGCGTGTCACAGAGCAGTACTACCATGACAACATGTTAGCAGCAGCCCATCTAGTGCCATTTGCGCGACGTCACGGCCGTCGATTCATTTTCCAAGATGACAATGCAAGAGCGCACATGGCCCGTGTCGCTACAGAGTTCCTCTAGGAGCAGAACATCACCACACTGCCTTGGCTAGCACTAGGTCCAGACCTTTCAGCAATCGAGCGCGTCTGGGATATGCTTGGCAGGCGCGTACGACAACGCCAATAGCCCCCACCAATGTCCAAGAACTCGTAGCTGCACTGTATGAAGAATGGAATAACATCAGTCAAGCTGATATTGGACGTTTGGTGAGGAGTATGCCACGTCGGATCCGCGCTTGTCTCGCAAACCGAGGAGGATTTACAAGGTATTAAGGTCTTGGACTGAATGTAATAAATTCTCTAACTGACCGTCCATGTCTTCTACAGCTCAGTGCGTGGAATGTGTGCTTGTCAGACACCCAACTATCGCTGAAACCATTCACCAGATGTCACAGTGCAATGCCTCAACTGTCTTTTTAATGAAAATATAAATGTATTTCTTCATATATCTCACTTTTATCAAATATCCCCTACTATTTGAATAGTATAATTTCGTTATTAAGTTGTTAGAAACCCGGAGACTGGAAATTTAGATATATAAATGAAAAACTACAATGAAAACTACGAATATTCAGTGCACTGTGAGAAAGCATCCGTGAAGTGTTAGGACGATTAACCCTTTGCACTCTGAGGTCAAAAGGGGAAAGTTTTCAGCAGCACATATTTCCCTCAATGCAGTTTGATATTTTACCAGATAGGTCTTGTTTGACAGTGCTCAATGCTACAGCATATTAATATTGGTGTTAAATGTTTATAATAGACGAACTAGGAATAGCCCAATGTTTCATTTTAAAGATAGAAAATATCAGAGGCTTTTCAAATAAATCCCCAGGAACACCTCAATTCATCGGGAAGTTAACAGTTAACGAACAGATGTGATTTTAGTGTACTGCTGCAAAAAGCAAACAATATGACCTGAATAACTGGAATATGGAACGACAAAACTTAGCATAGGCACCACCCAGATTGATGATGTGACCAGGTGCTGCCTTTTTGGCATTTTTGTAGTATTGTCGAAGGAGATTTATGCTAGGAGCTGGGTTTCGAACCGCCGTTGTAACTGTCTCTATTGATAGTTAAGGACTATGTACTAATCATCACAATACGCGTATACGTGTACAGGAGCTCCCATCTTCCGTTGTGATCAACTGGTCACATCTAAATAAATTGATGGAAGAACCATGATGCCATTGTAGACTAACATGGTTAACTCCAGACGACACATTGACTGTCGGTGAGATCATTGCCAACGGCAAGAGTATCACACACAGCCCCAGGAAGTCACAGCGAGGTGGAGGTGTAGGTGTAATCTGTGATAACACTGTGAAGGTTAAGCGTAAGGCATCTCAGACTTGGGTTACATTCGAGTGCATTGACACCATTGTAACGATCGACTCACACTCAGTCCGCCTCATTGTCATTTATCGACCCCCACAGAGCTCCAAAAAAAAAAAAATGCACTGTCAACCAGTTCATTAGCGAATTCCAAGACTTCCTAGGAAACATTACTGCGCTGCCAGGAAAATTCATCAATGGAGGTGATTTCAGTTTCCATATAGAGAAGAAAACTTCCAGTGATTCTTCTAAACTACGTGATCTTATCAATTCAATAAATTTACGCCAACAGTTTCGTGGCACTACCCATAAAGGTGGCCACTCATTAGATCTGCTGATAACCAGAGAATCCGAGGCTGATCTTGTCAACAATGTATTAATTGTTGATCCTGCAATCTCTGACCATTTTATGATTATTTTCGATTTGGCACATCCTCGTCCCTCCCCTGTCCGGAAGAAAGTCACATACCGTATGTACCGAAGTACTGAACTTGCTAAGTTTGCGGATGCTATTGCTTCGTCTCCCGTCGCTAAAATTAACGAGATGCAAACTGTTGACAGCAGTGAATACATCCTCACTGGCTCACTTCAAGAGGTTATTGACAAGTTTGCGACTAAGCAAACACGTACTTTTAGCGTACGCCCTTGCTCACAATGGTTCAGTGATGAGATTAGGCACGCAAAAGATTTACGACGCAAACTAGAGCTTCAGTGGCGGCAAACGAAACTATGTGTTCACAGAGAGATGTTTGTCAACCAGCGAAATGTTGTTAACAAACTGGTCAAATCCGCGAAACAAAAATACTTTTCGGACTTATTGTCAGCTAATGTTAATTCCCCTAATGCGCTGTCTGTCGTTCTTGAGAAGCTTCTGTATCGCCAAAAGACAACCTTACTCCCAGAGCATTCGTCATCCAAAGACCTTGCAAATAGATTTTCTTCTTTCTTTTCTGAAAAGATTGAGACTATCGGAGCTTCGGTTGATACAAGCTCACAATCCGATCTTCGACAGATGGCCGACATGCCATGCACCTGTGTTAAAGCTGTTGCACAGTTGTCCCAATTCAAACCTTTGGCTACAACAGATATCCAGAGGTTATTATCCAAGGCACCATCTAAGCAATGCATGCTCGATATAATTCCAATTTGGTTGTTAAAAGCATCTCTTTCGGAGTTAACTACACCGATCTTGAAACTGGTCAATGCCTCCCTCCACTCTGGCGTCTTTCCGACAAGCATGAAACACGCTTTAGTAAAACCTCTTCTCAAAAAGCCAACACTTGACCCAGAGGTTCTGAAAAACTACCGACCGGTCTCTAATCTTCCATTCATATCAAAGATTATTGAGCGTGCGGTGGCTTCTCAGCTGAATTCTCATTTGGCAGCCCACGGCCTAGCCGAAGTTAACCAATCTGCATACAGATCTAATTGCAGTACAGAAACAGCGCCTCTAAGGGTCCAAAATGATATCATCCTATCCACAGACAGGCACAACCTAACATGTCTTGTTTTGTTGGATTTAAGCACCGCTTTTGACACCATAGACCATTACATGCATATTGAAAGACTGACAGTGGGAATAGGCCTTACTGACCGATCACTTAATTGGTTTTCGTCGTACCTTAATGGTCGCACACAGAGTGTCCTTATTGGCAGTGAGTCGTCAGACAAGGTCACACTACGTTTTGGCGTCCCTCAAGGATCGATGTTGGGTCCCCTACTATACACTGTCTATGTCTTACCTCTCGGTGACATTATCCGAAGCCATGGCCTTGACTTTAATTTTTACGCAGATGACACACAGCTGTATATTAGTTTTACTCACGCCTTTGAGTCTGAAGCATGCAGTAAGAGTGAACTTTGTATTTCAGACATCAAGGCATGGATGACTAAAAACTTTCTTAAATTGAACGATGACAAGACAGAAGTAATATATATAGGTGTACCTCATCAACTTTCAAAAATATCCAAACTGTCCCTCAATATTGGAGGTTCTGCGATAAAACCCAGTAGCTGTGTTCGAAACTTAAGTTATTTCATGGATGAAAATTTGGCCGCTGATGAACATATCAGACATGTCTCTCGCAGTGCATTTTTTCATCTTAGAAATATTAGCAAAATTCGATCTTTCATTGATACGCAGACGTCACAACACTCTCTCCACGCCTTTGTTACCAGTCGCCTCGACTACTGCAACTCTCTTCTGATTGGCTCTAAAACATTTATTCTTGAAAAGCTACAACACATCCAAAATTGTGCTGCACGGGTCATAACCAGAACTCAAAAGTACTGCCATGTAACACCAGTACTCTCTGAGTTACACTGGCTACCCGTTAAGCAAAGAATTCAATCTAAAATGGTCCTTTTGGTGTTCAAGTGTATCTCGGGATCTGCACCATCCTCCTGTCCGATCTGCTTACCATCCACAAACCACCGAGGTCTCTTAGGTCATCAGGTCAACTCAATCTGGTTCAGCCCGTATCTAAATTTACTAGTGCTGGTGATAGGGCCTTTGCGGTTGCTGGCCCAAGGCTTTGGAAATCTCTTCCAATCGCCATAAAAAATAGTAAATCACTTGAATCACTCAAGTCTGGTACTAAAGCCTACCTTTTTCGAAAGGCATTTCCTTCAGTGGTCTTTTAATTTTGGTCATACACTGACATTACCAGGTGCGTGGGTGTGCCTGAGTCAGTGAGGATTGCCTCGTTATTCGTCAAGTTACACTCACATACTTGTTTTGGTAAAGTTGTAGTTTGTTTTGCTTTTTGTTTTTTTTTATTTTGTTTCAATTCAATACCTTTTTTCTTTTAGGTTCTGTCGCTTATCGCCACGATATAGCCTCGGTTGCTGATGTGGAGGTGGGCACCAATAAATGATAATAGTGATCCATGTACCAATGTATCTGTGAGAGAATGTATGTGTATGTGTGTATATGTATGTATGCAATTATTGTGCAGCCATTGAGCACCGTGTGTGGATTCTAGGCTTTAAAATTATTATTATTATTATTATTATTATTATTATTATTATTATTATTATTATTATTATTATTATTTATCATGAATAATTTGGTGGAAAGATCCATGATGTTATTGAAGACTTTATCACGAATAACCGAGAGAAGTGGTCTTCTGACCTGGTTAAAAGAAATCCTCCTCGCGCGATGATACCCTCCAAACACCCAAGACAGACTCTAACTGTGACGTGAATAACGACTACACTGTAAAGCAGAATATATCGGTCCTGGAATCAGAACCACGGTTATCCCGATCTTTGTAGTGTGGCGATTAAGTCAGAGGATGAGCTCCAAGGGTTATATTTCGACGAAAATCCGAGAATCGATTCGCGCAAAAAATGTACATTCTCGCTGCACCTCTGGTAGGATTTCGCGTGAAAAGAATTCAATTTGACCCTTTACCTTACATAGTAACAGCAACAGCAGCAACAGCAGCAGCAGCAGCAGCACTTTGTCCAATAGAATTCTACAAATATGGCTGTCATTGGAACCGGCTCGATGAGGGTAAAAGGGTTAATATGTGTTATCCGTATACAACAGGGGTTCAACCATGGTGGCCTCACTGGATCCTAGGACACGCATAGCAGGTATGGATTCCAAATGGATTCTCCTAAATTTAGATGAAATATTAGCCCTGAGCTCACTGCACTAAACGTTTCTAGTAGTTTGAGAGAGCACTTCATGGACAGAGGCCTTTCAATAAACGTGTATATAGCAATAAGGACTCAGTAGAATATACCAGGACTCGGCTCCGCCTCTATTCAGGTACAAATTTACAGATTTCGTACCCACAACCATTTGAAGATCAAGTTACTTAAAATACTACACAAGGACATTGCTTTCACAGAAAACATTTTGCGTAATGGTAAATAAAAACTAAAAAAACTCTATCAAATGTTTGAACGCAAAATCTCATAAAAATAAGCGGTCTTGAAAATAAATATTAATGTCCAACTATTTAGTTCGTGGTTCTCTCGTTAACCCTGCACTGTATGAAGAGAGATTCAATGTGCAATTGAATCTCAAATTTTGAGACTTGGGAACTAGAAAAAATAAATTAAAATCACTGTCACAAATGCAACCCTCTGAAGGACGCATTAAACCCCTGCACTGTGATAAAAACATTTCAAGCAGTAAATTTGCCCATAATGCAACCGGAAATTTAATCAATTCAATCTTGTGTGACAGAGCTCTGTGAGCCCTGTCAAACAAGATTGAATTGGTTCAATTCTAAGTTACATTATAAGAAGAATTTGCGGGTTAAAATTTCAATATTTTGACTCAGATGTGCAGATGAGGAAATAATATTTTCAGCCTTCACCAGTTGACTGTATGTTGAAGATAAGAACTCTTACGCCTTACCGAATGAAGATGAAGTCATCTAGTTTTTGTGCCACTGAACATGCACGAAAGATGCCGCTCTGTGAAATCATCAATAGGGACCCCATACAATCCCCCGGAAGTCAATCAGGGTATTAAAGAATTCACTCATTTGATATCAGTTTGACACAACCCTTGATACACACTACCCAGCGACAATACTTAAGGCAAATACGAATGTCGTAAAAAAGTATATTCCTTATTTCATAATATTTGTACACACCAGCCACAAAGATATGGACTTTTTCCATGCTCATGCTTGCGTTGTGCTGTCATTGAAGTGTCCTTGTTCGAAGTGTACTGTATTTTATACCATGATTACCTATTCTACTATATATGAAAAGCCTATGACGTTTTGGTGATAAAATTGACAGCTGAAGTACTGCCCACCGATGCAAATGAAAACAAAAACAAATTCGCGCGTATGTACGGCTGCAGCTCAGTAAAATCGAGAAAACAATAATAGCGACTCTTAATAATCTGACGATCATGGTATAAATAAAATATACCCAAAGCAGCTTGGCGTACCAAATGTTCACCACTCGTGGTGAACATTTGGTACACGTAGCTACTATGGGTATATTCTATTTATGTGCGCGTCAAAGTTATTTTCTTTTTTAAAATTATTCAAGTAGAACGTTGTTTCAATCGCTTGTCACCAAAGTTGGTCTTATTTAATCTCTGAAGCCACCAGACAAATTTTTAAACGCATCTGGCGCGGTTGTGGCCCGGAACCAGTCAAGTCATTAAATAGTCCATAGACTATTTTTGATTCAATCGGATGGAATATATCAGGTGGCTGGAAAAGCGAACCTCAACAGTTCGCTTTCCGATCAGCTGTAAAATTCCATCCGATTGAATTTAAAAATATCACAAACATTCATTTTCTTTGAAGCAAGAAATGTTTCTCTATCGAAACTTGGTTTGAACGTTAATGACATTACCCTATGAATGAAGACTCATCGCAGCTACAGTTTTATAACTGCGCCGCGTAGTTCTACTTGAGTTAATATCTGTATGGCTTCAAGGTGATTTAAATACTTATTGAATGAAACATCTATAACTGGAACACGAAAGAATATCTGTATATCTCTGTTAGGGAAGGGATGCCACATGGCATCACCAGCAGTGTGAGCGCACATTCCACGAAAAACTCGCAGCCTGTGTTGGTGGTTAATCTAATGCTATGACCATGTTTTAAGGCCAACGGTCGCCAAACATCGCTGTGATAGAATTCGAACATGCAGTGACGGTCGCATTCACTTCAGCAGTAGGGGGTGGCTCTTTGATTAAAGCATTACACTTTAAACTGAAGGGTCAAAGGTTCGATCCTGACCAGCGCCATCTGCACTTTGTCCATGGGTAAGAAACATAATCGCGATGCCCAAATGGGGGCAAGATGGTACTGTGTACAAAGGCTTACCGCACGTCGATTCGATGGTGCTCTTGCCTTCAAACACTGTTAACTCTGCTTGTATCGGTTTAATACGCTGGATAATCTTATAGTTGCCCGTCGCTGCACGCCGGTTCTCACTGACATCCTCTACCCATAAAACTGTCCGACACGATGTAACGTTGGCTGTTGAAAGTATCGTGGCACACCAAATAAACAGACAAACATACAGAAACTAGCAGTGGGAACTTTCGGCAATGCTATGCAATTGTGCAATAACTGCGCTTAAGGTGTGAAAAGGTTAAAAACAGTCAAGCATTCACTATTTCTTCATGTTAGCTCGTAAAAGTTGACTCAATACAATTTTCTTGACCCTGTAATGTATATAATATTTTCGCATTGTACTGACCGTGAAAAGATTTTTATATGTCTTTGTCGTACAGGTGCTTGCATGTATTCGGCACATTTTTATTTAAGAATGATTTCGATTGCATTTGAAACTACCAAAACTGAGTACATGATACAACGAACACAATGAATGTCTTATATTGTGCTTGCTTTTTTTTACTTTGGACTAAAGAACTGCGAATCACACATTTTCGAATCGAATCGAATCTCGAATCGAATTACGTCTGTTATGCGAAATCGAATCGGACCTCGAATCGAACAAGATTTGTCTTGAAAATGACCGATGGGGGTTGGGGGTGCTATAAATGTAATTTGTTCCGAGTGGGATGGCTTAAGTACCGACTGATAAAATAATCCAACAACATCATCAAGACATGCCTCCGTCGAAGGCATCCTTTGATAATGTAGTTGGAATATTACCCTGTTAGGACTATAGTTCACCGTCGACATTGCTTCAAAACTTGAAATTTGCATTTAACAGTGACAGAGACTAGTAATATTAGAATTAGCATAGTTGGTGGCAAGCCTGAAAATAAGCAGACTGTCATCTGCAAATGAGGTTCCCAGAGTGTGAATTTGGTGATGCTACCCTTCACAGCAGGGTAGCATCACACAATTTACTCTCTGTGAACCTCAGTCTGAATTAAGGTCTCAAGCGAAAACAGAAAGATGTACTTAGAGGATAAACTGGCCCACTGTATGGGATTGCATCAGCAGATTCACCCTCTGGGGACCCCATTTTGCAAATGACAGGTTGCTTATATTCAGGCTTGGTTGGTGACTGAATTCAGATGTTCTTTATGTTAATGTAACGGAAGTTACACTCAGTCTTTTATTTCAACATAATTTATGTACAATTTCCATCTGAACTATAAGTTTTGTGAGACGACGAAGAGGACTGATACCAAGCTATATTCACATGAGGAAGATTCGAGAGGAAACGAATCGAACAGCCGATTTCGAATCGAATCGAATACCAACTTAAGATTCGAAATCGAATCGAATCTCGAAGCTGGGCCCTACTTTGAACACACTAAAGTTTAGATGTCAATAGGCGGAAAGCCTAAAAGTGGCCACAAGTATCTATCAGAGTCCAAATTTATGACTTTGATATCGAGAATAACGTATTCGATTAAATTCTATCTGATATATACTATCGTCCAGAATTAGCCTAATATAATTTAGATTTTCTGGAGAATAAGTAATAGTTTAATCTTTCAGTCCCAGAAGTTGTGGGATTTAATTAAAACTGGGATCACTTTTTACAACTATAAATGATAATCTAATCCAAGGGACGTGAACAGAGAGAAACACAAGACAAAAATCACCACAAAGATATTTTAAGTAGTAGGTCCACTTGGCTATCTGATGAATGGACATTTACCATTAGACGTGTCTTGAGGTCTTGGTTCGGGAGGAATACCACCTCTGAATGTCGAACCGTACCCCCCCCCCCCCCAATTGTCGAATATACAACTTTTGATACAATCATATGTAGACCTCCTCCATCCTCTTGAGTGAGAATTTCCGAATGCACCCTTTTCGCCTTTGTTCGAAACACATGTAAAGGAGGGTTGGCCATATGGTCCACCGGGAAACTTCCATTTCCCTATTGCCACCACCCCAGGACCCCCAAAATTGATTCAGCCCAACAATTTTGTGAAAATGACCAACAGGCGAAATGAAACTGATCGCACAGACAACTGGTATACCGATCTGCTCTCTATGTGGACTGCCATTGGCAGTTCACATGGAGACATTTCGATATACCAGCAATTTAGTCTGCATTTGGAAAATTTTCTCCCATTGAGTCGAACTATGGTCAGCTCGATGATGCAACTATTTTTGTCCGAATAAGAGACGAAGATGATACAAGTATGCCAACGAAATGTCCTCAATCAATTGATCGCACATATGCAGGCAAGCAGCGTTCTTTCAGTTGAAAAATCTAAATTTTCTCCGGATCTGAGGCCCCCATGGTGCATTTCCCGTTAACTTTCCTAAGTCCAGTCCGCCCCTGAACATATGACCTGCGAATTCTAGGGTTGGAAATGTGCAATGCATTAGCAAAATATTGACTCCAATTAGAAAATTCCCTGGAAATTACGGACAGAGGAAGCCGGAGTACCAGGGGAGAATTACCAGGGAGCTGCTAACCTGTCTGGCTCTCCACTTACTAATCCAACACAGCAGCTGTTGTATCGCCACGATGTAGTCTTAACTGTTGATGTGGCGTTCAACACCAAAAATAAATTAGAGATTCCATGTACATTATAGCATTAGTCTGCGTAAGGCCCTGTACAACCCAGGTCCATGTGGGCTAGGGAGAGTCCAGGTGGGCCAAGGGGGCAGAGTTTTACAAAAGCTATGATATTATCTACTGGTAAGCTTTATGAACTCCCTCAACGTTGATATACACAGCTTTGCGATAGACGATCTTTTTTAACCCTTTACGCAACACGAATTGCAGACGACACTTGCAAACAAAATTATTGAATAACTATTTTTTTCATTTTTCGCGCCAAAAACATAGCGACTGACCCCTTACTGGAACGAGCTCAACGAGCTCGTTCCAATGAGGGGTCATAAGCTACGTTTTTAAGACAAAAAAAAATAATAATAATTGAATGGATGATTTTTCAGTTACGTTGGGGTTAAGGGTTAATTCAAGCAGTATCGCAGACTGTTTTCAACTCGATACCCTATTTCAACGATTATACCATCCACTGTTGGCACCGAAGCGGTCAAACTTCATATATCGCGGTGTTAAGTTTCTTTGATCAATCAGTACAAATCATTTAAATCAATTCAATCGGATATATAAATCGTTGTTCAGTGGACTGGCACGGAGTTACTCAATGTATGAAGAAATCGAAGAACCCTTTATATTAATTCACAACTATTCATAATTTCTTAATAAGCATTTGCTTCGCTGGTGTTATATTTTTGTAAGTTACTTAACCATTTCCTGCTGACACTTCCAAAAAGAAAGCGCAATATTTTTACTCGGGAACTTGTTATTATAAATATGCAATCGATAATCGGGGAATCCCATCATTGTTGGGAATAAAATACTCAACTTTAATATCGCCCAAAACAAGGGCTGTGCTCATATCATCGGTTAGTGCGGCGACGTGTAGTCACCAAACGAGGAGGGTGAATGGTCGGTTTAATATTGAAGGAGATTTAATTCAATATCCTCTTGTTTATCTGAGATTATTTATGACTTGTTCCGAGTGTGGACGTGTTGGAGCTGTCATTTTTTGCTGAAAAGATATATGACTGTATATGACCATATCATTGTATCATTGTGTTGCCGTAGTGGCATGTTTTGTGTGGTTCCTGTTGCTTGGTGGGAGTAAAGTGATCAACGAATAGGCCGGTGGTGATTCGGAAATTCTAAGCCATTATGTGGTGTGTAACTTCTTCCCGTCGTGGAAATATTTCCGAAGAGAAGTCGACAAAGGTAAGCATGCAAGAACGATGCCCATCTGTTTCTGAAGGAGGCCCAGTTTTTACTACTGTGGCCCAAACAATTGCGTACTCAATCCAATTCCAATAAATTACAGAATAGAAATGGGCAATATACCGAAAAACCGAACCGATACCGATATCATTAGGATACCGAAAATCGAACCGAACCGAACCCATCATTGAATACCAAAACCTGTCCAAGTTTCCATATTTTCCTACGTTCGCTACTTACAAGGCCATGTTGGAGCCTGATAGCAGCTGAATGGTTCATTTTCATGGAAGAAGTACCCGATTTTCTTTAAGTTTTGTTAACCGTGAAGGGCCTTTGAAATTGTCCTGAATTCCCACTACACTACAACCTCCACATATCCACTTGCTTAGCAGTTACTTCTAGTCAAGTTTTGGCTGTCTTAACAGGCAGCCACGGCTTGCCTAGAAATCACTGTTCAGGTGATATATCTATTGTCAGCAGGACCTCCTAATGATTGCATGTTGATGCACTGTAAAAAATTACCGTAATTCTACGGTTAGCTACTGTCAGATGACTGTCAAATACAAAGGTCTCGATGCCGTAAATTAATTTTAATGGTGTTGCCGTAGAAAAACCCGCGAATGTGATCCAATGAACGTATTTCTCCCGTCACGCTGTCCAATTACGTCGCACGGTGGTAAAGATGGTGAATTATGGGATCGGTCTTCCCATATGCCACTCTGGAAGTCGCCATTTCCAAGCAGGACGTCCGATGCTTTTGAAGACGAACAACAACGTATTACTATCAATTCGTAAGGTTGTGGCCAAGTGAATCATGTTCATTGAAGTCTTGAACATGAAGATCAAATAACTTTTGTTTTATGCGTATAATTGTATCGGTAATCATGCAGAATAGCAAACTGTTCGTACGGCGTCACCGATATTCGATGGATCTTATGGCTTGTGGCCACGGATCTCCGCTAAGGCCGGCATACCCTGGGATTTGTTTACCCTTTTTAAATTATGGTTTTCAGTTGATTAAGGGCCATATGGCTGGAACTCTGCCTCCGGTCATTTTGACCGTAATAATTTTGATGGTAATTTTTACGGGAAAATAAGGCAAATGATGGCCGAGATTTTTTACGGTCATATGACCTGCAGCTAGTTTCCAAGCATATGACCGTACAAATAACGTCAAACCTTGAAAAAGAATTACGGGAATATACGGTAAATGACAGTTAATTTTTTTTTACGGTTTGCCGCAATGCTTACGATCATATGCCTGGAAACTAGCTGCCGGTCATATGACCGTAAAAAATTACGGTAATTTTTTACAGTGTGGCCCATGATCTGAGATCGCAAAAAACTTGAAATAGGTCTTTGAAGGTTATGGTATGTTTGGAACGAGACACGAAATTGCTGTAGATATGATTTATGTTGGCAAAATAATGCCAATATTGAGCCCAGTGGCATTTCTGGAGCTGTGGTAGACTAATACAAGAACAATTTACTCTGTATTTTCCTAGTGTATGAATACTACGGTACTATCTGCATATCTCATTCAACCCAGATACCGAATATCGAACCAATACCTTCCCAAAATACCGAAACCGATACCGAACTCAAAATTCCATTACCGCCCATCTCAAAAACAGAAAGAGTTAACCCTTTACCTAACATGAAAAGCAGACGACACTTGCAAACAAAATTTTTTTTTGAATAACTAATTTTTTCCATTTTTTGTCTCAAAAACATAGGTAATGATCCCTCATTGGAACGAGCTCGACGAGCTCGTTCCAACGAGGGGTGATAACCTATGTTTTTGAGACAAAAATGAAAAAAATAGTGAAAATTAATTGTCGATTATTGAGAATAGCGCTGGCCGGTTTGCCGTTACGTTGGGTAAAGAGTTAAGTGATAATTTTAATTTCAGCAAGGTTAATGCAACGTATTTAAAGGTAAAGATAAATATTTTCTCTACGATTTTTATTACTTAGTACTATCACATCGACTATGGTTATGCTTTCGAGTAATTTCAAAGTTAAACAACTAACGCGCATACGTTGGCGCCGCGTTCTGGTGGCATTACGGATAGCAAGTATACGCAGGAAGCTTTTTCAAAGAGTGTTCCAATATATCCTGCATTTTCCAACTTCACTACAAACTAAACTCTATAAACACAATTTTGCGAAAGACACTGTGCAGACAACACTACTTTCTGTTGAAATAAAAAAGCCTTTTTTGAAAACTCAACTCAATACAGTGAGCTCGATAAACTGGTTTGACGAGTAGTCGAAGGTCGTGGTGTGATAGGAAACACTGCATCCCCCCCCCCCCCCCCCCTCAAGTTTTATCGTAATAATTTTTATCCTCGCCACATTGTTCGAATTTTCGAGTTTCATGGCATAAAGGTCGACCATTACTGAAAATAATCGTAAAGGCGTTAACTCCCTACCAGGCCTTTTCATTGGTTTAATCTGGGAACATCACATACTTGCAAAGTCAGCTGCAGTTCAGCCCGTTGGAGAACATTTTTTGCAATACTGACTGTCTGAAATGCCATCTTCTTGTTTCTACGGGCTGTAATGGTGCCACAGAATAGCTATTACCTGTAACCCTATGTGACCTAATTCCAACTCTGATAACTTTTTACTGCAACAGAACAGGTGTCTCAGCATGCAGTTCTGGGTATGTCTGGGTAAACTCGTTAAGTTGATATAAAGAACCTTTGCAGTTGTTTCTGGGGAAGACAAGGCTGCCTAGGCAGGCAGCCAAGACTTGCCTAGAACAACTGTAAAGCCACTAGATCAGGGGCGTAACTAAAAGAAAATTTGGTGGAGGGGGGGGGGGGGGTTGTTACACGCCGGTGCCTGACGGCTCGGTCATATCACTACTTGAAACATACCTAATTGTTTTATCAAAGACTTATACGCTGCAAATATGTTTTCCATTGATAAAATACTGTATTTTAAACATACAACAACGACACACCAGCTAGGTAGCGGTACCCGGCCATCTGGGTGCTTTCAACAGGTAATGGCGATAAAAATTATTTATTATTAGTTACTCTCTCCATTGATGTGGAATTCTACCGATATATAGAAAAGTGATTGAATAGCTTAACACTTTCATTATTAGCCTAAAAAGCATAGTTCATGACCCTCATTGAAACGAGCTCACCGAGATTCATAAGTTATGTTTTGGAAGCAAAAACTGGGGGAAAATTTTTATAAAATTCGAATGGCCATTTTTGTGAAAAGGTTGATCGGTTTTCCACGACGTTAAATACCGGGTAACAATAATTTGAACCCTTTACCCGGTGAATCAGCCGCACTCGTCCGTGTAATATGTAAACTGAGTAGTCGAAAAAAAAATCACAAAGTTACAACAAAACCATATTACGTTACCAACTCATTGGAACGATCTCGGCGAGCTCATTCTGATGAGAGGTCACATGGTGTGATTTTGTTGAAATAGTTCGAAAACAATTGAAAAAATAATATTTGAAATAATAAATTTTGGTATTCTATGCCTTGGTTAAAGAGTTAAGTATAGAGTTATCTTTTCACTAGGTACATGCGTTTGAGGTGGTTAAAAATTGACTGTATTTACAAAAACAGTTGAGATTAACAAATGTCACAAGAAGGCTCTTGTTTGAATGAATATTTTCTCTCGGCTTATCTCAGGTGATTAGGTTCCAGACCCTGCACCAACCCTTTCGTGTCTGACGCTGCCGAACGAACTAGTCATACATGTTGCACAGGAAATATAAACGTAATGTATTAGATGGTAGTTGTCAGGTGCATGCACCTTATAAAAACTATGAAGAATAAGGCGACAAAGCAACGCATTACTTTTTAATGTAGAATTTATTGATTTTATCGATTAACAGAAACATCGAAATAGGAGGCATATCGACCCTTTAAGTATGAACATCTTAGTGAGTGGCATATCGACCCTTTAAGCATGAACATCTTAGTGGGATAGATAATTTTAATGTAAATTTCATATGTATATTTCAGGCCACCTCTAAAGAACAAAATAAAATGGACGTCGACAATGATT
This sequence comes from Pictodentalium vernedei, assembly GCA_031216915.1. Taxonomy (NCBI): domain Eukaryota; kingdom Metazoa; phylum Mollusca; class Scaphopoda; order Dentaliida; family Dentaliidae; genus Pictodentalium; species Pictodentalium vernedei. Next base: position 190,585,533 of record CM062290.1, read on the forward strand.
TGCAGTGCCCTATATGTCTGGAACTTTACAAACACCCTATAATTCTACCATGCTCGCATGTTTTGTGTAAATCTCCATGCGCCGAACACTTATTTGAGACGAACTTCATAAAATGCCCCGTTTGTCGGGACAACTGTTATATAAGTGGAGGATTGCCCAGTTTACCACGAGTCATTGCACTTGAAAACATAATAGAACGCTATAAGGAGGAGCAAAAACGTCTGCTTCCGGCACCATCTTTAGTAAGTGATACACAAGTTAACAGTTCGAAGAGTGTTTTCTGCCACCTTTGTGAATCGAAGCCACGACGAGCAAAAAAGACGTGTATTAACTGTCAGGTATCATATTGCGGACCATGTCTGAAAATATCACACCCAAACAAGGAACCGTTTGTAAGACACAAACTCATAGATGTCCACAAACATTCAAGGAAGCCGGATAAACGCGCATGTGCAGACCACGATGAAAGTTTGAACTCATTTTGTTTTGACTGCCAGACAGTTTGCTGTCGAGTTTGTATACAAGAATGTGGCCACGAAAGTCACAAGCGTGGAAGTGTAACAGAAGTTTGTAACCTTCTCAAGGTACGTGTATACATAGGCAAGTAATAAAGTAAAAAGTATTTATTTAATGAAATTGATTTATGAACCCTTCAGGTCCGATCTTTGCCACGTTAAGAGGGTAAAATATCTCTTCTTTATAGTTTATAAACCACAGATCAATGGACTTGACAGCAGGTGCATAGCGAAGGGGGTTTAGAGTGTGTGATACCTATCTCCATACCCATAATGTTTCCAGTCCGGACATTTTGATGTGAATTGGAATCTTAGATATCGGTTCACCCTTGCTTATAATCATGTACTTTCTTACGAGACTAGATTTTATACTTGGAGTTGTTTCAAACACACAGATGGTCATACAAATGGACGCCTGTGGTACACGATTCGGGAAGTTGGAGACAAGGCAAGAACTATTTGTTTTGATAAATAGAGAATATCTAGTGTTTTTGAGGGGATACCGAAAATTATCCCATGAGTGACTGAGATAAATGTTTTATTTTTCGCGAGCGCTTTATCCACTCAAAAATACTAGATTTTCTTTTTATTATACGCTTTTTATAAGAATCTGATCATTCCTGTCGATAATTCCACTCGTTTCAACCTTTAATTGATGCTTGAAAGCAAACAGCTGATCGTTTCCTATAATAGACCGGTCTCCGCCGCACACTGATACGTAGACGTGATTTGATCGATACGCGGAACAGGTAGCGTCTTGCGATCTGATTCAGCTGGCGGGTTTCATGCTTCAATGCAAGGTGAATACGTGTTGAATTATTGCTGGAAACGATAGACCACTCAAAAACACTAGATTTTCTTTTCATTATACGTTTTTAGAACAAAGTGATCATTTCCAGTGATAATTTGACTCGTATTCACCCTGAAGTGATGCTTTGATGAATACAAGGCAGACTGGTAAAATAGAAACACACAAACCAAGAACTCAATTTTCTGCAGAATTGCCGTTCCACTCCTTCCCAAGAATTTGGAATAGTATAGACCCTCTAACTCAGCAATATAGTAGACCCAAGTTCAAAAAATCATTAACGCATAAAATTTTAAGTACTTATTCCAGCCCAAACTTCAAGTGCGACAACCCAGCCTGTCCCGATTGTATCAGCCATCAAAACTCTCTGGTATCTCATCCTCCTCCCAGCACATGACCTATTGATCCCATCTAGCCGCATGATTCATAAACAAACTATTAAATATTCCTGTCTTTGAAAAGAACGTTTGTTACACTGATGCCAAACCGTGTTGATATATATATATATATATATATATATATATATATATATATATATATATATATATATATATATATATATATATATATATATATATATATATCAGAAGTTTATAAACAAATCCTTGTGCTGGTAGTTATAAGAAAAAAATATTAAAGTTCAAAACAAATACACCGACATCACTGACTATATTCCTGCTAGCGCTTTCACCGCTCTGTATGCGGATCTTCAGGCATTTTTATTTTTAAAAAATACGTTATACAAATATTTACAAAATAACGTTATGACGTAAACCACTGGGTGTGGTGTATCGATTTTGGAGACGTTGTTCCAGAAACTGCATATGCAATAATTATTTCATACATTTGAACAGAGGCGTGTTGATCCTTTATCGAAAGAAATTATAACGAAATTAACATAACAAATAAAATAATGATGTTTCTTTTATCCTAGAAATTAAGTTATAAATGTTGTGGGCTCCGAAAAAACCCGGTATATTTATTTCCCACAGATGCTTCCCACTCCAACTCTCTATATATTACTATGTTGGTAATACCCATATTTCTGCATAATGTAAGGGAATGAACTCCTTACTCCCGACTCTAGCTCGAACCCCCGAGAGTGTTTGTCATTCTCGGGGAGTCGAGCCGGACTCGGGGCAAGCGCCACTGTACATGTAACTCTCTGGCTAAGGGAGAAGAAAAGGTTGGGTAAGTAGGGGGCTATACACAAAGACTCACTGTGCCAATCGTGTTATTTCTATGAAACATAACATATAATACTATGATATGGCCTTTATACTAGAAGTAAAGTTTATGAACTCAGAATATATGTGTTTTTCCACGAATTTTCCTATGTTAACCATCTATTTATATTTATTTTCACGATACCAATATTTCCGCATAATTTAAATTAATGGCTGTGAGCGCCTTACTCAGACTCCAGCTCGACACCTCCTGGAGTCGAGCTGGATCCGATGCAAGCGTTCTTGAACAGAGAACTAATCCGACGTAAACGGAGTCAAGCATGATATTCCGATAAATAAAGTCAAGTTATCCGTAGAGAGACTATACTTTTGTAACTCCGTGGTTTAATCCCCCCCCCCCCCCCCCGGGAATCCGTAGCCATTATGTGTCCCGTTGACGCCACTCCTGTAATAAGGAAAAATTGTACGATTAGATAAAGAATTAAAATAGGAATTATAAGGATGAACAAATAAATAATTCTTAATGAGCTGGTCATCCAACCCACCCACCCCCCTCCCGTCACCCCCTACACCAAACTAATGCTTACAGTCATGCCCATTATATTACATTACTTAAACTCATCCTCAGTCTCAACAAAGGATGTCCACCCCCCCCCCCCCCAAGTGAACATGGACAAAAGCCTTATAAAAACAAGCAGGTGTAGGTAATTACTATTATAAAAAGAGCCATCCCAAACGATTTAAAATGGATTAATTATCTATACCCCCCCCCCCTTTTCTCCAAAGTTAAGACTATAAAAATAATAATATAGTGCATAATTTGAAAACCTTGGGTGCCCACCCTACTACCACCACCACCCATCTAAAGCTTTAAACTACAGGCATTACATTACGTTTGGGTTGTAATAGCGCCACCCAGTAGCATTAAATTGACCGTTGCATGAATGAGCCCAAACCGTAAATTAACGGGAGATACGAACAACGGCCGAGCCACATAGATCGACATCACGTGCATGAGTTAAATTAAGGCTGTAGACTGCGTATAAAAAATAATAATAATTCCTTCTCGTCACGTAAGATATAATTATATGTGAACAATTGATATAGTTGGCTGTTTATGCAATGTAATGCGTTTTCGCAATTAGATTTTAGTTTGGCCGATATAGAAATATTTGATTTTGTCTCAAAATAAAGGTATATACGACCATGGTTTTAAGAAACCTCATAAAACAAATTCATATCCCCCCCCCCCCCCCAACCTAATACTTTTAAACAATACAGGCTTCAAAGTGCTGCTCGGTGTAAACAGTAAAATCCCTTTCTCCCAAGCGAACATCGATAATATCTTGATGAAAACACGCTGGTATTACTAATCACTAGTATAAATTAACATAATATATAAAAAATAATGCGGTTTCCTTTATCCTAGAAATTAAATTAAAAAAGGTTGTGGGCTCTGAAAATATCCGGTATATTAGTTTCCCCACATATCCTTCCCACGCCAAATCTCTGTATATTTGTATGTTGATAATACCCATATTTCTGCATAATGTTTGGGAATGAACTCCTCACTCCGACTCCAACTCGAACCCTCGAGAGTGTTTATCATTCCCGCGGAGTCGAGCCGGACTCGGGGCAAGCGTCATTGTTCATGTAAGAAAAGGTTGGGTAAGTAGGGGTCTATACACAAAGACTCACTGTGCCGATCGTGTTATTTCTATGAAACATAACATATAAAATAATGATGTTGCCTTCATACTAGAATTAAAGTCTATGGACTCTGAATATATGTGTTTTTTCACGAATGTTTCCTTATTATCTTCACGATACCAATATTTCTACATAATTTAAATTTATGGCTGTGAGCGCCTTACTCAGACTCCAGCTCGACACCACGAGATTCTTTACTCAGTACCACGTGGAGTCGAGTCGGACCCGGTGCAAGCGTTCTATAACAGATAACTTATGCGACGCAAACTGAGGCGAGCATGATCTTCCGATAAATAAATTCAAGTTATCAGTAGGTATGCTATAATTATATAACGCGGTGGTATGCCCCCTCCTAGACCCCACCGGAGGGGGGGGGGGGGACTCCGTACCCATAATGTGTCCCGTTGTCGCCACTCCTGTTGTAAGGAAAAATAGTACGATTAGATAAAGAATTAAAATGGGAATTATAAGGATGAACAAATTAATAATACTAAATGAGCTGGTCATTCAACTCACCCCCCCCCCCCCCCCCCACACACACACACACAAACACCAAACTAATGCTTACATTAATCCCCATTATATTGCATTACTTAAACTCATCCTCAGTATCAACAAAGGAAGTTTCCTCTCCCAAGTGAACACCGACAAAAGCCTTATAAAAGGCAAGCAGGTGTAGGTAATTACTATTATAAAGAGAGCCATCCAAAACGATTTAAAAGGGAATTAAATATACGGCCAGGTTTTTAAGAAATATAATAAAACAAATTCATCTCCACCACTCCCACCCCCACCTCCACCCACCACCACCAACCTAATGCTTTAAAACAATACAAGCTTAAATGTACTGCTTGGTGTCAACAATAGAATCCCTTTCCCCCCAAGCGAACAGCGAGAATATCTTACTAAAAACACGATGGTATTACCAATCACTATTATAAAGGGATCCATCCTAAGCGATTGAAAGGGGTTAGTTACCTACCCTTCAATGTCAAGATAATAATAAAAAAGTAGCGTTTCATTATAATGTCAAGGGTATATAAACTGTAATGGAAACGTAAGTTTTATACAACTCATCACCCCCACCCCGCCCCACCCAATCAACTAACACATTCAACCATCGCCATTGCATTACATAATTTAAACGCATCCTCATTGTTAAAGGATATCCAACCCCCTTTATCCTCCCCCACCCAAGTGAACACCGGCAAAATCTTTCCGAAAGTACGCTGGTATTAGTAATTACTTGTCTAAAGGGAGCCATCTCCAACGACTTAGAAGGGGTTAGTTATTTACTATTCAGAGTTAAGACAATAATAATCAAGTCGCGTTAATTGTAGCGCCTGAGAAGTATGCGGTCGAATGTAAACTAAAGGAATATAAAGCTAGGGGACCTCCCACCCCCACCCCCACTCCCACCCTCGGGGAACCACAACCTACACCAATCTGATACTTCGACCACCGCCACTACATTACGTTTGGAATGCAGTAGTACTGGTCAGAAGCATTAGATTGGCCGTTATTTGAATTAGTAAAGACTGTAAATCCACGGCAAAGACGAATTACCTAAGGTCGTAATTCGTCTTTGCCGTGGATTTACAGTCTTTACTAATTCAAATAACGGCCAATCTAATGCTTCTGACCAGTACTACTGCATTCCAAACGTAATGTAGTGGCGGTGGTCGAAGTATCAGATTGGTGTAGGTTGTGGTTCCCCGAGGGTGGGAGTGGGGGTGGGGGTGGGAGGTCCCCTAGCTTTATATTCCTTTAGTTTACATTCGACCGCATACTTCTCAGGCGCTACAATTAACGCGACTTGATTATTATTGTCTTAACTCTGAATAGTAAATAACTAACCCCTTCTAAGTCGTTGGAGATGGCTCCCTTTAGACAAGTAATTACTAATACCAGCGTACTTTCGGAAAGATTTTGCCGGTGTTCACTTGGGTGGGGGAGGATAAAGGGGGTTGGATATCCTTTAACAATGATGATGCGTTTAAAATTATGTAATGCAATGGCGATGGTTGAATGTGTTAGTTGATTGGGTGGGGCGGGGTGGGGGTGATGAGTTGTATAAAACTTACGTTTCCATTACAGTTTATATACCCTTGACATTATAATGAAACGCTACTTTTTTATTATTATCTTGACATTGAAGGGTAGGTAACTAACCCCTTTCAATCGCTTAGGATGGATCCCTTTATAATAGTGATTGGTAATACCATCGTGTTTTTAGTAAGATATTCTCGCTGTTCGCTTGGGGGAAAGGGATTCTATTGTTGACACCAAGCAGTACATTTAAGCTTGTATTGTTTTAAAGCATTAGGTTGGTGGTGGTGGGTGGGGGTGGGGGTGGGAGTGGTGGAGATGAATTTGTTTTATGATATTTCTTAAAAACCTGGCCGTATATTTAATTCCCTTTTAAATCGTTTTGGATGGCTCTCTTTATAATAGTAATTACCTACACCTGCTTGCCTTTTATAAGGCTTTTGTCGGTGTTCACTTGGGAGAGGAAACTTCCTTTGTTGATACTGAGGATGAGTTTAAGTAATGCAATATAATGGGGATTAATGTAAGCATTAGTTTGGTGTTTGTGTGTGTGTGTGTGGGGGGGGGGGGGGGGGGGGTGAGTTGAATGACCAGCTCATTTAGTATTATTAATTTGTTCATCCTTATAATTCCCATTTTAATTCTTTATCTAATCGTACTATTTTTCCTTACAACAGGAGTGGCGACAACGGGACACATTATGGGTACGGAGTCCCCCCCCCCTCCGGTGGGGTCTAGGAGGGGGCATACCACCGCGTTATATAATTATAGCATACCTACTGATAACTTGAATTTATTTATCGGAAGATCATGCTCGCCTCAGTTTGCGTCGCATAAGTTATCTGTTATAGAACGCTTGCACCGGGTCCGACTCGACTCCACGTGGTACTGAGTAAAGAATCTCGTGGTGTCGAGCTGGAGTCTGAGTAAGGCGCTCACAGCCATAAATTTAAATTATGTAGAAATATTGGTATCGTGAAGATAATAAGGAAACATTCGTGAAAAAACACATATATTCAGAGTCCATAGACTTTAATTCTAGTATGAAGGCAACATCATTATTTTATATGTTATGTTTCATAGAAATAACACGATCGGCACAGTGAGTCTTTGTGTATAGACCCCTACTTACCCAACCTTTTCTTACATGAACAATGACGCTTGCCCCGAGTCCGGCTCGACTCCGCGGGAATGATAAACACTCTCGAGGGTTCGAGTTGGAGTCGGAGTGAGGAGTTCATTCCCAAACATTATGCAGAAATATGGGTATTATCAACATACAAATATACAGAGATTTGGCGTGGGAAGGATATGTGGGGAAACTAATATACCGGATATTTTCAGAGCCCACAACCTTTTTTAATTTAATTTCTAGGATAAAGGAAACCGCATTATTTTTTATATATTATGTTAATTTATACTAGTGATTAGTAATACCAGCGTGTTTTCATCAAGATATTATCGATGTTCGCTTGGGAGAAAGGGATTTTACTGTTTACACCGAGCAGCACTTTGAAGCCTGTATTGTTTAAAAGTATTAGGTTGGGGGGGGGGGGGGGATATGAATTTGTTTTATGAGGTTTCTTAAAACCATGGTCGTATATACCTTTATTTTGAGACAAAATCAAATATTTCTATATCGGCCAAACTAAAATCTAATTGCGAAAACGCATTACATTGCATAAACAGCCAACTATATCAATTGTTCACATATAATTATATCTTACGTGACGAGAAGGAATTATTATTATTTTTTATACGCAGTCTACAGCCTTAATTTAACTCATGCACGTGATGTCGATCTATGTGGCTCGGCCGTTGTTCGTATCTCCCGTTAATTTACGGTTTGGGCTCATTCATGCAACGGTCAATTTAATGCTACTGGGTGGCGCTATTACAACCCAAACGTAATGTAATGCCTGTAGTTTAAAGCTTTAGATGGGTGGTGGTGGTAGTAGGGTGGGCACCCAAGGTTTTCAAATTATGCACTATATTATTATTTTTATAGTCTTAACTTTGGAGAAAAGGGGGGGGGGGGGGGTATAGATAATTAATCCATTTTAAATCGTTTGGGATGGCTCTTTTTATAATAGTAATTACCTACACCTGCTTGTTTTTATAAGGCTTTTGTCCATGTTCACTTGGGGGGGGGGGGGGGTGGACATCCTTTGTTGAGACTGAGGATGAGTTTAAGTAATGTAATATAATGGGCATGACTGTAAGCATTAGTTTGGTGTAGGGGGGTGACGGGAGGGGGGTGGGTGGGTTGGATGACCAGCTCATTAAGAATTATTTATTTGTTCATCCTTATAATTCCTATTTTAATTCTTTATCTAATCGTACAATTTTTCCTTATTACAGGAGTGGCGTCAACGGGACACATAATGGCTACGGATTCCCGGGGGGGGGGGGGGATTAAACCACGGAGTTACAAAAGTATAGTCTCTCTACGGATAACTTGACTTTATTTATCGGAATATCATGCTTGACTCCGTTTACGTCGGATTAGTTCTCTGTTCAAGAACGCTTGCATCGGATCCAGCTCGACTCCAGGAGGTGTCGAGCTGGAGTCTGAGTAAGGCGCTCACAGCCATTAATTTAAATTATGCGGAAATATTGGTATCGTGAAAATAAATATAAATAGATGGTTAACATAGGAAAATTCGTGGAAAAACACATATATTCTGAGTTCATAAACTTTACTTCTAGTATAAAGGCCATATCATAGTATTATGTTATGTTTCATAGAAATAACACGATTGGCACAGTGAGTCTTTGTGTATAGCCCCCTACTTACCCAACCTTTTCTTCTCCCTTAGCCAGAGAGTTACATGTACAGTGGCGCTTGCCCCAAGTCCGGCTCGACTCCCCGAGAATGACAAACACTCTCGGGGGTTCGAGCTAGAGTCGGGAGTAAGGAGTTCATTCCCTTACATTATGCAGAAATATGGGTATTACCAACATAGTAATATATAGAGAGTTGGAGTGGGAAGCATCTGTGGGAAATAAATATACCGGGTTTTTTCGGAGCCCACAACATTTATAACTTAATTTCTAGGATAAAAGAAACATCATTATTTTATTTGTTATGTTAATTTCGTTATAATTTCTTTCGATAAAGGATCAACACGCCTCTGTTCAAATGTATGAAATAATTATTGCATATGCAGTTTCTGGAACAACGTCTCCAAAATCGATACACCACACCCAGTGGTTTACGTCATAACGTTATTTTGTAAATATTTGTATAACGTATTTTATAAAAATAAAAATGCCTGAAGATCCGCATACAGAGCGGTGAAAGCGCTAGCAGGAATATAGTCAGTGATGTCGGTGTATTTGTTTTGAACTTTAATATTTTTTTCTTATATATATATATATATATATATATATATATATATATATATATATATATATATATATATAACTTCCTCAAATTGCCGTCATGCTCGGAAGTTTACTTCCTTCTAAGCGGCTTTCGTTTTTGACTAATACTTATTCCGTTACGTTAAGTGCCGTACCAATGTGTATCGCGTCATGGGAACGTAAAATTTAGCGTCACGCTGATCCTAATTGTTGAATGGGAATTATAAAATTGATCGTGATACGCGTACGTCTTACAGATCGATTTATTATTTGGCAAGTGGCTGCCTAGCTCCTAATCACGAACCCGTCTATAAAATCGCCGATGCATGTCTTCCTTGGGTGGCAACAAGTAAAGATATGTTCCGCATTACACGTTGTTCACCTTCTTTAATTGTAAATTATGGACAAACAAGACCGTATCATATCTTCCTAAGGTGGTAACGAGTGGAGATATATTCCGCGTTATCTCGCGCATTTTTTTGTTCTCAGCCTTAGAATTAGAAACATTCAATCATTTGTCTCAACCTCGCCCTGGTAACAGAGGCAGAAGCGAGTTCGCATGCAGTATTCACACATTCAGCCATTCCTTGACCCGAATTGTTTACACGCGTTGTTCTCCATATTCAAGTGTATTGCTTATAAAACCACTGTATCATATCTCCGTTGGGTGGTAAAGATATGTTCCCCGTTTCATGTTGTTCCCCGTATCCGAGTCTATTACGCGCAAAATAACCGTATCATATCTTCCTTGGGTGGCAACAAGTAAAGATATGTTCCGCGTTATTACGTAAAAAGCAAATATGAATTAGACACTATTTCTAAAACCTCGCCCTGGTAACAGAGGCAGAGGCAAGTAACTTCGTATACCGTATTCACACATCCAACCACTCCGCGCGCCTCCATATCTCCGCCCCAGTACCCAAACCGCGTCAATCAGACATCAATACCGCTGATGGAAAATATAATTTTTTATACCCTCCTTGCGTAGTAATACCCCCCCCCCCACCCCGCCCAATCCTTCCAGGGTGTGTAAATGTCTTGTCCCAACCCACTATTGCAGCATATATATGCCCTCCACCACTGATCTAAGTGAAGTCCCTCCTATAATGTCTACACTGACAATCGTAGGCTAGGGTTCCATACCCCCCCCCCCCCTACACACACACCACACCACATACACATGATGTACGCACTGACATGTACCAAATGATCATAATCTCGCAACATATACACGCTATGTCCAACACCAATGCGTGCGTGTTTAGGTGTAATTGCTCTGTACACTAATTTTTGTTCCCCCCCCCCCCCCCCCCCCCCCCCCCCCCCGTTCAGCAAGTTTATAAATGAGAATATTTGGAATTATTCTTGTCTATTGAGCCCATTGGGTTCTAGTGTTTGAAGTTTGTTAATCCAAAATGCTTCACGACCCCTCCTGTAAGCTGTATTTTGTTTATTAATTTGTTCAATCCCAATAATCTTAAAATCGTTTATACTATGGTTTTTGGTCAGAAAATGATGTGGTATCGGTTCATCCATAACCTCAAGTTTTATTCTACTCAGGTGGTTTTGCATTCTCTCATACAATTTTGTCCCCGTCTCTCCCACGTACACGACTTCATTGCACTTGTCGCAGAAAATCCCATATATCACATTCCTGGACATGCAGATGATTTTTTTGCCTATGTGGTAGGCCGTCCCGTTCTTGTCTGCGAATTGTTTTGTTTGGAGCATAAACCCACAGATTGCACATTTTCTCTCGCATCTATCAGATCCCGTCCCTTGATTGTTGAACATTTTATTATGCTTGCTGTGGACTATGATATCTCCCAAATTTTTCAGTCTTTTGTACGAAATCAGGGGAGGTTTTTCGAATGCCAACTTCATGCGTTTTGAGCGGTGTAAAATGGGCATCCGTTTCCCGCGTTATTTTCCCGATGTCGGGGAGGCGCCGCGAGTATGTGACCACAAACGGGACTCTTTCGCCGGTTGAATTGTTGGATCGTTTTTCAAGTAACTGTTTGCGCTCGATTTGATCGACCTTTTCTAGTTGTTCGCTTACAAACTTTTCGTCGTAACCTCTGGCATGCAGGTGCTGTTTTATATTATTTTTGTGGCATTCATATTCAGCATTATCGGAACATATTCTTTTTACTCTTGAAGCTATTCCATATGGTATCGCTCTTTTAGTGTTGATTGGGTGATCTGACTTTGCGTGTAGGTATTGATGCGTGTCCGTGGGTTTTGTATATAAACCGGTTTTAAGAAATCCGTCTTCAATTTTGACTACCATGTCTAAGAATTCTATCTCATTTTCAGACCACCTTAAATCGACCTGTATTCTTGGGTGTATCGTATTTGCCAAAGAATGATATTGTTTCAGAGACTCCAACCCATGCGTCCATACTCCCCAGATATCATCAACGTACCGTACCTGTTCAAGGGGGTGTAACTTCGATGCTTTTGACAGTTTCTCTTCCCATTCACCCATATATGTGCACGCATAATTCATCCCTAATCGCGAACCTATTGCAACGCCGTCGGTTTGTAGATAATGTCTTCCTTTAAATGAAAAATTGTTGTTGTCCAAAACAGTTTCTATTAGTTTAAGACCTATCTCTGTTGGGAATAATTTTCTTTTAGAGTTTTCTAGTGCTTTTTTACATGCTAATATACCTTCATTACGTGGGACGCTTGGATATAGTTTCTTGACGTCCATACAGTACATTATGCTGTTTTCAGGGAGTGGTTGGGGTATACTGTCCAGTCTGTTCAAGAAATGTGTGGTGTCGCGTATGTAGGATGGTAATGACTCAACGTGTTGTTTTTAATTCAGACTCCATCACTTCTGCTATTTTCTCTGTTGGGTGGTTTATTCCCGAAATTATTGTTCTTAAAGGGGCTTCATTTTTATGCATTTTGGGGTTACCTTTTACTCTTCCAGCCTGTGGCTGCTTAGGTATCATGTACGCTAATACTTTTTTGTCTATCAGTTTGTTTTTTTCTAGTTTTTTTAGTTGGCTTTTAATCTTGTTTGTTATTTTCTCTGTCAGATTTACAGGTACTTCTTTGTATGTTGTTTGGTCCCCCAACTCCATCAAGATCTCATTTTCATATTTACTTGCATCCAAAACGGTTTATTCCAGACCCTTTATCGGCTGGTCGCACGACTATTGTATTATCATTTAACAACTCCCTCAGAGCCTTCTCCTCCATTTTTGTTATGTTGTTTCGCACGCGTTTTTTTATGCCCTTCAAAATATCTTCCCGTACTATCTCTAAATAAAGGTCAAGGTGCTTATTCTCTACCTTCTTTAGGGGTCCACGGGTTACGCTCTTTAAATTTATCATTAATATATTGCTGTTTATTGTCTAGGAAATACTCACATAGTCGCATTCTTCGCTCCCATTCTTTTATCTCAACGATAAGGTTCGCCATATCCAAAGTTCTTTCCGTTGGGACAAACTTGAGACCCCTTTTAAGTAATGTTCTTTGGTGTTTTGTTAGTTTCTTACTGGATAAATTAAAACACGTTATTTTGCTGATTTATTTTAGTTTCGTTGTGCAGAATTTTACTCTTTATATCTACATACATGTTATTTTGATCATCGCTCATATCCTTAACTTCTACAGATTCATCCTTTATGGAGGGTTTCTCAGACTTTTTGTCGGTAATTTTTGTTTGTATAACCCCGGGGATTCACAGATTCGTCCTTTTTGGAGGGTTTCTCAGGCTTTTTGTCGGTAATTTTTTTTGAATAACCCCGGGGATTCAGTTTTGGTTCATCCCTACGGAACGCGGAAATATTTTGTGACTGCAAGTATTTGTATTTGATTGTTTTAGGCCCATTTGTCTTTTTCATACTTCCAATCATTTGTGCAACCTGAAAATGAGAATCATTCAAAAAGAGATAGAAATTTAATTCATTTGTACTCACCTGTTTTTTCAGGTTCGAATCGCACCCACCTGTAATTTTGACCATACTTACAATATACATGAATCCCTATTCCCAGCATATTCACCAAACCTATTATATCCTCATCTGTTGCCCAGCTCTCAATACTACCATTCGTTTTTGATCTCTTTCTAATGAATCCTGATACTGGCCCATCTATATATTTAGACATTATTTTCGCGTGATGTTCCACATACTCCATAACTCGTTTCCGTATTACATGATGATATTCTTCATCGCCTGTACAGATTTTGCTGATGCATCTATAAAAGCAATTCCCATCAGCTCTAACTAACATTTTGCAATCCAAACCCTTGCCTTCTCAGTTCACTGTTGTGTGTTGCGATATCAGTGTGGCTGGGAAGTTTTCTTCTGTAATTTTATTCCTAATACTTTTAACACATTATTTATTTCCAACAGCGATACATTCTTTCCAGGTAGGTCGGTACCGTGTGAATCGCCCAGTCCCGCTATCTTCTTATCTTTTGTTCTTTCTGTAAGGACTTGGATTTTATCACCATGGTTCTTTATTATCTTCAGAATTGCCTCTTTATCCGAGATGTTGAAACGGGAATTTATCGAATTTTTTAACTTCGCGAACTCATCCCTCAGAAGGACCCAACTGTTCCTCGAATTCTAATCGCGTAATATGTACCAGTCTCTCTGATGTTTCATTTAAAAGGTTTTCATATTCCGATTTTCGTCTTCCACTGACATCCGATGTCATATTCCATTTCACTTTGAATCCTCGCGGTATTATATTTTTCTTCCTGCATTTTTTAAGAAATTTTATGTGTGATTCGCGTTTGTTTATTTTTTCAATTAGTTTCCGTCCCACATTGCAGACCGTCTTCCCTTTCCGCGATAATTCCTGAAAATCCGATTTTGTACGTTCCTTTCGCGCATTACTTGGTACGACATCTTTCCTTGGAATTCTTTTAGTCGGCATAAACATACACTTCATCAAATATTTTATATAACTTCGTCAAATTGCCGTCATGCTCGGAAGTTTACTTCCTTCTAAGCGGCTTTCGTTTTTGACTAATACTTATTCCGTTACGTTAAGTGCCGTACCAATGTGTATCGCGTCATGGGAACGTAAAATTTAGCGTCACGCTGATCCTAATTGTTGATGGGGAATTATAAAATTGATCGTGATACGCGTACGTCTTACAGATCGATTTATTATTTGGCAAGTGGCTGCCTAGCTCCTAATCACGAACCCGTCTATAAAATCGCCGATGCATGTCTTCCTTGGGTGGCAACAAGTAAAGATATGTTCCACATTACACGTTGTTCACCTTCTTTAATTGTAAATTATGGACAAACAAGACCGTATCATATCTTCCTAAGGTGGTAAAAACCTCCCCTGATTTCGTACAAAAGACTGAAAAATTTGGGAGATATCATAGTCCACAGCAAGCATAATAAAATGTTCAACAATCAAGGGACGGGATCTGATAGATGCGAGAGAAAATGTGCAATCTGTGGGTTTATGCTCCAAACAAAACAATTCGCAGACAAGAACGGGACGGCCTACCACATAGGCAAAAAAATCACCTGCATGTCCAGGAATGTGATATATGGGATTTTCTGCGACAAGTGCAATGAAGTCGTGTACGTGGGAGAGACGGGGACAAAATTGTATGAGAGAATGCAAAACCACCTGAGTAGAATAAAACTTGAGGTTATGGATGAACCGATACCACATCATTTTCTGACCAAAAACCATAGTATAAACGATTTTAAGATTATTGGGATTGAACAAATTAATAAACAAAATACAGCTTACAGGAGGGGTCGTGAAGCATTTTGGATTAACAAACTTCAAACACTAGAACCCAATGGGCTCAATGGACAAGAATAATTCCAAATATTCTCATTTATAAACTTGCTGAACGGGGGGGGGGGAACAAAAATTAGTGTACAGAGCAATTACACCTAAACACGCCACGCATTGGTGTTGGACATAGCGTGTATATGTTGCGAGATTATGATCATTTGGTACATGTCAGTGCGTACATCATGTGTATGTGGTGTGTGTGTGTGTGTGTGGGGGGGGGGGGGGGGGGGGGTATGGAACCCTAGCCTACGATTGTCAGTGTAGACATTATAGGAGGGACTGCACTTAGATCAGTGGTGGAGGGCATATATATGCTGCAATAGTGGTTGGGACAAGACATTTACACACCCTGGAAGGATTGGGCGGGGTGGGGGGGGGGGGGGGGGTATTACTACGCAAGGAGGGTATAAAAAATTATATTTTCCATCAGCGGTATTGATGTCTGATTGACGCGGTTTGGGTACTGGGGCGGAGATATGGAGGCGCGCGGAGTGGTTGGATGTGTGAATACGGTATACGAAGTTACTTGCCTCTGCCTCTGTTACCAGGGCGAGGTTTTAGAAATAGTGTCTAATTCATATTTGCTTTTTACGTAATAACGCGGAACATATCTTTACTTGTTGCCACCCAAGGAAGATATGATACGGTTATTTTGCGCGTAATAGACTCGGATACGGGGAACAACATGAAACGGGGAACATATCTTTACCACCCAACGGAGATATGATACAGTGGTTTTATAAGCAATACACTTGAATATGGAGAACAACGCGTGTAAACAATTCGGGTCAAGGAATGGCTGAATGTGTGAATACTGCATGCGAACTCGCTTCTGCCTCTGTTACCAGGGCGAGGTTGAGACAAATGATTGAATGTTTCTAATTCTAAGGGCTGAGAACAAAAAAATGCGCGAGATAACGCGGAATATATCTCCACTCGTTACCACCTTAGGAAGATATGATACGGTCTTGTTTGTCCATAATTTACAATTAAAGAAGGTGAACAACGTGTAATTGCGGAACATATCTTTACTTGTTGCCACCCAAGGAAGGACATGCATCGGCGATTTTATAGACGGGTTCGTGATTAGGAGCTAGGCAGCCACTTGCCAAATAATAAATCGATCTGTAAGACGTACGCGTATCACGATCAATTTTATAATTCCCATTCAACAATTAGGATCAGCGTGACGCTAAATTTTACGTTCCCATGACGCGATACACATTGGTACGGCACTTAACGTAACGGAATAAGTATTAGTCAAAAACGAAAGCCGCTTAGAAGGAAGTAAACTTCCGAGCATGACGGCAATTTGACGAAGTTATATAAAATATTTGATGAAGTGTATATATATATATATATATATATATATATATATATATATATATATATATATATATATATATATATATATATATATATATATTGTGGGAATGGCAGGAAGACAGCCTTTTAGGCTATGCTATTTCCATGCTGTGTACTAGGTTATGTTCTTATAGATTGTAATGTTATGTTGTTAATGTACTAGTATACTGCAGAATAAAGATATATTATTATTTGAAAGCTGCCATTTTGATTGATACCGTGAAAGTGAAAATTTCTATATCTTCACAGTGGAGCCTACGATTTCTATCTTTCCTCAATTTCCTCGATAATCTATCGTTTGGCGTATAATAAACAGTGAGATCTACGGTTTTAGTAATCTGAGTACATATGGGCAATTCAAATTTATATTTGAAAATAGAACCCTCAGCTTATTCCAAAAACTCTTCAGCGTTATCCGGAATTTTTTCGCCAGGCGGCTATGATATGTTTGGTGAAGTGTATGGGAAAGTCTGGTTCGCATCTACACGTTCTTTCGTGTATCAAATTAATAAAATATAGTACTTTGATCAGGGTAATTTGGTAGATGAAATTGAAATGGTTTGCGTAATACTATTGTCCATGTTACTTGTATATTCTCGCATGTTGTCCTATAGAGAGTGTTTTATGCCATAAATAAACGTTAACTAACCAATTTGAGGTATAGTGCGAATTAAATAAGAAGTAGCGTCACAACTATTTTATGTTGGGATCTGCGAATCACAATTTTTTTTTCGACTCGAATCGTGCCTCTGATATCGATATCGAATCGAATCTCGAATCGAATCTTAAAAGACAAGTTATTTCATGTTGCACCAAACGGAAGTTACGGAACACTGTGATGACCCTTACAAGACTGAGTGAACAACTTAAACACCAATAAATAAACAATCTCTGTAGCACCGTCGCTGAAACAGCAAGGCCTATTATCCATAGTTTTAGTTTTTGAAGGCTTAACTTGTTACTATTCACGTTCTTAAGAACGTGAATTGTAACAAGTTAGGCCTTCAAAAACTAAAACTATGGATAATGTTCTGGGCAAAATTCAGTACTCACCTAACAATTAAACATTGTCAATTACTCAGTTAAATAGGAATTGAGGCTACATAAATGAATTGTCTAATGACAATTTTATCCAATTTTTGATGGAAAAATAACAAACTGAACTTAGTTCGAGAGATTCGAAAAAATCGAATCTTGAGACTGATTCGGGATCGATCTCGAAGCAAACGTATGGTATCGATATCGAATCGAATCTCGAATATTCGCAGGACCCTAATTTCATGTAAAGTCTATTTGTCCAGAAATAACTTTCCAGGAAGTCTTGCGTTTTTGAACTTTTACCCTGGCAGACTAATATTTTAACTATATCATCAAGACATGCCTTCAACGAAGGCATTCCTTGATGATGTAGTTACAAATATTTTTATCAGTTGGGACTTCAGCCATCACAGTCGAAACAAATCAGGTTTACACCTTACGGCACCCCCAAATTGGTCATCTTCGCGACGCACCTGCTTTGCAGGAAAGAACCGCTTCTTGGTCTGTAAACAAAGAATCACCCCGAGAACGCAGCGATTCATTAATTCTAGTTAAATATGAGCAACAGAATGTCAAATAAGTTCTGTTTTTGACAATGATAAATCAAAGGTTGTGCTCGCCGGATTAAAGTTTTATCTAACCTGTAAACGAAAGGACAGTTATGAATTGTTTAACCAAATAACAACAAACATGTCACTTCGGTTCAAAAACACCGCAGTCAACGCCTCATTGGAACTTATCGTTCCAATAGGGCATCATGCACTGTGCTTTTAAAAGTGAATAACTGAACAAATACAAAAAATGAATGGCAATATCAGCTAGCAATAGTGTACGATTCATTTGTTGAAGGTTAAATAACATTTCTTACTTGTAGGTGAATGTTTGTGTACTCTAGCCGCACTCACTGAATTTCAACAGATTGTTTCGCGAAGATGACCGATTGGGAAAGGGGTGTAAACCCGATTTGGCCCGACTGGGATGGGTCAAGACTCGACATACCAAATATTCAAGCTATGTCATCAAGCATGCCTTCGTTGAAGTCATGCCTTGATGATGTAGATGGACTACTAGTCAGCCGGTAGTATAGTTAAGAATCTCAAGACTTCTTTGAAATTCATTTTCAGATATTAAAATATACACTCAGTAGTCGTGACGCAACATCTTATTTAATAAATACGTAGCGTACCGGTACTCCAAATTGATCATGCCAGTCCCCCAACACCAGGGGCGTAGGAAGCTTATAATATTGGGGGGGGGGGGGGTATTGTAAACGGGAGCTTGTATGGGGATAGCACGGCCGCCTTTGGCAGTCCGCTCTGCGTAGCCGAACCCGGGGGAGAGTGCGGGACGGGGATACCAGGAAAATTTGTGAAATATGAACTACTGAGAGCTCATTTCCTCGCTTCTCAAGTGAAAAAATCAAGGTATCGTTGCTGTTAATTTTTGGTGTTTTCCCTTTACCTAACATGAGCTTGTTCCAATGAGGGGCCATAACCTATGTTTTTGAGACAAAAAATGAAAAAATCATGAAAATTAATTGACGATTTTTGAGAATAGCGCTGACCGGTTTTGGCCGTTACTATGGGTAAAGGGTTAAAGGAGGATGTATGTCAGAGAGGAAGATGTTAACCTGTTGAGCGTAAAATCAGTCAGTGACATCGGCTAACAACTTTTCTATGCACTGCAAATGGTGTAGATCATACAGTTTTATGTGCGCCTGTATGATGTAGAATGTGCAGATGTATGTGGTTATTTTCGTGTAGATACTAGACATGATTTACAAAGTTTTGGAATTTTTTTTTTTGAGGGGGGGGGGGGGTGGGGGGTAAATACGCCTACGCCACTGCCCAACACCTTAAATCAGGTACCATAAACCTCAATTTCTATGGTCGACTACGAGTATGACATAACGTTCCCTGAGTTCCAATGTGTCCGATGTGCCACTAGGCACATAGAACACATTGGAACTCAGGGGACGATAAGTCTAAAAGTATCAAATCTAGTCTCGTGAGAAAATGCATGATTATACAAGCAAGGGCGAATCGATATGTGAGACTCTTGGCGAATATGAATATTCGGGATCAGCGGAAGGTATTTTGCATTGGCCAGGCTTATGCAAGAAGACATTGCAGGCATGTAACGAGGGCGGAAGTCCCGAACCGGGGGAAGGTTGGGGGAGAGGCGTCTCCCGACCAAGGGTGCCCCCCCTCCCCCGTGAGAAATTTTCGAAGGCCCGAAACTCATTGGCATATTTTGCCAAGCTTACTGAAAGAATTTGCATGGCACACTTGCGTCATTTTTCAAAACTTCAGTGGGATGGGAGTAGATATTTGGAATGTTAAACCCACTTCTCTGACGGAACGATGTCAATATTTCTCATATTTTGTAACTCTTTTAACCTATACACCACTTTATCCCAGTTGCCTACATGGGGGCACCATGACGCCGTATTCTAAGGCGTACTGCACGTCGATGGTACACATGTCTTCAATCGCTGTAACCCTGCTTGAGCGGAGCTTGAACAGAGTTAGAATGTTGAGGAGCTTACAGTTGCCCATCGATGCTCGGTGGTTCTCTTCGGGTACTCCGGCTTCCTCCACCCGCAAAACTGTCACGGTCGCGATTAGCCATTGCGGATAAGTATGTGATCTTAAACACCAATAAATAAATAAATAAATAAATAAATAAATAAATAAATAAATAAATAACCTATACACACAGTTTTGCATGGGGAAGAGTTATCTATACCTGGATTTAGTAAACTCGAAAAATTCGTGCATCTTCAACCGGCACCATTCGGGTAATCCTGGAGTACTCATGGGACAGACAGACATTGGATAATGATTATCACTGTAACGGACAATATGCTATTGAGTACGTGATATATGTATAGTAAAAGACTGATTTGATACAATCGTCCCATGGTATCACATTCTCTATAAACCATAATTTGGAAAATTATTGGTCAGGTCATGGCCTGGAGAGCCTGACCGAGTCAGCCGGCCCTGTGAATGAATACTCACTCTTCACTCTTCCCTTTTCATATATCCCGCACTATAATGTAGAAAATTAGGTTGAGTATAGTCCTCCGAAATATAATGAATAACTATTAGATACTGGTGATTGGCCGCAGGTCCCCACGAATGAATGAAATCTTAAGTAATTGCGAGGCACAATATGAAATATGCTATAATAAAAGGGTTAATGCTTTAAATAAAAGTAAATACACTTTTGATATTGAGTAATCTGGGTAACAAAGACAGAGATTTTAATGGTAGATTACATTAAAACCATGAAATCTCACCTCATGGATGAGCATTTATCTGGTGTGCGTTTAAACAGAAGCCAACTCTCCCCGTAGGCCCACCGTCGATTAGGATTCTTGTGTTATATGTGTCACTTGAGAATGCATTTGCAACGAAGCTGTATTGGTGACAAAGAGACAAACAAGCCCTCAAAGTGAGAGATGAAGTGGAATACAGACGTCAACCTTTCTATTTACCACTATAAAATGAAATTTGTTTTTAATATGATCTCCTATTTTATCACGTTCTATAGGCTGATGTACAAAAAACTGTTTCCAAATTGGACGTTCAGTTAGATATCACATCGTCGATGGTTCAGGAACAGAAAGAACAATTAAAGCAATTCCAGGTTAGCTAGCTTAACCCTTATGTCCCCCACACTGACACAAACTGCTCCCTTTATATCGCTCTAAAAAGTTGTCCCAAGTGTATTCTTCCTTGAGAACTCGACTGGTAGGACGCATTTATGTTGACAGTCTTTTTATATCATTGATGGCTGCCAGATTTTTAAGTCATCTTCAGCTGTATATATACTTCTCAAAGTTTGCTAAGCACCAAGTATATCCAACTACCTGTTTTACGTTTTAGCTGAAATATTGTCATGAAAAGTGTATACATTTTTTATTTAATTATATCTTTAATGATTTAAGTACAGAAATTAAGATTTTATTTGTATTTGACACTATTTTTTAGCTTTTGAATACGATAACCATGGAAAATGGATATTATTGGTAAAAGAGGAAATTTTTCAATTTGCCAAAAAGTTGACGGAGCGAACTGGTATGGGTTCAGTATCGAGTGTGAGACCCATCACTGTTAATTACAGCTTGACGACGCCTTCTCATGCTCCCAATCAGGTTCTTGGTGGTCCTTTGTGGGATGTTGTTCCATTCTTGGACCAGCATGGCACCAAGCTCCTGGACACTTCCTGGCTGGACTGGACGGGCTGAAATTGCAAGCTGCAACTCATTCCAGACATGTTCGATTGGATTGAGGTCAGGGGATCTTGCTGGTCAGTCCATACGCTCAATCCCCTCCCTCTGTCGGTACTCCCCGACAGCATGGGTAACATGAGGACGGGCATTATCGTCCATCAGAATTAATCTATCACCCACTGCACCTGCATGCAATCTGACATGGACATCCAGGATCTCATCAATATACCGTTGTGCAGTCAATGTACCGCGTTCAAGGACATAGAGCTCTGTACGTCCATCCCTGCTGATTCCGCCCAGACCATGATTGACCCTCCACCATAGCGGTCATGCTCATCAATGTTGGCTGCATGGAATCGCTCTCCTGGACTCCTCCATACCCTAGAACGCCTATCTGTGTGGTCTTGGCAGTACCTTGACTCATCTGTAAAAAGGACAGGTCGCCAATCTTCTCTGGTCCATCCAACGTGGTCCATGGCCCATTCATATCGTGCCTGGCCGTGGTTCTGGGACAGCGCAATGCGAATACATGGTCTTCTCGACTTGGAGACCACCTTCGTGCAACCTTGCCCGGATAGTCAGCGTCGAAACATTTACCCCGGATGCATTCTGAAGGTCACTGCGAAGCTGGGTTGCCGTGGCAAAGCGGTTCCTACGGACCTGAATGATCAAAAACAGGTCTTCATTTGCAGATGTTTCCCTGTCTCTGCCACCACCATGTCGTCTGACTGGTGTGCCATACTGCTGAAATCTTGCGCAGGCTGACGATGGGTAGCCCCTTGTTCCACCATCCCTACAGCCTACCACATTTCTGCTTCAGACAAATGTCTTCTTACATTTGCATTCGCCATATTCAAGCATTAAATCACAAGGGTTTGTGTTGAAATGAAGACTGAATACCCTACACATCTCATGTACATGTTGACAGTACCCGAAAACATCATAGAAATCAAGGGGTACATGCTTTCCATGACTGTCACGAAAAGTCTGCCTGTCAAGAGAGCTAATGTAAACACCGGGGACCATCTCAATACATTCCTCAATCACATCCACCCAAAATATTGTAAATGTGTCCAAGCAAATTTCACAATCATGTGTCAAATATTTGGTGCTTAGCAAACTTTGAGCAGTTTATGTATATACGGTAGTTATTAACATAAAATTAATCTGAAGACTTAAGGTTAAGATTTATCATTCCAGCTGTGGAGATATGGCGAGCATCTGCTTTTCATAACTTTCGTCAAGTCCCAACAAACTTATGTGAGTTATTTTTTACCTTAGCGTGATTAGAAAGTGAGCTTTACATCACAGAGGAAGACAGAATCTAATTTAGTGAATACAGTTGGCCAGACCATTTCCCACTTGAACAACAATTTTTCCCTTAGATTATGAATGGAAGGAGATTGATATTTGAACCCAGCATTTATTAATGCTTACGCAGTACAGGATATCAAAATTTATTATTTTAATTCTTGTTTTTTTTTTTAAATTAAAAAAAAAAATTCAACAAAACCATATCGTGTGACCCCTCATTGGTACTGCCTTCTGGATACTTGGAATCCTTAAAACCGGTTCATGCACTGTCACACTGATATTTCTTAGGTTGTTATGTTGTAGGTATTCCCTCACTTTCTGGGTAATCTAAGCCTTAACCCTTTACCTAACACGAAACGCAGACGACACTTGCATATAAAATTCTTGAAGCACTAATTTTTTGGATTTTTTGCGTCAAAAACATAGATTATGACCCCTCATTGGAACGAGCTCATTGAGCTCGTTCCAGTGAGAGGTCATAAGCTATGTTTTTGTGACAAAAAATTAAAAAGTAAGAAAAATTGAATGGTGAATTTTGTGAATAGCGCTGGCCGGTTTTGGACGTTACGTTGGGTAGAGGGTTAAGAAGTACTCATAGTGCTCCACATGAGAGAGTTATTTTTCATGTCTATGACTCTACTCAGCATTACTACTCAGCAACAGGTAAAATGAAGTAGGAGAAAACCTTTTTCTCTGTTGCCAAAATATTTTGTCCCTTCCCCACTTCATTTAGCTTGGCTCCGCCCCTGTATAAGACACATCTTTTCCTCTTTAAAATTCCACAGAGAGAACATGATGTATTTGGGTGGATGTAATTCAGAAGTTAATAGGTTTAGCTGCACAGAAGAGATGGTAGATGGTATTGTGGAGAATCTGTTTCTTAGTTGGTGATAATTTTTTCAATTGTTTCCAGCAAGTTGTTCAGAAACGGAGAGACGACATCAATTGTGAATGTGATTCAATTATTGCCGAACTTGAAAACAAAAGAAGTTACTTCCTTGCGGACTTGGATTACGAGGAGAGAGTCCATCAATGTGAAATGGAAGATATACTGATGTCGTTGGAAAAAGTCTGCTTGTCAACAAAAACGCTCCGCGCGCATGCTGTCGAGAATCTGTCAAATGAACCTGCAACATTTCTACAGGTAGGTCACACAAGTAACTAGACGATGTTTTTTTCTTCATACCGGTTTCAAATAGTTTGTTGTCGGTAATTCCCGAATGGTATTACACCTGATCTCGAAGTAAAGAAATAAATAATTGGTTGTCAGTAATTCACGAATAATATTGCACGTCATCTCGAAAATCTTGAAAAAGGAAGTATTTTCAATCATTTTCAAAACTTCGTTGTGTGCGATATTCACACTAATCAAATAAAACAAATTTATAGTCTACTGGCAAAAGAAGAAGCCTTATTAGATTTAGCTTACTTGCCATACTCCAGACGCAATTAATTAATTAATTAATTAATTAATTAATTAATTAATTAATTAATTACTAGAACTGGGAGGTTTTGATTTTTCAGATTCGGTTTAAGTTCGGTTTCAGGAAGAAACCTCGGTTTCGGATCGGTTTTTCTTTGTGTTAAGAACAGATAATGAATAACACTTCAGGCTCCTTAATTTGGAAACAATCCTCAATAGTTTGTATGACACCACTCATCAGAGAAGTACTGCGTATATTCTTTAACCCTTTACCTAACGTAGCGTCCAGAACCGGCCAGCGCTATTCTCAAAAATCGCCAATTAATTTTTATTATTTTTTTCATTTTTTGTCTCAAAAACATAGGTTATGACCCCTCGTTGGAACGAGCTCGTTCCAACGAGGGGTCATAACCTATGTTTTTGAGACAAAAAATGAAAAAAATAATAAAAATTAATTGGCGATTTTTGAGAATAGCGCTGGCCGGTTCTGGACGTTACGTTAGGTAAAGGGTTAAAGAATATACGCAGTACTTCTCTCGATTCGTTTTCAGGAAAAAGACTCGGTTTCGGTTCAGTTTTTCAATTTGTTAAGAACATTGAACATATCATAAACAACACTTCTGCCTCCTTAACTTGGAAAATAAATGGCAATAGTTTGTGCGACACGACTCAACACAAAAAGCACTGTCTGTAAATACCTCCATTGGGCTCAGCCCAACTTCCCTTTGATCATCCTTAGAGGTTCTAGGGGATCAGTTGCTAAGCCTATTCAGTCAGAAAAAGGGCCATAAATCATAGTAACAAATGAATCAAGTTCATCTAATTTATGTTGTAATCTCATTGTCACATTTCTACTGTATTGACGCGTCCGAAGGACGAGTCAGTAAGGAAGAAAATGTGATAATCAGAAAATGGGTATTCGTCCCTTTTCCGGGTAGACTAAGTAACTTAAGTTCAGTTCCCTCCAAGTGAGGCAGTTTGATAAGTTTATGCACGGGCAGAGCAAAACTGTTTTGCTGTGTCTTGCGGTTTGGTTTTCCGGTTTGCCGCAAAAACCTGAACCGAACCGGAAAACCAAAAAAACCACCCACTCCTACCGCGAGTATTGAATACTATTATGAGATGCCATTTTCGTTTGCTTTTCTTAATGTGGTCTTGATTTTGATAATACTTTATTATGGTCTTGATTTGGCAGTATTTTTAGTTGCGAAATCTCAAACCACTACTGTGTTTGTGTGTCGTGATCGGAACATCGGGAATAAACAACTTTTGTGGCCACAGTACTATTCGTTCGTTAGTGGCTGTCGAAGTTCGATAAGTTTGGAAACAAAATGGCCGTACCACGAAAAATAATGCAATACGCTTGGG
Source organism: Pictodentalium vernedei (assembly GCA_031216915.1). NCBI lineage: Eukaryota > Metazoa > Mollusca > Scaphopoda > Dentaliida > Dentaliidae > Pictodentalium > Pictodentalium vernedei. Next base: position 190,611,713 of record CM062290.1, read on the forward strand.
CAAGGATAAATCACCATCTCAACCATTATCATCAATGGCGTCACCTGGTTGTGAAAATATACCCATATCTTTATAGATGATGTACACAAACAGGAGAAAAAGTAGGAATAGAATTGTTGCTGAATGTTTATTTGCATTAAGTATTGTCTCTGGATAAAATGTGTCCGTATCTCTGGTGCCAAATGAGTTAATGGTTATTGCAAGCAGAATACTTGACATGCAAAACAAATCACAACTGCTTTGCAAGAACCTCACCTGATTTGATAAAGCATCAAACATAAACAAGTTAAAAGAGATTCGTCGTTGAATGGTTCAACTAATCCCAGTAGCTTATTATCATGATTTAGCTATCGGTTTATGTCAAATGATTGAGATATATTCGGATTTAGCGTTGTGTAACGGGCAGTTTTACAGATTTATGGCGATAATAATAAAAACACTTGTAACTACATGACTTAAGATCAATAAATGTGCAGGGTTATATGTTATCTATATATACCAAGCGCAGCTCCATGCAGAGTAACACATTAAGATATATGGGGTATGGGTTTTTAAAAAAACACAAACATGTTTTGGAGGAATTTAGAATGTTGGTTTCTGATCCTCTGATTCATTGTCCATGTGGTAGCTACGCGTAAGTGTGAAATGCACAGGCTACAGTACGGCGGAAGAACTGTACTTGGCCTCAGATGAAGACTGTTACGGACCTGTACGAGTGTTTTGAAGGAGTTCAGAATGTTGGTTTCTGATCCCCGCCGGGAATCGAAGCCTCGGCAACCCCGCCTGGCAATCAGGCGTGCACACTTAAAAACCACTAGACCACAACACACCGTGACAAAACGATGGCTGGAATCTTGCTTCTCAGATGAAGTTCATGATTACTTGGCTGTGGTTGACCTCAGACGAAAGTTGGCACCGGCCTGTATGTGTTATCCGAAGGAGAGGGGGCAATCCAGATGAAATATTTGCAGAGAACGAGGCAAAACTCTCTCATCAATTATTAATGTGTGGCGTAAATCGAACGCGAAATGAAGATCCATATCCTAAAAACAACTGCTAAATTCGATGGAAATCAGATCATAATTGACCGATTATGCTAACAATGGTTAAGTTCACAATTTTCATGAACATGGGCATAATTCTGTTAAAAGTTATGCATATCTTAAGAATCAAATAATAACTGACGAAGTTATCGCGCTAACGAATCAACCAGGCGAACAGAGGATAATCTGTATGAAATTGTGGCATGAACAGGGACATAAGGGTCTTCAGCGACTTACATTTCATCGCCTGAGTGCTAGAATGTTCTATGTCCCATAGGGGACATAGAACATTCTAGCACTCAGGCGACGATTTTAAACACAATAGGTAAGTTTCATAAAAATCAGATTGAGTTATTTTGCTCGCATCGTTTGTATCCACTATTTCAAATAAGGTGCACAGCTCTATCAAATAGTATTGCATTGTATTTAGATATCGGTCTCTTGCTGGACATTTGTATGCGTAGCTTCTATTGACCTAACACGAATAGAAGACAAGAGTTTCCCCTACACACCCACCCACCCCCAAAACACCACAACACAAAACAAAAAATAACTGAATAATTGAAAATTGTATTAAAAATACAACTTAGAATTTCCCACCCAGGACGTAGTTAGCCTGGTCAGTATCAGAGAAAACTCATGGACCTATCTGGGGAAATGCATTTTTCTTGTGGATAAAGTGCTTAGATGTAAGCCAGAGGGAGGCCTCAGAATCCACCTCAGGGGTTCAAAAATTAAAAATTCTCCACGGGATGGCCTACGGGTACCCACGGTCGAGAGGAAGATACCCTCTCTCGAACTCTCGCCCCACACGATCCTGCGCTTGTTGGGACATGCCTATGACATGACGTGCTGGGACCCCAACCCCAGTTAGAAATCTAACTGATCACACCCTCCCATTGAAGAACCTTTAGCTACGTCCCTGTGTCCCACTCATTTAGTTCGTTCCAATGATGCGTCATAAGCTATGTTTTTGAGGCAACAATTGAAAAAAATTAAACCTTGAATGGCAATTTTGGGGAACACAGCAGACATTTATAGCTGTTACGTTTAGGTAAAGGGTTAAAATATTAAGTAGTCTGCATTTACAATGACTTTTCGAGGACGGGGCTTTCTTCGACCTGGACGATACGATTTTACAAAATCAAGAATTGAATAGTTACACAAGTTAAACCTGTTTCGTTTTATTTCTTTGAGCATGGGTATTCCTCTATTAATATTTCATATGATTGCCCATTCAAAAGTAACCGTAAAATTTACCGTGACCGGAACGGCAACTGGTTGTTAGTGATTGCCCCCACTTTTAATTATAATCTTTTCAGTGTAGTACTATGTTTACGAGAATGTCCTCAAGCAATTGGGGAAGAAGACAGAATTTAACCCTTTACCTAACAGAAAAGCAGACGACACTTGCAAAAAAATTCTTGAACAACTATTTTTTTTTTCATTTTTTGTCTCAAAAACATAGATCATGACCCCTCATTGGAACGAGCTCGTTCCAATGAGGGGTCATAACCAATATTTTTGAGACAAAAAATGAAAAAAATAATAAAAATTAACTGGCGATTTTTGAGAATAGCGCTGGCCATTTTTTTCGTTACGTTGGGTAAAGGGTTAAACCAAATGTGTTTCTTCACATGGGAACGTTTCAACATATCTCCTGTCAATAACCCAAATAATGTGATTGTCTGTATTTTGCATATTAGTGGTGAGGACTTACTCATAAGATGATGTATGCATGAAAGGGAATGCGCTATCCTATTACATAGTATGGTGGCCGCGAGAAGTGCGCGGGTCTCATATGCCAGCGGATCCGGGATGGTTCCTCGGTTGGGAAAGGTGTCCGAGCACTCTCTGACGGCATCGGGTTGATGCTATCACAGCGTACTGTCCTATCGGGTGGGAACGTAATGGCTGTCCACTGTGCAGAAAGAGATACACTCCGTGCAGGCAAAGGTCCCCCCCCCCCCCCCCCCCCGTGATATCCGAGAATACCGGCGCTTAACTATGTTTCCGCTATAGAGATCGTCCCATATACCCGCGCCGTTCGGCCAAGGAAGGGCGGTAATATAAGCCGTATGACTTGCTCACCAGTCCTTGTAAAATATATAAACTTAAAAAAAATAAAAAGGAAAACACCATGATATATACTGAGTCAAAAAAGAAAGTATAATAGAAACAAATGTGAAAAAATAGCATAAAGGATGAAATATAATAGTTCTAACGTGGCATGCTTGTGAACAAGAAGTCGTGCAAAGAGTTTAATGACATGTTGTTGTTGTCCACCCAACCGCATACAATTTTGCTACGAATTTCAAAATAGCACGTGCTACCCGAGAATGTAAAATTGAATGGGTGACCGACGATTTTCTTTGTGTTATGTTGTGCTAGAGAGCCTGGGTTATAGAGAAAACATGCTAGTTTTTGTCTTCCGACATTTTAAAAAATGCCAAGGTTAACCGAAAATTAGAGGTTGTGTGCCATTGGTATGCATGAGGCTGGGATACTCCAGATGAGCTCGCTGCTGAGTCCGGAGTCACTATGACCACTATTTACCGTCTCATTGGAAGGTATAGAACCACTGGATCTACTACGGACCGACCGCGGTGAGGTCGCTCAAGAGTTACGATCCCTGCACATGACCGACACATCGTCTCACTTGCGGGATCGCTTCCTTCCGGCGACGAGGACAGCAGCAATTACTCCTGGTAGAACTAATAATAGAATCAGTGCACAAACTGTCCGCAACAGAATCGCCGAACACGGCATCCGAAGTAGGCGTCCATACCACGGACCAATCCTTACTCAACGTCATCGTAACGTCAGAATGAAATGGGTACGTCAGCGTGTTCGCTGGACTCAGCAGCGTTGGAGCACAGTTCTTTTTAGTGATGAATTACGATTTTGTCTGCGGTGCGCCGATGGTAGGGCAAGAGTGTATCGCCGACGAGGAGAACGGTTTTATGATGCTTGCGTGCGGGAATGCGACCGTTTCGGCAGGGGTAGTGGAATGGTTTGGGCAGGAATTTCCGTGCACCATCGAACGCGTTTGATCTTCATCGATGGTAATCTGATTGGACAGCGATATAGGGACGAAATTCTGAACGCTACTGTTGTCCCGTTGTTCAACTCTAACGTCGGATTGCAGTTATTCCAAGAAGACAATGCCCGATGCCACGTGGCGCGTATCTTTCGAGACTTTCTTGAGGAGCAGAGCATCGAACTTCTTCCCTGGCCCCACTTTCGCCAGATTTGTCGCCAATCGAGAATCTTTGGGATCAATTGGACCGTCGGGTACGACTTCATGATTTTCAGACGTTAGGCGATTTACGTAATGTTCTAAGGCAGGAGTGGAATGTAGTACCACAGGGTGACATCCCGAGACTTATCAGGTCCATGCGCCGTCGATGTCTTGCCATCCAAGAGGCAAACAGTGGAGATACACGCTATTGACTGCATGCGTGAACTTTTAATTTCACCCCATGTCTGAACTGCGACGTCCTGACGTGACGCTGGCAACAGTAAGAACATGAAATTATGCAAATTCATACAGCTAGACTCGAAATATGAATTAACAATAATTTGTTTGGGATTAAAGTCTATAATACTAAAACATTGCTCCTCATAGTTTTTTGACTCAGTATATGACCAGTAATACAATACCTTACTGTGTGAGCTCCACCAGTGTTTAGTCACCCCAATGGATGAGCTCCAGATAGTTCTCTCGTTGAGTTATGGACATAGTTGCGAGCTGAAGACTTTATGTTTCTTTTTAAGATACTTTGATTACATGGAATTTTATTTTCACTGTTTTACAGGTTGGTCCAGACTTGAATGAACAGTGAGTAAAAGTATTTACAACTCTTCTGTCATTTTGGAATATTCTGACGTTTGAATTTGATCAGTTATATAGACCCCTCTTGGTCAATAATAAAGTGTATAAGGATAGATCACCTTTATTATTATACACTTTATAAATAACCACTTTTCTATTGGCTGGATCTTATACATGTGACTGGTACTCAAAAATCCATGTACACCGGTTTTCCAGTGAATATCATCTTTCTAAATATAGCTTTTGGAAATCCCCTCTCTAGTTCTATTTCAATTGACGTGCATACGCAGTCAACCTGACTTTCGTCTCATTTTTATGCTAATCTGCAGATGGTAACTATTTTATTGTTAAATAAAAGTATTTCTGGTTGATATAATTGAACTTTTAATTGACAAATTATTATTTATTGGTGTTTAAGGTCACATATTTCTGCACAATGCCTAACCATGACCGAGACAGTTTTACGGGTGGAGGAAGCCGGAGTACCCGGAGAGAACCACCGAGCAACGGCGAGCAACTGTCAGTTCCCCAACATACCAACTCCACACAAACAGAGTTAGCATTGATTGAAGTACGCCTTAGTATACAACGTCACCGTGCCCCCACATGGGCAATGGGGGTGAAGTGTCTTGCCCAAGGACACAACGCGGTTGCTGCAGGTAGGATTCGAACCGAGGACCTCTCGGCTTGCACCTCTACCAACTGAGCCAACGCGCCCCCTAATTGACAAATAGAAGATTGTTTTTTTGAGGATGGTGTATATAATAAAACAGTTATGGACTTTTGTGGTGGTAAATATGATGTGATATGAACACAAAAAAAATTATATTGACCTTGGCTAACGCCTCGGTCAATATTTGTTTTCCAGGTTCATATCCCCATCATATTTACCACCACAAAAGTCCATAATTGTATAATGTAAACTTGAGGACACTGAAATGTTTTCACAGTGACCGTTTGTTTATGTCCCCCATTACATGGTCAGATATTGCAGACGCTGGCTTGATTCTTTTACAAAACCATTCACGAGTTACGTTTAAAAACTTTTCAATGGGATGGAATGTGTTATACAACGTCCATTGAGCGAAACAATGCGCCATCTGCAATGCAAAAGCATTGCAAGTGGCGTCCTTCTCCACTCAAAGGACATGTTTCAATTAAAAAAACGCGTTGAAACAGACTGGGCTTGTTTTTCAACTGGAACGCCTTTGGCAATTTTTTTTCACACTTTTAGTTATGTTTTTCACTGCAGTTTTTTCTGTGAGAAACATTGATGCAACGGTACTAATTTAAAGCAGTGCAGTAGTGACTCTTAATATTTTTCGATAGATGTAGAGGTAAGATGGGTTGAGGCAACTTGCTAAGGAATCGTCGACCAGGAGAAATAGAGAATGGGGAGATTGAAGAACAAATGAGAATAGATCTGCAAAAAGAAAAAAAAACATTATATATGTTTTCGGTTGGAAAACCGTGGATAAAATTAATAACAGGCCTACGAAATACGAACCCGATGGATAAATGACTTTGCACCATGACTGCAGCCCCACAATCCCGAGGGACAGTGACTAAGAACAATTGGTGAATTGTATGGCAAATATAATTGTGTGTATAGGTGTGAGTATCTGTGTGAGCGTAGAGGGGTGTGTGGGTTTTACGTGTGTGATGGTGTGGGTATGTAGGGTCACATCTAGTTTTTATACTAAATATATGCACTGTTGTTACTTACAGGTTAATGAAGGCATCCGAAGACTGCCATAATTGCCACGTGGCAACGTTTGATACGAACACCTTGCAGACTAAAGTTGTGGATTCACGTAAGGAGAGGGCAGCTATTAGAGATATGCATTACCTGACGAGTAAGTTAACACACAAAACTCAAGAATAGCTAAAAAAGATATAATTTCTTCAAATTAAATAACATAAATAAATAAAGGGGATCAGGTTTGCATACAGTCTGGACTCATTCTGTCTTGGTATGTGAAAGTTCAAATTCAAATTATTAATCGACGACGTATAGAATGTTCTCAGCACAGTAATTTTTGGACTTTCAAAAATCCCAATACGTATTTCAACCGGTATTGATGCAAGGAGTGGGGACATTTATTGTTTTTCTTCAAGGCTTCATAATCATATTACAACTTGATAATTCATTTCGTAGTTTGAAAAGACGTCCCTTTCGTGAATATGAAACAGTAAAGTACAACCAAGTATTGGATGGTTTGGGAAAACGAATGCTACACTCGACATTTAAAAACCAGTAAGTTGCTCTTCTACTCGTCTTTTAGCCCAGCACGTAAAACCATGCCACTAAGGTGCATCGGTCATCACTGATATATAGCAGCATGTGGGCGCACTTGTATGACCGTGCCCCCAAATTCCAAATTCTTAATTCGTCCCTGGTTCTCAGAGCTGCACATAAGTGTAATACCATACAACCAGAATATATTTTCATCTCAATGGTCTCACTCTATACTTGTAATGAGATCTGCAGTACTGTGCGAAAGTATCTGACGGTGTCTGTCTATTTTCAGCTGCATAACTTCCTTCAGGTGTGTATTATTATTGAGAGAAGGCAGGAGGTTGAAACGAAAGCATGTTTGCAGTTGTGGGAAACTAGGGTTTGCAGTAACAAGGGGTGCGTTTTTTTGCTCTTTACAGCAGATATCCAGTAGATATCGGTAGTCGCACTACAAAAACGCACTACAAAAACGTGTCTGGAGATCTCCACAACGGATAAATAGAACAAAAATGGAGGTATTTTTGTCATTTGTCGTCGACGAACTCTAAGAAAATGATGAAACGGTGGCCTGGTCACAGATATCGGCGCTGATTTACTGAGTGTGATGTACGTTTAACAACATGTCGTTGTCTAAGAAATTAAAGTTTATTTACAATCTTGAAAATGTTGCGTTTTTCTCTGTTACTGCTTTCCGTTTCGAATTTTCGTGATATATGAATTCACGCAAAAAAGAAATGCTGAGCAAAATGTTTGATGAATAGTTTGGATTGGGGAATTCATTACAGTGATGTAGTCACGAGAGGAGGGGGGGGGGTCCCATCTCAACCCCTCCCCCACATTGTTACAACCCTGGTGGCGTTTGGTATTTATTTGTAAGGAGCGAAGTTGCAAACAGGCGAATTTGGGTGGCATTCCTTAAATTCTTTATTAAATTGTTTATGCGGGATTTGGAAGTTAAATTTAAGTCGCCTGATTGGTGCTGTGTTAATTGCTCTTCTTTTTATTCGCACGAATGCTGAATAAATGCTTTGGTGGTTGCGAAAATGACTTTGAACTCATCACACAATAACCCAAATGTGTTTTTGCGGCCATGATTGATTACTCTCCTCTCCAGCTTCTACCTGCATTTTAGAATGGAGAGACTGGCGTCTCCAGGAGATCTTCACACAGCAAACGGATGCAACTGGAGACCTTCTGGAGCTCTCCTGGAGAGCAAAAAAAAAAAAACGCACCCAAGGAGTTTTATACTCCCGGTATGCGTTTTATAGACCACTGTGCAATCAACGTGTGAACTTCACGTGGATCTCTACACAACATGTGAAGAAGGATTGGTGCTTTCCTAACTTGTATAATAGAAGAAAGTACTGCTCTATAGGGTCAATGTGTTATTGAGATGCTGTGCCATCAAGTGTGAACAATATTGTCAAAAGACAGGTATTAGTTATTTTTGGAAGGTGAAATAAACGCCATTAGTGATACATTTTAGATCCTGTTCAAGGAATGTCACACCTACCGCTGAGGAGTAGTTTACAGTGTACCGTGAGATAGGTTGGAAAATTATTCAACGCCATAGTCAGAACAAGTACTAAGTCATTGCAGTTCAATGCCAGTCATCCAAATAGAGGTCTATGAGACTTCATAATGACAAATAAGGGAGAGACTGAACAAAAACCTGTTTGCAGGTAAGTGAGGAATTCAAAAGTATGCTTCAGATAAGACTATGCTGATTGTCCCACAGTTTGTATCCGGGTAGCATAAGACCCCCCTGCACCAGTATCGCTTGCACTCCCATTGGAAGAAATCTGTAGTGACCTGAAGAGGTTTCAGGCCTTACTGTGCCCCGACCTGAGGGAAACTCAGAAAACTGAGATGACAGTTGAAAGTGGGGAATGTGAGAGTGGGTGGGCCGGGGAGAGGTTTCTTCAATTCATAACGATGCTATCGGGGACCAATGAGACTCACTCGTTGAATCAGTAACAGGTCAATAGATGTGTGACCTGGATGAGATCGGCGCAGAGATTGGGACTGACTGACTTCGGCTTATGGGACCTGTCAACCAATCAGGATGCAAATACTGTCAAAAAGAATGCAAGAGAAGAGCGAAGATCCCGTTTTGACACCAAGGAAAGAACCTCTGCACACTGATATTAAAAAACATAAAATTTCAGTCTGGAAATTTTCCCATAAAGCAACTAGGAATTTAAGATGCTCTGAAAGTAATGGAAAGTTAGCTTGGAAGTAGATGACTGTTTTTTTCGATGTACTCAAAAATCGAAACAAAATCATAATTTGCCACTTTTTGGCTGCCCATCCGTATTTGTGAACAATGCTTCGCAGTTTTGAATACCAAAATATTAAAAATTATCACATTTCTTAGATATTTGACGCCATCGAAAATAATGTGTCAGCTATTGTCAAACTAAATTTCCCATTACCTAAATAGCAGCTTAACCAGTTCAATTTTGTTTGACCGAGCTCCTTGAGGTCTGTCAAACAACACTAAATTGGTTAACTTCCCAGTTGTATTATGGGGACAAATTCTACTTAAGATTTTGGTATTTTATCATCAGTTTGCAGAGAGAAACGGAACAATAGGCAGGGCAAAACACAATAACAGCAGAATAGTAGCCCATGTCCAATAAAGTCAGTTTGTACTGTTGTATAAGCCAACTACCAAACAGCAGGACCCTAACGTAACCAACTTCTCAGGTTGGGGTTGAAAACAAATGCCAACATCATCGGCAACATGAGAATCTTTTTATTTGAAGGTCCGAATATTCCAGTCATAGATGTTGAAAAATGTACTCGATCTGAAGATGCCGTTGTACTTGTTCTGCAAGCAATGCACTCGTCAGGTGTGGTGGATGACTACGAGGTCAACTTTTGTTCGGAAGAACAGAAAAGCCTCGGTATCGATGTGAGTAATTTTGAATTCTATAATGTAATATTCTCAAATTCACCCCTCCCAAACCCAGCCAGATTTTATAGTATATATGAAAGAAATTTCAAAATTTATACACAGTTTTTGTTAAAACATTCTTTTTCAAATCTACCATTCTCTTAACCATTTAACTAACGTAACGGAAAAGCGCCATTAGCCCTCAGCACTCTGATGTCAGAAGACCAAAATTTCAAGTTCAGGCTTCCCCCATAATGCATCCAGGAATTTAAGCAACTCAATCTTGTTTGACAGAGCTCATTGAGCTCTGTCAAACAAGATTGAATTGGTTAAATTCCCAGTTGGATCATGGTAAAAATATGCTGACATCAGAGTGCAGAGGGTTAACTGGTTGAGTGCTAAATTATTTTTCAAAGATGATTTGAAACATGGGTATTTTTTTTCCCAAAGATACCATGTTACCAGCAAGAGTAACCTAAGTTTAGCAAGATTTTGGTTCATAAATAATTACTTTGTTATAATTTATTGGAGAGTGCCAACAAACACTCTACGATAAATAGTAACCAAACCCTTTTATACAAAAAATGTTCTATTGTCGAGTAAACAACAAGCTAATGCATACAGTATAAAGCCACTATAGTGGCCTCCAGCCCTTTTTAATAGAGCTCTGATAGTGGCTTGTAGTACTCAACCAGTTAACAAACATCATTGTTTTATATTTTTTTTCAAATTTTTTGCCAATAAGAAATAGCTTATGACTCAATGAAACGAGCTCGTCGAAAGATATTTAAGAATTTTTGTTTTGCAAATGTCGTATTCTTGTCTTGTTAGGTAAAGACTTGATAAAATACTAAGAAAACGGGACTTCAAATAATACAAAGATGTCTGTACTACTAATCATTTTCGTAAATATTACTAATTCGACACAACCAACACAATTCGACACGATTTTCCTATACCAATAATTGGTTAGATACTAAAAGTGTAGCGCATTCGAAAATTGTTAGTAGATTCACATGGACCTGCCCACACACCCAGCTCTCTCCGTACAGCATTTATAAACCACGCATATAAAATATTAGTAATGTAGAACTGCTGAAAGCCAATGACTGTTCATGGTATTTAAAAATATTCTATTTTTTAGCCTATCCTCGTAGACTGGTTTCCGTGATATGTCAAGTCAAATGGAATATTTCTCTTTCCAGGAAATGGCCGAGTTTAGAAATTTCGAAGAACAGCGTCCAGTCGTAAAGACCACAGGCTCGGAGAGCTGTCATTTTCTAGTCTTACTATTAGAGAATCTCTGTAGATCGACCTCTTACTATTTCTGTGTCTCGGCCAGTAACTGTACTGGTAAAAGTCCAAACTCGGATGTGGTTCAATGCACTACAGTTAATGTTGGTGAGAGTGTAATACCTGGTAAGTGATTATCATGGCAATGTTTTCACAGCATCAATATTTTCAAAGAACAAAATGATTCATTCGAAGGGCAATACTGGAGAAGTTTAAGAATTTTGGATTGTCACATCTATAGTGGCTGGTTCATTTGCAATGTCCAATGGATAGTTTGTCAATGGTATTGTGTTTGATCACTGTAATAATTTATTGTTTCCAAGTCAGTTTCCAGAATATATGGAGCCCGTGATTTGACCAACATATATCGAAACGTATGTTGGCAAAATTTCCGCGTCTGTCCAAGAACGTATTCCTGGTAGTCAGAATAATAAAACGTCCATTGACTTTTGCGTGTTTACAGCCGGACGGATTATTCTTCGATGGCCTGAATCCGAACATCCTTTCCTCCCTGGAATGAAGGTTATATGTGTTTTTATATTTGGTCTACCCTCCATCAAATTTCAAGTGGCGTAGATTTTAAAAGACGGAAGAAGAGGGGAGGTGTTGTATTGTGAAGATTTGGTGGCTATCCTGTGCTTAAAGTCTGACATCCATGGGCGGCGGAAGCATCATTGGGCCAGGGGATAGGGACATCAAAAACGGCTTTCGACTCTGGATAGGAGTTAAGACCGGGAGTTTACTCAGTAGTACTGGCATTATGTATATATATCGTCCCTTGAGTGCAACAAGGCACCAGGAGACGATATGAAGCTTTAGAACTCACCCCGTCGATTGTACAGCTTCTTTGTTTGATGATTATCGACCAGCCACCATCAATATACCTTATGCCCCCCCCCCCCCACCCCCACCATTGCCATTGGCACACGTAAAATACATGAAAAACGAATACTCTCAGTTACAGTAATAGTAATAAAGTAAATTCTTTTCCACTAGGGCATTTCTGGCGAAAAAGAACACGCGCGTCCTCTTGCCCCTAGCCTTATTTGTTCCCCAACCAACTTCAAAATTTCCCGCTGTTTTCCGGCCTCTTGCTGGTATCTAATAGAAGAGTATACACCACAAATGAATTTAAGTCCTGTACAATGCGAAGTTTATACACTGCATAGGCCTACAGTACGTGGAGAGAGAAGCACCCCAACAGTTTCCACCCAAGTGAAAGCACAAAAGTGAGTAAAAGCGAAGTGTCAGTCAACAAATCTCCATATATCGTAAACCCAGGGTTTTCTTGGCGGTACTTGTATTTGTACTTCTTATACTTTTTCGGAAAATACAAGTTATTGTGGACAAATAACCAGCGAGAATCTCACCCCCGCATACTATAGACGAACGAATATGTACCATGCTTGAAGTCACACATCCTACCAAGCAAAGAATATGCTAGAAATAACGAATGTTAGCTAGCACTGTATATAATGTACGAAAATGCATTCACTTGATGACTCGTTATAAAGGCACTCGGTCTTCTTCGAGGTTTATCAATCATAAAGTGTGCGCGCGCGCGTGCGTGCGTGCGTGTGAGTGAGTGAGTGAGGGTGTGGGGAGGGGTGATTAACTTTTCGCCCAACACAAATGTAGTTGAGGATATGTCCCCTCCCCAAGGTTCTACGCTCCTGCTTCAAGTTGCGTTTTGGAGTGAGTACCAGATGCTATATTTCATATATGTGGCAAGGAATATTGCCTTGTCTGATATTTTAACCTTCTGTAAGCCAATGCCAAAATACAGAAATTGCAAGCAGAAAATATTACCCATAATGCAACTAGAAATTTAACCAATTCAATTCTGTTTAACATAACTCAATGGGCTCTGTCAAACAATAGGTGAATAGGTTAAATTCTTAGTAGCTTTATCGGAGAATGCCGGAGAAAGTATTGATATTTCAACATCAGTATCTGGAGGGTTAAGTCTTCAATCGAGAGTGACGGTCGGAAAATCGAATTTTGGATTGTTTTATGAATAAAAAGACAAAACCACATGATGTAATTAAGGTTAATAGTAACCCTTTGTACAATGATGGTATATTCCATGCCAGTTCACAGTCATCAACTGGCAGAGTCTATATTCTTACTTGGGGGTAGATCAATCAATATTTTCAACGTGCAGCCTTAGGGCTGCTCGTTGAAACCCTTGATTAGTCCACCACAGAAACTCAGTGAACAACTATCTACTATATGTATTCAGTTCGTATCACGATCCTGGTCCGGAAAAGCGGTCTTTCGTGTTCAAAGGGTTAAGATGGAGATATCTGTGGTGTACCATACATTAAAATATATATAAGTTACACTTCAACATTTTACATTTATTCAGCATCGAATTACTGAAATAACCTTTCATACTCTTTCAGCTCCAGTTATTTTGGAAACCTTGTGTTCAACCTCTTCTTCATCTACACAGATATTCAGCACTAGTCCGACAGAGGTCGCCGTGGAGCAACAGATATCTCACTACCTAATCTATAGACCTGCGGAATTTGGTTTTCTATGGAAGTGCATTCCAATTTATGACAGACAAGAACATAAAGTGTTCGGACTTGAAGCTTCCACAGATTACGAGTTTGCAGTCCTTGCAACAAATACGTCAGGGGAGTGTCAGGTTTCGAACAAAGTCATTCTTCACACTGAGGCACAGGTGTCGTGAACGTGTGCCCCTATAGATTTAGGCATGTTCATATCCAGCAAGCTGTTTGGCATATAAATGCCGTTCAGAAAAAAAATCTGTTGTAACGTATATATATATAGCGACATGCGATAAATCGACATCTGAAGTACGAGTAGTTGGTGAACATTACCACTGTGACAAAGATAAAAGCAGCAGCAGCCGTTGCAGATGGTCGGATATGCGGGACGGTAGGCAGGTAGTGAGACATCAGAAGCCGTAGCAACAAACTCTTAACCGCAACTGCATTAACGAAGACGACGACAACAATGTCAACTAAAAGGGAATACAACAAATCAATCACAGCTGCACCCCGTTAAGAGATACATCAAACATTTCCTTGAGAGGTTTCTAGAAGACCCTTCACCCACCCACATGTATTTATGTATATGTAATATAGCACACAAGTTTCGTAATTTTCTCTCTCCATCTCTATCTCTCTTAACCCTTTACCTAACATGAAAAGCAGACGACACTTGCAAAAGAAATTCTTGAATAACTATTATTTTCATTTTTTGTCTCAAAAACATAGGTTATGACCCCTCATTGGAACGAGCTCGTTCTAATGAGGGGTCATAACCTATGTTTTAGAGACAAAAAATGAAAAAATAATGAAAATTAATTGGCGATTTTTGAGAATAGCGCTGGCCGGTTTTGAGGTTACGTTAGGTAAAAGGTTAAAGCCACAACTTACGACACCTCACAATCTTCACCGAAATAGGTTTGTGGAACGCGTTCAAATGGAGGTTATTAAACCCTTTATTTAACATCCTTCACACTAAGGTCAAGTATCGAAATTTCAGCAAGCAAATTTTGCCCAAAATGCAACTAAAAATTTAAGCAATTCATTCTTGTTTGACAGACCTCATCGAGCTTTGTAAAACAAGATCGAATTAGTTACATTTCGAGTTGCATTATGGGGGAAAAATACTGCTTGAAATGTTGGTATGTTAACATCGGTGTGCAGGGGGTTAACACACCCAGAGGACCATATTTGAAACACCGCGAATTCTCACCCTTTGACTCCGCAACACAGCTTATGACGCATCACTGGGGCGAGCTCGTTCCACCGAGGGGAAAAAAGCTGTGTTTTGGAGCAAAAACACGGAAAAACAGAAACGTTGAATGGCGATTTTGTGAATACCGCTGGCTGCGTATGGCGTTACGTTAGATAAATGGTTGATGTCACATGTAGAATGTAAAGAAAGATAAGTCCATTCAATTATTTAGTTGCAGACGACAATATAAATATTTGTTCCCCAACCAACTTCAAAATTTCAATTTTCTCGTTCAAATATTATCTTCTGACCACCTCATCAGACTTGGAAAACAATAAAAAAAAAAATGATAAAAATTATAATGCAACTTACTGAGTACACCGCTGGGCGGTTTCAGCCAACTGATAAGGTAGTTAACAGTTTCATGAACAGTTAGTATTCTTTGCCCATGACTTTACGGGTGCAGGGTTAATCAGATCCAAACATAATCCGCCAGATCTGTACAACAACTCTTCTGTAGTTGATCGTTCAAAACGCAAATTATAAATATGTTCACTGAAATTACGACTACGTGTGGGTTCCAATTAGATGTTATAAGGTATGTCTTGAACGAAGAATTAAGATTTTAGAATCAAATACCAATTGAATTTCATACTCTCACCTCCATATGTAGTATCAGCCAACTGAGGGGTAAATGGTAAAACTGACGACAAGTCAAAGTTTTCAGTAGGCCATGACAGATAGTTTTGAACGACCACCACACACTTAACTGGTTGGGTGATGATGGGAACTCATATTTGAGCTTCATTCTGAAGTGCAGGTACCACAACTTAACGGTTTCATATTCAGTGACTGTGATATTCATATTATCTGGAAGTAATAGTATTTATTCAGTAATGATTCGCCTTGTTACAATTGATGGGAAAGTGCTAGGGCACTCTTCCATAAATTTTAACAAGGTAAAGACATGTGGACAAATTGTTATGGTCCAAAATAATTTAGCACTCTACCAGTTCAGTGTTGGACGCTCAATTGAAATGCTTACCGATATTGATGGCGGATTAATGTAAGGGTCTCGGTATTTTGTCTTTATTGACGCCGTGGATCTTCACCTTTGATCACCAAAATCATTTATTTTTCAGAGAGAGACTAGGCCAACAGTATCTGTGCCAATGTATTTTTGCTCAAAGCGGAGCCAAGAATGTACATTTTTATCAATGTTGAGGTGCATTAGTTTCAAACATTATAAGTTATTGTGATAAATTGACGGTAACATGGTCTTAAGTTTGCGGCTCGGAGCCTATGTTAAACCGAGACGCGAAGCGCCGACATTAAACATACACCCCGAGCCAAAAACCTCAGACCACGTTACGTCAATTCATCAGAATAATGCATATATTCCAATATACATACCATATATTCCAATATACATACCATATATATACCACTAGCCCAAAACCAATGAAATGAACAAGTCAACGTTTAACAGTCACACGTTTAATAAACCTCTCATGTACCCCACGGATTGTATGATCGATCTGACATGTCCACATAAGGAGGTGTGAGAGGTTCCAACCATGCCCTTAGAAGTTTAAGGACACATTGTCAAAAAATTGAAATACGAATGACCTACCTCGATCGGAATGTAAGTGAGCGACCAAGTGTCACAGTTAGCGCACAACACCTCTTTATCATTTCCCACCGGTGTTAATCGGTTTCTGGCAGGGATACCTACCACAACTGACACACTCAGTGCACACAACAACGGAATCAAAGACCAAACGGTGCGAAATCGTCTGTGGGGCAACTTGGTCCACATGGACGACGACCTCACAACAGTTGGGGTTTCCCTCCTCAACGCCATCGTCGCAATTACTCTGAATGACGGTGAAGTACACATATGCTGAATCAGATAACATTGCAACACGGTGCTTTCCCCAGATTAGTCGAGATTTACGCTCCCCCGCCGTGGTGGTCAGTTTTGAATCTGAAATAGGAGAAATGGGGGTCATAACGAGATAGAGTTAAAGTTGGACTTTATATCACTATTGTTGTGTGTATTCAACGTCACCCGATAAAAAGCAGACAATCAGAAATGTGCTAGATACACCTCGCGTGGAATCCGGCCTAGATGTGAGAACGTCATGTAAGAACGCATTTGATTTATCGTTATTCATCTGTTTGACGTTATGACCTGAATGAAATTCTTTGACACAAAATAGTGTTAAGCAAGAAAGTAAACAGGCCGTCGAAGATGATATTTTTCTTTACAAATATCAGTTTCATTCACTTAATGCTTGTTTCATCATAGTATGAATACAGTACACAACTGCACTTAGTCGAACGCCCATCTTCATTAAAAAAAAATAATGTATACCCAATTAGGTTCAGAACCAACTTCTTCAGGTTTAACAAATCTTATCAGATAGTACATATCCACAAAAAGCAGTAAATATTATCGACTTGTGCGGCCGTCCACTTGTGGATTCGACCGCTTTAAATCTACTCCATAGATTCTTATCTTGTGAATCTAGCCAACACTTCTGTGTCCGTGTACTAAATAAATAAGAAGACAAACCGGTTCCAGTTCGCTGAAATATGGAAGCGCACGCACGGCTGAGTCCAGGAATGGAATGACTGGCCAAGATTCAAATTAATTACATAATTCCTCTCCAATCTTCTATAAACGCACACAATTCATCATACAAAATGAATTTTTGCTGTTATATTTTTTTATTTTCTTTTGTTGCACTTATCACGTCATTTCTTCCTCAACGACTTCCGCATTTTATTTCGCAGACCATGATTGTCCCAAGAACTAGCGTACCCCGTTTCTACTCTCTTAAAAACAGCCCATACACATGCATGCCCGATTTGCACCATTTATTCCTCAAGAAAAACACACTCTCCTACTTCATTTTCCCGTATGCTTTGAAAAGACTCGGTGGCAGTGCCAAATATAATGGCGGGTAACATGAGCCTTGACGAGATCCAGTCAAAACATGAATATAATTTCTTAAATGTTTATAACGACATGGTTAGCCAGGAAGAGGCTTGTGATAATTCACCTTTCAAAAATAACTCAAACCATGAATGTAGTTACTATTTACCGAACGAAATAATAACCAAATGCGGAAACAATAATACGGATGAGTTTTCAATTTTTCACCTCAATTGTCAAAGTCTTAAAGCCCACTGGGAACCACTGAAGGAACTTCTCTATGAAGCGCAGGAGCACCAAAATAAGTTCGATATCATTGGATTGTCAGAAATATTTCAAATTCCACCAGACTCATCTTATGTATTGGAAGGTTATCAGCCCCTCGTTAAAAACTTACGACCAGACAATGATGATAAAAGGGGTGGGGTAGGTGTTTATATAAAACAGGACATACCATTCAAAATACGTCATGATTTATCAGTCTTTATCCCACATGTTATTGAATTCCTCTTTATAGAAGTTAAAATACGTAAAGTTTTCAAACTAATAGGTATTATTTATAGACCTAACACTCCACCGAAAGCTGACATTGACCTCTTCCTATCCAAGGTAGGTGAAATTACTGGTACAATTAATCAAGAAAACAAAAAATGTTACATAATGGGTGATGTAAATGTAGATTTACTAAAGTTAGGAACTCACACTAAAACAAACTATTATTTAGACCTTATGCTAAGTGAAGGCTTCCTACCTTATATCACGAAACCGACTAGAGTCACGAGTCACTCGGCAACATTGATCGATCATATCTTCTTAAATAATCCTATTACAAACTACGTCTCTGGTATAATCATATCGGATGTTTCAGACCATTTCGGAATCTTCTACAAAGGGTTACACAACACCCCAATCTCAGAACCTAAATTTTTATTAAAACGCATGGTAAACGCTGAAAATATTGCATTGTTTAACCAGTACCTAGCGCAATGTGATTTTTCTTCAGTTTATGAAGAAAGCTGTCCGAATTTAGTATATGACAAGCTAATAATTATTTGCACACCAGGTTACGAACAGTCATTCCCACTAAAATCCACAAAGTTGAGCAGTAAGTACATAAAAAAGCAACCATGGATGACAAGAGGATTATTGACATCGTAAAGAAAAAAAGCCGATTTCTATCACAAAAAACTAAAATCCCCAGGATTTTAAAGTACAAAAGATATTGTCGAATATTCAATAAAATTAAAAAGCAAAGCAAGTCAATGTACTATAAAAACATATTAAATGACAACAGGAATATCTTACGCAAGATATGGCAAATTTTAAATGAGACAATAAATAAAACTAAAAAGGTTGCGACGTCACCGTCCTCTTTTACCTTAGATAACAACCAGGAAATAAATAATCCAAATTCAATTGCCCAAGAGTTTAATAATTTTTTTGTTAACATAGGAAAATGCACAATTGATAAAATTAAGAAACCCCGCAAATCATTTCTGGACTACCTAAAAATTAATTATCAAAATAACTTCCTTATAAGCCCCACAACTCCAGACGAGGTTGTAAAGGTAACTAAAACCCTAAAAATAAGAAACAGTGAAGATTGTGATGGACTAACAACAAATATTGTGAAACAATCAATATTTAATTTGGCCTCGCCCCTGTCTCACATAATAAATAACTCATTTACTAGTGGCTCGGTTCCAGATCAGATGAAGGTTGCCAAGGTAATTCCAATTTTTAAAACCGGGGATGAGAACAAATTTAACAACTACAGACCAATTAGTATATTCCCAACATTTTCTAAAATATTAGAAAAGCTGATGGCAAACAGAATGACTAGTTTCATGACGACTTTCAATATTTTATATGAACACCAGTATGGATTTAGAAGTACTATACACCCAATCATGCAACTTTTAAAACATATAGGGCAAGAAAATAACCGACAGACCAAGGACATCACGTTAGCAACATTTATCGATCTTTCTAAAGCGTTTGACACAATAAATCATGACATTCTTTTGACAAAATTGGAAAAATACGGATTTAGAGGTATCAGTAATACATGGTTTAAAAGTTATTGGACAAATAGAGCTCAATTTGTTAAATATGGAAATGGAGAATAGGATTTAGCATATATAAAATGTGGGATACCCCAAGGGAGTGTATTAGGGACTATTCTCTTTCTATTATATGTAAACGATATTGCTTCCTCAACGTCATTAAAAAGTCTTATCTTTTGCAGATTACACTGCTTCATATTCTTCATCCCCGAATGCAAGTAATCTAGCAGCCCATTTTAACAGTGAACTAGATAAAATATTTAACTGGTGCTCGGCAAATCACTTAGCTCTCAATGCGAAAAAGACAAAATACATGATCATAAATCCATCGCCCCAATCTAGAATTCCAGGAAACTTAGATATTTATATAAACAATGTGAAAATTGAAAGAGTGGGTGTAAATGAAAATGAAAATTCTGTAAAATTTTTAGGTGTGACTTTTGATGAGAATCTAACCTACAGGAATCATATCTCAAGGATTAGTACTAATATAGGAAGAGCTAATTACGCCCTAAATAAAGTTAAGAATATATTACCCCAAAGTGCAATGAAAACTCTCTACTATTCTCTTGTGCATTGTCATTTGTTGTATGGAATTCAGATTTGGGGAAACTCAAAAGCGGCTTGGAGACTCTTGATATTGCAAAAACGAACAATACGAATTATCAATAATAAAAGATATAACTCCCATACAGACCACTATTTGCAAAGAACAAAATTCTCAAAGTGACTGACATTTTCAAACTTCAAGCTAGCCTCTTCGTGTTTGATTGGAAAAACGGTAATCTTCCCCGTTCTTTCAGTAACTATTTTAATATCTCATCAAATTCACTGAATATAACTACTAGGCAATCTGAATCAGTACATGTTAGAAGGACCAGAATTAAAGCTCTAGACAAATTGCCAATTTTTGCCTACCCCATAATTTGGAATAGCTTGAGCCAGAATCTTCGTAACATTACAAACAGAGTTGAGTTTAAGAATAAACTTAAATCACAGCAATCTGGCTATGGCATTTCCCAACGGTATATCCTGTATTGTTACAAATGTTGTAATATATCAAAACATCATGATTGTAAAACCTGTATACTGTTAAATAAACTATCTATCTCAAGTATAGTACTGGGGAATGGAGTCAATGACCATTGTTAGCGTTTTCCCAGTATTTCACGCGCGCCTTCGGCCCTTGTGAAATGCAGGAAAAACTCCAATTCAGGTAGTTGATTCCAGTGCCTGAACTTTACCTGAGATGTGTTCTAACTCATGTCATTCAACAAAGCTGAAATCACTTATTGTAATCGTTAGCTTTTTTCTCATTTACCGAATCACAGCCACAGTTTTCAACCGATTCTCGTGAAATTTGGCACAAATATGAAGAACTGTCCGGCGCTGAAATTAATGGAACTTAATTTTTGATTTTCCACTGTTATCCAAAACAATACCCAATTAACATGTTTTTCTTTATCTTTTAATTTCAACTCCTTTATCAAGCCCCCCCCCCCCCCCACACCCCCTTTGAAATTTTGTAAATATCATCTCCAACTAAAGCTATGTCCAAAAAATGTGGTACCGACCTGGGGAATTCTGAACAGTTCTGGCCGCATTTTCGGGTGACGTTATTGATGTGACGTCACAAAATATTAAATGTTTTTGAAAGTTGTGGAGCTAAAATAAATAAAAATATATATATTTTCATTTTTTAATTTATCGCCATCTTTAACTCTTTATGTCACTTCAAATGTAGGGGCTATTTTGCACATTTTTCATTGGAAGCTGATTTTCAATAACGCATATCACCGTATAAATAATACACACAGCTATGAAATTTTACACACGTTTACCTTCCAGATAGCCCTATTAAATGCACTTATTACAATTTCAAAGTTAACCCTTTTCCCAAATAACATCAATTTGATGTATTTTTCATGAACGTTTAAAATCTGCCCGCTTGTTGAACGCTCACTCTCTAAATTTTGGAAATACATTCTCCAATAAAAACCATATCTAAAATGCAATCGAATTTCAGCCGATGAAGAATTCGTCTGGGCTGCCGTTGGGGCGACGGTGGGACGTGAACGTACAAAAAATTAAAGTTTCTCCGATATTTAAAAATAGAGTTAAACATTTTTTTTTTTTTTTAATTAACCACATTTTCGATGTTTTTACAACAGTATGTTTTTACACACCCCTCCCACTTTTTAACAACCGTACGTTAAAAACTGCAAAAGATACTCCTAGAAAAATTAAACACATATCGCAAAGGATAGTTGGCAGAATGTCAAGGCACATGTGTATGCTCACTGACGCAATCAGTTAAACAGTATAAAGTCAAATGTGACGTGGGTGTAAAAAACGTAAAAATTAAATTAAACTTTCGGATGTGACCTTTTAACATTTATATTCCTGAACACAATGTTGAAAAAGTCAGATACCCAAGATATGACGTAAATAACGTCGGGAGTGCACCCTTCCCATTTGCACACAGTACTACCCGCAAACTGAAAAAAACCCCGTTGCATTGAATTTATATTTCAAGGCGTCTAGAGGAATAACTGAAGGCAAACATTGCCAATTTTTATCATCATTGCCCAAAAATTGTTGACGCTATGGCGTAAATGCATATCGAAGGTCAGAAAACGTCTAAATTAAATTTCACTACAGGAAATCGAAATCTCACACAAAACTGCTATTTTGTTTTGAAAACAAGCGTTTGATGAACAGCATTTGAAAATTAATATGGGGCGTTTACAAGGAAAAAAAAAGAAGAAAAAATATGGCCACGGTAAGTCAGATTATATAGGCATTACTCTCAAATCGGAAACCCTTATGGTATGAGCTCTAAGTTTGCATGCCTGTGGATCCTTAGCGCATAGTATTTCAGAGATACGTGAGGATCAGAACACAGAAAGATCGCAAATTTTGAACAAAGAGGAGGGCGAAGAGCGAATTGCGTCCGATGCTGTTGGCCGCAAAGGTCTCCGCTCCAAACTTGAGATGTGTATAGATACTGTGGATCCGTGACAGCACCCTGAAACCATTGCCAATATCGTAACTGGAAAGGTAAGTTCTGGGTATATCAACGTGGACAAGGTCCCACAGCTAGGTTCAGCACTGATGATCAAGTTCAAACAGAACCTTCCTGAGAGATTCTGCGACCATATTCCAATGACGGTCCAAAAGATACTTCCTGACGGATTCTGCGACCATATTCAAATATGGCTTCGAGAAGGAACTAGAGACTAATTCGCTCCAGCCCATAACAATTCCATCCGATGTTGCACTGGCCGTAGATGAAGTAATGAAGTTAATAAAATGTTCTTGCTCAAGCCAGACGCCATGTAGTACAAACAGATGCAAATGTAATGCTGCTAAAACGGTGTGCACATTTTTCTTCTCTTGCAACGCCACACAAGAATGTTGGAATGAACAAACAAGAATAACAGACACATCAGCTACGAATAGCACTGATGAAACCAAACCAAACACCCAAAACATACATTAAATGTATATAGGATCGGATGCGACCTCTGGTATGCGCACGGAATGTTGTATTAGCTGCAGTCAGACATTGCAGTGCGCGAAATGGCGATGTCACCTTAAACTTGGATATTGCATTTTGCTCAATGCTGCCAGACGTCCAGCTTCGTAGTCAGGAGATGTTATCCTTACAAATTTCATCGAGAAATAAACTTTGGACGCCACTTTGAGGTTCAATGCCCTGGCGGCTGGACTAAATACAAAGTAGAAACAATCAAACGTCAGGTACCGGGGATATGACAGAAACAACGTCGGTGATGCAAATCTTACATTTTTAGCTCAACTTGGCAAAATCAAGCTAAGTTATTGCCGTCACTTCTCGTCCATCGGCGTACGTCCGGGCGTACGTACGTACGTCCACAGTTTCCTTTGGCACACTGCACAGGTCGCATTTATGATCAGATCACTTTGAAACTTGGTATGCTTGTTTGGGGTGACCTCTAGATGGGAGCTATCGATTTTCTTCCATTTATATCAAAAACTGTTGCCGCTGGCAACGGCCTTTGAACTTAGTTTAGTCAGACCTCAATATTTCCCTTTGACCCACCCTGCAGGGCACATTTATAATCGGATTTCTTTGAAACCTGGTCTGCTTATTTGGGGTGACCTCTAGATGGGAGCTATCGATTTTCTTCGATTTAAGGCAAAAAATGTTGCCGCTGGCAACGATCTTCAATGAACTTAGTGCACTTATGTATCAATATTTCACTTTGGCACACCCAGCAGAGCACATTTATAATCGGATCAATTTGAAACTTGGTATGCTTGTTTGGGGTGACCTCTAGATGGGAACTATTGATTTTCCTCCACTTCCGGCAAAAAATGTTGCCGCTGGCAACGACCTTTGAACTTAGTTTAGTCAGGCATCAATATATTCCTTTGGTACACCCTACAGCATACATTTATGATCAGATCGGTTTATTTGTGATTAACTCTAGATGGGAGCTATCGATTATCTTCCATTTCCATCAAAAAATGTTGCCGCTGGCAACGACCTTCAATGAACTTAGTGCAGTTATGCATAAAAATTTCCCTTTGGCACACCCTGCAGAGCACATTTATGATCGGATTGCTTTGAAACTTGGTATGCTTGTTCAGGGTGACCTCTAGATGGGAACTGTCAATTTTCTTCCATTTCCGTCAAAAATAGTTGCCGTTGGCAACGACCGTTGCACTTAGTATAGTCAGGCATCAGTATATTCCTCTGGCATGCACTACAGGGCACATTTCTGATAGGATCACTTGAAACTTGGTATGCATGTTCTGGTTGGCTTATGGATGTTAGCTGTTGTTTTCTCTTCATTTCCATAAAAAAACTATTGTTGTTAGCACCAGCATTTGGACTTAGTGCATTTTTGTAGCAACTTATCCCTTTTGCACTCTCTACAGGGTATATTTATGAATTTCCATAAAAAGATAAAAAGACTATCGCCACCAGCCAGCACCGTCAAACTTAGTGCATTTGTGCATTATCATCTTCTTTTGGCATGCCACAGAGGGCGCATTCGTTATCGGGTTGTTTTGAAACTTCATATGCTTATTCGGGGTGACAGAGATAGGAGCTATCGATTTTCTTTTCATTTCTATCAAAAACTGTGGCTGTCAGCAACAATATTTGAATCTATTGCATTTGTGTGTTTACATTCTTTTTTGACATGACCTACAGGGCATATCTATCGTGGGATTGTTTTTGGACTCTGCGTGCTCAGTTGGCGAAACCTGTACATGTAGATTAATTTCTGTGAAAAAAAAGTTGCTGTTTACAATGACCTCCGAACTTACTGCATTTGTGTATCAACATTCTTCCTTTAGCCAGCCTTACAGTTTACATTTAAAACGCATGGACTGCCCTGGCATTGGCACACACACGGCTGTTATGTTAAAGTTTCACCAAATAACATTAGAACCAATGATCTTCAAATTTACCATTTCAAGTTTGGCAAGTTGAGCTACAGTGTTATTGACACTTTCATTATGTTTACATTCCCTTTTTAACTTCATTTTTAATATGTGTCATTCGAAATTTTGAAAATGTAATGACAATACAGGCCAGACTCGGCCGACAAAACGGCGTTTGCTGCCCAAACGGCGTGTGCCGCCCTCTCGTCGTTGGTCGTGCTTCGTTGAATGACTTCTGGAAATTTGCTTTGCGGTTTCAAAATCATTCAGTTATATATGGTTTATGCTGGTATTGCTCGCTGTTATCGGATACCAGTTAATGTAATTAAACCTTTAACCCACCTGAATAAAACAAATTTTAAATAACTGAGCATATTCATCTTATGTCTCAAAAAACATATCTTATCACCCCCACCCCCCACAGGAACGAGCCCAACAACCTCGTTCCAGTGGGGGGGGGGGGGGGTGAGGGGGGGGGGGAAGATTCCTGTGTTTTTGTAACAAAAAATGAAAAAATAATATTTGAATGACGATTTTTGTAAATAGCGCTGGTCGTGTTTCGCAATTATGTTGGATAAAGGTACCGTGACCATATCTTCTACAAAGATGGAGTACCACGGTTTCAAAATTACGCAAATGTTACTTTTCAGTAGAATAACGTCACCAGTCAAACAGTTCGGAGCACCATTACTTTTTCAAACCCAATGGCATTCCTTTTATGCACAATTGATTCTCCAAAAGTCCAGGTTTCATTCTTATGAAACATTTTCTGGACAAACGTGCTAGACATAGCGAAACGTAAATAAATAGCAACACGCTTGTTTAAAGTCAGTTTCAGCATCAATGGCCGTATTATAATCGTAACACAAAAACAGAGTAAAGTTTACCACGTTAGATGACTTCCACCCAGATGTTGGTTAGCGAACCCTATTTTGCCCGTAAAAAGAACTAACTTTTCTACCACAGTCAACAGAACAAGGGTTGACTGAGGAGTGGAACAACATATAAAGTGCGGTCTCCTTGGACTGGTCGCTTTCCACTGGTGGACAGTATTTCCAAGGACACAATAACATTAGATAGCAAACACTAATTACACGAATAATGCTAAAAAATAAATTAATGAAGCACCGGGTAAACCCGGTACTTCATTAATTAAAATTTTGCTGATGATGATTTCTATTACCTGGTAAATGCATTCGTAGACATTACTGCTCTCCCGTGGATTATGATCAGTCCACGGCTACCGCACCGTACCATCGGTAGACATTTACATCCTGGTCAGCTTCGTGTGCCAAAATGCATCGCAGATATCCATGCTCACACCCGCCGAGGAGTCATTTCGGTGAATGGACTCTATTCTTTGTTATAAATTCCACATTTATAAGACTGAAGACATTGCACACTACATGCAACACGAACGATGCGATAAAGTTATAAAGATTTTATTCGTTGAGTTTCCAGGTTAGGACACAGTGCAGTCTCAACCGTTTGGGTTTCAGTTTGCAGTACGGTACTCTGATTACTATATTTCCAGAAAGGTGACACATATGTTTTAATGCTGGTGATTTTTGGGATCC
Source organism: Pictodentalium vernedei (assembly GCA_031216915.1). Classification (NCBI taxonomy): domain Eukaryota; kingdom Metazoa; phylum Mollusca; class Scaphopoda; order Dentaliida; family Dentaliidae; genus Pictodentalium; species Pictodentalium vernedei. The sequence goes on from CM062290.1 coordinate 190,638,756, forward strand.
ATGAAGCTGGAATTTTTCTCCATTTCCCTCAGTCTTTGACACCCACCCCTTTCCAGTCGATAATTATTAATCCTTTGAACCCTGGTGGTATCTTCCATGTCAGTCCAACGGCAGCAATTTGAAGAGTCCATATTCATTACTTGGAGTTAGATCCATTAATATTTTCAACGTTCAGCCCCAGGGCTGCACGTTGAAAATATTGATTTGTCTACCCCACACATTCATTTAGCAGGCATCCTACTTAATGAAATTAAGACATATTTTCCTGGACAGAAAACGCGGCCCCTCAAGTTCAAAGGCTTAAGATATCAGACCTATGCCATTTTCTGTGTTTAATATATGCTTCATTAGCACCAAACAATAATTTGTTATAACGAAATGAGCAAGTTGTTATAACTGTGACAAGAAAGCCAAGTTCTTAAAACAAGACAGCAACACGATAGCTAAGTTGGCATAACAAGATACAAGATAGCTAAACTGTTATAACAAGATAGTTAAGTTGTGGTAACAATATAGCCAAGTTGTTATAACAAGATAGTCAAGTTTTTTTTTATACAAGATAGCTAAGCTTTAGACAACTTAACAAGTTTTTAAAGGCAATCAAAGTCCCCGCGACCTAGTTATCCAATACTCCTATCTTGCAACCACCTCGACTAGTCTCCATCCACCCATCCATCATTACCACGTGTGACCTGACAACGAATCCTGATCACCAGCACCCATTCCAGCTAGTATTCGACCCGGCGACCTGACCATATATATCACTTGTCCCAACCCCATCTACCCACCGGTTCGCCCCAGAGTCGACCAGGAGGCCCTATTCACTCTCATTCCATGTGTGACCCTGTGGCCATTCCAAGGGAGACAGTCACATGACTCTACGATCCAAACAGAATGTAACCGTACATCTACCCTTTAGTTACAGTGCGAACCTGCCGATCTCGATAACCAACCACTCCCAAAGTTTCGAGGCAGACACCCGACCTACTATTCAACAGAATGCGCCTCCATCCAACCACCTGATCCTACCCCTACCACAAAGTCCAAGTGTGACGCAATTCATTTTCAAACCCAACCCTACCCTTCCCGGAGAACTTACCCTATCAATGACCCCACCCTACTAACACCTCACTGTGTGATTCTTTCAGTGCGGATCACCCAACACCCATTGTCATTGGTAACCACTGTGAAATGTAACCATTAGTCAATATAATGACTAATATATGTAACGACTGGAATATATAACCACCATTTATTTATTTATTTATTTGTGTAGATCATGACCGCAACATAAGTATGAAGTCAAGTTTAGCTAATCGTTAATACCCATGCTGCCCACTTTAGAGGACTTTCTAATTTCAACCCAGGCGTTGGTGCCGGATCCTATTTTACCAGAAAAGCAGAACTGGTTCACCGCAGTAAACAAGCACTACCCCACTTCCCATGGGGAACATAATCACAAGGATATGCAACCTCTTGGGTTGTATCTACTGGAATATGTATTCACTGGGATATGTAACGATTTGGATGCAATCACAATGATATTTATTTTTTTATTCATTTTGAAGGTCACATACTTCGGCACAATGGCTAATCGTGACCGCAACATGGAAATAATGTAAAGTCCAGCCAATCGTTTATATCCATGTTGCCCATTTGAGAGGACTTTCACCCCTGTCATTGGTAGGGTAGGGTCATTTTACCAGCAAAACGGAGCTTGCTTACCACAGTAAACAAGCACGGCTTCACTTCCTGGGATTCCTACACGGAAACACATATGATATGTAACCACCAGAATATGGAATAACTATGATATGCAATTAGTAGAATGGGATTTAATGACACTTTCAACAGACAGGGTCATATCGTGTTGGAGAGTTTTACAGGTGGAGGAAGCCGGAGAATCCAATAAAGAACCTCCGAACACAGGAGAGCAATTGTCAGACTCTCCAACTTACTTAAACAGCACACGGAGAGTTAGCAGCGGTTGAAGGCAAGTGCACCGTTGGAGTGCTGTATGCCGAAATACACAGCGCCGCCCTGCCCTTGTGTTAGTAATTCGAATTAAGTGTCTTGCCGAAGACACCATGCAGATGGCGCGATGTTAGGATGGAACCGTCGACATTGCGGTTCAAAGCAAAATGCTTTAACCGATGGGCCACCACGCTCCCTTGTAGAATATGCAACCACAATGATATGTAACCCCTAGGATAGCTAATCACTAGGACGGTTAACCACGAAGATATATAAAGACAACATGTAGTCACCATAATGGATAACCACTATATGTAACCACTACAATCTAAAATCAGTTGAATTAAAAATTAACCCAAATCAGCTGGGTTAAGTGAATATGAACCGAATTGGGTTCATATTCACTTAACCCAGTTGGATACCACCAACACATCTACAATCAGTTGGGTTAAAAATTAACCCAAATCAACTGGGTTGTGTGAATATGAACCCAATTGGGTTCATATTCACTCAACCCAGTTGGATACCACCAAAATATCTAAAACCAGTTGAGTGAAAAAATCAACCCAAATCAATTGAGCTGAGTAAATATGAACCCAATTGGGTTCATATTCACTCCATCTGGTTGGATAAACCAGTGGATACCACCCTGGTGTGATTACATACCCCAATGATTACATATCATACACTTTAAAAGCAGTTGAGTTGAAATTAACCCAATTGGGTTCATATTCACTCAACCCAGTTGATTTGGTACCAAGGTGATTTGACAGTGTAGGATATGTAACCACTGGGGTATGTAATCACCGGGGTGGTATCCACTGGTGTCTGTAAAAGCTATATGTAACCACCAAATATGTAACCACTATGGTATACAAACACCATAGTAAGCAACTACTAGGATCTGTAACCACCGGTGAAGACAAACACTAGGATATGAAACCATGAGAATATTGAACCGCTATGATATGCAATCACTGGGGCACGTAATCACATAGGTGGTACCCACTTGGGTCTGTAAATGCTATAATTTAAGGAATAACTGGGATGAGTAACAACTAGATATGTAACCTATATGGTATGTGAACACTATGGTAGGCTACAACTAGGAATGTGACAACAGGGAAAAGGCAAACACTAGGATATAGAACCATGAGGATATGTAATCACCTGGATATAAAATCACTAGGGTGGTATCCAATGGTGTCTTTAAACGCTATATGTAACCACTAGGATGCATAACCACTAGGTATTTAACCAATATGGTATGTAAACAGTATGGTAGACACCCACTAGGATCTGTAACTACCAGGAAAGGCAAACACTAGGATACGGAACCATGAGGATATCTAATCAACGGGGTATATAATCACAAGAGTTGTATCCACTGTTGTCTGTAAACACTATATGTAACCGCAAGGATGAGTAACCACTAGGTAACCACGATGGTATGTAAACACTAAGGTAGGCATTACGCAAGGATCTGTAACCACTGGGATACGTAGCCACTGGGAAAGTCAAACACTCGGGATATGGAACCATGAATAAAAAATATTTGGCCTTCCGCTAATTTGTCGCCGTCCTCTAATGAGGAGGTCAAAATTAACCCAGTGCCTCGCCGGGATATTCCTTCCCACTCTCCAAACATTCAATCAAAACCTGTTTTATAATTCCCACTATTGACGCCTTCTCGATCTCCCCTGCTATAAAATTGACCCTTTTCAAGTCATTCCTCATCCAATTATCCTTCAGTTTCCATCCAATATTTCTATTAGTTCCACTAGGCAAATATTAGGGGCATACTAAAATGAAATGTTCCAGGGTCTCCGTTACACCGAAGTTACAGATCTGGAACACTCTTTCTTCGACCGATTCTCCCCATCAACTCCAGTGACTTGCATCTCACTTTGAAGAACAATGACCCCCCCCCCCCTCCAACGATCCATCCGGGTTCTCCACAAAAGCTGGCGTATCCTTTTTATATAATCCATCTAAGGAACTCTTGGTCCTTATTCCAGCTCGCCGGTTTCTGTTACATCCTAATCGTCAAAAGTGTAATCTCTAATATCCACGCTGCTCTCCAAGCACCCAAAACCCCAACAAGACTGAGATTATAACAAACCAACTACAATGGACTTGCACAATAGTAATTTTGTTGTACATTGCTATTCTTCAAATACCACTGCAAGATTACTAAGCTAACACGATTGTCTAACTCCTCCTCGGATGTTCCCTGCCAACTTCACGCCACAGAGTCTCATTTAATCCGCTGCGTAGGATTTAAATAACCTTATATATATCAAATGCGTTCCTATGATCTGTATACATATATATTTCTTATTCATTTTGTGGGGAGTTGTCAGGTAGACAGCCAATCTGGCTATGCCGCCTCCCAATGGTAAAGCATACTTGTAAAGGATATTTACCATCTTGATATGTGTTGTACTGTAAACGCTTATACCGTTAAACAAATTATCTATCAAGCACCCTTTCCCATATAACACTGCTCCCCTGCTGGTGTCCCCCTTCTAGATCTTCAGTCTCTATAGAGTAGTTCCCCATTAATTCTCTCACCTGCTTTATCCATCCCGTCAGAATGTTATAGTTCCACACACATGGTTGAATGTCGTTTTACACCATCTGCTTTTTGGCAGGTGTATCAGGTAATTTAGGTAGCTACATTTTCCTATATCTATTCTAGCTTTAACCGGCATCCACCCGAGTTCCCCTCTGACCGCTTCCAGTGCGCTGCATTAGTTGATCCGGTTATCCACCAACCCGCATCATTTTGTAGAATCTCCAAATTCCTCTTTAGAGGGTTCTGTTCCATGTTATACTTGGAAGTGCCACTCTCTCCCAAATAGTTTTCCAATGAACTCCTTGTTAAAGCTATTTCTTCCCAGAAGTTTTAACTGATTGAGTGTTCTTTTTCACTTTGTCTTATGTTTATCTGTGAGCTTTCTGAATATGCCTCTACCTGTAACACATAGATTCACCCCCCAAGTAATCATATTCGCCCGTTTCTCCTACTGTTATGGAGAACATGGAACCATTGGGATATGAAACCACCGCCCTCACAACCACTTCGAAATTTAACTGGTAGAGTGCCGAATTGTACGATATGAAACATGAGAATGTTTTTAAAGATATTGTGCTACCATCGAGGGGAGTCTTAGTATAGAATGACTTTGATCATAAATAATTGTTTTCTTAGTATAGCATGACTTTGATCATAAATAATTGTTTTAATACAATATATTGGAGAGTGCCCATCGACACTCTCCAATAAATTATAAGGAAACAAATTTGTACAAATATGTTTCTTCTAGTCACTGAAGTTGCTTCCAACACTTTTCAGCAGATCTATGAAAGTGATTTCTGGCACTCATCCAGTTAACTTCTAGAATATCAATGGTTACAACTAGAATGGTGACCAGTGCTGAATGTAATAACTGGGGTGGAATCTACAGCTGAGCTATCTTGTTATAGCGAGTTAGCTGTCTTGTTACGACTTAGATATCTTATCACATCGCTATTTTGTTGATATCTTGCTATAACTACTGAGCTATATTATAACAACTTAGCCATCCTATTATAACAACCATGATCTCACTTTGAAAAACAATGACCCCCCAAAAGATCCATCTAGTACACGTCAAAAGCTGGCACATCTTTTTTGCTTAACCTCTCTAAGCTTTTGGCCCCATCTCCAGCTCACCAATTTCTGTTGCAATCCTTCCCCTGATAAAACTGCTCTTATTTCAGTCCCTTTTCTCGATCTTCGGTCCCAATTAAATAATTTTCTATTAACTCCCAAACCAACCATGTCCATCCCGTCTGCATATTGGTGCACCAAACATAGTTCAGCTCTGCTTTACACATCTGCTGTTTTAAATGTTTACCAAATAATTAAGGTAGCAAATTTCCCAAGATATATTCTATTAAGTTACCCTCTGATTGCTTCCAGTTTGGCTGCATTATTTGACCCAGTGTAGCAGGATATCTCTCCCCCCGAACACCTCCCACTGAGGGGGATATCCTAGGATATCTTCCCCCCATCACCCTGGATATTTTCCTCCCACCTAAATGTTTAAATGTATTCACCTGATTTTGTTTCTTTTATTATTATTTCACAATATTTGAATACATTTGATATTAAACATCTAAATCCTTGAATAAAATTATCCAGGAACACAAAATGTGGAATAAGTTAGGGAGAGAAATATTTTGAATAAATTTTTGAAACAATTCATCTTTCTCCTCACCCTGTAAAAATTTCAAAAAAAGTTACAGCGGTTCTAAGATAGGCTGTTTCTAATTCATTAGTGTACAAATATCAATATCGTGGCATACTGGTTATCTACCAAAACACATAATTTTCTATATTCTGACTACCATTTCGTTTAAAGGGATTATATAAGTTACACCTGGTAAACCCACCCCCTCTCTCAAATAGTTTTTCCAATGAACACCTTGTTAAAGGTATTCATTCCAAGACATTTTAACTGATTGGGTAATCTTGTCCCCTGAGTATTAAGTTTATTGGCATGGTTTCTGTATATGCCTCTAAATGCAACACAAGTCCCCCCCCCCCCCACCCCCAACTAAGTATTCATATAGTCTTGTTTCCTCCATGGTAAGATGCTTGCTTTCCTCTAGAGAAACACTCTCCACCGTTGAGACTCATCTATCTGACAGCACACAGGTATTACACTACTCTGGTTTTCAGTCAGTTCTAGTTGCCATTTATCCACATACTTTCCTAAAATGTTTAACAGTTTCTGTAGACCCACTTTATTCTCAGAAAAGGTGCAAAACTGTAGAATGGAATCGAAGAAATAAGCTGGACATCAGTGATGTTTTCTGAAATAAAGAGGTAAGGGGACGGGGCTAATTATTTCAGCAATCATCGATGCTTTACTGAGGGCCTTCATGGGGCAAAGGCAGATAATCATAATAATTCACCCTCTCTTCGTTTGGAGAAGAACTTGGAAATGTCTCTCTGGTGAGACATGATTGAGTTACAGACCAAAACAAACATGCAGGCAACTTACCAAGGATGCCACTTCAAGACTTTGAATCTTATCAAAGTGACACAACTGCCAAATGAACAATAGGTGGAGGGTGTAGTGAAATATGCATGGTGTGTCTGATATATAATATCACTAGAGGTCATAGTTCAAGCTTGTGATAATGAAGACACTCCAATGAGAACTGTTTAAGGATATTCATCATTTTCAGAGAACAAGACTTAGAAAAGAAAATGTTGAAAATAATAACATAAACATGAACGAAGGAGTGCTCACTGTGTTGAAAACAGTTAGTACTCCATTGTCTTGCTAGCTGCACAGTGTGTTAAATATATGTCAAGATCAAGTGACCTGAGGTCTTGCAATTGTGGAGGAACAGTGTTCCCCCGCAGAAAAAAAAGTAGGGGGAAGAGCATTCCCCCAGAAAAGGACCACTGCCATACACTGAAATCAAACAGACACTATGACCATAAAGAAACTATTGTTTGAAAAATAAATATTTCACATATTATGCTTGTAAGAGTTTTACAACATACAAAATGATCATTATTTGTGTTCTGTGCTGATCACTATGGTGGTATTCTAAGAGATGCAGATTTTCGTGAAAGTGTTAGTTATTTAATAGACATGCTTGTCAATTAGATGTTTTGACACTAAACTTAATATAAAGACATGTAAGAAATAAGTTAAATAAAGTAAAGAATAAAACAATTTCAATGCCCTTTTCAAAATTAATTTAATATCAATACAACTTGGCAGCCCAAACATTCACTGTTTGAATTGTCCTAAGCTTACATGTCTTGCAGCCAAATCATCCATGGATGGAACACTCAAGGCCAAAACCTCGCCTATTAAAACTCAATAACAAGAAGGACGCCAACACCCTATAGCTCACCAACATTCCTCTTTGATAGTAACTTTGGCAAACACAAGAACTGTATCAAACAGGCGCATAACAAGCGACAAAGCTGACCTAAATACAACCTCTTAAAAGTAAAACTAAAAATAAATTTAACAGCAGGATTAATGCCATTGTGATGGTAACAAAGAAAATCCTAAAAACATTATATCTCATCATGATGAGCTAACTGAAACAAAACTTCTTACAAATAAGATGGGATGAAAAGGGTGTTAGCAGTCGATGTAAACAAAAAATTCAACCCACTGTAAATGTCGAAGTGTGAGCTAAACAGAAAACTAAACGTTCAAAATTGGAAGAAAAATTTTAAGAAATTCACTGGACAAGGGTTAAACCATGGTAGAATGATAATGAAGAAGATGTATGATGAATATAAGCACCATGGGAAGAGAAAGAACACAGCAGGTGAGCTAAACACTAAGTGAAACATGAAATTCTGAGCTAAACAGAAAAGTAAACACAAACAGAAAATGTTACGAAAAAGGTTTAAAACACACTTGGTGAGGATGAAATAATGGTAGAATGATAATAAGCACCACATAGAAGCAATATAAAGGCCATGGGATGAAATTGGTGTCGGCAACTGACCTGAACAGAAACTTTAACACACTGAAAGTGTGTAAGTGTGAGTGTTAAAAATTTGATGAACAATTTGAAGAACTTCAGGAGACTAGGGTTAAATGATTCTAGAATGATAATGAGGAACATGTATGACGAATATAAGCACCATGAGAAGAGAAGGAACACAGCAGCTGACCTGAAATCTGAGCTAAACAGAAAAGTAAACATAGCTAAAAATGGTAAGAAAAAGGTTTAGAATGTACTGGATGAGGGTTAAATAGCGATAGAATGATAATAAGCACCATATAGAAGCAATATAATAGCCATGGGATGAAAAGGGTGGCGACAGCTGAACTAAAAAAAAAACTTTAACGCACTGAAAATATGTAAGTGTGAGTTGAACAGAAAACTTAACATTCAAAATTTGATGAAAAATTTGAAGAAATTCACTGAAGAAGGGTTAAATCATGAAACAATGATAATGAGGAATATGTATGAGGAATATAAGTGCCGTAGGAGAAGGAACACAGCAAATGACCTAAACACGAAGTTGAACATGAAATTCTAAGCGGAACAGAAATCTAAACGCAACCAAAAATGTCAAGAAAAATGTTTAAAATGCAGAGTATGAGGGGTTAAATCATGGAAGAATGAAAATAATCATCAAATAGCAGCATTATAAAGGCCATGATATGTAAATAGGGCGAGTAAGTGACCTAAACAGAAACTTTAACATTATTGAACACGTATGCTGATGCCGACGCTGACGGATCGAGCCATGCCATAAGCTCACACAACTAAAGTTGGTGAGCTAATAAATGCAGCAAAGCTGAACTTGAAGAAAAGTGAAAGTTAAGTAATTCTGTTTATTTATTAGATAACTATTTTTTATCCAGAGACTTCCTCAATACACAAGTGAGTCTTGGCTCCAAACTCTGAAAGCCGATACAAGGTTGAACTCCGCTGATTGTAAATTCAATACTCTCTCAAATTAGATGCAAAGTGATGGGAGCCATCACTGTGGGCCCCGCAATTGAAACACTCTGCAATTCAAACAGTATACAGTATACTAAAACCTTCCATGAGAGACCACCTGTCTTGAGAGGCCAGTGAAATGATGTACCGAATAACTGTTTTAGGTTCCAGGGTACTCATATCATTATTATATTATTATATAAAAGCAATATTTATAATGAAAAGTTGTTTTCAGGTCAAATTTCCAACAACAGTAGTCTGTCTGATGGATGAGGAGCTAAGACCACAGCTAATATGTGAAAATTCTAAGTTCAAGGGCAATTCCTCTTCAATAAATGAAAAGAACCGAATGAAATTACAACTTGATGTGGAGGTACCCATCATGAAGCTCTATACAAAAAAATTATTTCAAAATTTCCATCCATAATTGAAAAAAGTGTGGAAAACCTGTTATAACTATGAAATTTCCAAAGTTCAAGGGCAGTAACTCTGTATGAAAAACCTAGTGAAGGGAGCAAAAACTGAACTCAATCTGTAATTTGCCACAGACAGGGAAGGTAATACCAAAAATCATTCATGCATCGCTAACATCAGTGAAGAAAACCGTGGAAAGTCTGTTATAACTGTCAAATTTCTAAGTTCAAGGTCAATAACATTTTAATAAATAATACCAGTAGAATGCAACTGAAACTTGATCTTTAAGTACCCACCAGGAAGCTACATACAAAAATGAAAGTGTCAATGACACTGTAGCTCAACTTGTCAAGACAAAGACATGTACATGTATAGTATGTGACACAGCAATGACAAACACCTAGGTAATGACCTGATAACAAAGGTACATATAAAGTATTGTAACGGTCTGTACATAAATACTGAGCGTTGCCTGTAACAAATGTATAGGTAAAGTATTGTAAAGGTGGGTGACAGTCAGATGCTAAACTAGAAAAGAAATCTGAGTCCCAGAGTGGGTCTGACTGAACCCCAAAATATTTGTTCTCATAGCACAGTGATAACAAAGGCACCCCAAAACACACTCATTCCTGTCCCAAGGTGAAAACAAAGGTACCCAAGAAGTTTCGTGAAGATCAGTTCACAAATATGAGCTGTGTAGAAGTTGTGACAAAAAACTGATTAGACCTAATTTCGATACAAAATGGCCACTGGCAGCCATCTTGAATTTTGGACCGCACCCAGAAACACTCGTTCTGGTCCCAAGGTGATAACAAAGGTACCCAAGACGTTTCGTGAAGATCGGTTCATAAATACAGACTCTAGCCCGAGCCGTATTGACATGTGTACTTACTGTGTGTAAGCAGCACTGAAAAAATCAAAGTTCATCTAATTTGCATAATTTCTGCACGAGAAAAAAACCTGTATTATATGTGATGTATCCCATGGTACTAAACATTCACACAAAAAATTATTCAAATCAGCGCTTTCATAAGGAAGTTCTGTGCAAAAATCTGATTGCACCAAATTTCGTACAAAATGGCTGCCATCGGCCATCTTGAATTTCGGACCGGACCCCAGAACACTCGTTCTCGTCCCACGGTGATAACAAAGGTACCCAAGAAGTTTCGTAAAGAGCGGTTCATAAATACGGCCTCTAGCCCGAACCGTATTGGCATTTGCAGTTACAGTGCTGAAAGTAACACCAAAAAACATCAAAGTTAGTCTAATTTGCATAATTTACGCACGAGAAAAAACCCGTATTATATGTGATGTATCCCATGGTACTAAACATTCATACAAAAAATTATTCAAATCAGAGCTTTCATATGGAAGTTCTGTACAAAAAACAGATTTCTGCATCGTCGGTACAAAATGGCAGCTGGCAGCCATTTTGAATTTTGGACCGCACCCAAAAACACTCGTTCTCGTCCCACAGTCATAACAAAGGTACCCAAGAAGTTTCGTAAAGATCGGTTCATAAATACGGCCTCTAGCCCGAGCCATAGCCAATTGTTGACGTATGGACAGACGGACAGACGGACGACGGGCCATAACAATAGCTCAAATTTGACTTCGTCAAAGTTGAGCTAAAAATCATTTCAATATTTCTATCGACAGCTGAAAAAAGTGTGGAAAACATGGGACAAACTGATAGACGGATGAATGAACAGACAGGCTGTTCACTAAGGAGCAGCTGCTGTAGACAGTGGGGCCCCAACACACACACACTACTGTCATTTTATAACAGCAGCATAGTTAAAATTAATTGGGAAAGGCAAAGAACATCAGATTGTGCATGAAGAGGCTGTGGGGAGAGAGAAGTTTTACTATTTTGTAGAAACTTCTGAGTCAAACTAAAAAAAATCCAACAGAAAACAGAATTAATATAAATAACAGTATATTTTTTAAACAAAAATAATTTATATGATATTTTGATTTCTACAGTATTCACTAATGCATATAGGTATTTCTTCTTAAAAGTCAGATTGTTACCCAATTATATGCTGTTCTAAAGATCATGCACTAGAGATGAGCTTTCCTGATAAAACATAAAATGTATGACTATTAAATCTATTCAACAATTATATATGGTAAATGGAAAGATTGCTCATGAGCCACCAAAAAGCAAGAGTAAAAATATATGTACTGTACTGACCCGGGAATAAGCCCAGGGGGTGTGTGAAGTAAAAGCTGGCAAAAGTATATGGGTGAACTTATTTTCAAGAGATCAAGCCTGCGGGGGAATTTGGCTGCAAAGTTCACATAAGTTAGGAGACTGGATCAATGCCATAACAAAGATGCATTAACCCTTTACCTAATGTATTGGCCACATGCTCCCACATAAATTACAAACTGAACAGTTGAAGTAAAAAAAACTGTTCCAATGAGAGATCACATGGTATGGTTTTGTTGATTTTTTTTTAAATATTTGAAAAAGAAATAATTAAAATAACAAATTTTGATATCATGTGCATTGTGTATGGAGTTCTTGATTATTGTAACAACTCTTACATGTACCAGCATGGCTGTCATGGATGTTGACATTAAAAAAGTTAGGGATTGGGCTTATTAACAGGGACAGGACTTTGAAACTGAAATCTGAAAAGTTGGTAGGCAGGCTTACTTTGGATTATGGGCTAGAACCCGGGTCAATACGGTATTCTAAACTCTGCAGTGAAGAATTACCTCTTTAACACTTGGTAATATGAACATTTAACAAAGTTTTCTCAAGATCACCACCTACCATACTTATAGCATACTGGTGCCTTCCAGTAAAGTCTTGACTAACTTTAATTATTTATTGATTTATTTATTGGTGTTTAACATAACTTTCATCATCTGTGGCTATATCATGACAACACAAGCATATTTGTATAAAGTCAAGTGTAGCCAATTGTTTTTTCCTATACTGCACACTCTTCCCCCAGGCGGTGGTTACCAAGTCCTAGTTTACAAGCAAAACAGAACTTGTTTACCACAGCAAACAATCACTGCCCCAATTCCTGGGGTTTCCTCAGGGAAGTTTAAAGAGAAATATTCACCTTCGCTGTTGCAGAAAAGAATGACCTCCACAAAAACATAAGTGTGCATTATTTTAACAATAACTGAACATTATTTAGAAGAATAACCGGGCAATATTATAAATAATACAGTTATTGTTCTAATAACACCCAGATGAAGAAATATTATGGTGTTTCAGTACATGGGAAGTTGATACAGAGAACCACAAAGAATGAACAGAAAATAAAAAAAAACTTAGCCGAGGGTTTACCTTCACTTTCTTCGATGAGTTTTTCCAAACAATAATTCTGATCAAACGGTTTACATTTTCACCTTGATAACCCCTAAGTGGTAAAATTGTTTTCATGTTTTTGGCATTAAAACAGATATTTAATGTTAAGTGGGTTTTCTATTAGATTGGTTTTAAGTCAGATAATACAAAAGATCCAGGGTACTGGGGCAGATAATGGTTGATGGCAAAGGCCTCGACCATTATCTGGCTGAATATCCCGGCCCTCATGTATTATCTTTCACAAAATTAACTGGTAGAGTGCCAAATTATTTTTCAAAGGTGATTTGTAATTCAAGTATTTTTTTCAAGGGTATCATGCTACAAGCAAAAGGGGCCCCAGTTGAATAAGATGTTTTCATAAACAATTGTTTTGTTACAATTTATTGGAGTGCCTCTTGGCACTCTCCAATAAATTGTAATAAAACAATTTTGTTTATACAATTTTTGTATTTCAACTGCTGAGTAAACAAGGTAATTAATAGTGTAAATAAAGCCACTAAAGTGGCTTTCAGCACTTTTCAGTAGAGCCCCAATAGTGGCTCTAGCACTCAATCAGTTAACAATGACTAACTAAGAATCAATCTCCTTTTTACAAACAAAGGACCTCTATGTTCTGTGATGTGAATTGACAGAATTGTTAAATATCCTGCAAGCTTCTATAACCCACAAGTCAACATACAGCCACAAACACTTTAGCGCCCCTTTTATATTGCTCTGAAAAAGTTGTCCCAAGTGTATTCTTCCTTGAGAACTCAACTGGTAGAATGTATTTATCTTGACAGTGTTTTTATATCATTGTTGGTTGCCTGTACAGGCAGCCAACAATAATATAGAAACACTGTTAAGTCATCTGCAGCTGTGTTCATGTATATAATAGTTCACTGCTCGAATGTGAGTATGATTTTTATCCTTGAGTGGGGTGTGCAGAGGATTATTTCATGAGGTGTTAGCCGAGTGAAATAATCCAAGCGACCCATGTAAGGATAAAATAGTACTCGAATCCAAGTGGTGAACTTTTGTATATAATTTATTTTCTCCTTATTTGTTTTCCCAAAACAATCCTTTATAATTGATTCCATGGTTACTTTCAAAACTTGTAACAAAAAAAAAAAGAAAAGTCTGTCAATGCTGAGAGTGGAATGCGATGCTTGGAGGGGAATACCATTTTCGGCCAGTGTGAGTGGGAATACGATTTGTTTTGGGGGAAGAAAAAGAAAATAAAATAAATGGTAGTTATTAACTTAATTAAAAGTAATGTGAGGACTTAGGGGTTAAAATATTCAAATTACGATTTTTATATCTTTGGGGAATACTAAATTGAATGTCAAGACTTATTTTATCAAAGATAACAACACTATTATTTGCCATATAATCTACAAATTACCAATGTGGTGGTGACGAGATCAATAATCTACAATTCAGTGGTGGAGAATACTATCTAATAGTGTATATGAATTTACAAACATTCAGAATACTAAAACAAACAATATAAACAATATCACAGATAGGATGGAAGTATGACTAATGAGTTGAAAAAATATCAATGTAAATTCTTCAGTCTGAGTTACATAATGCAGAGGCTTTTACAAAAGTATAATAAAAACTTTTCTGCTAAAATGAACAAGCAGAGATCCTCTTACCAATGTTTTTTAGAGACAAAGCCAAACTGGTGTCGTCTTTCTCAATACAAAGTAAACCAATTTAAGTGTATTTAACATTGGAGGTCACTGTGACCTCAACCTTTGGCACATCATGATCAAAATAAATAGGCTTCTTCCACTCATACCTAACCCACATATGAAGTCTGGTAAAGATCTGGTTGGTAGAACTTTAGTTAACTGACGGAATCCCAAAAGTTAACGGACGGAAGATGAAGGACAACGGAAATGGTGATAACATAATGCACACCACCCCCCCCCCCCCCCTCAAAGATGATGTGTTGTGATGCTTTTCATCCTTCTCTTGTTTTTCTACATCAGCCATGCTGTTTACGTCTTGAATAAAATTTCCCCTACCAAAAATAGCAATAACTAATGCATGATCTCACTTTGGCAAGATTGCGCATTAGTTTTTGCTGTTTATTGTGTTGGAAATTCTGTTAAGACATAAATGGCATGCCATTTTCCTCTTATGTGGATGCAGTGCTCAACCAATGTCCCAAGAGATTGTCAGGTCTGACAGGCGAAACATGCTGAATTAGAAATTTAATTATATTGTACATGTCATAAACTGTAGTTTATTCCTGTAAATTACAATTGACGTAACCCACACATAACCTAAACAATCATTTGTGGGTTATTTCCAGGCCTGATATATCATGGCTAAACAATCTCAGAAGTGCAGGGATGAGAGTGGAAGGCAAATACATAAGTTAAAAATCTCATATTTTAACAACAAATTTCCCCCCAAATTATGGGTTTTCATAAAATATAAAAAAAAAAAGCTTAAGTTATCAATTGGCAGAAAATAAATTTGTAGGAAATAAATACAAGGCCATGGAAATTCTGGAGTACTGTTCTTCTAAAATAAATTCCAAGTGGCAGCACATGGAAACAGAACCTTCCCAATCTCACTCCGCAGAAAAGAAGAGGGGTGTGTTCATCCCAAATAGCTCACCAACACATGGCATGCAATAAACCTAGGCTTATTACAAATCTGCAAAAATTAACCGGTCATGTACATGTGTAGCAGAACAGGTCAGAAATTTTCTAATTCCACACTGACAAAAAAGACGAACATTGCATAAAAAAGTCCATAATCTCCCAAAAATGTCAGCCCAAGAGTTAATGTCATCTTATATTGATGCATTTAACACATATATGAAATATAAAAGCCACAGCATACTGGTGGTAGCCTCCACACATGTACAGCAAAGCAGGTCAGAAATTTTCTAATTCCACACTGACAAAAAAGTCTAACATTGCAAAAACACTAAAAATCAATGAAAGTGTCAATGACACTGTAGCTCAACTTGTTTAAGACATGTACATGTATAGTATGTGACACAGC
Source organism: Pictodentalium vernedei (assembly GCA_031216915.1). Taxonomy (NCBI): domain Eukaryota; kingdom Metazoa; phylum Mollusca; class Scaphopoda; order Dentaliida; family Dentaliidae; genus Pictodentalium; species Pictodentalium vernedei. Next base: position 190,654,972 of record CM062290.1, read on the forward strand.
AATGACAAACATCCAGGTAATGACCTGATAACAAAGGTACATGTAAAGTATTGTAACGGTCTGTACATAAATGCTGACCATAGCCTGTAACAAATATATAGGTAAAGTATTGTAAAAGTGGGGTGACAGTTAGATGCTAAATTAGAAAAGAAATCTTTGAGTCCCAGAGTGGGTCTGACTGAACCCCAAAATATTTGTTCTCATAGCACAGTGATAACAAAGGCACCCAAAAACACTCATTCCTGTCACAAGGTGATAACAAAGGTATCCCAAGAAGTTTTGTAAAGATCAGTTCATAAATACAGACTCTAGCCCAAGCCGTATTAACATGTGCACTTACTGTGTATAAGTAGCACTGAACAAATCAAAGTTCATCTAATTTGCATAATTTCCGCACGAGAAAAAACCTGTATTATATGTGATGTATTCCATGTTACTAAACATTCCTACAAAAATTTTTTCAAATCAGAACTTTCATACAGAAGTTCTGTACAAAAAACTGATTGCACTAATTTTGGTACAAAAAGGCTGCTGGCGGCCATCTTGAATTTTGGACTGCACCCATAAACACTCGTTCTCATCCCACAGTGATAACAAAGGTACCCAAGAAGTTTCGCAAAGATCGGTTCATAAATACGGCCTCTAGCCTGAGCTGTATAGTAGTTGTGTACAAAAAAACTGTTTGGACTTAATTTCGGTACAAAATGGCCACTGGCAGCCATCTTGAATTTTGGACCACACCCAGAAACACTCGTTCTCATCCCAAGGTGATAACAAAGGTGCCCCAAGAAGTTTTGTGATGATCGGTTCATAAATACAGCCTCTAGCCCGAGCCGTATTGACACATGCACTTACTGTGTATAAGTAGCACTGAATAAATCAAAGTTCATCTAATTTGCATAATTTCTACTCGAGAAAAAAACTGTATTATATGTGATGTATTCCATGTTACTAAACATTCATACAGCAATTTATTCAAATCAGAACTTTCATACACAAGTTCTGTACAAACAACTGATTGCACTAATTTTGGTACAAAATGACCACCAGCAGCCATCTTGAATTTTGGACCGCACCCCAAAACACTCGTTCACATCCCAAGGTGATTACAAAGGTACCCAAGAAGTTTCGTGAAGATCGGTTCATAAATACAGCCTCCAGCCCTACCCGTATTGACATGTGCACTTACAGTGTATAAGTAGTACTGAATAAATCAAAGTTCATCTAATTTGCATAATTTCTGCATGAGAAAAACCCCATATTATATGTGATGTATTCCATGTTACTAAACATTCATACAAAAATTTATTCATATCAGAGCTTTCATACAGAAGTTCTGTACAAAAAACAGATTGCACTAATTTTGGTACAAAATGGCTGCTGGTGGCAATCTTGAATTTTGGACTGCACCCCAAAACACTGTTCTCGTCCCACGGTGATAACAAAGGCACCCAAGAAGTTTTGTAAAGATCGGTTCATAAATACAGCCTCTAGTTAGAGCCGTAAGTTGTGTACAAAAAACTGATTGGACCTAATTTCGGTACAAAATGGCCACTGGCAGCCATCTCGAATTTTGGACCGCACCCAGAAATACTCGTTCTCGTCCCAAGGTGATAGCAAAGGTACCCAAGAAGTTTCGTGAAGATCGGTTCATAAATAGACTCTACCCCGAGCCGTATTGACATGTGCACTTACTGTGTATAAGTAGCACTGAATAAATCAAAGTTCATCTAATTTGCATAATTTCTGCACGAGAAAAAACCCTGTATTATATGTGATGTATTCCATGTTACTAAACATTCCTACAAAAATTTATTCAAATCAGAACTTTCATACAGAAGTTCTGTACAAAAAACTGATTGCACTAATTTTGGTACAAAAAGGCTGCTGGTGGCCATCTTGAATTTTGGACTGCACCCAAAAACACTCGTTCTCATCCCATGGTGATAACAAAGGTACCCAAGAAGTTTCGTAAAGATCGGTTCATAAATGCAGCCTCTAGTCCGAGTCGTATTGGCATTTGCAGTTACAGTGCTGAAAGTAAAATTAAATAGATTAAAGTTATGGCCTCTAGCCCAAGCCGTGTGTACGGTGCAACAGATAGACAAACGGGCCATGACAATACCTCAAATTTGGCTTCGCCAAAGTTGAGCTAATTAAAATATTACTGAGTAAGAGTCTGTGGGTAATTATAAGGCCATAGAAACAGTATATAGGTGCATAGAAACAGGGTGGAAAGTCAAAGTGGACTCGTACAATAACTTTAACACAAGTGTTAAAGCTGATGCTGATGTGCCTCGGGACATGACATAAGTTCATACAACTTTGTTGGTGAGCTAAAAATGAACAGATTATGACAAACCATGGACCTTGATCTTAAAAATTTAATATCATGATTATTATTTCCACTATACCAGCCAACAATAAAGCTCTTTGAACATACTATGCATTATGTGTTTGCATGCATAATTTATTTATATAAACTCAGTATCACACATAGGACGGAAGTATGATAAATATATCAGATAATTTCTGAGCACTAAGTTGCTGAGTCTAAAATGTAAATTTTGAGTTGTGTTGTTGGAAAAATGATCATCTTGAAATTTTGATATTTTGACATCAGTGTGCAGATGGTTAAAGGTTAAGCAATATCCGTGTCATTTTATTTTGTATACTGTGGTGGAAAGATCTCTTACAGCATTTTCAAATAACTTTGATGGATGCTAAAACTTGCCTGGATATTTTGTATACTGTGGTGGAAAGATCTCTTACAGCCTTCACTGATGTATAGCAAAAAACAGGTCAGAAATTTTCTAAGTCCACTCTGACAAAAAAGTATAACATTGCAAAAACACTAAAAATCGATAAAATATCACTGGGTAAGGATCTGTGGGTAATTGTAAGGTCATAGAAACAGTATGAGGTGCATAGTAACAGGCTGGAATGTCAAAGTGGACTCATACAATAACTTTAACACAAGTGTTGATGCCGACATGCCTCAGCTCATAACATAAGTTCACACAACTTTGTTGGTGAGCTAAAAATGAACAGATTACTACAAACCATGAACATCGATCTTAAAAATTTAATATCAGGATTTATTATTTCCAACAATTCCATCCAACAATAAAGCTCTCTGCACATACTATGCAATATGTATTTGCATGCATAATTTATATAAACTCAGTATCACAGATAGGACGGAAGTATGATAAATATATCAGATAATTTCTGAGCACTAAGCTGCCGAGTCTAAAATTTAAATTTTGAGTCGCGTTATTGGAAAAATGATCATCTTGAAATTTTGATATTTTTACATCAGTGTGCAGATGGTTAAAGGTTAAGCAATATCAGTGTCATTTTATTTTGTATACTGTGGTGGAAAGATCTCTTACAGCATTTTCAAATAACTTTGATGGATGCTAAAACTTGCCTGGAAGTGAAAAAAAACTGATACAGTGTTGAATTAATAGTGAATGTTGGTTCAGCATTTTATGCCTGTTTTGTTTTTAAAATTCTTCACTTTAAAAAATGTTCAAGTTGTTTTTTTTAACATTTTGGAGAACTCTTCCAGTACATTTTTCAATAACTACAATTTATTGACCTGCATTAAACCCTTTTAAACAATTTGAAAATTGAGCAAAAACAGAACTTTTAAGAAACAAAGTTGATGCCAATGAAAAATAATTAATTTGTTCTGGTAACCCGACTATCCCTATTTTTAGCTGCAATTCAAATTATTTGTTTTTTTAGCTCCATTCATGCAAATGTCATTGTCATAAAACTATCAGTCCACACCTTGAAAGCAGCATGTCTTGTTCATTTTGTGTATTTACAAAACATCAACAGTTGGCTGCTGACTGTCATCGAATTCAGGTGAATTTTCAGGATACATCAAAATGGTAACAATGTTGGTAGGGTCTTCACCAGTTTGTCAGCTTGAGGCTACATATGGTAGTATGTAAACACATGAAAAGTAAAAAATTGTACTGGACTGTTGATCATGACTCAACTTTTGAAGATGTCTTTTCAAACATCCACCCAGAAAAGTAATATTAGGGGACAGTTTGGCCAGAGGGATTTTAGGTGGTAATCATTCGTGCCTGCATGTATTTCTTCACCGGATACTTAAGTATCGAGATTATCAAGGAAGGAAGAAAATGGAAACAAACTTCAAAGCCAATTATTCATGCTAGTGGGTAAACCAGAGTTTCTTAATTCACTATTCAGTTTGATGATTATTCATGCTAGTGGGTATACCAGAGTTTCTTAATTCACTATTCAGCTTGATGGTTATTTATTTAATTCTTTATTGTGGTTTAACAATGCCATGTCAACTGGAAGAAAGTATGTTACTTGGAAAAAATAAAAATTGCCCCCCCCCCCCCCCCCCCCCCCCCCCAAAAAAAAAACAAAACAAGAAAACAAGCAACAAACTGTCGACTGACAGACCCTAATTTTGTTTTGGCATGTTACTGGAACAAAATAACTATTTTTCCTAGGACTGAAGGGAAAAATGTCCAAAGCTAAGAATGTAGATGTCAATACACATACATGATTGAAAAAGAGACCTCCAAACCAGTATCTTCATTTAGCAGTGTTTCTTGAGACACTTATGATGGAGAAACAATCATTGAGAGATTGTACTGAAAACACTCACTGAACAGTTAGCGACAATAATAATAATAATAATAATAATAATAATAATAATAATAATAATAATAATAATAATAATAATTTACTTATATAGCGCTTAATTCAAATAAAAATCTGCTCTAAAGCGCTTACATTTTAAAAAAGAGAAAAAGGAAAGAAGAACGAGTGGTTAACAATCGAAAGCCATCTTAAACAAATAAGTCTTTAAACCTGTTTTGAAGCCTTCAGTTTTGGAGATGTTTCGTAGGTTCTTTGGCAATGCATTCCACAGTGAAGGGGCAGCAAAAGCGAAGGCTCACTTATCTGCCTCCTATCTCACACATGGGATGTCAAGAAGGTTATCCAATGACGACCAAAGATTCCGGGAGGGTTTGTGTAAATTTATGATCTTTTTTTAAGTAGGTAGGGGCATTGTCTTTATGAATGCTGTTGTGTGTTGTCGTTAGAAGTTTGTATCTGATTCGAAAATCTATTGGTAGCCAATGTAATGATTTGAGAACTGGCGTAATGTGTTCATTTCTTTTAGTGCCGTGACAATCCTAGCTACAGTATTTTGAATGTGCTGAAGTCAGTTTATTGATTTCAATGGAAGTCCAGAATATAGTGAGTTACAATAGTCTAAACGAGACATGACTGTAGGCTGCATAACAGTTTTCAGTGTGTTTTTGTCCAGTAGTTTTCTGATCTTGCTGATGTTCCTAATCTGAAAGAAGCAATTTTTACTAACTTTGGTAATTTGAGACAAGACAATCTTCACAAAAAGATTTGAATTTTTTAACCTCTTCCATACACAAGTTTCATTATTGACAAAGAAAAGAAACTGTGGTAAATAATGTGTTCAAAATACAAATAATTTCTAAATCCCAATTTTCTTTTAACCCTGTGAACCCTAGCGGCAGCTTTTCCGGCTAGGAACATGATACACCATAATGTCATTATTTAGGATGCCTGCTCAGTAAATGTGTGGGGTAGACCAATCAATATTTTCAACATGCAGCCTCAGGGCTGCACGTTGAAAATATTGATTGGTCTACCCCAAACAATGAATATGGACTCTACTGCTACCTTTGAACTGGATACTACTAGAGTTCGAAGGGCTAAGGTAGGTGGATTAAATTTAAATGATGGATTTCATGAACCTACAGACATATGATATGCACTTGTAAATTCACTTGTTGAAAAAAGGAAAGAAAAATTCAACACCTGATAATTTTAGGCCTCTGTAAATTGATACTTCATTTTATGTCAATCACACACATTTATTGTAGACATCAAATAATTGCTCATTCTAGTTCATTATGGGCCATGACATGCTTTTGATCATAACAGTATTCATCAAACAGCAACCAACTATAGGTAAATCATAAACAAAAAGGAAATTATACCTCCACAGCAGTGGTAGACTGATGAAGCATAAATGAATTAAAAACAAAGTAAGGACTACAACTCTGTTGAAAAAATACGGGCAACTTTTTTATAACATGTGTGGGAGCGCTTATCATAAGGATTCCTCATACCAAATTCATTGAAATCCATCCACTCACTGGTAAGATATCACTGCAGATGGCGGATGCATGGACGCTTGCACAGATGGATACATGGATGAATGCATGGACACATGTAATCCAGTACACCTCCCATTCTCTTCAAGAGTGGGGGTATAATTAACTGTGGTGTTTCATTTATAATCATTTGGCAGAATTGATGATGATGTTACAAATGTCACAGAGTACATGTGAATGTTACATGCATACATGTTCTGACTGTGTTTGTAAGCACTAAGCTGACTACAAACAGTGTATTAATTAAGATGTGGACCCTAAAGACTATGAAACAATTTTTTGGTGTGGTACGTCCTTGGAAGTACCACACCAAAAAATTATTTTATTGCTTTAGGGCCCAAGATTGGACAAATGTAGTAAACGAATTTCAGACAAATTTCGCATATTGGTTCCAGACAACTCAGAAAATTGATTATGAGCATGATGGACACTTGGAAAGAATAAACAGCTAATAAATAGTGCATTTTGCATTTGTCTAACAGAGCCAAGTATTGATGAAAACAAAAAAATATTAAGTGTGGCCTCATCTCTGTAATACATTTTCTTGTAATGAGAGTTCAATCATGCCTCATATCATTTGAGCTCTTTCCAGCACCATATAACATAAAAGAACACCTTCAGTTATTTTGTTTTTTCTTCGAAGGATTATAGATACAATTAAGGCCAAAACAAGTCACTAGTGAAGAGAATATTGAGCACTAATTTTAAAGGTTTCCTCATTCTTGTCATCTTCATCATTGATAAATACCAGAATTTCAGCAGAGCCAGGCGATGAAACAGGTGTAAATCTCAAACCAATGGTCTCTGTTCCACCTCCCTCAATATCTAACTGCGTGTCTTTGAATTGCAGCAAATCATCACGGTTTGTTCGTAGTTGGAAAACCTTTTTCTGAGGATAAGGATTTGTGTATGTGATTCGTTTGCTGCTACCTTTTCCACCTCCTACTGGTAGCGACAACTCAAATGCTCGAGAAATCATAGGTTCTCGGCAGTTGACACAAACCAACCATGTCCGCAGGAGTTGGTGGTATTCAACATCCACTACATTTATATAGAAGAATTTGTTGCCTACTCTATTTGGACGGACAGCAATAGAAAGTTCATGGACGGCACCAGCTGACAACATAAACTGATCATTTGGATGCACTTGCAATTCTTGAGGATGTGATGAGAAACTCTGTACCATTCTTGAGGCTTGAGTACCCCTGTAAAATTGAATACTATATGAGCATCATACTAAAGAAGGAAATTAAATTCAAATACAGGAAATGTCAATCTCCTCTTTCTTTCACGCAAATACAAGAATCAATGTCAAGTTTTTGAAAAGCTCTTTCCAGCCAATATGAAAAATGACCTGATAGGTTAAAAATCTAAATTTTATAGTAAATTTCCTTTCTTATTATACCTACCACAATTGTTTACTACAGGCTTGCACTACAGTGGAAGTCCCTAACTCGGATAAAATACTCTCTATTTTTGTCTTTCCCAAGCAAGTTGGGAAAGAAAAGTGGTGCAAAAGCACCAATAAAAATAAGCCAAAACTGGGTCGAGTGCAACCGGCGCAGACCCAGTACGGGACGCTCTCTCCCAAGTACAACTCCACGACTTCCGTTGCCAGTGCGCATATACCGTCTCTAAAGACTCATTCTTTTTGAATCCGTAAACGTTAGAGTTATGTGATCAGCGGGGAGGAAAGATTCTTTACCCGTAAAGAAGACGGGAGGGCCTCCATGTAAACAATTGTGGTAGGTATAATAAGAAAGGAAATTTACTATAAAATTTAGATTTCTTATCAACCTACTCACAATTGTTTACTACAGGCTGAATAGACAAAAGGCTGGAGGGAATCGCATAACCAACCCCCACATAACCCTAGTGCACTGGAACCGTGAAGTAGAAGGAAGAGGTCCCGAGGCTTATCAACCATAATGTCGCAATCATTGGTAAAGGACAATGAAAAGAGACATATGAGCCTGTGTGACACACAGACAGAAAAAGGGCAGTAACAGCACAAGGCTGAAACTGACCTTCAAGAAGCCTAATGGCTATGGCAGACAACAGCCTGAGCAGAAGAAAGAGGACCCAGGGCAACTGCTCCTGCAACTGGCGTAAATAAAAGGTGGAGAAAGTAGAAGCGTTTCTCCAGTAGGCTGCCTGCATAACATCCGACAACTTGACGGAGTTAGAATAAGCCCAAGAGGCAGACAGTGCCCGCACCTCGTGGGCAGAAATACGATTGGTAATACAATCGCCAGCTGCTAAACGACTATAAGCCGTACGAATAGCAAGACAAATCCATCGAGAAATGGATTGAGGAGAGATCTTCTGTCGACCCGGAATGAGAGACAGAAAAAAAACGTTTTCTGCCCTTCCGTATGAAGCGTGTCCGATCAAGATAAATGCGAATAGCACGGACCGGACAGAGCAAAGCGAGTACCCTCAACAGAGGGAAGAGCCCTGATACAGATAGGAGGAGGAGTAGTATCTGGTAACTGATTCTTAGCCAAAAAGGAGCAATCAGTGGTAAAAGTAACACTGTTGGGAGAGCTCCTAAAAAAGGCAGGGTCAACCGAGAGGGCGTGAAGCTCACTAACCCGTCTGGCCGAAGCAAATGCCATCAGAAAAACCGTCTTATATGTGAGAAAATGCATATCCACCTGGGATAAAGGTTCGAACGCCCCCCTCCCCCCCCCCCCCCCCCCCCAAGCAAAGCAGCACCCACGAAAGATTCCATCGTGGAGTAAGCTGCAAAGTCCGAGGCCTTTTCAAAGAAAAGTGCCGAACAAGCTTGGAGAGGTAAGGATTAGTGCCGATACGACGCTTCCCCACATAAGAAAAAGTCTCTGAAAGCATAGACCTGTAACCCTTGATGGTAACAGGCTGGAGACCCCGAGAATCAAACAGATATACCAGAAACTCCGCAATCTGTGAAATCGAAGGATTGGCATAATCAACAGAGTGATCAGCACACCATCGACAGAAGACCTTCCATTTAGCTGCATAAGCTAAACCAGTGGAGTGCCTCCTTGAAGAAGAAATGCACTCCACTGCTCGTCTCGAAAAACCTCTACGGAGGAGACAGGACCTGACAAAAGATATGCGTGAAGGCACAATGAAGTCGGGTCGACGTGAAACCTCCTCGGGCGACCTTGACAAAGAAGGTCGCGACGTAGCGGGAGACGTGCCGGAACCGCCGCCATCAGCGAGCGGAGCTGATTGATCCACACCCGCTGAGGCGACAGGGGAGCGATCAGAATGATTCGACAACTGCAGGTTCGAATTTTGGCGAGAACCTGAGGAAGAATCGGAACCGGCGGGAAGGCTTAGCCGACTAGACCGTTCCAATCAAGTGACAGAGCGTCCACGGCAAAAGCCAGAGGATCTGGACACGGGGACACGAAAGTGTCCACCTGATGGTTCCAACGAGTCGCAAAGAGGTCGATGTGGGGACGTCCCCAGAGATCGCAAAGCGACTGGAACACTGCCCTGTGAAGCATCCACTCGGTGGAAATAACCCTGCCCTGTCGGGACAGGGAGTCGGCTAGGACGTTCAGACGACCGGGAATGTGACGAACAACCACTCCGGCGTGAACATCCTGAGCGAGCAGTAAAAGATCCCGAGCTAACTCGTACATCGGAAGCGAGTGCGTGCCGCCCTGGTTCCGAATGTAAGCAACCACTGTCGAATTGTCGGATAGTAGAAGGACCTGGCGATTCGACAGGTGAGGGATCCACTGCCTGAAACTCAGAAGAAGAGCAAGAAGCTCCTTCTGGTTGATGTGTAGAGCTGCTTGATCCTGGTCCCACATCCCGTGTAGGGAAAGACCGAGAGGATCCAACGTCGCACCCCATCCGAGATCGCTGGCATCTGCCGTCAGAACGCGATCGGACGTGGGTAAGTCCAGCGGAACACCCTGCGTAATCCACTGAACATCTGTCCAGGGAAGAAGGTGAGGATACAGAGAGTCCGGAAACGGAAGCACCTGATCCAGAGAATCTACATTCGGTCTCCAACGACTGAGCAGAAAGTGTTGGAGAGGTCTGACACGCAGCCGACCTAGAGGAATGAGATCCGTCACCGAACCGCAGAGACCGATCAGCCGGAGAAAACTCCGAGCGGTCGCGGACCTGGACTGGGACAGAGTCAGAGCAAAAGCTGAGAGAATCACAGCCTTGGCCTGGGGAACATCCACCAAATTGAATTTGGTTTGGAAAGACATCCCCAGATGACAAAACGACTGAGAAGGGACCAGGTCCGACTTCTCCTCATTGACTCTGAATCCTAGCGACGTGAGCAAGCTCAACAGAGTGGCGACATCCGATTCCAGTAAGGCAGCATTGGAATGCCTCTGGAGGATATCGTCCAGATATGCCGAAGTAGTCACCCTGGACTGTGTGCGATGGAACGCTATCACATGCGACATCAGTCTGGTGAAAGCCCAAGGAGCCAGGTTGAGGCCGAAAGGCATGGCCTTGAACTGGTAAACTCGCCCCAGAAAAGCGAACCTGAGATACTTCTGTGACGCCCGATGCATCGGAACGTGGAAGTTAGCGTCTCGCAGGTCGATGCTGGCTGCGAAATCTCCCTGGTGAATTGATTGGCGGACCGACCTGAAAGTCTCCATGCTGAACTTGGGAGCAATGATAGACTGGTTCAGGATACTCAGATCGATAACCGGTCGGAGTCGGCCGTTCTTCTTCGGCACCAAGAACAGGCGGGAATAGAAACCCACTGACTGAACGTTCTTGACGACCTCGATCGCCCCCTTTGCCAGGAGATTGGCAATCTCCGTGGACAAAAGTTCCCGACGTAAAACGTCTGAAGGAACTGTGGTTGGAAGAGGCACCCTTGACAGAGTGGGGTGCCGTCGGAAGGATATGCGCAGCCCGGACCGAACAACATCTAACACCCATGGATCGGATGTGATGGTGGTCCAATGGTCTGCGAACTCTGCTATCCTTCCTCCAACCTGGGACGAGTCGAGGTGAGGACCTTCATTTCGAGCCCCGACGAGGCCCGCGAGAGGAGAAACCACCTCCTCTGCTAAATGAAGAATCCTGAGACTTCCCTCGATTCTGCCGACCCCTACCTTTACCCCGTGAGTAAGAAGTAGAGGCGGCGGCAGAAGGACCAGCCTTTTGCTTCACAGAGGAAGCAGAAGGGTACTTGTTAGGCTTGGAACGGCCCTTGCCTCCCCGAGAAGGCTGATCAAGCTGACGAAACAGCAGCTGATCTTTGGAATGACGTAGGACGTCATCCCGGACCGTCGACACGGAACCATGGAAAAGTTGCGGACCTGCCAAAGAAGCAGATCGAAGAGTAGCACGCTGCTCCTCGGGAAGGGATCGTCCTGTGTCCAGCACAGCGTCCCTTCGAACTAATTCCAAATTGGCCGTGTTACAGGCATGCGTGTGAGTAAGGTGCATAAGCGCCTTGGACAGCACACGCAAAGGAGCCTGTACCTCGTCAAACTTATCTGGAGGCAGATAAGCAGCCAAAGCTGAGACAACGTGATCTGAGAGAGAAAGCATGCCAAGCATCTCTCTAGATAAGCCCAACGTGGACTCCAGAGTCGTCATTGGAATGACGGCAGACTTGGGCTTGGAAAGCCCGAGGGAAGTGGAGTCCTGATCCAGAACCGTCAAAGCCTGGCAGACTGACGGATTGGCGGAATCGTAGGAACGATAACGCACAGGAGGCAAAAAGGTGTCAACCCTGGTGAAGAACGAAGTCTTCAAAGCCTTGGAATTCAGCTTGGAATCCAATGCTGAAAAAGCCTCAACCACCTGTACCGACTGGCACGGTCGAAGGCGCCCAGAAGCAGGTTGCTCCATAGGCTGTTGGCGCGCGACCGATGATCACGGCCAGGCTGACACTGTCGGCTGGTTAGCAGGTTTGAGCTCAGGCAGAAACCCAAACACAAAGTCAAGAGCCGCCCCCAAGTCCGAAGACTGCTGGCCCACGACCTCAAGCATGTCGGACTCCTCCCCAGAGTCGGAAGACACATAGCCCATCGTGGGCAAACCAGCCGACGCCTCCCATGGTGTCGGGACACCAGAGGAATCGGAAACCGGCCTGTTTCCAATCCCGGGAGGCGGCGCCATAGGAGGCGCCTGGAAACCACCCATAGCCTCGCTGGAAGCAACAGGAAGGCTCTTAGAAAGAACCTGAGTGAGTAAGGAGAGGGCCTCCCTAAGCTCACTGCCTGTACCGACCGGTTCGAGAGGGGAGCGAACCGGCAAAGTGGCTTCACCTCTGACCCTCTTAACCAGCGAAGGGTCACGATCCTCCAAAACACCCGACGCGGGACGACGGGCGGCAGCCGAAACATCTGAAGGCAGACGTGTATAGGGGTACGATGCACCCCGAGGATCAATATTGCGAGAACTCATGAAAGTCACCGCGGACCTCTGCGGGGCAGAAGGTCCAGGCTGCACAAAAGGCGTTGGTCCCCCAAAACTGGTCGTGTGACCAGAGTGAGTAGACGGAAACGCCACGGAGTTCATAGTGTTTCCACTACGAACATCCGAATCCAAAGACACAACTGTGGTGCTCGACGGCGAAGAGACCACAGCGATGGGCTCGGCCGGCAGCCCCTTCCGACTTCGCCGAGTTGAAGTCAGGGAAGGCTGAGGCCGATATCCCACGTCTACAGTATCGGACAGTCCTGCAGTCCCCTGCAGCGAAAAGCCGAGGCCGGCTGAAACAGATAACGAAGCAGACGGGCCAGCAGCAGTAGTAGATACGTCGAGAGTCGTTGAGGCTGGTGAAATAGTGGAGAGAGCACACTGGCTCGGCTCCGAAGGAGGAGTCACAACCCTAGTGACAGCCTCAGATGTCGACTGGAGGGGGACCGTAGTCCCGGAACCAGGCATCTCTACACCAGAACACTCAACGGCTCCCGCAGTATCCACCACAGGAAAAGACTGCACATCCCCCACGGAGGAGGAATAACTCTCACCAGACAAAGTCGGCTCGGGAGGCCCCGAATGACCATGTTCTCCTTTCCCGCGGGAGCGGGAGGCACGGCCACGAGAACGAACGACACGGTTTACTGACGCCCAGAAGGTGGAAGACCATGTTCCACAGACACCACACGGCCGCTCGGCCGAACACCCATTACAGGAGGAACAAGACGAATGTACATCGTCCACATGCTTTGGCAGCAGACATTGCCCACAGGGAATTGTCCTGGGCATGATAGAGGTGAGAGGAGCAGAGAAGGTGAGATGAGAAAACAGAACACCCCCAAAGAAGAGAGAAAGGTGACAGAAACAAAGACCCCAGAAGGTCGACCGGGAACCACCCAACAGGAAGACTACTCTCAAAAGAAAGAAGAAACACTGCAGGAGTGGTACCCCGCTGACACCTAACTCTAACACAATTAGAAAATTTTGCAAAAAAAGCATTAACAATAATTGTGAAAAAATCTAAGTCCGAACCGCGTGGCACGCGAAATTCACGCGCGACTCGAGAGAGAGCAAATAAATATACATTATGGACATATAATAGAAAAGAGAATATATAAAACACTGTTCCTGAGAATACAAAGGATACACTGTGGTATAATGAATCAGGAATCATCAAACATCGAGCTGGTGGAACACTGATAAGCGTGCAAAAACATCTCGACACGAAGCGGATTTTAAAAAGAATGAGTCTTTAGAGACGGTATATGCGCACTGGCAACGGAAGTCGTGGAGTTGTACTTGGGAGAGAGCGTCCCGTACTGGGTCTGCGCCGGTTGCACTCGACCCAGTTTTGGCTTATTTTTATTGGTGCTTTTGCACCACTTTTCTTTCCCAACTTGCTTGGGAAAGACAAAAATAGAGAGTATTTTATCCGAGTTAGGGACTTCCACTGTAGTGCAAGCCTGTAGTAAACAATTGTGAGTAGGTTGATAAGAAATGAACAACAAAACAGCTCAACATTACTGTGAAATCACCTATAACTTATCCTGACCACAATGCAGAAAGTTTCAATGATCTCCGTCATACAGCATCTAATATGTTGAAATCTTATTCTGTTAACTGGTCGAGTGCTGGAAGTAGAGGTACCACAACTGAAAGGCAAACCTTTATATAACATTTGGAGTGCAATTATTATCTTTAAGAATTTGCTTTGTTACAATTTATGGGAGAGTGCCTATACTCTCCCATCAATCGTATCAAGACAAAGACTTGTGGATAAGGTTTTGATGGTTAAAAATAATTTAATACTCTACCAGTTAAAAGTGAAGAGTGGAGCAGACAAAAAAAAGTTGTAATGGCTGGCTATTGTTTCAGGGAAAAATATTTTTTTTAAGCTATTTGTAAAAATTGCTGATACTGTTATGAAAGGGATGCTCAAAGCAGAAGTCATGTTCTGGGTTGAAAAATAAAATTAACATTTTACCTGAGAATTAAATGATATGAGGTTAGATTTGGTAAAAACTGACTTGCACTGTAAGTTCTTAAATTACTGGGCCTACCGACTATGTACCCATAAAAGCTATGTAAGCCAAACATATATGTAGCTGACACATAAATCCATCTACCATGCTTTATACTCCTCTCATCTTTTGTAATCAGAATAATTAAAGACCATCCTCCCAAAATATTTTAAACATTTCTGTCTGTATACCTACCACTTTACAATTCCTCAGTGTTCCTGCAGGCAAGGACTGATAAAACTCAAGGATATTTAAGGCTTTTTCTTGATATATTTCAATATTTTGTGGGCCCTACAAGAGCTAAATTCATGAATTTTCAAGGTCCTGTCTTCACTAGTCCTAACTAGAACCCCCTGGTCATTACCCGCTCTTCCCACTTCGATGCAAGGGAAGCAGGAGGAGGGGGGTAATGACCACAGGGACCTTGTTAGGACTATGCCTTTACAAATTCCGGCATATAAAACTATAGTTATGATTATGTGCTTCATCAGGATTTTTATTTTGTGAATATTCAGGGCTTTTCAAGGCCTCCTGATACATTTTCCAGGATTTCAAGTCCCTGAATGACCCTTAGTAAAATTCAAGGCCGTTCTGTAAATCTGTGAATCCAAGGCCCCACAGCAACCGTGTTTTCGCAAATGTTCTAAGCCAATAAAATCTGACACTGATCCTTGGGAAGTTCTCAGAGTTTCCCAAAGATTACTGACAAGTGTAGTGTATTCAGGCAATGCTTCTCAGCCAATGAAGTCAGTATGTTTCATTTCAACAGATAACAAAAAAAAATATATCTTGTAGAAATATAAACATACCTCATGTCAGATATGGCTACGATGAAATGGTTTGAGTGTAAACTAGGTTTCATAACTTTGCCCTGTATTTTTTTACCCTATCAAAACTTTGCCCTGTATTTTTTTATTCGATGACCTAATTACGACTTGAAATAAAGAAAAATATGAAAATATGAAGCATATTCGGATTGTATTACCTGAGCAGTAGTGAGAATCTACTGGTCTGTCCTTCTACACATGCCACATCAACCCTTTGTAATGAATGAACATAAAACTGCCAAATCTGTGATGGTTTTGATAAAAATCTATCTGTATATATAGCCATAAAAAACCTCTTCACCTGAGGAGAGGCTCCAAGTGCAACCTGAAATAACACAACAACATCTGACACATATAAGACCGAAGAACTCTGTGGAACATTTCTCTATCAGAAATCAAAACTGGTCAAACTTCCACTCTAATATGCAGTGGTTTCTGGTAAAAACATGGTTTCCTGTATGTGCAGCCAAGAGTTGGTAATACCAACCGCCAAGGTATGATCATGCCTGGAAATAAACAGACTGCCATCTGCAGAATGAGGTCCCCAGAGGGTGAATTACTAAATTTACCCTCTGCGAACCCTAATCTGAATTAAGGTCTGTGGCCTAAACAGAAAGTGGTACCCAGAGTTTATATGGAGGAATTTTAGCCCACTGTATCGAATTACTTCAGCAAAATCAGCTGCTGGGAACCTCAATTTGCAAATGACGGATTGCTTATTTCCAGGCTTGGGTATCATGAGGATTATGAGGAAAGCATTTTAATATCTGCATGCAGGTTAACCTATTCTCCACTGATACAAATTCTCCAGGTCAGAATTTGGTCTTAAGAACTGATATGCTTTAAAGGTAATAAATGATTAGGGCACAGTTAACTTAAACATTTAAATCTTCATAAAAACGAAAAAATTTATAGTAATTTTATATATTTTTTATACTTACCAATGACCCAGACTTAGCTGGTGCTAACTCAAAAATATCTAGGGCCAAACACAAATTTTGCCCCCCAATCCCCAAAATTTGCATGCAAAACCGAAAATTAGAAGTCCTATCTGGCCCTCCATACATTTTACCCTCTGCGCATGCGCAGACGCCAGGAAGTCACCGAATCTGGTGCCAATAAAATCATTCTTTGTAGAAAAAAGATTATAATAATTCAGCGGGGAGGTATGAGTGCCCAGTACTGCCCACTCATGGGAGGGCCATTCCCGTCTGGGTCATTGGTAAGTATAAAAAATATATAAATTACTATAAATTTTTTCATATTTTTATACTGTAACCAATGACCCAGACTTAGCTGAATCGTAAAAAGGTGGAGGGCCTAGAACTTCCGAAATAGTAGATCAAATCCTTCAATCCATGATGAAGAAAATAGAATTTACATGTATGTCTCTTAATACCATAATAGAAGAGACATATCCTAATATGGATCCCAATTATGTAAATCCTACATCTAAGCATAAAATAATGTTAGGATGTAACAAATAAACCATTTTTGAGACTAGTCTGGACTGGGCCCTAAAAATTATTATGGCATACTAAGAATGAGAGAAAATTGCCCATAAACCTACGCCACACAATAATACTGCAGCTGATAGCCGAACATAGTACGGACAAGACAGCTTCCTCAATAGTTACATATCCCATAAGGCGGAGAAGTGGACAAAATGACCCCCCCCACCTTTTTGAACATAACTTCAAAAGAAAGAGGGGAGAGCTCTGGAATCAATAAGCAGAACCCAGAAACGATATAAATAAATATCGATCAGGCACTCAAAAAATTAATTCATGAATAATAAATGGTGCTTAATTAATGCCACTTCACAAGCTAAGGCTATAGCGATGATTTGGTAAATAACATTATCCGCTACAAAATATGCACTGCAGACGCCGTATACATGTACAACAAAATCAGTGAGAAATTATTTATAACATATACATACAAAAGCGGGATAAGATGAACAATCACTGCAGAGAAAACACGCTTCAAGATCATTCACAGGAGGCTTCTGTAATATTAAATCAGGTAAAATCACTCTCCAACATGTACTATTTGGTATCTACAACTATAAACACGCGAGAATATGCAATTTGAGAACCGACAAAATAGAGACCAGGATCTAGAAATGGAGGTAAGTATGATAACTGGTTCCAAAATCAGAAAATAAATACCGGAGACAAATGCAACAGAATTGCATATATGCCTATGATAGCACCATCCAACACAACCCAGACACAAAGTATGTATGTATTAAAAAATATATATGCAACAGCGTGAGTGTGTATGGGGGGGGGGGGGGGGGGGGGGGGAGAATATGAATATATGTCGAAACCTCCTCACCCACATTACTTAATTATTGCTGGTGCAGACAGCAATAATATAGTGACCATAAAGCTCTTTCACATCTGAAATACTCCGTAATGCCACTGAGAGCGGAGAATGACATGAAGAATAAAACTTCCCTTAAAGAAGAAAACCCTCCAATGGGGAAGCTTCTGGCGAATGCTCAATAGCGCACCCCATAACCTCAATGAAATCAATAGAAACAAATGAATAGAAGGATACACATATCCTATCATTCATTCCCATGAAAATGGCTCAGCGTGAATGTATGCGCTCAAAAGCCTTATACTAGCGACACAAATAATGGAAACTATTATTCACATGCGCCGAAAACTTAACTATCCTGAAGAGATCCCACATAAGATCATGTAATAGCCAAACAGTTAGAATAAGCGCAAGATACAGCCAGCGCTAACTTATGCGCTGAAGTCTTAAGCATTGACTGCTAATTGGAAGAAAAATAACACAAGCAGTACGAATAGCTAACTGACTTATTTAACAATAGAATGAACATAAACGTTCCTTCTATTGAAAAATAATGACAAAAGAAGTGTTACTTCTCTTCTGATAAACTCTGATGTGCGTTTATAAATACATGAACGGAAACAAATTCGATGATGTAATCGTAAACAATGAGACATCATTGAATATGTGATTTCCAATAACCGAGGGTCCCAAGATCCCTGCATAGAGAGACCCTCGGACTCAGGATATAACACAATATATGAAATCACGTCCGAAATAATTGAGAAAACCGTAATATATGCCCAAACCTGATCTTATGTTAAAAGATTCTCTAAAACAAAACAGGTCAAGAGGGAAACAACGTCTACCACTCCAGTTAATAACTCGAGTAGACATGTGTGTAAGCGACCCATCGAAATAACATTCCAAGTCGCTCCACACAACTCCATCCGGCGCATAAAACTATCGCTGTTAATGCGTCAGATAACAGATAAAAGCGAGCCAAACAGCTGGTTAATTTCGCTCTGTGAAACAACAGATGAACCAGCCAAATGAATAGTGGGATACATGATCCTATTATAAATCCCATGAGACATTATCTAGTTCACAAAACAAGTGATCTAAAGAACTATACTTGCTACAATTGCCGAACGTTCGCTTTTTGACTGAAATATAATCATAAATAACCTAATTATCCACTTCCAGTCAAAATCGGCCAGACTGAGTTCTATAGAGCCTCAAACCACTGGCTCAGGGGAGTCTGATCAGTAACTCTGTCTGACGAGAAATCCCTATCCAAGTGGCTATATAGACAATCCTAAAGAAAAATTTTTAGGAGAGATACCTATACCTTCACTATAAGCCCTTATAAGCGAATTGAGTCTAGGACAAACTCTCCTACTCTTCTGTTGGCTGTGGTCGATTAGACCCCAACTTAAAGAGTCGAGAATAGATGCTTTCTTGTAGTTTAATCCTACAATAATGAAAGCTTACCATCAAAGACTTAGGTATACCTATACCTTTGCTATGAGTCCTTATAAATGATCTGAGTCTAGGACAACCTCTCGTACTCTTTCTGCTGGTGTTGGTACATTAGACCCCAACTTAAAGAGACGAGAATTGATTCTTATCATAAAAACTAAAGTTGGAAGGCTAAAGCGACCTATGGCAAGTTTTCCACCTAGTCAAATGCAAAGATGAAGACACAAGGCTTCGTTGTATCAGAATAACTCCCACTTAACATTAGTTAAGACCATGATATAAATGCTAGGTCTGGGAAGAATTTTAAAAGATACAAACGACCACAAAATTCCTTTCCATAGACAATGCGTCACAGTACTTAAAATTAAAGTACATAAGACCATGAGACTAAATTCGCTCTAAGAAATTATCTTCTCAATTGTGTCTGAGCAAACAGCTAAATGATGAAGGTAAGGCTAAAACTAGGATCTTAGCCTGCTCAATCAATGCAGAGGAACTCTCCACATCTTACCCTGTTGTTTTTAAAAGTATGTGAACAATCACAAACGATTAAAAATACAGAGGAAGAAGATAAGAAACCGAATTACTTTTTCCCACAGGAAGTTAAATATAGTGTCGTCTACACAATCGAAGACCTGTGACACCCGTGTAGACTTAACCAGAAATAGATCTTATTACCCTGCTCTTTACCCGTAAGAGAGAGAGGCCTCTCTCTTGCTCGCAGTCCTGGATGACCTGGACGAGTGTACCTCAGAACTTGCTGGTTTCCTTCTTCCATCGTCGTTGGGTGAGCATAACTGCATATCATATTGTACGCTCCACCCTATATGATCTCTCTTTTTCTAGCCCGGATCGTATACACCCGGCATCACAGTTCTCAGAGGCCTGAGTAACTACTTCACCGTTCGAGCTAACTGGCGACAACGGACCTGTGCAGTCATGTGTGCTTTTTGAACATAGAGGAAAGAGGAAGCTATAAGACTGGCCGACCCCAGCAGTCTATGGAAGGATCGTCCCATGGACGTAAGTTCCAACTGACACAAGTTCCTACCAACAACTTCTGACCCCAGATGTTGTTATAAGAGAGAGAGAGGCCTCTCTCTTGCTCGCGATCACGGAAGACCTCTACAAGCATACCTCAGAACTTGTCTGACTGACACAAGTTCCTACCAACAACCTCGGACCCCAGATGTTGTTATAAGAGAGAGAGGCCTCTCTCTCACTCGCGATCACGGAAGACCTAGGTGAGCATACCTCAGAACTTGTCTGACCGACACAAGTTCCTACCAACAACCTCTGACCCCAGATGTTGTTATAAGAGAGGCCTCTCTTGGAAGACCTGGACGAGCATACCTCCGAACTTGTCTGCTTCCTCCTTCCCGTGCTCCCTCCTTTCCGTCGTCGCCGGGTGAGCATGTTCGTATGTTTATAGTGCTTGCTACACACTTATTCCTCTTCTCGACCACTACGGACATACCCGGCATCACATCACACACATACGAGTGAGATCTGCTGGTCGAGCTAGCTGGCAACAAGGTCATCAATCCTACTAAGGATCTAGGCCCTTGTCTAATTCCTTGAGCACTTTTGCCGCTAGCATTGATTTGCGACGACGGCAGCAGACTCCTTGGCGGCGTCACAAAGCCACACCATGTTCTTGTTCCTCTTTAAATAGAAACTAAAAAACTATAGTGACCTTTTGACGAGAGGACCAGCTGAGTCCCCTCGCCTCGATAGGACCGATAGTGTCCACTCCCCTAACACAAACCATGCCACCCATCATTCAGATTATCAAATCTGATACATGGAGTAGAATTAGTGGTAGTACATCAAGTAAACTCATTACAACGACCAAGTAAATAAAGGAAAGGTTTCCTCTATTTGCCATACTATTAGATAAAAAAAAAAAAATTACCTAAATCCTAATATATGTCATTGTACCACCACCAAATCTACATATAATATAAGATAACATTAAATATAATCAATTAAATAAGTATATCCAAAAGAAAAACTCTTTCAAAAATAAAATAACAATTTTTGAAAAAAATTTCCTAATATAAGAGCCCAAGTTCCCCAAAAGGAACGATGAGCCCAAAAAAGCCTAAGTGTGGACAAAATTATAAAAACTGTGTAAAATTAACTACCACACTATCAGAATATTTAATGTTACTTACAACTGTTGTTCCTAAACAAAAATAGGAAACAACCTAGAGAAATGTAATGTAAACAAAACACCGGAATCAAGACCCCAGGCAACACGCCCCGAAGTCAGTAACAGAAACAAGACAATCCGATGTAAAGCAAGATCTTCCTCAGAAGAAAAAACGATACACTGGATGTAAGATGCATGACCAAAACGCCCGAACACCCTAAGGATGAGGACGTAACCCTGGGGATGTACAGAATAATCTTCTGTATAAAACGTTAAACTCCCAACAAATTTTATAAAAAATTTTCTTATTAAAACAAGCCAAAAGGCTTGGGAGCTTAACTGCGGGGATCAAGGGAAGGCAGGGAAGGAATACTAAATAAACAGTGGATAGA
The DNA here is from genome assembly GCA_031216915.1 of Pictodentalium vernedei. Lineage (NCBI taxonomy): Eukaryota > Metazoa > Mollusca > Scaphopoda > Dentaliida > Dentaliidae > Pictodentalium > Pictodentalium vernedei. The sequence continues at coordinate 190,676,785 of CM062290.1, forward strand.
TCATAATCAATCAGTGATAACGTCAGGCTCATGTCCCAAAATTTGGGAACATGAACTAATTTTAATAAATATTATAAAATTACAGCCCTGAACATTTCAAACCACCATTTCTTCCTTCCTTCATCCAGTTCTGTCCTTGGATCCACCAATTTAACCATTGATTTGTGTCTGGCATCATTATTAATTGAGATTTAAAAGCACAAATATCAGTTTGTTGTTATCTGACAAGGGCCAAACAAAGAATGCGCAGAGGGTAAAATGCATGGAGGGCCAGATAGGACTTCTAATTTTCGGTTTCGCATGCAAATTTTGGGGATTGGGGGGCAAAATTTGTGTTTGGCCCTAGATATTTTGGGGTTAGCACCAGCTAAGTCTGGGTCATTGGTTACAGTATAAAAATATGATACAGACTAAAGACTTGTCAGATTGAGGTTCAGAGATTTGCGCTGTGCAGGACAGCATCACCCAATTTGCCCTCTGGGGACCTCATTCTGCAGATCACAGTCTGCTTATTTCCAAGTTTGTTCAAAACCACATTTAATTTTTTAATTCCCGATCATAAAATATTAATTAATAAATGAGAAAAGACAGGATTACAAACAAGAGGCCCCAAGTGGTTCAAAGAAGTATTTGGGGTCACATTCAGTTAGACATGGTTCATCAACACTACAAAGGAATCAAGTCATGAGAGGCAAATTTTATGGGAAAACACTAAGGAATGGATTTGAACAAACCTGAACATAACATGGCCCCCCACCCCACCCCACTCCTGCCCATAGAGCCCAAATATTAAGCCAAGGACTCAAATTGAACAAACTTGAATCTGATCCCCCTTGACATGTCATATACCAAAAAGGAAAGAATTCTGACTGGCGGATATGAAGAAGGCTTTTAAAGAAATCACCTCACATTGGACTAAGTTAAACTTTGGGATCAAATAGGGAGCCAAAATATTAACCCAGGGTCCTGATTTGAACAAACTTGAATCTGACCCATCTAGAGATGTTGTATACCAAATATGAAAGGATTCTGATTGGTGGATCTGAAGAAGAAGATTTTAAAAGAAATTCCCTCATATTGCACTAAGTTAAAATTCAGGCTGCCATAGGGAACCCAAATATTAACCGAGAAACTTCATTTGAACAAACTTGAATCTGCCCCCCCCCCCCCCCTCCCCCCCCCTAGAGATGATGTATACCAAATATGAGAGAATTCTGACTAGTGAATCTGAAGAAGAAGATTTTTAAAGAATATTCCATGCATTGCACAAAGTTAAAATTTGGGATCCCATAGGGAGCCCAATTATTAACCCAGTGACTCAATTTGAACAAACTTGAATCTGATCCCCCTATAGATGTTGTGTACCAAACATGAAAAGATTCTGAGTGGCCAATCTGAAGAAGAAGATTTTTTAAAGAAATTTCCTCAAATTGCACCAAGTTAAACTTTGGGCTCCAATAGAGAGCCCAAATACTAACTCAGGGACCCGACCCACCTAGAGATGTTGTATACCAAATATGAAAGCATTCTGACTGGTGGATCGGAAGAAGAAGATTTTTTAAAGAAATTTCCTTATATTTCAGTAAGTTAAAATTTGGGCTCCTACAGGGAGCCCACCCAATTATTAACCCAGGGACTGGATTTGAACAAGCATGACCCCTCTACAGATGTTGTATACCAAACATGAAAGGATTCTGATGGTGGATCTGAAGAAGAATATTTTTAAAGACATTTCATCAAATTGCACCAAGTTAAACTTGGGGCTCCAATACAGAGCTTTAATCTTAACCCAGGGACTCAATTTGAACAAACTGGAATCTGACCCCCCTTGAGATGTTGTATAACAAATATGAAAAGTTTCTGACTGGTGGATCTGAATAAGAAGATTTTTTTGAATTTTTGAAAAAATTTATGGGTGTTTTCAGAGTTATGCCACTTCTGGTGCCCCTGTGGGCATGGCTAGTTTATTTGTACAAACTTGAACTGACATATGATAAGGAACATGCACACACAATTTGGTTCAATTTGGTTTAGTAGTTTGTGAGGGGTCAATAATGTAAAGTTCACGACGGACAACGATGTACGACGACGATGACAGGCGGCAAGTGATAAGTTAAGCTCCCTTCGGTGAGCTAAAAATTAGTAAAATGTGTATTCGTCTCTCAGGGAATGGCCTTTCACTGACCAGCATTCGTAAATACTATTTACCTTCATGAAGACATCTTGTGGTTCACCCTGTTGTTTTGGTTTACTCTCACATATAACATTTGGATCACTACATCTGACAAATATTTTGGAAATATTAGCACCTCCAACAGCCACACCTGTTAAAAAAAGTACAATTAATATCTCACGCTTGAACTACAGAGAAACATCAATAATCTAGACACCACTGAAACTTTGATGTTTTTGTTCATATTAGAGAATTTTATCAAGACACAGGAAAGGGATTTGAAGTCAAGTTCACTGACATTCAATGTTATATACGAAATCCTTTGACATTAGCAGGTTGCATTCTGATGACAGTCCCCTGCCTCAACAGGCAAACAACACTTGATCAGGACCAAATGCTTGACATTAACTCCTGCACACCAATTTTAAAATATCAAAATTTCAAACTGCCCACTTTCCCATAATGCAACTCCAAATTTATACAATTCAATCTTGCTTGACAGAGTTCACTGAACTCTGTCAAACAAGATTCAATTGGTTAAATTCTGAGTTGCATAATAGGAAAAAATATCTACTTGAAATTATGGTATTTTACCATCAGTGTGAAGGGGAAAAAGTTTTGATGAGAGCTTAATTCAATACTTTTACTATTGTTTTCCATACTTCTAGGAGTTAATAAGTCATTCAAAAGGTCTACCTATTTATTTATTTACTGGCATTTTAAGGTCACATATTTATGTACAATAGCTAATCATGACCGAGACAGTTTTATGGGTGGAGGAAGCCAGAGTACCCAGAGAGACCAGCTCCCCAACATCGTAACTCCGCACTGCAGAACAGGTAGCTTGTATACACCTGTTGATTTACTGACACACTTTAGCACAGAAGAGTCCACGAAAAGGCATTTGGGAAAATATTACCTCATTGCAACTGAAGGCTGAAGCATGACAGATTGTAGTGGAACATGCAACAATGGTTGTGCAAAGTAGGGTGACAGGAACTACTTTACAAAGTTACCCTGTCTGGGAGCTTAACCATTGTTAACTGGTTGAGGGCTGGATTATTTTCAGTGGTCTGAATTTGTTATTGAAAATTTGTTTTATTACAAATTATTAGTGTCCACAGGCACACTCCAATAATTTGTAATAGAACACATTTATCTGAACAAAATATTATTTGCATGTGACCGAATATGAAACATGAGCAAGGAAAACAATGGCTTTTGCTACGGTACCATTATTTTTTAAAGCCCTGATTGTGGCTTCTGGCTGAGTACCAGTTAAATGGTTTGTGGAAGATGTTACAACATGGAATAAACTTAATTATCATTACAGAAGTAAATAGATGACAACTAACTTGCTTATCTGTTGTTTATTAACATTCAAAGGCTGTCTGGAAAGTTTGAGTTTAATGTCACTAGTGTAGTTTAGTGTGTGTACAGCCTATTTGAGAACTTTGCCACTGTTATATAGTGGGTTGTTAAGTAAGTGGCTGAAATGTACAGTACTGTGGATAATCTTATAATCTCTCACTGGACATTTCAGCCACTGATCCAAACTGGAATAACAGACATCAATTCAGAAATCATGACTGATGGTAGAAAAGGAGAATGTGATAAAGGAAAATAGTCAGTCATTTGGAAAAGGCCTCAACTGAATGTGGATGTCAGCCTGTATAAGCCGATTGATTTACTGATGTATTTGGATAGAAGAGTCCATGAAAAGCATTCAGGTAATTATTACCTGTCTGCAACTGTAGGTTGAAATATGGCAGATAGTGGCGGTATGGGCCACAAATGGTTATGCAAGCAAAGTAGGGTATTGGGAGCTACTTGGCATAGTGACCCAGCTGAGGTGCTTAACCACTGCTGAATGGGTTACAGAAGATATCTTGACATGGCATAAACTTAATTATCATTACAAAAATTTTGAGATGGAAACTCACTTGCCTGTCTGTTGTTTATTATTTTTTAATGGCTGTTGGAAAGCCTGAGTTCAGTTTGAGTGTGACATATCTGAGAACATTGTTATGTCAGTGGCCAAAATGTACAGTACTGTGGATAATCCCATAATCTCCCATGGGACATTTCAGCCACTGTTCCAAATTAGAATAACACTCATCAATTAAGACATCAAGATTGATGGCAGAAAAGGAGAATATGATTCCGATAAGGCTCAACAGACTGGGGATATTACCTTGTATATGCCAGTTGATTTATTGACATGTTTGGATAGAAGAGTCCATGAAAAAGCATTCAGGAAATGAGAACTTTGCCACTGTTATAGAGGGTTGTTTTGTTTGGTTTGTGGAGTATTTCCTCAATGTGCAGCTCTAGTTGGGTGTGGGGAAGCAATCAATTGTTTGAGGTAGGTGCCATTTCAATTTGGAGCCGTGGCCAAAATGTCCAATACCAGGGCAATCATATTATCTTCCACAGTGCTGAATATTCTGTCCACTGATCCAAATTGGAATAACACCGTCATCAATTAAGACAACATGACTGATGGTAGAAAAGGAGAATGTGATAAAGGAAATGATAGTGAGTCATTTTGAAAAGGCCTCAAATGAGTGTGAATGGTAGCTTGTATTTGCCAGCTGATTTACTGACAAACATTAGGATAGAGTGCTAACTGTATAGAGAATCAGGAAATGACTTCTAATAGCAGTACAACATACTTTCTGCGGCAAATTCTTGACTTCAGTTGAGACACAATTTTGAATAGATCTTCAAACTTTATTTATTTTGTACCACAAATTGCTGCATCTTATGAAACTCATTTTAATTCAGATAAGTAAACTTATGTCAATAAATATGATAAATTTTAAGGAATTTGTATATTTTTTATACTTACCAATAACCCATACTAGCTGGTGCTAACTCAAAAATTAATCCAGGGCCAAACACAAATTTTGCCCCCAATCTCCAAAACCGAAAACATCAAGTCCTATCTGGACCCCCATACTTTTGAGATCTGCCCATGCGCAGTATCCAGGAAGGTACCGAAATTAGTGCCAACCATCATTCTTTCTACAGATTACTTGTTAAATGTTGTAAACAGTGGCGAGGTATGAGTGCCCACTCATGGGAGGGCCATACCCATCTGAGCCATTGGTAAGTATAAAAAATATACAAATTACTTAAAAATTTATCATATTTTTATACAACAACTAATGGCCCAGACTAGCTGAAAGGAAAATCCAATTTCTCAATTACTTCAGTAAAGGATGGCTCCTACAGGAAAATAGGAGAAGATAGGAATTATATATATCTTTCTCCTTTACGAGAAAAGAGAAAGGCATAACACCAACAATGTAAATGAGTATTACATAATATATGATTTCTTCATTTAATGCCAGCATAACCCACTATGCTAATTCGGTGAAGGAAAACCAATATATAAAGATAGTCCAGAGAATGAGACTCTTTATACTCATTTAAAAGTGTCTGCGGATTGTACATGAACGCCCGCTTGACACAGGAAATATACAAATGCTTCACAGTGAGCTACACTTTAAAAACCATACATAAATGAGACATAGTTATTGCTTCACACCAAGCTACACATTAAAACCCTCCCAGCACCGACTCAGGACTACTGACACTGGAGGAGGTTTTCCCTTGCCTTTCACTATAAAGCCAGATGATCATAAGAGAAAAAAACATCCCCTCCTTCCCCTTGTTCTGAGGTAAATATCCTCATAATGAAGAGGGCAGCGGAACAGCGTCAATGCTGAAACGGACTGCCTAAATACCTATAGATGAATCCATTAATGGGCGATATTCTGAGCAACAGAAAGAGAACCCAAAGATCTATAGTCACCGGAGATGGACTCTAAATGTCTCAGGTAAAACTTGGTAAATGAAGAGGGCTGTGTCCGTGTCCAGTACGCAGCCTTTATGAGATCAGTAATGTCTATACTGTTGGAATAAACCCAAGAAGTGGACAGTGCTCTAACCTCGTGTGCTGATATCTTATTAAAAGAACGTTGATCCGAAGATAAGATTTTCATAGGCAATGCGTATTGCCAACTGAATCCGTCTAGCGACGACATGAACAGAAATATCTTTTCTGTTAGGAATCAATGAAAGAAAAAAAATGTTTTCTTCCTTTTCTTACAAAATCGACGTTTATAAAAGCGCACAGCCCCGACTGGACACAGCAAAGGTCTATGGTTATCAGAGGATGGTAAAGCCTTAATGACAATAGGCTCCGGCCGCTTGTCTGGAATCTGATGCTTAGCCAAAAACCCCACCTCCGTAGTGAGGGTAATGGCATTACCCGCACTATGGTAGTGAGATTCATCAACAGATGAAGCATGAAGTTCACTGACTCTTCTAGCAGATGCAAAGGTTAAGGTACAAGGAACAGGTGACTGTAAAAACCCTTAGAATTTTGATTCTCCACAACCTCTATTGCTTCCTTTAATAAGAGAGCCTGTACCTCTGCTAGGAGAGACTCTCTTTTGAAAGGATTCACCAGACAACGGACATCTCGTTAGTGGGGGTTTCTCTTGGAATGATAGCCGTAAGCCATCCGAGACTGCACTTCTCACCCCTGATCTTCCATGACTGCTATCCAGTTTCTCGAGAAGTTTGATAACCTTCCGCCAACTGACAAGCAATAGTGGTCTTGAACATCACCTGTAGGACTTGCAAGGCTTACAGGAGGAGAAACTACTTTCTCTCCGCAAATATCCTCACCCCGTTGGCTTAGGGGCATCTGAGTGATAGTCCCATTCAGACTTATGCCCCTTTCCTGAGTGGCTATATTTACAACCTCCAGATTAACTGTATGCGGGTTTTCAGTACCCTCGCTGGTTATTGAAACACTGACTTTAACAGCAGAGCACTGGATGCTTTCTTAGTAGTTTGTTCGTATTCTAACGAAAGCTTGCCCGGAGATCCGAGCGACCCGAGAGATCTTTTCACCCTGTCATCTATAAGTGATGATGATGCAAGGGTAGCATCATGTCTAATTAACTACATATTAGCCACTGACAGGGCAGAGTTATATATAGCATACATCATTGTCCTGGAAAGAATTCTAATCAAGGTACACACGTCCTCAAATTCCTTCCCGTTGTGACGTTGCGCCATAGCTCTGGTAAGGTGATCTGCATAGAACATTGCTTCCAAATTCACTTTATTCGAAGAAATTCCAGTTTCCATTACATTTGAGCAAATGCTGAATGATGCAGGTAAGGATATATCTAAAATCCCCGTTCTGCTCATCCAAATGCAGAGGAGCTCTCTGCACATTTTCACCAACTGTTTTAAATGAACATGATCCAAGGAACGGTATATTTATGGAAGATGTGGACAAGAAACCGCCTCTTTTCTCGCACTCGAGAGGTTAAATATGGCGTCGTCTACATGGCCGCGAAGTCCTGCGACACCTGCCTAGACTGAACTGGGAAAGATAGAACTTCTTCCTTCCTCCGTATAAAGTCTGCGTCTAGAGACGCCAACGGTTTCTCTCTTGTTGTCGCAGCTTGCTGATTCGGTGGAACAAACTCAGGGTAGTATTGACGGATAAAATCCATCACAACCATGTGTTGCTCCGAAAGGGAAGGGTAATCCTCTTCCTTATCCCTTTCACCATCCAAGTGAATCAGTTGCAAATCTCAGTCCATTACATCCACGTGAACAGATAACTGGACCGACCCAGCACCGTCCGACAGCTCAGGTTCTGAGTCTGAAGGAGGCTGCTCCCACACTTGCTGGGATGCTGCGATCAGCTGCACAATCTGCATCAGCAAGTCCGTCATCGAGGCCTGAGGAGCAGCAGTTTTCTGTTTCTTAGCCGCTTGCTGCTCCTGGGACGGCATTCCGGAGATGCATCTCTTCTCCAAAAGTCCTGATGATCAAGGCCTCAGCTCCTTAGCTACCGGATGGTCTGATTTCACAGGCGAAGAGTGGCTCCTTCTCCACACAGCAGGCTGGATATCCGAAGTCGGGTAGCTAGGGTGCAGTTGAGTGTGCGTAATGATCGTAGTGGAAGAAGCTGTGAGTGTAGCTGAGTCCAGCTGCAGTCCAGACAGAGCATCCTGAGTGGCAGGTGAAGACGTATGCTCCGTTTCATGCAAGTTTTTCGTAACAACATCAGGCCCCAGATGTTGCTGGATCAGAGAGGGACTTCTCCTGCTCGTGGCTTTTTCAGACCTCGCTGAGCCTTCCCACAAGAAACTTGCTGGCTTACTCCCTAGTTCCGTCGTCGCTGGGTGAGCTTGTTTTGTTTTTAAGGTGTTTGCTCTACCCACTACACTTCCTTCGACCGCAATAGATATACCCGGTGTCACAGCTCCCATGGACGAAGTAACCACTTCACCGGTTGAGCTAGGTGCCTGCAAGGGATTAAGACCACTGCCCAGTGGCCTTATCCCTTGCCTAATATTCAAGAGCACTTTAGTAGCTAGCTCTGTTTGCTCATCAAGTGCGACGACGGTAGCACACTTTTGGTCATCACCATGTTCTTGTTCCTCTGAAAAACTTAAATGACCTTGCAGCAAGAGTACCGGCATCGGCATCTCATCGCTAACAACATACCATGACACCCCCATCCAATGTTTGTCATCCCAATCATCACATGCAGGACAAGAATTCATAGGAGTACATCGACTACAAGCAAGGCAACACGCATGTAAATCTGAGGAAGACTTCCTCGCCTTGCATTTTGAGCAATAAGCTCTCATGATTAATCAAAACTAAGTCAATTGAACTCCCACAAACTCCACAATAAATATATGATAAAGATACATAATAATCAATAATCAAAATCAAAATCGAAAAATTAAATTAAGAGAATTTTTCGAAAACATTTTGACAAAAGCCCAAGTTCCCAAACTGAAAATGACAGATAGGGCCTAAGTGTGGACAGAAATCCCCAAATTATTCTACACTACTGGAACATTAATTAATGTATCTTACAATAATCCTACAGTAATAATAACTAAATACTACATATATTTAAGGACGTTGCCAATGTAAACAACGTCAAGGAAAAAAATGGAAACAAGACATCAGGCAAAGAACAAAAAGGACCAAAGTCAGTAACAGATTTTAAACCTACGAGATGTAAAGCAAGATCTTCAAATGAAGAAAAATCACCTAGGGGTGCAGGCCTGAAAATAAGCAGTCTGACATTTGCAAAATGAGGTTCCCAGAGGGTTAATTTGATGATGCTATCCCATACAATGGGGATAAACAGAATAAACATTCTGTAATACACGCTCAACTCCCAAGAAATTTAATGAAAATTTTCAATAAAAATAAGCCAAAAGGCTTGAGAGTTTAACAGTAGGGCTTCAAGGAAGGATAGGGAAGGAACACTTAACAAACAGTGGATAAATCATTAGCAAGAATGATGACATCAAAATTGGGAAACATGAAATAATTTTGATAAAAATTATAAAGTTACAACCCTGAACGTTCCTAACCACCATTGTTCACTTCCATCATCCATTTATGTCCTTGGATCCACCAATTTTACCATTGATTTGCGTCTGGCATCCTCAAAAAATTAGATTTAAAAGCACAGATGTCAGTTGAATGTTGCTGACTTTTGGGCCAAACAAAGAATGATGGTTTGCGCCAATTTTGGTTCATTTCTGGATACTGTGCAGATCTCAAAAGTATGGAGGTCCAGATAGGACATGATTTTTCAGTTTTGCACGCAAATTTGGGGGATTGAGGGGCAAAATTTGTGTTTGGCCCTGGATTAATTTTTGAGTTAGTACCAGCTGGTCTGGGCCATTGGTTGTTGTATAAAAATATAATAGGAATGAATACGCTATCAGATTCCAACGGAATTGGTAGAAAAATCACAGCAGGCAGAACTGAATGGAAAATGTAACATACTGTGCCTCAAAGAATTATCTCATACATGATAGAAAAAATTTTTTATGGGGAAAATGAACTAGAGCCCTGTTAAACTTTGAAATTTGATTTGATATCCTGATGATTGCATATTGATTGAAATCCTGCTGATTCTGAAATTTCTGAATCATTGAGAGGTGATAGAATCAGAGAGCAAGGAGGTTCCACCTTTACAACTGCTTTGATTCCATTCTGGACTATCCCACTTTTTGTAATTGACTTGCCCAAACAGGCAAGTTGCCAATACAGCTGAATGGTTAAAGGGTTTTCCTAATCGATTAATCACATAGATTAACCTTGGTTAATTGATTAATCATTTGCTCAAACAGGTAGCTGAATGATTGCCGTACCGTTGATGATTTACAGAATTAACCCCCCAATAAATCTCCATTCAAATTTTGTTATGTTTTCAATTTTTGTCTCAAAAACATAGCTTATGACCCTCATTGGAACGAGCTTGTTGAGATCATTGCAATGAGGGTCATAAGCTATGTTTTTGAGACAAAAATTGAAAAAATTTAGTATTTCAAGAATTCATTTTGCAAGTATTATCTGCCCATGTCAGTGGGTAAAGAGTTAAGAATGACAATTTCCAGCTACTGATACAGTATAATGATCATGGAAGTTAAAAGTATGTCAGCATATAACTTGCATGCTTTACTCTGCCTCATATAATTGATGTGAGTCAGTGTGACAATGTTTATCTGTTTTGGTCAAGATTGTTCCTTTGTTAATCCATAAAATACAGTAATTCAAAAGAAACGGTTAGTCGATCAATTACTTTTTTGATCAATCAAGACATTGACCATTGGTTAAACAATTAATCAGTTAACCATTTCAGCTCTAGTTGCCATTGAATACATCACTCAAGTGGAGACTGGATGGCTGTAAGAAGGTGCAATATTTACAACCTGAAGAGCGGTGAGCTTTGATTGAAATCCTCTGCTGACTTTTAGTACCAGTACTGTACCAATGACCCAGACTTAGCTGAATAGTAAAAAGGTTGGAGGGCCTAGGACATGAAGGAAAATCCAATAGACTCAATTACATATAACAGAATTATCCCCTCAAGGAGAAAAGGAGAGATAGGCTTTACATGTATCTTTCTTATTTGTATCAAAAAAGACACAACACCATTCTGTAATTGAGCACAATAACATCAATGATCTCTAACATCCAGTATAACCCTTTATACTAATATTTTTTAAAGGAAAGCCAATAAATAAAGGAAATCCAGAGAAATGAGACACTTTATACTCATTTAAAAGTGTCCGAGGATTGTATATTAACGCCCGATTAATACGTGACATATACAAATGCTTCACACCGAGCAACACTTAAAAAATATTACATGGATGAGTAAACATCAGCTTTACCCTTTAAAACCATCCCGGTACTGACTTGGAATTACTGACTCCAAGGGAGGTATTCCCTTGCTTTACACTATAAAGCAGGTGACCTAAGGGAACACTCCCCCCCCCCCCCCTTGCCCTGGGTGAAATACCCCAGAGCAAAGAGGGCAGCAATACAGAGTCACTGCCGGAACCGAAAGCCTACATACGTATAGTTGCAACTGTTTAGTGGACAACATTCTGAGCAACAGACAACGGACCTAAACAATGCAGATCTCCAGAAATGGACTCAATATTTCTCAGATACAAATTCGTGAAAGTGGAGGGCTAAGACCAATATGCAGCCCTCATTAGATCTGTAATAGCAACACTATTAGCGTAAGCCCACGATGTAGAAAGAACTCTTACTTCATGAGCTGAAAACTAAAGCACAGACTGCTGAGTTGAAAATATTTATCATAAGCAGTACGGATAGTTAATTGAATCCATCTAGCCATAGAATCGGACCGAAATGTGGAGGAAGCTTCCACGGCATATCCCACAACAGACTCCTGAGTAGATTAATCGACGGTCTTTGTGGAGAAAGAGATGCTACCAACAGAATTTTGCATTGAGATTATTTAACTTGAGCAATGTCTGCTGAATCACGGCGCTGGAGGATATGCATATCCTATCATTCCGTCTCCCTAGATCGATAGAGCGTTTACTGCAAATGCTCGAGGATCCAAACCTGTGACACATAGGTCTGCAACTGATTGTTGAGATGCGACGCAAATAAATCCATCATTGACCGCTCTCATTGGTAGCAAATCATGATTAAATACTCGTTGATGTAAGTCCATTCTGACGGCAACAAGCGGCCCCTCTGTGAAAGGAAATCCGCTAATACGTTCAGACGACCCGGAATATGATGGACCGATAGAAGAATTGATGTTCTAGTACAAACAGAAGGATTCATTCCATTATCTTGAATAACAGAATGGAATGAGTGCCTCCCTGGTTCCGAAAATACGCTAATATCGTCGAATTGGCGGAAAGAATTGCACGTGAGTATTCTGAATAACATTCATTCAATGATGTATCGCAAGCCAAATTGACATCATTGTTGATGTTTATGTGCTTGATTAGGAACTGTGGATCCCAAAGACCCTGGCACTACAATCCGTTGGGCTCAATGTTGCGTCCCAACCTGTTTGACTGGTATCCGTCAAAACTGAAAAACTCGGATCTGGCAATTGCAGTGGAACTCCCTGAGTTAACCACTGAATAAATGCCCAAGTCTGAATCTCTTGATCACTTGAATTGACAAGAGGATGTCCGTATCGAGCGAATGAATCTTCACCCTCCAATTCTGGGTCCAAAAATTGGAGAGGATGAGTGCGTAGCCGCCCCATTGGAATAAAATCCGCGGCAGCTCTGCACAACCTATCTTTCTCATGAAATCTCTCGCTTTAACTTTGTCTGAATGAAGACAATAGCAAGCGTAACAACTGATTAATTTTGCTCTCATTAACGGCAGATGAACGAGATTGTTATGCGTCTCGAAGCTCATCCCCCGGTGGGTGAATGACTTGGACAATACCAGGTCCGACTTCTCCTCGTTTACTTATGAAACCGAGACGTCGGAGCAATAGAAGCAAATTCTGCACATCGTTCTGAAGCGTGAACTCATTGCCGTACCTCTGAAGAATATCGCCCAGGTAGGCCGACGATACCGCAGACGAATGAGCTCAGAAATGAGTCATTACTGAGTTCATTATTCGAGTGAAAACCCAGGGTACTAGATTCAGACCGAAACATATTGCTTGGAGCTGATACACGACTCCTATGATGGCAAAGCGAAGATACTTTCTGAACGCCTGATGTACCATGACGTGAAAGTATGCATCTTGAGATCTGTGCATGTAGCATAGTCGTTCACCCAAAAACTTGCTCTGAACGATCGGATGGTCTCCATATAAGAAATTTGGAGCCACGATCAGCTTGTTAATCCAGCTCAGATTTATGAGTGGACGAAACGAGTCGTCTGCTTTTGGAACCAGAAACAGATGGTTGTAGAAACCTGGGGATTCCTGGATTTCTACAATCTCTATCGCTATCTTCTCCAGAAGAGACTGGACTTCTGATGGAAGCGAGCCTCTTCTCTGCGTATTTGACGGAAGCTGAGTCCATCTTGGACTTCGAGTTTAGCGGAGGTTTTCGTTTGAAGGACAGTTTAGAACTTCTGAAATCACCCCTCGAACCCAAGGGACGTCCGTAATTGACTCCCAATTGGTTGAGAAAACTCGACAGTCTTCCACCCACTGGAACACGATAGAGGTTACACCATCACCTCCTGGTCCTGCGAGGCTTGCGGAAGGAGAAACCATGTCCTCCATGGCCCGCACCTCGCCCCGTCGACCTAGGGGCATCTGACCGATTGACTTGGCCAGAATTACGGCCCCTATCTGAGTCGCTATCCTGACGGTCTCTAGAGTAAGACATAGAGGACGCAAAAAACCTCTATAGAAACGTCCCTTGGACGTATTCATCCCAGAAGTACCTGTCCTACTCTTCTCCGCTGAATCCGACTTATGGAAGCAGGTTTGAATAGCAGAGAGTCTGAAGCTTTCTTAGTTATCTGATCATAGATTGGGAAAAGCTTGCCGTCGAAGAGAAGCTCTCCGGAGACCGGAGCGACTCTGAGAGAGTTTTTCACCTTACTATCCACGCGCGTGGATGTAGCCAGGGCCGCGTCACGTCTAACCAACTCCGGGTTGCCACTAAAAGGGCGGAGTTATACGTGGAGAATGCTATGGGCCTCGAAAGAACTCTTAAGGAGGTTGATACATCCTAGATTTCTTTTCCATCAAGACGTAATGATAACTCTCTGGTAAGGTGATCTGCGTACGATAATGCATCTAAGCTAGCCCTGTTAGACGATATTGTCATTTCCAGCATCGTGGTTGGAATTGACATAGATGATGGTATAGACAGTACTAGGTCTTTGGCCTGGTCGTCTAGATGCAGAGTAACTCTCGGAATGCCCTGTCCTGCTGTTTCTAATTTATTCCATGAATTGATGAAAGGCAGACGTAGAGCATTTGCCGATAAGAAACTGGACCTGCCCGTTTGGTAGCAATTTATATATAGCGTCATTCGATAGTTCAAATGTCCATGAGACATTACTTTACTGTCTCGGAAACTCAGGGACGATGCCCCTAAATCGATCAAAGAATTCTGTGTCCAGTGGCGCCATCAGTCTCTTATTCAGCAATGCAGCATTTTGGTCTGGAGGAACAATGTCAGATGATAATGCCGGATATACTCTACGGCAATTATGTTGTTCCGAAAGAGAAAATTACAACTCCTTCGTATCCCTTTAGTCATCCTGTCAGACCACTTGTAAATCTTGGTTGTCTGTGCGTGAACCTGCAGCGGAACATACCAACCCAGCTTCCGCAGATAATTCCTGATCCGACAGAGTTTCTGTTGGTTGCTGGGATGCTGCGATAATTGTGCTATCTGCGATAGCACGTCCATAACGGAGGCCTGTGGAGCTGCGGCCTTACAGGATTTAGCCGCTGGGAGCTCCTTGGACATTGACACGTGCATACATCTTTATGCGAACGTCCGGAGTATGAAGGCCTCGTATCCTTGGCTACCGGATGGAGTGACTTGGTCGCCGTGGAATCCCTGGTCGGCGAGATTAGTTGAATATCGCTGGTCACATAGCCAAGGTGCGGTCGTGTGTGCTGCCGTGAGGATGAGGAAGCCGATAGAGCAGTCACTCCAGACTGTCTATATAACGGAGCGTCCCGAGCGGTGGATGTATGCTCCGACTGAGGAATGTTATGTACCACAACATCTGGACCCAGATGTTGTTGTACGAGAGAGGGACCTCTCTCGCTCACAGACCGGACGGACCTGGATGAGCTAGGAACTGGACTAATAGGCCTCCTCCGTACCATCCTCGTATCCGTCGTCACTGGGTGTGCACAATGTAATTTATAGTGCTCGCATCACCCAAATCTCCTTTCTGGACCGCAACGGACGAACCCATGTGCCGAGCCATTCGGTTAATGGTCGCTACACCAGGCGAGCTAGCGGACGCAAAAGCCGTCGATCCTACTTGGGACCTCTTAGGCAATTGACGTATCTGTATAAGCACTTTTACCGCTAGCTCTTCATTTGACTGTGACGACGGAAGCACACTTTTCGAAGACATCACGGCAACATCACCCTGCTATGCTCCTCAATGAGGCCTGTGGAGCCGCGTTCATGCGTGATTAGCTGCTGGAAGCTCCAGGGACGTTCATTCCTGCATTTATATAATATGCGAACGTCCCCAGCATATCTGTGGTCACATAGCCAAGGTGCGGTCCTGTGTGCTGACGTTAGGATGAGGAAGCCAATAGAACAGCCGCGTCCGATTGTCTATGTGACAGAGCATCCCGAGCAGAAGGAGTGGATGTATGCTCCGACCAACAAAACGAACACACAACATCGCGGCGCAAATGTTGATGTAAGAGAGAGGGGGCCTCTCTCGCTCGCGGTCCAGATGAACCTGGACGAGCTAGGAACCGGACTAACAGGCTTCCTCTGTACCATCCTCTGTTCCATTGTCACTGGGTGTGCACATGGCATGTTTATAGTGCTCACAACACCCAAATCTCCTTCCTGGACTGCAACGGATGAACCCGGGTGCTGAGCCATTCAGTGAATGGTCTCGACACCCGGCGAGCTAGCGGATGCCAAAGCCATCGATCCTACTAGGGAACTCCCAGGCAATTGACGTGTATCAGCATGAGCACTTTTGCCACTAACTCTTCATTTGATTGTGACGACGGAAGCACACTTCTGGATGACATCACGGAAACATCACCCTGTTCTTGTTCCTCTGAAAAAGAGAGTGAAAAACTAGAGTGACCCTGCGGAGAGAGGACCGGCATGGTCCTCTCCCCGCTAACAACATACCGTGACACACATCTCCAACGTTTGTCATCCCAATTGATACACACTGAACAAGGGTTAGTGCGAGTACATTGACTACAATTAATACAGAGATCATGAGAATCAGAGGAAGATTTCCTACCATTACAATTTGAACAATAATCTTTCATTGTGAAAAAAGTAAACAGTCATAGTACTCGCACTAAACCTTGAAACAAAGATACATAATAAAATAATCCATTATAACATTACGAAAAAATAATTCAAAACGAAAAACTTTTTTGAAAATTTTTTTTTCAGAAGAGCCCAAGTTCCCAATGGGAACAATGAGCCCAAATGGATCCCCAAAAAACCTAAGAGTGGACAAAAATTTTAAATCATTTCGAAAAGTTAAAAAATTTATAGTAATTTATATATTTTTTATACTTACCAATGACCCAGACTTAGCTGGTGCTAACGCTAAAATATCTAGGGCCAAACGCAAATTTTACCCCCCAATCCCCAAAATTTGCATCTAAAACCGAAAATTACATGTCGTATATGGTCCTCTATACCTTTACTCCACTGCGCATGCGCAGTGTCAAGGAGGTCTCGAAATTGCCGCCAAAAGTCATTCTTACAACCAGTGCCTGGTAAGTGTTATGTACTCAGTGGGGAGGTATGAGTTCCCAACTCATGGGAGGGCCATCCCCATCTGGATCATTGGTAAGCATAAAAAATATATAAATTACTATAAATTTTTTAACATTTTTATACTGTACCAATGACCCAGACTTAGCGGATAGTAAAAAGGTTGGAGGGCCTAGGACATAAGGAAAATCCAATAGACTCAATTACCCATAACAGACCTATTCCCGTAAGGAGAAAAGGAGAGATAGGTTTACATGTATCTTTCTTATTTGTATCAAAAAAGAAAGACACAACACTATTCTGTAATTGAGCACAATAACATCAATGATCTCTATAAACATCCAATATAACTCTTTATACTAATATTTTTTAAAGAAAGCCAATAAATACGGGAGTCTAGAGAAATGAGACTCTATATACTCATTTAAAAGTATTCAAGGATTGTATATTAACGTCCAATTAATCACGTGATATATACAAAATGTTTCACACCAATCAATACTTAAAAATTACACCGATGAGTAAACATAGGCTTTACCCTAAAAATCATCTCGGAACTGACTCGGAATTACTGACTCCAAGGGAGGTATTCCCTTGCTTTACACTATAAAGCAGGTGACCGAAGGGAACACCCGCCCCTCCCCTTTCCCTTGCCCAGAATCAAATACTCCAGAGCAAAGAGGGCAGCAGGACAGAGTCACTGCCGGAACCGAAAGCCTATACACACATAGTTGCCACTGTTTAGTAGACGACAATTCGAGTAAAAAATAACGGACCTACACAATGTAGATCTGCAGAAAAGGACTCAATATTCTCAGATACAAAATCGTGAAGATGGAGGGCTAAGACCAATATGCAGCCCTCATTAGATCTGTAATAGCAACATTATTAGCTTAAGCCCATGATGTAGAACTCTTACTTCATGAGCTTAAAACTAAAGCACAGACTGCTGATTGAAGATATTATCATAAGCAGTACTGATAGTAAATTGAATCCATCTGGCCATAGAACGGACCGAAATGTGGAGGAAGCTACCACGGCATGTCCCACAACAGACGCCTAAGTAAATTTGTCCACAGTCTTTGTGGAGCTAGAGAAGCTACCAACAGAATTTGCATTGAAAAAATTACACTAGAGCAATATCTGCTGAATCAACGGCGCTGGAAGATATGCATATCTTATATTCCGTCTCACAAGATCGATAGAGCATTTACTGCAAACGCTCATATATCCAAACATTGACACATACGTGTGCAACTGATTGTTGATATGCGTCGCGAATAAGTCGATCATAGACCGCTCTCCTTGGTAGCAATCTGACTGAATACTTGTTTGCTGAAAGCCCATTCTGGCGGCAACAAACGGCCCCTCCGTGAAGGGAGTCCGCTAATACGTTCAGACGACCCAGAAAATGACGGACCGAGAAGAGAACTTGATGTTCTGGTACCGACTGAAAGATTCATTCCGTTAACATGAATAACAGGATGGAATTAGTGCTTCTATAATTCCGAAAATATGCTAATACTGTCGAGTTGTCGGACAGAATTAGCATATGAGCATTCTGCATAACGTAATCCAATAACGTAGCGCAAGCCAAAATGACATCATCCTTGATGTTTGAGGGCTTGATAAGGAACTACAGAATCAAAAGACCCTGGCACTTCAAATCTGATGGGCTCAATGAAACGACCCAATGTGTTTGAGTGGCATCCGTCAAAACTGTAAAACTCGGATCCGGCAACTGCAGTGGAACTACCTGAGTTAAGCACTGAAAACTTGCCCAGGTCTGAATCTCTTATTCACTTGATTTGATAAGATGTCCGTATCGAGCAAAAGAATCCTCACCCTCTAATTCTGAATTAAAAGAAATTGAAGAGGACCAATGCGTAACTGCCTCATCGGAATAAAATCGCGGCAGTTCCGCATAAGCCTATCAGTCTCATGAGATCTCTCGCTGAGACCTTGTGTTTTGAAGACAATAGGGAATTATCAACTGATTAATTTCGCTCTGGTTAATGGCAGACGAACAAGAATGTAATGCATCTCAAAGCTCATCCCCCGGTGGGTAAATGATTTGGACGAAACCAGATCCGACTTCTCGTTTACATAAGAAACCGAGACGTCGGATCAATAGAAGCAGAATCTGCACATCGTTCTGAAGCGTTAACTCATTGCCATACGTCTGAAGAATGTCGTCCAGGTAGGCCGACGACACCGCAGACGAATGAGCTCGGAACTGCGTCATTACCGAGTTCGATATTCGAGTGAAAGCCCAGGGGCTAGATTCATACCGAAACAGATTGCTCGGTGCTGATACAAAATTCCTATGATCAAGAAGCAAAGATACTTTCTAAACGCCTGATGTACGATGACGTGAAAGTATGCAACTAGAAATCTATGCATGTAGCATAGTAGTACACCCGAATATTCGCTCTGACCGATCGGATAGACTCCATATAAATATTTGGAGCCACAATCAGCTTGTTATCCAGCTCAGATCATGAGTGGACGGAACGAGCTGTCTGGTTTGGAACCAGAAAGGATGGTTGTATAAACCTGGAAATTCCTAGATTTCTACGATCTCTATCGCGATCCCACTAAAAGAAACTGGACTTCTAGTGGAAGCAAACCTCTTCCCTGCGTACTTGATGGAAACTGAGTCCATCTTGGACTTCGAGTTAACGTAAGTTACGTTTGAAGGACAATATAGTCCTACCGAAATCACCCTTCGAAACCAAGGGACATCCGTAAACTACTCCCAAAAGTTTGAGAAACTCGACAGTCTTCCACTCACTGTACACGATAGAGGATAAGACCAATATCTCCTGGTCCTGCGAGGCTAGGGGAAGGAGAAACCATGTCTTCCACTGCCCGCACCTCACCCCGTCGACCTAGGGGTGTCTGACCAGATGTCTCGGTCAGAATTATGGCCCCTACCTGAGTCGCTACCCTGACGGTCTCTAGAGTAAGACCTAGAGGATGCATAGAAACCTCTATAGGAATTTCCCTCGGGCGCATTCGCCCCAGAAGTGCCTGTCCTACTTTCTCCGCTGAATCCGACTATAGGAAGAGGATTTGAATAGCAGAGAGATTAAGCTTTCTTAGTTATCTGATAATATATTGCGGAAAGCTTGCCGTCGAAGAGAAACTCTCCGGAGACCGGAGCGACTTTGAGAGAGTTTTTCACCTTACTATCCACACGTGTGAATGTAACCAGGGCCGCGTCACGTCTAACCAACTCCATATTGCCACTAAAGGGCGGAGTTCTACATGAGGACCTTGAAAGAATTTATAGGAGGATATACATCCTGGAATTCTTTTCCCTTGAGGTGTAATGATAACGCTCTGGTAAGGTGATCTGCGTACGATAATGTGTCTAAGCTTGCCATATTAGACGATATTAACGTTTCCAACATGGATAGAATAGACATAGATGAAAGTATACACAACTCTAGGACTTAGACCTGGTTGTCTGGACGCAGAGGAACTCTTGGAATGCCCTGTCCTGCCGTTTCAAATTATTCCATGAATTGATGAAAGGCAGATGAAGAGCACTTGCCGATATGAGACCGGAATTGCTCTATTAATAGCAAGTTATATATAGCGTCATATAAAAATTCAAATGTCTCTGAGACATTTCTGGACTGAGACGGAAACTGAGGGACGATGTCCCTGAACCGATTAAAGAAATCTGTGTCCAGTGGCGCTATCAGTCATTTATTCGGCAACGCAGCATTTGGGTCCGGAGGAACGTCAGAAAATTAAAGTTGGATGAACTCCACGGCAATTATGTTGTTCCAAAAGGGAAAAATTCAACTATTCCATATCCCTTTCGCCATCCAGTCGGACCACTTGTAATACTTGGTCGTCCATGTCTGCACCTGCAGTGGAACGTACCGACCCAGCTACTACGGATAATTCCTGAGTTTCTGTCGGTTGCTGGGATGCTGCGAAAATTTATGCTAACTGCAGTAGCATGTCCGTATTGGAGGCCTGTGGAGATGCGGTCTTACAATATTTAGCCGCTGGAAGCTCCTAAGACGTTGACTCCTGCATACTTTATAATGCGAACGTCCGAAGTATGAAGGCCTCATATCCTTGGCTACCGGATGGCGTGACCTGGTCGCCGTGATGTGAATTCCTGGTCGGCGAGATTGTCTTGATATCACTGGTCACATAACCAAGGTGCGGTCATGTGCACTGCCGTGAGGATGAGGAAGCCAATAAAGCAGTCTCTCCAGACTGTCTATATCATGGAGCGTACTGAGTGGTGGACGTATGCCCCAACTGAGGAACATTCTGTACAACAACACCTGTACCCAGATGTTGTTGCACGAGAGAGGGACCTCTCTCGCTCGCAGGCCGTGCGGAGCTGGACGAGCTAGGAAATGGACTAATAGGCTTCCTCTGTACCATCCTCGTAACCGTC
Source organism: Pictodentalium vernedei (assembly GCA_031216915.1). Taxonomy (NCBI): domain Eukaryota; kingdom Metazoa; phylum Mollusca; class Scaphopoda; order Dentaliida; family Dentaliidae; genus Pictodentalium; species Pictodentalium vernedei. The sequence goes on from CM062290.1 coordinate 190,698,176, forward strand.
GTCGCTGGGTGTGCACGTGTATTTATAGTGCTCGCATCACCCAAACCTCCTCCTGGACCGCAACAGACTAACCCGGGTGCCGAGCCATTCGCTGAATGGTCGCTACACCGGACGGCGAGCTAGCAGAGGCCAAAGCCGTCGATCCTACTTGGGACCTCTTAGGCAATTGACATATCTGCATGAGCACTCTTGCCGCTAGCTCTTCATTTGATTGTGACGACGGAAGCACACTTTGAAGACATCATGGAAACATTACTCTGTTCTTGATCGTCAAAGAGACCTGTGGAGCCGCGGTCTTACGTAAATAGCCACTGAAAACTCCAGGGACATTCATTCCTGCATTTATATAATATGCGAACGTCCCAACTGAAAAGGTCTCGTGTCCTTGGCAAACAGATGTAGTGACCTGGTTGACGTGGAATCCCTGGACGGCGAAGCAGAAGATCCCGGAACGTTCCTTCCTGCCTTATATCATATATGAACGTCCTCCGGAATCTGTGGTCACAAAGGCAAGGTGCGGTCGTGTGTGCTGACGTGAGGATGAGGAAGCCAATAGAACAGCCGCGTCGGATTGTCTATGCGACGGAGCATCCTGAACAGGAGGAATGGACATATGCTCCGACTATCAAACGAACATACAACAACATCGCGGCGCAGATGTTGATGTAAGAGAGAGGAGGCCTCTCTCGCTCGCGGTCCGGATGGACCTGGATGAGCTAGGAACCGGACTAACAGGCTTCTTCCGTACTATCCTCTGTTCCGTCGTCACTGGGTGTGCACATGGTATGTTTATAGTGCTCGCAACACCCTAAATTCCTTCCTGGACCGCAACGAATGAACCCGGGCGCTGACCCATTCAGTAAATGGGGGCGACACCGGGCGAGCTAGCGGACATTGACGTCAACGCCGTCGACCCTACTAGGGGCCTCTTATGCAGTTGCAGTATATCCATGAGTACTTTTGCCACTAGCTCTTCATTGTGACGATGGAAGCACACTCTTGGACGACATCACGGAAACATCACCCTGTTCTTGTTCCTCTGAAAAAAGAGAGTGAAAAACTAGAGTGACCCGGCAGAGAGAGGGCCGCAAGGTCCTCTCCCCACTAACAAACTACCGTGACACACGCCTCCGACGTTTGTCATCCCAATTAATACACATTGAACAAGGGTTAGTGCGAGTACGTTGACTATAATTAATACAGAAATCAGATGAAGATTTCCTCCCATTACAATTGAACAATAAATTTTTCAAAGTGAAAAAATAAACAAAGTACTCGCACCAAACCCTGAAAACAAAGATACATAATAAAATAATCCATTATAACATTGCGAAAAAATTATTCAAAAAGAAAAAAATTTTTTGAAAATTTTTTTTTTTCCGAAGAGCCCAAGTTCCCAATGGGAACCCTGAGCCCAAATGGATCCCAAAAAAGCCTAAGTGTGGACAAAAATTTAAAATCATTTTGAAAAATTAATGTAACACTTACGGACAATATTAATGTATCTTACTATGAACTAAATTAAGCAGAAGACAAGTAATCACTGTCAGAAGTAACAGTTGTCAACATAAGCAAAAGTGTCAACAAACCGGAAACATGACTCCAGGCACTGAAACAAACATGGCCTGAAATCAGTTACGAATTAAAACACTATCTGATGCAAAACAGAGGCTTCCAGAGAAGAAACTGTAGAACATCAGATGGTAGATGCAGACCAAAATGCCTAAACACACCTAAGGTAAGGACGTAACATGGGGAAAAAACAGAAAATAATTCTGTTACTAAGAGAAAACTCCCAAGAAATTTTAGTAATAAACATTACAAAAATAAGCCAAAAGCATGGGAGAATAGCTAGGGGGGAATAAAGGAAAGGGGAGAGAGGAAACACTGATTAAACAATGGAACATTCATAGCAAGAATGACCACAACAAGGCCATGCCTCGAAAATAGGTAACATGAATAATTTCGTAAAAAAATTATAAGTTACAGCCCTGAAAATTTGTATCCACTGTTTTTTCCTCTCCACCTTCTATTTCCACCAAATATCCACCAATTCTCTCATAATTATGCGCCTGGCATCTTAAAACTGAGATTTACAAGCACAAATAACAGTGAAGTGTGACTGTATTGAGGGCCAAACAAAGAATGACTTTTGGCGGCAATTTTGAGACCTCCTTGACACTGCGCATGCGCAGTGGAGTAAAGATATGGAGGACCATATAGTACATGTAATTTTCGGTTTTAGATGCAAATTTGGGGGATTGGGGGTAAAATTTGCGTTTGGCCCTAGATATTTTAGAGTTAGCACCAGCTAAGTCTGGGTCATTGCTACAGTATAAAAATAAATGAAATTTGCATGGCTCTAACATGGACATAATTGTTACTGTACCTGGAAGTGACATTATTGGTGGAAGGCGAATGGATTTCTTCAGGAATGCTTGTTCTGGATGATGGAACCTGAATGTCTGATCTATAATATGAGGTTGTGGCTCTACTTTCAGGTAAAGTATGGCTACTGGTTTTTCATCTTCAGATCGAAATTCAATCTGCAGAAATAAAAAATAATTTTTTATAACAGACTTTGTTCAGGCTGAGATTGGGTTTTGATATTTATAGGTCTGATGTGTTCTATTATCTTTTATATTTTCTGAAAGTCTTGAAATAATTAAAAGTAATTAAGTAATGGTAATCAGAAATTAGAGAAAATGTTGTGTTTTTATAAGATTTAGGACAAAATCAGCCAAACAAATCTTGCAGAGTCAGGCAAATGCATAACATCAGGCAATCAGCAACCTGTGTCTAGGGTGCATCACAGTGAATAGACAGAGAACACAGTGGTTTGCTGAAAATCACACAGGAGATGTTTACAATCCACAGTACATCTCAGATTAAAGCAGATGCTCTCATAAACAATTACAGCAAACAATTATGATCTTTTTTATTGGGGTTTAATAACACTTTTGACAGCCAGGGTCACCTTGTGTTGGAGTGGTGGAAGCTGAGCAGTGGCGAGCAACTGTACTAACTCCCCAACATACTAACTCTGCACAAGCAGGATTAGCCTTGTTCGAGACAAGTGCACAACCGATGTGCAGTACATCTTAGTACACAGCACCATCATGCCCCTAAGTGGGTAATCAGAACACAAGGACACAATGCAGTTACCTCTGGTGGAGACTGACCTGTGAATTTTTACATTTGTTGTCCAATGCCATAACCACTGAGCCACCATGCTCCAGGCAAACAATTATAACATTCAGGAATTGTCAGTTACAGCATATCAGACTTGGGGCAGATTCTAAATGTGAACCAAAAGCAAAATTCCAACCTTTTTTGGGATTGCTTGTTTGCTCAGTCAACATGGTGACATATCATTCAAGACTAGACAACACATGCCACAATCTCAGGTTTGAACCCTGTCAATACATGCTTCAGAAAACTTTCAAATTTTCAGTAGAATTTTGGTAAGAGCACAGAGCTCATGGAATCTTTACTCTATACTGACAATATATAACTAGAGGTACTGTGAGCAAGCTCACAAAGTGATACCCCTTGCGCCTCAGTTGTAGCCTTTTTGGTACATTAAAATGTATAAGTTAGATTATCTCCCCTTGGAAATTTCAGAACGGAATTATATTGCTTCATGCACATCTTCATATGGAGTTCTTCCAATGTGTAAAGTTTCATGAAAATTCTTCTAACGGTTTAGGAGGAGTTGCGCTTATAAGGACGGACAGACAGACAGATGGACAGGGTGATTCCTATATACCCCCCCCCCCCCCCCCAAACTTTGTTTGCAGGGGGGGGGGGGGGGGTATAAATATATCCAGTGGAATGGTGCTAGGAGCCTAGGACTATGCCTGGTGGAATTCCTGCTTGACATACGTGATATAAATATATCTGTATATACCTTGACATTTCTTGATCTCATGTTTTCATTATCTATATTCTTTTTATTCTTATCAACACGCCGTTTGAAGGGATCAACTGGTCCCTGAAATCATACAAGTATAAAGACTAAAGGTACATTTCATCTCAGATAATTGTTGATAAATCTGTAAAAAAAAATTGAACAACTGATCAACAATAAACTTATTTTCAACAATAAACAAGAAGGAACAAATTTCAAATGGTATTTAACTAACAAAAATTATTTCATTTTATTTTACAATAAGTATGTATTGAGTCTGTAATTATGCAAATACAGCATGCATCAGAGGTACTTGATACAAATTTTGTATCCAGCAACTGCAGTACACAACCACATGCTTAGTAACGATTTGTCTGCATTACTGTTTAATTAACACTGAAGCTTTCGAGAGGCATTTGTGATAGATCATAGATACACCTGGAACTTAATTAAGCACCCCCTGAAATGTTTCATGACAGTGAAGTTGCTGTTACTGATTATTATATTTTAATGATTGCTATGTCCTGCAGTGCATTTCATCTTGTGAAACATGATGTTTCTGGTTGATAGCGCACCCCATACACATCTCCTCATCCACAAGAAGCATGCTTCCACAAATGTCGTATGATTGCTATGTCCTGCAGTGCATTTCATCTTGTGAAACATGATGTTTCTGGTTGATAGCGCACCCCATACACATCCCCTCATCCACATGAAGCATGCTTCCACAAATGTCATAAAAAACATTATCATCCACATGTAATATCTGGGTATAAAACAATAATATTTGTCACTTCTTTCAAGTTCTTTTATCAATAAATATTGACATGGCAAGGAGGAGACTGTCAAAGCACTGGGATGGCAAATTGCCAGCATGCATGCAACATGCATGCCATTCAAAGCTATTGGAAGGCAACTTGGCTATAGTCAATCTGTCATCAGCAGACTTGTCCAAAAACATTATCAAACCAATGATGTTAAGGACCGACCAAGGCCTGGACAACCCCAAAAGACCTCTCTTTGGGAAGATCGGAGTCTGGCACGTCTCGTTAGGTGTGAACCCTTTGCTTCAAAACGGGTTTTGAAATGCCTTTGGCTCCCCAACAGGCATTTGTGCAACAGAACTGTCCATTTCAAAGCACGGTGTATGAGGCCCAGAAGGGTCATCAATCATCCAGCTCTGTCCGATCAGCATCAAAGATGATGTTTGGAGGGGTGTAGGGCATGACAACATTGGAATCTCAGGACGTGGAGGAGAGTCCATTGGTCAGATGAGAGTAGGTTCCTGCTTCACATCACAGATGGTCGGTGAGAGTGAGGAGGCACAGATATACTGCTTATGCTCCCAGGAACATCAGGCCTACTGTTCCTTATGGTGAAGGATCAGTAATGATCTGGGGGTGCCTCTCTCATGATTGTAAACTTGATATGGTGACTACAAGGAAATCTCAATAGTCATCAGTACATCCAGGGATTCTCAATCCAGTTTTCGTGCCTCATTTTGACAACCACCAGATGGCTACTCGCCCTGTATTCGTAGATGACAATGCTAGGCCACATCATTTCCATGCTGTGAGAGCATTCCTTCAAACAACGCTATTACAATACTACCTTGGCCTGCAATAAGCCCCGATTTGAATCCCTTAGAACACATCTGGGACTTTCTTGGATGTTGTGTGCAAGCAAGGGATCCATCTCTACAGAATATGGCTGATTTGGAAGCTGCATTGCATGAGGAGTGGCAGCAGCTGCCTCTGGACCAGATCAGAAGGCTCACTGGTAGCCTTAGGAGGAGGGTTCAGGCTGTCATCCGGACACATGGTGGACACACTTGTTGACGTCGGACACTGCTATTGTGTTTAGGAGATCACAAGGTACAATTTTTGTCAGTAATTACTGGCATTGTTTCATCATGGACTGTTCCAGCACCATACTTGTCGAGAGAATATTTTTCCATCAAAAACATTAGTGACAGATATGTGTAATTAGTGCCATTAAAATGAAAAAATTTAAAGTAATTTATATATTTTTTAAACTTACCAATGACCCAGATTAGCTGGTGCTAACCCCAAAATATCTAGGGCAAAACACAAATTTTGCCCCCCAATCCACAAAATTTGCATGCAAAACCGAAAATTAGAAGTCCTATCTGGTCCTCCATACATTTACCCTCTCCGCATGCGCAGACGCCAGGAAGTCACCGAATCTGGCGCCAACATCATTCTTTGTAACAAGCTTATAATATAATAATTCAGCGGGGAGGTATGAGTGCCCAGTACTGCCCACTTATGGGAGGGCCATTCCCGTCTGGGCCATTGGTAAGAAAAAAAAAATATAAATTACTTTAAATTTTTCATATTTTTATACTGTATACCAATGACCCAGACTAGCTGAATCGTAAAAAGGTGGAGGGCCTAGAACTTCCAAAATAGTAGATCAACATAGATCAAATCCTTCAATCCATGATGAAGAAAATTAGAATAATTAGGATTTACATGTATGTCTCTTTATACCATAATAGAAGAGGCATATCCTAATATGGATCTCAATTATGTAAATCCTAAATCCAAGCATGAAAGCATGTTAATTAGGATGTAACAAATAAACAATTTTTAAGACTAGTCTGGACTAAGCCCTAAAAATTAGAATGGCATATTGAGAATGAGAGAAAATTGCCCATAAACCTATGCCAAACTATAATACTACAGCTGATCACTGAATATAGTACAGACAAAACAGCTCCCTTAATAGTTACATACCCAATAAGCCAGAGAAGTGGACAAAATGACTCCCCCCCCCCCCCCCCCCCCCCCTTTTTTTAACATATCTTCAAAAGAAAGAGGGGAGAGCTCTGGAATCAATAAGCAGAACCCAGAAACGATATAAATAAATATTGATCAGGCACTCAAAAATTAATTCATTTTTTCTTCTCTTCTGATAAACTTTGATCTGAGTCTATAAATACATGATTGGTAATAATATAATTCAATGATGTAGCGTAAACAATGAGACATCATTTCTAAATATGTGGTTTTGAAGAACCGAGGGTCCCAAGATCCCTGCATAGAGAGACCATCGGACTCAGGATTGTAAACCAATATATGAACTCACATCCGTCATAATTGAGAAAAACGTTAAATATATGCCCAAACTTGACCTTATGTTAAAAAATTCTCTAAAACAAAACAGGTCTAGAGCGAAAAATGTCTATCACTCCAGTTAAGAATAACTGGAGGGGACGTGTGCGTAAGCGACCCATCGAAATAACATTCACTGCTGCTCCGCACAACCCCATCCGGCGCATAAAATTTTCCGCTGTTAATGTGTGAGATAACAGACAAAAGCGAGCCAAACAACTGGCTAATTGGCTCGGTGAAACAACAGATGAACCAGCCAGTTGAAAATGAATTGTGGGATACGTGTATCCTATCATTAATCCCATGAGACATAATCTAGTTCACAATACCAGTGATCTAAAGAACCATACTTGCTACATTGCCGAACGCTCGCTTTTCGACTGAAAGATAATCTTAAATAACCTAATTATCCAGTTCCAGTCAAAATCGGTCGGACCAAGCTCTATAAGAGCCTCGAGCCACTGGCTCAGGGGTGTCTGATCAGTAACTCAAACAGACGTAAACCCTCTATCCAAGTGGCTGTATAAACAATCATAAAGAAATATATAGGAGCGATACCTATACCTTCGCTATGAGTCCTTATAGACGAACTGAGTCTAGGACAACCTTCCCTACTCTTTCTGTTGGTGTGGTCGATTAGACCCCAACTTAAAGAGTCGAGTATTGATGCTTTCTTGTAGCTTAATCCTACATTAATGAAAGCTTACCATCAAAGACTAGAGTTTGGAAAACTAAAGCGACTTGTAGCAAGTTTTCCAGCTAGTCAAATGTTAAAGATGAAGTCACAAGGCTTCGTCACATCAGAATAACTCCCACTTAACATTTGTTAAGACAGAGATATATATATATATATATAATAGGTCTGGAAAGAATTTTTAAAAGGTACAAACGACCACAAAATTCCTTTCCATATAGATGTTGTGTCACAGTACTTAAAATTGAAGTATGTAAGACCATGAGTCTAAATTCGCTCTGAATAAGAAATTATCTTCTCAATTGTGTCCGAGCGAACATCTAAATGATGAAGGTAAGGCTACATCTTAGCCTGCTCATTCAACGCAGAGAAACTCTCAACACATCTTCCCCTGTTGTTTTTAAAAGTATGTGAACAAACACAAATGGTTAAAAATACAGAAGAAGATGATAAGAAACCGTATTACTTTTTCCCGCAGGAAGTTAAATATGGTGTTTTCTACACAATCGAAGACCTGTGACACCTGTGTAGACTTAGCTGGAAAGAGATCTTATTATCCTGCTCTTTGTCCGGATGAAGTCAGCATCTAACAACGCTAGCGGTATCTCATAATTACTCGCAGCATTATGATTCACTGGAACAAGTTCAAGGAAAACGATAATGAATAGTATCCATAACATCCATGAGTTGATCCGAAAGGGAAAGTTATCATCTTCCATATCCCTTTCCTCATTTGCCTAAATCAGTTAGAATCACAGTCACCGGCATCTGAACAGGCAGATGACTGGACCGATCAAGCACCATTCAACAGCTCAAGTTTTGAGACTGACGTTGAGTGCTTCTGCAATTAGCTGCGTAATTTGCGACAGCTAGTCTGTTACAAAGGCCTGAGGAGCAGCGGTCATGAATTGCTTGTCCACCGGCTGCTCCTGGAACAGTGTGTCCGAGATGGCTATTACTGTGGACGTCCTGATGAATGAAGCCTCATCTCCTTGGCTACTAGATGGTGCGACTTTCTTCACAAACGATGGACCTTTTGACGATGCAGACTAGATATCCTAAGTCACTTCGCCAAGGTGCGGTTGAGAGTGCTTGGTAGATGCTAAAGAAGCTAAACTGTAGCCGTCCCCAGCTAACAATTGAACTAAGCATACCGGACAATAGCTATGTACGTAAACTCTGACTGATGCAAGTTCTTACCAACAACACCCGGCCCCCAGATGTTGTTAAAAGAGAGAGAGGGGTCTCCCTCTTGCTCGTGGTCCGGGGAGACCCAACCGAGCGTACCTCAGAACTTTCCAGCTTCTTCCTTCCATCAACACAGGGTGAGCATGATTGAATTTGATAGTGCTCGCTATACCCTTATTCTCTCTCGACCGCTATGGACATACCCGGCGTCACACCACTAGTCTACGTGATAGATCTGCCGGCTGAGCTGGCTGGAGACAAGAGACATAAACCTTAGTTCAAAAGCCTAGCCCTTGTCTAATATCATTGAGCACTTTTCTGCTAGGTCTAATAGTATAATGCGACGACGGAAGCACACGCCCGGATGCTGTCACGAAACCACACCATGTTCTTGTTCCTCTGTAAATAACAAGAAGGACGCCAACGCCCTATAGCTCACCAACATTCCTCTTTGATAGTAACTTTGGCAAACACAAGAACTGCATCAAACAGGGTCATAACATGCGACAAAGCTTACCTAAACACAACCTCGTAAAAGTAAAACACAGAAACTGACATAAACACTAAGTGAAACATGAAATTCTGAGCGAAACAGAAAACTAAACGCAAATAAAAATGTCAAAAAAATGTTTAAAATGCAGGGTATGAGGGGTTAATCATGGAACAATGATACTGAGGAACATGTATGATGAATATAAGTGCAATGGGAAGAGAAGGAGCACAGCAGCTGACCTAAACACTAAGTTAAACATGAAATTCCGAGCTAAACAGAAAACTAAACGCAACTAAAAATGTCAAGAAAAATGTTTAAAATGCAGGGTATGAGGGGTTAATCATGGAACAATGATACTGAGGAACATGTATAATGAATATAAGTTCCATGGGAAGAGAAGGAGCACAGCAGCTGACCTAAACACTAAGTTAAACATGAAATTCCGAGCTAAACAGAAAACTAAACGCAACTAAAAATGTCAAGAAAAATGTTTAAAATGCAGGGTATGAGGGGTTAATCATGGAACAATGATACTGAGAAACATGTATGATGAATATAAGTGCCATTGGAAGAGAAGGAGCACAGCAGCTGACCTAAACACTTAATTAAACATGAAATTCTGAGCTAAACAGAAAACTAAACGCAACTAAAAATGTCAAGAAAAATGTTTAAAATGCAGGGTATGAGGAGTTAATCATGGAACAATGATACTGAGGAACATGTATAATGAATATAAGTGCCATGGGAAGAGAAGGCGCACAGCAGCTGACCTAAACACTAAGTTAAACATGAAATTCCGAGCTAAACAGAAACTAAACGCAACTAAAAATGTCAAGAAAAATGTTTAAAATGCAGGGTATGAGGGGTTAATCATGGAACAATGATACTGAGGAACATGTATGATGAATATAAGTGCCATTGGAAGAGAAGGAGCACAGCAGCTGACCTAAACATTTAGTTAAACATGAGCTAAACAGAAAACTAAACGCAACTAAAAATGTCAAGAAAAGTGGCTAAAATGTTGGGTATGAGGGGTTAAATCATGGTAAAATGATAATAATCATCATATAGCAGCATTATAAAAGCCATGATATAGAAATATGGCGAATAAGTGACCTAAACAGAAACTTTAACATTATTGGACACGTACGCTGACGCCGACGTCGACGCTGACGCCGACGCTGACACCGACCGATCGAGCCATGCCATAAGCTCACACAACTAAAGTTGGTGAGCTAAAAACTAAAAAACTAGAGTGACATTTTGGCGAGAGGACCAGCAGAGTCCCCTCGCCGTGATAGGACCTTGCCTAACACAAACCATGACACCCGTCATCAACATTGTCAAACCTGACACATGAGCAAGAATTAGGGGTAGTACATCAATAATACTCAAGACAACGACCATGTAAATAGAGGAAAGGCTTCCTCTATTTGCTTTACTATTAGATAAATATTATTACCTAAATATATGTCATTGTACCACCACCAAATCTACATAAATATAAGATAAGATTAAAATACAATCGATGAAAAAAGCTTAAGTGTGGACAAAATTATAAGAATATGCTATAAAATTAACTACCACACTATCAGAATATTTAATGTTACTTACAATTGTCGTTCCCAAAAATAATAAGAAACTACCTAGAGCATTGTCAATGTAAACCAAAACTGGAAACAAGACCCCAGGCAACACAGCCTGAAGTCAGTAACAGAAACAAGACTATCTGATGTAAAGCAAGATCTTCATAAGAAGAAAAAACGATACATCGGATGAATGATGCATGACCAAAATGCCCAAACATCCCAAGGGTGAGGATGTAACCCTGGGGATGTACAGAATAAACTTCTGTATAATACGTTAAACTCCCAAGAAAATTTTATAAAAAAATTTCAATAAAACAAGCCAAAAAGTTTGGGAGCTTAACTGGGGGGATCAAGGGAAGGTAGGGAAGGAATACTAAATAAACAATGGACATATCATTATCAATCAGTGAGATGACGTCAGGCCCATGTCCCAAAATTAGGGAACATGAACTAATTTTTATAAATATTATAAAATTACAGCCCTGAACACTTCAAACCACTGTTTCTTCCTTCCTTCATCCAGTTGTGTCATTGGATCCACCAATTTAACCATTGATTTGTGTCTGGCATCATTATAAATTGAGATTTAAAAAGCACAAATGTCAGTTTGTTGTTATCTGACAAGGGCCAAACAAAGAATGATGTTGGTGCCAGATTCAGTGACTTCCTGGCGTCTGCGCATGCGCGCAGGGTAAATGTATGGAGGGCCAGATAGGACTTCTAATTTTCGGTTGTGCATGAAAGTTAAAAAATTTATAGTAATTTCTATATTTTTTATACTTACCAATGACCCAGACATAGCTGGCGCTAACTCTTCAAATATAGGGCCAAACACAAATTTTGCCCCCCAATCCCCAAAATTTGCATCTAAAACCAAAGAAAACATGTCCTGAAAGGCCCTCCACACATCACCTCTACTGCGCATGCGCAGTGTCAAGGACGTTCCGAAATTGGCGCCATTAATCATTCTAATAACCAGTGCCTGGTAAGCGCAATGTACTCAGCAGGGAGGCAAGAGTTCCCAACTCCTGGGAGGGCCATCCCCGTCTGGGTCATTGGTAAGTATAAAAAATATAGAAATTACTATAAATTTTTTAACATTTTTATACTGTACCAATGACCCAGACATAGCTGAATAGTAAAAAGGCTGGAGGGCCAAGGACATAGAGCAAAATGGAATACGCTCAATAATATAAAATAGAGTCATCCCCTGTAGGGAAAAAGAAGTAATAGGCCTTACATGTATCTTTCTTATTTATGATAAATTAGAAAGATACAACACCTTCCAAAATTGAGCTTCATACATCCATGTACTCTATTAATATCCAATATAATCCTTATACTAATAATTTTTAAAGTAAGCCAATAAATAAAGTAAGTCTAGAGAATGGAGACTCTTATACTCCTTAAAAGTGTCTGAGGATTGCATAATCATGTCCGTTGACATATGCAATATTCAAAAGCTATACTTTAAAAACTAAGACTTGAATGAATTTTTAAAACATAAACTTCTCACTAAACAACCACCCCAATAACAGCTCAGAATTACTAACTCCGGAGGAGGTATCCCCTTGTTTTCATAGTAAAACAGGTGACCCAAGGGAACACCCTCCACCTCCCCCCCCCCCCCCTTTTTCTTGCCCTGGGTCAAATAGCCCAGAGCAAAGAGGGCAGCAGAACGGAGACACTGCCGAAACAGACAGCCTACCTAGCTATAGTAGCAACTGTTAAGTGAATGACATTCTGAGCAGTAGATAATAGACCTAACAATAGAGGCCTCCAGAAATGGACTCGATATTTCTGAGATAAAAATTCATGAATGTGGATGGCTGAGCGCAATGAGCAGCCTTCAAAAATCTATAATAGCGACACTATTAATGTAAGCCCAAGATGTAGAAGAACTCTTACTTCATGAGCCGAAATCTTAAGCACAACTGCTGAGTCAATGATATACCATAAGCAGTACCGATAGTTAATAGAATCCATTAACAATAGAATGGAGCGTAACGTCCTTCTACTAGGCATCAAAGACAGAAGAAGCTTACGCCCATAGTAATAAACAGATATCTGTTTATAAATACATAAACTCTACCCGGAAAGAGTAAAGGCCTATGCCCGTACGAAGACGGAAGGACCTTAATAACAATAGGTTCCGGATATTAGGAGCCTAACTCTTATGCAAAAATTCAACCTAAATAGTAACGGAAGTAGTAATTCCGAAACTACGAAAGTGAAAATCATCCATCGATAGTGCATGAAACTCACCGACTCTTCAGTAAAAGAGAAACCAACAGAATTACTATCTAAAAGGTCAGAATTTGAAAACTACTGTTTCCAGAGGCTCAAATGATTACTTAGCTAAATAAGAACCAAAGTTAAATTCCATATAGGAATTTAATCTAAAGATTCTAAGTCTATTTATCAAAAAGTTACTAACTGACTTAGATAAAGAGACATAAGACTCAATTGTAAACTATCCTAGAGTGCATAGGTATGAGGTAACATAAACCTATAACCTTAATAATAACAGGCTGCAGTAGATCTTGTGAAACAAGTATACTAAAAAGTTAAAAAATTTATAGTAATTTATATATTTTTTATACTTACCAATGACCCAGACTTAGCTGGTGCTAACTCTAACAAAACCAGGGCCAAACACAAATTTTGCCCCCCAATCCCCAAAATTTGCATCCAAAACAAAAAGAAATCATGTCCTAAAGGACCTCCATACTACGCCTCTACTGCGCATGCGCAGTGACGCAGACATCCCGAAATTGGCGCCAATTATCATTCTTACTGGCAGTGCCTGGTCAGCGCTATGTACTCAGCGGGGAGGCAAGAGTTCCCAGCTCCAGGGAGGGCCATCCCCGTCTGGGTCATTGGTAAGTATAAAAAATATATAAATTACTATAAATTTTTTAACATTTTTATACTGTACCAATGACCCAGACTTAGCTGAATAGTAAACAGGCTGGAGGGCCTAGGACATAGAGGAAAATCCAATAAGCTCAACTATATAGTAAAGAGGTAACCCCTTAAGGAGAAAAGGAGTATTAGGCTTTACATGTATCTTTCTTATTTAATATTAAATTAGAAAGATACACTACCCTTAATAATTGAGCACAATAACATTCATGTTCTCTATTAACATCCAGTATATCCCTTATACTAATTATTTTTAAAGCAAGCCAATAAATAAAGTAGTCCAGAGAATTGAGACTCTTTATAGTCATTTAAAAGTGTCCGAGTATTGTATATTAAAGCCCGTTTGACACTTGACATATACAAATGCTTCACACCGAGCTACACTTTAAAAATAAGACATGAATGAATTTTAACATTAATATTACACTTTAAAACCATCCCGGAAGCGACTCAGAAATACTGACTTGGAGGAGGCATTCCCTTGCTTTTCACTATAAAGCAGGTGACCTAAGGGAACACCCCCCCCCCCTTCCCCTTGCCCTGGGTCAAATAGCCCAGAGCGAAGAGGGCAGCCGGACGGAGTCACTGCCGGAACAGAAAGCCTGCATAACTATAGTTGCAACTGTTTAGTGGACGACATTCTGAGCATCAGATAACGGACCTAAACAATGCAGGTTTCCAGAAATGGACTCAATATTTCTGAGATAAAAATTCGTAAATGTGGATGGCTGAGACCAATAAGCAGCCTTCATTAAATCTGTAATAGCAACACTATTAGCATAAGCCCAGGAAGTAGAAAGAGCTCTTACTTCATGAGCAGAAATCTTAAGCACAGACTGCTGAGAAGAAGATAAAACTTCATAAGCAGTACGGATAGTTAATTGAATCCATCTAGCAGGGAGCGCGGTGGCTCAGTTGGTAGAGGTGCAGGCTGCAAGCCGAGAGGTCCTCGGTTCGAATCCCACCTGCGGCAACCGCGTTGTGTCCTTGGGCAAGACACTTCATCTCCATTGCCCGCATGGGGGCACGATGACGCCGTGTACTAAAGCGTACTGCACGTCGATGGTGCGCATGTCTTCAACCAATCTAACCCTGCCTGTGCTGCAGTGCGGAGTTACGATGTTGGGGAGCTGGCAGCTGCTCGTCGTTGCTCGGTGGTTCTCTCCGGGTACTCCGGCTTCCTCCACCCGTAAAACTGTCACGGTCATGATTAGCCATTGTGCATAAATATGTGACCTTAAACCCCAATAAATAAATAAATAAATAAATCCATCTAGCAATAGAATGGACCAAAATGTCCTTTCTTTTAGGCATCAAAGACAGAAAGAAACGTTTCCGTCCCTTTCTGATAAACTGAGATCTCTGTTTATAGATACGTAATGCTCTAACAGGACAGAGTAAAGGTCTACGCCCGTCTGAAGACGGAAGAGCCTTAATAACAATAGGTTCCGGATATTTATTAGGAGCCTGATTCTTAGCTAAAAAATCCACATTAGTAGTGAAGGTGATAGTGTTCCCAACACTACGATAGTGAGAATCATCCACCGACAGTGCATGAAGCTCACTGACTCTTCTAGCAGAAGAGAAAGCTAAGAGAAAAGCTGTCTTATAAGATAAGAATTTGAAATCTACTGTCCCAAGAGGTTCAAATGGCTTTTCCATCAATTTAAGAAGAACCCAAGCTAAATTCCACTTAGGAATTAATCTAAGAGTTCTGGGTCTATTTATCGAAAAGTTTCTAACCAACTTAGATAAAGAGACATTAGATCCAATTTGTAAACTATCATGATGTGCATAGGTATCAGATAAGATAGATCTATAACCCTTTATAGTAACAGGCTGCAGTTTGATTTCGTCAAACAAGTATACTAGAAAGTTTGCAATGTCCGGTATAGAGGGATCGAATATATCTACAGAATGATCCCTACACCAACGACGAAAAACCTTCCACTTAGCCGCATAGTTTAGCGAAGAGGAGGTCCTCCTACAGTTAGAAATCGCGTCCACTGATCGTCCTGTAAAGTGTTTGCCATGCAAGAAGGACCGCACAACGGAAAAACGTGAAGGTTGAGACCTTGCGGGTTGTGATGGAGTTGGCGCGATTTCCCCTGCGAAAGAAGATCCTCCCGTGGAGGAAGCTTTCGCGGTAGGCCCCACAACAGACACCTGAGTAGATTTATCCACGGTCTCTGTGGCGACAGAGATGCTACCAACAGAATCTTGCATTGAGATTGTTTTATCTTTAGCAATACTTGTTGAATTAACGGCGCTGGAGGATACGCATATCCCATCATTCCGACCCAAGGGATCGACAGAGCGTCTACTGCAAATGCTCTTGGATCCGGACACGGAGACACATACGTCTGCAACTGATTGTTGAGATGTGTCGCAAATAAGTCTATCATTGGCCGTTCCCATTGGTAGCAAATCTGATTGAATACTTGTTTGTTGAGAGTCCACTCCGATGGCAACAAGCGACCCTTTCGTGAAAGGGAGTCTGCTAGCACATTCAGACCACCCGGTATGTGACGGACCGAAAGAAGAACGTGATGTTCTAGCGCAAACAGAAGGATTCTTTCCGTTAGATTGAACAACGGAACTGAATGAGTGCCTCCCTGATTCCGTATATACGCCACTACTGTCGTATTGTCGGATAGGATTTGGACATGAGCATTGTGAATAATGTCCATCCAGTGACGTAACGCAAGCCAAATTGACATCATTTCCTTGATGTTTATGTGCTTGCACAGGAATTGCGGATCCCAAAGACCCTGGCATCTCGAATCCGTTGGGTTTAATGATGCACCCCAACCTGTTTGACTGGCATCCGTCATAATGGTAAAACTCGGATCCGGCAACTGCAGCGGAACTCCCTGAGTTAACCACTGAATGTTTGCCCAAGTCTGAATCTCTTGTTTCACTTGATCTGACAAGAGAACGTCTACATCGAGCGAATGAATTTTCACACTCCAATTCTGAGTGAAGAAAATTTGAAGAGGACGTGTGCGTAACCGCCCCAACGGAATGAGATCCGCGGCGGCTCCGCACAGACCTATCAGTCTCATAAATTCTCTCGCCGTGACTTTGTCTGCGTGCAGACAATAGCGAGCGTAACAACTGACTAATTTCGCTCTGGTTAACGGCAGACGAACGAGATTGTTGTGCGTCTCGAAGCTCATTCCCAGATGAGTGAATGACTTGGACGGCACCAGATCCGACTTCTCCTCGTTTACTATAAAACCGAGACGTCGGAGCAATAGAAGAAGATTCTGAACATCGTTCTGAAGCGTTAACTCGTTGCCGTACCTCTGAAGAATGTCGTCCAGGTAGGCCAACGTTACCGCAGACGAATGAGCTCGGAAATAGATCATTACCGAGTTCATTACCCGAGTGAAAGCCCAGGGTGCTAGATTCAATCCGAAGCACATCGCCCGGAATTGATACACCACTCCTAGGACTGCGAAGCGTAGGTACTTTCGGAATGTCGGATGTACCATGATGTGAAAGTACGCATCTTTGAGATCTATGCTCGTTGCATAATCGTTCACCCGAATACTCGCTCTGACCGATCGAATCGTCTCCATATAAAACTTCGGAGCGACGATCAGCTTGTTTATCCAGCTCAAATCTATGACAGGACGGAACGAGCCGTCTGGTTTCGGAACCAGAAACAGATGGCTGTAGAATCCCGGAGATTCCTGGTTTTCTACGACCTCTACCGCGTTCTTCATTAAAAGAGACTGCACCTCTGATAACAGAGCGTCTCTTTTCTGCGGATTTGACGGAAGATGAGTCCACTTTGGACTTCGAGTTAATGGAGGCTTTCGTTTGAAGGATATCTTTAGACCTTCCGAAGTCACTCCTCTCACCCAAGGGTCGTCCGTAATCGACGCCCATTCTTGTGAAAAGCTCGACAACCTTCCGCCAACCGGTACGCGATTGAGGTTTAAGCCATCACCTCCTGGACCTGCGAGGCCTGCGGTAGGAGAAACCACGTCCTCCACGGCCCGCACCTCACCCCGTCGACCTCGGGGCGTCCGACCGATTGTCCCGGCCTGAAGGACGTCCCGAACGAGAGTCGCTACCCTGACGGTCTCTCGAATAAGACCAAGAGGACGCACCGGAACCTCTATAGGAACCTCTCTTGGGCGCATTAGACCCAGAAGTGCCTGTTTTATTCGTGTCTGCTGTATCCGACTTCTTAGGAGCAGATTTGAACAACAGAGAATCCTTAGCTTTCTTTGTAATTTTATCATAAATAGCAGAAAGCTTGCCGTCAAAGAGAAGTTCTCCTGAGACCGAAGCGACTCTAAGAGAGTTCTTCACCTTAGTATCCACTAGTGTGGATGTAGCTAGGGCTGCGTCACGTCTAACCAACTCCAGATTTGCCACTGAAAGGGCGGGGTTACACGTGGAATAAGCTACTGCCCTTGAAAGAAGTCTTAAAGAGGATTGTATATCCTGAAACTCTTTCCCCTGAAGGTGCAGTGATAACGCCTTAGTAAGGTGATCTGCGTAAGATAAGGCATCTAAATTGGCTCTGTTAGACGCAATAGCTGTTCCCAACACCGCGGTTGGAATAGAAGCCGACGACGGTAATGATAGCTCTAAGTCTTCCGCCTCGTCGTCCATACGCAGAGGAACTCTCGGTATACCCTGTCCTGCCGTATCGAATTTATTCCTTGCATTAATGAAAGGCAGGTTGAGAGTATTAGCGAACAAGAAACCTGCTTTCCCCGTCCTGGAAGCAAGTTTAAATATAGCGTCGTTCAATAATTCAAATGTTCTTGCAACATTATTGGACTGCGACGGAAACTCGGGAGCGATGTCCCTGAACTGCTCAAAAAATTCAGAGTTCAATGACGCTATAATTCTCTTGTCCAGAACCGCAGCAATCTGGCCCGACGGAACAACTTGAGGGAGAAAGTGCCGGATGAAGTCCATGGCAGCTTTATGTTGTTCCGAAAGGGATAGCTCCAAGTCATCCGTATCCCTTTCACCCTCCGGTCGGACCTCATGATGTTCCCGGTCGTCCGCCCTCGATGCTTCAGCGGAGCGTACCGACCCAGCGCCGTCGGATAATTCTCGATCCGACACCGTTTCTGTCGGCTGCTGGGATGCTGCGATAAGCTGTGCTATCTGCACAAGAATGTCCGGCGTCGAGACCTGCAGAGGCGCAGTCTTTCGCTGCTTCGCCGAGGGCAGCTCCGCATCAGATGGCTCCCGCATACTTTTCCTATGCGAACGTCCGGAGTCCATTGGTCTCGAATCCCTGACTGCAGGATGGTGTGACCTGGTCGCCGAAGAATCCTTGATCGGCAAAGCTGGTAATATATCGGCGGTCACGCAGCCAAGGTGCGGTCGTGTGCGCTGACGAGAAGAGGAAGCCTTAACAGTCTCCGCGGACTGCTTATACAACGGAGCGTCCCGAGCGACGGATGTATGCTCCGCTAAAGACACATTTCTGGACCTGGACGAGCTAGGAACCGGACTCAAAGGCTTCCTCCGTTCTCGCTTACTATCCGCCATCACTGGGTGTGCATCTATTATGTTTATAGTGCTCGCATCACCCAAAATTTCCTCCTGGACCGCATCGGACGAACCCGGCTGCCGAATGACCATTCGGTGAATGGACGCTACACCGGGCGAGCTAGCGGACGACATTTGTCTAATATCCATGAGCACTTTTGCCGCTAGCTCTGAATTCATTTGTGACGACGGACGCACACTTGTAGAAGATAACATGGAAACATCACCCTGTTCTGGTTCCTCTGAAATAGAAACTGAGAGAGTAGAGTGACCTTGCGGAGAAAGAGCCGGCATAGCCCTTTCTCCAGAAACAACATATCGTGACACACGTTTCCAATGTTTCTCATCCCAATATTCACATATAGGACAGGGATTAATGCGAGAACACTGACTACAATTAATACAATGATCATGAAAGTCAGAGGAAGATTTCTTCCTATTACAATTTGAACAATGTCCCTTCATTGTGAAAGAACAACAATAAGTCCTAGTTACTCGCAAAAACCCCTGACACAAAGATACATAATAACATGATCCATTAATAAATGAAAAAACAATTGCAAATCAAAATAATTTTGAAAAAATATTTTTTCAGCGAAGCCCAAGTTGCTGAAAAGTAACGTTGAGCCCCGATGGATCCGATGGCAAAGTGTGGTCAAAAATTTTAAATTTATATTAAATAATTAATGAGACACTTACGGATAATATAAAAGTATCTTATAATGAGATAAACTACAGCAAAGGCAAACAGCCCCCCTCAAAAAAGGCTGTTGCCAATGTAAACAAACAGTGTAAAAACACCAGAAAACATGACTCCAGGCACTGAAAAAACTGGCCCGGAATCAGTCATCAAATTACACTCTATCTGATGCAAAACAGAGACTCCCAGGGGAGAATCTGCAGAACATCAGATGGAAGATGCAGAACACAAACGTTATACACCCATGGGTGAAAACGTAACTATGGGGAAAATAACAGAAAACATTCTGTAACCAAGCAACTCTCCCAGGAAATTTTAGAAATGAAATTTCTCAAAAATATGCCAAAAGCATGGGAGAATTGCAAGGGGGGACTTCAGAAGGCTAGGGGAGAGGAAACACTGAATAAGCAGTGCAACATTTAGCAAGAATGACAACAAGAGGCCCATGCCTCGAAAATAGGCAACTTAACATAATTTCATCAAAAAATTTTAAGTACAGCCCTGATTATTTTTTGTCACTTCTTTTTCCTCTCCTCCTTCTATCCTCCTTAGAATCACATTTTCTCCAAAAATTACGTGTCTGGCATCCTTTAAACTGAGATTTACAAGCACAAAGATCAGTGATATGTTGATTGATGAAGGGCCAAACAGAGAATGATAATTGGCGCCAATTTCGGGACGTCTGCATCACTGCGCATGCGCAGTAGAGGCGTAGTATGGAGGTCCTTTAGGACATGATTTCTTTTTGTTTTGGATGCAAATTTTGGGGATTGGGGGGCAAAATTTGTGTTTGGCCCTGGTTTTGTTAGAGTTAGCACCAGCTAAGTCTGGGTCATTGGTACAGTATAAAAATATTGCAATGAGTAGTATGGAGGGATCAACAATATGAACATAATGATCCCTACACCAACGACGGAAGAGCCTCCACTTTAGCCGCATAGAATAGCGAAGAAGAGGATCTCCTATAGTAAGAAATCGCGTCCAAAGCTCGTCCAGTACAATGCTACAATGCAATACGGACCACACAACGGAATACATGAAGGTTGCAACCTTGCGGGTTGTGATAAAGATGACACGATTTACCCAGTGAAAAAAGATCCTCACATTGAGGAAGATTTCACGTAAGTCCCACAGTAGACAACAGAGTAAATTACCCATGGTCTCTGTGAAGATAGAGATGCTATCAACAGAAATGTATTGTGATTGTTTATCTTAGCAATACCTGCTGAAACAACAGCGCCGGAGGATACGCGTATCCTATCATTCCGTCCTATAGATCAATAGAGCGTTAACAACATTAGCTCAGAGATCCGGACAAGCCAACACATACGTCTGCAATTGATTAGCAAGCTGTGTCGTAAATAAATCATCATTGGGTGCTCCCATAGATAGCAAATCTGATTGAATACTTGTTTGGTGAGAGTCCATTCTGACAGCAACAAGCGACCCCTAAGTGAACGGGAGTCCGGTAAAACAATCAGACGACCCGGAATATGACGGACCAAAACAGAACTTGGTGTACTATAACCAACAGACGGATTCTTCCATTAAATTGAATAATGGAAACGAAAGAGTGCCTCCCTGGTTCCGGAGATACGCCACTACTGTCGAATTAACGGACAGGATTTGGGCATGCGTTTCTGAATAATGTTCATGCAATGACATAAAGCAAGCCTAAAAAACATTATTCCGCGGAAGATAATTGATTGCTAAGAGACTGCGGAACCCAAAGACCCTGGCACTTCGAATCTGTTGGGATCAGTATTATATCCCAATCTGTTTGACTGGCAACCGTCATAACAGCAACACTCGGGTCCGGCAACTGCAGTGGCACTCTCTGAGTCAACCACCGAATGTTTGCCCCAGTCTGAATCTCTTGTAACACTAGATAGACAAGAGAACGTGTAAACCGAGCAATTCATGGATTGCCGAAAAGTTGCCATCGAAGAGAAGCTTTTCCGAGAACGAAGCGACTCTGAGAGAGTTCTTAACCTTACTATCCACGCGCGTGGATGTAGCTAGGGCTGCGTCACGTCTAACCAACTCCAATCAGCCACTGAAGGGCGGAGTTATACGTGAACAAACTACTGCCCTCAAAAGAAATTACACTGAGAATAATATCCTGTAAATCTTTTCTTGAAGACGTAATGATAACGCCTCACGTATGATAAAGCGTCTAAGTTAAGTCTACTAGACATCATTGTCGTTTCCAACATTGAAGTTGGAAAAGACATAGACGGCGAAAAAGAATATTTCCAGTCTTTAACCACACCGTCTAGATGCATATGAACTCTCGGTATGCCCTGCACTGCTAAAATAAACTATTCGTATAAATGATAAAACGGCAGAAATGAGCAACGCGGACAAGAAACTAAACTATCATGCTTGGTAGCAGGCTTGTATGCATATATAGCGTCGAAAAATAAAACACATGTTGAAATGAAATTATTGGACTGCGTCGGTAAGTCAGGGACAATGTCCCCGAACCGATCGAAAATTCCGAGTCCAATGACGCTATAAGTCTCTTATCCAACATCGCAGCAATGTAGTCCGAAATAACAATCACTGGAAGATAATGCCAGAAGATATGAATGGCAGCTTCCGATACTACAAAAGGGAAAACTCGAAATCTTTCGAATCCCTTTCGCCATCCTGTCGGACCCTATAAGCGTTCGGCCGTCCGTACCTGATGCAACCGCGGACCGCACCGACCCAGCGCCGTCAGATAATTCCTGATTCGACCAAGAAACTGTCAATTGCTGGGATGCTGCGAAACAACTGTGCTAACTCGGATAGCACATCCGTCACTGAGGCCTGAGGAGAAGCGGTCCTACAATGCATTGACGCTGGAAGCTCCGTGATCGTTACCCCGTGCATACTACCAATATGCGAGCGAACGGAGTGTATAGGCCTTGTGTCCCTTGGCTACCGGATGGCGCGACCTATTCGCCGTGGAATCACTGAATGACGAAACTGATCGGATACTCGAGGTCACGTAGCCAATGTGCGGTCGTGTGCCCTGCTGTGAGGATGAGGAAGCATTATGGACAGTCTCTCGGACTGTCAATATAAGGGAGCGTCCCGACCGACAGACATATGCTTCGAATGTAAAATATCTGACCCACAACATGCGGTCCCCTATGTTGAGGGACCTCTCTCGCTCACAGCCCGGACGGACCTGGACAAGCCAGGAACCGGACTAACAGGCTTCCTCCGATCTGTCCTCAATCCGCCGTCACTGGGTGAGTACTAAAGTTATTATAGTGCTCGCATCACCCAAATCTCCTTCCTAGACCGCAACGGACGAACCCGGCAGCCGAACCATTCAATGAATGCACGCTACACCGGGTGAGCTAGCGAATGTCACTCCGTAGGCAATAGACATATTCCATGAGCACTTATTGCCGCTAGCTCTTCATTAACTATGACGACAGAGGCACACTTTGAAAGACATCTCCGTAACTTGCGAACAAGAAACCAGAAATGCTTGGTTATAGCAAGCATATAATAATAATATATATAGCGTCGTTCAATAATTCGAAAGTTTGTGTGACATTATTGGACTATGTCGGAACTGAGGGACGATGTCCCTGAACTGAACCAAAAATTTCTAAGTCCACCGACGCTATCAGTTTCTTATCCGGCATCGCAGCAATCTGGTCCGACGAAAGAAGCTGTAGAAGACCAAGTCAGATGACATACACAACAGCATATGTTGTTCCGAAAGGGAAAGCTCGAAATCCTCCAAATCCCTTTCGGTATCCCGTCGGACCGGATGAAATTTTCGGACGTCCGTACCCGCTTACGCGGAGCGTCCCGACCCAGCATCGTCGGATAAAAAATATGCGACAGATTCAGTTGATGCTGGGATGCTGCGATAAACTGTGCTATTTAGGAAAGCACATCCGTTCCCGAGGCCTGTGCAGTAGCGGTCTTACGATGCATTGCCGCTGGAAGCTCCGTGTACGTTGACTCCCGCACACTTCCTATGCGAACGTCCGGAGTCTGCAGGCCTCGTGTCCCTGGCTACCGGATGGTGTGACCTGGTCGCCGATGATTCTCTGACTGGCGAAGCTGACTGGATATCCGTGGTCACGTAGCCAAGAGCGGTCGTGTGCACTACCATGAGAATGAGGAAGCCTTATTGACAGTCTACTCCGGACTGACTATATGTCGGAGCGTCCCGAGCGACGGACATATGCTCCGAATGCGAAACATTTTGTACCACAACATCTGGGGCCAGATGTTGTTGTACGAGAGAGGGGCCTCTCTCGCTCGCCGTCCGGATGGACCAGAACGAGCTATGAACCGGACTAAAAGGCTTCCTCCGTTCTCCCTCCGATCCGCCGTCACTGGGTGTGCATTAGGTTGATTTATAGTGCTCGCATCACCCCAAAATTCCTTCTAGACCGCAACGGACGAACCCGGCTGCCGAACCATTCGGTGAATGGACGCTACACCGGGCGAGCTAGCGGACGTCAAAGGCCGTCGAACCTACTAGGGTGCTCTTAGGCAATTGGCGTATTTACATGAGCACTTTTCCGCTAGCCCTTCATTAACTGTGACGAAGGAGGCACACTGATGGAAGACATCACAGATACATCACCCTAATCTTGATCGTCTGAAATAGAAATTGATAAAGTAGAGTGACCCTGCGGGGAAAGGACCGGAGTGTCCAATTCCCCAATAACATACCGTGACATACGCTTCCCATATTGTCATCGAAATCATACGATACAGAACAGGAGTTAATGCGAGTACACTGACCACATATAGAATGATTATAAAACTCAGAGGAAGACTTCCTCTTATTACAATTTATCAATATCCTTTCAATACATATTGATCAATTGGTACTCGCACTAACCCCTGGCAATCAAAATACATAATAATAATATGATCCATTAAAATAGAAAAAATAATTGAAATCAAAATATTTTGAAAAAGTTAAAAAATTTATAGTAATTTATATATTTTTTATACTTACCAATGACCCAGACATAGCTGGTGCTAACTCTCAAAATATAGGGCCAAACACAAATTTTGCCCCCCAATCCCCAAAATTTGCATCTAAAACCAAAGAAAACATGTCCTGAAAGGCCCTCCACACTTCGCCCCTACTGCGCATGCGCAGTGTCAAGGACGTTCCGAAATTGGCGCCATTAATCATTCTAATAACCAGTGCCTGGTAAGCGCTATGTACTCAGCGGGGAGGCAAGAGTTCCCAACTCCTGGGAGGGCCATCCCCGTCTGGGTCATTGGTAAGTATAAAAAATATATAAATTACTATAAATTTTTTAACATTTTTATACTGTACCAATGACCCAGACATAGCTGAATAGTAAAAAGGCTGGAGGGCCAAGGACAGAGCAAAATGGAATACGCTCAATAAAATAAAATAGAGTCATCCCCTGTAGGGAAAAAGAAGTAATAGGCCTTACATGTATCTTTCTTATTTATGATAAATTAGAAAGATACAACACCTTCCAAAATTGAGCTTAATACATCCATGTACTCTATTAATATCCAATATAATCCTTATACTAATAATTTTTAAAGTAAGCCAATAAATAAAGTAAGTCTATAGAATAGAGACTCTTATACTCCTAAAAGTGTCTGAGGATTGCATAATCATGTCCGTTGACATATGCAATATTCAAAAGCTATACTTTAAAAACTAAGACTTGAATGAATTTTAAAAACCTAAACTTCTCACTAAACAACCATCCCAATAACAGCTCAGAATAACTAACTCCGGAGGAGGTATCCCCTTGTTTTCATAGTAAAACAGGTGACCCAAGGGAACACCCTCCCCCCCCCCTTTTTCTTGCCCTGGGTCAAATAGCCCAGAGCGAAGAGGGCAGCAGAACGGAGACACTGCCGAAACAGACAGCCTACCTAGCTATAGTAGCAACTGTTAAGTGAATGACATTCTGAGCAGTAGATAATAGACCTAACAATAGAGGCCTCCAGAAATGGACTCGATATTTCTGAGATAAAATTCATGAATGTGGATGGCTGAGCGCAATGAGCGGCCTTCAAAAATCTATAATAGCGACACTATTAATGTAAGCCCAAGAAGTAGAAGAGCTCTTACTTCATGAGCCGAAATCTTAAGCACAACTGCTAAGTCAATGATATACCATAAGCAGTACCGATAGTAAATAGAATCCATTAACAATAAAATGGAGCTTAACGTCCTTCTACTAGGCATCCGCCCATAGTAATAAACAGATATCTGTTTATAAATACATAAACTGTACCCGGAAGAGTAAAGGCCTATGCCCATACGAAGACAGAAGGACCTTAAAATAATAGGTTCCGGATAATAGGAGCCTAACTCTTATGCAAAAATCCAACCTAAATAGTAACGGAAGTAGTGATTCCGAAACTACGAAAGTGAAAATCATCCATCGATAGTGCATGAAACTCACTGACTCTACAGTAAAAGAGAAACCAACAGAATTACTGTCTAAAAGGTCAGAATTTGAAAACTACTGTTTCCAGAGGCTCAAATGATTACTTAGCTAAATAAGAACCGAAGTTAAAATCCATATAGGAATTTAATCTAAAGATTCTAAGTCTATTTATCAACAAGTTACTAACTGACTTAGATAAAGAGACAAAAGACTCAATTGTAAACTATCGTAGAGTGCATAGGTATGAGGTAACATAAACCTATAACCTAAATAATAACAGGCTGCAGTAGATCTTATGAAACAAGTATACTAAAAAATTGCAATGAGTAGTATGGAGGGATCAACAATATGAACATAATGATCCCTACACCACGACGGAAGAGCCTCCACTTTAGCCGCATAGAATAGCGAAGAAGAGGATCTCCTATAGTAAGAAATCGCGTCCAAAGCTCGTCCAGTACAGTGCATACAATGCAATACGGACCACACAACGGAATACATGAAGGTTGCGACCTTGCGGGTTGTGATAAAGATGACACGATTTACCCAGTGAAAAAAGATCCTCACATAGAGGAAGATTTCACGTTAAGACCCACAGTAGACAAGAGAGTAAATTACCCATGATCTCTGTGAAGATAGAGATGCTATCAACAGAAATGTATTGTAGTTGTTTATCTTAGCAATACCTGCTGAAACAACAGCGCCGGAGGATACGCGTATCCTATCATTCCGTCCTATAGATCAATAGAGCGTTAACAACATTAGCTTAGAGATCTGGACAAGCTAACACATACGTCTGCAATTGATTAGCAAACTGTGTCGTAAATAAATCATCATTGGGCGCTCCCATAGATAGCAAATCTGATTGAATACTTGTTTGTTGAGAGTCTATTCTGACAGCAACAAGCGACCCGTAAGAGAACGGGAGTCCGGTAAAACAATCAGACTACCCGGAATATGACGGACCAAAACAGAACTTGGTGTACTATAACCAACAGACGGATTCTTTCCATTAAATTGAATAACGGAAACGAAAGAGTGCCTCCCTGGTTCCGGAGATACGCCACTACTGTCTAATTAAAGGACAGGATTTGGGCATGCGTTTCTGAATAATGTTCATGCAATGACATAAAGCAAGCCTAAAAAACATTATTCCGCGGAAGAAACCTGATTGCTAAGAGACTGCGGAACCCAAAGACCCTGGCACTTCGAATCCGTAGGGATCAGTATTATATCCCAATCTGTTTGACTGGCAACCGTCATAACAGCCACACTCGGGTCCGGCAACTGCGGTGGCACTCTCTGAGTCAACCACCGAATGTTTGCCCCAGTCTGAATCTCTTGTAACACTAGATAGACAAGAGAACGTGTAAATCGAGCAAATCATGGATTGCCGAAAAGTTGCCGTCGAAGAGAAGCTCCTCCAAGAACGAAGCGACTCTGAGAGAGTTCTTAACCTTACTATCCACGCATGTGGATGTAGCTAGGGCTGCGTCACGTCTAACCAACTCCAATCAGCCACTGAAGGGCGGAGTTATACGTGAACAAACTACTGCCCTCAAAAGAAATTACATTGAGAATAATATCCCGTAAATCTTTTCTTGAAGACGTAATGATAACGCCTCAGTAAGGCGGATTACGTATGATAAAGCGTCTAAGTTAAGTCTACTATACATCATGTCGTTTCCAACATTGAAATTGGAAAAGACATAAACGGCGAAAAAGAATATATGCAGTCTTTAACCACGCCGTCTAGACGCATAAGAACTCTCGGTATGCCCTGCTCTGCCAAAATAAACTATTCGTATAAAAGATAAAATGGCAGAAATGAGCAACGCGGACAAGAAACTAAACTATCATGCTTGGTAGCAGGCTTGTATATATATATATATAGCGTCGAAAAATAAAACACATGTTGTAATGACAATATTGGACTGCGTCGGTAAGTCAGGGACAATGTCCCTGAACCGATCGAAAAAACCGAGTCCAATGACGCTATAAGTCTCTTATCCAAGATCGCAGCAATGAAGTCCGAAATAACAATCACTGGAAGATAATGCCAGAAGATATGAAAGGCAGCTTCCGATACTACTAAAGGGAAAACTCGAAATCTATCGAATCCCTTTCGCCATCCTGTCGGACCCTATAAAGCGTTCGGTCGTCCGTAGCTGATGCAACCGCGGACCGCACCGACCCAGCGCCGTCGGATAATTCCTGATTCGACCGAGAAACTGTCAATTGCTGGGATGCTGCGAAACAACTGTGCTAACTTGGATAGCACGTCCGTCACTGAGGCCTGAGGAGAAGCGGTCTTACGATGCATTGCCGCTGGAAGCTCCATGATCGTTACCCCGTGCATACTACCAATATGCGAGCGAACGGAGTGTATAGGCCTCGTGTTCCTTGGCTACCGGATGATGCGACCTATTCGCCGTGGAATCACTGAATGACGAAACTGATCGGATACTCGAGGTCACGTAGCCAATGTGCGGTCGTGTGCCCTGCTGTGAGGATGAGGAAGCATTAAGGACAGTCTCTCGGACTGTCAATATAACGGAGCGTCCCGACCGACGGACATATGCTCCGAATGTAAAATATCTGAACCACAACATGCGGTCCCCTATGTTGTTGGACGAGAGAGGGACCTCTCTCGCTCACAGCCCGGACGGACCTGGACAAGCCAGGAACCGGACTAACAGGCTTCCTCCAATCTGTCCTCAATCTGCCGTCACTGGGTGAGTACTAAAGTAATTAAAGTGCTCGCATCACCCAAATCTCCTTCCTAGACCGCAACGGACGAACCCGGCAGCCGAACCATTCGATGAATGTATGCTACACCGGGTGAGCTAGCGAATGTCACTCCGTAGGCGATAGACATATTCCATGAGCACTTATTGCTGCTAGCTCTTCATTAACTATGACGACAGAGGCACACTTATGAAAGACATCTCCATAACTCTGCGAACAAGAAACCAGAAATGCTTGGTTATAGCAAGCATAAAATAATAATATATATAGCGTCGTGCAATAATTCGAAAGTTTGTGTGACATTATTGGACTATGTCGGAACTGAGGGACGATGTCCCTGAACCGAACCAAAAATTTCTAAGTCCACCGACGCTATCAGTTTCTTATCCGGCATCGCAGCATTCTGGTCCGACGAAAGAAGCTGTAGAAGACCAAGTCAGATGACATACACAACAGCATATGTTGTTCCGAAAGGGAAAGCTCGAAATCCTCCAAATCCCTTTCGGTATCCCGTCGGACCGGATGAAACTTTCGGACGTCCGTACCCGCTTCCGCGGAGCGTCCCGCCCCAGCATCATCGGATAAAATATATGCGACAGATTCAGTTGATGCTGGGATGCTGCGATAAACTGTGGTATTAAGGAAAGCACGTCCGTTCCCGAGGCCTGTGCAGTAGCGGTCTTACGATGCATTGCCGCCGGAAGCTCCGTGAACGTTGACTCCCGCACACTTCCTATGCGAACGTCCGGAGTCTGCAGGCCTCGTGTCCCTGGCCACCGGATGGTGTGACCTGGTCGCCGAAGAATCCTTGATCGGCGAAGCTGGTAATATATCGGCGGTCACGCAGCCAAGGTGCGGCCGTGTGCGCTGACGAGAAGAGGAAGCCTTAGCAGTCTCCGCAGACTGCCTATACAACGGAGCGTCCCGAGCGACGGACGTATGCTCCGCTTGCGACACATTTTGTACCACAACATCTGGGGCCAGATGTTGTTGAACGAGAGAGGGGCCTCTCTCGCTTGCCGTCCGGATGGACCGGAACGAGCTATGAACCGGACTAAAAGGCTTCCTCCGTTCTCCCTCCGATCCGCCGTCACTGGGTTGCATTAGGTTAATTTATAGTGCTCGCATCACCCCAAAATTCCTTCTAGACCGCAACGGACGAACCCGGCTGCCGAACCATTCGGTGAATGGACGCTACACCGGGCGAGCTAGCGGACGTCAAAGGCCGTCGAACCTACTAGGGTCCTCTTAGGCAATTGGCGTATTTACATGAGCACTTTTCCGCTAGCCCTTCATTAATTGTGACGACGGAGGCACACTGTTGGAAGACATCACAGATACATCACCCTAATCTTGATCGTCTGAAATAGAAATTGATAAAGTAGAGTGACCCTGCGGGGAAAGGACCGGAGTGTCCAAATCCCCAATAACATACCGTGACATACGCTTCCCATATTGTCATCGAAATCATACGATACAGAACAGGAGTTAATGCGAGTACACTGACCACATATAGAATGATTATAAAGTCAGAGGAAGACTTCCTCTTAATACAATTGATCAATATCCTTTCAATGTGAAAAGAAAACAAGTCCTGGTACTCGCACTAACCCCTGGCAATCAAAATACATAATAATAATATGATCCATTAATATAGAAAAAATAATTGAAATCAAAATATTTTGAAAAAATATTTTTTCAGAACAGCCCAAGTTTCTGAAAAGTAACGTTGAGCCCCAATGGATCCCAAGCCTAAGTGTGGACAAAAATTTTAAAAATATTTTAAACAATTTATTCAACACTTACGAACAATAATAATGTATCTAGTTATGATTAACATAACATCAAGATATTATTTTCCAGAAATCCCCCCCTCACACAGAGGGCTGTTGTAAATGTAAACAATGAGTGTAAAAACACTAAAATAAGACTCCAGGCACCCAGGCCCGAAATCAGTTACCAAAAATACACTATCTGATGCAAAACAGAGACTTCCAGGGAAGAAACTGCAGAACATCAGATGGTAGATGCAGAACACAACGCCTAACCACCCGTAGGTGAAGACGTAAACATGGGGAAAAGAACAGAATTCATTCTGTTATTCAGCTAAAACTCCCAAAAAAATTTAGTAATAATAATTACAAAAACTATGCCAAAAGCATGGGAGAATAGCAAGGGGGGACTTAAAGGACAGGGAGAGAGGAAAATACTGAAAAAACAGTGTAACTAAATAATCAGAATGACAACAAAATGGCTGCTGCCTCGAAAATAGGTAACTTAACATAATTTCATTAAAAAATTTTAAGTTACAGCCCTGATAATATTCTGTCACACATTTTTCCTCTCCTCCTTCTCTATCCTCCTTAGAATCACCATTTCACTAATATTTATGTGTCTGGCATCATTTAAACTGAGATTTACAAGCACAAAGATCAGTCAGATGTTAAATGATGAAGGGCCAAACTTAGAATGATTAATGGCGTCAATTTCGGAACGTCCTTGACACTGCGCATGCGCAGTAGAGGTGAAGTGTGGAGGGCCTTTCAGGACATGTTTTCTTTGGTTTTAGATGCAAATTTTGGGGATTGGGGGGCAAAATTTGTGTTTGGCCCTATATTTTAAGAGTTAGCACCAGCTATGTCTGGGTCATTGGTACAGTATAAAAATATTTTGGGGACTGGGGGCAAAATTTGTGTTTGGCCCTAGATATTTTTGGGTTAGCACCAGCTAGTCTGGGCCATTGGTATACAGTATAAAAATATACTGCATATTTTCATCATTGTGTTGTTTTTCATTTGTCAATAGACCATTCTTTCTACAAACAATCACTTTTGGCCATCTGAAAGATAGCATGAAAGTAATAACAATTTTTATTAACACCACTGTGAAAAAACGGGGTGCTAAATTAATTTCCAAGTGTATACATTTCAGAAAGGGGAAAAACACTTCTCAAATATATAATTATTAAATTATAAAACCATGAAAGTGCCAGTAAGTTAAACTTTACACTTTATGTGAGAAACATAAACTTCTTACCTGTGGTTGAACACTTTGGTCTGCTTTAAATGTCTGATACTTCAGTGGAATGTTCACAGTTTCTTTAGGTCGTAGAAATATTTCTGGGAACTCTGATTTAGCTTGCTTATTGAACATGCCTTCCTCAAGCTGAGTTGGAAGATTACTAATCTGCTTGAAGTGCCTCCATTCTCTTGCATCAGTGACCACACTGAAAGTATAATGAAGTTAAAATTAAATTTTTCTAGTAAGGCTTACCAAAACATTTCTCATTTCTCCGGCAATTTTTTCTCAATTTTATGATGAGGGAGGATTTTTAATTTTTTTGATTTTTGTTTCTCCACCAAACAGTCCTGAAAATAGTTGGAATTAGACATTGAACTACCAAACACTATCATGTGGAAAAATCATCTTTTTTTCAGCAGTGAAAATGTCCCTTAATACGGCTGCAAATTTAACAAACTAAATCTTGTTTGACAGAGCCCGCTGAGCTCTGTCAAATAAGCTATAGATGCTCACATTTATCCTGTGTGCAAAATAGTATCAGTGAAGAGATTTCCAGGTAAAAAAAAGGAGAGATGAGGCAGCTTTTCAATGATGAAGGAGGTAATTTTTTTTTTATTTGCCGAAAATTTATTTCTTTATATACCAACAACACTGACACAACATGCTTATCTCCATACTAATCACCGGTATGGAAAATGCAACAATCTTGGAAATTCGAAAAAACATGATTATCTCCATATTCATCTCCGGCATGGAAAATGCAACATTCTTGGAAATTCCAAAATATTAAAGGACAATAACTCCACAATGGAATGTTGGATAAATGTACAAATCAAACTTAATCCTCATTCTCTGTGTATGAGATCATATACTGAATATGGACTGGATGACATAAGTATAGTTTAAATTATTATCTGGAAATCAAAAAAGTGAATGGACGAACAAAATACTTCCAGTCTTTTTGGGCATATATTTGGTGGGTAAAGAGTAAGCGATTATTTGGGCCCCACAGAAAGATTGTGGTGCTATGCTTTACCTCTAACCTAAGTTAACTGTCATATACAGCCAGCGTTATGCTAAAAAATTGCCATAAAAATTTTATTATTTTTTCATTTTTTGTCTCAAAACCAAACTTATGATCTCTCATTGGAACGAGTTTGTTGATGAGAAATAAGCAATGTATTTGAGAGATAAAATT
Organism: Pictodentalium vernedei; assembly: GCA_031216915.1. NCBI lineage: Eukaryota > Metazoa > Mollusca > Scaphopoda > Dentaliida > Dentaliidae > Pictodentalium > Pictodentalium vernedei. The sequence goes on from CM062290.1 coordinate 190,731,727, forward strand.
TAAATTTTATTAGTTATTAAAGAAACTTTATTGCACGTGTTTTTAAGTCATGTTAGGTTAGGAGTTAAAAGTCATCCTATTCTGTGTACATATTTTTATGCAGTTGCATTAAGTTATATGTCTTTAACGATTAATGGCCTGCATAATTGTCATGAATTTACACCCGACAACTGTACATGTCCAATGGCTTAGCAGTGATTTTTAGTCAAGTCTTGGATGCCTGTTAAGGCAGTCAAGACTTGACTAGAAACCACTTCCTAGGTAATTTATCCATTGTCTGGAGAATCCCCTCATAATGGCATGCTAAGGGCACCTGTTCTGAAGTTGAAAAAGTCAGAAATAGGCCTTTAAGGTTTACGTAAGCCCAAATGTAAATTATCAGAATAATGTTAACCTTGTAGAACTTGATATCTCCAAGGTGAGCGATATATAGAATCGATTTCTTGGCAAAGCGACATATAATGCCAAAATGTCACATCAAATTACCCACATTGTCACCCATGAAAATTCTATACAACTCTTGAACTTTCATCGAAAATATTGTTCTGTGATGCTTCTGTTTTCATGAAATTCTCATTATTGTTCCACTTTTGACCCATTATTGTATGTTCTGTAGAAAATACTAAAGAACCATAACTTACTACAGCACTGGTTTAAAAATAACATGGGAATGGTTAGACAATTATGAAATGATTTTAGGCTTGGATGATTCATCAATCTGGTGTATTTGCATCCAATACCAATGATTATCTCATGCCGCTCATGGAAAAGAATACTGCTCATGCCCACTCATGAAATAATGATCATCGGTATCCTGGTAAAATACACATCATACCCTCTTCATAAGAATTTGGCTTCTTACTATTTATCATAGAGTGCACACAAGCAATAAACTGTAACAAAACATATCAATATGAACAATTTCTGACTACCAAAAATAACCTAGCACTCCCGTCAGGTAATTGGCATGTAAAGAATACTTACATGAGTTCAGGATCATCACTATGTATGCTTATAGTCTGCTGTACATTGTAGGGATTCCTCAGCACAAATTCAAAGAATTCAGCTGTACCAAAAGATGGATAAATAACATGCTCAGTTGTGATAGACTGACTCAACATTGTAATTATCCCATCATGCTTTGTGTGGAGTCGGTACATTTCGACTGTCTTTAAGTCTCTTGTTCTCTCTGTTTTCTCCTTTTTGTAGTCCTAGAAATATTAACCAATAAAATGTGAAAAGAACTGAATGAAAATCAAATAAAAAGCAACATTTAGTCTGAATGTCCATACACTAAATTTCCAATAAGCTTAGTTTTAAAATCTTAACAATATTTACAATAAAATTGAAACTACCAAAAAATATTACACAAGAATGAGGTCTCAGCATGTTAAAACTAAGGTGATGTCATGCATGCAGTCTGACTGTCCCAGCAATGGCAATGCTTAAGACACAAAATAGTCTGAGCCATTTTTTGGTAAACGTTTACCTAACGAATCTGCTATATCTGCACTCGTCATATACAAAAGTTGCTATTCAAATTTTATTTTTTTTATTTCTCTACTCCAAAACATACCTCATGACCTATTAATGGAACAAGCGTGATGAGATTGCAGGGGTGGGGGTTGGGTTAGGTGGGGAGAGGGGGGGGGGGTGTGGGGGGGTCGGGGGGCTATAGCAGTTAAAAACAAGTTCTGCATTTAGTCACTCTAAATACTTCAAAATAATGCCTAATTGGCGGGGGTGGGGGGGGGTGGGGGAGGGGGGGGCAATAATTACAACAATTTTTGTTGGATAATGGTGGTCATCTAACTTGACATTGACATTGTTGCTGTTGCAGAGACGTACGGAAAAGAATTGAAATCTGTTAACTATTGTTCAAGTTGTGCCACAAACTAAGTTTGGACAGACAGATGGATGGACAGACAGATGGAAGGACTGACAGACAGGTGAAGCTCTATGCTATATCCCTCCCTTGTAGAGGGGATAAAAATTAACAAAGAATGTGGTAGAAGCCTAATTTGAAATTTAGATAAACTAGGTTCAAAAACTGCTTTGAAAAGGGTTAAATTAATGCCAGTATTATTTGAAACCATTGTATACAGGTTCAGTAGACCTTGCCCCAAATTAACAACAATGATGTTGTAACACAGTGTTTGAAGAATGAAAGGTACAACATTGAAAAGCAAAACTTTAATCTGAAACTTTAAACTCGGAATACTAAACAAATTTGAATGTCAAAAAAACAGTTAAATATTTTCTAAAACTGATAACAGAAATCATTGATGTAAATGCAATCATTAAGTTGTATTGACTATGCAAGAATTAAAGTAAGAAAGTATGTGGCAAAGCCTAATTTCAAATACAAAGAAACTAAGTCTGAAAACATGTTTAAAAGGGGTCAAAATCATGCCAATATTAATGAAAATCACTGTAGAAAGGTTCAGTAGACATTGTCTCAAATGTGAAACAGTGACATTGCACTAAACTGTTTGAAGAATTAAAGGTGTAACTTTATAAACTAAAAAACTTTACCCTGGAAGTTGTAAGTTATGTTGCCATACAAAAAAGGGTTAAATATTTCCCAAAATAACATGAAACATAATGGGAATGATACAATCAATAGTAATTAATATTAATTTAAAAGAAAAAAAACTTTAGCCATGACTAAAAAACTTTAACCACAAACATTAACCAAAACTCTAAATGTTAACAGACGGACATATGAACAGATGGATGGACAGATGGACGAAAGTCATGACTATAGCCAGGCTGCAAACAGTCGGGCTAAAAATGAGACATTAACATCTGATAGAATGACTTATAATACAATACAGGGACCAGCCGTGAGGGCGACTAGGGCGATTAAGTCGCCCTTCTAAGCCCAAAGTCGCCTAGAAAAATAGTCGGGGCGATTACAAGTCGCCCTCTAAAAATTGGCCAAAATGAGAAAAGGCTGAACTGAGTGATGCGAGGTTTACATGAAAACGAGTATTTTCAAAAATCGAATGTGCTCGAGTGTGATAAATGGGCATTTTAATTCGCCAAATAAACGTCCATTTATTTGAAATCACACGACAAGCAATTGTCCATTGTCGCTTTCGGCGGATTTTTTTTATTTCTATTTTGTTGCGTTCCAGTCGGAGCTTCAAGTGTCGAAACGAAAATAAGTGACTTACGCGACTCAACAAAACAACCCAGTTTGAAAGTAGGTTACGTCGCTTAGGATGCCGAAAATGTATACACAACGGACGTATTTTATAACACATTATTTTCATTTCGATTTGCTGACGACTGTTAACTGTTGGGCTGTCTATTCCCAGAAAAAAACGAATGGAAGTGAAACACATGAAAAAAAGCTTTAGTGATGTCAAGAAAAGCTTTGTACAGGACACAAGTGTGCATGTGGACGATCTTGAAAAAGGGTCCTCCTAAACATCGGAATGACATGAAATGACGCGGAATGACACCGGAATGCCATAAAAATGATGCGGAATGACATTTCTTTTACAAAATACTCGACCCCAGAAGGTATTTTGTTTATTAACTAACAAAGTACCTCCCAAGCAACCTTCTTACATCTGGTCCTGTTCACACTTTCAGACTTAGGAAATTATTAGCTTAGTAGACTTTGTTGAAAGACAACCACAGGAGGGTGATGGGGGATTGGCACGAAGAAGAGGTGAGGGGTCATGAAGGAGAAGGTAGCAGTGGGGGATATTCAGTCAATAATTACATTGTGATTTTTTAACCTGGCACAGATGCATCATAGACAACTGGACCTGGATTATTTGTACGTTAATGGAAGACCATAAATTGAAAATATGAAGGGGCGGCGGGGGTGGTACATGAATATTTTTAATTTTCCCCACTTGCCTATGAAGTCTCCCTACATGACTCTGCAGTCTCCCTATTTTTTCTAAAGGGAAACTTGAAGTCTCCCTAAAATTCCCCCCTAGGCTGGTCCCTGATACAATATATCATCAATATGCAGTCAGTCTTGTGGTGGAATGATATATACTACAACAACTTATTCTGTTTTTCCTGATGTGAATTCCTCTTTGGTAATAACAGCAAATCTCAGTCAAGTTAGCTCTGAATACTGAACCGATACTGAGGTACACCCCCTCCCCCAATACCAAAAATGATACCACACTGAAAATTTGAATGCCGCCCATCTCTACAATGAGCCACAGCACTTTCTAGAACAAGAGCTATGCCTGGCACTGCAATCATACAACTGTTAGGCTTTTTCGAATTGTACATAATCACTGTTTTCATCCAACATTACCAAGCACCTAAATGACATTGGGGGGTAGGGGGATACAGATAAATACCAAAAGAACAATTGATATATGGTTACTGATGTTAAAAGTTATTCCATGAACAAGCATTAGACGCTATTTATTAACAAAGGGCAATATCTCCCATAATTTTCATTGGATATGGCTGGTCATCGAATCTGACATATACATTATTGCTAAAGAGACATATATCTACAAAAAGAATTGAAATCCGTTAACTATTGTTCAAGTTATGTCATAAACAAAATGTTGCTGGGAATATGCAATTTCCAAGTCAAAAAGGCCCATAACTCTTGTAACTAGAGGGGTATCAGTACCCCGTGGCTCACCAACAGGTAGCCAATGTAAAGGGGTTGATGGAGTAAAAAAAAAAAGTTCAAAACCTGCACACAAAATACAAAATTAAAGAAAATAAGCAGCTAAAGGGTTAAATAATATAATAATAACCCCTAAGAAGCATGCTAACATAAAATAGGAACCATGGCAATATGCTACAAGGTAAGTCTCCACTTTGAAGAAAAGAAAGACAAACCTCAAAACCTGCACATAAAAGTAAAAAAAAAGTATCACATTTGTTTCAATGTGTTAAAATTGAGAAAAATACCCTGATAATGTCACAGTAACCACCATGGCAAAAAGCCGGTAAGGTGAAACCCTACATGAAAAATATCCACTTGGAAGAAAAGAAAGAAAAACCTCAAAACCTGCACATAAAAGTCAAAAAAGTATCACATTTGTTTCAAAGGGTTAAAATTTTGAAAAAATACCCTGAAAATGTTACAATAACCACCATGGCAATATGCCAGTGAGGTAAAACTCTACTTAAAAAAAATATCAAAACCTGCACACAAAAGTACAAAACCTGCACAGAAAAGTCCAAAATTAAAGTAAATAAGCAGCTAAAGGGTTAAATAATATAATAATAGCCCCAAGAAGCATCCTCACATAAAATAGGAACCATGGCAATATGCTACAAGGTAAGTCACTACTTGGAAGAAAAGAAAGACAAACCTCAAAACCTACACATAAAAGTAAAAAAAAAGTATCACATTTGTTTCAAGGGGTTAAAATTGAGAAAAAATACCCTGTCACAGTAACCACAATGGCAATATGCCAGTAAGGTGAAACTCTACTTGAAAAATATCCACTTGGAAGAAAAGAAAGACAAAGCTCAAAACCTGCACATAAAAGTATCACATTTGTTTCAAAGGATTAAAATTTAGAAAAATACCCTGAAAATGTTACAGTAACCACCATGGCAATATGCCAGTGAGGTAAAACTCCACTTAAAAAAAATATCAAAACCTGCACACAAAAGTCCCAAATTAAAGTAAATCAGCAGCTAAAGGGTTAAATAATATAATACTAGCCCCAAGAAGCATCCTAACATAAAATAGGAACCATGGCAATATGGTACAAGGTAAGTCGCCACTTGGAAGAAAAGAAAGACAAACCTCAAAACCTGCACACAAAAGTAAAAAAAAGTATCACATTTGGTTCAAGGGGTTAAAATGGAGAAAAATACCCTGTCACAGAACCACAATGGCAATATGCCAGTAAGGTGAAACTCTACTTGAAAAATATCCACTTGGAAGAAAAAAAAGACAAACAAACCTCAAAACTTGCACATAAAAGTCAAAAAAGCATCACATTTGTTTCAAAGGGTTAAAATTTAGAAAAATACCCTGAAAATGTTACAGTAACCACCATGGCAATATGCCAGTGAGGTAAAACTCCACTTAAAAAAATATCAAAACCTGCACACAAAAGTACAAAACCTGCACACAAAAGTCCAAAATTAAAGTAAATAAGCAGCTAAAGGGTTAAATAATATAAAAATAGCCCCAAGAAGCATCCTAACATAAAATAGGAACTATGGCAATATGCTACAAGGTAAGTCACTACTTGGAAGAAAAGAAAGACAAACCTCAAAATCTACACATAAAAGTAAAAAAAAAGTATCACATTTGTTTCAAGGGTTTAAAATTGAGAAAAAATACCCTGTCACAGTAACCACAATGGCAATATGCCAGTAAGGTGAAACTCTACTTGAAAAATATCCACTTGGAAGAAAAGAAAGACAAAGCTCAAAACCTGCACATAAAAGTCAAAAAAGCATCACATTTGTTTCAAAGGGTTAAAATTTAGAAAAATACCCTGAAAATGTAACAGTAACCACCATGGCAATATGCCAGTGAGGTAAAACTCCACTTAAAAAAAATATCAAAACCTACACACAAAAGTCCCAAATTAAAGTAAATCAGCAGCTAAAGGGTTAAATAATATAATACTAGCCCCAAGAAGCATGCTAACATAAAATAGGAACCATGGCAATATGCTACAAGGTAAGTCACCACTTGGAAGAAAAGAAAGACAAACCTCAAAACCTGCACATAAAAGTAAAAAAAAAGTATCACATTTGTTTCAAGAGGTTAAAATTGACAAAAATACCCTGTCACAGAACCACAATGCCAATATGCCAGTAAGGTGAATCTCTACTTGAAAAATATCCACTTGGAAGAAAAGAAAAAACAAACCTCAAAACCTGCACATAAAAGTAAAAAAAGCATCACATTTGTTTCAAAGGGTTATAATTTAGAAAAATACCCTGGAAATGTTACAGTAACCACCATTGCAATATGCCAGTGAGGCAAAACTCCACTTAAAAAAAATATCAAAACCTGCACACAAAAGTCCAAAACCTGCACACAAAAGTCCAAAATTAAAGTAAATCAGCAGCTAAAGGGTTAAATAATATAATACTAGCCCCAAGAAGCATCCTAACATAAAATAGGAACCATGTCAATATGCTACAAGGTAAGTCGCCACTTGGAAGAAAAGAAAGACAAACCTCAAAACCTGCACACAAAAGTAAAAAAAAGTATCACATTTGTTTCAAGGGGTTAAAATGGAGAAAACTACCCGGTCACAGAACCACAATGGCAATATGCCAGTAAGGTGAAACTCTACTTGAAAAATATCCACTTGGAAGAAAAGAAAGACAAACAAACCTCAAAACTTGCACATAAAAGTCAAAAAAGCATCACATTTGTTTCAAAGGGTTAAAATTTAGAAAAATACCATGAAAATGTTACAGTAACCACCATGGCAATATGCCAGTGAGGTAAAACTCCACTTAAAAAAATATCAAAACCTGCACACAAAAGTCCAAAACCTGCACACAAAAGTCCAAAATTAAAGTAAATCAGCAGCTAAAGGGTCAAATAATATAATACTAGCCCCAAGAAGCATCCTAATATAAAATAGGAACCATGGCAATATGCTACAAGGTAAGTCGCCACTTGGAAGAAAAGAAAGACAAACCTCAAAACCTGCACATAAAAGTAAAAAAAAGTATCACATTTGTTTCAAAGGGTTAAAATTGAGAAAAATACCCTGAAATGTTAAGGTAACCACCAAGGCAATATGCCAGTAATGTAAAACTCCACTTGAAGACAAAATTTCAAAACCTGCACACAAAAGTCCAAAACCTGCACACAAAAGTCCAAAATTAAAGTAAATCAGCAGCTAAAGAGTCAAAAAATATAATACTAGCCCCAAGAAGCATCCTAATATAAAATAGGAACCATGACAATATGCTACAAGGTAAGTCGCCACTTGGAAGAAAAGAAAGACAAACCTCAAAACCTGCACATAAAAGTCAAAAAAAGTATCACATTTGTTTCAAAGGGTTAAAATTGAGAAAAATACCCTGAAATGTTAAGGTAACCACCAAGGCAATATGCCAGTAATGTAAAACTCCACTTGAAGACAAAATTTCAAAACCTGTACACAAAAGTCAAAAACCTGCACAGAAAAGTCAAACACCTGTACACAAAAGTCCAAAATTGAAGTAAGTAAGCATGGAAAGGGTTGAATAAAATATTACTATGCCTGAAAAGCATGCTGACATAAAAAAAAAAGCAAAATAAAAAAAAAAAATGCCGATAGGATCACCGATCCAATGTCGAGTTGTGACAGCACAAAAGTCAGTTTAATCATTATCAACTTATCATCCGGAAACCAATTGTTTACAATTTATTATGTGAAGGGTCACTGTGACCTTGACCTTTTACCTAGCGATTCCAAAATAAATAGGACTGTTTCTTGCACCAATGCCAAACTAACTATGAAGTTTCATGAACCATTGTCAAATTATCATCTGGAAACCAATTGTTTACGATTTATTATGTTCAAGGTCACTGTGACCTTGGCCTTTGACCTAGTGAGTCCAAAATAAATAGGGGTCTTCCACTCACCTAGTCCAGCTAACCTATGAAGTTTCATGAACGTGGGTCAAACCATTATCAAGTTATCGTCCGGAAACCAATTGTTTACGATTTACTATGTTGAATGTCACTGTGACCTTGACCTTTCACCTAGCAAGTCCAAAATAAATAGGGTTCTTCCTCTCACTGATGCCAACCTACCTATGAAGTTTCATGAACGTGGGTCGAAAACATTATCAAGTTATCATCCGGAAACCAATTGCTTACGATTTACTATGTTGATGGTCACTGTGACCTTGATCTTTCACCTAGCGAGTCCAAAACAAATAGGGTTCTTCCTCTCACTGATGCCAACCTAACTATGAAGTTTCATGAACATGGGTCGAACCATTATCAAGTTATCATCCGGAAACCAATTGTTTTGATGTACTATGTTCAGGGTCACTGTGACCTTGACCTTTGACCTAGTGAGTCCAAAATAAATAGGATTCTTCCTCTCACAAAGGCCAACCTACATATGAAGTTTCATGAGTGTAGGTTGAACTGTAGTCAAGTTATCATCCGGAAACCAATTGTTTACAATTTACTATGTTCAAGGTCACTGTGACCTTGACCTTTGACTAAGCAAGTCCAAAATTAATAGGGTTCTTTCTCTCACCGATACCAACCTATCTATGAAGTTTCATGAACATGGGCTGAACCATTATCAAGTTATCATCCGGAAACCAATTGTTTACGCCCGCCTGCCTGCCCGCCTGCCATTCATCAAACTATAAGTCGAGTTTGACTTCGTCACAACTCGACTAAAAATCAAAACCTCCACACAAAAGTTCAAAATGAATGAATCCAGATGCCGACGGAGACGCCGACACTGACATGAGGGCTATGCCATAGGCTCACACAACTATCGTCGGTGAGCCAAAAAAAGGGCATAACTCATGTAAAAATAATTGACGGAACCCATATTCGAACTTGGCCTGTATTATTAATTGGGGAATACACATACCAACCTTGGTTGAGATCAAATAATCAAACGGTCTGAAACCAAAAATATTAATAGGTGAAATTCCATATCAAAAAAGTGCCATAACTCCTGTAAAAATAATGGATGTAACCCATATTCGAACTTGGTGTATTCCTAGCTGGGGAATACACATACCAACTTTGGTTGATATCAAATAATCCAAACTGGAGTTATTGGTCAGAAACCAATTGTTTACGACAGACGGATGGACAGACAGAGTTAGATCATTTACATAATACAACCGTTTTTTACAAACAAGAATATAAAAAGGGTTATGCAGAACAGAAATGTCACTGCCACAATAAAAAAAAAAAAATTAAAACTTAACTTACAAGAATTGTAATCGGTTTCTCTTCATCACCAGTTAACAGTCTGACTGCCTGCATTCTTGCAATCTTTCTCTTCTTCTCATAGTCTCCTTCCCGAAGAGATTCCTCAATAGGTGCTTGCACATCCTTCTTCGAAAACAACATTGTTGCTACTTCCCGATTACTTTCAGCTACATGACGGGCTCTAGCTATTTTTGTTTTCTTTAGTTCTGAAAAAGAAATACAACGCTACAGGTGGCAGTAACCCTTTGTTGAACAACTAATAAAAATAAGTTAAGTGAACACATAACTACTACAGATACACCTAAATGCAAATTATATATTATGCAGTATCACAATTAGGGTTCTCAGCTATGCACACTCATTGGAATCAATAATTTCTTATTATTTATTTATTTATGGTTTAAGAACACTTTCAACAGACAGTTTCATGGGTGGAAGAAGTCAAAGTACCCAGAGACAACCAGCAAGCAATGGCAAGCAACTCCACACAAGCAGGGTTAGCACTGGTTGAAGACAAGTGCACCATTGACATGCAGTATGCCTTAGTACCCAATGATACTATCCCCCACATGGCCAATCAGGAGTAAATGTCTTGCCCAAGGACACAATGTGCTTGCTGCAAGTAGGAGTTGAACAGAGGACCTCTCAGCCTGCATCTCTATGTACTGAGCCACTGCACTCCTGTATAATTTCTTATAAGAATGGGCTAAAAAAGTGTTTTCCTTTCACAAAGAGATACAGTAGAGCCCTGTTAACTGAATAACCACTTTGTGGTAAAAAATATTCCGTTAACAGGGTTATTCAATTAACAGGGATTGGTAACTTTTTCTGTATTTTAGAGATGAACTGAGCATTTATTCTATTCTATTATACCTTGTAAATACCTGTAGTGGATTTAATAAGGCTAAATCAGTCTATAAACACAGGGATTTCAGAATTGTCATGGTAATTTTTCGACACATTGCAAAATTATTTATTCAGTTATCAGGAGTTTTACTTTTTAACCCATATTCAATTAACAGTTCAAATTTGTACCTAAGGTATGAGAAATGATTTTGTGTTTGGAATTTATATTCAATTAACAGAGATATACAATTAAGAGATATCCAATTAAGTGGGCTCCACTGTATATCATCTCTCTTGAAATGCAGGGGAAAGCAAATAATCAGAGAACCTCCACCAGATATAATTATACAACTTATTATAACAGTCAATATCTGCCCATGTAATATATATCAAATATATCATCTTGTTTTTGGTAAACTTGAATCATGAATGCAATGAAAGGCAATTTAAAAACAAAATGTGAAAGTATAAAGCTTTCACTTTTCTAGTTATTCCTCCCTTTTTTAACCCTTTACACAATGCACATGATATCACAATTTATTATTTTAATTATTTTTTTTCTTTAAATTTTTCAAAACATTTCATCAAAACCATATCATGAAATAAGGTTGCTAAGCTTGTTCCAATGAGGTGCCACATATGTTTTTGTAGAAAATTTTTCATCAAACATCCAATTTTGTTTGGTAAAGAGTTAAAATTAAAAAAAAAAAGGGGGGGGTTATACAGGAATCACCTGAATGTCTGCCCTGTCCATCCATCCTGTCCCGTCCCATCTCACCCTCACCTATGCTTGTCTGCATTCCTCATAACTTTAATAGCTGTTTACTTTTTTGCTCGTTTATTGCTGGAAGTCAAAATCTAGTTTCCACCAAAACAAATAAAGACAACTCTTCTTGGGACTTTTTTTACACAAGTTATCAACAGATGCATGTTATGGCAACTACTGAGGTGTTATTTCCATTGACTGAAATAACAAAACTGTTTTTTGAACATGATAACAAATATTAGCACCAATTAGATTACCTATTGTTGTGTGCTATACATCTATCATGAAGAATGCAAGTACACAATTTTTCACTCGCCTGGGAATTTATTTATGTGTGCAGGCCTTGAAATAGCCCATGAACGATTGTTTAGTTGATGTGGGGGTGGGGTACTTTACTTGTAAAATACGTGGATGAACTACAGGATACAACAAAATAATTCAACGTAAACTGAATTCCTAATCCCCATGTTTACCAGTGAGGCTCAACAAATATTTCGAACAAACCTGACTCAAAGGTTGTGAACTGCCTCTACAAAAACATAACTCCTGTAAGATTTGTCAGATGAAACCCTAAGAACAAGGGCATCCATTCCCCAAGCTGCCCTATCACCATACCAAAGAACATTAAAATCGACAACTGATGTTCAAGTTATAATCCAAAATGTTCGTACGGATGGATGGACGGAAAAAGTAAACAAGGACATAACTCCTGTAAGATTTGTCAGACGAAACCCTAGGTACAAGGGCATTCATTCCCCCCAAGCTGCCCTATCACCATACCAAAGAAAATTAAAATCCGACAACTGATGTTCGAGTTATAATACAAAATGTTCATACGGACGGACGGATAAGGTAAATAAGGAACATAACTCCTGTAAGATTTGTCAGATGAAACCCTAGGTACAAGGGCATCCGTTCCCCCAAGCTGCCCTATCACCATACCAAAGAACATTAAAATCCGACAACTGATGTTTGAGTTATAATACAAAATGTTCGTATGGACGGATGGACGGAGACCTCCACTATGTACCCCTCGAAAAAATTTTTCGGGAGCATAACAAAAACAAGTAATGCATGATCCTGTCAAAGTGGGATCGCTCGATAGTTGTTTCTATTTATTTTGGTAGAAACTCTGTTGATCATTGACGGCCTGGAGGTTTTTATAAATATTTTGCTACACTCTGACAGTCTACATCCTGTAGCTCTGCAGTTGTTTTAGGCAGGTCTTGGCTGCCTATATAGGCAGCCAAGACTTGCCAAAAAACAACTGTAAAAAAATTTAGAATTTAACTTGTGAGTTAACCCTGATGCAGCATGTTGGGGTACCTATTCTGTTGCAGTAAAAGCAATCAAAGTCGGAATTAGGCCCTTAAGGGTTAAACACATAAACAGCATGGCTGACTTAGTAAAAATAGGGAAGGCAGAAAAGCATCTCAACACGTTTTTTTTTTATAGGCTACCGCCATGTTACACAGTGTAACCTGCTAATGGATTGTAATGTAAGCTCATTATTTTCGGACTGGCATATGCTATGGTATTCAAGTTGACTACTACACCATTCCCCTCAGTCACTGATTAACTGGTAAAGTGCTAAATTATTTTTGGCCATCAAACCTTGTACACATGTCTTTGCATTGTTACAATTTATGAGAGCGTGCCTTTGGGCACTCTACCTTAAACTGTAACAAGGCAAACCCTTACAGACTAAATAATATCACTTCAAAGATAATACAAAGCACATGCTCTGAATATGAGCCTACAAGCTGTGGTACCTGCATGTCAGAATAAAGCCCAAATATGGGCCTCCAGTTAAAGATAAATAAGAATAACATTTATCTGCATCATTATCTGTCAAATAAATATTTATTATGAATCTTACCATCAGTGGAGGCTGTTCCACCAGCAATCAAACTACCACCCTTGTATGTTGTGTTTCCTGCAATCTGTGAGACCACAATTTGAATTTTGCTTAGTAATGTTCGGCTTCCATAAGCTAGAAATAACGAGAATAAAATGAACACACAAAAAGCAAAAAATTCCAAGACATTTTCTTTTTCACATTTTTCACCGAGTTCTCAATATGTGCTATACTTTAGAAGTGATAATTTGTGTTAAAAACTCAATAAATTGATGATACACATACTGCCAATCCACATTTTCAATCATACTGGCTACCTGAATATCACTGTCATAATTTAGAACTGAGCAGTTTTGATGCCTTAAATTATTTCGGTCTTAGTTTTGATGTGATAAAAATTTGGTTTTTTTGTTTTTAAAAATGGTTTCTGTCATGTATTAGCATAATTTAAAATTAATATCCTTTTTGATATCAGAACAAAAAAAAAATTATTTCTTGTCCTGATGATAAACCTCTTGATATGGATTTTGGGAAAAAAGTCAATGCCAGGATACTATCTGGCAGGAGACATGAGGGTGAAGTTTTCTCACTTTTGTTTAAGTTCAACTTCACAGTTCTAGTGAATATTCTATGAAATTGTCAAGATCCGCTTTTAAAATCATAGCAAGGGGCCTTTTTTATCATTTTTAAGTCCTAAGGCCAAAAAAATATTTCTCCGGCAATCCCTCACTGAAAATGAATCCCTCAATTGGATGTTTTTATTGTCTATCAGTGTCTTCCAGTATTACTACAAAATCCAGAGACTCAAAAGTTTCATGTTTTTTGAATGATGCATGTTACTGAAATATAAAAGACATAACTAAAGACAGTTTACTTCCTGTGACAACATCCAGTTGTTTCTAGGCAAGTCTTGGTTGTCTATATAGGCAGCCAAGACATGCCCAGAGATGACAGTCAAGGAACTTGGAATGTAACTTGCATGTTTCCCCGGAGAAAAAGATATCAAAGTCAGAATTAGACCCTTAAGGGTTAAAATTAAATTAGTTAATTTGTATAATTAAGCACTTTCTGAATATTCTGTGTGTGAAAAGACAGAGGAAAACCTCTCGATCCAGGCTCATTATATACAAGAAAAAAATGAGAAATAAAAATAAAACCCTCCCTTCTCAATGATTTGAAAAAAAATGCCTGAGAATCAATTAATTTATTTTGTGTGTCCTTATCTCTTTACTCTACAAATTAACAAAAGAGTAATTACTGGTAAATATATATGCAATAGTATTAAAGCTGATGCATTTGACAAGACAAATCAATGCACAACCACACCAACAGTGTTCATGCTGGCAAGAAACCGTTTGTTGCCAAATAGCCAGCCTGAATATTTTTGTGCCCAAAACAAAGACAACTGATAGGCTCAGCTCCTTACCTAACACAAATAGCAGACAATGCATGCAAAATATTTCTTGAATAACTAAATTTTTTTTATTTTTGCCTCAAACACATAGCTTATGACTCATTAATGGAATGATCTTATCAAGTTTGTTCCAATGAGGGATCATAAACAATGTTTTGAGGGCAAACATTTAAAAAAAAATGATGTGTTATGTGAACATCGGTTACTGTCTCTGCCATAATTTTAAGCTTCATTTTTGAGCAAGTGATAAAATAGTTCTTTTGTTTCTTTCAACCATGCTACTAACTAAGGCTGTGGTTTTTCCTCATATGTGCAAAAGTTGTGCTAATTTTAGTGCCAAATCAAACTAGAGATGGTCTGTCGCCCACTATACCCCACCGTGGCATACCGCCTAGTGTGGGTGACTGAAAAGGCGGCATTCAATTTTTCAAAGTAAAAAAAAATACAATATGGCCACCAATCGGCCATCTTGAAACCGAGCTGGAAAAAAATTATGTCACACACTTCTCCTCATCATGTTGATCATTTTTGTGAAGTCTCATGAAAATGCAGCTAAAACTGTGGAAGTAGTTTGCTCCATAAGTTTACATAAAAAAAATCCAATATCTCGCCGCCAGTCGACCATCTTGAAATTGAACAGGAAAAAAATTGAGTCACGCACTTCCCCTCATCATGTTGATCATTGTTGTGAAGTTTTATGAAAATGCGGCTAAAACTGTGGAAGTAGTTCGCACCACAAGTTTACATAAAAAAAAATCCAATATGGCCACCAGTCGGCCCTCTTGATTCCGATGGAGAAAAAAATTATGTCACGCACTGCTCCTCATCATGTTGATCATTTTTGTGAAGTTTCATGAAAATGTGCCTAAAACTGTGGAAGTAGTTCGCTCCACAAGTTTACATGTGCAACGGACCGACGACAACGCCAGACCGACCAACAAGTTGATGCCTATATACCCCCCTTAAAACTTCGTTTTGTGGGGGTATAATAATTTAGTGCAATCGGCTAAACTGGCAGCCGAAAGAGTGAACACTGCTCACCAAAGACAAATCTGTCATAACATAACTCTGACACCAAAACCATAATCATTCTCCAATATACATCTATCAACATATCTCTGCCATCAGTGATGTGAGGGTATATAAATCATAGGCAGCTAGTAATGTCTTATGTCTGTGATGAACTTCTCAGAAGAACAAAGCCAGTTTGGCTATACATTCCAGGTTACATACAGAATTTCCAAAGAACACATCCTCGCTGACTTAGTAGCATTGGTTACCTATATATGTTTGTAAGTTAAGCTATAGTAAATATTTAATGAATTTGCTAAAAGCCAGAAAATGTATACCTCACAAACTTTGTAATTACCATGTAGCTTACTTAGCCATTTTCCAGTTCCAAATTGGAATAAAATTAGAAAATTAAACGCTAAAATGTTCTAATGATCCTCAACAACCAACAAAAAAATATTAAAGCCCAGAGACCATAAAACACTATGGAAATGACATTAAGACAAACTGACTTCTTACCAAATCTACCACTCAAGAAATCTGGGCTAAGCTCAAGAAAACTACGCTACATGATGGTAGCCCACCTGTTCTGAGGTTACAAAGTTTGTCAAAAGCAGATGACAATGCCAAAACAAATTCTTGAATAACCAAACATTTTTATTTTTAGTATCAAAAACCTAACTTATGACCCTGCATTAGAACGAGCTCAATGAGCTTGTTCCAGTGAGAGATGACCATAAGCAATGTTTTTCAGGTAAAAAATCAAAAAAATAATAAACAGTGAATGACGATTTTTATGAATAGTGCTGGCCAGTTTTGGTCATTATGAACAGGGCAATAATTTAACAAATATTTTTGGAGATGTGTAGGATGTCAGTGCCCGAAGGCTCGATCTTATGGCCCTACTATTTGGAACCTACCTAACTGCCTTTATCAAAGACTTATATGCTACAAATATACTTTCTCTAGATAAAGTTAAAAAATTTATAGTAATTTATATATTTTTTATACTTACCAATGACCCAGACTTAGCTGGTGCTAACACTAAATATTTAGGGTCAAACACAAATGTCCCCCCCCCCACCAATCCCCAAAATTTGCATGCAAAACCGAAAATTAGAAGTCCTATCTGGCCCTCCATACATTTTACCTTCTGCGCATTCGCAGAGTCCAGGACGCCACCGAATCTGGCACCAATAAATCATTCTTTGTATAAAAAGATTATAATAATTCAGCGGGGAGGTATGAGTGCCCAATACTGCCCACTCATGGGAGGGCCATTCCCGTCTGGGTCATTGGTAAGTATAAAAAATATATAAATTACTATAAATTTTTTAACATTTTTATACTGTACCAATGACCCAGACTTAGCTGAATCGTAAAAAGGCAGAGGGCCTAGAACTTCGGAAATAATAGATCAACATAGATCAAATCCTTCAATCCATGATGAAGAAATAAGAACTACATGTATGTCTCTTAATACCATAATAGAAGAAACATAACCTAATATGTATAAATTATGTACATCCTAAATCTAAGCATAAAAACATGTTAATTAAGATGTAACAAATAAACAATTTTAGAGACTAGTCCGGTCTAGACCCTAAAAATAATTAAGGCATACTGAGAATGAGAAAAATTTCCCATAAACCTACGCCACACAATAATATTGCAGCTGATCGCCGAACATAGTATGGATACGACAGCTTCCTCAATAGTTAAATACCCCATAAGGCAGAGAAGTGGACAAAATGATGCCCCCCCCACACACTTTTTTGAACATAGCTTCAAAAGAAGGAGGGGATAGCTCTAGAATCAATAAGCAGTACCCGGAAACAATATAAAAATATCGATCAGGCACTAAAAAAATTAATTCATGAATAATAAATGGTGCTTAACGACACTTCACAAGCCATGGCTATAGCGATGATTTTGGTAAATAACATTATCCGCTATAAAATATGCACTGCAGATGCCAAATACAGGTACGACGAAATCAGTGAGAAATTAATTATAACATATACATACAAAAGCGGGATAAGATGAACAATCTCTGCAGAGAAAACGCGCTTCAAGATCATTCACAGGAGGCCTCTGAATATTAAATCCGGTAAAAACACTCTCCAAAGTGTACTATTTGATATTTACAACTATAAACACATGAGAATATGCGATTAGAGAACCGACAAAATAGAGACCAGGATCTAGAAATGGAGGTAGGTATGAAAAACCGGCTCCAAAATCAGAAATTAAATACCGGAAACAAATGCAACAGAACTGCATGTATGCGTATAATGGTGCCATCCAACACGACCCAGACGCAAAGTATGTATGTATTAAAAATATGCGACAGCGTGAGTGTGTGGGTGGGGGGGGGGGGGAATTCAGTTATATGTCGAAACCCCCTCACCCACCCAGCCGAACAGCTGGTTAATTCGCTCTGTGAAATAACAGATGAACCATCCAAATGAATAGAGGGATACTTGTATCCTATCATAAATCCCAACCTAAAGAATTATACTTGCTAGAATTGCTGAACGTTAGCTTTTCGACTGAAAGATAATCATAAATAATGTAATTATCCACTTCCAGTTAAAATCGGCCGGACCGAGTTCTATAAGAGCCTCAAACCACCGGCTCAGGGGAGTGTGATCAGTAACTCAGTCTGACAAGAACCCCTAACCAAGTGGTAGTATAGACAAAACTAAAGAATTATGTATAGGAGAGATACCTATACCTTCGCTATGAGCCTATAAGCGAAATGAGTCTAGGACAAACTCTCCTACTCTTTTGTTGGCTGTAGTCAATTAGACCCCAACTTAAAGAGTTGAGAATAGATGCTTTCTTGTAGTATAATCCTACAATAATGAAAGGTTACCATCAAAGACTTAGGTATATCTATGCCTACTATGAGTCCAAATAGACTATTTGAGTCTAGGACAACCTCTCGTACTCTTTCTGCTGGTGATGGTACATTGGGACCCAGCTTAAAGAGACAAGAATAGATTCTTATCATACAAACTAGAGTTGGAAGACTAAAGCGATCTATGGCAAGTTTTCCACCTAGTCAAATGCAAAAATGAAGACACAAGGCTTCTTTGCATCAGCATAACTCTCACTTAACATAAGTTAAGACCGAGAAAGAAATACTATGACTGGAAAGAATTTTAAAAAGGTACTTAACGATCACAAAATTCCTTCCATGCAGACAATGTGTCACAGTACTTAAATTAAGTACATAAGACCATGAGACTAAATTCGCTCTGACTAAAGAAATTAACTTCTCAATTGCGTCCGAGCGAACATCTAATGAAGGTAAGGCTAAAACTAGGATCTTAGCCTGCTCAAACAACGTGGAGGAACTCTCAACCTCTTCCCGTGCTGTTTTTAAAAGTATGTGAACCATCACAAATGATTAAAAATACAGAGGAAGAAAATAAGAAACAGAATTACTTTTCCGCTGGAAGATAATATATATGGTGTCGTATACAGAATCAAAGATCTGCGACACCCATGAAGACTTAACTGGAAAGAGATCTTACTACCCTGCTCTTAATCGGAAAAGTCAGCGTCTAACTATGCTAGCCGTTTCTCAAAATTGCTCGCAGCATATGAATCACTGGAACAAGATCAAGGAAATGATAATGTATGGTATCTATATCATCCAAGAGTTGTTCCGGAAGGAAAGTTATCCTATCCATAATATGATTAAATCAGATAGAATCACAGTCACTAGCATCTAAACAGGTAGGTGACTGGACCAAATAAGCACTATGCAACGCCTCAAAATTTTGAGATCGACGTTGAGTGCCTCTGCCTTAGCAGGAATACTGCGAATAGCTGTGCAACTACGACAGCAAGTCCGTTACAGAGCCCTGAGGACAGGGAGTCCAATGTAGTTATTACTGCAGATGACCCCATGAATGAAACCTCATCTCCTTGGCTACTAGATGGTGCGACTTCTTACTAAAGATGGACCTTTGACGACGAAGACTGGGAAACTGAGTCACTTAGCCAAGGTGGGGTCGGGAGTGCTTGATCCTCTTCTCTTGACCAGACATTATACCTCAGAACTTGTCGTCTTCTTCTTTCCATCAACACTAGGGGAGCATGGATTCGATCCACAGTGCTCGCTACACCCTATTCTCTCTCGACCGCTACGGATACATCATCCACATAGGAGTGAGATCTGCCGGATGAGCTAGCTGAATTAGACAAGTGACATAAGCCTCCGTGAAACTTAGCCCTTGTCTTATTAAAATTCATAGCACTTACCCACAAGCTTTAAATACAATGCAAATGCAACACATCCAGAGTCACAGTCCAAGTATCCAATCTTAACCGTTACACCGGCGACAGGGAACTGACACCACTCATCGGGTTTTATAGCCCTGTGTAAAATAAAGATCACTTATCAAAATGAAGAGGAAACCATAAGACTAGCTGATCTCGGACCTTATCAGTTTCCTCCTTCCATCGTCACTGGGTGAGCATACTTGCCTATCATATAGATCGCTCCACCCTTTATGATTTCACTTTATCTATCCCAGATAGTCTACATCCGGAGTCATAGATCTCAAGGGCTGAGTAACTATTTCACCATTGGAATTATGTAGAGCATGAGGCAATAAGAAACTGGATTTGCCAGTCTTAGAGGCTAGCTTAAATATAGCGACATATCGAAGTTCAAAAGTTTCCCGTGTGGCATATCTGGACTGGGTCAGAAACTCAGGCGCAATATCCTTATTCCGGCCAAAAAATCTGTGTCCAGTGACGCTATCAGTCTCTTATGCGGTATCACAGCACTCTGGTCTGGAGGAACAACTTCTGGAAGGTGATGTCGGATGAAATCTACGGAAACCTTATGTTGTTCAGAAAGGGAAAAATTCCAGCTCCGCTGATTCTCTTTCACCATCCGACTGGACCACATGTGAATCTCGGTCGTCCCTTTCTGACCCTGCAGGGGAGCGTACCGATCCAGCTTCCTCAGACAGTTTCCGCTCTGAAAAAGTTTCTGAAGGTTGCTGGGATGCTGCAATGAGTTGAACTATCGGTGATAGCAAGTCCGTCATGGAGGCCTGTGGAACCGCGGTCTACCGTAGTTTAGCCGCTGGAAGTTCTTGGTATGGAATTCCTGCATATTTCTCATATGCGAATGCCCCAACTGGTAAGGCCTCGTGTCCTTGGCTAGCGGATGGCGTGACCTGGTTGACGTGGAATCCCTGGACGGCGAAACAGGCTGGATATCTGCGGTCACGTAGCCAAGGTGCGGTCGTGTGTGCTGACGAGATGGATGAGGAAGCCATTAGACTAGCCGCGCCGGACTGTCTATGCGATGGAGCGTCCCGAGCAGGAGGAGTGGACGTATGCTCCGACTGACAAATGCACATTTCACAACATCTGGGCCCAGATGTTGTAAGAGAGAGGGGCCTCTCTCGCTCGCGGTCCGGTGAGACCTGGGTGAGCTAGCTGCTGGACTGACTGGCTTCCTCCTTTCCATCCTCCGATCAGTCGTCACCGGGTGTGCGTGATCCGAGATTACAGTGCTCGCAACACCCCTTCTCTCCTGGACCGCAACGGACGAACCCGGCGTCACAACCATTTCGTGAATGATTGCTTCACCGGGGGAGCTAGTGGGCGACAAGTGACCGTCGATCCTACTAGGGACCTCTTAGGCACTTGCCGCATTTCGTTGAGCACTTTGCAGCTAGCTCTTCATTGCGACGATGGAAGCACACTTTTGAAGACATCACGGAAACATCACCCTGTTCTTGTTCCTCTGAAAAAGAGACGGAAAAAACTAGAGTGACCTTGTGATGAGAGGACTGGCCTGGAGCTCTCACCACTAACAATATACCGTGACACATGTCTCCAACGTTTGTCATCCGATTGGCACACACTGAGCAAGAATTAGTGCGAGTACACTGACTACAGCAAATACAATGAACATGAGAATCAGATGAAGACTTCCTTGATTTACAATTTGAACAATATTCTTTCATTTTGAAAAAATATTAAACAGTCATTGTACTGGCACTAACCCTTGAAAAAACAAAGATACATCATAATAATATAATCCATTATAAAAATTTCGAAAAATAATTCAAAAGAAACATTTTTTCGAAAAAATTTCAAAATGAGCCCAAGTTCCCAAAGGGAACGAAGAGCCCAAATGGATCCCAAAAAAGCCTAAGTGTGGACAAAAATTTTAAAACATATCTAAAAATTAATGCTACACTTACGGTCAATATTAATGTATTTGGCTATGAACAGAACTAAATAGAAGACAAGGAATCACTGTCAGAAGAAACCGTTGTCAACGTAAACAAAAATGAACAAAAACCGGAGACAAGACTCCAGGCACTGAAAATATGGCCCGAAATCAGTAACCAATTTTAAACACTATCCGATGTAAAACAGAAACTTCCACAGAAGAAACTGCAGTACATCGGTTGGTAGATGCATGACCAAAACGCCTAACCACCCCTAGGATGAGGACGTAACCATGGGGAAAAACAGAATAAACATTCTGTTACTACAGGGTTCCCCCAGGTTAAAATCTTTGAAATTCAAGGGCATTCCAGGCCACTTCTCGGCAATTTTCATGGATTTTCAAGGCCCCCATTTATGAAATTCAAGGCTTTTCAAGACCGAGGCTGGCAAAGTACCCTAAATTATCAGATAACGACTAGAAACTTTCTCTTATATTTCCCTTTGTTGGTAATTCTAACACTTGACATCATTTTTTGGAAAACTCTTTCTGAAAGCTATCCAAGCAATGATATCACTGATTAGAATTAGTGAGCCTGAGAAAGACATTTTCTTGTGTTTATCCTACAACTGCAGTGTAATTACCAGGTGGCACAATAGCTATGCCTCTTGTACATGTACCGCTATTCTAACTGAATACTTACTGAATACAAATGAATTGATGTCATCCTTTCTCCCAATGAGTAAACTACATGTTACATGTAAATGACACATTTCGTAACCCACAATGTCTCCGGAAAAGTCATTCGAAAAGCTAAATGTAATTCCGTTGTGGGGAAGTGTACCTTCCAACAAGCTTGGATTAAATCAATTGCATGCTATAACTGGTTACTGCCTGTTCCAGTTGAACGGTATTCAGCTAAATGCAGTAAGTGTCGAAAAGTTTTTAATGTTAACATTTGAGATGAATAAGACCATAACACTTTCATTTGGAAATCCAAACTTGGAATCCACCGTGATGGCGACTGCCCGTGCCAGGACTTTAAGATGACGTTGTGGCAAATTCATCAGACATACATGCTTCGGAAACACTCAAATAGTTCAACTGAACAATCATCCATTTGTAATATTTTCAATATGAATAAATTATCCACACGCGTGCGCTCAGCATTCAAACAGGCAGAATTTACAATAAATCTTCCTATTGGCTTAAATATACACCATTGTGCTCGCCACATCAATAGCAACCATTCACAATGCTTGATTCAAAGGATTTCAGCATCATATCACTACAAAGTTCCATCAATAATGCACGCATTGGCACTGCCATAAATACTCCAAAATATGACCGGATTAATAAACCACACAGTTACATTTGCTGTAAATGCCGTAAAATATGTTCGGATTAAATTAAGCATCACAAAATTCTCAGATTTTCCAGGCTTTTCAAGGCTCCCATTGCAAATTCAAGGCTTTCAAGGCCTTGAATGACCTTTTGACGAATTCCAGGCTTTTCCAGGTTTTCAAGGCCCCGCGGGAACCCTGTACTATGCCAAAAACTCCCAAGAAATTTCAGTAAAAAATTACAAAAATTATGCCAAAAGCATGGGAGAATAGCAAGGGGGGGTATCAAGGAAAGGGAGAGAGGAAACACTGAACAAACCGTGGAAACATAGCAGGAATGAAAACACCATGTCCTGAAATTAGGGAACATGAAATAATTTTACATAAAAATTATAAGTTACAGCCCTGAACATATCCTCCCACTGTTTCTTCCTCTCATCCTCTTATTTCATCCTTAGATCCACCATTTCTTTCATGATTTTGTGTCTGGCATCATTTTAACTGAGATTGTAAGCACAGATATTAGTGAGATGTTACTGATTGAAGGGCCAAACAAAGAATGATTTATTGGCGCCAGATTCGGTGACTTCCTGGAGTCTGCGCATGCGCGGAAGGTAAAATGTATGGAGGGCCAGATAGGACTTCTAATTTTCGGTTTTGCATGCAAATTTTGGGGATTGGGGGGGGGGGGGGGCAAAATTTGTGTTTGGACCTAAATATTTAGAGTTAGCACCAGCTAAGTCTGGGTCATTGGTACAGTATAAAAATATACTGTATTTTAAACATACAATTACACACCAGGTGAGTAGAGGTGCCCGACCATCTATATGCTTTCAACAGGTAATGGCCATAAAAGTTAAAAAATTTATAGTAATTTATATATTTTTTATACTTATCAATGACCCAGACATAGCTGGTGCTAACTCTTAAAATATAGGGCCAAACACAAATTTTGCCCCCCAATCCCCAAAATTTGCATCTAAAACCAAAGAAAACATGTCCTGAATGGCCCTCCACACTTCACCTCTACTGTGCATGCGCAGTGTCAAGGACGTTCCGAAATTGGCGCCATTAATCATTCTTATAACCAGTGCCTGGTAAGCGCTATGTACTCAGCGGGGAGGTATGAGTTCCCAACTCCTGGGAGGGCCATCCCCGTCTGGGTCATTGGTAAGTATAAAAAATATATAAATTACTATAAATTTTTTAACATTTTTATACTGTACCAATAACCCAGACATAGCTGAATAGTAAAAAGGCTGGAGGGCCAAGGACACAGAGCAGTTGGAATACGCTCAATTATATAAAATAGAGTCATCCCCTCTAGGGAAAAAGAAGTATTAGGCCTTACATGTATTTTTCTTATTTATGATAAATTAGAAAGATACAACACCTTCCAAAATTGAGCATCATACATCCATGTACTCGATTAATATCTAGTATAATCCTTATACTAATAATTTTTAAAGTAAGCCAATAAATAAAGTAAGTCTAGAGAATAGAGACTCTTTATACTCCTTAAAAGTGTCTGAGGATTGTATAATAATGTCCGTTGACACGTGCTATATTCAAAAGCTATACTTTAAAAACTAAGACCTGAATGAATTTTTAAAACATAAACTTCTCACTAAACAACCATCCCAATAACATCTCAGAATTACTAACTCCGGAGGAGGTATACCCTTGTTTTCAAAGTAAAACAGGTGACCCAAGGGAACACCCCCCCCCCCCCCCCCCCACCCTTTTTCTTGCCCTGGGTCAAATAGCCCAGAGCGAAGTGGGCAGCAGAACGGAGTCACTGCCGAAACAGACAGCCTACCTAGCTATAGTAGCAACTGTTAAGTGAATGACATTCTGAGCAATAGATAATAGACCTAACAATAGAGGCCTCCAGAAATGGACTCGATATTTCTGAGATAAAAATTCATGAATGTGGATGGCTGAGCGCAATGAGCAGCCTTCAAAAATCTATAATAGCGACACTATTAAAGTAAGCCCAAGATGTAGAAGAACTCTTACTTCATGAGCCGAAATCTCAAGCACAACTGCTGAGTCAATGATATACCATAAGCAGTATCGATAGTTAATTGAATCCATTAGCAATAGAATGGAGCGTAACGTCCTTCTATTAAGCATCAAAGACAGAAGAAGCTTACGCCCGTAGTAAGAAACAGATATCTGTTTATAAATACATAAACTCTAACCGGACAGAGTAAAGGCCTATGCCCGTACGAAGACGGAAGGACCTTAATAACAATAGGTTCCGGATATTTATTAGGAGCCTGACTCTTATGCAAAAATCCAACCTAAATAGTAAAGGAAGTAGTGATTCCGAAACTACGAAAGTGAAAATCATCCACCGATGGTGCATGAAACTCACTGACTCTTCAGTAAAAGAGAAGCCAACAGAATTACTGTCTAAAAGGTCAGAATTTGAAAACTACTGTTTCCAGAGGCTCAAATGATTACTTAGCTAAATAAGAACCGAAGTTAAATTCCGTATAGAAATTTAATCTAATGATTCTAAGTCTATTTATCGAAAAGTTACTAACTGACTTAGATAAAGAGACATAAGACTCAATTGTAAACTATCATAGAGTGCATAGGTATGAGGTAACATAAACCTATAACCTTAATAGTAACAGGCTGCAGTAGATCTTGTCAAACAAGTATACTAAAAAGTTGCAATGACGAGTATGGAGGGATCAACAATATCAACATAGTGATCCCTACACCAACGACGGAAGAGCCTCCACTTTAGCCGCATAGTATAGCGAAGAAGAGGTTCTCCTATAGTAAGAAATCGCGTCCAAAGCTCGTCCAGTACAATGCTTACAGTGCAATAAGGACCACACAATGGAATATGTGAAGGTTGAGACCTTGCGGGTTGTGATAAAGATGACACGATTTTACCCAGCGAAAAAAGATCCTCTCATGGAGAAAGATTTCGCGTTAAGTCCCACAGTAGACATCAGAGTAAATTTACCTACGGTCTCTGTGACGACAGAGATGCTATCAACAGAAATGTGTTGTGGTTGTTTATCTTAGCAATACTTGCTGAAACAACAGCGCAGGAGGATACGCATATCCTATCATTCCATCCTATTAGATCAATAGAGCGTTAACAACATAAGCTCAGAGATCCGGACATGTAAACACATACGTCTGCAATTGATTAGCAAGTTGTGTCGTAAATAAATTATCATTGGGCGCTCCCATTGATAGCAAATCTGATTGAATACTTGTTTGTTGAGAGTCCATTCTGACGGCAACAAGCGACCCATAAGTGAAAGGGAGTCCGGTAATACAATCAGACGACCCGGAAGCAGAACTTGGTGTACTATAACAAACAGAAGGATTCTTTCCATTAAATTGAATAACGGAAACGAATGAGTGCCTCCCTGGTTCTGGTGATACGCCACTACTGTCGTATTAACGGACAGGATTTGGACATGCGTTTCTGAATAATGTTCATCCAATGACATAAAGCAAGCCTAAAAAAAAACATTATTCCGTGGAAGATAAGTGCTTGCTTAGAAACTGCGGAACCCAAAGACCCTGGCACTTCGAATCTGTTGGGATCAATATTATATCCCAACCTGTTTGACTGGCAACCGTCATAATTAAAAAACTCGGATCCGGCAACTGCAGTGGCACTCTCTGAGTCAACCACCGAATGTTTGCCCCAGTCTGAATCTCTTGCTACACTAGATAGACAAGAGAACACGTAAATCGAGCAATTCATGGATTGCTGAAAAGTTGCCGTCGAAGAGAAGCTTCTCCGAGAACGAAGCGACTCTGAGAGAGTTCTTCACCTTACTATCCACGCGCATGGATGTAGCTAGGGCTGCATCACGTCTAACCAACTCCAAGTAGCCACTGAAGGGCGGAGTTATACGTGAACAAACTACTGCCCTCAAAGAAATCACATTGAGGATCATATCCCGGAATTCTTTCTCTTGAAGACGTAATGATAACGCCTCAGTAAGGTGGATTACATATGATAAAGCGTCTAAGTTAAGTCTATTAGACATTATTGTCGTTTCCAACATTGTGGTTGGAAAAGACATAGACGGCGAAAAAGATTATTTCCAGTCTTTAATCATGCCGTCTAGATGCATATGAACTCTCGGTATGCCCTGTTCTGCCAAAATAAATTATTCCTATAAATGATAAAAGGCAGAAATGAGCATTGCGGACAAGAAACTAAACTATCATGCTTGGTAGCAGGCTTATATATATATAGCGTCGATAAATAATACACATGTTCTAATGACATTATTGGACTGTGTCGGTAAGTCAGGGACAATGTCCCTGAACCGATCCAAAATTCCGTGTCCAATGACGCTATATGTCTCTTATCCAACATCGCAGCAATGTAGTCCGAAATAACAACCACTGGAAGATAATGCCGGTTAGAAATGTATGGCAGCTTCCGATGTTACGAAAGGGAAAACTCAAAATCTTTCGAATCCCTTTCGCCATCCTGTCGGACCCTATAAAGCGTTCGGTCGTCCGAACCTGATGCAACCGTGGACCTCACCGACCCAGCGCCGTCGGATAATTCCTGATTCGACCGAGAAACTGTCGATTGCTGGGATGCTGCGAAAAAATGTGCTAACTCGGATAGCATGTCCGTCACTGAGGCCTGTGGAGAAGCGGTCCTACGATGCATTGCCGCTGGAAGCTCCGTGATCGTTACCCCGTGCATACTACTATTATGCGAGCGAACAGAGTGTATAGGCCTCGTGTCCCTTGGCTACCGGATGGCGTGACCTGTTCGCCGTGGAATCACTGAATGACGAAACTGATCGGATACTCGAGGTCACGTAGCCAATGTGCGGTCGTGTGCACTGCTGTGAGGATGAGGAAGCATTATCGACAGTCTCTCGGACTGTCAATATAACGGAGCGTCCCGACCGACAGACATATGCTTCGAATGTAAAATATCTGACCCACAACATGCGGTCCCCTATGTTGAGGGACCTCTCTCGCTCACAGCCCGGACGAACCTGGACAAGCCAGGAACCGGACTAACAGGCTTCCTCCGATCTGTCCTCAATCCGCCGTCACTGGGTGAGTACTAAAGTTATTATAGTGCTCACATCACCCAAATCTCCTTCCTAGACCGCAACGGACGAACCCGGCATTCGATGAATGTACGCTACACCGGGTGAGCTAGCGAATGTCACTCCGTCGATCCTACAAGGGACCTCTTAGGCGAAAGACATATTCCATGAGCACTTATTGCCGCTAGCTCTTCATTAACTATGACGACAGAGGCACACTTTTGAAAGACATCTCCGTAACTTTGCGAACAAGAAACCAGAAATGCTTGGTAATAGCAAGCATATAATAATAAATATATAGCGTCGTTCAATAATTCGAAAGTTTGTGTGACATTATTGGACTATGTCGGAACTGAGGGACGATGTCCCTGAACCAAACCAAAAATTTTTAAGTCCACCGACGCTATCAGTTTCTTATCCGGCATCGCAGCATTCTAGTCCGACGAAAGAACCTGTAGAAGATCAAGTCAGATGACATACACAACAGCATATGTTGTTCCGAAAGGGAAAGCTCGAAATCCTCCGAATCCCTTTCGGTATCCCGTTGGACCGGATGAAATTTTCGGACGTCCGTACCCGCTTCCGCGGAGCGTCCCGACCCAGCATCGTCGGATAAAACATTATGCGACAGATTCAGTTGTTGCTGGGATGCTGCGATAAGCTGTGCTATTTAGGATAGCACGTCCGTCCCCGAGGCCTGTGCAGTAGCGGTCTTACGATGCATTACCGCCGGAAGCTCCGTGTACATTGACTCCCGCACACTTTCCTATGCGAACGTCCGGAGTCTGCAGGCCTCGTGTCCCTGGCTACCGGATGGTGTGACCTGGTCGCCGATGATTCTCTGACTGGCGAAGCTGACTGGATATCCGAGGTCACGTAGCCAAGAGCGGTCGTGTGCGCTACCATGAGAATGAGGAAGCCTTATTGACAGTCTCTCCGGACTGACTATATGTCGGAGCGTCCCGAGCGGCAGACGTATGCTCCGAATGCGAAACATTTTGTACCACAACATCTGGGGCCAGATGTTGTTGTACGAGAGAGGGGCCTCTCTCGCTCGCCGTCCGGAGGGACCTGAACGAGCTAGGAACCGGACTAAAAGGCTTCCTCCGTTTTCCCTCTAATCCGCCGTCACTGGGTGTGCATTTGGTTGATTTATAGTGCTCGCATCACCCCAAAACTCCTTCTAGACCGCAACGGACGAACCCGGCTGCCGAACCATTCGATGAATGGACGCTACACCGGGCGAGCTAGCGGACGTCAAAGGCCGTCGAACCTACTAGGGTCCTCTTAGGCAATTGGCGTATTTATATGTGCACTTTTCCGCACGCCTTCATTAATTGTGACGATGGAGGCACACTGTTGGAAGACATCACGGATACATCCCCCTAATCTTGATCGTCTTAAATAGAAATTGATAAAGTAGAGTGACCCTGCGGGGAAAGGACCGGAATGTCCAATTCCCCACTAACATACCGTGACATACGCTTCCCATGTTGTCATCGAAATCATCAGATACAGAACAGGAGTTAGTGCGAGTACACTGACTACATACAGAATGATTATAAAAGTCAGAGGAAGACTTCCTCTTATTACAATTGATCAAAATCCTTTCAATGTGAAAAGAAAACAAAGTCCTGGTACTTGCACCAACCCCTGACAATCAAAATACATAATAATATGATCCATTAACATAGAAAAAATAATTGAGATCAAAATATTTTGAAAAAATATTTTTTCAGAACAGCCCAAGTTTCTGAAAAGTAACGTTGAGCCCCAATGGATCCCAAGCCTAAGTGTGGACAAAAAATTTAAAAATATTTTAAACAATTTATGCAACACTTACGAACAATAATAATGTATCTAGTTATGATTAAATTAACATCAAGATATTATTTTCAAGAAATCCCCCCTCACACAGAGGGCTGTTGTAAATGTAAACAATAAGTGTAAAAACACTAAAATAAGACTCCAGGCACCCAGGCCGAAATCAGTTACCAAAAATACACTATCTGATGCAAAACAGAGACTTCTAGGGAAGAAACTGCAGAACATCAGATGGTAGATGCAGAACACAACGCCTAACCACCCATAGGTGAAGACGTAAACATGGGGAAAAGAACAGAATTCATTCTGTTATTCAGCTAAAACTCCCAAGAAATTTTAGTAATAATAATTACAGAAAATATGCCAAAAGCATGGGAGAATAGCAAGAGGGGACTTAAAGGAAAGGGAGAGAGGAAAACACTGAAAAATCAGTGTAACTAAATAACAAGAATGACAACAAAATGGCTGCTGCCTCGAAAATAGGTAACTTAACATAATTTCATTAAAAAATTTTAAGTTGCAGCCCTGATAATATTCTGTCGCACATTTTTCCTCTCCTCCTTCTATATCCTCCTTAGAATCACCATTTCACTAATATTTATGTGTCTGGCATCATTTAAACTGAGATTTACAAGCACAAAGATCAGTCAGATGTTAACTGATGAAGGGCCAAACTAAGAATGATTAATGGCGCCAATTTCGGAACGTCCTTGACACTGCGCATGCGCAGTAGAGGTGAAGTGTGGAGGGCCATTCAGGACATGTTTTCTTTGGTTTTAGATGCAAATTTTGGGGATTGGGGGGCAAAATTTGTGTTTGGCCCTATATTTTAAGAGTTAGCACCAGCTATGTCTGGGTCATTGGTACAGTATAAAAATATCATTTTTTTTATTAGTTACTCTCTCCTTGGTTGTGGAATTCTACCGATATATATTCAGTCGGGCATTTATTGCATTTTCTGATCTGTTTACATTTTTGTCAGGCAAGCAAGAGATTTTACCCAACTGAGTACTCCAAAGTGTGTGTATATTTTTAATGGGCAAGGAAGGATGTCTGCCCAACTTGGTATTTCATAATTTCTGGGAAAATGTTTCTTAATTTATGCCCCTGATTATGAAAGGTAAAGAGTTAAGTATTTTCCAATAGATTATAACAAAGCAAGTACTGATGAACAAAATCTGAGAATGATAAGTAATCTAACACTCCTGTAGTCACTAGAATGTCAACATACCCATTTGTGCTGACTTGAAATCAGCCTTGTGCCCAATATTTGCCATTCTTACATGTAGCTGTCCTCTTCTTACTGACTTCACACCCACAGGTTTTACTTTGCCATGTGTGCCTGTATCTCGTACCTCAGCAGACTCATCAAGATATTCTGTTGTTGCAACATCAAGCTCAAAGGTGACTTGTACAGCCTCATTACCTCCTCTGATCAGGTACTAGACAACATACAAAGAAACAAGTCAAATAAACAAATCTTGAACAACAAAGTAAATATCCTAATTTCTAATTCCATTTTGTAACAAAATGGTAGAAATTGAAAAAAAGTTAAAAAATTTATAGTAATTTATATATTTTTTATACTTACCAATGACCCAGACATAGCTGGTGCTAACTCTTAAAATATAGGGCCAAACACAAATTTTGCCCCCCAATCCCCAAAATTTGCATCTAAAACTAAAGAAAACATGTCCTGAAAGGCCCTCCACACTTCGCCCCTACTGCGCATGCGCAGTGTCAAGGACGTTCCGAAATTGGCGCCATTTATCATTCTAATAACCAGTGCCTGGTAAGCGCTATGTACTCAGCGGGGAGGCAAGAGTTCCCAACTCCTGGGAGGGCCATCCCCGTCTGGGTCATTGGTAAGTATAAAAAATATATAAATTACTATAAATTTTTTAACATTTTTATACTGTACCAATGACCCAGACATAGCTGAATAGTAAAAAGGCTGGAGGGCCAAGGACATAGAGCAAAATGGAATACGCTCAATAAAATAAAATAGAGTCATCCCCTGTAGGGAAAAGAAGTAATAGGCCTTACATGTATCTTTCTTATTTATGATAAATTAGAAAGATACAACACCTTCCAAAAATTGAGCTTCATACATCCATGTACTCTATAAATATCCAATAGTCCTTATACTAATAATTTTTAAAGTAAGCCAATAATAAAGTAAGTCTAGAGAATAGAGACTCTTATACTCCTAAAAGTGTGTGAGAATTGCATAATCATGTCCGTTGACATATGCAATATTCAAAAGCTATACTTTAAAAACTAAGACTTGAATGAATTTTATAAACTTAAACTTCTCACTAAACAACCATCCCAATAACAGCTCAGAATTACTAACTCCGGAGGAGGTATCCCCTTGTTTTCATAGTAAAAACAGGTGACCCAAGGGAACACCCTCCCCCCCCCCCCCCCCTTTTTCTTGCCCTGGGTCAAATAGCCCAGAGCGAAGAGGGCAGCCAAACGGAGACACTGCCGAAACAGACAGCCTACCTAGCTATAGTAGCAACTGTTAAGTGAATGACATTCTGAGCAGTAGATAATAGACCTAACAATAGAGGCCTCCAGAAATGGACTCGATATTTCTGAGATAAAATTCATGAATGGATGGCTGAGCGCAATGAGCAGCCTTCAAAAATCTATAATAGGAACACTATTAATGTAAGCCCAAGAAGTAGAAGAACTCTTACTTCATGAGCCGAAATCTTAAGCACAACTGCTAAGCCAATGATATACCATAAGCAGTACGCTAGTTAATAGAATCCATTAACAATAAAATGGAGCGTAACGTCCTTCTACTAGACATCAAAGACAGAAGAAGAAGCTTACGCCCTTGTAATAAACAGATATCTGTTTATAAATACATAAACTGTACCCGGAAAGAGTAAAGGCCTATGCCCATACGAAGACGGAAGGACCTTAAAATAATAGGTTCCGGATAATAGGAGCCTAACTCTTATGCAACAATCCAACCTAAATAGTAACGGAAGTATTGATTCCGAAACTATGAAAGTGAAAATCATCCATCGATAGTGCATGAAACTCACTGACTCTACAGTAAAAGAGAAACCAACAGAATTACTGTCTAAAAGGTCAGAATTTGAAAACTACTGTTTCCAGAGGCTCAAATGATTACTTAGCTAAATAAGAACCGAAGTTAAAATCCGTATAGGAATTTAATCTAAAGATTCTAAGTCTATTTATCAAAAAGTTACTAACTGACTTAGATAAAGAGACAAAAGACTCAATTGTAAACTATCGTAGAGTGCATAGGTATGAGGTAACATAAACCTATAACCTAAATAACAACAGGCTGCAGTAGATCTTGTGAAACAAGTATACTAAAAAATAGCAATGAGTAGTATGGAGGGATCAACATATGAACATAATGATCCCTACACCACGACGGAAGAGCCTCCACTTTAGTCGCATAGAATAGCGAAGAAGAGGATCTCCTATAGTAAGAAATCGCGTCCAAAGCTCGTCCAGTACAGTGCTTACAATGCAATACGGACCACACAACGGAATACATGAAGGTTGCGACCTTGCTGGTTGTGATAAAGATGACACGATTTACCCAGTGAAAAAAGATCCTCACATAGAGGAAGATTTCACGTTAAGATCCACAGTAGACAAGAGAGTAAATTACTCATGATCTCTGTGAAGATAGAGATGCTATCAACAGAAATGTATTGTGGTTGTTTATCTTAGCAATACCTGCTAAAACAACAGCGCCGGAGGATACGCGTATCCTATCATTCCGTCCTATAGATCAATAGAGCGTTAACAGTATTAGCTCAGAGATCTGGACAAGCCAACACATACGTCTGCAATTGATTAGCAAGCTGTGTCATAAATAAAACATCATTGGGCGCTCCCATAGATAGCAAATCTGATTAAATACTTGTTTGTTGAGAGTCCATTCTGACAGCAACAAGCGACCCGTAAGAGAACGGGAGTGCGATAAAACAATCAGACGACCCAGAATATGACGGACCAAAACTGAACTTGGTGTACTATAACCAACAGACGGATTCTTTCCATTAAATTGAATAACGGAAACGAAAGAGTGCCTCCCTGGTTCCGGAGATACGCCACTACTGTCGAATTAAAGGACAGGAATTTGGGCATGCGTTTCTGAATAATGTTCATGCAATGACATAAAGCAAGCCTAAAAAAACATTATTCCGCGGAAGTTAAACTGCTAGCTAAAAGACTGCGGAACCCAAAGACCCTGGCACTTCGAATCCGTAGGGATCAGAATATATCCCAATCTGTTTGACTGGCAACCGTCATAACAGCCACACTCGGGTCCGGCAACTGCGGCGGCACTCTCTGAGTCAACCACCGAAAGTTTGCCCCAGTCTGAATCTCTTGTAACACTAGATAGACAAGAGAATGTATAAATCAAGCAATTCATGGATTGCCGGAAAGTTGCCGTCGAAGAGAAGCTCCTCCGAGAACGAAGCGACTCTGAGAGAGTTCTTAACCTACTATCCACGCGTGGATGTAGCTAGGGCTGCATCACGTCTAACCAACTCCAATCAGCCACTGAAGGGCGGAGTTATACGTGAACAAACTACTGCCCTCAAAAGAAATTACATTGAGAATAATATCTCGTAAATCTTTTCTTGAAGACGTAATGATAACGCCTCAGTAAGGTGGATTACGTATAATAAAGCCTCTAAGTTAAGTCTACTATACATAATGTCGTTCCCAACATTGAAATTGGAAAAGACATAAACGGCGAAAAAGAATATATGCAGTCTTTAATCACACCGTCTAGACGCATATGAACTCTCGGTATGCCCTGCTCTGCCAAAATAAACTATATGTAAAAAAGATAAAATGGCAGAAATGAGCCACGCGGACAAGAAACTAAACTATCATGCTTAGTAGCAGGCTTGTATATATATATAAATATATAGCGTCGAAAAATAAAACACATGTTGTAATGACAATATTGGACTGCGTCGGTAAGTCAGGGACAAAGTCCCTGTACCGATCGAAAAATCCGAGTCCAATGACGCTATAAGTCTCTTATCCAAGATCGCAGCAATGAAGTCCGAAAAATAATCACTGGAAGAAATGCCAGAAGATATGAAAGGCATCTTCCGATACTACTAAAGGGAAAACTCGAAATCTTTCGAATCCCTTTCGCCATCCTGTCGGACCCTATAAAGCGTTCGGTCGTCCGTAGCTTGATGCAACCGCGGACCGCACCGACCCAGCGCCGTCGGATAATTCCTGATTCGACCGAGAAACCGTCAATTGCTGGGATGCTGCGAAACAACTGTGCTAACTCGGATAGCACGTCCGTCACTGAGGCCTGAGGAGCAGCGGTCTTACGATGCATTGCCGCAGGAAGCTCCGAGATCGTTACCCCGTGCATACTTCCAATATGCGAGCGAACGGAGTGTATAGGCCTCGTGTCCCTTGGCTACCGGATGGCGCGACCTATTCGCTGTGGAATCACTAAATGCCGAAACTGATCGGATACTCGAGGTCACGTAGCCAATGTGCGGTCGTGTGCCCTGCTGTGAGGATGAGGAAGCATTAAAGACAGTCTCTCGGACTGTCAATATAACGGAGCGTCCCGAGCAACGGACATATGCTCCGAATGTAAAATATATGAACCACAACATGCGGTCCCCTATGTTGTTGGCTTCCTCCGATCTGTCCTCAATCTGCCGTCACTGGGTGAGTACTAAAGTAATTAAAGTGCTCGCATCACCCAAATCTCCTTCCTAGACCGCAACGGACGAACCCGGCAGCCGAACCATTCGATGAATGTACGCTACACCGGGTGAGCTAGCGAATGTCACTCCGTAAGCGATAGACATATTCCATGAGCACTTATTGCCGCTAACTCTTCATTAACTATGACGACAGAGGCACACTTTTGAAAGACATCTCCATAACTCTTCGAACAAGAAACCAGAAATGCTTGGATAGCAAGCATAAAATAATAATATATATAGCGTCGTTCAATAATTCGAAAGTTTGTGTGACATTATTGGACTATGTCGGAACTGAGGGATGATGTCCCTGAACCGAACCAAAAATTTCTAAGTCCACCGACGCTATCAGTTTCTTATCTGGCATCGCAGCATATGTTGTTCCGAAAGGGAAAGCTTGAAATCCACCGAATCCCTTTCGGTATCCCGTCGGACCGGATGAAACTTTCGGACGTCCGTACCCGCTTCCGCGGAGCGTCCCGACCCAGCATCGTCGGATAAAATATATGCGACAGATTCAGTTGATGCTGGGATGCTGCGATAAACTGTGCTATTAAGGAAAGCACGTCCGTTCCCGAGGCCTGTGCAGTAGCGGACTTACGATGCATTGCCGCTGGAAGCTCCGTGAACGTTGACTCCCGCACACTTCCTATGCGAACGTCCGGAGTCTGCAGGCCTCGAGTCCCCGGCTACCGCCCCAGCGCTGTCGGATAATTCTCGATCCGACACCGTTTCTGTCGGCTGCTGGGATGCTGCGATAAGCTGTGCTATGTGCACAAGAATGTCCGGCGTCGAGACCTGCGGAGGCGCAGTCTATCGCTGCTTCGCCGAGGGCAGCTCCGCATCAGATGGCTCCCGCATACTTTTCCTATGCGAACGTCCGGAGTCCATCGGTCTCGAATCCCTGGCTGCCGGATGGTGTGACCTGGTCGCCGAAGAATCCTTGATCGGCGAAGCTGGTAATATATCGGCGGTCACGCAGCCAAGGTGCGGTCGTGTGCGCTGACGAGAAGAGGAAGCCTTAGCAGTCTCAGCGGACTGCCTATACAACGGAGCGTCCCGAGCGACGGACGTATGCTCCGCTAACGACACATTGTACCACAACATCTGGGGCCAGATGTTGTTGAACGAGAGAGGGGCCTCTCTCGCTTGCCGTCCGGATGGACCGGAACGAGCTATGAACCGGACTAAAAGGCTTCCTCCGTTCTCCCTCCGATCCGCCGTCACTGGGTGTGCATTAAGATAATTTTATAGTGCTCGCATCACCCCAAAATTCCTTCTAGACCGCAACGGACGAACCCGGCTGCCGAACCATTCGGTGAATGGACGCTACACCGGGCGAGCTAGCGGACGTCAAAGGCCGTCGAACCTACTAGGGTCCTCTTAGGCAATTGGCGTATTACATGAGCACTTTTCCGCTAGCCCTTCATTAATTGTGACGACGGAGGCACACTGTTGGAAGACATCACAGATACATCACCCTAATCTTGATCGTCTGAAATAGAAATTGATAAAGTAGAGTGACCCTGCGGGGAAAGGACCGGAGTGTCCAAATCCCCAACAACATACCGTGACATACGCTTCCCATATTGTCATCGAAATCATACGATACAGAACAGGAGTTAATGCGAGTACACTGACCACATATAGAATGATAATAAGGTCAGAGGAAGACTTCCTCTTAAAACAATTGATCAATATCCTTTCAATGTGAAAAGAAAACAAGTCCTGGTACTCGCACTAACCCCTGGCAATCAAAATACATAATAATAATATGATCCATTAATATAGAAAAAATAATTGAAATCAAAATATTTGAAAAAATATTTTTTCAGAACAGCCCAAGTTTCTGAAAAGTAACGTTGAGCCCCAATGGATCCCAAGCCTAAGTGTGGACAAAAATTTTAAAAATATTTTAAACAATTTATTCAACACTTACGAACAATAATAATGTATCTAGTTATGATTAAAATAACATAAAGATATTATTATTTAGAAATCCCCCCCTCACACAGAGGGCTGTTGTAAATGTAAACAATGAGTGTAAAAACACTAAAATAAGACTCCAGGCACCCAGGCCCGAAATCAGTTACCAAAAATACACCATCTGATGCAAAACAGAGACTTCCAGGGAAGAAACTGCAGAACATCAGATGGTAGATGCAGAACACAACGCCTAAACACCCGTAGGTGAAGACGTAAACATGGGGAAAGAACAGAATTCATTCTGTTATACAGCTAAAACTCCCAAGAAATTTTAGTAATAATAATTACAGAAACTATGCCAAAAGCATGGGAGAATAGCAAGGGGGAACTTAAAGGACAGGGAGAGAGGAAAAACACTTGAAAAAACAGTGTAACTAAATAATCAGAATGACAACAAAATGGCTGCTGCCTTGAAAATAGGTAACTTAACATAATTTCATTAAAAAATTTTAAGTTACAGCCCTGATAATATTCTGTCACACATTCTTTTCCTCTCCTCCTTTTCTATCCTCCTTAGAATCACCATTTCACTAATATTTATGTGTCTGGCATCATTTAAACTGAGATTTAAAAGCACAAAGATCAGTCAGATGTTAACTGATGAAGGGCCAAACTTAGAATGATAAATGGCGCCAATTTCGGAACGTCCTTGACACTGCGCATGCGCAGTAGGGGCGAAGTGTGGAGGGCCTTTCAGGACATGTTTTCTTTAGTTTTAGATGCAAATTTTGGGGATTGGGGGGCAAAATTTGTGTTTGGCCCTATATTTTAAGAGTTAGCACCAGCTATGTCTGGGTCATTGGTACAGTATAAAAATAAAAAAATTGCAAGATCACGTCTAAGCTGCGACGAGGGTAAAAATGAAACAAATTCCAAGTTCATAAAGGCAATCTTGTCTTTGAAAATATAGACACTACTGTATTGTTCAACATACGGTTGAGTAATAATTCAATTATGGCTCAGATAAACAAAATTGTGACAACAGATGATTAAAAAAAACAAAATATTGACATATGACCTTCACGTTGAGGGGTACAGACCTTATGATGATGCCCTCTGTACTGACAATACATATTTGAAAAGGATCTGTGCAAAACTATTAAACAGGACATAAAAAAAACAAACAATGAGAATGAGTAGAATTATTGCTCAGGGAAGCAAAATGTCATGTGACCTTGACCATGGGGCTACAGACCTTAACATGACACAAAACATACCATCCATGCATAATACATATATTTATCAGTTTTCGTTAAAAAATATTCAGTAATCCTGAGTAATCAAGAAATTATTTCCCGGACAAACAATCTGTTGGATTGTTATAGACCAGAGAAACAAACAATTGTCCTGTGACCTTATTTGAGGTTACAGACCTTATGATACAGAACTCACCATCTACTCACAATAAAACGTTGGATTCTTATTATTCAGAGATGCAGAGTGACCTTGACCTTGGGGAAACAGACCTAATTATAATATGCGGCACATTATCCAGTCATTGTACACTTGTTGATACAGTGGAGCCCACTAAATTGGATATCTCTTTACTGAATAACCCTGTTAATTGAATATAATTTCCCAACACAAAACCATTTACCATACCTCCAGTACAAATTTGACCTGTTAATTGACTATAGGTTATAGAGAAAACTCTGTTAATTGAATAAAAATCTTGTAACCTGTCGGGAAATTACTTTGACTCTCCCCAGTTTTTCTTTGTTTATAGACTTATCTGGCCTCAGTCCATCCAATACAGACATTTAATCTATTATATCTAGTTTGACAGAGCTCATGGAGCTCTGTCAAACAAGATATAATAGAATAAATGCTAAGTTTATCTCTAGAATACAGGAAAGCAACACAATCCCTGTTAATTGAATACTCCTGTTAATTGAATAATAGTTATTGGCAAAGAAGTAATTCCATTAACAGGGTTCCACTGTACATATCTGTTGATTCTTTATTTGTTTTATTGGGGTTAAACAGCACTTTCAACAACCTGGGTCACACCATGTCGGACAGTTTTCTGGGTGGAGAAAGCAGGAGTACCTAGAAAGAACTACCACAGGGCAACTAGCAACTGTCAAACTCTCTGACTTACTATCCTGGCACAAGCAGAATTAGAAGCAGTTGCAGGCAAGTGTGCCATCAACATGCAGTATTCCTCCATAGACAGCACCAATATGCCTTTGTGTGGGCAATCAGGATTAAGTGTCTTGCTCAAAGACACATTGCAGATAGCTTGGGTCAGAATCAAACCATCAACCTTTCAGTTTAACTGGTTGAGTGCAAGAAGCCACTATCAAGGCTTTCCAAAAAATGTGGGTACAAGAGCAAAAGCCAACATTTTCCTTGCTCACGTTTCATATTCAGTCTTACATAAATAATATTTTGTTAAAACAATTTTGTTTTATCACAAATTATCGAAGAGTGTCCATTATGAAGAAAATCCAAACAGACAAAATAATTTAGATTCAAAGATAATATGAAGGAGACCCATTGAGTTTGAAGCCTCTGAGTTGCAGTACCTACTCTTCAGAGTAAAGCACAAATACAGGCTTTCAGTTAAAACCAGTGAGTGTTGGTCCAAATATGTTCCTTTGGGACTTTTGATTATTAAAATTCTTTCCATCACTGTCAGCTCACATTTGCTCAAATATACTGACAATGCTTACCTTCAAGTCTAAAGAACACGATCCAATAAGGAGAAGAGAATCACCATCCCAGACATCAATATGTAGAGACTGTTGAAGCAAGTGTTGCAAGAACAAACTGTTTTCTCCTGGTTTCATGTAAGCTGGATCCATGCAATACCTTACCTATAAAGACATTTTGGAGTGAGATACTATGAAGATTATTTAAGGAAATAAATTATATGGAAATGTTTCACCTCACATTCCACTATTCCATAAAAGAATTACAGGAGGCTGCATGTAAATGGATAATGGTTAACCCTTTACCCAAAGGACAAAATATTAAAATTTATTATTTTAATTATTTTTCTTCAGAAAATTTCAAGAAAACCATATCATGTGACCCTCCCCAATGGAACGTGCATGATGGGCTCGTTTCAATGAGGGGGTAAAATGATACGGTTTTGTTAAAATTTTCTGAATTTTTTTTTTTTTCAACTGCCAAATTTGTAAATTATATAATCTGATGTGGCTAATTCATTAGACAAAGTGCTAATCCTCAAATCCCTGGACATACAATTTGTAATGCCTTTATAATGCCCAGTGCTATTCATAAAATCCTCATTAAAATTTAATTATTTTTTCGATTATTTACTTCCAAACATAACTTCAAAGGCCTGAGCAATTCAAATTCATTTCATTCCACATAATAGTGTAAGGAGCTCAATTTCTAATTCCAACTATTACAGGACTATTGTGTATAAACAAAAAAAAAACCCAACCTCCCTCCCTCATCTTAAAATTGAGGAAAAACTGCCTGAAAAACTATACATTTTTGTTCATAGGCTTAAAATAAACGACATTGAAGAAAAAATCAAGAACCTTTTTGTATCAAGTAAAAAAAAAATCTGATGGTTTTTCCATGGTTTTCAAGGCCTTGAAAACTGAGGAGCATAGTTAACCATATACATTACATGACTTGACAAAAAAGAATTTTTAAAATGCCTAAAATTTTCATTTATTGCTTCCAAAATGCAGCATATGGCCCTTTTTGTTTTGAGCCCATCAAGCTAATTCTAATGCGGGGTCATGAGGTATGTTTTGAATGTAAGAGCTGACAAAAATAATAAAATTTAAATGGTGATTTTTGTGAACATCACTGGCTGGAGATAGCCATAATGCTGGCTAAAGGTTTAACTGTTAGAGTGCTAAGTTATTTTTGGTCATCAAAATTTATTCACATGTCTTTGCCTTACTCATTGAAATTTATGGAAAACTGTCTACAGGCACTCTCCCAGAAACTGTAATCTGGCAAATCCACAGAGACAAAATAATTTGAATTCTATGATAATATGAAGCACATCAACAGATATGAAGTCTTTAACTGGTAGAGTGCTGGAAGCCCATATTTGAGCTTTATTCTGAAGCACAGGCACCGTAACTTAACCCTCTGCACACTGATGTCGAAATATCGAAATTTAAACATGAAAATTTTTCCCATAATGCATCTAGGAATTTAACCAATTCAGTCTTGTTTGACAGAGCTCATTGAGCTCTGTCAAACAAAACTGAATTGGTTAAATTCCTAGATGCATTATGGGATGATTTTGCTGCTTGAAATTTTCGTACTTTGACATCAGCGTGCAGAGGGTTAAGGGGTTCATATTCAGTGGATGTGCTTCATATTATCTTTAAAGTGAAGTTATTTAGTCTGTGAGAATTTGCCTTGTTACATTTTATGTGAGAGTGCCTGCAGGCACTCTCCCATAATATGTACAAAGCAAAGAGATGTGAAGAAATTCTGTCGACTAAAAATAATTTAGCACTCTACCAGTTAAGTTGCAGAACCTGCACTTTAGAATAAAGCTCAATAACAGGCTCCCTGTACTCTTCCACTTAAAGCACAATCAAGGCCTTCAAATGTTTGAATTAACTCTTGATGATTTTATGGTTAAGTTATAAAACAAATTCAGTTTACCTCTAAACCAGGTCCTCCTTTAAGTACACTACCATCTTTCTCTATTTTATACAGAATGAATGGAACTGATGATGGATCTGAGGAAAGGTCATTGTCAGCTTTGGTGAGAGACAACCTGGAAAAAATTTAAAACACATCAATTATACCAAATTATATGAAGGTCTGGAAATAAAGTGCTTACATCATAACCTGTTAATCCATTACCTAATCAATCAGCTGCATCTGTCTGCGTAATATGCAAAATTAGCAGATGAAAAAATATTATTTTAAAAAAAATTTCAACAAAATCATATCATGTGTCCCCTCAATGGAATGAGCTCATTCCAATGAGGGGTCACATGATATGGTTTTGGTGAAATTGTTTTGAAAATTGGAAAAATAATATTTAAAATAAGAAATTTTGATATTGTCTGTATTGGGTAAAGAGTTAAAAGGTTACACAATATAATATTCTAGTAACCTATACTAAAAGAAGAGTAGTGATACCTTCCTGTCTTCTCTGTTTTTACAACACAAGCCATTCTGCTTACGTTTTAACAGAATTTTCGCCAAAATGAATAGCAACAACTTTGGCAAGAACGCATGTTAGTTGTTGCTATTTATTTGGGTGGAAATTCTGTTACCCATTCATACACTTGCTGGATCATTAGAGAGTTAAGGTCCTAACGCACACTTTTGCAGTTCATGGACCACCTTGAAATTAACCTGGCAGTCCTTCAACTGCAAGTTTGCTTGCTGTGCTATGACATTAATACTTGTCTAACAAATAAAATTTGATTAGGACGTCCATGAACTAGGTAGCTGGGTGCAACATCACCCTGCATGTACTGTTCTTTAACCTTTGCAAGGTGACAAGAAATATGTTTCTGATTTATGATGCCAAGCATTCGATGAAAACAATTTTTAATCTGGAGTTAAAAGGGACCCTAGGTTATAAACTTTTCCCTACAGATACAAGAGCTGCGGGGACGCAACACTATATTTTCCAATAATATTACCTGTTATCCAATGCATAGGGTATGAAAGTTAAAAAATTTATGGTAATTTATATATTTTTTATACTTACCAATGACCCAGACTTAGCTGGTGCTAACTCTAACAAAACCAGGGCCAAACACAAATTTTGCCCCCCAATCCCCAAAATTTGCATCCAAAACAAAAAGAAATCATGTCCTAAAGGACCTCCATACTACGCCTCTACTGCGCATGCGCAGTGACGCAGACGTCCCGAAATTGGCGCCAATTATCATTCTTACTGGCAGTGCCTGGTCAGCGCTATGTACTCAGCGGGGAGGCAAGAGTTCCCAACTCCAGGGAGGGCCATCCCCGTCTGGGTCATTGGTAAGTATAAAAAATATATAAATTACTATAAATTTTTTAACATTTTTATACTGTACCAATGACCCAGACTTAGCTGAATAGTAAACAGGCTGGAGGGCCTAGGACATAGAGGAAAATCCAATAAGCTCAACTATATAGTAAAGAGGTAACCCCTTAAGGAGAAAAGGAGTATTAGGCTTTACATGTATCTTTCTTATTTAATATTAAATTAGAAAGATACACTACCCTTAATAATTGAGCACAATAACATTCATGTTCTCTATTAACATCCAGTATATCCCTTATACTAATTATTTTTAAAGCAAGCCAATAAATAAAGTAGTCCAGAGAATTGAGACTCTTTATAGTCATTTAAAAGTGTCCGAGTATTGTATATTAAAGCCCGTTTGACACTTGACATATACAAATGCTTCACACCGAGCTACACTTTAAAAATAAGACATGAATGAATTTAAACATTAATATTACACTTTAAAACCATCCCGGAAGCGACTCAGAAATACTGACTTGGAGGAGGCATTCCCTTGCTTTTCACTATAAAGCAGGTGACCTAAGGGAACACCCCCCCCCCCCCCTTCCCCTTGCCCTGGGTCAAATAGCCCAGAGCGAAGAGGGCAGCCGGACGGAGTCACTGCCGGAACAGAAAGCCTGCATAACTATAGTTGCAACTGTTTAGTGGACGACATTCTGAGCAACAGATAACGGACCTAAACAATGCAGGTCTCCAGAAATGGACTCAATATTTCTGAGATAAAAATTCGTAAATGTGGATGGCTGAGACCAATAAGCAGCCTTCATTAAATCTGTAATAGCAACACTATTAGCATAAGCCCAGGAAGTAGAAAGACCTCTTACTTCATGAGCAGAAATCTTAAGCACAGACTGCTGAGAAGAAGATAAATTTTCATAAGCAGTACGGATAGTTAATTGAATCCATCTAGCAATAGAATGGACCGAAATGTCCTTTCTATTAGGCATCAAAGACAGAAAGAAACGTTTCCGTCCCTTTCTG
The DNA here is from genome assembly GCA_031216915.1 of Pictodentalium vernedei. Taxonomy (NCBI): domain Eukaryota; kingdom Metazoa; phylum Mollusca; class Scaphopoda; order Dentaliida; family Dentaliidae; genus Pictodentalium; species Pictodentalium vernedei. The sequence goes on from CM062290.1 coordinate 190,776,661, forward strand.
ATAAACTGAGATCTCTGTTTATAGATACGTAATGCTCTAACAGGACAGAGTAAAGGCCTACGCCCATCTGAAGACGGAAGAGCCTTAATAACAATAGGTTCCGGATATTTATTAGGAGCCTGATTCTTAGCTAAAAAACCCACATTAGTAGTGAAGGTGATAGTGTTCCCAACACTACGATAGTGAGAATCATCCACCGACAGTGCATGAAGCTCACTGACTCTTCTAGCAGAAGAGAAAGCTAAGAGAAAAGCTGTCTTATAAGATAAGAATTTGAAATCTACTGTCCCAAGAGGTTCAAATGGCTTTTCCTTCAATTTAAGAAGAACCCAAGCTAAATTCCACTTAGGAATTAATCTAAGAGTTCTGGGTCTATTTATCGAAAAGTTTCTAACCAACTTAGATAAAGAGACATTAGATCCAATTTGTAAACTACCATGATGTGCATAGGTATCAGATAACATAGATCTATAACCCTTTATAGTAACAGGCTGCAGTTTGATTTCGTCAAACAAGTATACTAGAAAGTTTGCAATGTCTGGTATAGAGGGATCGAATATATCTACAGAATGATCCCTACACCAACGACGAAAAACCTTCCACTTAGCCGCATAGTTTAGCGAAGAGGAGGTCCTCCTACAGTTAGAAATCGCGTCCACTGCTCGTCCTGTAAAGTGTTTGCCATGCAAGAAGGACCGCACAACGGAAAAACGTGAAGGTTGAGACCTTGCGGGTTGTGATGGAGTTGGTGCGATTTCCCCTGCGAAAGAAGATCCTCCCGTGGAGGAAGCTTTCGCGGTAGGTCCCACATCAGACACCTGAGTAGATTTATCCACGGTCTCTGTGGCGACAGAGATGCTACCAACAGAATCTTGCATTGAGATTGTTTTATCTTTAGCAATACTTGTTGAATTAACGGCGCTGGAGGATACGCATATCCTATCATTCCGTCCCAAGGGATCGACAGAGCGTCTACTGCAAATGCTCTTGGATCCGGACACGGAGACACATACGTCTGCAACTGATTGTTGAGATGTGTCGCAAATAAGTCTATCATTGGCCGTTCCCATTGGTAGCAAATCTGATTGAATACTTGTTTGTTGAGAGTCCACTCCGACGGCAACAAGCGACCCTTTCGTGAAAGGGAGTCTGCTAGCACATTCAGACGACCCGGTATGTGACGGACCGAAAGAAGAAAGTGATGTTCTAGCGCAAACAGAAGGATTCTTTCCGTTAGATTGAACAACGGAACTGAATGAGTGCCTCCCTGATTCCGTATATACGCCACTACTGTCGTATTGTCGGATAGGATTTGGACATGAGCATTGTGAAGAATGTCCATCCAGTGACGTAACGCAAGCCAAATTGACATCATTTCCTTGATGTTTATGTGCTTGCACAGGAATTGCGGATCCCAAAGACCCTGGCATCTCGAATCCGTTGGGATTAATGATGCACCCCAACCTGTTTGACAGGCATCCGTCATAATGGTAAAACTCGGATCCGGCAACTGCCGCGGAACTCCCTGAGTTAACCACTGAATGTTTGCCAAAGTCTGAATCTCTTGTTTCACTTGATCTGACAAGAAAACGTCTACATCGAGCGAATGAATTTTCACACTCCAATTCTGAGTCAAGAAAATTTGAAGAGGACGTGTGCGTAACCACCCCATCGGAATGAGATCCGCGGCAGCTCCGCACAGACCTATCAGTCTCATAAATTCTCTCGCCGTGACTTTGTCTGCGTGCAGACAATAGCGAGCGTAACAACTGACTAAGTTCGCTCTGGTTAACGGCAGACGAACGAGATTGTTGTGCGTCTCGAAGCTCATTCCCAGATGAGTGAATGACTTGGACGGCACCAGATCCGACTTCTCCTCGTTTACTATAAAACCGAGACGTCGGAGCAAAAGAAGAAGATTCTGAACATCGTTCTGAAGCGTTAACTCGTTGCCGTACCTCTGAAGAATGTCGTCCAGGTAGGCCGACGTTACCGCAGACGAATGAGCTCGGAAATAGATCATTACCGAGTTCATTACCCGAGTGAAAGCCCAGGGTGCTAGATTCAATCCGAAGCACATCGCCCGGAATTGATACACCACTCCTAGGACTGCAAAGCGTAGGTACTCTCGGAATGTCGGATGTACCATGACGTGAAAGTACGCATCTTTGAGATCTATGCTCGTTGCATAATCGTTCACCCGAATACTCACTCTGACCGATCGAATCGTCTCCATATAAAACTTCGGAGCGACGATCAGCTTGTTTATCCAGCTCAAATCTATGACTGGACGGAACGAGCCGTCTGGTTTCGGAACCAGAAACAGATGGCTGTAGAATCCCGGAGATTCCTGGTTTTCTACGACCTCTACCGCGTTCTTCATTAAAAGAGACTGCACCTCTGATAACAGAGCGTCTCTTTTCTGCGGATTTGACGGAAGATGAGTCTACTTTGGACTTCGAGTTAATGGAGGCTTTCATTTGAAGGATATCTTTAAACCTTCCGAAGTCACTCCTCTCACCCAAGGGTCGTCCGTAATCGACGCCCATTCTTGAGAAAAGCTCGACAACCTTCCGCCAACCGGTACGCGATAGAGGTTTAAGCCATCACCTCCTGGACCTGCGAGGCCTGCGGTAGGAGAAACCACGTCCTCCACGGCCCGCACCTCGCCCCGTCGACCTCGGGGCATCCGATCGATTGTCCCGGCCTGAAGGACGTCCCGAACGTGAGTCGCTACCCTGATGGTCTCTCGAATAAGACCAAGAGGACGCACCGGAACCTCTATAGGAACCTCTCTTGGGCGCATTAGACCCAGAAGTGCCTGTCTTATTCGTGTCTTCTGTATCCGACTTCTTAGGAGCAGATTTGAACAACAGAGAATCCTTAGCTTTCTTTGTAATTTTATCATAAATAGCAGAAAGCTTGCCGTCAAAGAGAAGTTCTCCTGAGACCGAAGCGACTCTAAGAGAGTTCTTCACCATAGTATCCACTAGTGTGGATGTAGCTAGGGCTGCGTCACGTCTAACCAACTCCAGATTTGCCACTGAAAGGGCGGAGTTACACGTGGAATAAGCTACTGCCCTTGAAAGAAGTCTAAAAGAGGATTGTATATCCTGAAACTCTTTCCCTTGAAGGCGCAGTGATAACGCTTTAGTAAGGTGATCTGCGTAAGATAAGGCATCTAAATTGGCTCTGTTAGACGCAATAGCTGTTTCCAACACCGCGGTTGGAATAGAAGCCGACGACGGTAATGATAGCTCTAAGTCTTCCGCCTCGTCGTCCATACGCAGAGGAACTCTCGGTATACCCTGTCCTGCCGTATCAAATTTATTCCTTGCATTAATGAAAGGCAGGTTGAGAGTATTAGCGGACAAGAAACCTGCTTTCCCCGTCTTGGAAGCAAGTTTAAATATAGCGTCGTTCAATAATTCAAATGTTCTTGCAACATTATTGGACTGCGACGGAAACTCGGGAACGATGTCCCTGAACCGCTCAAAAAATTCAGAGTCCAATGACGCTATAATCCTCTTGTCCGGAACCGCAGCAGTCTGGCCCGACGGAACAACTTGAGGGAGAAAGTGCCGGATGAAGTCCACGGCAGCTTTTTGTTGTTCCGAAAGGGACAGCTCCAAGTCATCCGTATCCCTTTCACCATCCGGTCGGACCTCATGATGTTCCCGGTCATCTGCCCCCGATGCTTCGGCGGAGCGTACCGACCCAGCGCCGTCGGATAATTCTCGATCCGACACCGTTTCTGTCGGCTGCTGGGATGCTGCGATAAGCTGTGCTATCTGCACAAGAATGTCCGGCATCGAGACCTGCGGAGGCGCAGTCTTTCGCTGCTTCGCCGAGGGCAGCTCCGCATCAGATGGCTCCCGCATACTTTTCCTATGCGAACGTCCGGAGTCCATCGGTCTCGAATCCCTGGCTGCCAGATGGTGTGACCTGGTCGCCGAAGAATCCTTGATCAGCGAAGCTGGCAATATATCGGCGGTCACGCAGCCAAGGTGCGGTCGTGTGCGCTGACGAGAAGAGGAAGCCTTAACAGTCTCCGCGGACTGCTTATACAACGGAGCGTCCCGAGCGACGGACGTATGCTCCGCTAAAGACACATTCTGTACCACAACATCTGGTCCCAGATGTTGTTGTACGAGAGAAGGGCCTCTCTCGCTCGCGGCCCGGCTGGACCTGGACGAGCTAGGAACCGGACTCAAAGGCTTCCTCCGTTCTCGCTTACTATCCGCCGTCACTGGGTGTGCATCTATTATGTTTATAGTGCTCGCATCACCCAAAATTTCCTCCTGGACCGCATCGGACGAACCCGGCTGCCGAACCATTCGGTGAATGGACGCTACACCGGGCGAGCTAGCGGACGACATTTGTCTAATCTCCATGAGCACTTTTGCCGCTAGCTCTGAATTCATTTGTGACGACGGACGCACACTTGTAGAAGATAACATGGAAACATCACCCTGTTCTTGTTCCTCTGAAATAGAAACTGAGAGAGTAGAGTGACCTTGCGGAGAAAGAGCCGGCATAGCCCTTTCTCCAGAAACAACATATCGTGACACACGTTTCCAATGTTTCTCATCCCAATATTCACATATAGGACAGGGATTAATGCGAGAACACTGACTACAATTAATACAATGATCATGAAAGTCAGAGGAAGATTTCTTCCTATTACAATTTGAACAAAGTCCCTTCATTGTGAAAGAACAACAAGTCCTAGTTACTCGCAAAAACCCCTGACACAAAGATACATAATAACATGATCCATTAATAAATGAAAAAACAATTACATATCAAAATAATTTTGAAAAAATATTTTTTCAGCGAAGCCCAAGTTGCTGAAAAGTAACGTTGAGCCCCAATGGATCCGATGGCAAAGTGTGGTCAAAAATTTTAAATTTATATTAAATAATTAATGAGACACTTACGGATAATATAAATGTATCTTATAATGATATAAACTACAGCAAAGGCAAACAGCCCCCCTCAAAAAAGGCTGTTGCCAATGAAAACAAACAGTGTAAAACACCAGAAAACATGACTCCAGGCACTGAAAAAACTGGCCCGGAATCAGTCATCAAATTACACTCTATCTGATGCAAAACAGAGACTCCCAGGGGAGAATCTGCAGAACATCAGATGGAAGATGCAGAACACAAACGTTATACACCCATGGGTGAAAACGTAACTATGGGGAAAACAACAGAAAACATTCTGTAACCAAGCAACTCTCCCAGGAAATTTTAGAAATGAACTTTCTCAAAAATATGCCAAAAGCATGGGAGAATTGCAAGGGGGGACTTTAGAAGGCTAGGGGAGAGGAAACACTGAATAAGCAGTGCAACATTTAGCAAGAATGACAACAAGAGGCCCATGCCTCGAAAATAGGCAACTTAACATAATTTCATCAAAAAATTTTAAGTACAGCCCTGATTATTTTTTGTCACTTCTTTTTCCTCTCCTCCTTCTATCCTCCTTAGAATCACATTTTCTCCAAAAATTACGTGTCTGGCATCCTTTAAACTGAGATTTACAAGCACAAAGATCAGTGAGATGTTGACTGATGAAGGGCCAAACAGAGAATGATAATTGGCGCCAATTTCGGGACGTCTGCGTCACTGCGCATGCGCAGTAGAGGCGTAGTATGGAGGTCCTTTAGGACATGATTTCTTTTTGTTTTGGATGCAAATTTTGGGGATTGGGGGGCAAAATTTGTGTTTGGCCCTGGTTTTGTTAGAGTTAGCACCAGCTAAGTCTGGGTCATTGGTACAGTATAAAAATATTTATTATTTTAAATACAGTAAAACCTGTTTTGAGATATCAGTCTCATGAGAGACCACCTGTCTTGAAAGACTGCTGTGACCTTGCACCATTTGTTTTACTCTGTAATGGACCTGTCACGAGAACCCACCTGTTTTGAGAGAACACTTTTGCCTGGCAAAAAGGGTGGTCTCTCAAGACAGGTTCTACTGTATTATTTTTTCAAATGTTTTGAAACATATCAAGAAAACCATATCATGTAGCCCCCTCAATGGAACAAGCTCGTTCCAATGAGAGTACAGATTGCATGGTTTTGTTGAAAATATTTGGAATTTTTTTTTTTTTCAACTGCTTAATTTGTAAATTATGTGGGTGGATGTGGCCGATTTATCAGGTAAAGACTTAAATTGAATATTTCAAATGAACCCAAATAAAGGTTAATAAATAGATTACTTTATCTTGATGTCAACTTTAATGACAAGGAATTGAAAGCGATAAAATATATTTGTCAAAACTCAAGCCCAACAGATCAGGTTTGCTGTTCCATATTTGCAAATATTTTTAACCAAATTTTAGGACCATGCATGGCACTGGATATGGTATCATGAGCAATGTGACAGTGAATGCTGAATTTATAGAAGAAAAACAAGATAAAAAAGAGTTGAAATTAGGTGTTCATTCTTCAACAATATAAATGGCAATGGTGTGTTTACCTTTCTGTAGTTGCCTGAGGACATCTATAAAATTGAAAAGTGAAAAAGACTGTTCCTTGATTCTGTGTGTCGTTGTGGTCATAATCGAAAATTCTGAAATAAAATAAAATGAATTCAAGAATACATATTAACAAATTAGGAATATTAATTGCAGATATTTTCCTTGTACCAAACCATTCATAATGCATTCCGCAGAAGTTTGATCTATTAATTAGATATCGGTTACAAAAGGGATACCCTTGAATACAAAAATTCTAATCCAAAGAAATGTATGCAGTTAATATCAATAGTATATTAAATATGAAGTAATGTCTGGATACAGAAAATATTTTGTCAAGTTGGCAGTTTAAAAAAAGAAGGAGTGGGCTTATAGTGTCAAGAATTTTTCAAACTGCTCATCTATTTAAATGTTACCAGGGGCAACACTAAGGTGACTGATTGGGTAGGTGTAAACCGGATTTGCCCCAACTGTCAAGTTTCAAGGAAGATAATATCAGGATACAAATGGTTAATTTTTAACTTGTACATGTTTAAATATACTCACTTTGAGAATGCTAAGAATTGGAACACTATCTCATTGCACTGTAGAGGGTCTTGTTCCTCTTTCTGTAAATTTACATGTAGTTTCTGGTTTGGATCTATCACCTCCGGTGCTTCACCATTAGCATCCAAGATAGGACTAAATCCTGATGAGTATAACCGTGCGTATGAAGCTCTTGATAACCCTGTTCCACTATAAAATAAACAAGTATCATCTCAACCTTGGATCTTTCCCGCATGCTTTGAGAATTAACTCTTAACCCGCCGAGTATTTTAAAAATAATTTTTATCAAATCTAGTCATGGCTTCAATGAAGCAGCCATGACTAGATTAAATGAAAAGTTAAGCCAAATTTAATTCAAGAAATCATTGGTGAAAAATCAATTCAGTTTACAGGGAGGAAATTTCCTTAGATGTACATGAATTATACTTATTTCAATGGCAAAAGGAATTTCGTACTGGGCAGGAATATCAGACAAACACATGCACGGAGTTATAAGTGTAAAAATGTTTTCATACCTCATTTCATACTATCCATAGTTTAGTTTTAGTTTAGTCCATTAAAAATAAATTTTTTGGTTCTCAGACACCTCCCTCATCATTGAAATTTGCCTCATCACTCATTTTTTGTTATTTGGAAATCTCTTCAATGATACTATTTTGCTTGTGGGACTCAAAGAACTAAAAATTTAACCAACTGTTTGCATGCTGTTGCTGAGAGTATGATGGCTCACTGGCTAGCATACTTCAGATCGAAAGATTAGAGGTTCAAACCTGACTGGCAACCTGCATTGTGTCCTTGATTAGTGTTCAACTGATTACCAAAAATGGTCATTGACCGATTACCGGTTATTTGAGCTCTCAATCAGTCAATTTCGATGCCGATTCTGATTGTAATACCGTGCTCTAGAACAAGTCGAGGCTCGAAAGAACTACATTAAACTGAACATTTTTCGTTGTTAAACTTCGTTGACTGGGTCGAAATAAAATTACCAGTCACGCACACTTGGGCAGTAAACGTGGCTCTCAGAGCCACGTTTACCGCCCAAGTGCGTGCGACTGGTAATTTTACTTCTGCCTGAGTCAATGGAGTGTAACCGTCACTTTTCCGGTATGAACTAGCGATTTCACCCAGTTGTAAGCTTTGCATGTTGTTTAACTTGTATGTCCCGTAACGGGGCGTCTAAGAGAGATTAAGAATACACATTGGGGTTGTTTCTCAACTTCATTGAATGGTATCATTTTACATTAACAATTAAACAATTGCAGAAGAGAATAAAATGCGGTTAATGAATTATCTCAAAATGCTTGGCAACAATCAGTTGAACCGATATTCCAGGAGCCATTGCCGTTGTCATCCGATTGCCCACAATCGGTCGATTGTGGTGGCCGGTTCCGATCATCGGTTGAACACTATCCTTGATGTATGGACTTCACTCTTAACCCACTGACTATTTTCAAAATATTTTTCATCAAATCCAGTTATGGTTGCTGCAAACTCAAGCCATCACAGAAGGATAAAACTAGAGGCTCAGTGCCCTCACTCTGTCCTTCTGCACTGGCATTCATGCCATACTGATGAATGAATTCACACATCATGATGTTCTGTGTATGTATGCCAAGTTTTGTAACTTTAAGCTTCTTAGTATAGGAATTATAAGCATGAGATTTTTTGAGGCTGGACAGGTAAAACACACTGACTTACAGATACATGGATACATCTGCATAATACATAAAATGAGCAGCTGAAAAAAGAAATTTTAACAAAAGCATATGCAACCCCATTATTGGAGCAAGCTCACTAAGCATGTTTCAATGGGAGGGGTTACATGATATGGCTTTGCTGATATTTATTGAAAGATTTGAAAAAAAATTAAAATAATAAATTTTTATATTGTGTGCTTTAGGTGAAGCATTAAGGAGGATCTTTCCCGCGTTGTGTCCTTGGGCAAGGCACTTAACCCTGATTGCCTACATGGGGGCACGATGACGCTGTGTACTAAGGCATTCTGCACGTGGATGGTGCACATGTCTTCAACCAATCTAACTCTGCTTGTGCCGCGGTGCAGAGTTTAGAGTTACGATGTTGGAGAGCTGATAGCTGTTTGTCGTTGCTCGGAGTTCTCTCCAGGTACTCCGGTTTCCTCCACCCGTAAAACTGTCACCGACATGATATGACCCTGGCTGTTCATGTGTCATTACACCCTAATAAATAATAATAATAATAATTTAATCCAGAAGAGACAAAGGGTTAGTTGATTAAACCTCTGCACACTGATGTCAAAATATAAAAATTCCAAGTGGTATATTTTTTCAATAGTGCAACTTGGAAATTAACGAATTCAATCTTGTTTGAAAGAGCTCAATGAATGGCTGAATTAGTTATATTCCAAGTGGTATCATGGGAAAAATTAACAGCTTGAATATCCAAAATTATAAATTCAAAGTAATTTGTATATTTTTATACTTAACAATGGCCCAGACTAGCTGGTGCTTAACTCAAAATTATTAAGGGCCAAACACAAATTTTGATCCCCCCAATCCCCAAAATTTGCTTGCAAAACCGAAAATTAAAAGTCCTATGTGGCCCTCCATACATTTACTCTCTGCACATGCGCAGACGTCAGGAAGTGACTGGAATTGGCGCCAACATCATTCTTTGTAGAAGAGAGTACTACATAAAAATTCAGAGTCAAATCGAACCCTCCTCACCCGCATCACTTAATCATTCTTGTGTTAGTCATAAAATAATATAGGAACCGCAATGGTTCCCTCATGTCTAACCGACTCCACTATGCCACTATGGGCGGAGAAGGACGTGAAGAACAAAAACTTCCCTCGAGGAAGCTTCCAGGGAACGTTACATAACAGACACTTGTGAAGACTGATCTAAGGTTTCTGTGACGACAGAGGTGCTACTAGTAGGATTCACAACGAGACTGTTTGATTTTAAACATAATCTACTAAATCAATAGAATTTGAGGATATGCGTATCCTATCATTCATCCCCATGAGATCAGCAGAGCATCTACTGCATACGCTCAATGGTCTGGGCATGGTGACATGAATGACGGTAACTGATTGTTCCGGTGCATCGCAAACGGATCTATCATGGGGCGATCCCTCTGGTAGCAAATCTGTCCAAATACTCGCTTGTTGAGCGTCCACTGCAATTGCAACAGGCGACCTTTCCGAGAGAGCGAGTCTGCTAGTACGTTCAGATGACCCGGTATATGACGGATAGAAAGATGAACATGATGATTCATGACATATTAGGAATATTCTTTTCTCGCATTTCAACGAATAGCAAGAAAAAATTGTCTGGTCATTGCATATATAGGGTCAAACGTTACACCAGTACGGTGGTCATGGTAGCGGAGACATAGGACCAATGAGATTGCTCCATGTGTTTCAAGGTGGTCGGTCATTTCTAGGCTAACTCTCACTTTGGGAGCACCAGTTCAATTTAGTGCAGGTCCGAGCACATCTATCGCAATCATGCAGTGACATTGGATGCAGGTTTCCAAGGGGTTTTCCCATTAAATGAAACATGGTTTTTATTCCTGGTTTTTCCTGATCGGCATGTTTGCGTATCTGGTGAGCCTTTATCTGATAACTATCATTCCTTTTGAATATAAGATACTTTATGATTTATTCGACACCAACTCACAAATTACATGTCAATGCTACCTATTTATCTAACAGTTGTTAATAAATGCTCCTAAGACGTCAGCCTAGAACATAAGCCGTCAGCCTAGAGCATCTAAAATCATAGAGATTTTGTGTTTTATCCCTATTTGCATAGTTAGGACAATCTTCTCCGTTCGTTGGCATAACAGAAATGAATGGGTGCCACCCTGGTTCCCGATGTATGCTACTACTGTCGAGTTGTCAGACCAAATTTGAACATGGACATCCGTTATGTGAATCCAATGTTGTAGTGCTAGCTATAATTAACATCATCTTGTTGATGTTTATGTGTTTCTCCTGGAACCGAGGGTCCCAAAGACCCTGACACTTCATGACTGCGGGACTTAGGGTCGCGCCCCAACCCATCTGACTCACATCCGCCATAATCGTGAAAGCCGGATCTGGCAGTTGCAGCATAACTCCCTGAGTTAACCACTGACTATCTGGCGAATTTGAACCCTTGTTTTACTAGGTCCGTTAAAACAATACTGGTTCAAGCAAAATCATCTTCACACTCCAGTTCTGACTAAAGAATATCTGGAGGGGGCGTACGCGCAGACAGCCCATCGGAAAGAGATCCACAGCCGCTCCGCACAGCTCCAACAGTCGCATGAATGCCTCATATTAATGCATCTGAGTGTAGACAAAAGCGAGCATAACAACTAATTTTGCTCTGGGTAACGACAGACGAACCCGATTGTAGTGAGTCTCAAAGCTCAATCCCAAGTGAATAGACGACTTGTACGGAGCTAGATCCGATTTTTTTTCGTTTACGATGAAACCGAGACGTCAGAGTAATAGAAGCAGACTCTGAACATCGTTCTGAAGCATAATTCTGTTGCAGTATCCCTGTAGAAGGTCCTCCAAGTAAGCCAACGTTACTGCAGACAAATGAGCTTTAAGTAAGACATTACCGAGTTCATTATTTGAGTGAAACACCCAGGGGGCCAGATTCAGACCAAAGCATATTGTTCTGAACTGATACACCTTCCCTTGTATGGCGAACCACAGGTACTTTTAGAATGCCGGATGTACCAGGACATGAAAGTACGCATCCTTAGATCTATGCTTGCTGCATAGTCGATCACTCGAACACTCGCTTTTACCGACTGAATGAATTTCATAAATAAACTTTTGGAGCCATGATAAGCTTGTTATCGAGCTCAAGTCTATTACTGGCCAGAACGAGGCTTCTGTACCAGGAACAGGTGACTGTAAAAATCTTGAGAATCTTGATTCTAGACGACCTGTACTGCTTCCTTTGATAAGAGAGCTTATACCTCCGGTAGGAGAAACTCTCTTATGCAAGAATTTGATGGAAGATTTGTCCAACGCGGACAACTTGTTAGTGGGGTTTTTACTCGGAATGATAGCCATAAGCCATCCCGAGACTACACTTCTCACCCACTGACCTTCCGTGATTGTTATCCAGTTTTTTGCAGAGCTTGATAACCTTCTGCCAACTGGTCAGCAATAGAGGTCTAAACCATCACCTGTATGACCTGCGAGGGTTACGGGAGGAAGAACCACGTCCTCCCCGCGAAAAACCTTTGTCTCGCCGGCCTAGAGGCATCTGACCTATATTCCCGATCAGACCTACGCCCCTTTCCCGAGTCGCTATACTGACGACCTCCAGAGTAATTATAAGAGGATTTCTTGTACCCTCGTGAGGAGTTTCCTTTTGACGATTTTTGTCTGGAACGCCCTCCTTTACTCTTGTCTGCTGAAGCGGGTTGTTGATACGCCACTTCAAAAGCAGAGCACTAGACGCTTTCTTAGTAGCCTGTTCATAGACTAATGAAAGCTAGTCGTCGAAAATAAAATGTCCGGAAACGGGAGCGACTCGGAGAGAGCTTTTCACCTTGTCATCTTATCAGTGATGACGATGCAAGGGCAGCATCATGTCTGATTAACTCCAGATTAGCCACTGTTAGGGCGAAGTTATACATGGTATACATAATTGCCCTGGAAAGAACTCTAAGAGAGGTACGAATGTCCTCAAATTCCTTTCCCTTGAGACGTTGCGCCATAGCTCGTGTTAGGTGATCTGCATAAGACATAACGTCCAAATTCGCTCTATTTGAAGAAATTGCTGTCTCAATTGTGTCTGAGCGAATAGTGAATGATACTGGTAAGGATACCTCTAGATCCCCGGCCTGCTCATCCAAACGCAGAAGAACTCTCTGAACATCTTCCCCGACTATTTTTAAATGAACGTGGTCCAAAAAATGGTATGTATACGGAAGATGAAGATAAGAAACTGCCTTCTTCCTCGCACTCAAGAGGATAAATATGGCGTCATCTATATGGCCGAAGGCCTGCGACACCTACATAAACTGAACTTCTGAGTCTGAGGGAGGCTGAATCTGCACTTGCTGGGATGCTGCAATCAGCTGCGACAGCAAGTCCATCATCGAGGCCTGAGGAGCAGTGGCTTTCCGTTCCTTAGCAACAAACTGCTCCTGGGACGGTGTGTCGGAAACGGATCCTTTCTCTGAACGTCGTCCCGATGATCAAGGCCTAGTCTCCCGAGCTACCGGATGGTCCGACTTCACGGGCAAAGAGTAGTTCCTTCTTTGTGCAGCAGGCTGGATATCCGAAGTCGGGTAGCTTGAATGTGGTTGTGTGTGCTTAAATAACATAGCGGAGGAAGCCGTGACTGAAGCCGACCTCGGCTGCAGACTAGACGGAGCATCCTGAGCGGCGGGAGGACATATGCTCCGTCTCGTGCAAGTTTCCAACCAGAAAACTTCATTTCGGCCTTGTGAAACGTAGCAGCAGCCTTGACTGAAGCCGACCCCGGCTGCAGACTAAACAGAGCATCCCGAATGGAGGGTGGACATATGCTCCAGCTTGTGCAAGTTTCTCAAAACAACATCTGACCCCAGACATTGCTAGATTAGAGAGGGGGGGGGGGGGGCCTCTCCCGCTCGCGGTCTATCACACCTTGCCAAGTACAAGAACTTGCTGACTTCCTCCCTATTTCCTCCCTATTTCCGTCGTCGCTGGGTGAGCTATTTATATTATAGTGCTCGCTCTACCCAATCCACTTCTTAGACCGCAACAGACGTATCCGGCGTCACGGCACCCACGGACGGAGTACCACTTCACCAGTCGAGCTAGCTGCTTGCAAGAGATTAAAACCTTTAACAAAAGGCCCTAACTCTTGCAATAATGAGCACTGCAGCTAGCTCTATATGCTCCATGGAGCGTGACAACGGTAGCACACTTGGATGGGTGTTAGAATATCATCACCATGTTCATGTTCCTCTGAAACAGAAACTGACAGAATGAATTAAAATGCGGTGAGAGGCTCTGATCCTCAGAACCTCACAGCCAACAACGTACCGTGACACCCGATTCCAACATCAGTCATCCCAGTGCAACACAAGAATGACAAGAGTCCACAGGAGTGTATCAACTAATATCAGTCCTCCAAACTCCACAACAATATATATATATATAACTGAGATACATGAATAATAGCAATCATAATTAAATTCAGAATATTTTTTGTAAACAAAAATTTTTGAAAAAATGCCCAAGTTTCCAAAAGAAACATTAAGAGCCCAAGGGCATCCCGATAGAGCCTAAGTGTGGACAAAATCCAAAATTTTTTGACCTACACTACCGGATTAACAATGCATGTATACTACAGTAATAGAATATAAAAAAATACCTATATATGAGGCCGCTGATAATGTAAACAACGTCAATGTAAACAAGACATCAGGCACACAAAAAGGCCCAAAGTAAGAACCCATTGAAATGCTATCAGATGCAAAGCTAGATCTTCATACGAAGAAAAAATATTACATCAGATAGAAGATGCAAGACTAAACGGCCTAACACCCCTGGGGACGAAACAGAATAATATTCCGTAATAAATGTTAAACTCCCAAGAAATTTAATAAAAAATTTCAATAAAAGATCGCCAAAAAGCTTAAGAGTTTAACAGGAAGGGTTCATGGAAGGATAGGGAAGGAATACTTAACAAACAGTGGAATAATCATTTTTAAATATGATGACGTCAGGCATATGTCCCGAAATTGGGAAACATAAAATAATTTTATAAATATAAAGTTACAGCCCTGAACGTCCAAAACCACCGTTGAACACTTCCTTCATCCAATAACAGCCTTGGATCCAACCAATTCTTGCACTGATTTGTGTCTGGCATCCTCAAAAAAGGAGATTTTAAAGCACATTGTTGATGACTTTAGGGCCAAACAAAGAATACTGTTGGCTTTATTTCCGGTCACTTCCTGACATCTGCGCATGCGCAGGGAGTAAATGTATGGAGGGCCAGATAGGACTTTTAATTTTCGGTTTTGCAAGCAAATTTTGGGGATTGGGGGGTTCAAAATTTGTGTTTGGACCTTATTAACTTTGTGTTAAGCACCAGCTAGTCTGGGCCATTGGTTTACAGTGTAAAAATATAGTATCGTGTGACAGCTGAATGTATATCATATAAATTTTGAATCTATTTAAAATCATAATTCTTATGTTTCTTCATTTTGAGAGCTGTGACCATTTCAGTTTATATATAATATCTACTATACGTTTCCATACCATGAGGCTTGAATTTCTGATATTTCAACATGAATATATATAGGGGGTTAAATTATTACTGAATCTCCCAACAAATACAAAATGGATTCGCCCAATGTCTGAACCAATACTGTTTGCAGCAATCCCAATGCAGAACCCAATGTTGAAAAGATTAAGCAAATATATTCACAGACTGCATAGAAAGGTTAATGCTGAGTCTTTTTCAACACTTTTTTTTAAATAAATTTACTTCTATTATAAGTGACTGACTACTGACACACTTCAAGCTTACCTTTTTGGCCTTGGATCAATTGATGGAATAGGAGCATGAACAGGCGTGTAAGGCAGTTCTTGCAAATTAGGAGACATCATTCCCATCTTCACACCTCCTGGCTGGAAAATAGCAACAGATAAATACAGACAATTAAATGATTCAACTTTGGTGCACAGAAATATGGGGTCGGATAGGAGAGTCTGGACCCTGTCCTCTTCTTGGGAGCTCAAGCAGACAGAAATGCCCTTTTTAATTGTTCCTGTGAAAGGGTTTGACAGGGCCATAAATGCCTTTTAATTTTTCTTGGGGAAGGGTGCAGTGAAGTAAAACTGCAGGACAAATCATCCTTCAATTGTTCAAAAGTTATCCCAAACCCATCCATTGACCATTGGCCTTTTGTGTTTCCAGATCTCCTGGAAAATAACATTAACATTTTTTGCTCAACAGATTACAACATCAATTTTGAATTTAAAATATAGCATGCTATCAGAATACGTAGTTACAGATTATTTATTTATTTATTTATCCATTTATATCAGGACACAAAAACTAAATTCTGGTTTGCCTCCTAAACTTTTTTTATGACCCTTCACTGAAATTGCATAACTAGCTCACTCCAATGAGTAGCTAATTTTTTAATGCAAAAAATAAAGTACCAAATTTGAATAGACTTTTTTGTGGAGAATGTAGAAAGGGACCAACAATATTTGATTATTTGTGGTTTTGTCTTGTTACAATTTATATGAGAGTCCCTTTTGACACTCTACATTATCCCTTTTACCCAACACAAAAGATACCAAAATTTATTAATTTAATTATTGTTTTTATAAATTTTTCCAAAATAATTTCAACAAAATCATATCATGTCACCCCCTCTTTGGAGCGAACTCGTTCCAATGAGGCATCACATGATATGGTTTTGTTGAAATTTGTTTTTTAATATAGTTTTTTCAACTATTTAATTTGTAAATTACATGAGAGGATGCAGCCGATTCATTAGGTTGAGGGTTAACTTGCAACAGACAAATCCACATGAATAAATTTTGACAACAGTTAATCTAACAACCTTTTTTACCAACGTATTACAGTGGAGCCCACTTAATTGGATATCTCCTAAGTGAAGAATCCTGCAAATTGAATATAACTTCCAAACACAAAACCATTTACCATACCTTCCACACAAATTTGATCTGTTTATTACATATGGGTTAAAAAGTAAATTTCTGTTAATTGAAAAAAAAAAATTGTAATATGTTGAGAAATTACCCTGATAATCACAGAATTCCCAGTGTTTATAGCTCTATTTGACTTCACTACATCCAATGCAGGCATTTAATTTGTTATATATTGTTGGACAGAACTCCAATGAATAATTTCCACTGGCAAAGTGACTATTCAACTGATGGTGTTCCACTGTATATATTGGTGTTTATAATCACTTTCTACATTATAAAAATTAATGTAATTTTCAGTATGTTTTGTACCTATGTTTACCTACATGCAATTAACAGATTAAGTTTTTAATCAACATTGGCAAGTGGTATTTATCTATATATCGGTGTTTAAAAAGGTACTTTTGGCATCTATGGCTATATCAAAACAACAATAAAGGTATGAAGTCAGCTTTAGCCAATTGTTTGGATCTTCAATGCTCACTTTAACCCTTAAGGGCCTGGACAAATTTCTTAAATACCCACTAGACCACCACCACCTGCGTATTGCCAGTAGCTAAGCAGTGACTTCTAGTTAAGTCTTGGATGCCCATTTCGACAGCCAAGACTTGACGAGTAACCACTGCCAATGTAACATGTTTAGTTTCAGCAGAATCTCCTCAGGAATGTAGGTTAAGGGTACCTGTTCTGAGGATGTATAAGTCAGAAATTTAAATTTTATAGTAAGGCCTAAAAAAATAAAAAATCGGTTTCTCAGGCTCTCCCGCATGGTCCTTTTGGCTGCCGCATGCTCTCTTTTTATAACCAATTTAAACTTTAAAATAATAAAAATTAAATGGTTTATGTCTGATATTTTACCCAAGTTAAAACAATTGATGAATTTGTCCCTTGAGTGCAAGAAGGCTTTGCAATGCTTTAGCATTGCAAAGCCTTCTTGCACTCAAGGGATGAAATACACCACCACCCATGCTATTCTGTAGATTATGAGGCCTAAAACTTGAACCAAGAACATGAACTTTTGATGGCAAAGAAGTAATTACTGAAATAAAAAATAAAATAAAAAAACGCTCGCCCGCATGCAATTTCACAAATAATGGCCTGAGAAACAGAAGATCTACTTTGTGTGGCCTAAATTTCCTTTCTTATTATACCAACCACAATTGTTTACAACAAGCTTGCATTACAGTGGAAGTCCCTAAATCAGAAGTATACTCTCTACTTTGATCTTTCCCAAGTGATTTGGGAAAGAAAAGTGGTGCAAAAGCACCAAGAAAAAATAAGCCAAAACTGGGTCGAGTGCTACTGGTGTACACCCAGTAGGGGATGCTCTTCTCCTTGAACAGATCCACGGCTTCCGGTACCAGTGCACAGACATGTAACCAATGACTCATTCTTTTGAATCCGCCAAGTTTGGAGTTATGTGATCAGTAGGGAGGAAGGATTCTTACCCAAATAAGAAGATGGGAGAGCCTCCAGGTAAACAATTGTGGTAGGTATAATAAGAAAGGAAATTTACTATAAAATTTAAATTTCTTATCAACTTACCTTACAATTGTTTACAACAGGCTGAAGAGACAATAGGAGGAGGGAATCACATAACCAACCCCCACATAACCCGACTGTGCTGGAACCATGGACAGAAGAGTTCCCTGGGCCTATAAAACCATAGCATCACAAACATTAGTAAAAGACAAAGATGAGGTGTATGGCCCTGTGTGACACACATACAGAAAGCACAGTAACCAAGCACATGGCCGGAAATGACCTTTAAGAGACCTAATGGCTAGGGTAGACAACAGCCTGAGCAGAAGAAAGAGGGCCAAAAGAAAAAAGGTCAGACTCCTCCTGCAACTGACGCAGATAGAAGGTGGAGAAAGTAGAAGCATTTCTCTAGTAGGCTGCCTGCATAACATCGGACAACTTGACGGAGTTAGCATAAGCCCAAGAGGTAGACAAGACATGCACCTCGTGGGCAGAAATACAATTAGTAATACAATTGTCAGTCGCTAGACAGAAGTATGATGTGCAAATAGCAAGACAAATCCATTGAGAAATGGATTGAGGAGAGATCTTCTGCTGACAAGGAATAAGAGACCGAAAGAATCGTTTCCTGCCTTTCCTAATGAACTGCGTCCGGTTGAGATAAATGAGAATTGAATGAAACTGAACAAAGCAAAGGGCAATTACCATCAGCAGAAGAAAGAGCCCTGATACAGATAGGAGATGGAGTTGTTTCCGGTATCTGATTCTTGGCCAGAAAGGAGCAATCAGTGGTACAAGTAACACTGCTGGGGCAGCTCAGGAAAAAGGCTGGATCAGAAAAGCTGTCTTGCATGTGAGAAAACGTATATCCACCTGGGATAAAGGTTCGAACGCCACCCCCCTCCCCAAAGCAAAGCAGCACCCAAGAAAGATTCCATCTTGGGATAAGCTGCAAAATCCTAGGCCTTTTCAAAGAAAAGTGCCAAATAAGCTGGGAGAGGTATGGATTAGTGCCTATACGATGCTTTCCCACAAAACGAAAGGGTCTCTGAAAGCATGGACCTGTACCCTTTGATGGTAACAGGTCGGAGACCCTGAGAATCAAACAGATATACCAGAAACTCCGCAATCTGTGTTATCAAAGGATCAGCATAATCAACAAAGTGATCAACACACCATTGACAGAAGACCTTCCACTTAGCCGCATAGGCTAAACCAGGGGAGTGCCACCTTGAAGAAATGCACTCCATTGCTCGTCTCGAAAAACCTCTACAGAGGAGACAGGACCTGACAAAAGATATGCGTGAAGGCACAATGAAGTCAGATCGACGTGAAAACTTCCTGGGTGACTTTGACAAAGAAGGTTGTGACGTAGAGAGAGATGTGCCAGAACTGCCACCAACAGAGAGCAGAGCTGATTGATCCACTCCCGCTGATGCGACAGGGAAGCGATCAGAATGATTCAACAACTGCAGGTTAATATCTTGGCTAGAACCTGAGGCAGAATTGGAACCGGCGGGAAGGCGCAGCTGACAAGACTGTTCCAATCGAGTTACTGCCCTATGAACCATCCACTTGGTGGAAATGAACTTGCCCCGTTAGGACAGGGAGTCAGCTAGGACATTTAGATGACCACCACCCTGGCATTGACATCCTGAGCGAGCAGTAGAAGATCTCGAGCCAATTCGTACATGGGAACCGAGTGTGTGCCACCCAGGTTCCAAATGTAAGCAAACACTGTCGAACTGTCAGACAACACAAGGACCTGACGATTCGAAAGGTGGGGGATCCACTGCCGGAAACTCAGAAGAATAGCAAGAAGTTCCTTCTGGTTGAGGTGAAGAGCAGCTTGATCCTGGTCCCATACCCCATAAAGGGAAAGACCTAGAGGATCCAACGTCGCACCCCATCTGAGATCACTGGCATCTGCCGCCAGAACACGATCGGACGTGGGCAAGTCCAACGGAACTCCCTGCATGATCCACTGAACATCCGTCCAGGGGAGAAGGTGACGATGAAGAGAGTCTGGTAACTGAAGCACCAGATCCAGAGGATCGATATTCGACCTCCAACGACTGAGCAGAAAGTGTTGGAGAGGTCTGACATGCAGCCGACCTAGAGGAATGAGATCCGTCACCGAACCGCAGAGACCGAGCAGCCGGAGAATACTCCAAGCTGTCGCAGACGTGGACTGGGACAGAGTCAGGGCTAAAGCCGAGAGAATCACAGCCCTCGCATGGAGAACCGCCACTGTATTCAGCTGAGTACGGAAGTCCATCCCCAGGTGACAAAATGACTGAGAAGGGACCAGGTCAGACTTCTTGTTGACTGTGAGCCCTAGCGACATGAGCAGGCTCAACAGTGTGTCGACATCTGACTCCAGAAGAGCAGCATTGGAGTGCCTCTGGAGGATATCCTCCAGATACTCCAAAGTAGTCACCCTGGATTGTGTGCAATGGAAGGCTATCACATGCGACATCAGTTGGGTAAAGGCCCAAGGAGCCAGGTTGAGGCTGAAAGGCATGGCCTTGAACTGGTAAACTTGCCCCAGAAAAGTGAACCTGAGATACTTTCGCGATATCCGATGAATCAGAACATGAAAGTAAGCGTCTCGCAGGTTGATGCTGGAAGCGAAATCTCCCTGGTGAATGGAGCGGCGAACCGACCTGAAAGTCTCCATGCTGAACTTGAGCGCAATGATAGACTGGTTCAGGATACTCAGAACGATAACCGGTCGAAGTTTGCCGTCCTTCTTCGGCATCAAGAACAGGCGGGAATAAAATCCCACTGAATGAATGTTCTTGATGACCTCGATCACCCCCCTTGACAGGAGATTGCCTATCTCCATGATCCTGATGTGAAACATCTGAAGGAACTCGGGTTGGACGAGGCACTCACGACAGAGTGGGGTGCCTCCGAAAAGGATATCTGCAGCCTGGACCGAACAACATCTAAGACCCAATGATCTGATGCGATCATGGCTCAACGCTCTGTAAACTCTGATTCCTTCCTTCAACCTGGGACGAATCGAGGTGAGGACCTTCATTTCGAGCCCCGTGAGAGGAGAAACCAGCTCCTCTGCTAGATGAAGGATCCTGAGACCTCTCTCTGGTCTGCTTACCCTTACCACATGAATAAGAAGAAGAAGTGGCGGCAGGAGGATCAGCCCTTGGCCTCGCAGAGGAAGGCGTTTGTTAGGCTTAGAATGGCCCTGGCTTCTGACAGAAGGCTGATCAAGCTGGCGAAGCAGCAGCAGATCTTTCGAATGATGCAGGGCGTCATCCTGGACCGTTGCCACAGAACCATAGAATATTCGCGGACCCACCAAAGAAGTGGATCAAAGAGCAGTGCACTGCCCCTCAGGAAGGGAATGACTTGTGTCCAAAACAGAGTCCCGGCGAACTAATTCCAAGTTAGTCGATATACAGGCGTGCTTGTGTGTAAGATGCATAAGTGCCTTGGAGATCACACACAAAGGAGCCTGTACATTCTCAAAACTTACCTGGAGGCTGATAAGCAGCCAAGGATGGGACGAGATGATCTGAAAGAGAAAGCATGCCTAGCATCTCTCTCGATAAGCCCAACAGGGACTCCAGAGCCACCATAGGAATAACGGCCGACTTGCACTTGGAAAGCCCGAGGGAGGAGGAGTCCTGATCCAAGACCGTCAAAGTCTGGCAGACGACGGATTGGCAGAATCATAGGAATGATAACGCACTGGAGGCAAAAAGGTATCAGCCCTGGTGAAGAACGGAGTCTTCATAGTCTTAGAACTCAGCTTAGAGTCCAAAGATGCAAAAGCTTCGACCACCTGTACCGACTAGCACGGTCGAAGGTGCCCAGAAGCAGGTTGGCTATAGGCACACGACCGATGATTGCGGCCTGGCTGAAACCTCCGGCTGGTCTGTTGGTTTGAGTTCTGGAAGGAACTCAAACACAAAGTCCAGAGTTGCCCCCAAGTTAGAAGACTGTTGGCTCTCGATGTCAGGAGTGTCTGATCCATCCTCCGTGTTGGAAGACACATAGCCCATCACTGGCAAACCAGCCAATGCCTCTCATAGTGTAGGCACACCAGGGGGATCAGAAAGCAGACTGCTTCCAATCCCTGGGAGTGAGGAGTGGCTGGGGGGTTGGTTGGGGGAGGAGGCACCTGGAAGCCACTAGTAGCCACTAGGCAATGGGAGGCAACAGGAAGGCTGTTGGAAAGAACCTGTGTGAGCAAGGAGAGGGCCTCCATAAGCTCACGGCCTGTATCAGCTGGTTCGATGTGGGAATGACTTTGCTCCTGACCCTTTTAACCAGCGAAGGGTCACGATCCTCTAGAACACCCGACGAGAAACGACGGATGGCAGCCGAAATATCTAAATGCAGATGCGTATAGGGGTATGAAATACCCCAAGGATCTGAAGTGCGGGAACTCAAGAGAGTTGTCGCGGACCTCTGAGGGACAGCAGGTCCAGGCAGCACAAAATGCATCGGACCCCACAATGAACATCTGAATCCCAGGAAAAACCTGCTGGACTCGACGGCTGAGAGACTACAGCAGAGGATTCAGCCGGCAGCACCTGCCAACTTCGCAGAGTTGAAGTCAGGGGGGGCTGAGGCCAATATCCCACATCCAAACTACCAGACATCCCTGCAGGGATAAGCTGACGGCCGGCTGAAACGGTGACCGTATAGGTGACCGTATAGACATTGCAGACGGAACAGCAGTAGCAGCAGATACATCAGGAGCTGTTGAAACAGGTGGAATGGTGGAGAGAGTAATCGAGCTCGACTCCAAAGGAAGAGTCACAACCCTAGTGACAGCCTCAGATGTCGACTGGAGGGGGACAACCCTCCTAGAACCAGGCATCTCTTCACCGGCAAACTCAACAGCTCCAGCAGTATCCACTGCAGGAAAAGACTGCACATTCCGTACGGAGGGGGGTAAGACTCTCACCAGACGTGGTCGTGTCAGGAGGTCCCAAACACCAGCATTCCCCTTACCCACGGGCACAGGAAGAATGGCCACAAGAATGCACCACATGGTTCGTGGAAGCCCATAAGGTGGACGACCAAGACCCACAGGGTCGATCTCAAGAACACCCATTACATGTGGAAGTAGAAGAGAAGGTGAACTCAACAGAAAAAAGAAGTAGAACACCCCCAACTAGAAGAGGAAGGTGGCAGAAAATAAAGGCCCGGTGGGAACACAACAGAACCCAGATGGCCAAAAGGGAGCCAGAAAACAGAAATCCTGCCAATACAGCCCCCCCAATGACACCTAACTCCAACAATAATATCCAAAATGATAACATAAATTGTCAATAAACCGAACCGCACGGTAAAAGGAAAGCCGTACGCGAACACGGAGAATATAAAAATAACGAAAATGTGGTTGAATGTAATAATGAGAATATACAAAAAACACAGCCCTGTTAATATTAGAGAAACAGCAGATTCCTAATTCTAATCACAGGAACATGGTGTCAACGAGTTGAATTATCACTGTTATCAGAGCAAACGAAAGAGCATCTTTCTAAGATGGCGGAATGAAAAAGAATGGGTCATTGGTTACACATCTGTGCACTGGTACTGGAAGCTACTGGGTGTGCGCAGGTAGCACCCGACCCAGTTTTGGCTTTTTTTTTCTTGGTGCTTTTGCACCACTTTTCTTTCTCAAATCGCTTGAGAAAGATCAAAATAGAGAGTATACTTCTGAGTTAAGGACTTCCAATGTAATGCAACCCTGTTGTAAACAACTGTAAGGTAGATTGATAAGAAATGGGCCTTATGGGTTAACTGGTAGAGTGTTGGAAGCCCATATTTGGGCTTTATTCTGAAGTGCAGGTATCAATCTTGGAGGCTCATATTCAATGGATGTGATTTGTAATATCTTTGAAGTGATATTATTTAGTCTGTAAGGGTTTGCCTTGTTACAATTTATGGGAGAGTGCCCATATCACTCTCCCATAAATTGTAACAAGGCAAAGACATGCTCCGTTGAGTTGAGCTGAGAATGTCATAGAATGAACAAAGGGTGTGAACACCTGTGATACAGGGTAATAACGTAAGTCAGAGAGCACTGCGGTGGACTCTAGATGTTAACATTGCATTATTACTATTATTATTACAAGATCAGATGGCCAAAAATAATTTAACACTCTTCCAGTTAAAAGACTTTCACCCCAGATGTTGATTACTGGTATCGATTTTACCAATGAAGTAGGACTTGTTTATAACAGTAAACAAGCACTGCTCCACTTCCTGGGTTTCCCAGAGTGAAGGCAAGTAGTTTATTACATGCAGTTAATAGGGTTATTCCATTATGTATGCAATATCTAATTAAGTGGGATCAAGTGTATTGCATTTAATTTTTAATCTGCTTTTGATTCTCATCCTGAGTATGGTACCAAAAAGTTACTTGTTCTAAGCCTTTTGGTGTGAAGTGAAGTATCACATTCCTGGTAGAACCAAATTGAGCTACAACACAATTGTAAATAGAATCATAAAACAATCTTCATACTGAATAAGTGTACCTCTCTCATATGTGTGATTTCCACTGGGTACGGTTGGGCCATTGGCATGTATTGTGGATACTGTGGATAAGATGGTGCTGGATATGATGCTAATGGCTGCTGCATCATCATTTGTCCAGGCACACCTGGGTATTGTAAACCAAGACCTTGAGGCTGCATTCCTTGTAAATCTTGAGACTGCGACATTGGATATGCCCCAGCCATTATAGCTGACCTATGAAATTAAAGGTGATCAAAAGATTATTTATCAAATGAAAATAACTTATATTACTTTTCTCAGTACAAAAATAATGTAGCAACATGAGTACAGTCAACAAATATTTTTATATTACATTATATAAGGCAAAAAAAGTAAAAAATCTGTTTCTCAGAACCTCCCACATGGTCCTTTTGGCTGCCGCATGCTCTCTTTTTATAACCAATGCAAACTTGAAAAAATAAAAATTAAATGGTTTATGTCTGATATTTTACCCAGTTAATAAAATTGATAAATTTGTTCGAGTGCAACAAGCCTTTGCAATGCTTTAGCACTGCAAAGCCTTCTTGCACTCAAGGGATGAAATACACCACAACCCATGCCATTCTGTAGATTATGAGGCCTAAACATAAAACAAACCAATAACATAAACTTTTGATGGCAAAGAAATAATTACAAAAAATAAAATAAAAAACCGCCCCGCACACATGCTATTTTACAAAAACAAATGGCCCGAGAAACAGAAGATCTATTTTGTGGGGCCTTATATATAATATATATATTATACCTCTTCCATTATAACCTGTTTGTTAATGAACTGTTTGCATGCTGTTGATGAAGCATGATGGCTTATTGGCAAGCATTCTTCAGACTGAAAGGTCAGAGGTTCAATCCTGACCAACATCATCTGCATTGTGGTCTTGGGACTTAGTCCTGCTTGCCCATGCGGAAGCACGGTGTTACAAAGTGTTTACCGTACTAACCCAGGAATATGCCCATGATGTGTATGATTGAAAAGAGGGCAAAAAGTATGTAGGTGGGCTTATTTTCAAAAGGTCAAGCCTGCAGGAGAATTCTGACATAAAGTTGATACGAAGTCAGGTGACTCAGTCAATCCCATAACAAAACTATATCATGTGACCTCTCATTGGAACAAGCTCATCGAAGGGTCATGTGATATGGTTTTGTTAAAATTTTTTGTAACATTTGAAAAAATATAATTAAAATAATAAATTTTTATATCATGTGCATTCAGGAAAGCACACACTGAAAATTTGGACAACCCTAAAATGTTTATGCCCCCAAAATTTGGATAACCCTCCAAATTTAGTTAACCATTCACATGTATTTCGCTATTCTGTTAATGTGTAATATATAGAGCTGCCACGGTTAGCCGGTTTGCATCCAGTTGCAAAGAAACTCAACCAGTTAGAAAAGCCAACAACCGGATAACCATACTCCCAATATTGTGTCTGATAATAAGTTGGGAACAACCCGCGTTGAACTACTAAGAAATTCATCTCCATATTGGTATAAATAGGGGGTATATTTTGTTGACAGTACTCACAGAAAACTCATGCACTGTTGACACAATGCCATTAAATGTTAGCTTTGTACCTGTCCTACATCATGGAATACTATTTTGTCGACCAACTTCAAAGAGTTATGAAACCTATGACGTTGTCACCCTGTCTGTGCATTTCAGGGGACACTGCATTGCTTTGTCAGAAAGGATCAAAGAATCACAAGATTCATATCGCGTAATCAAAGAATGCACATTATTCCCTATAGTCTATTTATTTCAGCATGTGACATCATTTAGCTAATTCCTGTAGTAGTGCTTGCACATTAGTAGAAGCAGATTATAGCGACTATCTACGCTGTTGCATCGCATGCGCTTTGTTTGTTGGAACATTCTTTGAAATTGTGAAGTTACATGTTGAATTTCTTTGAGGAGCTAACTCAGAAGCGTTAACAATTTAGAAAAGTGAGAAATGATTATCCAAATTTTTTTTAAAAACCGCTAGATGAACAATATGGACATTCGTCCAATTTGTGCATCCCTTTTCAATGGGTAAGACGTTCTTTCTCATTGTAACAACTTACCAGCATGGCTGATGTTGATGTTGTCATTCCAAAGTCAGGGAATGGGCTTATTTCATAGGAGGGGACTCGGAAACTGAAATCTGAAAAGTTGATAGGTGAGCTTATTTTCAATTACGGGCTTACTCTTGGGTCAGCATATTGTTGGAACACTTGCTTTATTGATGCTAACCCTGCTTGTGACAGGTTAGTAAAAGAGTCGGACAGTTACTCACTGCTGGCTCAGTGTTTCTCTAACATGATATGGTCTTGGCTGTTATTTATTTATTTATTTATTTATTTATTGGTGCTTTTGGTTAGTTTCAGAATCTACAGGTATATAATAACTGCAACACAAGTTTTAAGTCATGTTTAGTCACTCGTTTATATCTTACACTTAGAGTACTTCCAACCCAAGTCCTACTTTACAAGTAAAGGGAAAAAAGTCACTAAGTTGGCAGTGAAAACCAACCTGTGATGACAGTGTCAATAGATGCAGACTGCTTTCACTGAGCATGTTTCTGATGATTGAAATCTAATCCATTCACAGGTATGGCATTTCCAATTAAACTTGCATAATTTATACTAAAATGGGAATTTTGCTGAACCCATTGCCTAACAAAGCACTGCATCCACACGCGAAATATGCAAATTCAGCAATTGAAAAAATGCTATTTTTCAAACAATTTCAACAAAACCATATCATGTGATCCCCTCATTAGAACGAACCTGTTGAGTTTGTTCAAATGAGGGCTCACATAATATGGTTCTGTTGAAATTGTTTGGAAAATTTGGAAGAAAATAATACTTAAAATAAAATAATGAATTTTGATATTGTCTTCTTTGGGTAAAGAGTTAATGTGGATAATCTGATGAACCTTCTCGAGTAAATATTTACTTTATTCAATGAGATCTGTAACTATCTGATGAATAATTAAATAATTGAGTATTCCGTGTGTTCTGTACTGGCCTTGTATATACTTAGTTAACTAGCATTCCCTTTTTGGGGTCTGTCGGTGGCCGAGTGGTGTGTGTGGTTCAGTATAGTTTCGTTAGGCCGTTGGTGCTGAAGGAAACTCTCTCGGTGTGGGTTCCAACCCCCGCAATGCCAATATAAACAAAACCAGCGCCCTTTCAGCATCTGGGAAATTTTAAAAAGACAAGTGTCGCTGATTTCTTCTGAGGTGCAGTTCATAGAATTAAGTACTTAGATGCAACTATCTGATGAATAATTAAATAATTGAGTATTCTGTGTGTTCTGTACTGGCCTCGTATATACATGGTTAACTAGCATTTCCTTTTTGGGGTCTGTCAGTGGCAGAATGGTGAGCGTGGTTCAGTATAGTTTCGCTAGGTGGTTGGTGCCGAATGAAACTCTCTCGGCATGGGATCAAACCCCCGCCATGCCAATGTAAACAAAACCAGCGCCCTTTCTTAATTCTATGGCATCTGTGAAATTTGAAAAAAAAACAAGTGTCGCTGATTTCTTCTGAGGTGCAGTTCGAAGAATTAAGTACTTAGATGCAACTATCTGATAAATACTGAATTGGTTAAATTCCTAGTTGCATTATGGGAAAAATTTCCTGCTTGAAATTTTGGCATTTTGACATTAGTGTTTTGAGGGTTAAACTTACTTATTGGTTGTATTCTTTTGCGGTTGACCTTCAACTATATTATATTGTGTGCTTCGAGAAATGTAACCCAGCAAAATGTTTTTAAGCACCAAACAAGTTGGGCACAATTATCACTATTTGGGAACAGCAATTTCAGTTGTTACTTTGGTGGAATTTAAAGGTCTGGGAAATATTTGCTGCCAAAGCTTTTAACCATCTGCACCCTGATGTCAAAATGGCAATTTTTTCAGCAGCAAATATTTCCCATAATGCAGTTTGATATTTTACCAAATATACTTTGTTTGACAGAGCTCAGTGAACTCTGTCAAACAAGATATAATTGGTTAAATTCATTGCTAAAAAAGAGAAAATTATTGGAGAAAATTCTGTTGCACTACCAGAGAGAGAGCTAGGGGTTAATTAAAATTTGTAACACTTGGCAATTCAACCACATTTGAGTTAATAAAAACATTCTAATGCATGACTGCAAAACAAGTAGGAAATCGAGTTTAGCCAATTGTTTACACCTGCACTGCTCACTTTCAAGGGACTTCCGCATCAGGCATTGGTTACCAGGTTCTATTGTACTTTTAAAGCAAAATTTGTTTACAATAGTAAATGAGCATTGCTCCATTTCCTGGGGGGCCCGCAGAAAACCTAAGGTATAATAGAAAATATATAACTTTGGTTCCTTTTAACCAACTATATACATGTAAATCAGATTTTATGAATGATTTCCAGATGTTAGTATTCAATGAATTTTTCACTAAATGAATGACTGCTTCACTGCAGCCATGACTTAAATTTATGAAAAAAATTAAAAAAAAAACATATTTAGCAGGCTAATGGATATTGTATAGCACCATGCACCAGAACTACAAGCCCATACTGACAAATGTTGGACAAGCAGAATTCATAATTTCGGAGGGATAAATACAGAAGATGGGTTCATGACTGATATCATAAGGAAGCAATGGTTAGAACATTGTGCTTGCGATTGCAAGGTTACCAGCTTAGTCCAGTCTCGCAACACCTATGTTCCAATAACTCCAACTTAGTTCAAATCGTAAACTGATTTGTAATTTAAACACTTCATTCAGAACATCGTCTGCTGCACATGTGAAAAATTTACAAAAATGAAGTGGTTTGCAAGTCACTCCATTGATGGAATGATTGCAAAATAGGCATCCTCATTTCAAATATTTTGCGTGGTGATGTCAAATGGTAACATGTGCTTCTGGATCAGTAAACATAGAAAAAGTATTTGAGTGCTTGCCCAATTAGAGGGTGAGGATTTTAGTATTAATGGAACATTCAGTCATTTTATGGAACAAATTTAACATGTAACCTGGCATAAACTTATAATATTACAATCTGTGCAACACACAAAATAACTAGCATAATATTTCAACATATCTACTGGACACACGAAAGCTGAATAGCTATGTTCCTAAAAAAATGAAAACAAATGAACACTAAATGGATATCTACCCTAGAATGCAAAATAATTGTGTAAAAAATATGCTGAACAGAAATGCAAATAATGGTTCATGTGCATAATCAAAGGAAAATACCCGAAATGTTCGAGCCTCAAGATTGGATGAAGTTAGGGACATGAGACTGGATGAATTTGGGGAAATTGGACCAACCAGAGCTTATGGTCACTCCAATGGGTCCAATGCTTCCAAATGTAGGGCACTGAAAGTCCTTGCTTTACACCATGGGTCTTTAAATTCACTTGGTGTATGTCTGCAAAGAAATCTGGTTGGGTCTGACATCACTAGGGCCAAATTAAAAACAAGAGGCCCCAGGGGGCCTGAGGGTGCTCACCTGACATGGTAGCCTAAATATTAACCCAGAGAATTGATTTCAACAAGTTGCATCTGCTCCTCCTAAGAAAAGCTCATACCAAATATCCAAAGATTCTGACCTGTGGATCTAAAAAAAAGAAGACTTTTAAAGAATATTCCTCATATTGAACTAAGTTATAATTCGGGCTCCCACAGGGAGCTCATATATAAACCCAGGGACTTGGCTTTAACAAACTTGAATCTCACCCCCCTAAGGATGCTGCACACCAAATATCAAAACATTCTGTCTGCTGGATCTGAAGAAGATTTTTAAAGACAATTCCTCATTTTGAACTAAGTTATCATTCGGGCTCCCACAGTGAGTCCAAATATGGACCTAGGGACATGGATGGCTTGAACAAACTTGAATCTCACCCCCCTAAGGATGCTGCATAACAAATATCAAAACATTCTGACTGCTGGATCTGAAAAATGTTTTAAAGAAAATTCCTCATTTTGAACTAAGTTATAATTCGAGCTACCACAGTGAGCCCAAATATGAACCCAGGGACTTGGCTTGAACAAACTTGAATCTCACCCCCCTAAGCATGGTGCATACCCAATATCAAAAGATTCTGCCTGCTGGATCTGGAGAAGATTTTCAAAGAATTTGCCTGAAATGCACTAAGTTCGAATTCGAGCTTCTATAG
This sequence comes from Pictodentalium vernedei, assembly GCA_031216915.1. Taxonomy (NCBI): domain Eukaryota; kingdom Metazoa; phylum Mollusca; class Scaphopoda; order Dentaliida; family Dentaliidae; genus Pictodentalium; species Pictodentalium vernedei. The sequence goes on from CM062290.1 coordinate 190,807,548, forward strand.
TGAGCCCAAATATGAATCTAGGGAGCCAATTTGAACAAACTTGAATCAGATCCACCCCACAATGTTGCATACCAAATATCAAAAGATTCTGCCTGCTGGATCTGGAGAAGAAGATTTTTGAAAAAATTTGCCTGACATACACTATGTTCATATTCGAGCTTCTATAGTCAGCCCAAATATGAATCCAGGGGGCCGATTTGAACAAACTTGAATCAGATCCACCCCACAATGTTGCATACCCAATATCAAAAGATTCTGCCTGCTGGATCTGGAGAAGATTTTCAAAGAATTTGCCTGAAATGCACTAAGTTCGAATTCGAGCTTCTATAGTGAGCCCAAATATGAATCCAGGGGACCGATTTGAACAAACTTGAATCAGATCCACCCCACAATGTTGCATACCCAATATCAAAAGATTCTGCCTGCTGGATCTGAGGAAGATTTTCAAAGAATTTGCCTGAAATGCACTAAGTTCGAATTCGAGCTTCTATAGAGAGCCCAAATATGAATCTAGGGAGCCGATTTGAACAAACTTGAATCAGATCCACCCCACAATGTTGCATACCAAATATCAAAAGATTCTGCCTGCTGGATCTGGAGAAAAAGATTTTTTAAGAAATTTGCCTGAAATGCACTAAGTTTGAATTCGGGCTTCTATAGTGAGCCCAAATATGAATCCAGGGGACCGATTTGAACAAACTTGAATCAGATCCACCCCACAATGTTGCATACCAAATATCAAAAGATTCTGCCTGCTGGATCTGGAGAAGAAGATTTTTGAAAAAATTTGCCTGACATACACTATGTTCGTATTCGAGCTTCTATAGTGAGCCCAAATATGAATCCAGGGGGCCGATTTGAACAAACTTGAATCAGATCCACCCCACAATGTTGCATACTAAATATCAGAAGATTCTGCCTGCTGGATCTGGAGAAGATTTTTGAAGAAATTTGCCTGAAATGCACTAAGTTCGAATTTCGAGCTTCTATACTGAGCCCAAATATAAACCCAGGGGGCCGATTTGAACAAACTTGAATCAGATCCACCCCACAATGTTGCATACCAAATATCAAAAGATTCTGCCTGCTGGATCTGGAGAAGAAGATTTTTTAAGAAATTTTCCTGAAATGCACTAAGTTCGAATTCAGGCTTCTATAGTGAGCCCAAATATGAATCCAGGGGGCCGATTTGAACAAACTTGAATCAGATCCACCCCACAATGTTGCATACCAAATATCAAAAGATTCTGCCTGCTGGATCTGGAGAAGAAGATTTTTTAAGAAATTTGCCTGAAATGCACTAAGTTCGAAATCGGGCTCCTATACTGACCCCAAATATGAACCCAGGGGGCCGTTTTGAACAAACTTGAATCAGATTCACACTACAATGTTGCATACCAAATATCAAAAGATTCTGCCTGCTGAATCTGGAGAAGATTTTTTAATCTTTTCTCATTGCCTTCAGTGTTAAAAAGTGCTGACTCAGCACTTTTTCAAAGTCCTGAGAAAAGTACCTTGTGATCAAACAGATATGGATTTTTTTTAACCATTCAATTCTACTGGATAAAAGTAAGCTTTATACAAAATAAGAATTCTCTGTGCCGTGTAGTTTTGGAGATATGGCAGTTTTAAGGTTTTTCCGAGGTTCCCATGTGGCAAGGAGAAATTTTTTTTTTGCATCAATCAACTACTTATGACCCATTATCATCTCATATCAAATTTGGTTCAAATCAACCTCACGGTTCTGAAAATAGAAATTTTAGGCATGGCCAAAATTTTTGCCCCTCCCATAATGAAGGCAAATAATGCCAGACAAACTTCTCTTGAACAAATTTGATTCTAAACCTCAAAAGGACTCTGTATACCACATATCAAGTCTCTGCTACTGGTGGTTCATTAGAAGAAGATTTTCAAAAAATTTGGCCATTTTTTCCCCACACCTCTGCTCTATATGAGCCGAAACCTAATTTTGATAAAAATCAAAATGCCCCTATATAACCACTATTTACATGAAATTTAATTAAAATGTGGCCAGTGGTTTAGGAGAAAGAGGCTCAAACACCACCTTTACGCAGGACGACAGAAGACGGACGACAGAACGGACTAAGAGTGATAAGAAAAGCTCACCCTGACTTTCAGTCAGTGAGCTAAAAGCTGGAACAATGTCACTTTAACTCTTTACCCAACATCACCGCCAAAACCTGCCAGTGCTGTTCACAAAATCACCATACAATTTTCATTATTTTTTTCATTTTTTGTCTCAAAAACATAGCTTATGACCCCTCATTGGAACAAGCATGTTGAGCTCATTCCAATGAGGTGCCAAAAGCTATGTTTTTGACGCAAAAAATGAAAAAAAAGTTAAAAAATTTATAGTAATTTATATATTTTTTATACTTACCAATGACCCAGACTTAGCTGGTGCTAACTTCAACAAAACCAGGGCCAAACACAAATTTTGCCCCCCAATCCCCAAAATTTGCATCCAAAACAAAAAGAAATCATGTCCTAAAGGACCTCCATAGTACGACTCTACTGCGCATGCGCAGTGACGCAGTCGTCCCGAAATTGGCGCCAAATATCATTCTTACTGGCAGTGCCTGGTCAGCGCTATGTACTAAGCGGGGAGGCAAGAGTTCCCAACTCAGGGAGGGCCATCCCCGTCTGGGTCATTGGTAAGTATAAAAAATATATAAATTACTATAAATTTTTTAACATTTTTATACTGTACCAATGACCCAGACTTAGCTGAATAGTAAACAGGCTGGAGGGCCTAGGACATAGAGGAAACTCCAATAAGCTCAATTATATAATAAAGAGGTAACCCCTTAAGGAGAAAAGGAGTATTAGGCTTTACATGTATCTTTCTTATTTAATATTAAATTAGAAAGATAAACTACCCTTAATAATTGAGCACAATAACATTCATGTTCTCTATTAACATCCAGTATAACCCTTATACTAATTATTTTTAAAGCAAGCCAATAAATAAAGTAGTCCAGAGAATTGAGACTCTTTATAATCATTTAAAAGTGTCCGAGTATTGTATATTAAAGCCCGTTTGACACTTGACATATACAAATGCTTCACACCGAGCTACACTTTAAAAATAAGACATGAATGAAATTAAACATTAATATTACACTTTAAAACCATCCCGGAAGCGACTCAGAAATACTGTCTTGGAGGAGGCATTCCCTTGCTTTTCACTATAAAGCAGGTGACCTAAGGGAACACCCGCCCCCCCCCTTCCCCTTGCCCTGGGTCAAATAGCCCAGAGCGAAGAGGGCAGCCGGACGGAGTCACTGCCGGAACAGAAAGCCTGCATAACTATAGTTGCAACTGTTTAGAGGACGACATTCTGAGCAACAGATAACGGACCTAAACAATGCAGGTCTCCAGAAATGGACTCAATATTTCTGAGATAAAAATTAGTAAATGTGGAAGGCTGAGACCAATAAGCAGCCTTCATTAAATCTGTAATAGCAACACTATTAGCATAAGCCCAGGAAGTAGAAAGAGCTCTTACTTCATGAGCAGAAATCTTAAGCACAGACTGCTGAGAAGAAGATAAATCTTCATACGCAGTACGGATAGTTAACTGAATCCATCTAGCAATAGAATGGACTGAAATGTCCTTTCTATTAGGCATCAAAGACAGAAAGAAACGTTTCCGTCCCTTTCTGATGAACTGAGATCTCTGTTTATAGATACGTAGTGCTCTAACAGGACAGAGTAAAGGCCTACGCCCGTCTGAAGACGGAAGAGCCTTAATAACAATAGGTTCCGGATATTTATTAGGAGCCTGATTCTTAGCTAAAAAACCCACATTAGTAGTGAAGGTGATAGTGTTCCCAACACTACGATAATGAGAATCATCCACCGATAGTGCATGAAGCTCACTGACTCTTCTGGCAGAAGAGAAAGCTAAGAGAAAAGCAGTCTTATAAGATAAGAATTTGAAATCTACTGTCCCAAGAGGTTCAAATGGCTTTTCCTTCAATTTAAGGAGAACCCAAGCTAAATTCCACTTGGGAATTAATCTAAGAGTTCTGGGTCTATTTATCGAAAAGTTTCTAACCAATTTCGATAAAGAGACATTAGATCCAATTTGTAAACTATCATGATGTGCATAGGTATCAGATAACATAGATCTATAACCCTTTATAGTAACAGGCTGCAGTTTGATTTCGTCAAACAAGTATACTAGAAAGTTTGCAATGTCTGGTATAGAGGGATCAAATATATCTACAGAATGATCCCTACACCAACGACGGAAAACCTTCCACTTAGCCGCATAGTTTAGCGAAGAGGAGGTCCTCCTACAGTTAGAAATCGCGTCCACTGCTCGTCCTGTAAAGTGCTTGCCATGCAAGAAGGACCGCACAACGGAAAAACGTGAAGGTTGAGACCTTGCGGGTTGTGATGGAGTTGGCGCGATTTCCCCTGCGAAAGAAGATCCTCTCGTGGAGGAAGCTTCCGCGGTAGGTCCCACAACAGACACCTGAGTAGATTTATCCACGGTCTCTGTGGCGACAGAGATGCTACCAACAGAATCTTGCATTGAGATTGTTTTATCTTTAGCAATACTTGTTGAATTAACGGCGCTGGAGGATACGCATATCCTATCATTCCGTCCCAAGGGATCGACAGAGCGTCTACTGCAAATGCTCTTGGATCCGGACACGGGGACACATACGTCTGCAACTGATTGTTGAGATGTGTCGCAAATAAGTCTATCATTGGCCGTTCCCATTGGTAGCAAATCTGATTGAATACTTGTTTGTTGAGAGTCCACTCCGACGGCAACAAGCGACCCTTTCGTGAAAGGGAGTCTGCTAGCACATTCAGACGACCCGGTATGTGACGGACCGAAAGAAGAACGTGATGTTCCAACGCAAACAGAAGGATTCTTTCCGTTAGATTGAACAACGGAACTGAATGAGTGCCTCCCTGATTCCGTATATACGCCACTACTGTCGTATTGTCGGATAGGATTTGGACATGAGCATCGTGAATAATGTCCATCCAGTGACGTAACGCAAGCCAAATTGACATCATTTCCTTGATGTTTATGTGCTTGCACAGGAATTGCGGATCCCAAAGACCCTGGCATCTCGAATCCGTTGGGATTAATGATGCACCCCAACCTGTTTGACTGGCATCCGTCATAATGGTAAAACTCGGATCCGGCAACTGCAGCGGAACTCCTTGAGTTAACCACTGAATGTTTGCCCAAGTCTGAATCTCTTGTTTCACTTGATCTGACAAGAGAACGTCTACATCGAGCGAATGAATTTTCACACTCCAATTCTGAGTCAGGAAAATTTGAAGAGGCCGTGTGCGTAGCCGTCCCATCGGAATGAGATCCGCGGCGGCTCTGCACAGACCTATCAGTCTCATAAATTCTCTCGCCGTGACTTTGTCTGCATTCAGACAATAGCGAGCGTAACAACTGACTAATTTCGCTCTGGTTAACGGCAGACGAACGAGATTGTTGTGCGTCTCGAAGCTCATTCCCAGATGAGTGAATGACTTGGACGGCACCAGATCCGACTTCTCCTCGTTTACTATGAAACCGAGACGTCGGAGCAATAGAAGAAGATTCTGAACATCGTTCTGAAGCGTTAACTCGTTGCCGTACCTCTGAAGAATGTCGTCCAGGTAGACCGACGTTACCGCAGACGAATGAGCTCGGAAGTAGATCATTACCGAGTTCATTACCCGAGTGAAAGCCCAGGGTGCTAGATTCAATCCGAAGCACATGGCCCGGAACTGATACACCACTCCTAGGACTGCGAAGCGTAGATACTTTCGGAATGTCGGATGTACCATGACGTGAAAGTACGCATCTTTGAGATCTATGCTCGTTGCATAATCGTTCACCCGAATACTCGCTCTGACCGATCGAATCGTCTCCATATAAAACTTCGGAGCGACGATCAGCTTGTTTATCCAGCTCAAATCTATGACTGGACGGAACGAGCCGTCTGGTTTCGGAACCAGAAACAGATGGCTGTAGAATCCCAGCGATTCCTGGTTTTCTACGACCTCTACCGCGTTCTTCATTAAAAGAGACTGCACCTCTGATAACAGAGCGTCTCTTTTCTGAGGATTTGACGGAAGATGAGTCCACTTTGGACTTCGAGTTAATGGAGGCTTTCGTTTGAAGGATATCTTTAGACCTTCCGAAGTCACTCCTCTCACCCACGGGTCGTCCGTAATCGACGCCCACTCTTGAGAAAAACTCGACAACCTTCCGCCAACCGGAATGCGATAGAGGTTTAAGCCATCACCTCCTGGATCTGCGAGGCCTGCGGTAGGAGAAACCACGTCTTCCACGACCCGCACCTCGCCTCGTCGACCTCGGGGCGTCCGACCCATTGTCCCGGCCTGAAGGACGTCCCGAACGAGAGTCGCTATCCTGACGGTCTCTCGAATAAGAGCCAGAGGACGCACCGGAACCTCTATAGGAACCTCTCTTGGGCGCATAAGACCCAGAAGTGCCCGCCTTATTCGTGTCTGCTGTATCCGACCTTTTAGGAGCGGATCTGAACAACAGAGAATCACTAGCTTTCTTTTTAATATTATCATAAATAGCGGAAAGCTTGCCGTCAAAGAGAAGTTCTCCTGAGACCGAAGCGACTCTAAGAGAGTTCTTCACCTTAGAATCCACTAGTGTGGATGTAGCCAGGGCTGCGTCACGTCTAACCAACTCCAGATTTGCCACTGAAAGGGCGGAGTTACACGTGGAATAAGCTACTGCCCTTGAAAGAAGTCTTAAAGAGGATTGTATATCCTGAAAATCTTCCCCTTGAAGGCGCAGTGATAACGCCTTAGTAAGGTGATCTGCGTAAGATAAGGCATCTAAATTGGCTCTGTTAGACGCAATAGCTGTTTCCAACACTGCGGTTGGAATAGAAGCTGACGACGGTAATGATAGCTCTAAGTCTTCCGCCTCGTCGTCCATACGCAGAGGAACTCTCGGTATACCCTGTCCTGCTGTGTCGAATTTATTCCTTGCATTAATGAAAGGCAGGTTGAGAGTATTTGCGGACAAGAAACCTGCTTTCCCCGTCCTGGAAGCAAGTTTAAAAATAGCGTCGTTCAATAATTCAAATGTTCTTGCAACATTATTGGACTGCGACGGAAACTCGGGAGCGATGTCCCTGAACCGCTCAAAAAATTCAGAGTCCAATGACGCTATAATTCTCCTGTCCGGAAGCGCAGCAGTCTGGCCCGACGGAACAACTTGAGGAAGAAAGTGCCGGATGAAGTCCACGGCAGCTTTATGTTGTTCCGAAAGGGATAGCTCCAATTCATCCGTATCCCTTTCACCATCCGGTCGGACCTCCCGATGTTCCCGGTCGTCCGCCCCCGATGCTTCGGCGGAGCGTACCGACCCAGCGCCGTCGGATAATTCTCGATCCGACACCGTTTCTGTCGGCTGCTGGGATGCTGCGATAAGCTGTGCTATCTGCACTAGAATGTCCGACGTCGAGACCTGCGGAGGCGCGGTCTTTCGCTGCTTCGCCGAGGGCAGCTCCGCATCAGATGGCTCCCGCATACTTTTCCTATGCGAACGTCCGGAGTCCATCGGTCTTGAATCCCTGGCTGCCGGATGGTGTGACCTGGTCGCCGAATAATCCTTCATCGGCGAAGCTGGCAAAATATCGGAGGTCACGCAGCCAAGGTGCGGTCGTGTGCGCCGACGAGAAGAGGAAGCCTTAACAGTCTCTGCGGACTGCTTATACAACGGAGCGTCCCGAGCGACGGACGTATGCTCCGCTAAAGACACATTTTGTACCACAACATCTGGACCCAGATGTTGTTGTACGAGAGAGGGGCCTCTCTCGCTCGCGGCCCGGCTGGACCTGGACGAGCTAGGAACCGGACTAAAAGGCTTCCTCCGTTCTCGTTTACTATCCGCCGTCACTGGGTGTGCATCTATTATGTTTATAGTGCTCGCATCACCCAAAATTTCCTCTTGGACCGCATCGGACGAACCCGGCTGCCGAACCATTCGGTGAATGGACGCTACACCGGGCGAGCTAGCGGACGACATTTGTCTAATCTCCATGAGCACTTTTGCCGCTAGCTCTGAATTCATTTGTGACGACGGACGCACACTTGAAGAAGATAACATGGAAACATCACCCTGTTCTGGTTTCTCTGAAATAGAAACTGAGAGAGTAGAGTGACCTTGTGGAGAAAGAGCCGGCATCGCTCTTTCTCCAGAAACAACATATCGTGACACACGTTTCCAATGTTTCTCATCCCAATGTTCACATATAGGACAGGGATTAATGCGAGAACACTGACTACAATTAATACAATGATCATGAAAGTCAGAGGAAGATTTCTTCCTATTACAATTTGAACAATGTCCCTTCATTGTGAAAGAACAACAATAAGTCCTAGTTACTCGCAAAAACCCCTGACACAAAGATACATAATAACATGATCCATTAATAAATGAAAAAACAATTGCAAAACAAAATAATTTTGAAAAAATATTTTTTCAGAGAAGCCCAAGTTGCTGAAAAGTAACGTTGAGCCCCAATGGATCCGATGGCAAAGTGTGGTCAAAAATTTTAAAATTATATAAAATAATTAATGAGACACTTTCGGATAATATAAATGTATCTTATAATGAGATAAACTACCACAAAGGCAAACAGCCCCCCTCAAAAAAGGCTGTTGCCAATGAAAACAAACAGTGTAAACACACTAGAAAACATGACTCCAGGCACTGAAAAAACTGGCCCGGAATCAGTCATCAATTACACTCTATCTGATGCAAAACAGAGACTCCCAGGGGAGAATCTGCAGAACATCAGATGGAAGATGCAGAACACAAACGTTATACACCCATGGGTGAAAACGTAACTATGGGGAAAATAACAGAAAACATTCTGTAACCAAGCAACTCTCCCAGGAAATTTTAGAAATGAAACTTCTCAAAAATATGCCAAAAGCATGGGAGAATTGCAAGGGGGGACTTTAGAAGGCTAGGGGAGAGGAAACACTGAATAAGCAGTGCAACAATTAGCAAGAATGACAACAAGAGGCCCATGCCTCGAAAATAGGCAACTTAACATAATTTCAACAAAAAATTTTAAGTACAGCCCTGATTATTTTTTGCCACTTCTTTTTTCCTCTCCTCCTTCTATCCTCCTTAGAATCACATTTTCTCCAAAAATTACGTGTCTGGCATCCTTTAAACTGAGATTTACAAGCACAAAGATCAGTGAGATGTTGACTGATGAAGGGCCAAACAGAGAATGATATTTGGCGCCAATTTCGGGACGACTGCGTCACTGCGCATGCGCAGTAGAGTCGTACTATGGAGGTCCTTTAGGACATGATTTCTTTTTGTTTTGGATGCAAATTTTGGGGATTGGGGGGCAAAATTTGTGTTTGGCCCTGGTTTTGTTGAAGTTAGCACCAGCTAAGTCTGGGTCATTGGTACAGTATAAAAATTTAGTTATTCAAGAATTTTATTTGTGTCATCTGTTTTTCATGTTAATTAAAGGGTTAATGCAAAGTTGCAAATATCTGAAGTCACCAGATCCCAATGAGATATTTGTTACTGTTTGGGCCTTAGCTCTGAGGTTCACGACTAGTCATACAAAGGTTTCTTAAACCAATGGCATGCAAGTACGATAGCACACCTCAAATTTTACAGACTGCAGCTGTATGGTACTCTCTGATCTGTCCGGACATATCTAGTCCAGTATACCCCTCCTTTTTAAACAAGAGGCCTCTCAGCTAGCCTAGACAGCTGCGATCAGGGTCATTGCTTTTAGGGGAACTAAATACAAGACAAGAATCCAAGTGTTACTGCTTATGACCTTGACCTTGATGATATGACAATGAGTCAAGGCCATGAGTCATGAACAATAATTGTATCAAGTATGAATAAGATCTGTCAATCATACCAAGTTATATGGACCAGACAAAAGAGACAATGAAATGTCAGTCTTTTCTTACTGTCACCTTAACAAAAGACCTGTGATCTTGACCTTGAGGAGCGCATACCATATTATAATTTGCGACACATAATACATATTGTTATAAAGTTTTTGTTAAAAAATATTCAGTGGTTAAGAAGTTATGACCTTGACAAACAAAATGTTGATGTCGGGTCCACAATGGGCAAATCATCACAATGAAAAGCTCTGCTGACACTTGTCAGACAGAGCTAAAGGGAGTACAAAAGAATAATCCCTAGCCTTCAATGACTTTTTTGGAGATTTTCAAGCACTCTGAAGGATATTTAACTAAGTTTTCATTCATCTCTGTTGTTTGGATATATATACATTTCAGTTAAAGGTTCTAAAATATGTATTCTAAACCAAAAGTACCTGCACCAGTCAGACCCTTGAGAAACTCTCTTAGAGAGCTTCCCAAGGACCAGTGTCTGGTGAAGAAAATATCTCAGTGAATACATAAAAATACAATTTATACACAACAAAAACTCACAAATACCACAACTCGGAAAAACAAATACTGACCCAAACCAATCAAACAAGAAATGACCATATATATATTTAAAGGACTTTCCAGGACTTTTCCCAAGAAAGTCTAATTTTCTTGAATTGTCAAGGGCTTGGAACTTGAATTTAAAAGTTCAAGCACTTTTATGCAAATTCAAGGACCAGTGGGGTGTCAGAAATAATTCCTGGGGTGTTGTTAAAGGGTCTTAGATGGGGGAGGGGGTGGGTCCATCACTAGATTTTCAATTGTTAACCTCTCTTACTCCTATATATATATTATTACTGTGTCAGAATGGTAATCACTGCAGCTTCGCTTCAGTCAATAGATACATTACAGGTTGACTAGCCAGTCAATAAACTGCCATATGGCTCGCAACCTTGTGCAATATTTGTTAAATAATGTCATACAACATTCAATATCCCATCAACTGACAAACTGAGCTTTAGGGAAAAAAAAATATAAAAATAATTTCAAAACATTTTAAAATGAAATATTAACAATTTAAAGTACGGCGATTGCAAAAGCAGTCACTTTCTCCATCAGGCCAGGAACTGATTGTAACACACTTACACGAGAGAATCGAGATGTCATAAATGAAATATTGCAAAATCAAGACTGAATCAAAAATAATAAAAACAAATAAAAATTGAAACCGAGATTAAATTTTCTCACATTTATTTTTGAACAAGTAATATTCACAGTGTAGTGGGAAAGAAAACAGACAGATTTGTGATAAGATTGCAACCCAGTTGTCGTGACTAAGTCAAAACACTCCACCTGCCTTTATAATGACATTTTGGCACCTCACAATCTGATTACAATATAGAATTTGCCATCATTTTTGTGATATAGAAACATAAATGGCATTGACTCAGGGAAAAGCTATCTAAAAACAGTATAGGAGGAACAGAAAAGATATTATAACCAAAGTTATCAATAAAAATTTGAGGATATTCTCAAAGTGGCTCTGCTTATAATGCAACCAGTCTGAAAGAAAGAAAGGACAAACTGAAAAATGAATAGAAGTGCAGCTGGAAGAGATTGAAGGAAGACATGCCTGTATCCAGAGCTCAGGAAAAAAAAAAACTTGGCCAGTTGTCCATGATAAATTAACAAGTAGTTTCGTATCAATCAATCATCCATTGGATGAACAACAGTACTGTCCCGGCTGTACATAAAACAATTAAAGTGCAATATTGTCCTCCAAGCAAAAATGTATTTATACAATTGATATCATTTTTGAGTTTGGTAATCAGCAACATTTTAACTTTTATCCATCAATTATTTCAACATTTAGATTATAAATGTATTATATGCCCCCAAAAAATAGTTTTCATTCTCAGACAATTTTTGTTTTTCAGATCAGTGAGGGAGGATGGATTTTATTTTTAATTTTTATTACCGTCAGGACAATGAATTATAAGGAACATGACCATGGTGATCCAGCCTCAAGTGTCATATGTTATAAATAGTTCATCAATCTGAATGTAGTGGCTACCCCACATAGTGGGGTAGCCACTATGTTCAGATCGCTTGACTAATGTTATATAGAGATGCATTTTAAAAAAAATGTTCAATATTAAAATGCAAAGCAGAAGACATAGAATTGCACACACATTGAACTAACCAACAAAATCTCTTGAATGAGGATGTCATTCAATGCTTGTATACTCATAGTTGAAAATATATCCCAAGCAATGACATTTTCACTATGAGGCTTGTCAACACAAATGCACATGTTTATTGCGTTAAATTCGATGACTTCGTATTTTCAGTAACTGTGAAATTTGCTACATGGACTCAAACTTTTCAACAAAAGTCAATTCCACTGTATCTGCTGATTGTTCAAGGTTATTTTACAAGATAAAACATCACTGCAACCGACCCCCAGTAAAGAGATTCACGCTTCATGCTTCTTAGCTCTAGATCCCATTGAAATCAATCCAGGAATTTGGGACTTTACATGTTTATGTTTCCTATTTTTGTGGCACAACCAATGGTGATATTTGAAAATGTATGCACACAAAAAAATCAATGTGGCGATCTGAGAATCAAAAGTAGGGTTTTTTTTACCTTTCTAAACTATTTAGTAGAATGATGCAGTTTAGCAGTTTTGTAACTCGATTTACTTTTTTTTAAAACGCAAAACCCAAAACTGAACCATTGTTGTTTAGCAAACCCAAAATGGTGTTTGTTTAAAACATAAGCTACTTATTACCACAATGTCCCATTTCACAAATTCAGGGAATAGGAGATTTCCCTCATTTGTGAATGTCTCTTAGGTGTTAAGTTTTGACGTTTATGAATTCAATAAATTTATTTAGATATTTGCAACATCAATAGAAAATACAAAAGTTGAACTATATCCCACTGTGAACTAAATGTGAATTTCTTCTGACTCATTTTTCCCCATTAAAAACTGAAAAAACATGTTTTAAAACAAAACCATGTTAACATTTCAAAACTACACAGCTCTTCTTTGTCAAGTTAAGCTAAAAATGGGTTAAGAAACAAAGATTCTTCAGTGCGGCCTTAAAGTATCTGTTGTATTAAGCAAACCAAAAGTTTCAAGAATATACTTTATACCATGGTCACCTAAGTTACTACCCGTGAAAAGCCTGTATGTTAAATTTTAGCTTTTAACCCATTACGGTGTAGAGCATCTACTGCAGTTAAAAATTTTCACCTACAATAGGAAATACATGCAACCTGACCTTTGACATGACCCAATTTCCAGACTTTGATACATTCACACTTCGCAATGTTTCATTCAAATATATGACATTTTGTAGAACAGTGGAGCCCAGTTAATTGTACATCTCTTAACTGAATAAACCTGTTAATTGAATATAATTTTCCAACACAAAACCATTTACTATACCACCAGTACAAATTGACCTGTTAATTGAATATACATTATAGAATAAACTCCTGTTTATTGAATATAAAATCTTCTAACCTGTGGAGAAATTACTCTGACTCTCCCCAGTTTTCATTTGTTTATAGACCTATTTGGCCTCAGTACATCCAATACAGGCATTTAATCTATTATTTCTTGTTTGACAGAACTCATGGAGAATAAATGCTGAGTTTATCTCTAGAATACAGGAAAGTCACACAATACATGTTAAGTGAATACTTCTATTAACTGAATAATTTTCATTGGCAAAATGGGTATTCAATTTACAGGGTTCCACTGAACTATCTACTAGATGCATTAACTTGTTAAGTTTAAAATACCTACAATTAAATATTTAAAATAAAATTTAAGAATTCTTAATAATAATTTGACTTCAAAGCAAGGTAAATTCAATCAACTTTAACAATGTGTCTAGCTGTCAATCAAGCATTCATGTGCAGCCGGTAATACTGCCCACCAGCACAGATGTAAACAAAACAAACCTATGTGTTTGCAATAGAAAGTATCATTTTGTCTCCATTTTAAGTGACAAAACCGATTACTGGCCGTAGTACCTATTTATTCTATATTTACATCTTTGTCATAACATTCCCTATCTCCTCAGCCTCTATGTGCCCAATCAACCTCAAACTCAGAGATGTATGTATTTCTATTTGATGTACATATTTGTTGGCAATATTTTTCATTATTCCCAAAAATCAGCAATTGTGTCGCAGTATCCTGTGCTATTCTGTATATAGACATGAGTCGCCAGTAAAAAAAAGACAATTGTGTGGCTACACATCCACTAGTAGATAGAATATGATTAGAATATAGGAAGGTAAGGAGTTATGTTAAATGGGTAGGTTGGAAACTATCAAAGTAGAGAAGTACATACTCTGATTCAGAAGAATATGGATTTGGTATAGACCTGCAATAGAACATTTTATTGTAGGGACTTCTACAAAATATCATGAACAAAACTAAAATGCTTGTGAAATTTTGTTGAGGATGACCTATACATTGTTTTGATAAATTCAAATAAAACTTATGGAACAAATGTATGTTAACCACCTAGCTACCTTGTTTTGGAAACTGAAAGGTCAACCTCATGGCTCACAGTTTTTTAAAGTCCTTTCCGAATAAGCAAATGTGAAATGTAACAGACAAAAATGGCACTAAATACAAAAATCTCCATTCAAATTTTATTATGTTTTCAATTTCAATATAGTTTATGACCCCTCACTGGAACGAGCTCATTGAGCTCATGCCAATGAGGAGTCATAAGCTATGCAATTGAGACAAAAATTGAAAATTTGTATTAATTCAACAATTTATTTTGCAAGTATTGTCTACTACCTACATTAGGTAAAGGGTTAAGAATGACCATTTCGACTGATACAGTATAATGATCATGCAAGTGAGCAAGTATGTCAGCATGTAACTTACATGCTTTACTCTGTCTCATATAAATGATGTAAGTCAGTGTGACAACAGTTGCATGTTTTGGAGCAAGTTTGTTCCTTTGTTAACCCATATAATACAGTACAAAGTAGTTAAAAAATAATGGTTCATTGATCAATCACTTTTTTGATCGATCAAGATGTTGATTATTTGTTAATGGATTAATCGATTAACCATTTCAGCTCTAAAGCAGACTCTCACTCTTGATCAGACTGTGACCTGGTCATGACACATTTATACCAGTGGGTTGAGATTCCCTAAATAGAAAGTTGCAAAATGAAGAGTGAATCGAGGAAAAATAATATCCAAGATATCCAGTCAGAATTCTCTATCAACTTTTAGCCCTTGCCACTAGCATCAGCAATCGCTGTTCGACACATGAAATTTACATCATCTGCTTTTCAGAAAAGGCAATTTTTTCTAACAGCTAATATTCAACTTATGAATAAGCTTAGTTTAAAGACAGGCAGTGCAGAGTGGCACATATTTACATATTTGTTCTGTGTGCAGTACCAAAATTTAAGAAAAATAAGTAAACTGCTGTGCTGAACAGTTGTACATGAAGTCTGAAATGCTATATTCATTTGATATTTTTATGTTGTGGTCTTGATTTGGTATTTTTGTATTTATAAAATCTAAATCCACTGGTATAAGTGTGTCATGATTGAATCAGAAACTGCACAAGCCAAGTTAGCATTAGTTGAAGTAAAGTGTACCATCAACTTGCAGTACGCCTTAGTACACAGCCTCACATGCTCCCATGTGGACAAGCAGAATGAAGCATCTTGCCCAAGGACAAAGGTTATCGATTGTCAGGAAAGAACAATCAACATTTCGATTTTTGAAGTTCAATGCTCTGACCACTGCGCCACCATGCTCCTTTGTGATCATAGTAATGTGGTGGCTAGTCTGTGCAGTTATTGTATTTTTATGGATCCTGTCTGTTTCATTTCCTGCTGATATGCTATTAAGTGGCATACTGTTGGAAAAAAATTATTTAAGGTCACATATTTCTGCACAATGGCTAATTGTGACTGTGACATGGATATAAAGTCAAGTCCAGATAATCATTTATTTCCAAGTTGCCCATTTTAAAGGACTTCAACCCTAAGTATTGCTGACCGAATCCTATTTTACCACTAAAACAGAGCTTGTTTACCACAGCTAACAAGCAAGTCTTCATTTCACAGGATTCTCATTGGGAAGTAGAGGAGGCTACTGCAGGAAATGGATACATCTAAGTGTTATCACAGCAAACTTTAACCCTCTGCAAACTAATGTCAAAATAATTAAATTTAAGCATCTGTTTCCTATAAAGTAAATAGGAATTTAACCAATTCAGTCTTGTTTGACAGAGCTCAATGAGCTCTGTCAAACAAAACTGAAGTGGTGAAATTCTCAGCTGCATCATGACAAAACTTTACAGGTTGCGATTTGAATATTTTGACATCAGAGTGCACGGGGGTTAAACTTCTCCACTCGAGTTTCACAGTGGAAGTGATGGAGTACTGAAACACACTACATGTACTATAATTTAAATATACTGCCATGGCCAAAAATGGAGAAGTGCATTTATTTATTTATTTAATGGTGTTTAAGGTCACATATTTCTGCACAGTGGCTAGCCGTGACTGCAACATGGATATAAAGTCAAGTCCAGCCAATTGATTATACCCACATTGCCCATTTTTAGAAGATTCCTATCCCAGGCATTGGTTACTGGGTCCAATTTTACCAGTAAAACAGAGCTTGTTTGCCACAAGCACTGTTTCTCTTCACGGGGATGCGACGAGGAGAAGTGTAATGTAGGGAAATAGAAGAAAAGTCAGATAATATAATCCTTGCCAACTGTAAACATGGACTATGGAGAAGGTTGCTTCGGGATGAGTGTCATCAGAGTTGACTTTAAATTCCTCCACCCAAATTACACAGTGGGAGGTGACCGAGTACTAAAACAAGAGGCCCCAAGGGGCCTGAGAGCGCTCACCTGACACTGACAACTATCAACAGAGGGTCCTGATTTGAATAAACTTGCATCTGCCCCATTAAGAAAACCATACACCAAATATCAAAACATTCTGACAGGTGGATCTGAAAAAATTAAAAATAAAATTATTCCTCATATAGAACTAAGTTATAATTCAGGCTCCAATGGGGACCCCAAATATGAACCCAGTGACTTGGCTTTAACAAATTTTAATCTCACTTCACTAATGATACAGTATACCAAATATCAAAAGATTCTTACTGGTGGATATGTAGAAGATGATTTTTAAAGAATGTTCCTCATATTGAACTAAGTTACAATTCGGTCTCCCACAGGGAGCCCAAATATGCACTCAGAGACTTGACTTGAACAAACTTGAATCACACCTCCCTAAGGAGGCTGTATACCAAATATCAAAACATTTCGACGGCTGGATCTGGACAAGAAGATTTTTAAAGAAAATTCCTCATATTGAACTAAGTTATAATTTGGGCTCCCATAGGGAGCCCAAATATGAACCCAGAGATTTGGCTTGAACAAACATGAATTTCACCCCCCCTAAGGATGCTGCATGCCAAATATCAAAAGATTCTTACTGGTGGATGTGTAGAAGATGATTTTTAAAGAATGTTGCTCATACTGAACTAAGTTACAATTCGGTCTCCCACAGGGAGCCCAAATATGGACTCAAGAGACTTGGCTTGAACAAACTTGAATCACACCTCCCTAAGGATGCTGTATACCAAATATCAAAACATTCCGACTGCTGGATCTGAACAAGAAGATTTTTAAAGAAAATTCCTCATATTGAACTAAATATCAAAACATTCCAACTGCTGGATCTGAACAAGAAGACTTTTAAAGAAAATTCCTCATATTGAACTGCTGCATGCCAAATATCAAAAGATTCTTACTGGTGGATGTGAAGAAGAAGATTTTTAAAGAATGTTGCTCATATTGAACTAAGTTACAATTCGGTCTCCCACAGGGAGCCCAAATATGCACTCAGAGACTTGACTTGAACAAACTTGAATCACACCTCCCTAAGGATGGTGTATACCATATACCAAAACATTTCGACGGCTGGATCTGAACAAGAAGATTTTTAAAGAAAATTCCTCATATTGAACTAAGTTATAATTTGGGCTCCCATAGGGAGCCCAAATATGAACCCAGAGATTTGGCTTGAACAAACAGGAATTTCACCCCCCTAAGGATGCTGCATGCCAAATATCAAAAGATTCTTACTGGTGGATGTGTAGAAGATGATTTTTAAAGAATGTTGCTCACATTGAACTAAGTTACAATTCGGTCTCCCACAGGGAGCCCAAATATGGACTCAAGAGACTTGGCTTGAACAAACTTGAATCACACCTCCCTAAGGATGCTGTATACCAAATATCAAAACATTCCGACTGCTGGATCTGAACAAGAAGATTTTTAAAGAAAATTCCTCATATTGAACTAAATATCAAAACATTCCGACAGCTGGATCTGAACAAGAAGATTTTTAAAGAAAATTCCTCATATTGAACTAAGTTATAATTTGGGATCCCACAGGGAGCCGAAATATTAACCCAGAGACTTGGCTTAAACAAACATGAATCTCACCCCCTTAAGGATGCTGCATACCAAATATCAAAAGATTCTGATTGGTGGATCTGAAGAAGAAGATTTTTTAAAGAATATTCCTCATACTGCACTAATTTAAACATTTGGGCTCCCATAGAGAGCCCAAATATGGACCCAGGGATTTGGTTTCAATAAACATGTGGAAACAATCTTCCAAAGATGTTATATGTGAAATTTGAAAGCTTTTGGAGCAGTGGTTTGGAAGAAGAGTAGTCTTAAATGTTTTTTCCATTACCCACAGTGTTAAAAAATGCTGACTCAGCACTTTTTCAAAAGTCCCGAAAAAGTACCCTATGATAAAACCGATAGCAATTATTTTTAGACCATTCCATTCTGTTGGCCCTAAGAAAGCTTCACACCAAATAAGAATTCTTCAAGCTGTTTCAATTTTTAGCTCCTGTGGTTCCGACGGGGCATTTGGAAAATTCTTTTTTGCATAAATCAAGTACTTATGACCCATTAATACTTCATATCAAATTTGGTTCAAATCGGCCTCTCGGCTTGGAAATTAGAAATTTGGGGTGGGGCAAAAATTCTTGTCCCGCCTGTAACGATGACAAATATTGCCCCTCGAACTTGTCTTGAACAAATTTGAGTCTACACCTCAAAAGGAAGCTGTATACCAAATATCAAGTCTCTGCTACAGCTGGTTCATGAGAAGAAGCTTTTAAAAAAAATTGACGCATATTGGCCCCACCCCGTCCTCAGTACGAGCAGAAACCCAATTTGAAGAAAAACCCAAATGCCCCTATATAACCACAACTCATGTGAAATTTCATTAAAATGTGACTAGTGGTTTGGGAGAAAAAAAACACCACCTTCACGACGGACAACGGACAAAATGTGATAAGAATAGCTCACACTGACTTTCAGTCAGGTGAGCTGAAAACACTTGGCGTGTACTATAATTTAAAAATACTGCCATCTCCATGAAATGGTGAACTGACATGTAGAGAGACAGGAAAAGCATCTAATAATCATTATCACTTGAGTACCCAGTGGAGGAGGTTACTGTTCAGTAAATGAATAAGTCTCAACAGAGATGACTTTAACTCTTGACCCACTGAGTATTTTCAAGATATTTTTCATCAAATCTAGTCATTGCTGCCTCACAGCAGCCATCACTAGATTTAATGAAAAATTCATACAAATTTACTTCAAAACATCTTTGGAGAAAAAATCGATTCAATTAACAATGGGGAAGTTTGATTAAATGTGCAAAATTATACTTATTTCAGTGGCAAGCAAAATCTTGTCCTGGGCAGAATATCCGCCAGCAGCAATATAAGAAGTTAATCTTCTCCATCTAAGTTCTCTTAACATAGTGGAAGGTGTCCAAGTTCTGTATGTTATTTTTCATCCTCATTCATGAAATAATTTCAGAATTCAGGAAAGAAATACAGATCTCCTCCATTTAAAATTCATAAAATTTTCCCCCTCCAAAGAAAACATTTTCTGAAAAATATTTCATTTGTTTGTTTGTTTGTTGGAGCTTAATGACACTGTCAATAGCTATCACTTATGAAATACCCTGCACATCCAATAAAAAACTTTATATCTAATAAAATGTCATTTTATTTTATTCATTTGATTTGGTTAAGAATAGTCAAATTAGCTTTAGCATTGCAAAGCCTTCTTGCACTCAAGGGACGAAATACACCACCACCCATGCTATTCTGTTGATTACGAGGCCTAAAACATAAAACAAACCAATATGAACTTTTGATGGCAAAGAAATAATTTCAAAAATAAATGAAAGTGTCAGTGACACTGTAGTTTAACTTGTCTGTGTGTTGTGTTTGATGAAAAGGATAATGTTCAATGTTTATGAAAGGATTATGAAATAAGACAAGAATTGTGATAATTGGGAATATTGTCATTTCTGTTCCCTGTATGCTGTTTTCAGTAAAAATAATGAGGTGTAGACTGTACTAAAGAATTGAGGGGTGGATTAATGTGGCCCTCACAGTTAATGTATGTGGCCCTCACAGTTCATGTATGTCAACCAAAGTTACCAAGTTACAGTCAAATTTTTCCAAAACGAGTCATCCTATCAAGTTACAATGAAATCCCTTCATAAATACGGCCTGTAGACTGTGAAACAGGTTTTCAGGCTTCGGGCCTGTGTAGCCATCACAGTTGACTGATTGCAACCAAAAGGGGACGTCCGCATCTAGACATTATACTGAGTCATCCTACCAAGTTACAATGAAATCCCTTCATAAATACGACCTGCAGTCTGTGCTAAAGTTTTTCGGGTTTTGGGCTCGGGCAGCCATCATGGTTGAATGATCGTGACCAAAAGGGGACGTTCTCATCTGGGCATTATCTGGAGTCATCCTACCAAGTTACAATGAAATTCCTTCATAAATATGACCTGTAGACTGTGCTAAAGGTTTTCGGGCTCCTGTGGCCATCACAGTTGACCAATCACGACCAAAAGGGGACGTTATCATCTAGACATTATATGGAGTCAACCTACAAAGATACAATGAAATCCCTCCATAAATACGACCTATAGACTGTGCTAAAGGTTTTCGAGTTTTGAGCTTGGGCAGCCATAACGGCTGAATGATCATGACCAAAAGGGGACGTTCTCATCTAGAAATTATTTGGAGTCACCCTACCAAGTTACAATGAAATCCCTTCATAAATGTGACCTGTAGACTGTGCTAAAGGTTTTCGGGCTTCAGGTCCCTGTAGCCATCACAGTTGAACAATCGTGACCAAACGGGAATGTTCTCATCTAGACATTATATGAAGTCAGCCTACCAAGTTACAATGACATCCCTCCATAAATACGAACTGTAGACTGTGCTAAAGCTTTTCGGGCTTGGGCAGTTGTCACGGTTGTCAGATCGCGACCAAATGGGGAAGTTCTCATCTAGACATCACAGAGAGTCATCCTACCAAGTTACAATAAAATCCCTCCATATTAAATATGACGTGCAGACTGTTTCAAAAGTTTGTGGGTTTGGGGCTTGGGCAGCCATCACAGTTGTCAGATCATGACCAAAAGGGAATGTTCTCATCTAGATATTATACAGAGGCATCCTACCAAGTTACAATGAAATCCCTTCATAAATACGACCTGTAGACTGTGCTAAAGGTTTTTGGTCTCGGGCAGCCATCACAGTTGACCAATCACAACCAAAAGGGGACATTATCATCGAGACATTATATGGAGTCAACCTACAAAGTTACCATAAAATCCCTACATAAATACGACCTATAGACTGTGCTAAAGGTTTTCGGTTTTCCAAGCAGCCATAACGGTTGAATGATCGCGACCAAAACTAGGCGTTCTCATCTAGACATTATTTGGAGTCACCCTACCAACTTACAATGAAATCCCTTCATAAATATGACCTGCAGACTCTGCTAAAGGTTTTCGGGCTTCGGGCCCCTGTAGCCATCACAGTTGACCAATCGCGACCAAAAGGGCACGTTCTCATCTAGACATTATATGAAGTCAACCTACCAGTTGCAATGAAATCCCTCCATAAATATTAAAATTTTTTAGTAAATTTTGTTTCTTAACATACCTACCACAATTGTTTACAATTGGCTGTAACATAAGTGCAAGCCCTACTTCGGAACTAACTCAAGCTTTTAGAATCTTTTCCAAACGAGTTGGAAAAGTACTAGAGTGCAAAAGCACGAAAAAGATCGAAAAAAGGGTCGAGCGAGACCAGCGCTCGAAATTACAGGTACTCTCTCTGCACACCTCTTGCGTTTACAGAGCGCATGCGCAACAACCGTGACGTCAATTCCGTATTTCCGCCAACAAGAAGTTTGTGATTTAGCGGGGAGGCATCGATATCAAAGATATCCCCAAGGAGGGTGGGCCTCCGGTAAACAATTGTGGTAGGTATGTTAAGAAACAAAATTTACTAAAAAATTTTAATTTCTTTTCAACCTACTCACAATTGTTTACAATTGGCTGAATAAACAATAGGAGGAGGTGAATCACATAACCAATACCAACAAGAGTAGCAGAATGAAAGCAAGGATGGCAGAGAACAAAATCGAAAAACCTGTAATGAAGATAGAGAGAAGGCACATGAAAAGAACAAGGCTGAGCGAAGCGCAACCTCGACAAAAACAATTTAACGAGGGTGCACAACAACTTGAGCAGCAACGAGAGGGCCTAAAGAATAAAGGTCCTCAGATTGCTGCTGAAGGTGGCGGAGATAAAAGGAGGAGAAGGTAGAAGCATTCCTCCAGTATGCCGCATTCATAACATCACGGAGCGAAACAGAATTGGAGAACGCCCAGGATGTAGAAATGGCATGAACCTCATGAGCATTAAGCCAGTTCGAAACAAGATCCGACGCAGACAAGCGAGAATAAGCCAGCTTGATTGCAAGACAGATCCACCTGGAAATGGAATGGGAAGAGATAGACTGCCTCTTAGGAATGAGAGACAGAAAGAATCTCTTCCGACCCCTCCTAATGAACCGAGTGCAAGTAATGTAAGTCTTGATCGCACAAACAGGACAAAGAAGAGGCCTCCGGCCATCTACAGAGGGAAGAGCCCGAATGTAGATGGGAGGAGGTACCGAATCAGGAAGTTGATTCTTAGCCAGAAAAGAGCAATCAGTAGTGAAGGTGACACTGTTAGCCTCATTTCGGAAGAAGGCAGAATCAACAGATAGCGCATGAAGCTCACTGACTCGACGAGCAGAAGCAAACGCTAGAAGAAAAGCCGTCTTATAAGTGAGAAAACGCATGTCGGTCTCAGATAAAGGCTCGAATGGCGCCCCCTCCAAACAGTGCAACACCCATGCCAAGTTCCACTTGGGTGTAAGACGCAAAACTCGAGGCCTCTTCAAAGAAAAGTGCCGAATAAGTTTGGAGAGAAAAAGATTACCCACTTGGGTGTAAAACGCAAAACTCGAGGCCTCTTCAAAGAAAAGTGCCGAATAAGTTTGGAGAGAAAAAGATTACGACGGATGCACCACTTTCCCACATAAGAGAAAGTATCAGACAGCAGAGACCGATAGCCCTTAATCGTAATAGGCTGGAGGCCCTTGGAGTCAAAAAGAAAAACCAGAAAATCCGCAATTTGAGCGATTGACGGATCACGGTAATTCACATTGTGATCTGCAGACCAGCGGCAGAAAACCTTCCACTTGGCAGCATAAGTCATGCCAGTGGAATGTCGCCGCGATGCAGAAATGCACTCCACTGATCGTCTCGAAAAACCTCTATGTCGGAGACTGGACCTGATAAAAGACAGGCGTGAAGGGACAGGCTCGCCAGTTTGTTGTGATACTTCCTGGGACGACCCTGTGAAAGAAGATTGCGACGTAGAGGTAGACGAATCAGCCGATCGGCCAATAGAGGCCGCAGCAGATTGATCCACACCCTCTGTGGAGACAGGGGTGTGATCAGAATGATCCTGCAACTGCAAGCACGAATCTTCGCTAATACTTGAGGAAGAATCGGTGCAGGAGGAAAGGCATAGCCGATCCAACCTGTCCAGTCCAGAGACAGAGCGTCTACTGCAAATGCCAGAGGATCTGGACAAGGGGAGACAAAGGGCTCTACCTGATGATTCCAGCGAGTAGCGAAAAGGTCGACCTGAGGACGGCCCCGCTGCTCGCAAATCGCCTGAAACACCAACCGATGTAGCATCCATTCGGTTGGAAGGACACCGTCGCGTCAGGACAGGGAGTTGGCTAGGATGTTGAGACGCCCGGGAATGTGTCGAATGGACACCCGAGTGTTCACATCCCACGCCAACAGAAGAAGATCCTGAGACAGCTGATACATGGGAATCGAATGTGTGCCTCCCTGATTCCGTATGTAGGCCACTACTGTCGAATTGTCCGAAAGAAGTAGGACAACATGGTCTGACAGATGAGGGATCCAAAGCCGAAAACTCAACAGAAGAGCAAGGAGCTCCTTCTGGTTGATATGAAGGCCCACCTGCTCGCTGTCCCACTCTCCGTGAGTAGACAGGCCGAGAGGATCCAACGTCGCACCCAAGCCCCGATCGCTGGCATCAGCAGTAAGGATGTGATCGGCCAAAGGAAGATCCAACGAAACACCCTGTGTAAGCCAGGGAATATCTGCCCAAGTGCGGAGGTGACAAAGCAGAGACCGAGGAATAGTGAGTTCCAGGTCCAGCGGATCTACATTCGGATGCCAATGATCCAACAGAAAGTGTTGGAGAGGCTGGACAAACAAGCGACCGAGCGGAATGAGATCTGTCACCGAACCATAAAGGCCCAGCATCCGAAGGAAAGTCCTGGCCGAGACCGAGGAAGATTGAAGCAGGTCCCGAGTCAAGGCGGAAAGAATCGTCGCCCGAGCTTGGGGGACCGACACTACATTGTGAAGAGTGTCGAAATCCATCCCCAAATAACGGAATCGCTGAGAAGGAAGAAGATCCGACTTCTCGCGATTGACTCTGAAACCCAGCGACGCTAGCAGGCAAAGAAACTGCCGGACATCGAACTCCAGAACAGCAGCCTCGTGGTGCCGTTGGAGGATGTCGTCTAGGTAGGCTGATGAAGTCACTGCCGACTGAGTGCGGTGGAAAGCAAGCACCTGTGACATCAGTCGGGTGAAGGCCCAAGGAGCCAGGTTCAAACCGAACGGGAGAGCTCTGAATTGAAAAACTCGATCCCGAAACGAGAACCGAAGGTATTTCCGTGACGCCAGATGAATGGGTACATGGAAGTAGGCATCCTTCAGGTCGATACTGGCCACAAAATCGCCCTGATGAACCGAACGTCGAACCGACCGGAAAGTCTCCATACTGAAACGAGGAGCTATTATGTACTCGTTCAGGGTACTCAGATCGATGACAGGACGATATTGGCCGTTTTTCTTCGGCACCAAGAAAAGTCTCGAGTAAAACCCCGGTGAAAGGGTGTTCCTGACCACCTCGATCGCCCCTTTGGTGAGGAGATTGTCGTTCTCCTGCACCAGAAGGTCCCGACGCAGAGAATCGGAAGGGACCTGAGTCGGAAGGGGCACCCGAGATAAACTGGGGTGCCGATGGAAGGACAGTCGCAGACCGGATTGAATGACGTCGAGGACCCAAGAGTCCGACGTTATCTCTGTCCAATGGTCGTAAAACAACGACAGCCTTCCCCCGACTGGAGGCGAATCGAGGTGAGAACCTTCACTTGCGGCCTCGATGAGGCCCCCGAGAGGAGAAACCACCTTGGGAAGTGACAGAGTCCTGAGACTTTCCAGACTGAGGCTGCCAGCGAGCCTGGCCACGTCGGCGCTTCTTATGAGCAGAAGGAGCAGACGTAGCTGAAGGCGTAGCCGATGTCGCCGACGAGGCAGATGCAGCAGCACGCTTGGCGGGCCTGGAACGACCCCCACCCGCAGCAGCAGGTTGGTCAAGCTGTCTCAGCAAAAGCTGGTCCTTCGAATGACGAAAAACTTCACCACGAACAGCTGCCACGGAACCATGGAACAACTGAGGTCCCACCAAAGAGGCAGACCTCAGAACAGCACGTTGCTCAGAAGGAAGGGATGGTAAAGAATCCAACACCGCATCCCGGCGTGCCAGCTCCAAATTAGCCGTGTTACAGGCGTGAGCATGTGTCAAGTTCATAAGAGCCTGTGACAAAACGCGAAAAGGCACCTGAGTGTCATCAAACTCCCCTGGTGGAAAATATTCAGCCAGAGCAGCGACGACATGGTCCGCGAGAGATAACATACCCAGCATCTCTCGGGACAGGCCCACCATAGACTCAACTACCGACATCGGGAGAACTGCCGACTTAGGCTTAGTCAACCCGAGGGAAGAAGAATCCTCATCCACAGTAGTCATCCCTTGGAAGACTGGTGGAGAGACGGAATTGTACACACGAAACCGCGATGGAGGCAGAAAGGCATCAGCTCTAGAAAAGAAGGAACCCTTGAGGGCCTTAGAACGCATTTTGGCATCTAAGCCCTGGAAGGACTCAACAACCTGAGCCGATTGCAGAGGACGCAAAGCCCCGGAGCTAGAAGGCTCAACAGGGTTACGGCGCTCCACAGTAGACCGCGGCCGGATGGTCACAGAAGGCTGGTCGGAAAGTTGAACGTCCGGCAATAAGCCAAAGACGAAATCCAAAGCCTGCCCCAAGACTGACGAGGGGGGCCCATCACCTTCAAGATACTCGTCATCCTCCGTAGCAGAGGAGACGTAGCCCAACTCGGGTTGACCAGCAGAAACCTCCTGTGAATACTGTGCAGTATCCACGGGGCCAGGCGAGACATCTTGGCGACCGACCAAAGGAGGTTGTGCCTCAGGAGGCACAGGGAGGCCAACTTGAGGGTTGCCAGAAAGCAACCGGGTGAGCGCCAAAACGGCCTGGAGCAGGTCACCCTGAGAATCCGTCGCAGCAGAATCGCCCGACGGAGTGTCCTCCCAATGGACCCTTCTGGTAGAAGAACCCAAATCCTCAAAAGAGACCGATGGCGAACGTCGATCGGCAGACAGAATAGGAGCACGGTGAGAAGACACCGGAGGATAGTCCCGATTGTGATGCCCAGGGGCCATCACTGACCTCTGCGAAACAGAAGGTCCTGCCTGCAAATCCTCTAAAGAGACCGACGGCGCACGTCGATCGGTAGCTGGACCTAGGACATGGTGAGAAGACACCGGAGGATTGTCCCAAGAATGACAGGAACCTGTCATTGGCCTCTGCACAGCAGACGGCCCCAACTGCCTATCCTCTGAGACCGACGGCAAGCATCGATCGACACCCAGACCCGGAACACAGTGAGGAATCACCGGAGGAAGGTTCCGAGAGTGACAGCTAACAGGGGCTGTCACAGACCGCTGCCGAACAGCAGGCCCTGGATGCCAACGTCCCAACACCATCCCGCTAGGCGGCACACTAGCAGGGGAAGGTGGTACGATAAACGATTCACTCGAGGGACGAGGAATCGTTGCCGGAGCGACCGGCCGGCTCAACCGACTAGGAGCAAACCTAGCCAGATGAGACGGAGCAGACAGCAAACCCGCACAGCCCCGCCGCGAGGCTGGGGGAGGCTGAGAACACACAGACACACCAGCAGATACAGCCTCGGTCCCCCGAGACTGTAGACCATCCCCAGAGGAGATGGAAGAGCCACCATCAGACAGAATAGGATCTGGAGTAGCAACTTCCTCAACAACGGTCGACGGTGTAGGAGGCAGATCGGAGAGAGTTACCGAGCTGACCTCGGAAAAGCTCTCAACGAAAACAGACGCCTCAATAGTGACATCAGAAGACAAAGAGACCACGGTCTCCTCGTCAGGTATCACTGAACTAACACCGCCAACAGTTGCAGAGGAACTCGCCACAGAAGGCAGATCCGAATCCTGTGTGACAGAGTCACCACATGCACCAGCAGAAATGTCTGCCATGGCACGGCTACCCTTACCCCGAGAACGAGGGGTTCTAGCTCTGGAAAGAACCACCTTGTTCACAGAAGCCCAGAATTTAGAGGACCAAACCCCACAAATACCACATGATTGGGCCTGAGTGCAATTGTTGCAAGTGACACATGTGGCATGAGAATCGTCCACATGTTTCACCTGCAAACAAGAGGTACAAGGAATAGTCTTAGGCATGATATCAAAATAATAATCAAGCTTCCTGCCGACGGAAAACAGTACTAAGGTCGTGTTCACATGTGGGGGAAAGACAAGATAAAGTGTGAAGAGACATGCAATAAAAATACAATTTAACATTAAATAATAATAATTTGGTAGCTTGATAAAAGGATACAATCCACTAGCACACTAAATATGAAGAATAAGTTCTTCACGAAGAATAAACAGCATAATTAGCACGAGTCACAAAAATTTCCGACCATGTACAATGGCGGAAAATAAAGGAATTGTTGTTGGGCATGCGCTCGGTAAACGCAAGAGGTGTGCAGAGAGAGTACCTGTAATTTCAAGCGCTGGTCTCGCTCGACCCTTTTTTCGATCTTTTTCGTGCTTTTGCACTCTAGTACTTTTCCAACTCGTTTGGAAAAGATTCTAAAAGCTTGAGTTAGTTCCGAAGTAGGGCTTGCACTTATGTTACAACCAATTGTAAACAATTGTGAGTAGATTGAAAAGAAACACCCTGTAGACTGTGCTAATAGTTTTCGGGTTTTGGGCTCAGGGCAGACGTCACAGTTGACAGATCACGACCAAGTGGGGAAGTTCTCATCTAGACATTATACAGAGTCATCCTACCAAGTTACAATGAAATCCCTCCATACTAAATATGATCTGCAGACAGTGTTCAAAGTTTTTGGGTTGCAGGCTTGGGCAGCCATCACAGTTGACAGATCATGACCGAAAGGGGACGTTCTCATCTAGATATTATACAGAGGCATCCTACCAAGTTACAATGAAATCCCTTCAAAAATACAGAATGTAGACTGTGCTAAAGGTTTTTGGGTTTTGGGCTTGGGCAGCCATCACAGTTCACCGATCGCATCCAAAAGGGGATGTTCTCATCCAGACATGACCCCAAACCTGCATATGAAATTTCATGACAATCAGACAAGAACTACGGGGTGTAGCCTGTGCTAAAGGAAAATGTGAACAGACTCACAGACTAAGAGACTTCTGCACACATGATGGCAATAGCTTATCTTGACTTTGTCAAGTTAAGCTAAAAAATAGAAAAAATGGCCCACCCACATGCAAGTTTACAAAAAAAATGGCCTGAGAAACAGAAGATCTATTTTGTGGGGCCACATCATTTTATTTTATTTATTTAATTTGGTTAAGAATAGTTAAATTTCTCAATTATTGAACAGAAATAAAATTTCAATGTCACTTTCGAGCACAGGCACAAAGCAAGTAATATATATCAAGAAGACATAGGTATATTTTGAAGAGTTCCAACATGATATCACAAAGATTGAAGTCCTGTGTCAGGGGGAATGGTTTGGAATGGAGTGTCCCCCCACACCCCCACCCTCTGGTGAAGTTACAGGACATATTTTTCAAACATAGGTCTGGGTCTCCCCAGAGAAATGTTTGGAAAATATGCCCCAAATGGTGCTATTTTGTGACGTTTTGTGATTCGATAAACATAAATTTTCATCATTTGTGGTTTGTTATCTGTCACTGCATTAGTTGCTGACTCATGCAGATCATAGGTTTCAGGATTTTATGGGGGAGAGGGCTGTGTAAATTTGGGAAAAACAGACCCCCAGCTACATCACTTTTTGACCACAGGTCATACTGGTTATCTAATTGGAAACCTCAACACAGCCATACGATAAAACTGAGGGAGACTAAGCAAATGTACGGACCACACACAGCAGTGTTACATGCTGAAGGCAGAAAAGCAATTATAACAAATTTTTGATACAAATTTGGGCAGCTCAAATAAAAGGTGCTATTAGTGTGTCTGAACATAACTCTGTTTTAAAATGCACAACAAGGAAAACAAGAATAAAACTACTGTACATACTCAGAAATAGAGTCAGGAGCAGATAGTGTAATTCTAAAATAAAATAAACTTTATTCTCAGAAGTAAAATGAGATCTGAAACAAAAACATTCAAATGTGAACCTGGATTATTCACTTAAATGCACTATAATTTTTCTTCATCTGAAATACGTTAAATATTAAAGTTGTTTTAATGAGATATGAATTTCATATACTCTACTGAAGTATATCCAAGTTTCTACCTTCCTAGAGTAAAAAAGAATAGGTAAAAGCCATCATACTCTGATAAACAACAGAAAACTCAACTTGGTGGTCTTGCCATAATGGATGAATGATCATGACCAAAAGGGGACGTTCTCATCTAGAAATTATTTGGAGTCACCCTACCAAGTTACAATGAAATCCCTTCATAAATGTGACCTGTAGACTGTGCTAAAGGTTTTCGGGCTTCAGGTCCCTGTAGCCATCACAGTTGAACAATCGCGACCAAAAGGGAATGTTCTCATCTAGACATTATATGAAGTCAGCCTACCAAGTTACAATGAAATCCCTCCATAAATACGAACTGTAGATTGTGCTAAAGGTTTTCGGGCTCGGGCAGTTGTCACGGTTGCCAGATCGCGACCAAATGGGGAAGTTCTCATCTAGACATCATACAGAGTCATCCTACCAAGTTACAATGAAATCCCTCCATATTAAATATGACCTGCAGACTGTGCCAAAAGTTTGTGGGTTTCGGGCTTGGGCAGCCATCACAGTTGACAGATCATGACCAAAAGGGAACGTTCTTATCTAGATATTATACAGAGGCATCCTACCAAGTTACAATGAAATCCCTTCATAAATACGACCTGT
Organism: Pictodentalium vernedei; assembly: GCA_031216915.1. Lineage (NCBI taxonomy): Eukaryota > Metazoa > Mollusca > Scaphopoda > Dentaliida > Dentaliidae > Pictodentalium > Pictodentalium vernedei. Next base: position 190,838,286 of record CM062290.1, read on the forward strand.
AGACTGTGCTAAAGATTTTTGGTCTCGGGCAGCCATCACAGTTGACCAATCACAACCAAAAGGGGACGTTATCATCGAGACATTATATGGAGTCAACCTACAAAGTTACAATAAAATCCCTCCATAAATACAACCTATAGACTGTGCTAAAGGTTTTCGGTTTTCCAAGCAGCCATAACGGCTGAATGATCGCGACCAAAACTGGGCGTTCTCATCTAGACATTATTTGGAGTCACCCTACCAACTTATAATGAAATCCCTTCATAAGTATGACCTGTAGACTCTGTTAAAGGTTTTCGGGCTTCGGCCCCTGTAGCCATCACAGTTGACCAATCGCGACCAAAAGGGGACGTTCTCATCTAGACATTATATGAAGTCAACCTACCAGTTGCAATGAAATCCCTCCATAAATACGCCCTGTAGACTGTGCTAATGGTTTTCGGGTTTTGGGCTCAGGGCAGACGTCACAGTTGACAGATCGCGACCAAGTGGGGAAGTTCTCATCTAGACATCATACAGAGTCATCCTACCAAGATACAATGAAATCCCTCCATACTAAATATGACCTGCAGACTGTGTTAAAAGTTTTTGAGTTGCAGGCTTGGGCAGCCATCACAGTTGACAGATCATGACCAAAAGGGGACGTTCTCATCTAGATATTATACAGAGGCATCCTACCAAATTACAATGAAATCCCTTCATAAATACGGAATGTAGACTGTGCTGAAGGTTTTGGGGTTCTGGGCTTGGGCAGCCATCACAGTTCACCGGTCACAGCCAAAAGGGGATGTTCTCATCTAGACATGACCCCAAACCTGCATGTGAAATTTCATGACAATGAGACAAGAACTACGGGGTGTAGCCTGTGCTAAAGGAAAATGTGAACAGACTCACAGACTAAGAGACTTCTGCACACATGATGGCAATAGCTTATCTTGACTTTGTTAAGTTAAGCTAAAAAATAGAAAAAATGGCCCACCCACATGCAAGTTTACAAAAAAAATGGCCTGAGAAACAGAAGATCTATTTTGTGGGGCCACATCATTTTATTTTATCTATTTAATTTGGTTAAGAATAGTTAAATTTCTCAATTATTGAACAGAAATAAAATTTCAATGTCACTTTCGAGCACAGGCACAAAGCAAGTAATATATATCAAGGAGACATAGGCATCTTTTGAAGAGTTCCAACATGATATCACAAAGATTGAAGTCCTGTGTCCGGGGGAATGGTTTGGAATGGAGTGTCCCCCCACACACACCCCCTCTGGTGAAGGTACAGGATATATTTTTCAAACATAGGTCTGGGTCTCCCCAGAGAAATGTTTGGAAAATATGCCCCAAATGGTGCTATTTTGTGACGTTTTGTGATTCGATAAACATAAATTTTCACCATTTGGGGTTTGTTATCTGTGACTGCATTAGTTGCTGACTCATGCAGATCATAAGTTTCAGGATTTTATGAGGGGAGGGGCTGTGTAAATTTGGGAAAAACAGACCCCCAGCTACATCACTCTTTGACCACAGGTCATACTGGTTATCTAATTGGAAACCTCAACACAGCCATACAATAAAACTGAGGGAGACTAAGCAAATGTATGGACCACACACAGCAGTGTTACATGCTGAAGGCAGAAAAGCAATTATAACAAATTTTTGATACAAATTTGGGCAGCTCAAATAAAAGGTGCTATTAGTGTGTCTGAACATAACTCTGTTTTAAAATACACAAGGAAAACAAGAATAAAACTACTGTACATTCTCAGAAATAGAGTCAGGAGCAGATAGTGTAATTCTAAAATAAAATAAACTTTATTCTCAGAAGTAAAATGAGATCTGAAACAAAAACATTCAAATGTGAACCTGGATTATTCACTTAAATGCACTATAATTTTGCTTCATCTGAAATACATTAAATATTAAAGTTGTTTTAATGAGATATGAATTTCATATATTCTACTGAAGTATATTGAAGTTTCTACCTTCCTAGAGTAAAAAAGAATAGGTAAAAGCCATCATACTCTGATAAACAACAGAAAACTCAACTTGTAGAATCAGAATAATGTGTGGACGTGAATTCAAGAAAATCTCCTAGAAATAATAAAGTAGTCTGTTGGTAACTGAAAGGAAGAAAATTTACATAATTTGTTCACACATGAAGCACACACTTACTGGTGTCACAAAAAGTATAAACTTTGTGCAAATAACTGAGTGCTGATCAGGAGCTCAATCAATCCAATCATTTCTAGATGAATGCCATTGAAAATAAATTTTTTTTAAATTTGAAAAAAAATTGTATCTGAAATATGACCACTTTGCATTTCTTCTTAACCTTTTACCCAACACACATGACATCATAATTTGTTACTTTATTTTTTTTTAATGTTTTAAAAATTTCAACAAAACTATATCATGTGACTGCCTCATTGGACCGAGCTCGTTTTGTAGAAATTTATTTTTTCAACTGCTCTATTTGTAAATTATGCAGACATATGTGGCTGATTTATAAGGTGAAGGGTTTAGGGCAGTGTTTTGGACAGTACCAGAAATGCGATGTTTTCACATTTCTTTTTGAAATTGTAAATTATGCAGATGTATGTGGCTGATTTATTAATTGAAGGGTTTAGACAGGTGAGATTTACAGTGTTTTGGGAAGTATCAGAAATACAATATTTTCGCATATCCTTTTCAACAGACAGGTTGGATTCTTTTGGGTTGTGGCCAGAAAAGTAGAGAATTCTGACCAGATCATAAGTTAGTGGCAATCCGGCTGAAACTGTCGGTCTGCATTTGTGATCACAGTACTGTACTGAGTATAATGCTGAATCCTTTGTCAAAGTTTGTTCCAGAGTAGTCTATGTATTAACACTTTACCTGATACGATAGAAAGATGACACTTGCAAACAAAATTCTTGAATAACTAATTTTCTTTTTTTTTTTCATTAAAAATATAGCTTATGACCATCATTTGAACGTGACAAATGAGCTCATTCCCATGAGGGATCATAAGCTATGTTTTTGAGACAAAAATAATGAAAATTGAATGGTGATTTTTGTGAATAGCTCTGGCCGGTTTTGGCCATTTCATTGGGTAAAGGGTTAAAATATCAAATTCCTTTTGGTGCAAAAGGTTTAGAAAATCATGCTAAATTCTGTGACATTGCTTGATTATGTAGAAACATTTTATTCTGTGGATTCCCTTGGCCCTTGGCTACTGGAACAGAATACCTGATGAGAGACGATTACTGAAAATGTTTCAGTAATGGTTATTTCCCTTTGTATTGATGGCAAATATAAAACTTGAGAAAGCCAAATTAGGCTCCCCGCCACCCCCACCCCAACAAAAAAAATTACTTTTGATTCTCAGAGACCACCACATTGATTTTTTTTGTGCACATTGGTACATTTTATTGGCATTTTTCAAATACCACTGTTGATTGTGAAATGAAAATAGGAAACTTAAACAAATCAAATTATAAAATAATAAATAAATGAATCCTCAAATTCAACTCTCAGCTCAGGATATTGATAGAATGTGGCAACCAGTCATCTGATGTAATAAAAATGCTGCGAGAAAATACCCTTAGGGGAATTTTCTCTTAGCCTTTTTATCAAATCAAATGACAAGTGCCATGTGACTAAGTAGACCACAAATTCTTCTTGTCAGTCATTTGTGGATAATGTTTGGCTAACAGTGGAAATATTTTTCAATACCCAAATTTCAGTATAAAGGAAATCAGTATTGGCATGATAGTGCTGCCATGTGGTATGAATGCTCTACTATGCAGCGCAATTATTGAAAGAATGACTTATGAACTCAGAAAATTAACTGAGATGTTGGTCATTCCCACTGCACTGGGTCTAAGTTAAGGGACATGGAGTGATTGAGTTCCTTATGACTTATATTCAACACAGAAAATAATGTGTGTGACAGCAATAACCTCTAGTAGTCTGTAAAAAAAGAAGCTGAAATACAATTCTTTGTTAGTAAACTATGCCCATTTGCTTCAACTGTCTAAGTAGTGCTTGTTTTTATTGGTGTCTGAGATCACATTTTATTTCTGAATTCAAGTTTAATCAATCTTTATATTTTTGCTTCCCACTTTTGAGAGTTCCTAACCAAGGCATTAGTTTCGAAGTCCAATTATTGCAGTAAAATAGAACTTGTTTAATATGGTAGAGCCACTGTGGACTGGTCATAATCCACACTTGGGAAGTGATGTCTATGCAGGTGTTTACCAGGTAATAAAAATCATCATTGGCAACAATTTAATTAATGAAGCACCAGGTACAACCTGGTGCTTCATTAATTAAATATTTGATGATTAGTCCTATAATTAGTGTTTGGAATCTAATATTACTGCATCTGTGGAAATATTGCCCACCTGTGGAAAGTGACCAGTCCACAGCAGCTGTACTGTACAGTAATCAAGCACTGCTCCACTTCCAGCAGGTCTGATGGACCAACTCCATTCTGTAAGACATGATCAGAGTGTCACTGAATGGTCACGGCACTGTGATAAAGGCCCCATATTCTTTGAACTAACTCATATATAAATATAATATAAACAATATTTTGTTTAAATCGAATTGTTCTGTTACAATTTACAGGAAAGTTTAAAAATTTAGAATGTATTTGTGTACCAAAAAATATATCCAATACATTTTTACTTTAAACATACATGTTTTTACACCCACATTTAATTATTTTCAGCATCTTTGGTTATCTCATGACTGCAACATAGGTATGAAGTCAAGTTCAGCCAATCGTTTACACCTAAGCGGCCTAATGTAGAGGATTTACACACCAGGCCTTGGACTTATTTTATCAGTGAAGTAGAACTTGTTTACTGCAGTAAACAAGCACAGATCAACTTCACAGGGTTCCCACAGAGAATTTACGCTTATGCGAAACTTATCTATAAGCTCTGACAGATTGCTCTTTTTGCTAAGGTATACATAATTAATTAGCATCATTATCATTGAAAAAGTATAAAAGATTTCAATTGATGCCAAAAATCAGCACATTTACCACAAGATTTTCACTTTGCATAAAACACTTCTACAATAAATTTATCTCAGCTTCTTTTATACACAAATAAAAAACATGATCTTACTCTCTCCGTGAACTGATGTTTCTACTCTCATGTGTTTCACTATCGTATTGCATCCTGCTCACGTGTGCAAGGGGATCACTAGGCATTCCATGTCTATAACTATCACTATAAGCACTCATGCTGCTACTATAAATCAACAGGAATGGTAAAATTAATACAGGAGATACATTAACCCTTTAACCAATGCACACACAATCAAAATTTACTATTTTAATTATTGTTTCTTCAAATTTTTCAAAAAATGTCAATAAAACAATATCATGTGACCACCTCATTGGAACGAGCTTGATGAGCTCGTTCCAATGAGTGGTCACATGATATGGTTTTGCTGAAATTTTTTGAAAAATATTCGTTTTTTTCAACTTCCCATTTTGTTAATTACGTGAGCAGATGCAGTGGATTCGTTTGGTAAAGGGTTAACCACTTGCAAATTTATTTCAAAATATTGAAATAGCAAGCACCAAATTTGGTTTAAATAATATTTTATTTGAAAAAAAATAATATTGTTATAGGTATACATCTTGTGGAACAAGAAAGATGAATAACTAAAAACAATATAAATTATTATTATATACTTTATAAATAACCATATTTCTATTGGCCAGATCCTATATACTTGACTGGTACTCAAAAAATTCATGTACACTGGTTTTCTAGTGAATATCAGCTTTCTAAATAAAGCTTTTGGAAATCCTCTCTCTAGTTCTATTTCAATCGACATGATTGTGCAGTCAACCTGACTTCCGTCTCATTTTTATGTTAATCTGGAGATGATAACTATTTTATTGTTAAATAAAAGTATTTCTATTATGATATAATTGAACTTTTAATTGACAAATAGAAGATTGTTTTTTTGAGGATGGTGTATATAATAAAACAGTTATGGACTAACGCCTCAGTCAATGTAAGATGTTTAGGTTCATATCACATCATATTCTCCACCACAAAAGTCCATAATTGTATAATAGTACACAATATAACAGAGACAAAACATTGTAAGGATGGGATTTGACATAAAGCTTGAAGCTTTTGTGAGTCATCTCCCAAGAAAAGCAAAACATTTTTCTCATAATGCCATTAAGAAATTATCGATGCAGAGGTATGACAGAGATCAATGAGCTCTGTCACAAGAGACTGAATTGGTAAAATTCCTGGTTGCATTATGGGAAAAAATGGCATCAAGAAATTTAGATATTTTGACATCAGTGTGCAGAGGGTTAAGATTAAGGTATTTTGGTGAGGTGATGTTAATGCTATAAATATCTCACACAGTTAAGGTAGGATAATCTAATCATGCGATGCTACTACTATAAATGTCTCCTACAGTTAGCTGTTAGGTTGAGTAATTCAGTATACTGCAAAAGGTGTTGTCTTTTTAATGTCTCCACCTCAAAAATTTGAATAGAGAAAAAAGAATAATTTTGTAAACTTAAATTTTGAAAGAATGAATTTAACTCACAGCACTATTCTTCAGTATTTTCAGTGGAAAACTTTTCCAACAATGCAACTAGACTGCTCCACAATAATATTTGGTTTTGCTGAGCTCAATGAGCTCTATGAAACAAAATATTATTGATTAATTTATTTAATGGTGTTTAATGTCATATATTTCTGCACAATGGCTAATCATGACCACGACAGTTTTATGGGTGGAGGAATCCAGAGTACCCAGAGAGAACCAGTGGGCAACGGCGAGCAATGTTCAGGCTTCCCAACATACCAACTCCATGCAAGCAGGGTTAGCATTGGTTGAAGACAGGTGCACCATCAACATGCAGTACGCCTTAGTACACAACATCGCCATTCCCCCATGTGGGCAATGGGGGTGAAGTGTCTTGCCCAAGGTTGCCGCAGGTGGGATTCGAACCTAGGACCTCTCGGCTTGCAGCCCTCACCTCTACCTACTGAGCCACCGCACCCCCTATACTGATTAATTATTAGCCCAATCATTAGCAGTATATATCATTGGAAAAAAAATACAACTCCTAGAATTGCGAGATATAAAGAATATGACTGGATTTGGAAATGTTTCAAGACATGATCCATTTCATACTAGAAGCAGACACACCGTGTCCCTTCAATTGTGCTGAATAAATGCTGTTATGTGACAATCTGTTGAAAGTGACCCTATGAGCACACCCCAACAACATGCCACACAACCTCAAACAAGCATTTCAAAGAAAAAATATCCAAAATGAGATGGTGATATTTTTGTCCATTCAGATACTTAACAGAAATTTTTCTCACAATTCTGATACATGGACAATTCAAAATGGTTCATATATGAGTATGTGAGAGTCAACCCTTTTGGGAAATTAAATTTTGAACAAATGCTGGTTAAAAGGTTCAAGCTTAATTAGGGAAAGAAGCAGAGACAGCATCTACAGTGATTTACTCTTAACCTAATTGGGGATGGGGGGGGGGGGGGGGATGGTTTCTAGGTGTAGGCGAAAGCTGCAAAACACATTTTTGAATAACTAAAAAAAATTCATTTTTTGCCTCAAAATCATAGTTTAAGACCCCTCATGACTCCCCAGTTTATACCAAAATTTACAAAACAAGTTCAGTAAATTAAGTCTGGATGAAGCTTTAGCTCAGTCCAGACCTACTATACTGGACAAGTTCTGTAAATATTTATATGAACTGTGGAAGAGTTGATTCTATTTATTATATGATAAAAAAACCCACAAAAGACACTTAAATACATTAATGTACTCATAACACTATTTCTGTTAAAGCATGGTTGTGCATTACCATTTTTAACGAATGGTCTTAATAACCGGAAGAAGAGTCAGATAATATAATACTGAAATTTAAATTTAACCCTTTACCTAATACAGTATTTTTAAAAAATAAATTAAATTTCACATTTTTTTTAAAAAGAATTTCACAATTTTTCAATAAAACCATACAAATATGGATATCATTAGAACCAGCTCGACAAGCTAGTTCTAATGATATCTGTATTTGTATGGTTTTATTGAGAAACTTCTGAGATATTTTAGGCTCTGGTTGGCTTATTCTGGTTAATTTCCTGGCCGTTATTGCAGGTAAAGGGTTAAATGATGGTTTTCATTAACAGTGCTGGCTTGATATGAGGGAGGGGTGGGGGGATACTGAAATGGTCATGCATGGCGGTTTGAGGTGAGATTGGTCTTTTCACCAAGTCGTAAACTTGCAATTTACATGTCTAAAAGCACTTGTTTCTTATTTCCCTTCATGGACTTTTCATTCGCAACATTTAATAGAAACCTATACTGTGGCTCATCACAGATGCTCACTCAACCATGTTTACCCTTGCCTCAGATTTTTGCAATTTTTTATCACTGCCATTTTTATCATTGCTATTTTTGATTAAAGAGTTGTAATTACTGGAGAACAAATATATGATATCTACCAATTCACTTATAGATGTTATGCAAAGGTCAGTTTATTAAGATTTAAATATAAATTATAACTTGAAACTTCTCACTTCAGTTCAAATTTTTAACAGTACATGTATCTGGAAGAAAAATTAGTATGAGAATTTTCCACCTTTCACATGTGCATGTCTGATTGGTTGAAAATGTTCATCCAAATTGACATAATGTAGTTACACAGTATAGCCAAACAGGAAAAACTGTGAAGCAGTTTAACAAGTGATGAATTATTGTGAAAAAATTATGAAAAATATTCTTTAACAAAGGATGTAAAATATTAATGTTTTTGTTTAAAAAATTAACTGTAATCTGCTATTTATATTTCATTTCTTGTCTCTGAAGAATTTCTTACATTAAAGAATTCAGAAATGGAAAGGATTCTGACAAAAAACTGCATGCCAAAAATTTCACATCAATTAAAACAAGAAAGGCAGGAGTAATTAAATACAAGAAAACTAAACTTGGAAAGATGTAAAAACACGTCATATTGTAGAAAAATTGTACAATATTTTGACAATGCCATCCTCCTGTTAAAGTAGAAATGCTATCTTAAAAACATTGTTTATGTCGAGTGAAAACTGAGAAAGAAAGTGTCCTTAAATTTTAAGTTTTCATCAACTCTTCACCTAACACAACCAGAATAAAATAAAATACTTTTTTATCCTCTGCCTCAAAACCATAGCCTCTGATTCTTCAATAGAAACTTAATAATGAGCTCTATCCATCAAGGGATGTAAGCCATGAGAAAAATCCATGCTTTCCCATGTTAATTAATGTAATATTCTAACTGATTTTGTGCCTCAACTGAATGGTAAACGAAATTAGTTGTTGTATGATCAAAAATGAACAAAATAAGTGTAAGACCTACAGTAAAAAATATATCTTGTTTCTCAGGCAAATGTCTCTCAATTTTATAGGGAGGGAGGTTTTTTATTTGGTTTCGTTAATTCAAAATAATCCTCAAAATAGTTGAAATTAAGAATTTAACTCATTAAACTATTGTGAGGAAAAATCAATGTTTTCAGCAGTGAAAATTTCCCACACTGCAGTTGCAAATTTAACCAACTATATCTTGTGTGACAGAGCTCTGTGATATAGTTGGTTACAATTTTAGTCCTACAATTACAAAACAGTATCACTGAAGATATTTTCACGTAAAAAAGGAGTGATGAGGCAGATTTTCAATGATGTGGGAGGTGCCTGAGAAACAGGAATTCCTTTTATTAGCCTAAGGTATATAGAAACCAGGCATATGTCAAATGCTTTGACATGTATGAAAAGACTTTCACATCTACAAAAGGATAGATAGGGATCAGTAAAAGAAGTAGTATCCATACTGATGGAAACTTACTTTGGTCTTCCTGATGGTGGTTTTTTCATAAACATGCTTCGTGGACTTTCTGATAAGATTCCTTCACTGTCATCATTGCTGCGAACAGATGGCATTGAACCTACAATTTGAGCTCCACCTGCTGTGAGATATGACATACCAGTGGGAAGAGTGGCCTGACCATCCTGAAAATACAGTAATGTTACAGTAAATCTCTTGAAATTTAGAATTTATAAATAATACTGTGATCACAAAAGCAATCACTTTCTCATGCAGACATCATAAGTTATTCTGTTTGTTGACAGGGGACATGGTCTCACGTTCCCTGCATGAAATTTATATTCCACCGAGGCATTAGCCGAGGTTGAATATATATTTCATGCAGGGAACGTGAGACCATGTCCCTTGTCAACAAACATAACAACGTATATGTCCCGTTCTTACACAAGTAAAATTGAATTGTTGTAGGCCTAAAGCGAATATTAGAAAGCAGACATTGTTTCGGTAAAGTGTTAACTTTTATCATAACAGACTGCAGTGATTTCCCTTTATTCAATGTTTATGTACGCAATCAACGGGGTGATATGCTCTCGATTTGTTTCAGTTTATGTTACAGTAAATTAATGAAAAGAGACCTTATAATCTAATCGGTTTCATAAATAATTACCCATGTTTACATAACTAATCTTTTAATATGTAATAACGGTACATTTGTGTGTATTTTACTTCAGTTAAATTTATTTGTCTCAGTTGAGTTCAAGTGACAAAAGACATTGCGATGAACCGTTCCTCATGGCAACGAGACGCTTTCCTTGACAGTGGACATAAGAATCGCTGACAGTAGACATATGCACGTACCCGGCGACATAAAATAAAATCAATGAGGCATTGAGCAATCACTGCAAGGTATTGCAGTTGGTATCGGGACACACTTACATGTGTGGGTAGAGATTTCATATATAAAACATTGCAAAATCAAAACTGATTCAAGCTTAACTTGACAGTGCTTGATGAAAAGGGAATCTTTTGGGTGTCTACAGGGGCTGACTACGGGACCCTTTCCCAATGGCATTTGGGCATGATTTTTCCAAATTTCAACCACCAAAATTTCTTAATTTCTGTCCCCCATTCAAACAAAAATGTAACTCAGATTTGGTGTCCTTAACCTGGTAGTCATCAGCCCTCAGAAAACCAATAATTACCAACCAACAAAGAGTCCGAATTCAAGGGCAAACACAAGTATTCTGACAAAGGGTTAAATTTTGCCCTTATAGTGGCTTTAGCAGTGTGAAAGTTCATGAACAATTCACAAAAGCTAGAAAAGTCTACATAATATGTGATATCATATGCCCCACTCTGTGTGTAAAAATTAGGCCTAACAGCTACCTTTTTAACAAACAAAGGTGCATAACTCTTGGATCAAGTCATCCAGCATTATAATGTTGTGATCTATTTAGATGGGCAGGATACACACTGCTTTTCATTGAAATCTGTCAATTATTTTTATATGGATGGTGAGACAGACAGAAAGACACAAGGATGGACATGTCTAATCCAGTATACCCCTCATTTTCTGAGAGTGGAGATATAATAAATTGGGATCTCTTTTCATCCCTGAAAATTAATTTACTATGTTCTTTAATTAACATCTCAGCAATATGGGAAAAATTAATAAAAAAAATATATTTTTACTAGGGTTAGGAGATGACATCATCATTTTGTTCTGATTTCATGCTAATTTGAAATTTAGGCCTTTTTAAAAAGAAAGGCACTGATTTCAAACTGCATAAAATGCAAACAAAACAATAAGGTAATCTCCCAAACTGAATAAAAATCTTTTCATAATAATACTTACAGGTCCAAGTACTGCCCACTGGAAATTGAAAATTCCACCAGCAGTTTTAGCAGAAGATTCCTCCTGCATATCAGTGACTGGTAATTTGAAAACAAAGTTATCATCAGGTGATCTCCTTGGTCCTCCGATCAGAGCAAGAGATATGTTACTGACATTAGGCTGAAGGAAAGGGTTCCATACAGCCCATCTTACAGTTGCTGTACGTGTGAGTGCCCGGGAAATGCTCAATGTTTTCTGAAAAGACAATTATAAATTATGGATTCAGTAAACTTAAAAAACAAAAAAATTCATCATATAATCACATTTATTGTATGGCTTACCATAAAACACCATAATATTTCAGAAAATAGCAGTGAAATAAAAATCATATCATCATTGTAAAAATAAAAGGATTTCTCTCCACTTCAAATGAATGTGCTGTCAGTTTTGATGTTGGCATCTTTTAGCACTGCTTACAATTAAAACCAGAAAAATATATGCTTGTTTGTTTCAAGAATTTTTAGATGAAACTGCTCATGGCACCAACAATGACACATTCATTCATGTATTAAAAGATGAAATTCTTTTTTCAAGTACAGTTATTTTAGTTTTACTATAATAAACTAGATCTATCAGTATGACACATATGCCCCTGCAAGCAAAAAAAGTCCAGAAAACTGACTCTCTCGAGTTTTCACACTATAAACTAAGTTCAAGGTCAATAACCACATGAATAAAAGGCCGCTCAGCCACATGTCCCCCGAAAGTCAAAAAAGGGGCGTAACTCTAGTAAAAATGATCGGTCCGAACCCATATTTGAACTTGAACTGTATTATTACCCCAGAAAGTCACATACCAAAATTCTTTCCAATCAAATAATCCTAACTGAGTTATCATCTGGACACCGCAAATCTTGAAATTTCTAAGTCGAAAAAGGGGTATAACTCTAATAAAAGTAATCTGGATGCACGGACGGACAGACAAACACCGCTGATTTCTATAGTCCCCGAAAATTTTTTGGGGGAACAAAAATCATCCAGCCAGGATTATACTCGAACTCTATTTTTAAGTACCCATGACAAAGCTACATATGAAAATCAGCCAATTATCTCAATGCCTGGTTAAAAAGTCTGGAAAACTGTTAATACTGAAAAAATGATGGAAAGACAGAATGACGGAATGATGGATGGTCAAGGCTAACACTATATTCTCCTGGCCATTTTATGGTGGGGGCATAAAAGGAGCAACAGTGCAGGGCATATATATAAAACTATCACAGTTTCAATAACCACTCAGGAAGCACAACTGTAAGAATGAGTTACAGTATGGTTTATGGCAAGTGTACCATTAATGTGCTTATTTGGTTTAACACATTTTACTCCCTTTCCCTTGTTTTATTTACTGGTGGTTTAAAGACAATTTCATCATCTATAGCTTTATTGTAGCCACAACACAGGAATAAAAACAACTTTAATCAATCAGAAAGTAGAAAGTTGCTCATTTTTGGTAACTCACACACCAGGCATTAGTCACAGGGACCAATTTTACCATGAAAATTAAATTTTTTCAGTAAAATTTGTTTCTTTTTGTAACTATCACACCAACACAACATGCTTATCTCATCCACATCTCTAACATAGAAAATGCGACAAGTTGGAAATCCTTCAGTGCCATATCCTTGGAAAGACTGTGAAAATGTAAAAATGTCAAAAGACAAAAAATTATCCAAACCAGATTGACCAGAGACCAAAAGAGGTTGTATGGAAAGAAACATAACTTGTTTCAGTTCCACAGTAAACAAGCACCTGCACTTCCAGGAGAAAACATGAGGAATTCGAGCAAGTTGGATACAAGCATTACTCAGGGGCACAACACAAGTGATTTGGCACAGAATGGAATTTAGCATATTTTTACACAAAGTCGTAAGTGTAAATCAATTTTTCAGTTGGGTCTGTTTATTTCCAAAACCTTTACCTTTCGATCTTCCTTAGACAGTGGCTCTCCAATCATATATTCCATTCGAAACACAACTGCAAATGCTGGATCTTCAAGCACATCATTTATCTGTATACGATTTTTCAACACCAGTGTGTTAACATGTTCTTTATTACTGGAAACAAAAAAGTACAAATAGTTAACACAACAAATGTGGTTGATTGAACATTCTCCATATGTAATATATTGCACTTCTTTGGTTAATGAAGAAATCTATAATTACTGAATACATAAATTCCCAATTACCAAATACATGTGAGTATAATGTCAAATTTATCAGTCTGATACAATGGCAGTTTGCATGATAGTTGAGAATTCCACATTTAGTTTTACCCTCTGCACAATGATCTCAAAATTCCAAAAAGCAAATCTTTCCCATAATGCAACTAGGAATTTAACCAATTCAATCTTGTCTGACTGAGCTCAATGAGCTCTGTCAAACAAAACTGAATTGATGATGAATGGTTTTGGTATCCCAGAGACAGCATGAGACTAGTTATAGTCTCTTGTGATCTTCTCTGACAGTAGAGTGAAACTGTCTGACCAGGGTGGAGGGCGATAAGCAGGAGAGGTTGTTCTTTAAGAGCATTATTGTGGGCTCCTCTTCTGCTTGGGCATGATGTGGTGCAGGTGGCTGTGTGTAGAGTTGGATGGTCCTTATCTGAGAATCTGCTGACAACTTTTCAGGCTTCCATGGTCATTCACCTTGTTATTTCATTGTGCGAACAAATCCATAGTAGAAGGTCCAAGCTCTTCTGGTTCCAAAGGAAGCAGCAAGTGAAGAGCAAGAGGTGGGGAGAAAGCAATTCCATTTCCACTGCAGCTTCACTGGTTGCTCCTCATCCATTAACACCTTCGGGAGAGTGGTTGACTATTAGATGGGTTGAACCACAGGATGAAGTGGGAGAGTAGTGACTGCCTTTTCTGCCTTCTTCTCAACACCTTTCAATTTCTTTTTCCCCCAAGAAAGCTTCCAAGCATCTGGCACTCCTGCTTGGTTGGTGGGCTCTTCTTTTTCTTCTTCTTTTCAACAGGAGTTAATCCATTATCCTTTTAGTGAGGACAAATATGGACAGAGATATTCCCACTAAAGGTACTACAGCTCTTGATGAAGGTGACGGCAGGTTATCCTTCACCAATTTCACTGTCAGCTGAATGCTCTTTGCCTTCACTTGGAGAGTTCAATTAAGAGGAGGAGAGGCATTCAGAGCGGACAGGGCTCTCTGGATGTTCAATGGTATTTCCATTTTATCAGGTTACATGTTTTAATTAGCTGTTGACACCTTCAGGTCCAAAGTGTGAAAGGCCATAAGATTGAACTGATTCAATTCCTAGTTACTTTGATGGAAAAAATTTGCTTCTTGAAATTTCAACATCTGTATGCACAGGGTAAATATATTTTGGGAACAAAATTCTCCAAGCTCTCTTAAAGAAGATATAATAAAATAAATTCATAATATATAACCAGGAAATGCCATTATTGAATATTTTTGCCAATAATGTGGTTATTTAATCCTCTACACTCTGATGTTAAAATACTGAAATTTCGATGAGCAAATTTTTCCCATGATGCAACTAGGAATTTAACCAATTCAGTCTTGTTTGACAGATCTCATCGAGCTCTGACAAACAAGATTGAATTGGTTAAATTCCTTGATACATTATAGGGAAAAATCGAAGGTTGAAATTGTGGTCCTTGGTCAGAGTGCAGGGGAATGGGTTAAATTCCTTGATACATTAGAGGGAAAAATTGAAGGTTGAAATTGTGGTCCTTGGTCAGAGTGCAGGGGGTTACTTACAAGATTCCATTGTATTGCATCTATGACTGGACAATTTGACCACTTATAGTATTTAAAGCAAGAGTATGCAGAAAAGCAAAGTCACAAAAGCAAGTGGAATGCAATTGTGGTCCTATAAATGTGAATTTACATTTCTGAAACAATTTTTCAAAATATTCTGGATGTATGTCCTACTCTGCTCAAAAGTTTCCAAGAACAAGTCATGATGAACGATAAACCCAAAGCAGAGCAGATGAACATAACTTAAATTAAAACATGGTTATCATGACTGACAACAATTACATAACTAATAAATTAGGTCAAGCAAAAAGCAAAATACAAGCATAGTGCTACAAAACGTTAAAGAATGAAAGCAACTTCTTCCAGTGTGAACTTATTGATTTATTTATTTTTGAGTTTAAGGTCACTTTAAACATCTAAGTCTATATATTGAACACAACACAAGAATAATGGCAAGTTTAGCCTATTATTATAATCATATTGACTACTTCAAAGGACTCTCTCCCCAAAGTTTTGTTACTGATCCCTATTATACCAGAACTGTAGAACTTGTCTACCCACAATAATCATGTCTGCAAAACATCCTGGCATTCTCATGGAAACTTCCAGCCTAAATAAAAACTTGTGGACACTTTAGGAGCCCTGTGTGGAATCAGAAGAATAAACCATAATATTGTGCATAGAAAGCAAAAAGGGGGCAAATGCAATGCTTTAGCATTGCATTTGGCACCTTTCTGCTTGCAAGGCATGATATCTTCTTTGACGTATTCTCTTGAGATCTGTTAAACAATAAATAATGAGAATTTTAAAATTTGCTTTCCCATAAAATAGCATAAAGTAAGGGTGAAACATCAGCACCCCCATGCCTGAAATGTATAAGTTATATTATCTCCCCTTGGAAATGTCAGAACGGAATTATATTGCTTCATGCACATTTTCACATGGAGTTCTTCCCTTGTGTAAAGTTTCATGAAAATTCTTCAAATGGTTTAGGAGGAGTTGCACTTACAAGGATGGAGAGATGGACAGACGGACGGCCAGGGTGATTCCTATATATCCCCCAACTTTGTTTGCGGGAGGTATAATTAACAGGATTATGCCACTTTCCTGTCTTCTAGAGATAAACTTAGCATTTATTCTATTATATCTTAATTGACAGAGCTCCATGAGCTCTGTCAAACAAGATATAATAGATTAAATGTCTGTAATGGATGTACTGAGGCCAAATAGGTTTATAAACGAAGAAAAACTGGGGAGAGTGAGGGTAATTTCTTCACAGGTTACAAGATTTTTTATTCAATTAACAGAAGTTTACTCTACAATCTATAATCAATTAACAGATCAAATTTGTACTGGAAGTATGGTAAATGGTTTTGTGTTGGGAAAATATATTCAATTAACAGGGTTATTCAGTTAAGAGACATCCAGTTAAGTGGTCTCCACTGTATATATTTCAGAAATATGTCTGATCAGAACATGTGACCTGGGAAAGACTGGTTAAGCATACTGTCATAAACAGCTACCCTAACAATGGACATCATGTAAGTCATCCACATGCAGCCCTCGAAATTGAGAATATTTTACTATGGCACCGTTTTGCTGTAGTAAAATTCCAATGCTATGGCAGTTACCATGGCATTTATTCTGGCACTATCTACCATGTTATAGGGGTCGAAATAACGCTTGTCTACTTGTCGCCGACAAGCAATTTCTACCAGCGACAATCAAAAAATAAATTCACTTGTCCTGGGAGACAAGCGTATTTTTGCCATGACTTTTAATGTTGTTGAAATCATTCCCAAACATACCAACTCCGATTGCAGAAAAAAATCTGAAACAATCAGCACATTTAACAATAATTACATTCCACTATCATTTTGTTTGTGGGAGAAACTCGTTTCTATTTTAAACCAAACATGTCATAGATATTGAGGGAGATTCTGTGCGAACTCGTCACCATCTAGTGTTTTCTGGGGAAAACTTGTTTCCATTTTTAACTAAATTCATACGTCAGTGGTATTGACTGAAAATTAATGCATACAATGCATGCGATGCCAGGGTAACTACATAACAGTTGAAAGACGTGTTCAGCATTATCTGCAAAGAGTTTTGTCCTGGGTAAATTTGTAACGAAAAACCTATAAATAACCTGCCAGGGACAGCTGCAAGTCCCTGGGCTATGCAAGAGAGGATGCAGCGTGGCTGCGTCACTAACAAAGCATTTCAATTTTTCCTCTTACTCAGCAAATCATGGGCGGTAATAGAGCATGGCATTCGAAGCAACAATGAGAAGTGTCTTTAACAACAGCAATTTCTAATTACTGAAAGCAAACTTCACCCGGCGTTTGTGTTCAAAAGCTTTATCAATTTAACAGGGTTTTTTTGGGGCAGGGGAGGGGTAACTGCTTTTCTTTCATTTTGATTTTTTTTTGCCGTAGCTGTTACTAAACAATGTCTTATGACTTCAGCAATTTTTAATTTTTTCTTGGCTCGGCTTTTTTTCTGTGCTACGGCAAATATATGCCGTCTCAAAATCAATTTTCTGCGGCATTTTGCTACAACATTGGCAAATGCCGTAGTGAATTTCGAGAGCTGCACATGGCTAACAGAAATATCTCATTTTTTTTTTCTTCATTCCAATATAATAACATTTTCAGGCTTTTTTTTATGACTTCATTATTATATTGTGTTTTCTTGTGCAACTTTTACCATCTTTTGGGGGAACATTTAGACATTCATTAAACCTATATTGGGAAGGTTTGATCGAAATCAAAAACATATTTTTTGTTGAGTTTTCAATTTTCTTTTACCATTATTTCTTACAGAACATCGTGTCAAAGATGATTTGTGATCAGGATATTTTTTTTTTAAATATACTATGCTACCAGAAAGGGCAGCCTTTGTTCACCAAAATTTTGTTTATAAAAATTGTTTGGTTACAATTTTCTATAAACACTTTTTCCCTATTGTTGAGTTAACAACAAGCAAATGCATATAGTGTACAGCCATTAGTTGGCTTTCTGCACTTTTCAATACAGTCATGATAGTGGTTTCTAGCACTCGACCATTTAACAAGGTCCACTAATTTATGTTCAATTCTGACTAACACCCACAAACAACATCGAGAAAATCTAAAAGTTTACACATTATTCTGTTTACACCCTCAATTAAATTGAAAGAAACACCATCAGGTCACTAAGTTAGGTGCTCTTTACAAACAAGTTTTTGTTTCTCAGTCTATTGCACGCAATATATCGGGTGTTTCAGCTAGTAAATATATAAAGATTTTTGAGCTGTCCACTCACTGACATCAGCATGTTGTTTGTGATAATGTTCATTCATAACGGCTTGAATAAGTTAATTTAGTAAAAACCAAAAGTAATAATGCTCAACAAATGAAAACAGAAAATAAATTGCATAGTTAAAAGCGAATGTTTAAAATGAAAAAAAAACTGAGTACTCCGTGATGAAATTTTTTTTAAAACACTTTGGGCTTCTAATAACACTAGTGAATAAAATTCAAATTGACAATAAAAAGAAAATAAAAATATTTGTCACAGTTCTGTGATCACAAAAGGTGGAATCTTTTGTGACAAATCTACTGCTACGATTTAGTAAATAAAATACTTCGAAATCATGACTGCATTAAGGAATACAAACCAAAATTAAATTTTAGATTCAATGTAACATTCTCGCAGTTCTTTTTTGATAATGAGTTCTGACAGTGATGCAGAGAGGTAAGGAGACAGAAAGTGTTGACCGGATTGCAGATCCATCAAAATTCTCTGTCAGCTTTTGTGATCACAATACTGTATGCATTAGTAATATTGGTATGTTTTAAAAATGTTGTAATCTGAAAAAAGTGTGGTGCACTTAATGGTTATTTCTGTTTTCAGAAAAATTAAAAATAAATTCTCAACAATCTGAGTCTGACCTTCAACCTTTTACCAAACATAACTAGAGGATGACACAAATAAAATAATTTTTGAATAACTATAAATATTTTCAAATTTTTTGCCTCAAAAACATAGCTTATGACCTCTCGTCAAAACAAGCGTAACAATCTCATTCCAATGAATGTTCATAAGCTATGTTTAAGATGTAAAAATTTAAGAATATTAAAAGTGGAATGGAGATTTTTGTGAATAGTAGTGACAGGATATGGCTCTTATGTTCAGTAAAGGGTTAATTTGTAAGTTTTAAAAACAAGACCAGGGCCCAGTACTATAAAACTTTTACAATTGTATTTTCTAGAATTGTATTTTCTAGTTATGACTTTAAATAGGTAGAAATGAACCTTCGGCATTTTCAAAGATGTAGCAATTTGCCAGTTGGCAAATTACCATATGTTTTAAAATGCAAATGATTCATTTTAGTTAGTTATATTAATAAGCATAAAATACAATTCTAAAAAATACAATTGTATAAGTTTTATAGTATTGGTTCCAGTTATGAAGTTTCTGAAAAGTATTAAAAAAAAACTAAGCCCTGACATGAAATATCTTGAAAGTAATGCAAACTGAAAGTGGATAAATCTTAAGACTAATTATTAGTCATGTTTTATCTGCATGCATGTACATAAGGACAAGATATACTTTAACCATTTACTTAATGAATCAATGGCATATCCACCCATGTAATTTCAAAATTGAGGAGTTGAAAAAGAATTAATTTTTCAAATTTTTTTTAGCAAAACCATATCATGTGACCCCTCATTGGAATGATCCAAGTGAGCACATTCCAATGAGGGCGCACATGCTGCAGTTTTGTTTGAATTTGTTTTTAAGTTTGAAAAAATACTTTTTTTAATAGCAAATTTAGATATTGTCTGTGTCGGGCAATGGGTTTAAACACTAAGGTAGGTTTTCTCCAGACTTGTTGGCAATACACTGAAATCTAGTTACCCATATCCTAAAAGTGTGATTTTGTTAAGTGTTAAGTATGCTATGTACTAACATGAACAGAAATCAAAGTTTTCTCAAATTCAGAATCCACTGCTAGTTTATGACAGGAATGCAAGTACTAAAGTAGCACAAATACTGTAACAATGTTGACCATTTTGGAGGAAATACAGAAGGCATTAGCTACTTTAACTGTACATCAGGAATGGTCTTTTTGAGGAGATAAGTGATAACACCTTTCCTTGGGTTGAAGTGGAGATGGCACAGAAATTAAAAGATGACACACCAAATAAATAACATAGTGTATTGACATATTTAATCTCCAGATCAATTCTGCAAAATTTCAAACACGACTAAGAACTTTCTTCAATATAAAAAAGTAATTTTCAAGCAAAATAAATAGATTTTTAATGACAGAATTCATTGTTCCAAGGATGAGGTTAATTTAAGGACATGTGTATGTCCATGAGATAATTAACAAATTCCCATGGCAGTGATTTCTACTTTGGTCTTGGCTACCTAAATGGTGACAGACTCACAAACTGGCATGGACAGGAAATTCAGGTAAGAAGAAGTAATGTTTTTTGAACGCCAGAGGTGTGCAGGGACAATGTGTGGCAAGCCCCTTCGACCTTTTCTGACAGAAGAATAAGTTAAATTTTTTGTAACATGTCAAGGCGTGTCAAAGGAGGAAGAGTATCAGGTCCAGGTTAGTGGCGTTTGTTCTTTTTCTTTATGTGTGGAGAGGCAAGGATTTTTCTGATGTGACGATGGAAACCTTGATCATGGATCTTATGTGCTTCAAATTCTTTGTCGGAGTATGATTCTAATATTAACCGTTGGTCCATTTCACTGTATGTCTGTTTTAGGTATTTAGTGTATTGGATGTTGTTGCCGATGAAGTCAATTTTTAGGCTGTCGTGATCTTGGATGGTGAGCTGGTCAAAGATTTCAATGAATTTGGCTGTTGGTAGGACTGAGTAGACTTTTTCTGCTTCCTCCACATCTGAGCTGTGGCCAGATTGGTCCAGACAGGAAGGAGATCCAGGTTGGGAGATGGGAACTTCCATCTCCTCCTCCTTGCCTTCCAACATCTCTGGAGGAGAGGTGGTTGGCGTGGGAGGTGAAGGTGTGGTAATTCAGCGGATGTCTCCCTCTCCATTACCTGTTTCTTCATCTCTGCCTTTCTCCTATCTAGCCAGGCCTCCAAGTTCTTGGCTGATGGACTCTTCTTTGTTCTCTTCTCAGGACCTCCAGACTCCCTCAGGTGAGGACCAGTGTGAGAGGAGGTCCTCTCACAAAAGGTGCTACCTCTCCCCGAGGAAGGTGATGTTGTGGTCTCTGTCTCAAACTCCAGGGTCAGCTGGACATTCTTGCCTTTCATCTGGATAATCCAGTTGATAGTATGAGAGATGTCCAGAGCCGACAGGGCTTTCTTGAGTTGAATCTGGATTTCCAAGTTCTCCATAGTAGCCAAGTAATAAGTTGACACATCTTCACGTTCAGAAGTCAGAAGTGAGTACGAGAGATGACCAGAGCTGACAGGGCTTTCTTGAGTTGAATCGGGAATGCCAAGTTCTCCATAGTCAACAGGCTTTTAATTAAAAATAGAATGTGTTTTCATTTTTGGAATTCACTAAAAAAAAACAATGATTGTTTTAAGCTGTGTTTGAATGCTTTTTGAGATTTGTCCGGACTTGTTTTGGCCATTACATTAGGTAAAGAGTTCATATAGATGAGATTAACACTAAACCTGTAGAGTACACAGGGGTTAGTTACTCAGTTAATAAAGGACTTTTTTATATCCCAAAATTGTGACTAACCCTGTACATCACACTTTCTGGTTATAAGAAATTGGTAACTGCCATATTATACATTACATGAAAATATGCACTGACTGAGGCAGTAAAAATGCATATGGTTAGATGGTTACATGTTACATAGGGTGCAGGATTCAAGGAACTTATGAAAATACTATACTGGATTGTGGAAATTTTTGAATTCCAAAAACGAAAACATATTCTATTTCCAATTAATAGCTTGTCAGTAGCTGAGTAATAAATTGACATGTCTTCAATTCAGGTAACTGTACTGTATTATCCCCTCTTTTATAGGCATTCTCCATTTGCCATCTAGATAATGATCAAGGTTATTTGTTGGGCTTTGTTAAATGTTGGATTAAACTTTTTTCTGTTAACATTATAGATTAATTCTTTTCAAATACATATAGCTTTCCACTTTTAGTAACTACATATAAAAAGGAATTTCATGAGACCACCTATTATTAGTTATAATTATTATTATTTATTAGTGTTAAGGTCATTTTCTGCATTAATTGCTATAGCATAATCGCGATAAAAATATACAAAGTCAAATTTAGCCAATAATCGTTAACACCTGTGAGGCCAGGCCCCTTTTAGAGGACTTCTTCCCCAGGCATTAGTTTCCAATTCCTATTTTAACAGTAAAACAGAACATATTTACTACAGTAAACAAGCACTGCTCCATTTCCTGAGGTTCTCACGAAGAATCTATTATTAATTTGGAAGCTATCAGCTTCAGTACTATCATATGATTGAATGATATGACTTTTCTGCATGTTAAAGAGAGTGGACAAAACCAGTGAAACAGATCTATAGAGATGAAGTTCTACAAATGGCTTCTTTCAGATGAATATTAACCCTCTCAACACTGATGCTACAATATCAAAATTTTAAACTGCCAATTTACCCCATAATGCCATGTGAAATTTAACCCTTAGCGGCCTATTTCCAACTTTTCTGACTTCAGAACAGGTGGCCTTAACATGCCATCATGAGGAAGTCCTACTGATGAGAGACAAATTATCTATGAAGTGGTTTCTAGTCAAGTCTTGGCTACCTTAACCCTTTACCCAATGTAACGGCCAAAACCGGCCAGCGCTATTCTCAAAAATTGCCAATTAATTTTCATGATTTTTTTCATTTTTTGTCTCCAAAATATAGGTTATGACCCCTCATTGGAACAAGCTTGTCAAGCTCGTTCCAATGAGGGGTCATAACCTATGTTTTGGAGACAAAAAATGAAAAAAATTAGTTATTCAAGAATTTTTTTTGCAAGTGTCGTCTGCTTTTCATGTTAGGTAAAGGGTTAACAGGCATCCTAGACTTGACTTGAAATCACTTATGGAAAAAATCTTCTACTTGAATTTTCGGTATTTTGATATCCATGTGCTAAAATAAAATAAATGTGTATGTCAAGCAGAACAAAGACACATATCTCCAATCATAATTCTGTCTCAGACAAGTGAGCCTACTCTCCTGCTGATGACACTGATACAAATTTCATTTGAAGTATCGTATCTATGCTGTACTGACAGGGGATAATGTATAATGAACATTCTCAGTGTCAATCTAATCCTAGAACCACTCCCTGCTATATTTTATCAATTCAACTTTTCCTATATCAACTAACAGCAGTAACTTTTTGAGCTCATGAGCAACTGATTCTGCAAGTGATGGCAGATACCTTTCACCGAAGCAGTTGGATAACCAAATAGAAGAGTTAGATAGACATAGAGTGAAGATGAACAAAGATGTGTACACAATGTTGATCTAGAATCGATTCACTAATATATAGGATTTTATCCATCCACGAAAGCTCTTAGTGATCCACTGTGTGCAAATCAAGTCCACCAAGGTTAGCAATAGGACTTGATAAAGGCTATGGTATAAGAAAATGTCAGATTCTCTACCAATCTTGATGCATTTGCCAAAAAATACTTTTCGTGGACATTCTGCCACTTTTACAGAGGAAATCTGATATTCAAGCACTTCCAGGAGTCTGGAATTTCAGTTTTAACAATAAAGCAAAAATAGTTTGGCATGAATCAAGTACTTATGACCCAATAGTACCACATACTAAATTTGGTTTAAAATGGCTGATCAGTTCTGAAATTAGAAATTTTGGGAGGGGGCCAAAAATCATGCCTCTTCAGGACTGAAAATACTGCCCCCGACAACTTCACTTGAACAAACTTTAGTGTACACCTCAAACGAAAGCTGAATACTGTGTATTAAGTTATTCCATCCATCAGGTCTTGGGAAGATAATTTTAAATTTGAGACAATTTTCCTCCTCCCCTCCCCATGAGGGTAGCATATCAATTTTAACAAAACTGAATTGTTCCTCTCCAGGCATCATTCACATAAAATTTTACTGGAATTGATTCAGTGGTTTGGGAGGGAGAAAACTCAAACATCATCTTTGCGACAGCTGACAACGATGGATGAAGAGTGATCAGTATAACTCACCCTAATTTTCAGTCAGGTGAGGTAACAATCAGGACTTGAAAATAATTGATAACTGTAAAATATACACAGCTATAAAATTGAACAATACCAAGATTATCACTATTTCACAAGTAAACTACACAATAACTAATCACACACACATAATATCACTAAATAAATAGAAGAAAAATGCTGAGAATTAGAAGACAAAATACTCAAGTACATACACAACTTCCTAGTGAAACTGGAAATGGCGGGGACTAGGCACCCAAGTCATATCGTTTATACACATTTTGCCCATTTTAGTGGACTTCCACCCCAGGCAATGTGTTTTTTCTGGGTCATATTTTACCAGTAAAACAAAGCTTGTTTACCACAGTAAACAAGCACAGCTTCACTTCCTGGGGTTTTGTCCTCTCAAAATGACTGGGTTCAAGGCCAAAGCATTGTTCAATTAGAGCTGAAAACAGTTTCTGGGCTAGAGCACTCTAGGATCTTCATCCTTTTGACGATCAAATTAATAGATAGGCTTTATCTCTTTTCCCGAGGTGGTGTACCTGTGAAGTTTCATGATCCAAGGCCAAAGCACTGTCAAATATGGGTCATGAAGCCAAATATAATGAATGGATCAAGCAGGATCACCATGTCACCATAACATTTGAACCCCCAAATTGACAGTGTTCGTTCCTATCTCCTAACAGAGACTCTTCAAAAATCTTTTCCTAAATACTTTGGAAAGAGAACATCTTTAATCTAAAATATAGCTCATGACCCCCTCAATAGAACTAGATTATGTTGTGGTCGGAGGGAAAATAAGAAGAATTTCAAAGTTATTTTTATGTATATTTCTGGATAGATTTATCATTCTTGTTAAGAATAGATTTAATAACACACAACATATAAACACACAAATACAAAAGTGAACAGCTGCAGTATTCTTCCATCCACAGAATAAAACATTGAAGGAGATAAATTGATTGATCAGCTCTCAAGGCCAAGTTCTGACATTTCTTAATATAACTGCAGACTCTAAAAAATGCTCTCTTTTTGAAACAAAGATTGAAGTTTCATAACAGGAAGTTCTTGAAAGAATTCAATAAAATTTATACTGTGTTTCGCGAATTCAATCAAATATCAATTTTATAATGATAATAATTTTATGATTTAAACAGGTAGTTCCCTGATGAATCACCACTTCAGGTATAAAATATTGAGCAATATTCCCTGAACACCATAAATAGTATCATCTACTGAATTTATAAAACCAGAGGCTCAAGTGAGCCTAAAACGCTCACTTGGCTCAAATTGTCAAAAGAGATGAGTGTATCAGTAA
The DNA here is from genome assembly GCA_031216915.1 of Pictodentalium vernedei. Lineage (NCBI taxonomy): Eukaryota > Metazoa > Mollusca > Scaphopoda > Dentaliida > Dentaliidae > Pictodentalium > Pictodentalium vernedei. The sequence continues at coordinate 190,864,283 of CM062290.1, forward strand.
GTGATCAGCAGCAAGAGCAATTTTTTGATTTGCTATGACACAACCAAAGGCAACTTTTTTGGCCATTCATTTCTGCTGGTCCTAGGAAAGCTTCCTAGCAAGCTCTGTTCTGTGAAGTATTAAAAAAAAACAAATGAACGAAATTTTTGTTTTGTTTTCAACAACTACTGCGGTTCTCTCTAACCACCCTCCCCCACCCCCCCCCCCCCCCCCAAAAAAAAACAAAACAAAAAAACAAACAAGTTTTGTAAATCGTTTATACCCATGTTGCCCATTTTAGAGGACTTCCACCCCAAGCATTGGTGACTGGGTCCTATTTTACCAGTGTAATGGAACTTGTTTACCACAGTAAACAAGCACTGCTGCACTTCCCGGAGTTCCAACTGCGGAGTAAAAGTGTATGTTAACCCTAATAATTTTGGATACTAAATATAATTTTTTAATGTTCTGTGATCTGAGAATAAATGAGGAATGGGAAGGCAGTGTGTATTGAACTTGTTTCTAGTTTTTGCTCCTGGGGTTCCCACTGGGCACAAAAAATGCCCCTGAACAAACTTGAATCACATCTCCCTAAGAATGATATACAACAAATATCAAAAGATTCTGATTGCCGGATCTGAACAAAGAGATTTTTAAAGAATATTCCTCATATTGAACAAAGTTACAATTTGTGTTAACCCTAATAATTTTGGATACTAAATATAAATTTTTAGTGTTCTGTGATTTGAGAATAAATTGGGAATGCGAAGGCTATGGGTATTTGAATTTGTTTCTATTTTTTGCTCCTGGAGTTCCCACTGGGCACAAAAAAAATGCCCCTGAACAAACTTGAATCACACCTCCTTAAGGATGATATACACCAAATATCAAAAGATTCTGACTGCTGGATCTGAAGAAATAGATTTTTAAAGAACATTCCTCATATTGAACAAAGATACAATTTGGGCTCCCATAGGGAGCCCAAATATGAACCCAGGGACTTGGCTTGAACAAACCAGAATCTCCCTTCCCTAAGGATGCTGTATACCAAATATCAAAAGATTCTGACTGTTGAATCTGGAGAAGAAGATTTTTAAAGAATATCCCTCATATTGCGCTAATTTGAACATTTGGGCTCCTGTAGAGTGCCCAAATATGGACCCAGGAGTTAAATTTCAACAACCATGTGAATCAACCTTCCATAGATGTTATATGTGAAATATGAAAGCTTTTGGAGCAGTGGTTGGGGAGAAAAAGATTATTTTATATTTTTCTCATTACCTTCAGTGTTAAATAATGCTGACTCAGCATTTTTTCAAAGTCCCAAAACTGTAATTTAGGACAAAACCGACAGCGATTTTTTTTCACCATTCCTTTCTATTGGTCCTAAGGAAGCTTCACACCATACAAAAAGTTTCAGTGCCGTGCAGTTTTGGAGATATGGGCATTTGAATTTTTTTCTATGGGGCAGCGGGAAAATTTTTTTTGGCATGAATCAAGTACTTAGGACCCAATAATACCTCATAGCAAATTTGGTTCAAATTGGCCTCTCGGTTCTGAAAGTTAAAAAATTTATAGTAATTTATATATTTTTTATACTTACCAATGACCCAGACTTAGCTGGTGCTAACTCTAACAAAACCAGGGCCAAACACAAATTTTGCCCCCCAATCCCCAAAATTTGCATCCAAAACAAAAAGAAATCATGTCCTAAAGGACCTCCATACTACGCCTCTACTGCGCATGTGCAGTGACGCAGACGTCCCGAAACTGGCGCTAATTATCATTCTTACTGGCAGTGCCTGGTCAGCGCTATGTACTCAGCGGGGAGGCAAGAGTTCCCAACTCCAGGGAGGGCCATCCCCATCTGGGTCATTGGTAAGTATAAAAAATATATAAATTACTATAAATTTTTTAACATTTTTATACTCTACCAATGACCCAGACTTAGCTGAATAGTAAACAGGCTGGAGGGCCTAGGACATAGAGGAAAATCCAATAAGCTCAACTATATAGTAAAGAGGTAACCCCTTAAGGAGAAAAGGAGTATTAGGCTTTACATGTATCTTTTTTATTTAATATTAAATTAGAAAGATACACTACCCTTAATAATTGAGCACAATAACATTCATGTTCTCTATTAATATCCAGTATAACCCTTATACTAATTATTTTTAAAGCAAGCCAATAAATAAAGTAGTCCAGAGAATTGAGACTCTTTATAGTCATTTAAAAGTGTCCGAGTATTGTATATTAAAGCCCGTTTGACACTTGACATATACAAATGCTTCACACCGAGCTACACTTTAAAAATAAGACATGAATGAATTAAACATTAATATTACACTTTAAAACCATCCCGGAAGCGACTCAGAAATACTGACTTGGAGGAGGCATTCCCTTGCTTTTCACTATAAAGCAGGTGACCTAAGGGAACACCCGCCCCCCCCCCCCCCCCCCCCCCCCCCCTTCCCCTTGCCCTGGGTCAAATAGCCCAGAGCGAAGAGGGCAGCCGGACGGAGTCACTGCCGGAACAGAAAGCCTGCATAACTATAGTTGCAACTGTTTAGTGGACGACATTCTGAGCAACAGATAACGGACCTAAACAATGCAGGCCTCCAGAAATGGACTCAATATTTCTGAGATAAAAATTCGTAAATGTGGATGGCTGAGACCAATAAGCAGCCTTCATTAACTCTGTAATAGCAACACTATTAGCATAAGCCCAGGAAGTAGAAAGAGCTCTTACTTCATGAGCAGAAATCTTAAGCACAGACTGCTGAGAAGAAGATAAATCTTCATAAGCAGTACGGATAGTTAACTGAATCCATCTAGCAATAGAATGGACTGAAATGTCCTTTCTATTAGGCATCAAAGACAGAAAGAAACGTTTCCGTCCCTTTCTGATAAACTGAGATCTCTGTTTATAGATACGTAATGCTCTAACAGGACAGAGTAAAGGCCTACGCCCGTCTGAAGACGGAAGAGCCTTAATAACAATAGGTTCCGGATATTTATTAGGAGCCTGATTCTTAGCTAAAAAACCCACATTACTAGTGAAGGTGATAGTGTTCCCAACACTACAATAATGAGAATCATCCACCGATAGTGCATGAAGCTCACTGACTCTTCTAGCAGAAGAGAAAGCTAAGAGAAAAGCTGTCTTATAAGATAAGAATTTGAAATCTACTGTCCCAAGAGGTTCAAATGGCTTTTCCTTCAATTTAAGAAGAACCCAAGCTAAATTCCATTTAGGAATTAATCTAAGAGTTCTGGGTCTATTTATCGAAAAGTTTCTAACCAACTTCGATAAAGAGACATTAGATCCAATTTGTAAACTATCATGATGTGCATAGGTATCAGATAACATAGATCTATAACCCTTTATAGTAACAGGCTGCAGTTTGATTTCGTCAAACAAGTATACTAGAAAGTTTGCAATGTCTGGTATAGAGGGATCGAATATATCTACAGAATGATCCCTACACCAACGACGAAAAACCTTCCACTTAGCCACATAGTTTAGCGAAGAGGAGGTCCTCCTACAGTTAGAAATCGCGTCCACTGCTCGTCCTGTAAAGTGCTTGCCATGCAAGAAGGACCGCACAACGGAAAAACGTGAAGGTTGAGACCTTGCGGGTTGTGATGGAGTTGGCGCGATTTCCCCTGCGAAAGAAGATCCTCCCGTGGAGGAAGCTTCCACGGTAGGTCCCACAACAGACACCTGAGTAGATTTATCCACGGTCTCTGTGGCGACAGAGATGCTACCAACAGAATCTTGCATTGAGATTGTTTTATCTTTAGCAATACTTGTTGAATTAACGGCGCTGGAGGATACGCATATCCTATCATTCCGTCCCAAGGGATCGACAGAGCGTCTACTGCAAATGCTCTTGGATCCGGACACGGAGACACATACGTCTGCAACTGATTGTTGAGATGTGTCGCAAATAAGTCTATCATTGGCCGTTCCCATTGGTAGCAAATCTGATTGAATACTTGTTTGTTGAGAGTCCACTCCGACGGCAACAAGCGACCCTTTCGTGAAAGGGAGTCTGCTAGCACATTCAGACGACCTGGTATGTGACGGACCGAAAGCAGAACGTGATGTTCTAACGCAAACAGAAGGATTCTTTCCGTTAGATTGAACAACGGAACTGAATGAGTGCCTCCCTGATTCCGTATATACGCCACTACTGTCGTATTGTCGGATAGGATTTGGACATGAGCATCGTGAATAATGTCCATCCAGTGACGTAACGCAAGCCAAATTGACATCATTTCCTTGATGTTTATGTGCTTTCACAGAAATTGCAGATCCCAAAGACCCTGGCATCTCGAATCCGTTGGGATTAATGATGCACCCCAACCTGTTTGACTGGCATCCGTCATAACGGTAAAACTCGGATCCGGCAACTGCAGCGGAACTCCTTGAGTTAACCACGGAATGTTTGCCCAAGTCTGAATCTCTTGTTTCACTTGATCTGACAAGAGAACGTCTACATCGAGCGAATGAATTTTCACACTCCAATTCTGAGTCAGGAAAATTTGAAGAGGATGTGTGCGTAACCGCCCCATCGGAATGAGATCTGCGGCGGCTCCGCACAGACCTATCAGTCTCATAAATTCTCTCGCCGTGACTTTGTCTGCGTGCAGACAATAGCGAGCGCAACAACTGACTAATTTCGCTCTGGTTAACAGCTGACGAACGAGATTGGTGTGCGTCTCGAAGCTCATTCCCAGATGAGTGAATGACTTGGACGGCACCAGATCCGACTTCTCCTCGTTTACTATAAAACCGAGACGTCGGAACAACAGAAGAAGATTCTGAACATCGTTCTGAAGCGTTAACTCGTTGCCGTACCTCTGAAGAATGTCGTCCAGGTAGGCCGACGTTACCGCAGACGAATGAGCTCGGAAGTAGATCATTACCGAGTTCATTACCCGAGTGAAAGCCCAGGGTGCTAGATTCAATCCAAAGCACATCGCCCGGAATTGATACACCACTCCTAGGACTGCGAAGCGTAGATACTTTCGGAATGTCGGATGTACCATGACGTGAAAGTACGCATCTTTGAGATCTATGCTCGTTGCATAATCGTTCACCCGAATACTCGCTCTGACCGATCGAATCGTCTCCATATAAAATTTCGGAGCGACGATCAGCTTGTTTATCCAGCTCAAATCTATGACTGGACGGAACGAGCCATCTGGTTTCGGAACCAGAAACAGATGGCTGTAGAATCCCGGAGATTCCTGGTTTTCTACGACCTCTACTGCATTCTTCATTAAAAGAGACTGCACCTCTGATAACAGAGTGTCTCTTTTCTGCGGATTTGACGGAAGATAAGTCCACTTTGGACTTCGAGTTAATGGAGGCTTTCGTTTGAAGGATATCTTTAGACCTTCCGAAGTCACTCCTCTCACCCAAGGGTCGTCCGTAATCGACGCCCATTCTTGTGAAAAGCTCGACAACCTTCCGCCAACCGGAACGCGATAGAGGTTTAAGCAATCACCTCCTGGACCTGCGAGGCCTGCGGTAGGAGAAACCACGTCTTCCATGACCCGCACCTCGCCCCGTCGACCTCGGGGCGTCCGACCGATTGTCCCGGCCTGAAGGACGTCCCGAACGAGAGTCGCTATCCTGACGGTCTCTCGAATAAGACCAAGAGGACGCACCGGAACCTCTATAGGAACCTCTCTTGGGCGCATTAGACCCAGAAGTGCCTGTCTTATTCATGTCTGCTGTATCCGACTTCTTAGGAGCAGATTTGAACAACAGAGAATCCTTAGCTTTCTTTGTAATTTTATCATAAATAGCGGAAAGCTTGCCGTCAAAGAGAAGTTCTCCTGAGACTGAAGCGACTCTAAGAGAGTTCTTCACCTTAGAATCCACTAGTGTGGATGTAGCTAGGGCTGCGTCACGTCTAACCAACTCCAGATTTGCCACTGAAAGGGCGGAGTTACACGTGGAATAAGCTACTGCCCTTGAAAGAAGTCTTAAAGAGGATTGAATATCTTGAAACTCTTTCCCCTGAAGGCGCAGTGATAACGCCTTAGTAAGGTGATCTGCGTAAGATAAGGCATCTAAATTGGCCCTGTTAGACGCAATAGCTGTTTCCAACACCGCGGTTGGAATAGAAGCTGACGACGGTAATGATAGCTCTAAGTCTTCCGCCTCGTCGTCCATACGCAGAGGAACTCTCGGTATACCCTGTCCTGCCGTATCGAATTTATTCCTTGCATTAATGAAAGGCAGGTTGAGAGTATTAGCGGACAAGAAACCTGCTTTCCCCGTCCTGGAAGCAAGTTTAAATATAGCGTCGTTCAATAATTCAAATGTTCTTGCAACATTATTGGACTGCGACGGAAACTCGGGAGCGATGTCCCTGAACCGCTCAAAAAATTCAGAGTCCAATGACGCTATAATTCTCTTGTCCGGAAGCGCAGCAGTCTGGCCCGACGGAACAACTTGAGGGAGAAAGTGCCGGATGAAGTCCACGGCAGCTTTATGTTGTTCCGAAAGGGATAGCTCCAAGTCATCCGTATCCCTTTCACCATCCGGTCGGACCTCATGATGTTCCCGGTCGTCCGCCCCCGATGCTTTGGCGGAGCGTACCGACCCAGCGCCGTCGGATAATTCTCGATCCGACACCATTTCTGTCGGCTGCTGGGATGCTGCGATAAGCTGTGCTATCTGCACAAGAATGTCCGGCGTCGAGACCTGCGGAGGTGCAGTCTTTCGCTGCTTCGCCGAGGGCAGCTCTGCATCAGATGGCTCCCGCATACTTTTCCTATGCGAACGTCCGGAGTCCATCGGTCTCGAATCCCTGGCTGCCGGATGGTGTGACCTGGTCGCCGAAGAATCCTTGATCGGTGAAGCTGGTAATATATCGGCGGTCACGCAGCCAAGGTGCAGTCGTGTGCGCTGACGAGAAGAGGAAGCCTTAACAGTCTCTGCGGACTGCTTATACAACGGAGCGTCCCGAGCGACGGATGTATGCTCCGCTAAAAGACACATTTTGTCCCAGATGTTGTTGTACGAGAGAGGGGCCTCTCTCGCTCGCGGCCCGGCTGGACCTGGACGAGCTAGGAACCGGACTCAAAGGCTTCCTCCGTTCTCGCTTACTATCCGCCGTCACTGGGTGTGCATCTATTATGTTTATAGTGCTCGCATCACCCAAAATTTCCTCTTGGACCGCATCGGACGAACCCGGCTGCCGAACCATTCGGTGAATGGACGCTACACCGGGCGAGCTAGCGGACGACATTTGTCTAATCTCCATGAGCACTTTTGCCGCTAGCTCTGAATTCATTTGTGACGACGGACGCACACTTGAAGAAGATAACATGGAAACATCACCCTGTTCTTGTTCCTCTGAAATAGAAACTGAGAGAGTAGAGTGACCTTGCAGAGAAAGAGCCGGCATCGCCCTTTCTCCAGAAACAACATATCGTGACACATGTTTCCAATGTTTCTCATCCCAATGTTCACATATAGGACAGGGATTAATGCGAGAACACTGACTACAATTAATACAATGATCATGAAAGTCAGAGGAAGATTTCTTCCTATTACAATTTGAACAACGTCCCTTCATTGTGAAAGAACAACAATAAGTCCTAGTTACTCGCAAAAACCCCTGACACAAAGATACATAATAACATGATCCATTAATAAATGAAAAAACAATTGCAAAACAAAATAATTTTGAAAAAATATTTTTTCAGCGAAGCCCAAGTTGCTGAAAAGTAACGTTGAGCCCCGATGGATCCGATGGCAAAGTGTGGTCAAAAATTTTAAATTTATATTAAATAATTAATGAGACACTTTCGGATAATATAAATGTATCTTATAGTGAGATAAACTACAGCAAAGGCAAACAGCCCCCCTCAAAAAAGGCTGTTGCCAATGAAAACAAACAGTGTAAAAACACCAGAAAACATGACTCCAGGCACTGAAAAAACTGGCCCGGAATCAGTCATCAAATACACTCTATCTGATGCAAAACAGAGATCCCAGGGGAGAATCTGCAGAACATCAGATGGAAGATGCAGAACACAAACGTTATACACCCATGGGTGAAAACGTAACTATGGGGAAAATAACAGAAAACATTCTGTAACCAAGCAACTCTCCCAGGAAATTTTAGAAATGAAATTTCTCAAAAATATGCCAAAAGCATGGGAGAATTGCAAGGGGGGACTTTAGAAGGCTAGGGGAGAGGAAACACTGAATAAGCAGTGCAACAATTAGCAAGAATGACAACAAGAGGCCCATGCCTCGAAAATAGGCAACTTAACATAATTTCATCAAAAAATTTTAAGTAAAGGCAACCGTCATAACAGCCACACTCGGGTCCGGCAACTGCGGCGGCACTCTCTGAGTCAACCACCGAATGTTTGCCCCAGTCTGAATCTCTTGTAACACTAGATAGACAAGAGAACGTGTAAATCGAGCAATTCATGGATTGTCGAAAAGTTGCCGTCGAAGAGAAGCTCCTCCGAGAACGAAGCGACTCTGAGAGAGTTCTTAACCTTACTATCCACGCGTGTGGATGTAGCTAGGGCTGCGTCACGTCTAACTAACTCCAATCAGCCACTGAAGGGCGGAGTTATACGTGAACAAACTACTGCCCTCAAAAGAAATTACATTGAGAATAATATCCCGTAAATCTTTTCTTGAAGACGTAATGATAACGCCTCAGTAAGGCGGATTACGTATAATAAAGCGTCTAAGTTAAGTCTACTATACATAATGTCGTTCCCAACATTGAAATTGGAAAAGACATAAACGGCGAAAAAGAATATATGCAGTCTTTAATCACACCGTCTAGACGAATATGAACTCTCGGTATGCCCTGCTCTGCCAAAATAAACTATTTGTATAAATGATAAAATGGCAGAAATGAGCAACGCGGACAAGAAACTAAACTATCATGCTTAGTAGCAGGCTTGTATATATATATATATAGCGTCGAAAAATAAAACACATGTTGTAATGACAATATTGGACAGCGTCGGTAAGTCAGGGACAATGTCCCTGAACCGACCGAAAAATCCGAGTCCAATGACGCTATAAGTCTCTTATCCAAGATCGCAGCAATGAAGTCCGAAATAATAATCACTGGAAGATAATGCCAGAAGATATGAAAGGCATCTTCCGATACTACTAAAGGGAAAACTCGAAATCTTTCGAATCCCTTTCGCCATCCTGTCGGACCCTATAAAGCGTTCGGTCGTCCGTACCAGATGCAACCGCGGACCGCACCGACCCAGCGCCGTCGGATAATTTCTGATTCGACCGAGAAACTGTCAATTGCTGGGATGCTGCGAAACAACTGTGCTAACTCGGATAGCACGTCCGTCACCGAGGCCTGAGGAGAAGCGGTCTTACGATGCATTGCCGCTGGAAGCTCCGTGATCGTTACCCCGTGCATACTACCAATATGCGAGCGAACGGAGTGTATAGGCCTCGTGTCCCTTGGCTACCGGATGGCGCGACCTATTCGCCGTGGAATCACTGAATGCCGAAACTGATCGGATACTCGAGGTCACGTAGCCAATGTGCGGTCGTGTGCCCTGCTGTGAGGATGAGGAAGCATTAAAGACAGTCTCTCGGACTGTCAATATAACGGAGCGTCCCGACCAACGGACATATGCTCCGAATGTAAAATATCTGAACCACAACATGCGGTCCCCTATGTTGTTGGGCGAGAGAGGGACCTCTCTCGCTCACAGCCCGGACGGACCTGGACAAGCCAGGAACCGGACTAACAGGCTTCCTCCGATCTGTCCTCAATCTGCCGTCACTGGGTGAGTACTAAAGTAATTAAAGTGCTCGCATCACCCAAATCTCCTTCCTAGACCGCAACGGACGAACCCGGCAGCCGAACCATTCGATGAATGTACGCTACACCGGGTGAGCTAGCGAATGTCACTCCGTAGGCGATAGACATATTCCATGAGCACTTATTGCCGCTAACTCTTCATTAACTATGATGACAGAGGCACACTTTTGAAAGACATCTCCATAACTCTTCGAACAAGAAACCAGAAATGCTTGGTTAGCAAGCATAAAATAATAATATATATAGCGTCGTTCAATAATTCGAAAGTTTGTGTGACATTATTGGACTATGTCGGAACTGAGGGACGATGTCCTTGAACCGAACCAAAAATTTCTAAGTCCACCGACGCTATCAGTTTCTTATCCGGCATCGCAGCATTCTGGTCCGACGAAAGAAGCTGTAGAAGACCAAGTCAGATGACATACACAACAGCATATGTTGTTCCGAAAGGGAAAGCTCGAAATCCTCCGAATCCCTTTCGGTATCCCGTCGGACCGGATGAAACTTTCGGACGTCCGTACCCGCTTCCGCGGAGCGTCCCGACCCAGCATCGTCGGATAAAATATATGCGACAGATTCAGTTGATGCTGGGATGCTGCGATAAACTGTGCTATTAAGGAAAGCACGTCCGTTCCCGAGGCCTGTGCAGTAGCGGTCTTACGATGCATTGCCGCCAGAAGCTCCGTGTACGTTGACTCCCGCACACTTCCTATGCGAACGTCCGGAGTCTGCAGGCCTCGTGTCCCTGGCTACCGGATGGTGTGACCTGGTCGCCGAAGAATCCTTGATCGGCGAAGCTGGTAATATATCGGCGGTCACGCAGCCAAGGTGCGGTCGTGTGCGCTGACGAGAAGAGGAAGCCTTAGCAGTCTCAGCGGACTGCCTATACAACGTAGCGTCCCGAGCGACGGACGTATGCTCCGCTTATGACACATTTTGTACCACAACATCTGGGGCCAGATGTTGCTGAACGAGAGAGGGGCCTCTCTCGCTTGCCGTCCGGATGGACCGGAACGAGCTATGAACCGGACTAAAAGGCTTCCTGCGTTCTCCCTCCGATCCGCCGTCACTGGGTGTGCATTAGGTTAATTTATAGTGCTCGCATCACCCCAAAATTCCTTCTAGACCGCAACGGACGAACCCGGCTGCCGAACCATTCAGTGAATGGACGCTACACCGGGCGAGCTAGTGGACGTCAAAGGCCGTCGAACCTACTAGGGTCCTCTTAGGCAATTGGCGTATTTACATGAGCACTTTTCCGCTAGCCCTTCATTAATTGTGACGACGGAGGCACACTGTTGGAAGACATCACAGATACATCACCCTAATCTTGATCGTCTGAAATAGAAATTGATAAAGTAGAGTGACCCTGCGGGGAAAGGACCGGAGTGTCAAAATCCCCAACAACATACCGTGACATACGCTTCCCATATTGTCATCGAAATCATACGATACAGAACAGGAGTTAATGCGAGTACACTGACCACATATAGAATGATAATAAAGTCAGAGGAAGACTTCCTCTTAAAACAATTGATCAATATCCTTTCAATGTGAAAAGAAAACAAGTCCTGGTACTCGCACTAACCCCTGGCAATCAAAATACATAATAATAATATGATCCATTAATATAGAAAAAATAATTGAAATCAAAATATTTTGAAAAAATATTTTTTCAGAACAGCCCAAGTTTCTGAAAAGTAACGTTGAGCCCCAATGGATCCCAAGCCTAAGTGTGGACAAAAATTTTAAAAATATTTTAAACAATTTATTCAACACTTACGAACAATAATAATGTATCTAGTTATGATTAAAATAACATCAAGATATTATTTTTTAGAAATCCCCCCCCTCACATAGAGGGCTGTTGTAAATGTAAACAATGAGTGTAAAAACACTAAAATAAGACTCCAGGCACCCAGGCCCGAAATCAGTTACCAAAAATACACTATCTGATGCAAAACAGAGACTTCCAGGGAAGAAACTGCAGAACATCAGATGGTAGATGCAGAACACAATGCCTAACCACCCGTAGGTGAAGACGTAAACATGGGGAAAGAACAGAATTCATTCTGTTATTCAGCTAAAACTCCCAAGAAAATTTAGTAATAATAATTACAAAAACTATGCCAAAAGCATGGGAGAATAGCAAGGGGGAACTTAAAGGACAGGGAGAGAGGAAAACACTTAAAAAAAACAGTGTAACTAAATAATCAGAATGACAACAAAATGGCTGCTGCCTTGAAAATAGGTAACTTAACATAATTTCATTAAAAAATTTTAAGTTACAGCCCTGATAATATTCTGTCACACATTCTTTTCCTCTCCTCCTTCTCTATCCTCCTTAGAATCACCATTTCACTAATATTTATGTGTCTGGCATCATTTAAACTGAGATTTATAAGCACAAAGATCAGTCAGATGTTAACTGATGAAGGGCCAAACTTAGAATGATTAATGGCGCCAATTTCGGAACGTCCTTGACACTGCGCATGCGCAGTAGGGGCGAAGTGTGGAGGGCCTTTCAGGACATGTTTTCTTTAGTTTTAGATGCAAATTTTGGGGATTGGGGGGCAAAATTTGTGTTTGGCCCTATATTTTAAGAGTTAGCACCAGCTATGTCTGGGTCATTGGTACAGTATAAAAATATGAAGTGGTTTGCAAGTCACTTATTTGATGGAATAACGAACTGCAAAGTGGACAAATATATTTCATGTGGTGACGTCAGATGGTAACATATGCTATTGGGGACATAAACATAGAAAAAAGTAAGTGAGCTCTCATCCAATCAGAGGTGAGAATTATACTTTTATTGGAACAGGTGGTCATGTTGGTAACTGTCCACCAGGCAAGGAACTGACTACTACCCATAGCCCCAAAACCACATTGTGAAATGAACACAATTTTTAATGATCATAAGTTTAGTGAATAAACCTTTTGTGTCCCCCACACTGTTATTGGACAAATAATCAATAAATCAGACAAGGGTCGAGGTAACTCCATCTCAGTTCAAATCGTAAACTGATTTGTAATTTAAACAACACTTCATTCAGAACATGATCTGCTGCACTTGGGAAAAATCTAGAAAAATGAAGTGGTTTGCAAGTCACTTATTTGATGGAATAACGAACTGCAAAGTGGACAAATATATTACATGTGGTGACGTCAGATGGTAACATATGCTATTGGAGACATAAACATAGAAAAAAGTAAGTGAGCTCTCGTTCAATCAGAGGTGAGAATTATATTGTTATGGGAACAAGTGGTCATGTTGGTAACTGTCCACCAGGCAAGTAACTGACTACTAAAACACACCAGACTTACTATACAAATTTATGTAAAGGGCTGAATTGAAATGGATGGAGATATATATGACCAACACAATCATTATGTGGATCCACGTCAATGAACTTCAAATATGGTATTTAATTTCCCAAACCTTTCTTCTCTTCTCGACAAGACTTACATGTCAAGACAATTTTTTTAAATTCAAGATGAACAAATGTTGAAAAGTCAATGGTTTTAGAGGTTAAGAAATGTTTTGTCAAGATGATCTGCAGTATAATTAAGGGTGTCTAAAACCATAAACAAGTGAGAGGTCAAACAGACTGATTACCTGATTGTTGAAGATTGTGGTCTGAAACAAATGGTAGAATCTTTACAGTAACTAACAACAAGCTATTCCAATTATGACTTACCTAATGAAATTCAATTATTTCTAAAATTGACATTAGGCCCCACAAAGCAGATCGTGTTTCTCAGGCCATTTTTTGTAAAATTGCATGTGGTCGGGCAGTTTTTTATTTTATTTTTGTAATTACTTCTTTGCCATCAAAAGTTCATGTTCTTGGTTTGTTTTATGTTTTAGACCTTATAATCTACAGAATAGACTGGGTGGTTGTGTATTTCTTCCCTTGAATGCAAGAAGGTTTTGCAATGCATTGCAAAGCCTTGTTGCGCTCAAGGAACAATTTATCAAATTTATTAACTTGGGTAAAATATCAGACATAAACCATTTAATTTTAATTTTTTCAAGTTTCCATTGGTTATAAAAACAAGAGCATGTGGAAGCCAAAAGTACCATGTGGGAGAGCCTGAGAAACAGATTTTTAACTTTTTAGGCCTTATCTGTAACAAGTACCAGAACCATGATCTACTTTTAATGAGGATAACATTTATGTGTTGTCTGACTGTGAGGTAAAGAGCTAGATGTGATGCAAAACATCATTGGAAAGGGCTGTCATAGCACTGTCCAATGGTGTATTACCCCACAGCACCTTCTCACTGGATTAATGAAACAATTCCGTTAAATAAGCTATAGTATTCTAAGTTGCTCATCTCAATCTCTGCACTTTAAGCATCACTTTATATTTTTTCTGCTCAAAGGATCAAAATAAGGATAGCATGAAAAAATGAAGGTTAATGCTTTACCTAATGAATCAGCAGCAAATGCCACATAATTTACAAATCTAGCAGTTGAAAAAACAAAAACATTTCCACAAACCATATCCTGTGACTCCTCATTAGAATGAGCTTGTTGAGCTCATTCAAATGAGGGGTCACATGATACGGTTTGTGGATTTGCTTTATAAAATTTGAAAAAAACAATAATTAAAATAATGAATTTTGATATTATGTGCATTGGGTAAAGGGTTAACCCTTTTTGGGGTTATCTTAATTACTAAACTTATACAGGCGAGACCTATCATATTTAAAATCAGTGAAAAAGTACATAAAGTGGAAGCTAGCAAATTTTCAAATATTGAACATCAACTCAAACCTAAGTTGCCTCATTAGGTACATGTTTACTTACAAGCCTCTTTCTCACACCCGTTATTTCCAGTGAAGATTCTCAGCACTCACCCAAAACAGGTGTAACTTAAAAAAAAACGTCTGCTAACATATTTTCTTTTGCTCCTTAACCTAACTAATCTGTATCATCTTCTCACAGCCAAACACAAAAATGTCATTCAAATTTCATATTTCCTTGAAATTCATGGTTTATTTTAATTGGGATGAACTGAGCGAATTGTTTCCAATAAATATTATAAGTTATTGTGATGAATTGACGGTAACATGGTCTGCGGTTTACAGCTCGGAGCTTATGTTCAACCGAGACGTGAAGTGTCGAGGTTGAACATACGCTCCGAGCCGCAAACCTCAGACCATGTTACCGTCAATTCAACACAATAACGTATATGTTCCAATAAGACACTACCCATAGCCCAAAACCTACATTGTGAAACACGAGAGGCTTATTTACTAAACTTGTGATCATTAAAAGTTGCCTTGTTCAAGGCAACTTTTAACGATCAGAGGTTTAGTAAATAAACCTCCCGTGTATCCACAACGGCACTGGATAAAAAATCAATAAATCAGATAAACTCATTCCATTTTAGTTCAAATCGTGAATCAGTTTGTAATTTAAACAACACTTTATCAGTAACACCGTTTGTTGCATGTGTGAAAAATCCAGAAAAGTTAAAAAATTTATAGTAATTTATATATTTTTTATACTTACCAATGACCCAAACTTAGCTGGTGCTAACTCTAACAAAACCAGGGCCAAACACAAATTTTGCCCCCCAATCCCCAAAATTTGCATCCAAAACAAAAAGAAATCATGTCCTATAGGACCTCCATACTACGCCCCCACTGCGCATGCGCAGTGTCAAGGACGTCCCGAAATTGGCGCCAATTATCATTCTTACTGGCACTGCCTGGTCAGCGCTATGTACTCAGCGGGGAGGCAAGAGTTCCCAACTCCTGGGAGGGCCATCCCCGTCTGGGTCATTGGTAAGTATAAAAAATATATAAATTACTATAAATTTTTTAACATTTTTATACTGTACCAATGACCCAGACTTAGCTGAATAGTAAACAGGCTGGTGGGCCTAGGACATAGAGGAAAATCCAATAAGCTCAACTATATAATAAAGAGGTAACCCCTTAAGGAGAAAAGGAGTATTAGGCTTTACATGTATCTTTCTTATTTGATATTAAATTAGAAAGATACAATACCCTTAATAATTGAGCACAATAATATTCATGTTCTCTATTAACATCCAGTATAACCCTTATACTAATTATTTTTAAAGAAGCCAATAAATAAAGTAGTCCAGAGAATTGAGACTCTTTATAGTCATTTAAAAGTGTCCGAGTATTGTATATTAAAGCCCGTTTGACACTTGACATATACAAATGCTTCACACCGAGCTACACTTTAAAAATAAGACATGAATGAATTTTAACATTAATATTACACTTTAAAACCATCCCGGAAGCGACTCAGAAATACTGACTTGGAGGAGGCATTCCCTTGCTTCTCACTATAAAGCAGGTGACCTAAGGGAACAATAGCCCCCCCCCCCCCCTTCCTCTTGCCCTGGGTCAAATAGCCCAGAGCGAAGAGGGCAGCCGGACGGAGTCACTGCCGGAACAGAAAGCCTGCATAACTATAGTTGCAACTGTTTAGTGGACGACATTCTGAGCAACAGATAATGGACCTAAACAATGCAGGTCTCCAGAAATGGACTCAATATTTCTGAGATAAAAATTCGTGAATGTGGATGGCTGAGACCAATAAGCAGCCTTCATTAAATCTGTAATAGCAACACTATTAGCATAACCCCAAGAAGTAGCAAGAGCTCTTACTTCATGAGCGGAAATCTTAAGCACAGACTGCTGAGAAGAAGATAAACTCTCATAAGCAGTACGGATAGTTAATTGAATCCATCTAGCAATAGAATGGACCGAAATGTCCTTTCTATTAGGCATCAAAGACAGAAAGAAACGTTTCCGTCCCTTTCTGATAAACTGAGATCTCTGTTTATAGATACGTAACGCTCTAACAGGACAGAGTAAAGGCCTACGCCCGTCTGAAGACGGAACAGCCTTAATAACAATAGGTTCCGGATATTTATTAGGAGCCAGGAGCCTGATTCTTAGCTAAAAAACCCACATTAGTAGTGAAGGTGATAGTGTTCCCGACACTACGATAGTGAGAATCATCCACCGACAGTGCATGAAGCTCACTGACTCTTCTAGCAGAAGAGAAAGCTAAGAGAAAAGCTGTCTTATAAGATAAGAATTTGAAATCTACTGTCCCAAGAGGTTCAAATGGCTTTTCCTTCAATTTAAGAAGAACCCAAGCTAAATTCCATTTAGGAATTAATCTAAGAGTTCTGGGTCTATTTATCGAGAAGTTTCTAACCAACTTAGATAAAGAGACATTAGATCCAATTTGTAAACTATCATGATGTGCATAGGTATCAGATAACATAGACCTATAACCCTTAATAGTAACAGGCTGCAGTTTGATTTCGTCAAACAAGTATACTAGAAAGTTTGCAATGTCTGGTATAGAGGGATTGAAAATATCTACAGAATGATCCCTACACCAACGATGAAAAACCTTCCACTTAGCCGCATAGTTTAGCGAAGAGGAGGTCCTCCTACAGTTAGAAATCGCGTCCACTGCTCGTCCTGTAAAGTGCTTGCCATGCAAGAAGGACCGCACAACGGAAAAACGTGAAGGTTGAGACCTTGCGGGTTGTGATGGAGTTGGCGCGATTTCCCTTGCGAAAGAAGATCCTCCCGTGGAGGAAGCTTTCGCGGTAGGTCCCACAACAGACACCTGAGTAGATTTATCCACGGTCTCTGTGGCGACAGAGATGCTACGAACAGAATCTTGCATTGAGATTGTTTTATCTTTAGCAATACTTGTTGAATTAACGGCGCTGGAGGATACGCATATCCTATCATTCCGTCCCAAGGGATCGACAGAGCGTCTACTGCAAATGCTCTTGGATCCGGACATGGAGACACATATGTCTGCAACTGATTGTTGAGATGTGTCGCAAATAAGTCTATCATTGGCCTTTCCCATTGGTAGCAAATCTGATTGAATACTTGTTTGTTGAGAGTCCACTCCGACGGCAACAAGCGACCCTTTCGTGAAAGGGAGTCTGCTAGCACATTCAGACGACCCGGTATGTGACGGACCGAAAGAAGAACGTGATGTTCTAGCGCAAACAGAAGGATTCTTTCCGTTAGATTGAACAACGGAACTGAATGAGTGCCTCCCTGATTCCGTATATACGCCACTACTGTCGTATTGTCGGATAGGATTTGGACATGAGCATTGTGAATAATGTCCATCCAATGACGTAACGCAAGCCAAATTGACATCATTTCCTTGATGTTTATGTGCTTGCACAGGAATTGCGGATCCCAAAGACCCTGGCATCTCGAATCCGTTGGGATTAATGATGCACCCCAACCTGTTTGACTGGCATTCGTCATAATGGTAAAACTCGGATCCGGCAACTGCAGCGGAACTCCCTGAGTTAACCACTGAATGTTTGCCCAAGTCTGAATCTCTTGTTTCACTTGATCTGACAAGAGAACGTCTACGTCGAGCGAATGAATTTTCACACTCCAATTCTGAGTCAAGAAAATTTGGAGAGGACGTGTGCGTAACCGCCCCATCGGAATGAGATCCGCAGCGGCTCCGCACAGACCTATCAGTCTCATAAATTCTCTCACTGTGACTTTGTCTGCGTGCAGACAATAGCGAGCGTAACAACTGACTAATTTCGCTCTGGTTAACGGCAGACGAACGAGATTGTTGTGCGTCTCGAAGCTCATTCCCAGATGAGTGAATGACTTGGACGGCACCAGATCTGACTTCTCCTCGTTTACTATAAAACCGAGACGTCGGAGCAATAGAAGTAGATTCCGAACATCGTTCTGAAGCATTAACTCGTTGCCGTACCTCTGAAGAATGTCGTCCAGGTAGGCTGACGTTACCGCAGACGAATGAGCTCGGAAATAGATCATTACCGAGTTCATTACCCGAGTGAAAGCCCAGGGTGCTAGATTCAATCCGAAGCACATCGCCCGGAATTGATACACCACTCCTAGGACTGCAAAGCGTAGATACTTTCGGAATGTCGGATGTACCATGACGTGAAAGTACGCATCTTTGAGATCTATGCTTGTTGCATAATCGTTCACCCGAATACTCGCTCTGACCGACCGAATCGTCTCCATATAAAATTTCGGAGCGACGATCAGCTTGTTTATCCAGCTCAAATCTATGACTGGACAGAACGAGCCGTCTGGTTTCGGAACCAGAAACAGATGGCTGTAGAATCCCGGAGTCTCCTGGTTTTCTACGACCTTTACCGCGTTCTTCATTAAAAGATACTGCACCTCTGATAACAGAGCGTCTCTTTTCTGCGGATTTGACGGAAGTTGAGTTCACTTTGGACTTCGAGTTAATGGAGGCTTTCGTTTGAAGGATATCTTTAGACCTTCCGAAGTCACTCCTCTCACCCAAGGGTCGTCCGTAATCGATGCCCATTCTTGTGAAAAGCTCGACAACCTTCCGCCAACCGGTACGCGATAGAGGTTTAAGCCATCACCTCCTGGACCTGCGAGGCCTGCGGTAGGAGAAACCACGTCCTTCACGACCCGCACCTCGCCCCGTCGACCTCGGGGCGTCCGACCGATTGTCCCGGCCCGAAGGACGTCCCGAACGAGAGTCGCTACCCTGACGGTCTCTCGAATAAGACCAAGAGGACGCACCGGAACCTCTACAGGAACCTCTCTTGGGCGCATTAGACCCAGAAGTGCCTGTCTTATTCTTGTCTGCTGTATCCGACTACTTAGAAGCAGATTTGAACAACAGAGAATCCGAAGCTTTCTTTGTAATTTTATCATAAATAGCAGAAAGCTTGCCGTCAAAGAGAAGTTCTCCGGAGACCAAAGCGACTCTAAGAGAGTTCTTCACCTTAGTATCCACGAGTGTGGATGTAGCTAGGGCTGCGTCACGTCTAACCAACTCCAGGTTTGCCACTGAAAGGGCGGAGTTACACGTGGAATAAGCTACTGCCCTTGAAAGAAGTCTTAAAGAGGATTGTATATCCTGAAACTCTTTCCCTTGAAGGCGCAGTGATAACGCCTTAGTAAGGTGATCTGCGTAAGATAAGGCATCTAAATTGGCTCTGTTAGACGAAATAGCTGTTTCCAACACCGCGGTTGGAATAGAAGCCGACGACGGTAATGATAGCTCTAAGTCTTCCGCCTCGTCGTCCATACGCAGAGGAACTCTCGGGATACCCTGTCCTGCCGTGTCGAATTTATTCCTTGCATTAATGAAAGGCAGGTTGAGAGTATTAGCGGACAAGAAACCTGCTTTCCCCGTCTTGGAAGCAAGTTTAAATATAGCGTCGTTCAATAATTCAAATGTTCTTGCAACATTATTGGAATGCGACGGAAACTCGGGAGCGATGTCCCTGAACCGCTCAAAAAATTCAGAGTCCAATGACGCTATAATCCTCTTGTCCGGAACCGCAGCAGTTTGGCCCGACGGAACAACTTGAGGGAGAAAGTGCCGGATGAAGTCCACGGCAGCTTTATGTTGTTCCGAAAGGGATAGCTCCAAATCATCCGTATCCCTTTCACCATCCGGTCGGACCTCATGATGCTCCCGGTCGTCCGCCCCCGATGCTTCGGCGGAGCGTACCGACCCAGCGCCGTCGGATAATTCTCGATCCGACACCGTTTCTGTTGGCTGCTGGGATGCTGCGATAAGCTGTGCTATCTGCACAAGAATGTCCGGTGTCGAGACCTGCGGAGGCGCAGTCTTTCGCTGCTTCGCCGAGGGCAGCTCCGCATCAGATGGCTCCCGCATACTTTTTCTATGCGAACGTCCGGAGTCCATCGGTCTCGAATCCCTGGCTGCCGGATGGTGTGACCTGGTCGCCGAAGAATCCTTGATCGGCGAAGCTGGTAAGATATCGGCGGTCACGCAGCCAAGGTGCGGTCGTGTGTGCTGATGAGAAGAAGAAGCCTTAGCAGTCTCCGCGGACTGCCTATACAACGGAGCGTCCCGAGCGACGGACGTATGCTCCGCTTGCGACACATTTTGTACCACAACATCTGGTCCCAGATGTTGTTGTACGAGAGAGGGGCCTCTCTCGCTCGCGGCCCGGCTGGACCTGGACGAGCTAGGAACCGGACTCAAAGGCTTCCTCTGTTCTCGCTTACTATCCGCCGTCACTGGGTGTGCACATTGTATGTTTATAGTGCTCGCATCACCCAAAATTTCCTCCTGGACCGCATTGGACGAACCCGGCTGCCGAACCATTCGGTGAATGGACGCTACACCGGGCGAGCCAGCGGACGACATTTGTCTAATCTCCATGAGCACTTTTGCCGCTAGCTCTGAATTCATTTGTGACGACGGAAGCGCACTTGTAGAAGATAACATGGAAACATCACCCTGTTCTTGTTCCTCTGAAATAGAAACTGAGAGAGTAGAGTGACCTTGCGGAGAAAGAGCCGGCATAGCCCTTTCTCCAGAAACAACATACCGTGACACACGTTTCCAATGTTTGTCATCCCAATATTGACATATAGAACAGGGATTAGTGCGAGAACACTGACTACAATTAATACAATGATCATGAAAGTCAGAGGAAGATTTCTTCCCATTACAATTTGAACAATATCCTTTCATTGTGAAAAGTCAACAACAAGTCCTAGTTACTCGCACAAACCCCTGACACAAAGATACATAATAACATGATCCATTAATAAATGAAAAAACAATTGCAAATCAAAATAATTTTGAAAAAATATTTTTTCAGCGAAGCCCAAGTTGCTGAAAAGTAATGTTGAGCCCCGATGGATCCGATGGCCAAGTGTGGTCAAAAATTTTAAATTTATATTAAATAATTAATGAGACACTTACGGATAATATAAATGTATCTTATAGTGAGATAAACTACACCAAAGGCAAACAGCCCCCCTCAAAAAAGGCTGTTGCCAATGTAATCAAACAGTGTAAAACACCAGAAAACATGACTCCAGGCACTGAAAAAACTGGCCCGAAATCAGTCATCAAAATTACACTCTATCTGATGCAAGACAGAGACTCCCAGGGGAGAATCTGCAGAACATCAGATGGAAGATGCAGAACACAACGTTTATACACCCCTGGGTGAAAACGTAACTATGGGGAAAATAACAGAAAACATTCTGTAACCAAGCAACTCTCCCAGGAAAATTTTAGAAATGAACTTTCTCAAAAATATGCCAAAAGCATGGGAGAATTGCAAGGGGGGACTTTAGAAGGCTAGGGGAGAGGAAACTCTGAATAAGCAGTGCAACATTTAGCAAGAATGACAACAAGAGGCCCATGCCTCGAAAATAGGCAACTTAACATAATTTCATCAAAAAATTTTAAGTACAGCCCTGATTATTTTTTGTCACTTCTTTTTCCTCTCCTCCTTCTATATCCTCCTTAGAATCACCATTTCTCCAAAAATTACGTGTCTGGCATCCTTTAAACTGAGATTTACAAGCACAAAGATCAGTGAGATGTTGACTGATGAAGGGCCAAACAGAGAATGATAATTGGCGCCAATTTCGGGACGTCCTTGACACTGCGCATGCGCAGTGGGGGCGTAGTATGGAGGTCCTATAGGACATGATTTCTTTTTGTTTTGGATGCAAATTTTGGGGATTTGGGGGCAAAATTTGTGTTTGGCCCTGGTTTTGTTAGAGTTAGCACCAGCTAAGTCTGGGTCATTGGTACAGTATAAAAATATGAAGTCGCTTGCTAGGCAATTTGTTGATGAAGCAATTACGAACTGGACGACGTCATTTGGCATATTTTGTGTTCTGGTGTCAGACGGTAACATTTGCCACTTGAGCCATAAATACAGAATATACTAAGTGAGCTCTCGACCAATGAGAGGTGGAGGATTTTAATCTTATTGGAACATAGGTTATTACTGCCATTATTCAACTAACAGGAGCATTCAATTAACAGTGATTGTGTCACTTTCCTGTATTTTGGAGATAAACTTAGCATTTATTCTATTATATCTTGTTTGACAGAGCTCCATGGGCTCTGTCAAACAAGATATAATGGATTAAATGTCTGTATTGGATGTACCACAGCCAAATAGGTCCACATAGGAAAACTTGGGAGAGTCAGGGTAATTTCTCAATAGGTTACAAGATATTTTATTCAATTAACAGGAGTTTACTCTAACCTATATTCAATTAACAGGTCACATTTGTACTGTAGGTATGGTAAATGGTTTTGTGTTGGGAAATATATTCAATTAACAAGGTTATTCAGTTAAGAGATATCCAAAATTAGGGGGCTCCACTGTACAACAACCACTGACATTTAAAGTAGTATTTCAGCTGTGTGTTTCTTTGTTTTATTTTTCAGGTTTAACACATAGAAGGTCTCTATAAAAATATCTCATGGCAAAATGATGTGGTCTAATTTATTTCAACCAGTTGGTGATTTAATTTTCTTTCTGTTGTCAGAAACAGGGGCATCGACATGTGCAGTGTAATCAATAATAAGTGTAATCAATAATAAGTGCCAATAAAAAGCATTCTCTTTCTGAATCAAATGATCACAAACGTGGTTACTACCCTCAATACAGATTTGTATTTTGTCTAGATGTTTTTACCTGTATTGAGGAAATATGTTGTTGTTGTGAGATAAAAAGGCATAAACAGTGGTCTGAAAAAAAATTAAATTTTCAAATTATTTAAGAAAAGAGCAATTAATACTGTTTTGTTCACTTTATATCAGATAAAAGATTAAATTCAAATTGAACCAATATTTCTCTATCTGAAGCACAATCCATCTACAACCCAGTATTGAATAAAATACTGATTTATAACTGCAGGGTTCACGGAAACAAGCATTATGCATACACTATTTACTGGTTGTACCTTTTTGAGTTTGGAATTTCCTGCTCACCGAATCAACATACTATGGCTTGCCCATCAATATTCAAGGACAGCTGCTCCCTTCTCACCGGACCGATATGGAGAAAGCTTGCGGTTACTCACTAGTTTATGACCCCCCACATCAGAACAACTTAAAGGGTCATAAGCTATATTTTATCACCATGTTTGTTAGAAAACGTGTGTTCATCTACTGTTTTTATCAGAAATCACAATCTGCATGTGTCTGGCATCCAAAAGGGTACTTAAGGCCACACAAAGTAGATCTTCTGTTTCTCAGGCCATTAATTGTAAAAATTCAGGTTTTTATTTTATTTTTTATTTCTGTAATTATTTCTTTTCCACCAAAAGTTCATGTCCTTGGTATGTGTAACAATTTTTTTAACTTTGGTAAAATATCAGACATAAACCATTTAATTTTTATTTTTTTTTAAGTTTGAATTTGTTATAAAAAAAGAGTATGCGGCAGCCAAAAAGACCATGCGGGAGGGCCTGAGAAACAGATTTTTAATTTCTTCAGGCCTAACCCACTTTTTTTAATGCAGTAATGCAGCTTGTGTGTTTACAACTTGATATTCAACTCTTAAGGGCCAGGACACGCCCTCAGAATTTTCATTACATGATTACGTGCAAGTCATGTGCTCAGGTAGTGATTTCTAGTCAAGTCTTGGCAACCTAACAGGCAGCCAAAACTTAACTGGAAATCACTACTAGGGTAATGTCATTACTATTTGGTGAAATTCCTTATTATTAAATGTTGGAGTACTTATATCAAGAGCACACTGTGTGCAAAGATGGAAATTAGGCCCACAGGGAATAATCAACAACTGTAATGATATCCTATAAATATGTCACACCAAAAAAACATGCACAGTAGATTTTACAGTACATTTAATGGAGAGGAGAGGATGTTATTGTAAGGGTTATTTTATGTTCTCGGAGTGACTTCTGTTGGCAACGTAAAATTTAGTGTCTCTAGCCAGCAGCTCTTGCTCAAACAATAAAGTGTACACAGGGAAAGTTGACTTTTTCCAGAGCTTGTAACCTTGATCTTAGGTCTTTGAACATCAAAATTATTAGGTGCTCATAACATACTAAGGACTAACAACCCACTAAGTTTGATGTTGTTATCTTCATTTGTTTTTCCTAAGATATGCAAACACTCATACATACATACAGGGCTTGCCTTGAGTCGGGGCTGATCAGCCCAGGCCCCGAGATCAGCCCCGAGGAGCACTTGCTGGGGGCTTTTTTTCAAGCCCCAACATTTTCCACAAAAAAGCACTAACAATAATGGACAAAATGGAAAATCAGCCCCGAAAAGGCCTCGACCTCAATATGTGGAGCACTTTTTTTAGGCCCCGACCATTTTACTCAAGGCGAGCCCTGTACATAGAGTATTGTGACTGCAAAAGTTTTTGATTAGATTGTGATAACATTCTGATCTGGTCACGACACATTTAGACAGAAATATTGCAAGATCGAGACTGAAATAAAACAATGAATGACAAATGAAGAGTATCACAGATGCAATGTTTTCACTTTTCTTTTTTGATAGGTGAGATTCTATAGAATTATGGAAGACAAGCAGACAGGGAATTTTGACTGGATTGTGACCCAGCTATGATTTGATTAAAAAATTCTCTGTCTATTTTTCTAAAGGTGGTAGACGGTAGTGTATAAACACACAAAGATGTGCTTCTAAAACTTTTATCAATATATATTTGTTGACATGGGTAATTAACATCATCAATATATTCATTAAAGCTCTGAAGCCACAAGTCAAATTCTGTAAATAAATCAATGCTGTTATGGCCGGAAAGAGTCTGGCCTTTAACTCCCTGCATGCTGCTGGCAGATATTCCTGCCCAGGGCACAAAATCTTTTGTCTCTGAAATAAGTAAACTTTGGCAACCTTTAACCAAATTTCCCTCTGAGTTTTTTACCAATTATTTCTTTAAAATTTAGAAGCATTTTTCATCAAATTTTGTCATGGCTACTTCACATCAGCTATGACTAGAGTTGATACAAATATTTTGAAAATACACAGTGGGTTAAATGCTAAATAGTCTATCGCCTACGGTTTGCTTTTCAGACCAACTGAAATATGCCAAACATTATTTAAATCAATGTAAGAAATGTTTCTCAATCGAGACTTTTATTTGACTATCCATAAAACTGGAGCACAAAAGAAAATCTGTGCAAGCAAATGGACATCACATTAAATCAACAGTCATCTGCATGCAAGCTCCACGAAAAGTGTGTAAACAAACATGTCAGATTCCTTACAGAATTTGGCTGATGGTCTGGGAGCTTGATATTCTTTATGTTCTGTTACATGACTTACATAGATTCCACGGATCCAGTGTGAGAACTTTTCAACATGGAGCTTCGACGGAGTGTTGGACTTGCCTGCGCTTTCTTACTCTTCAACTCCCTGAGTGGCTCTAAATGAACTGTTTGAGGCTTATCTACATAGCACCAACCATTATGCACACCAATCTGAAATTACAAACAATTGTAGTCAATGAGTGTACTTAACTGATCAGTAATGCCTGAAATAACTTAGAATGATAATTTGAAACCTGAACATCTAATTCCATACATCTTTAGTTTATTGTTCTGACCCTCTCATCACACAATATTTTTTAGCGACTTTACAATATTAAGTCAATAAGGAGATACTTTGGGTGAAAATGATCAATTTTGTAATTTGTATATTTTTTATACTTTCCAATGGCCCAGAAAAGCTAGTGCTAACTCAATTTAATTCAGGGCCAAACACAAATTTTGCCCCCAATCCCTAAAATTTGCATACAAAACTGAAAAAAAATAAGTCCTATCTGGTTCTCCATACTTTTGTTATCTGCGCATGCACAGTATCCAGGAAGGTACCAAAATTGGTGCCAACCATCATTCTTTCTACAGTGCCTGCTAAATGTTATAATCAGCGGGGAGATATGAGTGCCCACTCATCGGAGGGCCATCCCCATCTGGGTCATTGGTAAGTATAAAAAATATACAAATTACTTAAAATTTATATTTTTATACCACAACCAATGGCCCAGACTAGCTGAATCATAAAAAGGCTGGAGGGCTTAGGACTTGAAGGAAAATCCAATCTCTCAATTATTTTGATAAAGGATAGCTCCTACAGGAGAATAGGAGAAGACATAGCAATTACATATGTCCTTCCTTTTTATAAGAAAACAGAATGGCATAACACCAACAATGTAATTGAGAATTACGTAATTTCTCCATTTAATGCCAGCATAACCCGTTATTCTAATTCAGTGAAGGGTGAAAGAAACCAATATATAAAGATAGTCCAGAGAATGAGACATTTTATACTCATTTAAAAGTGTCCGAGGATTGTATATTAACATATATGACACATAACATATACAAATAATGCTTCACAGTGAGCTACACTTTTTAAAAACAGTACATAAATGAGACATAGTTATTACTTCATACCGAGCTACACATTAAAACCAGCCAGCACCGTCATGAGACTCCTCTCTCTAGAGGAGGTATTCCCTTGCTTTTTCACTATAAAGCCAGATAACATAAGGGAAAAACCCTCTCCCCATTCCCCTTGTTCTGAGGTAAAATTCCTCAGAACGAAGAGGGCAGTGGAACGGCGTCAGTGCTCGAGCAGACTGCCTAAAGAACTTGTAGAAATAATATTAATGGACGACATTCTGAGCAACAGAAAGACGACCCAAAGATCTAAGGTGACCAGAGATGGACTCTAAATTTCTACAATAAAACTTGGTAAATGAAGAGGGCTGTGTCCATTATGCAGCCTTCATAAGATCAGTAATGGCTATACTGTTAGAATAAGCCCAAGAAGTGGTCAGTGCCCTAACCTCGTGCACTGAAATCTTATTGACAGAACATTGATCCGAAGATAGACTTTCATAGGCAATACGTATTGCCAACTGAATCCATCTAGCGATAGAATGAACACATATATCTTTTCTGTTAGGAATCGGAGAAAGAAAGAATCTTTTTCTTCCCTTTCTAATAAAATCCGATCGACGTTTATAAATGCGCACTGCTCTAACTGGACACAGCAAGGGTCTACGGTTATCTGGGGATGGTAAAGCCTTAATGACAATAGGATCAGGTCGCTTATCCGGAATTTGATTCTTAGCCAAGATTCCCACTTCAGTAATGAGGGTAACAGTATTACCCACACTACAGTAATGGAAATCATCAACAGATAATGCATGAAGTTCACTCACTCTTCTGCAGATGCAAAGGCTAAGAGAAAAGCCGTTTTATAGGCCATGAATTTGAACTCTACATTGTCTAACGGCTCAAAAGGAGCTTCTTGAAGCTTCAACAGAACCGAAGCCAAATTCCATCTGAGGGTTCTAGGTTTATTAATAGAGAAAGTTCTAACTAGCTTGAATAAAGAAGTATCTGATCCAATAGCCAAGTTATGATGAGCAGAAGTGTCTGATAACATAAACCTTTTGCCCTTAATAGTGATGGGCTGCAGTTTGAGTTTGTTGAACAGGTAGACCAGGAAATTGGCAATCTGTGGAATGGATGGATCATATATGTCTATCGACTGATCCATACACCAATGGAAGAAAACCCTCCACTTCGCTGCATAATTCAACGAAGGGGAGGTCCTCCTACAGTTAGAAATTGAGTCCACTGCTCGTCCTGTAAAATGTTTTTCATGGAAGAACGACTGCACAACGGAAATACGTGAAGGTTAAGACCTTCTGGGTTGTGATGCAGTGTGTGTGACTTTCCCTGAAATAGAAGATCCCTTTGAGGAGGAAGCTTCCGGGGAATGTCCCATAACAGACACCTGAGAATATTGATCCAAGGTTTCTGTGACGACAGAGGTGCTATTAGCAGGATTTTGCAGTGAGACTGTTTGATCTTTAACAGAATCTGCTGAATCAACAGAGCAGGAGGATATGCATATCCTATCATTCCGTTCCATGAGATTGATAGAGCGTCTACTGCATACGCTCGATGATCTGGATGTTTCGATACAAACGTTGGTAACTGATTGTTTAGGTATGTCGCAAAAAAATCTATCATGGGACAATCCCACTGGTAGCAGATCTGACTGAATATTCGCTTCAGAGTCCACTCCGATGGTAACATGCAACCTTTCCGAGAGAGAGAGTCTGCTAGTACGTCCAGACGACCCGGTATATGATGGACTGAGAGATGAACCTGATGATTCAGAATGAATAGAATCTTCTCCATTAATTCGCATAACAGAATCGAATGAGTGCCACCTTGGTTCCTAAGGTAAGCTACTACTGTCGAGTTGTCCGACAGAATTTGAACATGGACGTTCGCTATTCGACAAATGCAATGTTGTAGTGCTAGCCAGATTGACATCATCTCCTTGATGTTTATGTGCTTCTCTAGGAACCGAGAGTCCCAAAGACCATGACACTTCAAGTCTACAGGACTTAGAGATGTGCCCCAGCCCGTCTGACTCCATCTGTCATAATCGTGAAAGCCGGAACTCCCTGAGTCAATCACTAAAGATCCGCCCAAATCTGAACCTTTTTTTTACTAGGTCCATTAAAACAATAATGGTTTCGAGCGAATGTGTCTTCACACTCCAGTTCTGAGTAAAGAATATCTGGAGGGGATGCATGTACAAGATCCACAGCCGCTTTGCAGAGCCCCATCAGTCTATAAACCCCCTCGCTGTTACTGTGGGAGAGTTTAGACAAAAGCAAACACAACAACTGACTAATTTCGCTCTGGGTAACGGAAGACGAACCAGATTGTTGTGAGTCTCAAAGCTCATTCCCAATTGAATGAACAACTTGGACAGAGCTAGATCTGACATTTCCTCTTTTACTATGAAAGCGAGACATCGGAACAATTGAAGCAGACTCTAAACATCGTTCTGAAGAATAATTCTGTTGACGTATCTCTGAAGAATGTCATCCAAGTAAGCCGAGGTTACCAGATGAATGGGCTCAGAAGTATGACATTACCGAGTTCATTATTCTAGTGAAAGCCCAAGGAGCCAGGTTAAGACCGAAGCACATAGATCTGAACTGATAAACCTCTCTTTGCACGGCAAAATGAAGGTACTTTCTAAATGCCAGATGTACTAGGACATGAAAGTAGGCAACTTTTAGATTGATGCTTGCCACATAGTCGTCCACTTGCTCCTACCGACCGAATGGTTTTCATATAGAACTTTGGAGCCACGATCAACTTGTTTATCAAGCTCAAGTCTGTTACCGGTCAGAACGAGTCGCCTGGCTTCAGTACGAGGAACAGGTGACTGTAAAAACCTTGAGAATTTTGATTCTCGATGACCTCTATTGCTTCCTTTAATAATAGAGCCTGTACCTCCGCTTGGAGAGACTCTCTTTTGAAAGGATCCGCTGGAAGATTTGTACAACATGGACATCTTGTAAGTGGGGGTTTTGTTCGGAATGAGAGCCGTAGGCCTTCCGAGACTACACTTCTCAACCACTGATCTTCCATGACTTCTATTCAGTTTCTCGCAAAGTTTGATAACCTTCCGCCAACTGGCAAGCAATAGTGGTCTTGTCCATCACCTGTACAACTTACAAGGCTTACGGGAGGAGAAACTATGTCCTCCCCGCAAAGAACCTAGTCCCGTCGGCTTATGGGTGTCTGACCTATAGTCTTGATCAGACCTGCGCCCCTTTCCCGAGCCACTATACAGATGACCTCCGGAGTAAGAATAAGAAGGTTTCTTATACCCTTGTGAGGAGTTCCCTTTAGTTGACTTTAAAGTGGAACGGCCTTGCTTACCCCGGTCTGCTGAAGCATGTTGTTGAGACAACGACTTCAATAGCAGTGCAATGGAAGCTTTCTTTGTAGCCTGTTCATAGACTAATGAAAGCTTGTCGTCAAACAGAGTATGTCTGGAGACTGGAGCGACTTGGAGAGAGCTTTTCACCTTGTCATCTATAAGTGATGACAACGCAAGGGCAGCATCATGTTTTGATCAACTCCAAATTTGCCACTGTCAGGGTGGAGTTGTACGTGGCATACATGACTGCCCTGGAAAGAACTCTAAACAAGGAACAAACGTCCTCAAATTCCTTCCCATTAAGACGTTGAGTCATAGCTATGGTCAGCTGATCTGCCTTGGACATCGCGTCCAGATTTGCTCCATTGGATGAAATAGCACATTCCATCACTTCCGAGCGTATACTAAATGAAGCAGGTAGGGACATATCTAAATCCCCGGCCTGGTCATCTAAACGCAGAGGAGCTCTCTGGACATCTTCTCCAACCGTTTTAAATGAACGTGGTCAAAGGAACGGTATATTTATAGAAGATGTCGATAAGAATAAGAAAACGTATTTCCTCTTAGCACTAGAGAGGTTAAGTATGGTGTTGTTAACATGGCCTAAAGCCTGCGACACCAGTCTAGACTGTTTTGGGAAGGAAAGAACATCCTCTTTCCTCCGCACAAAATCTGCGTCCAGAGACAACAATGGTTTCTCTCTAATAGTCACAGCTTGCTGATCAGGTGGATAGTATTGATGAATAAACTTCATCGCTACCATATGTTGCCCTGAAAGGGAAGAGTAATCCTCTTCCTTGTCCCTTTCACCATCTGATCGATTCAGCTGTGACGTTCGGTCCATCGCATCTGTGTATGCAGATGAATGTAACGACCCAGCACCGTCCGACAGCTCACCACCGGAGTCTGTGGAAGAATGCTCTTTCACTTGCTGGAATGCACAGATCAGCTGCGCAATCTGCGACAGCAAGTCCATTACCGAGGCTCGAGGAGCAGTAGTCTTCTGTTTTTCGCCGCTTGCTGCTCCAGGACGAAGATCCGAAGATAGATCTTTTCTCCGCACATTGCAATGAACGAAGCCTCGAATTGCTAGCTACCGAATGGTCCGACTTCACGGGCGAAGACTGGCTCCGTCTTCGCCCAGCTGGCTGGATATCCGAAGTCGGGTAGCTAGCAAGCAGTCGTCTGTGCTTTTGTAACATAGCAGAGGAAGCCGTGACTGTCGCCGACCCCGGCTGCAGTCTATACGGAGTGTCCCGAGCTGCAGGTGTGGACTTATGCTCCGGCTCATGCAAGTTTCTCAAAACAATATTTGGCCCCAAATGTTGTTGGGTTAGAGAAAGATCTGCCTCTTGCAGTCTATCAGACCTCGCCGAGCCTCCCATAAAGAAACTTACTGACTTCCTCCCTTTCTATTTGAGCACGTTGCTAATGTAAACAACGTCAAAGGAAAAAAATAAAAACAAGACATCAGGCACACAAAAGGGCCCACAGTCAATAACAGATTTAAATGCAACCAGATGAAAAGCTAGATCTTCATACAAAGAAAAAACGGTACTTCGGATAGAAGATGTTAGACCAAAACAACATAACACCCCTAGGGTGAGGACGTAATCATGGGGATAAACAGAATAAACATTCTGTACTACACATTAAACTGCCAGGAAATTTAATAAAAAATTTGAATAAAAATGGCCAGAAAGCTTAGGAGTTTAACAGGAGGAATTCAAGGAAGGATAGGGAAGGAACACTTAACAAACAGTGGATTAATTTTCTCGGGTTGATAATTCATTGTATCAACCTCAAGGAAAGTCAGTTATTGTTTTATGATAATGACGGAAAAAATCGCTTGCAAATTCCTTGCTTTATTACATATTTTTTGTTTGAAGAAAAACAGCATATTCGTAAATAACAAAATAAATTTAATTTTAACATATATACAGACGAAACAATGGGCATTAACTTATTGGTTCATGTTGTAGTTAATTGTTCCTAAACATTATAACAGTGAAATTAAAGGAAGGAGCATGTTGGAAATACCATTTATATTTTTATCGCAAATAGGTATTTGGAGTCATTACATCAACCTACCTGCACTATTTTTAGACAACAATAACAGAGCAGAGAAGTATCCATTCGATTTCGATAAAAATAGAATAGCTCAGCAGTACTGAAGTATATCAAAACTTCTGACGAGTGTTTTAGCCAATTAAATTACAAGATTTTTTCTGTCATATATAATAATTAATATTCTCATCTGTAAAATTTTACCAGCAGTCTTCTTTCTATTATATTGACATTTGTTGCATCTGAATGTCGATTCTCTCGATGTAGCCTATCTTCCCTCAGCAACTCGCAAAGCTCCTCCTCAAACTTGTCAATATTTGGATGTAAATGTACTTTTGTGCCATCGATGACTAGAGAGGCTGCCTTCAGAAGTTTAGGTTTTTTTAGAGTATCACTTCCTGTTATAAAGACAAACAAAAAGTACTGTTTTTGTAATGTTAGTTCTGAGTTTGTTGTCAAAAATACAAGATGAAAAACACTTGGAATATTCTTTCCAATAAAGACAGATTTTATAATTTTGAGATCTCGTTATCAAAACCCCCAGTTCTATGAGGCCAAAAAAAGTTCAAAATCTGTTTTCCAGGCCCTCCCACATGGTCACTTTGGCTATAACATGCTCTCTTTTTATAACCAATGAAAACTTAAAAAAAATAAAAATTAAATGGTTTATGTCTGATATTTTACCAAAGTTAATAATATTGATAAATTTGTCCCTTGGGAGCAACAAGGCTTTGTGAAACCTTCATGCACTCAAGGGATAAAATATATCACCACCCATGCTATTCTATAGATTATGAGGCCTTAAACATAAACAAACCAAG
The DNA here is from genome assembly GCA_031216915.1 of Pictodentalium vernedei. Lineage (NCBI taxonomy): Eukaryota > Metazoa > Mollusca > Scaphopoda > Dentaliida > Dentaliidae > Pictodentalium > Pictodentalium vernedei. Next base: position 190,897,579 of record CM062290.1, read on the forward strand.
AATATGAACTTTTAATGGCAAAGAAATAATTACAAAAATAAAAAAATAAAATAAAAAAACAGCCCACCCATATTCAATATTACAAAAAAATGGCCTGAGAAACAAAAGATCTACTTTGAGGAACCTAATCACATTTTCATGATGTCACTACACATCTGACAAATAAATAGCTTGAAAACAGGTGTACTGGGGCCCATTTGACTTAATATTTTGTAACAGACTTCAAGAATATTGCTGTTAATTGCATCTAACTTTCAAACAAGCAAAACCATTAGCACAAATGTAACCATTAAATGCAGGTTACAGAGAAAACCCCTGTTAACTGAACAGAAATATTGCAACCTGCTGAAAAATAATTTGACAACTACTGAATTCCCCAACTTCTAAGACCTATATGTCCTCAGTACTTCCAGTATATGCAATTGATCTTTGATATTTTGTTTGACAGAGCTCTATGTGCTCTATCCAACAAGATTTAATTAAATAATCACTCATATATTCACAGAATGGTAGAAAATGACTGTATTCTGCTTGGCTGATTCATTTTTTAAAATTTTTTGCTATGTCATATAAAATAATACTACATCTGTTGAGAAATATAAATAACAGACTGCGGAACTAGAATGCAATCTTAAATTCAAAAAGAAATAAAAAATCTTCCTCTTGTAAAATTCGCAAAACAATTAATCCTTAACTGGTAAAGTGCTGAATAATTTTTGGTCATCAAAATTTGTTCATATATCTTTGCCTTGTTACAATTTATGGAAGGGTACCAATTGAATTGGCACTCTCCCATTAATTGTAACAAGGCAAATCCTAACAGACAAAATAATTTCACTTCAAAGTTGATATATAGAACATTCATTGAATATGAAGCCTTTAAGATGTGGTACTGACACTTCAGAATAAAGCCCAAATATGGGCTTCCAACACTCTACCAGTTAAGGGGCTAATTCTGACTTGACTGATTATTTACAGCAACAGAACAGGTGCCCCAACACGATGTCTCTAGGTTAACTAACAATTTACATTTTTAGTATGTTGGCAGTCATTTTTAGGTAAGTATTGGCTGCCAGTATAGGCAGCCAAGACTTGTTTAAAAACACTGTAAAGCCACATGATGTAGACTGTCAAAGTGTAGCAAAAATGTAAACAATTCTTCGGGCCATTAAGGGTTAAAATCCATGACAGAAAACCTAAAAAAGATTTTGTGCTAACCTGTCATTTGATCATCCACTATCCCAGGAATAGCATCATTGCTCCCAACCACAGCATTCTCTGGCAAAAGGTGAATGACTTTGTACAGAGCTTTGTGAGTACAGATTGTGTAGTTGAGTTTGCATTCTGGAATTGTCTTCAAGTATCCATTCTCTACAGTAAAAAAATACTTAATTGTTATTGAAAGTGAAAGAAGAATAGACAAAACATTTTAATTAATCATCATACATAAATTGCTCATAATAGTGTAATATTTTTTTAAATTAACTTTCTTCTTAACAAACTGATCAAACCCAAACAAAATGTTCAAATGTTGTTAATTTTCTAATTTTATTCCTAAATATGAACTTTCACTGGAAAAAGCAAAAGCTCAATAGGGGCATTCCAATTTGTTTGCAATAGGGGGTGGGGGGGGGGGGGAGTTGGTGATCATAAATTATGTTTGTTTCAACCCACATTGAGCTCTGTCAAAGAAGACTCAATTGATTAAATTCCTAGTTTTCTAGTTACACTATGGGAAAAACTTGGAATTGTTTGTATTTTGACATCAGAATAACCAGAATGTTAAACAACAAACAATACATTTTAAAAGAAAGAGGATAACTGGAAAAAATTTTGCTTATGTTATTCTCTCTTCTGATCTTACCTCATTAAGCAATGTTCCAATAAGACTAAAATCCTCGCACTCTGATTGGAAGAGAGCTTGCTTTGTTTTTTCTATGTTTACAGCTCTAGTGGCATATACTACTGTCTGACGTCACCAGGAGAAATATTTGAAAAGAGGATAATGGGAGGAGATTCAAAGTGAATACTGCTTATAAAATCATATTTTTTGAGGCCAGTGATCATTCTATGAATGCATACTGACAGCCCACTTATGAGTTCATGATCTGATCTGAGATGGAGTAACATACACTTTTATCTTTTCAGTTATTGATTTTGTGTTGTCCAGTGATGTTGTGGGATACACGAGAGGTTTATTTACTAAATTTGTTACTGATAAAGTTGCTATGTTCATTCAGGTTGCCTTGTTCATTTCACAATGTGGGTTTTGGGCTATGGGTAGAGTCTTATTGGAACATATACGTTATTGTGATGAATTGACAGTAACATGGTCTGAGGTTTGCATCTCGGAACGGATGTTCAACTCGACACGTCACATCTCGGTTGAACATAAGCTCTGAGCCACAAACCTCAGACCAAGTCACCATCAATTCATCAAAATAACTCATGAAGTTAGGCCTACTCAATGTTCTTGAAATCCCTTTGTGTGTTTTGTAATTTGATGGTGAAAAATAATATTTGACCAGGAAGAAACACAAGAGGCCCCAAGGGGCCTGAAATGCTCATCTGAAAAAAGGCCCATTGATTATTCACAAAGCCATTAACTGGTAGAGTGCTAAATTATTTTTGGCCATCAAATCTTGTATACATGTCGTTGCCTTAAATTGTAACAAGGCAAACCCTTACAGACTAAATAATATCACTTTAAAGATAATACAAAGCATATCCACTGAATATGAGCCTTCATATTGTGGCACCTGCGCTTCAGAATAAAGCCCAAATATGGGCTTCCAGCACTCTACCAGTTAAAGGATGTTTTTCAACAATAATCACTTTTTATTTACTATTATTTTCAAATGACTGATGCCGTGGTTTAAGAGAACAAGCACTGCCGAAAATCTCAGTGTTTCCACAAGAAAACTGCATTATTACAAATACTTCAGAGAAATAGAAAATTACCAATTTCCACTGAATACAGAGTAATAAAATTGAAGGAGTCTGAATGGCTGAGGGCCTGAGTAGTGAGAACTTGATCTGAACAGACCCGAATCTGACCTCATTAACAATTTCGTATATCAAATATCAACAGATTCTAACTAGTGCATCTGAATAAGAAGATTTTCAAATACTCATATTACACTGAGTGGAAAATTCAGGCTCCCAGAGGGAGTCCAAATATGAACTTGGGGACTTGATTTGAACAAACCTGAACTTGATCCCCATAAAGCCATAAAGATTCTGAAAACCAAATATCAAATGATTCTGAAAAGTTGATCGAAAGAAGATTTTTAAATAATGTTCCTCATATCGCACAAAGTTAAAGTTTGGGCTCCCATAGAGAGCCCAAAAATGAACCCAGGGACTTGATTTGAATAAATGTTTAAACCTAACCCCCTAAGGAGGCTGTATAACAGAAATCCAAAAATTTTGACTTGTGGATCAGAACAAAAAAAATTGAATGAATTTTCCTCATATTGCACTAAGTTAAAATTTGTGCTCTGAAAAAGAGCCCTTATATGAACTTACAGACTCAATTTGAACAAACTTGAATCTGACCTTCATAAAGATGCTGTATACCAGATATCAAAAGATTCTGACTGGCGGATCTGAAGGAGGAGATTTTCAGAGTATTTGTCACATGGCACGAAGTTAAAATAATTGGAGATCCCTTGGACCCAGGGACATGACTTGGAACAAATGTGAATCTGACCCCCCCCCCCCCTCCCTCCCCCCCATAAGAATTCTGAACACTAAATATCAAACAATTCTTATCAGTGGAACAGAAGAAAGTAAGAGCCCATGTATAGACCCAGGAACTTGATTTGAACAAACTTGTATCTTTCCCCCAAAGGGATGCTGTATAACAAATATAAAAAAATTATGACTGGTGGCTCTGTAGAAACTTTTTAAACACTATTCCTTATATTGAACCAAGTTCAAATTTAGGCTCCTACAGGACCACAAATCTGAACCTGGAGACTTGATTTGAACAAACTTGAATCTGATCCCCAATACTCAATGCAAAATATCAAAAGATTGTCACTGGAGGATCAGCAGAAGAAGATTTTCAAAGAATTTACCTCATATTACGCAAAGTTAAAATTTCGGCTCTGATAAGGAGCCCAAATATGGGCCCAGGGACTCCATTTGGACAAACTTGGATCTGACCCCCATAAATATGCTGTACACCAAATATTAAAGGATTCTAATGGGTGGATCAGAAGAATAAGATATTCAAACAATATTCCTCATATTACACTAAGTTAAGCTTCAGGCTCCCACAGAGAGCTACATTATGAAACTTGGCACATTTATGTGTGTACCTCAGATGGACACTAAATACCAAATATCAGCTCATTCCATCCATCAGATCATGAGAAGAGGATGTTTTTAAAAATGGGGTGTGGTGACTTGATTTGATTTGAATATAATCACATTGCAACCCCATGATCAACAATTCCCTAAAATGTCTTTGAAATTGGTGCATTGTTTTTTGAGTAAAAACCACAAACTCATCCTTCATGCTGGGTGACAGACAACGAATGGTGAGTGATCACTAGAGCTCATCATGACTGAAGTCAAGTGAGCTATTTATTTATTTATTTATTTATTTATTTATTTATTTATTTATTTATTTATTTATTGGTGTTTAAGATCACATATTTCTGCACAATGGCTAACCATGACCGTGACAGTTTTACGGGTGGAGGAAGCCGGAGTACCCAGAGAGAACCACCGAGCAATGGCGAGCAACTGTCAGCTCCCCAACATACCAACTCCACACAAGCAGGATTAGCATTGGTTGAAGACAGGTGCACCATCGACGTGCAGTACGCCTTAGCACACAGCGTCACCATGCCCCCACATGGGCAATGGGGTTGAAGTGTCTTGCCCAAGGACACAACGCGGTTGCCGCAGGTGGGATTCGAACCGAGGACCTCTCGGCTTGCAGCCTGCACCTCTACCAACTGAGCCACCGCGCCCCCCGTCAAGTAATAAAATGAAAGTGTCAATGATCCTACAACTTAACTTGACTGTGTGTAGTGTTTGATGAAAAGGATTATGTTCAATGTTTATGAAAGGATTATGAAATAAGACAAGAATTGTGAAAATTGAGAAAATGTTAAGTCCTGTACCCCACATGCTATGTTTTCAACAAGAATAATTTGAGGTGTAAACTGTACTAAAGAAATGAGGCCTGAGTTTATGTGGCCCTAACCAGGGCCATCGAGAGGGGGGGGGGAGCCGAGGTAGTAACCCTGGGGCCCAGCAGTCCAGGGGGCCCACGAGGACGAAGCCGCACCACCTGAGACAACAGCTAGTTTGCGAGCTTTTTTCAATGTTACCAAGTTACAGTATGCTTATTCCAAAACGAGTCATCATACCAAGTTACAATGAAATCCCTTCATAAATATGACTCATAGACTTTGTTAAAGGAATCTAGGTCACATGCCAGTCTGGTGGTCATGGTTGAACAATCATGGCCTAAATATGAAGTCTCATCTAGATATCATACCGAGTTATCCTACAAAGTTACAATGAAATCCCTTCCTAAAACAACCTGTAGACAGTGCTCCAGAAATCTAGGTCACATGCTGGTCTGGCAGTCCTATTAGACAGATCACAACCAAAATACGATAGTCTCATCTAGACATCACACCGAGTTATCCTACCAAGTTACAATGATATCGCATAAAAACATGAACTGTAGACTGTGCTAAACAAATCTAGATCACGTGCTGTGCAGCTGCAACGGTTGACCGATCACAGCCAAAATAGGCATTCTCATCTAGACATTATACCGAGTCATCCTACCAATTTACAATGAAATCCCTTCATAAATGCAACCTGTAGACTGTGCTAAAGGAATCTAGGTAACGTGCCCCTGCAGCCATCATGGGGGAATGAACCCAACCAAAATAGGACGTTCTCATCTAGACATTATACAGAGTCATACAGGGTGTAGTCTGTGCTAAAGAAAACGTGAACAGACTCACAGACTAATAGACTTCTGCATGCATGATGGCAACAGCTTGTCTTGACTTAGTCAAGTTAAGCTAAAAATGTAATTTAGAGCCTGAGTGTTCACAAAATATGTGCTCACAGACAATACATGGCATATGAAGAAAGAGTCAATTATTTGTGGAATAGATCAATTAATATTCCAATCTGCAGCCTTAAGGAAGTGTAGTGTAAAGTGTTAAATGGTAGAGTGCTGGAAACCCATATATGGACATTATGAAACACCACAGTGGTTAAAACATCAAAACTCTGTTGAAATAGGCTTTATACTGACCTGGTAATAATCAGATTTTGTTAATGACAAATTGCACATTCACATTCACATTTGATTGAATAGTGCCTAAAGGCACTATCCAATCAAATGTCACAGAGCAATATATGATGGAAAGAAAGCTAAGGTCAGGAAAAAAATAGCACTCTACCAGTTAATAAAAGCTAAAAGTTGATTAAATGACATTTAACCTTTTCAATCCTATGTTTGAAAACAGGATACTGTCGTTAGCAGAAAGGCAAAGCCATTTAATAGTTGTTGGGAGGATCGGTATTAGAGTACTCCTACAGCCTTGTATGTTCACTGGACACAAGTTTTATTGATTCCCTACCATATTGTTGTTCATTGTATTGTCTGCTCATGGAGTTAACAAGTACCTATCAATCAAATAATCATGCATCTTGGGTGGAAAAGAGTTAACCCTTTACTCAATGCATACGATTTCAAAATTTATTATTTTCAATATCGTTTTTACAAATGTTTAAAAAAATTTCCACAAAACCATATTATGTGACCTTCATTGGAACGAGCTCTTTGGAACTGTCACATGATATGGTTTTGAGAAAATTAAAGAAAAGGACTTTTTTTCAACCGTTCAATTTATAAATGCCAAGGGCGGATACAATCGTTATGTAAAGCATATGGAACTAAATTTGGTCTTGGTGCTAAACTCCAAAACTGAACTCATGGACAAAAGAGTTAACCCTTGAAAACAAAAGAGAGAGCAAATATTGAAGATGCTGATAATGAATTTTATTATATGCTAAACGATAGATTATCGAAGAAATTGCTGAAAGATAGAAATCATATCCTTCACTGTGAAGATATAGAAATTTTCACTTTCACGTTATCAATCAAAATGGCGGTTTTCAAAGCATCACTTGAAGGTGAATACGAGTCAAATTATCACTGGAAATGATCAATTTGTTCTAAAAACGTATGATGAAAAGTAAAACTAGTGTTTTTGAGTGGATACCGATCATTTCCAGCAATAATTCAACACGTATTCACCTTGAATCGATGCATGAAACCTGCTAGTCCGAACATGGCCTGTGTGTCCATAACATAAGTTTTTGGTTTGGTACGTCCTTTAAAAGGACGTACCAAACCAAAAATTTACATTCCAGACTTTCAGGCCATGTTTGGACTAGAAACCCACCAGCTGAATCAGATTGCAAGGTGCTATCTGTTCCGGGTATCGATCAAATCACTTTTGCGTATCAATGTTTCAATGCGCTGTTTACTCTCATGCATCAATTCAAGGTTGGAACGAGTGGAATTATCAGATTCTTATGAAAGCGTGTAATAAAAAGAAAATCTAGTGTTTTTGAGTGGATACTGAAAATTATCTCACTTGTAACCAAGATAAATGGTCATTTTCGCTTGTGTAAGTGCTCATGAAAAATAAACATTTGTCTCGGTCATTCATGAGATAATTTTCGGTATCCACTCCAGAACGTTAGATATCCTCTATTTATCACACTCCTATTAATGTAAAACACAGGATTTCCACTGTTCTGCCTGTATGATAAAAATAAAGTTGTATCACACATGTGGTGATACAAAACACGTTCAATTTTGTTTCCAACGTAAACAGAGAAGAAACCTGTCTAAATAAATCACGTCAATCACTAGTCAAATGCACCTGAGTCGAGATCGCTTGGAAATTCCAAGTTCCTCATTTAGGTTTGTTTATCCACGATATTTAAACAATCAGATTAAGTCAAAATGTTACAAAATAAAAATAACATTCTAACTGCTTGTTCCTGACAAATACTTTCCACAACTTGTCATATAATGATGGAGTGTGCTCAACTTATTAGCTATTTAAAAACTTTTTGTTGTGTTATTCCCTGCAGTTTAGTCACTATTTGAAGTTCGATCATCATGACCGTGACGCTGATCGGTGTCAATTGGTTTAGACCTGGGCCCGAGAAAAAAGGTTGCGGTGGGCCTCACTGCCACCCCACCCCCAAATCTCGCTATTGGACCTTGGCTGGGCTAACCATGGCCTTAGTGTCCCACGACAGACCCCTGAGACCATTCTTCCCCTTCCCCACTTTGTCACCTGGGCAGGTGAGACTTGGAGAGTTTGTGGCCATATGGCTTCTCGGCTTCCAGAAGTTTGGTGGCGCTCTCTCTTGGCTTGTTCAACCTGCACCATGGCCTACCAACTGAGTATATACAGCTAAAGGACAGGTGTAATGGGTTGCCTGGCCCCAATGAACATGTGCTGCACAGCACAGCATGCCAGTGGCATGCTAAAACCTTTGGTCCCCAGCCCCCAGTGACGCCCTCCACTCTCCAAACGGCCCATCTGGATAAACGTTTGAACGAGATGAGCTCGACTTTTGGCATGTTTGTTTAATCGGTGATTTGGAAATATGGTCTTTTGCAACTCCAAACTAAGCTATCAGTCTGATTAGATGCAGTTTAATAGCGGGGCTTGAGAATTTCTGTTTTCCTTTTTTAAATAAGTTGTAATATAGGCTCATTTTACACATTTGAGTAGGCCATTTCGTTGCTTTCACAAATATGTTTATTTCATTTTACATCACCCCAATTCGTGCTTTATATCGCAGTTATCGGGTGCGAAAGGAGGACTCGCCCCAGTCCCACTCCATTTGACCTTAAAGATTGAGAGCTTTATACTTGTAAATCTGTGAAAATTTCAGTCATTAGCCCATTTGGACCAAGAGATGTTGGTGAATGAAAATTAGGGCATTTTTTTCCATGTATGGTGGCCATTTTGGACTCATTGTGGATAAAATCTAAATTTCCTTTACATTTATGATAATGATGCATTACAGCCTTACTATTCAGTCCATTACTGGTGTTCTTCTACTCCCCAGTGTCAAGATTGTAGGCAAAAATGTCTGATTTTCGGGCCTATTTTAGATGTTTTGGAAAAATTTGGCATAAAAAATAATTTTGGTAAACTTTTGTTACCAGTTGATTATGGAAAACTGTATTTATGATACATTTGTGGAATTTCAGGTCATTAGCTCATTTGGACCTGGAGATATTGGCCAATAAAAATTCGGGCATTTTTGGGGCATTCAGAGCCCTTAGTTGGAGGTGCCAATGAGAATGACCTACAACTCATATGTGTCTATGTCTGAACAAAATTTCAGAAAAATCTGTAAGCAAGACTTTGAGAAATTGCCTTCCTTAAAGTGTTGGGGGGAAAAAAAATAAATTTTTTTTGAGAAGAATAACAAATGTCTTTTCCTTTCAGGAAAAGCCCAAAAAGATTTTACATAATATTTACCTTCAGCTGGTTCATCCATAAAGAAAAGAGCTCTTGGAGTTCCATAATACATGTCTGATCTGAAAACACAATATTATCATCAACAAACAGAACTACAGTTGACATGTGTACAGAATATACAGTTTTTAATTTTTGAAATGAATTTTTGTGGAACAGGTTTAACGTTTAACCTGCTGAGTAATTTTTAAATACTTTTTTCATCGAATCTAGTCATAGCTGCTTCACATGTGAAAAGTTCTTGAAAATTTGACTGGACAAAAAGTCAAAACAATTGAGGCCTAATAAAAAAAAATGTTTGGTTCTCAGGGATCACCACATCGAAAAAACATGCCCACTTTGCTCCTTTTTTAGGGTAGTCAATAAAAAAACTTTCCTCCATTCTACATGTCCATCATAAATGCTATTCCAGTGAACTGAATTCATCGAACAGATAGATCTATCCAGTTATAAAACACATTCAGTGAACAGATAGAGTTATCCCGCTTTCGGGACAAAATAATGGGAAAAACCTTTTTATTTTTATAACACCGATGAGCGTCACCATTGTGGTTGTACTCGATTTCAGCTGCAGAGAATACATGATAGACACGCTAACTGTACTCAATTTTGTTTCCGAAAATTCACGAGGGATAATGCGGCCAGGACATTTCATTCCCAAATCAGTTCGTATCGGTATCTGTATAGAAGTGCCACACTAAAAAAGTCCCGAAGTAAGCCCAATGCCCATAGGGAATGAGGCAGGGCTAGCCCCACCCCTCCATGATTCTCTTACAATATCCACCCCCTCCCTGTCTTTTTCTTCAGCAAGTTCTATACACATAAAAGAACACAAAAAGCAGTTGGTTATGGTATCAACCAAAACCTTGCAGGTTTCTTTTTTTAGATAACTGTCACATCTTGTCCCACATCTCTTCCTGCCACACATTACTCTACCGTAATTCATTCACTAATCAGCCCCTCCAACCCCCAAAATCAAAATGTTACACTTTTATGACATAACATCCATGAACAAAACATACTTGGTTGGACAGAAAATGTCCAATGGTGGGTAGAAAATGTCCAACAGTTTGGGTACAAAACGTCCAGTGATTTGTGTACATTATGTCCAACTGGGTACAAAACATCCAACTGGGTACAAAACGTCCAGGTACAAAATGTCCTGGGCACAAACGTCCAGAAACCTTCCCTCTACTACCACTGTCACCTTCCTGTTAAGTAGAAAGGGTGACATCCATTTGTGTAGGGGACCTCCAACTCAACTCTCAATTTGTCCTGCGATGATTTGCCCGACATGTTTTGTCCCAAAATCAAAGTCAGGACATTTCATCCCAAATATCGGGATAATTCGTCCTAACGTAAATTCAGTATATGGCATAGTTTTTAAATCAGCCCACTGTTGTTTATTAGTGTGGGATGCAATGCCCTGGACGAATTGTTCCACTTAGAAAATCAACTTGGGACGAATCATCCTGAGACGCGCTGGCTTTGGGAGGTGTTATTTATCGTGTATTGTCCGGAACCAAAATCGAGTACACCCAAAATGGCGACGGTCGTCGATATAACATTCACAACAAAATTTTTTTAAATCCATGTGAGTGGTTCCTTGCTATCCCGAGTGACATTACCATGGAAATGTTAATAAATAAAGTAAAAGCTGATAATGTGCCCATTATTCCATTTGAATTTTGCAAAGTGGACAATCTTAATATCAACACACAAGCTCGAGTTGCAAAAGAAAAGTTGGCCGCTAATCAATTGAGGTTTCAAATTAAAATATAAAGCACCTTCATATAATATAGTAACACCAAGTTAAAAATAAAAATAAAAAAACTGCCTCCCTCATGGTGAAATTGAGGAAAGAAAATAAAAAAACTGCTCCCCCCTTCAGTTTTCAAAAAAAAATTCCTGAGAACCAAACACCTTTTTTATTTGGCCTTACAAGGAAAAAAGTGAATGCATTAAAAAATGAATGCACAAGTGTCATATGACCAAACATATTGCACTGGCCAATCAACCTTGTTATATCCTTTAAAATAATTATCCCATTATCATTAACACATGAACTGAGAATCACCCAAAGAAAATTAACTATCATTCGTCTGGTTTTGCATTTGTCTTCTTCTGTGAACATTACTTTTCTCTTTTGTGTGTTGTAAGTTATCTGGAAAAAGTGTGTCTCATTCTCCTTCATTGATAATAGAAGTTTCTTTCAAAATTTCTTTTAGAGCTATCCAGGGGAATACGGTGACTCAGTAGGTAGAGGAGCAGGCTACAAGCCGAGAGGTCCGGTTCGAATCCCAACTACAGCAACCACTTTGTGTCCTTGGGCAAGCCACTTCACCCTCATTGCCCACAAGGGGTCAGGGTGGCATTGTGTACTAAAGCGTACTGCACGTTGATGGTGCACTTTTCTTCATCCAATGCTAACCCTGATTGTGTGGAGTTAGTATTTTGGGGAGCTGACAGTTGGTCACCATTGCTTGGTGGTTCTCTCCGGGTACCTCGGCTTCCACCACCCCAAAAACTGTCATGGTCACAATTAGCCATTGTGTAGAAATGTGTGACCTTAAACACCAATAAATAAATAAATAAATAAATTTACAGCTGTCCAAAAAACTTTAAATGAGAATAATATTATCAATAAAGCAAGGGTGGGGCTATCCCCGAAGACCTGATACATGTGCACAATAGGAATAACCTGATAGGCATATAATCACTGTGGCAAAGGCAGAATTAATTACATTGCAAGAGTTCTATTTCAATCAGAGACCAGAAACCTTCAACACAATCACTGGATGACACACATCTAGTCTCCGTTGTGAGTTATACTGTACTAACTAAATTTGTGGCTTGTGGAACTGAACAGGTGTCATGGTGAATCACTGTAACACCTGTTTTTGATACCTTAGTTTCACAAGTCACAAACTTTTTGTGTTTCACTTTGACTCTGTCAAAGCCTACAGTCACAGATATTGGCTTTTACCCAATTAAAACAAAAATTTGTCAGACTAGGCTGATCATGGTCTGGCCTTGTGGGACCAAGGACTCTCTAGCCCCTGTTGGGGTTCATAGCCGTTGCATCACGTGGAAATCCTGGTGCCACCACTGTAATAAAGACAGGATAAAGCTTTCCCTCAAATAAAGCTCCATGCTTACATTTTGACAGAATTCAAGTATTATTTAAACACTCATTCCAAAAAATAGGTCTTTGCCAAGGGTTTCAAGGCCTTGAAAATGGACAATCAAAATTCAAGCACATTCATGAACTCCAGATATGTGTATAAACTCTGGAGACAGATTTAACAACCTTAACTCTTAACTTGCTGAGTATTTTCAAGGTATTTTTCATCAAATCTAGTAAAGGCTGTTGTGAAGCAGCCATGACTAGATTTGATGAAATATTCCTCTAAATTTAAATCAAGAGGTCATTGGTGAAGAATTCTATGCAATTTACTGAGAAAAAAATTGATTAAATATGCTCAAATTATAATAGGAATTCATCAGTCAAATTTGACCCCATTGTTCTTTCTAAACCCCTAATTTGATTGGGTGAGAGCTCTGTGCTCTAATCTCAGATAAATTCACTCTTACCATGCTCCAATTGCTGGAAACGGGTCAATTAGAACTTGTCTGTATCCATGCTACTTGCAGGAGACTGAACTCTTACGTCACCGAAGTCATGAATTAAACACACCCTGTAAATTAGATAATGGCAAACAGACCGAGATCAAAAATGACAATTTTTTGATTGTTTTTCTTCAAATATAATGGGTTTGGAGAATTTTTTCACTTCTAATGATGGCAGAAATTACAATGGAGATAAACTTCTCTTGTTTTGTTAAACATTCAGGAATTTGACTATGGAAAACCATTTGTTTACTTGCCCCTTTGGGGCTCGTTTACAAATGGTTTTCCATAGTCAAATTCCCGATTGTCTAACTCAACAAGAGACGTTTATCTCCTAATTATTCCAGAGGCAGGCAAAATCCTGTCCTGGCAGGAAGATCAACCAACAGCATGCAAGGAGTTAATAATGCACAGGTTCATATATCATCTTAGATAAATTCAGCCATAGAACAGCTCAATTACAGCACATTTATACAGAATAACATATTTCTTACCTTTGAGGAGATAATTTGACATTGCGACCAGAATCCGGGAGCTCGGAATCAAGCTGGAAGGGTCTAATAGTACCCCATCCACATGATACTCTCTGTTGCCTTCCATCTGCGCCAACCACCAGAGCCACAATCTCAACAATAACACGGACAAAGCTGTTTGTTACTGTTGTGTGAAAATAAATATTCTGAAAAACAAAGGAACCAGTTGTATATAACTCAACATCAAATGCTATCTAAACATTTATTACCACAGGAGTTCACAACACAGAATAGAGCAAGGCATTTTTTTCGGTTTGGGTCCAATATTTGCGGCAATCAAGAAAACCAAACTGCAAGACCCAGCAAAAACAGACTGAATGGTTTACTGTGTTTGTACACAAACTGATCAAACTATCTTAACTCTTAGAAGCTGGGGAATCAGAATGAATTTATTAAACATGACATACAGCGAAAAACTTACAGTAAAGCAGGTGCTTCTAGTCAAGTGTCGTCTGCCTATTCAGGCAGACAACACTTGACTGGAAGCACCTGCTTAGTGTTTAATTCTCCCCCAGCCCAAAGATAGCTGAACTGTCACAGCCAGATTACCTGCTGTATTAAATCACCGGCAAGAAAATTCGACTCCCGGCTCCACCTGCTTACAGTAAAGCAGGTGCTTCTAGTCAAGTGTTGTCTGCCTATTCAGGCAGACAACACTTGACTAGAAGCACCTGCTCAGTGTTTAATTCTACCCCAGCCCAAAGATAGCCTAACCATCACAGCCAGATTACCTGCAGTATTACATCACAGGCAAGAAAACTCGACTCCCGGCTTGTAAGAGTTAATGGGAGGGAACTGGACTAGTGGTCACTATAAATTCTTGTCACTCAGTCTATCCAGAAAAGGGGCAAATATGTCATGTTCTCATTGTCACATTTCCCCCCTTACTGATTCATCCATCAAACAAGTCAATAAGATACATCAGATGAACATCATTTGTTAACCTAATTTATGTTTTTTCTAACTCAATAGACTAATTACCTGATCCCCTAGAACACCTAAGAATGATCAAAGGGTAGTTAGGCTGAACCCATTGGAGATACTTACAGACAGGGCTTTGTGGTGAGTGGTATCATTCAAACTATTGCAGATTTCTTCTATGTTAAGGAGCCTGAAGTGTTAATAATCAGTTATTTACTAATTGTTTTTAGCATGGAACCAAAACCACATTTTTTACTGAAACCGAACAGAAACTCAACCCAAATCTGAAAAATAGGCCGATGAAATCGTCAGATGTGTACCCATACGTGCAACTAGTAGAAAGCTGTATGACGGAGGGCCACCAGGGATGCCGACATTATGTACACCATACAAGGTATGGGTACATATAGAGATGGATTGGAGGAGTGTCTAATTTGATGGATAAAGGGTTAATATCTCCAGAGCAAATTATCAGATTTACATAAAAAACTATACAGCACAGCACATCAGTAACCTGAATAAATATATAAAGTAACATGACAATCGGATTGATATTTTTTGAGTTATCTCATGCCAAAGGGATTAGAGGGATTTTCAATTTGAAGGATAAAGGGGGTTAATATCTCTGGATCAAATTATCAGATTTATACCAAAAACTGTACAGCTCAGCACATCAGTAACCTGAACACAATTATAAAGTAACTTGACAATCCAAGCAATATTTTTCAAGTTATCGAATGCCAAAGGGATTGGAGGAATTTTCAATTTGAAGGATAAAGAGTTAATATCTCAGGATCAAAATAACACATTTACACCAAAAACTATACAGCTCGGCACATCAGTAACCTGAACACAAATATAAAGTAACTTGACAATCCAAGTAATATTTTTCAAGTTATCGAATGCCAAAGGGATTGGAGGAATTTTCAATTTGAAGAATAAAGGATTAATATCTCGGGATCAAATCATCACATTTACACCAAAAACTATACAGATCGGCACATCAGTAACCTGAACACAAATATAAAGTAACTAGACAATCCAAGCAATATTTTTCAAGTTATCGAATGCCAAAGGGATTAGAGGAATTTTCAATTTGAAGGATAAAGGGTTAATATCTCAGGATTAAATTATCAGGTTTACACCAAAAACTATACAGCTCGGCACATCAGTAACCTGAACACAAATATAAAGTAACTTGACAATCCAAGCAATATTTTTCAAGTTATCGAATGCCAAAGGGATTGGAGAAATTTTCAATTTGAAGGATAAAGGGTTAATATCTCAGGATCAAAATAACAGATTTACACCAAAAACTATACAGCTCGGCACATCGGTAACCTGAACACAAATATAAAGTAACTTGACAATCCAAGTAATATTTTTCAAGTTATCGAATGCCAAAGGGATTGTGGGAATTTTCAATTTGAAGGATAAAGGGTTAATATCTCAGGATTAAATTATCAGATTTACACCAAAAACTATACAGCTCAGCACATCAGTAACCTGAACACAAATATAAAGTAACTTGACAATCCAAGCAATATTTTTCAAGTTATCGAATACCAAAGGGATTGGAGAAATTTTCAATTTGAAGGATAAAAGGTTAATATCTCGTGATCAAATCATCAGATTTACACTAAAAACTATACAGCTCGGCAAATCAGTAACCTGAACACAAATATACAGTAACTAGACAATCCAAGCAATATTTTTCAAGTTATCGAATGCCAAAGGGATTGGAGGAATTTTCAATTTGAAGGATAAAGGGTTAATATCTCTGGATCAAATTATCCGATTTACACCAAAAACTATGCAGCTCGGCACATCAGTAACCTGAACACAAATATAAAGTAACTTGACAATCCAAGCAATATTTTTCAAGTTATCGAATGCCAAAGAAATGGATACGGACACCGGCCGGACGGATGGATGGATGGACAGACAGACAGACAGACGAACGAACAAAGGATGGACGAACGATGGATGGTCACCCCGGATGTCGGCATTATGTGTACCATACATAGTATGGGTACACATAAAAATCAAAACCTCCTAGCTCTAGAACAGAAGCAATAAGTACAGATGATTTGTGGTACATGGGAAACAAAACCTATACTTTGAAATCACAAGAGGTATTGATATTTAACTGATAATGAAAAAAGAAAATGTTAAAATAAAGGATTTGTTTTGTTTTAACAGGTTGAGTTCGAGAAGCCTCTATCAGGGCTTTAAAAAAAAAGGAGGGTACTAGAGAAAAAGTAAATGTTTTCCTTGCTCATGTTTCATATTCAGTCAAATCCAAATAATGTTTTATTTATATAAATTTGTTCTATTACAAATTACTAGAGAGTGCCAGTAGACACTCTCTAATAATTTGTAATAGAACAAATTTTGAATAACAAATTCCAACCACCAAAAATAATCTAGCCCTCAACCGGTTAATCATTAAAGTTCAAATTCTGTCACTGATACCTTTTTATTGCAATAGAACAGGTGCCACAATATACTGTATTCAGATAAACTTGTATGTTATATTATGGGTACCTTGAAAGTTGTTTCTAAGCAAGTCTTGGCTGCCTATGGCCAACACTTGCATAAAAACAACTGCAAAACCACATTATATACATTGTCAAAGTGTAGCAAAGATATATAAAAACTCTCCAAGCTTTTAAGGGGTCAATGTGCAGAAATGCATGTCATTTTCCAAGTTGAAACCTGAAGGGTTAACTCTTTACATATCGAATTGACTGCATCTGCCTGCAAAATTTAAATTAAGCAGCTGAAAAATACCCCATCATGTGACACCACACTGAACTCACTCTAATGAGGGTGGGGGAGGGGAGGAGGGGGTCATATGGTAAAGTTTTGTGAAAATTTTTGGAATTAAAACTGCAACAGATGGTAAAAATGAAACAAATTCCAAGTCCATCAACGGCAATAATTCTGCCAAAATTTTCCAAATAATACATGCATTGAACAAAGTGCTGGAAGCCCATTTTCAGGCTTTATTCTGAAGTGCAGGTACCCAAACTTAAATACTTCATACTCTGTGGATGTGTTTCATATTATCTTTGAAGTAAAATTATTTAATCAGTATGAATTTGCATTGGTACAATTTATGGGAGTGTGTGTACAGGCACTCTCCCATACAATTGTAACAAGGCAAAGGCATGTGAACAAATTTTAATAGCCAGACACTTTCATGACTGATCTAAACTGCCACACATAAAGCAATTTGTCGCAGTTAAAAATAATTTAAAAAAGTACCCCTCTTTGCCGTTCAGCCATCTGAAGGTGATGTATTTCCTCCCCAGTAAGATGTATATCAAATTTGGTTGCAATAAATTCAGCCAAACTCAAGTTAAAATTTGGACAATACAAAAAACATGTTTCCTAAGTCGAAAAAGGACCATAACTCTGGTGAAAATAAACGGACCATGTCCAGTTTCAAACTTAACCTGCATTACCTCCCAACTAATCCATATACCAAATTTGGTTGCGATCAATTCACCCAAACTCAAGTTAAAATTTGGACGCCAAAGTGTTTTGGATGGACAGATGTTTCAACACATGAACGGGACATCTCGGATGGACGGACATCACTCATTACTATAGTCACGAGGAGACAATGAAGTTACAGCTTCTTACACAAAAGAAAACTAAAGTTATTGCACGGAAACAAAAAAATCTATTTATAGTAACAATGACCTTGTCCTTTGACCTATTGACCCCAAATGCAATCCCAACGATCGACATCTCAAATGCAACCACAGTATGAAGTTATAGCTTTGTACACAAAAGAAAACTAAAGTTATTGCATGGAAACCAAAAATCTATTTATAGTAATGGTGACCTTGACCTATTGACCCCAAATGCAAACCCAATGATCGACATCTCAAATACAACAACAATATGAAGTTATAGCTTCGTACACAAAAGAAAACTAAAAAGTCATTGCATGGAAACCAAAAATCTAATTATAGTAACAGTGACCTTGACCTTTGACCTATTGACCCCAAATGTAATCCCAACAATCAACATCCCAAATGCAACCACAGTATGAAGTTATAGTTTCGTACACAAAAGAAAACTAAAGTTATTGCATGGAAACCAAAAAATCTGTTTATAGTAACAATGACCTTGACCTATTGACCTCAAATGCAGTCCCAATGATCGACATCTCAAATGCAACCACAATATGAAGTTATAGCTTCGTACACAAAAGAAAACTAAAGTTATTGCACAGAAACCAAAAATTCTATTTATAGTAACAGTGACCTTGACCTTTGACCTACAGATCCCAAGAATAATCCCAATTCTCAACCCATTACATTATTTATTTATTTATTTATTGGTGTTTAAGGTCATATACTTATGCACAATGGCTAATCATAACCATGACAGTTTTATGAGTGGAGGAAGCCAGAGTACCCGGAGAGAACCACCGAGCAACGACGAGCAGCTGCCAGCTCCCCAACATCGTAACTCTGCACTGCAGCACAGGCCGGGTTAGATTGGTTGAAGACATGCACACCATTGACGTGCAGTATGCCTTAGTACACGGCATCACTGTGCCCCCATGTGGACAATTGGTTGTAAAGTTCCTTGTCCAACCCATTACAAGCAGCCTACCTGTGAAGTATGAGTACTGTGCGACCAATGGTACAAAAGTTATTGCCCGGAAATGAGTGTGATGAACGAATGGATGGATGAACGGATGGACTGACAGACAGACAGACGGATGGATTAACGGACGGAAGGATGAATGGACAAAGTCATTACTATATTCCCCCCTTTTATAAAAGGGGGGTATAATAACAAATTTTGATATTGGGTACATTGGGTAAAGGGTTAAAGAAAAATTAAACTTGTCATATTTTACATGCTATACATAGAGGTTATTACCACCATGTGGGTTTCCGAGATGGTGTATTAAAGTCAAGACCTCATTTGTTCACTCACCCAAAAATTGTAATAAGGCAAAAGACATGTTAACAAATTTTGATGAACAAGAATAATGTGACACTCTGCAAGCTAATAAAAAAACCACAAAATGACCTGAGAAACAGATTTACTTTATGAGGCCTAACCTGCAATTTAAATTTTTTTCTTAAAAAGTCGCTTATGACAGCCAATTGGGACATGTTTGAAAAGCCTGTTCCAATGAGGGTTCATAAGCAATGTTTTGGAGGCCACAAAAAAATAATAAAATTTTAATGGCGATTTTAGAGGATAGCACTGGTGAGATATTGCCATCACACTGGGTAAAGGTTTTAGTAAGTACCTGATTATACTGTAGCTTTGGCTGTTTTCCAGCAGCTGAACGAGCTCCGAGCACAGGTCCAAGCCACTGTCTTCCAAAGAACTGCCGATAGGTTGCATCATACAAGCTCACACATAACTGGTACTCTGTTTTAACATTTTCAAACTGCAAATGCAAAATCCATTAACTAATTAGTAATCAGTGTGTTCAGCTATTTTTCTTAGCACATTTTGTGATTAATACAGTTATCCAAATCATTAAATCCTTGCAAGAAAAAATCACGAAATCCACAGCAACTGAAACGTATAATCAGCAGACTTCCAAAAAAGTAATCTTTTCTTGAAATAAAATAATAATTCACTTTTTCTCTTCAAAAAATATTTTTTGACCTTTGGAACAAAGCTGAAACAATTATTTCACCAACGACTTAGTCAGTACTACGGTGATGGCAAATGTGGTCACTATTTTGATCAGATTGTGATCCGGTTGCAACACATTTACATCAGTGGGTCGGACAAGGGTGGAAAATTAAAATATTTTCAGGTATCCTATGCAAGACCATATAATTGAAATCTGGAAACACAAACTATTATTACCTGTTTAGAATTATTCAAGCTTCCTGATTGGTCAGGAACCAATGCATCCAGTATGCCACATTTAATTCTAACAGGGTGTACGAAGTAGAAGTTCAATGGGGTGTATGAGAATATCACTTGACAGGTAAAGGAAGTGTACAGACACTCTATGGTACACTTCACCGATTTCTCTTTCACTCATCACCTCAAACATTTTCATCAGTACTAATAAACATTTGACTCACAAACGAAATGAGAACAATATTCCCAAAACTTGAAATAAAACATGTATACACCCCCCCCCCCCCCCCCCCCCCCCAATGTCCAATTTTACTGTCGAGAAGAGGGATTCTGTTGTGGTGTTTCTACACTAAAGATCCGTTGTGGTTTCGAGAAACATGAACCCTATCTTCTTTAGTTATATGAATTGTCTCGAGTGAAACTGATCAAAGCACTTGTACAAGTTTGAATATAGTGTCTCCGATTCTCCAAGACACAATGCACCACTGTATCGAATAAAACACAAGTTCAATCGAAGGAAAATAACTCCAAATCATTTTTGTTCAATAAAAGAAAGATATGTCAGTTTTCTCTAATTATCACTTTTATAAAGGTTTTTGTCACTGGAATACCGTTTGAGGATTATATAATGAAACAAAACATGACACACTGAAGGGGCAGGGCAATAAATTTGTCACACTTTTTCAGCCTCAGGAAATATGGATCTCAGAAGGGTAGTAGAGTTCCGTACACCCTGCTGAAACACTGTGTAACTAATAATACACATGCAGGTACTGTAGAAAATCTAATCTCACTGTAGAGGTTGAAAACAGTTCTCCAAACATACTGTAAGACGTTATTTGATGAACTATCCACAACCAATTTATCTATTTGTGAAGGTGTGTACATGTATAATCAATAATTTACTGGAACAGTTTAGCAACCTGAATGTACATGTAGTGACCATCCACTCGTGGATCCACTCATGTACATTCAGATTGCTAAACAATCATGTAAATGTTAAAACACTGAAGGGATCCCTAGAATGGCGTACAGTACAGCCACCGTGGACTGGTCATAATCCACGCATGGGCAATGATGTCCAAATATGAATTAACAGGTATAAAAATCAGGTTGTACCCAGTGCTTCATTAATTAAATTTTTGATCATTATTTCTATAATTAGTATTTGGAATCTAATATTATTAATTCTCTGTGCACAACTTCTCCATAACATAGTACAGTGCAGCTGCTGAGGACTGGTCACTTTCCATGGGTGGGCAATATTTCCATGGATGCAATAACATTAGATTCCAAACACTAATAAAAGAAAATAATCATCAAAAATTTAATTAATGAAGCATTGGGTACAACCCAGTGCATCATTAATTAAAATTTTACTGCTGATGATTTTTATTAAGTGGTAAATGCATGAATGGACAAGTAGATTACGACCAGTTCACGGCGACTATACTGTAGCATCTTAGCTGCCAAAGAAGAAATTCGACAATAATACATCTCAGACAGTCTCAGATGCTATTTTTGTTTGTACTTCTTGATTCAGTCTTCATTTTGAGATATTTAATTTAGGATATCTAAGTTCATCAGTATAAATGTGTCGCTAACCACATCACAATCGAATCGAGAAAGAAAACACTTTTGCAATAACAGTATTGTATCAACTGAGAAAGAAAGAGATGAAAGTTTCTCTTGGTTTCCATACCACTTACCTTGTACTTCAGCTGATACTATAAAAACATATCAGCTGATGACGCAAATGCTCAAGTTTGCAAATAAGCAACCTGTCACGGTTGATGGCAGGCACAATCTGGAAGTTTTTGACAACTAACCAACTCCAAACAATACTTGTTACATTAAAACCTTTTTTTCACAACATGTATTTGTCATTTAACTCTTAACCCACTGAGTATTTTCAAGACATTTTTCATCAAATCTAGTCATGGCTGCTGTGAAGCAGCTATGACTGGATTTTATGAAAAATTAATCAAAATTTAACACAAGGGATAATTGGTAAAAAAATCCTTTTAATTTACAAAGAGATAATTTAATTGAATGTACCCATATTATACATATGTTAGTGACAAGAGAAATCTTGACCTGGACAGGAATATTTGCCAGCAGCTGGGAGCGTGGAGGCTCAGTGGTTTTGGCATTAGACTTGAAACTGAAAGGTCTATGGACCAGACCTGTCATTTTAAGGAGGGCGACCGTTCCAGCTCTCAATGGCTCTCCTAAACTAAAATTTGTGAGAGTGCTAAGTGCCCTCCTTGCCACATACAAGGAGAGCCACAAAAGTGAAATTTGCTCAGTAGCAGTGATCAGTGTCACTCATCTTAATATGTGATCATGCATTTAAGAAAAGCTTACTGATAGCCAGTCTCTGTGAGTCCCCTATGCCTGGCTTGAGCCAGAGGCTGGGTGTGGATGTCACACAGTGACTGACTGGTAGCCATTTTGCTTACTTGTCAGATACTGACTAAAATTGTCTGACTACATACATAATTCAGGTAGAAATCCTGACATGTTCTGCAAGAAATTACTGCATTTTTTAAACCCAAATTAGATACTATATGCACCACCTAAACAATAAGATGCAAAGATATGATAAAATTACCTATCTCAAAACAGACCCCAGTGGCTTCCCCATGTCAAATTAAGGTCGACCAAAAGTAACCCTCCGGAGTTCATTTAACTGGTAGGGTGCTGGAAACCCACATTTGAGCTTTATTGTGAAGTGCAGGTACCACATCTTGAAGACCTCATATTCAGTGGATGTGCTTCATTTTACCTTTGATGAGAAATTATTTCATCTGTAAGGATTTGCCTTGTTACATTTTATGAGATATTGGCACTCTCCCATAAATTATAACTAGGAATTGACATCTGTACAAAATTTGCTGATCAAAAACATTGTAGAACTCTACCAGTTAAGGTGGGCCACCACTGCTCTCCTCCTATTTTGAAAATGACAGTCCTGTCAATCGATCCCCACCAGGGATAACTGTGTTGAGTCCTTGGGCAAGGCACTTAATCTTGATTGTACACATGGGGGCACAGTGGTGCTGTGTGCTGAGGCATAATGCATGTCGATGGTGCACTTGTCTTCAACCAATGCTAGCCCTGCTTGTGGGGAGTTAGTTCATTGGGGAGTCTGACATTTTCTTGTCAATGCTCATGGTTCTCTCTGGGTACTCTGGCTTCCTCCACCTGTAAAACTGTCTGACACGAGGTGACCTTGGCTGTCAAAAGTGTTATTAAACCCAAATAAATAAATAAATAAATAAATAAATAAATAAATAAATAAATAAATAAATAAATAATACACCAGCAGCTTGCAAAGAATTAATAAGAAGCCCAATTTTAGTATGTGCTTCAATAATTTCTTGACTCAGTATCATCTATTGGAGGACTCTCTTCTTAAAGCTTTGTAATAAATGGTAGAAGGGCAACATTTCAACGAGATCTACATGCAGATATACAATATACAAATAACATGTGGATTGTACATTTAACCTTCAAATTTAGGACAGGTTGAATTTGATGATTATACCTATCATTAGTGTTTGCAATCTAATATTACTGCATCCATGGAAATACTGCCCACCCATGGAAAGTGACCAGTCCACACCGGCTGTACTGTAGCATTTGATAAATACAAAAGTTCTTGGGTGTTTTAAATTAGATAGAGGATCCCTGATGAGTCACAATCTGATATGAAATTTCTGAACCAAGTTCATAAAAATAAACCAAATTTGATTTTAGTGAATGAAGTTAAGAAATATCATATCACAACAAATTTGAGATTCCTTTTATCACAAACACGTAATGTGACAAAGCATAAAAATTTAACCCTTTACCTTTACATAATGGCTAAAACTGGCCAGTGCTGGGAACAAAAATCAACAAATTTAATTTTTCAATTTTTGCCTATAAGACATCGCTCATGACTTTTCATTGGAAGGGGCTCATCAAACTCCTTCCAATAAGGGTCATAATTATTTTTTCGATGAAAGATGAAAGATGAAATTTTTTACTTATTTCTGAAACATTTTTTTTACCTGTGTCCTCTGCTATTTGTATAAGTATACAGTTAATAAAATATCACAGAAGGTTAATTCAAATCTACTTCCGAAACCAACTCAATTGTAATGTTGATGTTACTAACGGTATTTCTGTAATGAGCTATTTGATGGTGATTATGGGATAAAGTTGAAATAATAAATGAAATGGGCGGAATAAACAGTACTATCATTACAAAAACAGAATTTTTGACTGGATTGTAACTGGATTGTAGACCGGTTGAAATTCTACATCTGCTTTTCTGCCCACGAAACTTTAGAATCTCACCTACATGTACATGTATCAAAAAAGAAATGTGAAAATATTGCACCTCAGCTACTCTTTTTGTTTTTATTTTATTTTCATCCACTTTTCTTTCCCCAGAACAAATCATATTCCCACTCACACTCACAAATGATATTCCACTCCCAACATTGTGTTCCACTCTCAATGATGAGAGACAATTTTTTTCGATTGTTTACAAATTGGTTGAGTTGAATCAGTTATAAAAGGATGCTTTGGGAAAACAAATAAGAAAAAAAATAAAATAAAAACAAAAGTTCACTGCTGGGATTTCCGGTACGATTTTATTCTCTCGTGGGGTGGGCAGATTATTTTACTTCGCTAACACCTTGTGAAATAATCCTCAGCACGCCCCACTCGCAGATAAAAATCATACTTGAATCCGAGCAGTGAACTATTGTCTATGTTTTAGGATTCAGCCTTCATTTTGCAATATTTTATTCATGAATCTCTCTATTACAGTATGGCCGCTGATTACTGGTCACTTTCCACGGGTGGGCAATATTTCCATGCACACAATAATATAAGATTCCAGGAACTAATTATATGAACAATCATCAAAAATTTAATTAATGAAACACCAGGTACAACCTGGGCCAAATACTACAAAACTTTTACGATTGTATTTTCTGGAATTGTATTTTCTACTTATGACTTTAAATGGGTTAAAATGAACCATTATCATTTTCAAAGATATGGCAATTTGCCAACTGGCAAATTGCCATATCTTTTAAAATGCTGATGATTCATTTTAGTCAGTTATATTAATAGGTAGAAAATATAATTCTACAAAATACAATTGTAAAAGTGTTAAAGTATTGGGTCCTCCTGCTTCATTAATTAAAAGTTTGCTGATGATGATTTTTATTACCTAGTAAATGCATGTATGGACATCACTGCCCATGCGTGGAAAATGACCATTCCACGGCAGCTGTACAGTTGCTTAAATGTATTCAACCAACTTTAAATTGTATTGGAATCTGATCAAGAAAGAGAACACTTTGTCATCATACTAGTTTATATGTGAATGTACATGTAACTTGCTGAATCTTCCATCTTAAATCTGCAAAAGCTTTCAAATTTAAATATTGCTATTCAGAACTGTGAACAAAGCTAAATGGTCAAAACACAATGTCTAACATGCAACTGAGATTTGAACTCCATGTTTATGAAAATTACTAATTCTGTTATCTCTGCCCAAGGTGCTGCAAGTAATCTATAATGAAAAAATATTCTTCAGAATCACAATGAGATGATGACAGAGCATCTGCTTTTCATCAGTACTGTTGGGGAATGGCATTGTTAATTATTAAGCACTCAGTTTATTGGAAAAAAATTCAAAACACTGGTGTACAGATATCAATCACACCACAATTCACTGCTTCAATACTGGCATTGATTTTAGAACTGATGCATATACAAAGTATTTTTTTCTTCATCAGTAGGGTCATGTTTATGTAATTTTTCATTTTTTTAAAATTGACTATTACCAAACAAGTATGTGTCTATACTCAGACAATGTCGAAGCCTCAGGGCATGAAATTCAAGCAAAATCTACCTGCAATACCTACCCACCGAGAATATACTGTGATGCAACAATCATGCACAAACATCCCCTATCTCTACCTGCAATTTCAACCCGCCAAATCTACACGCAATCTCTATCCACGACTTCTACATGGGCATTGGGTATATATTTTGGAGAAGCCACATCGCAAAACCATAAGCTTCTGATGAAGCTCAAATTGAGTGAAATTGGTTAGGCAAACAGTAAATGGGATATCTACATGTTCCAGTGAAGTCCTCTTGCACTTTTGAGTGACTCTATAGATACAAGAATCAGAACTGATTCTTTCAAATGATTCTCGCAGAAAAAAACAATAAGAATCAACTTTGTTTATTGCAAAATGTTCATTTGATTCTTGTGCGATTTTGAAAGTGCCCTTAACCCTTTACCCAATGAATCGCCCGCATCCGCCCGCGTAATATGCAAATTCAGCAGCTGAAAAAATATTATTTTTCTAAAAATTTCATCAAAACCATATCATGTTACCCCTCTTTGGAACGAGCTCCTCAAGCTCGTTCCAAAGAGGGGTCACATGATATGGTTTTGTTGAAATTTTTTTAAAAAAAAAAATTCAAAAAATGATATTTAAAATAATAAATTTTGAAATCATCTGCGTTGGGTAAAGGGTTAAATGCTTAGAGAATTCTATTAATTTTTTGCTCCCTCATAATAAAGTGACACTTTGACTTAGCAGTGGTGCCTACAGCCAAGACTTATCAAGAAACCTCTGCAAAGGTAATGTACAGTACATGTCAAAATAAGTTGTAGCATAACACAATAAACTAAGTATACTGCTACTTCGGCACTGATAAAATCAGAATCTGACATCATTTTCTGGAAAGCTCTCAGTAAAATGATGTCAGATTCTGGTCTGATCAGTGTATGAAGAGAAAGATACAGAGTTTATAGTGATTATCCTACAACTTATTTTGAGTTGTACTGTAGCTTACATCAGTAAGAATGCCAAAATCATGTATGTTGGAATATGTATTCTACATGCATATTTATGACACAAAACTTACCAAAATGGAACTAGAATCTTAAGGGTTGAACTCCAGTAAATGTAATATATAAATATGAGGTATATGTTTTTTGCACTCATGAGAGTATAACAGTACACTCAGTGTGAATCATTTCTTTTGAAACTGTGAAACTGCAAAGTATATGAGGCTGAACAGATCTCCCATGTATTTTACTATACATTGTAAATATGTGTCTTTTGCACTTAATTGAATGATATCACTGTATGATGGATTAATGTTCAGAACAGCTTTCACTGGGGGTGTCCGGCGCTTGCAGAATCAGTTCGTTTCTTGTTTTTACGCCGATTCATTCCAACAGCATGCTGATTCGTTCCCGATTTTCAAAAAGTTCAGAAGGACCGTTTTTTTTTAAAAAGGTGACAGAAATGTGAGTATAACAGGTATTTTGTCAAATACTGGTTACGGGCACCATTCGCCTGAATAAAATTACAGTAATAACTTTATTTTAGCGTCCTAGAATAGTTTTGTGGCATATAATATGACCACATGCAGAATGTGTGCATTTTCCATTGGGAAATTGTGGAGGTGGTTACTGGAAATTCACAGCACATGCACAGTTCACATAAATTGTATTCTACTGTCCCATTCAGGCAGATTTGTAAACATTGAAAGAATTGGGACAAAATCAGTAGTATTATATGAGTACAAAGCATTTGAAATTACGTATGATGAACGCGTGAGTTCATTTGCGATTTTATGTTTGCGATCATGTTCGTTCCTCTCTTTCAAAGTGCTGATTCGTAGGCACTTCAACATTAATTTCATTTGGTAATCAATATAAAATGGTAGATTATCCATAAAAATCCACAATTCTGACCTCGAAATATGTTTTGTTGTTATTAATACATGATATGGAAGAGCTGTGTTGATGCCAGTTTACTTGCAGTGATAAATTTCAACAGTACACTGCAGTACAGTATGTGCAGGTAGATTGTTGCTAAATTGCGGTGATGTAGATATTCCCCTCGTAAAATGTCTATAATTTGGCATCAAAATACAAGAACCATCAGCAAAATTTCATCTCATGGACAATCCGGTTGCACCCAGTGGTCCTTTGGATGAAATCTAACCCACCGCGATTCAGCTACAATCCACCCTCCACATACTCTACATGTATAATTATGTTCATTGTTATGCTCCCGACCTTCGAAGGAAGATTTGCGGATATCCAGTGAAAACCTCTGTCTGTCCATCTTTCTCTCTGTCCATCTGTCTGTCTGTACAAAATGTTTTGGATTGTAATTTCAAAACCATCGGCCTTATTTAGATCTCCTTTGTTATGCTGACAGACCCGATATGCACAAGGAACGGGTTCCATCCAATAATTTTTTCCAGAGTTAGGCCCTTTTTCACTCTTTAAACTTTTCTTTTCTATCCCACAATTCCTTTAAGGCTATCAAACATGCCTACAGGTCGGGGGCAGTAGCACACGCTTTGTGTAGCCCTTGTTAATATTGTTTTGCTCAACTCCTTGTAGTTTAGGCCAATCCGAGCTTCCTCTGACAATCAGCCCTTTAAACTAACTGGGACTTAGCCCAGGTGTTTAAGGGGGTGAATCAGAGGAAGCTCGGGTTAGACAGACACACTCCTATTACTTTTATTCTGTGTCATATCTAGTGCCCAAGTATACACGCGTCGATTTTAGTGTTAAGGGCAGACCGCATATCGGAGTGCTGACGGATGGGAAAATAGTGAACATATGTGGTCTTACATGTACATATTACCTGTACGTATTACCTGCATCTTTTGAAAAAAGTGTACAATCCTACCAACACACTCCACCCAACCCATAAAAGTGCAATATTTATAGTAGGATTATAAGTATACAATGTTGCCCTTTAGACTTTTAAATGAAGCTTTTAGCCATGCAAACAAGAATGAACCACTTCAGAGTTCATTTTATTGTTTGCACTTGCCCAAAAACTACATTTAGAAGTCCAAAAGTCCAGATTCAATTGTTATTTTGACACCCTATGCATTCACATAGGTCCGCTGTGTGAAAATTACTATAAAGGTTCATGATGGCCGAACACACAATGACTGCTGCATTCATTTCTCAATGGCCCACACACCTGCTGGTAATCAGTAAATCAATCAGTCAATCAGTAAATCAATAAAGGGCGTGGATGATGAAATGGGAGAGCTTTGTGAGAATCCCCTTTGGGAATTCACACACTTTGTTGAGTTTCTCTGTCGGTCAAAATGTAGTGACCCCAATGAATTGGCCACTCATTTCTTATAACACCTATAGTTTACAGTTAGTTGAAGGGGGTGTCAGAGCCATAACATGGTGGAATAAGAAAACATTGTATGCTTATTTGAAACACTTCGCTCTGTGTGTTCATATTGGATGGGTAATTCCTTGTCTGTGAAACATCTTAAGTTCTTAGCACAGGAAGCTGTATTCCAAGGTCCAATACACTGAAGGTCCAATTCTCCAAAGCCCAATAGTCTGAAGGCCCAATACTCTGAAGACCCAATAGTCCAAAGGCCCAATACTCTGAAAGTCCAATATCTGGAAGGCCGACTATTTGATGGGGCTGCATTTGTAAATAGAATATAAGAATAAACCACCTGCTCATACTAGTACACCTCCCAGTGGCGGGAGCCCTATGGTAATCACTCTGTATGTGTGCCTGTGCTTCTGTACGGGCCATTTATCATTCCATTCGATTTGGTCTGATACCCGACAAAGAAGCCCAACCCCACCATCCATTCCACTGTGACCTTTTGACTATTCCAAGGGAGAAACAGTCGTCTGGCTCTGCCACCCTACCCTACCTCCATTCACCATGCGACCCACCTATCCCAATTACACAACACTCCTACCTTCCAATCCAAAGACTCGACCTACTATCCAAACAGAATGTGACTGACCCAATCACCTTAACAGTGTAACCCAACCCCTATGACCCATTCCAAGTGCAACCAAATCCCAGTTTCAGCCTTTTCCGAGATATCATACCCTTTCAATGATCCTACCCCACCATCCATTCACCGTGTGACCCTGCTCATGCCGATCACACAACATCCATTCTGATTAGTAACTACTGTGATGTGTACAGTACAGTCACTGTGGACTGATCGTAATCCATGTATGGGCAGTAAAGGTGTGTACATGTATAAACAATAATTTATTGGAACAGTTTAGCAAACTGAATATATATGTACATGTAGTGACCATCCACTTGTGTATCCACTCATGTACATTCAGATTGCTAAACATGTAAACAATCATATAAATGTTAACCCTTTACCTAACGTAACGGCCAAAACTGGCCAGTGCTATTCTAAAAAATTGCCAATTAATTTTCATTATTTTTTTCATTTTTTGTCTCAAAAACATAGGTTATGACCCCTCGTTGGAACGAGCTCGTTGAGCTCATTCCAACGAGGGGTCATAACCTATGTTTTTGAGACAAAAAATGAAACAAATTAGTTATTCAAGAATTATTTTTGCAAGTGTCGTCTGCTTTTCAGGTTAGGTAAAAGGTTAAAACATTGAAGAGATTCCCTAGAATGGCATACAGTACAGCCACTATGGAATGGTCGTAATCCACGCATGGGCAATGATGTCCACATATGAGTTAACCAGATAATAAAAATTATCATCCACAAAATTTTAATTACTGAAGCACCGAATTGTATCCAGTGCTTCATTAATTAAATTTTTGATGATTATTTCTATAAGTAGGTTTCGGAATCTAATATTACGTCAATGGAAATATTGCCCACCTGCGAAAAGTGACCAGTCCACAGTGGCAGTTCTGTAACCACTACAGAATATATAACCTCTAGGGCATGTAACAACTGGGATATGAAATCACTAGGGTATTCAACTCCTGGGGTGGTAACCCCTGGTATATGTAAACACTTTTCTTATGAAATCAATATGTTGGGTAACCATGAGAGTGGCATTCAGAATATCGCACCTTCAGAATATTGGATCTTCAGAGTATCAGACCTTCTGAGCATGGGCCTTTGGAATATCTGACTTTTGGAGTATTGGGTCTTTGAAATGTCGGACATTTGGAGTATTGGGTCTTCAGAGCTTTGGAGTATTGGGCCTTTGGAATATTGGATCTTTGGAGTAGTGGGTCTTTAGAGCATTGAACCCTCAAGCTTTGGAATATTGGACCTTTGAAGTATTGGGTCTTTGGAACAGTGGACCTTTGGAATAATGGATCTTCAAAATAAATGGGTAAGCCACCCCATGTATATAACTACATGTACAGTGGAGCCAACTTAATTAGATATCTCTTATTTGAATAACCCTGTTAATTGAATATAACTTCGAAACATAAACCCTTTTACCATATATACTTTCAGAAAAAATTTCACCTGTTAATTGCGAAAGAATTCAAGAGTAAACTCCTGTTAATTGAATGAAAAATCGTATGATGCATTGAGAAATTACCCTGTCAATCCTCCAAATCCCCTTGTTGATAGGCCTATTAGGCTTCAGAACATCCACTATAAGCATTTATTTTATTATAGTATAGCTTGTCTGACAGCAGTCCTTGAGCTCTGTCAAACAAGATGTAAAAGAGAATAAATGCTCAGATTATAAGAAAGTGACCAAATCCCTGTTATTTGAATACATGTTCTTAGACTTAACTGGTTGAGGGCTAGATTATTTTTGTGGACTGGATTTTTTATTCAAAATCTGTTTTATTATAAATTATTGGAGAGTGCCAAAAGGCACTCTCCAATAATTGTAATAGAGCATATTTATATTAAAATATTATTTCCCTTTAAGTAAATATGAAATACGAGCAAGGAAAATGTTGGTTTTTGCTCTGGTACTCTTCATTTTTTTTTAAAGCCCTGATAGTGGCTTCTTGCACCCAACCAGTTAAGCTTGTTGACTGAATAATTCTCACTGGCAAAGTGGCTATCCAATTAAGATATATATATCTTGTACCACTTTCCCTGGTTTCCAAAAGGTGTTCAAATCCTTGCATACTGTACCACTGACATAAAAAACAGTACTAACCATTTTATATTGACCACAAAAGTTTATGCCTTCAACTGTTTTCAGATTGATAAACACAGGTATTGTGTCTTTAAATCTATTCTCTCCTCCTGCATGTGGAACTAAGTTGAGTTGCTCTAGCTGCTGTGACACTTGCTCTGAGTGGTAAAGAACACGTTCTTTAACTGAGTGGTGGAACTCAACATGTTTCTTCATTGTAATTGTGGAAGTCTTGCTAATGCACACACTAATTCAATTCCACCATATTTCACTTGTCATTAACAATCTAAATTTGTTTCTATGACAATACTGTTCAAACAGGAAGCATATCAATCTTGTGCTGCAACACTTAATTAGTGCACAGTACTCAATAGTCATCCAAAACCATTATAACATTTTGTTATGATGTATGATTTTTATTTGTTATTTACTGGTGCTTAAAGTCACATATTTCTGCACAATGGCTAATCGACCAAGTATGATTGCACGGTTTAAATTTGCTCTGTCTTGAAAGTACACTGTACATCGCACCACAACATCTTTCTCTGTCAAAACACAGAATACCAGAAGTTACGAAGTATGTACATGTACAGCACTGTGATCTCAGAAAGAGGCTCTTTCTCTACTGAATTATGATCTGATCACAACACACTTAACCCTTTATGCAACACACAGAATATCAAACAAGTAAAAAGTTGGCACAGCCAACAGATGCTTCCCAAAATGCGAATTGATGGAAACAACATACTGATTTTTTCAAATGCAGAACTGTGAAATGGTTTAAGCCAAAAAAAAGAAAATACAAAAACATGTGGAAGGACAGTACACAGTAGACCTGTACTAAAAGCTCCTTGGGAAGGATATTAAACTAGCATTTGAAGACAGGTCACTGCTTAACTAACGTGAATGTATCAGCAGGTATGATTATACATGCCCTGGGCATTTAATAAGATACCATACGAAATGTTTTATCACTTTACCATTTTGCCACATTTCAAGGAGCATAACTCTGGAATGGTAAATGCCATAACTGTGAAAATCAAACTTGACCTAAATTTCATGGTAGGTAGTAACATTGCAAAATTATAAGGTCACACATCAAAGTGAACTAGAGTTATCATCCGGAACCATTGATTTTACCATTTTGTAACTTTTCAAGGGACATAACTCTGGAACGGTCAGTGCCATAACAAAGACAATCGAATTTGACCTGCATTTCATGGTATATAGTCATATTGTAAAATTATACTGTCGGACATCAAAGCAAACTAGAGTTACATGTATCATCCAGAAACCATTGATTTTACGATTTTGCCACTTTCAAGAGGCTTAACACTGGAATGGTAAATGTCATAATGGTGAATATTGAACTTGACCTGCATTTCATGGTAGGTAGTAATGTTACAAAATTATAAGGTCATACATCATGGCAAACTAGAGTTATCATCTGGAAACCATTTGTTTCGGATGAATGGACAGATGGATGGACAGATCTACTGACAGACAAAGAGACGACAACATGTATATTTTTCAGGGAGCATAAAAATTATAATTTTAATTATTGTTTTTTTTTAAAATTTTCAAAAAATTTCAAGAAAACTATATCATGTGACCCTCATTAGAATGACCTCAATGATGGACATGATTTCATGAAATAAAGAAAAACAAAAAAAAATAAACAAGAAAATAACATTGCACGTGCAAGCAGACATGCTAAGTCTCACTATTTTAGAAGGAGCCTCACTATTTTCCAGAATTAATTTTTGTTAAATGAGCCTAAAATTGGGATTTTTAACAGAATCTCACTATTAAAATCAATAAACTTTCCTCTGAGTCATTTAAAATTTATTAGGCCTACAAAAGTTGAAAAGCTGTTTCCCAGGCCCTCCCACATGTTTTTCTACAGGTGAGATTTTACAGCAATGTGGGGGGGGGGGGGGGTGGGGGGGGGTGGGGGGGGGGGGAGAGGAGACACAGTCGCTATCCAGTCAAAATTGCCTTTTTGCTTTTGTTATCACCATACTGAACACATCAATTAATTTTCAACGAGCATAAGATTTAGACAAATGTTAGAGGTGAAGCTATATGAACTTTGTCTCCTCATCAAAAATAACATGGGCAGAGGTACATGTATGTTTGTCAGGGGCACAATAGAGCTGCATGTTGAAAATATTAAACGATCTTCTACAAACATAATTTCAGAGAAAGTTTCACAAAAGTTTTTTTTTCTTTAGGGGATCAGGGGATAAGAGGTATTTTGACCCTAATTGGAGATACTTTTGGTGGAGGTATTTTTGAAATTGTAAATACATGTGTCCATCAGGTGAATGTAAACATTTTGGGAGGAAATATGGTTTTGATAATGAATGGATCGTAAGACATTTCCAGAAATTGTTATACTCACAGCTTTGCTCACCAAGTCATTTAAAATATATAAAATTCTAAATGAACCTATCATGCAGTGAATTTAACCCTTTCCCTAACACATCACAATTTCAAAATTTGTTATTTTGTTTTCAACTTTGTCAAAAAAATTCAACAAACCAATATCATGTGAACCCTTATTGGAAAGTGCTTGACAAGCTCGTTCCAATGTTGGGATAACATGATACAGTATGACCCCGCTGTTGACTGGTCACTTAAATTTACCTGGGTAGGCAATATTTCAACAGATGCAATAATATTAGATTTCAAACATTAATTATAGAAATAATCATAAAATATTTAATTGGTGAAGCACCGAGTACATGTTGATGATATTTATTACCTGGTAAATGCATGCGTGGACATCACTGCCCATGCATGCATTACAACCAGTCCACGGCAGCTGGACTGAAAGGTTTTGTTGAAATTTTTGAAAAATCTTTTTTTTTTTATTAATTCAATTTGTCAGTTTATATGGACAGATGGTCGTTGATTTGTTTTGTAAAGGGTAAAAAAAATAGTTTGGATAAAGAGATGGCGCATGACACTTTCTGTATTTTTTATACTGACAGCACCGCTCACTAAGCAATTTTGACCAAATCAATATCTAAATCAAAAAGGTAATTATACTGAGTCAAAAAAGAAAGTATAATACAAACAAATGTAACAAAATAGCATAAAGGATGAAATATAATAGTTCTAATGTTGCATGTTTGTGGACAAAAAGTCGTGCAAAGAGTTTAATGACATGTTGTTGTTGTCCACCCAACCGTATACAATTTTGCTACGGATTTCAAAATAGCAAGTGCTACTCGAGAATGTCAAATTGAATGGGTGACCGACGATTTTCTTTGTGTTATGTTGTGCTAGAGAGCCTGGGTTATTGAGAAAACACGCTAATTTTTGTCTTCCGACATTTTAAAAAATGCCAAGGTTAACTGAAAATCAGAGGTTGCATGCCATTGGTATGCATGAGACTAGGATACCTCCAGATGAGCTCGCTGCTGAGTTCGGAGTCACTGTGGCCACTATTTACCATCTCATTGGAAGGTATAGAACCACTGGATCTACTGCCGACCGACCGCGTTCAGGTCGACCAAGAGTTACGACCCCTGCACGAGACCGACACATCAGGACATCTCACTTGTGGGATCGCTTCCTTCCGATGAACTAACAATAGAATCAGTGCACAAACTGTCCGCAATAGACTCGCTGAACATGGCATCCGAAGATTGCGTCTAAACCATGGACCAATCCTTACCCAACGTCATCGTACCATCAGAATGGAATGGGTACGTTAGCATGTTCGCTGGACTCAGCAGCATTGGAGCATAGTTCTTTTTAGTGATGAATCACGATTTTGTCTATGGCGTGCTGATGGTAGGGCAAGAGTGTATCACCGATGAGGAGAACAGGTTTCTGATGCTTGCGGGGGTAGTGTGATGGTTTGGGCAGGAATTCCTTGCACCATCGAACGCAGTTGATCTTCATCGATGGTAATCTTAATGGACAGCAATATAGGGACAAATTTCTTAATGCTATTGTTGTCCCTTTGTTCAACGCTAACGTCGGATTGCAGTTATTCCAGCAAAACAACACCTGATGACACGTGGTGGGTATCTGTCGTGACTTTCTTGAGGAGCAGAGCTTCAAACTTCTTCCCTGGCTCCCCCTTCGCCAGATTTGTCACCCAACGAGCATCTTTGGGATCAACTGGATCATCAGCTATGACTTCATGATCTTCAGACGTGAGGCGACTTACGTAATGTTCGAAGACAGGAGTGGAACGCAATACCACAGGGTGACATCCAGAGACTTATCAGGTCCATGCGACACCGATGTCTTGTCATCCAAGAGGCAAACGGTGGACATACACGCTATTAACTGCATGTGTGAACTTTTCATTTCACTCCATGTCTGAATTGCCATGTCCTGACATGACGTCGGCAACAGTAAGAACATGAAATTATGCAAATTCATACAGCTAGACTAAAAATATGAATTTACAATAATTTGTTTGGGATTAAAGTCGATAATTCTAAAAAGATTGCTCCTCAAAGTTTATTACACTTTCTTTTTTGACTCAGTATATAACTTCTCATGAATATAGGAAACAAGGATCAAATAAACTCTGATAATATGAAAGCAGGAATGTGCGATATCAATTTTACATGCTTGCAGTATATACAATAGGGTTGTCATTGTCTCACCAGACATTCCAAAACAAAAAATGTTATGGCACCAGTTAAAACTCTTGACACAATATCCACTGATAAAGCATTGTCCAATTCCAACCCATAAAAAGGAAACAACCTCAAGACTCCAATATCACTATGAAATAAAACAATGCTGACTTAAGATCCATAAACTCAGAAATTACGAAAAAAGTCCTCATAATTAATATTTGCAAGGCAAATCCTCAAGGTATATTAAGGATAATGGATAAAACTGATCTAAATCATAATGCAGTCAGGTTTAAATGACACAAGAATAGTTCTTGTTCCAAATGGAAAAGTATTGATTTTGCCACAGGTTTTCTCTCCAGATCAGCACATTTATGATTTTTCATGAGACATATCTCAACCCATTTGTCACTTAAGACAAAATTACTAAACCTGTCAGGTATGAAAAGACACAAGTATTGTCAACCATCAATGTGTCAATGGAGCTTGAATGGATGTATATGTAATGAATACATGTACATACAATTTCAAAACCAATATCTTACATTTGAAAAATAGCAATTAACTGGTAGAGAACCGGAATTAATTTTCATTATCAGCATTTGTTTACATGTCTTTGTCTTAATACACATTATTGGAGAGTGTCTATCTAAGTGAGTACAGAGAACATCCACAGAGTATATAGCTTTTTAATTGCAGTGTCATCAATGGAGCCCAAATATAGGCTTCCAGCACTTCGGAGCATGGTGACTCAGTTGTAACAGAATTGGACTTCAAACTGAAAAGTCCATGATTGGATCCCTGCCAGGGGCAACTGCATTGTGTTCTTGGGCAAGGCACTTAATCCTGATTGCTCACATGGAGGCATGGTGGTGCTGTGTACTGAGGCGTACTACATGCCGATAGTGCACTTTTCTTCAACCAATGCTAACCCTGCTTGTGTAGAGTTAGTAAGCTTGGAAGTCTGACAGTTGCTCACTGTTGCCTGGTGGTTCTCTCCAGGTACTCTGGCTTCCTCCACCCATAAAACAGTCTGACAAGAGGTGACCCTGGTTGTCAAAAGTGTCATTAAATCCAAATAAATAAATAAATAAATAAATAAATAAATAAATAAATAAATAAATAAATAAATCAGCACTCAACCAGTGAAGAACTGTGTGTACAGCATAAGGAGAGTAGATTACAGTGGACATGACTTATTATCCCCGCATTTCAAACAAGAGCACTGCCTAGTGGGGCAACATACACCCGTGGTGATCACTATGTGTGCAAACTTTGAACAATATAGCATGTAAAATGTTGAAGGAGTAGGCGACACAATACTGTAATGTTTTAAGTACTAAAAGGGGGCATAACTTTGGAAATACAAAACAGAGTTATCTGCTCTTGTCACATGCACAATGGCAATTGTTGATCAACATGTGTGCAAAGTTTGAACAATATAGCATGTAAAATGTTGAAGGAGAAGGTGACACAATACTGTAATGTTTTAAGTACTAAAAGGGGGGCATAACTCTGGAAATACAAAAGAGAGTTACTTGCTCTTGTCACATGCACAACGGCAATTGGTGGTCAACATGTGTGCAAAGTTTGAACAATATAGCATGTAAAATGTTGAAGGAGAAGGCGACACAATACTGTAATGTTTAAGTACAAAAAGAGGCATAACTCTGGAAATACAAAATGGAGGTACCTGCTCTTGCCACATGCATAACGGCAATTGGTGATCACCATGTGTGCAAAGTCTGAACAATATAGCACATAAAATGTTGATGGTGTAGGCGACACAATACTGTAATGTTTTACTAAAAGAGGGCATAACTCTGGAAATACAAAATCGAGTTACCTGCACTTGTCACATGCACAACGGCAATTACTGATCAACATGTGTGCAAAGTCTGAACAATGTAGCATGTAAACTTTTGGAGGAGTAAGCGACAAAAAAATTGTTTACAGACGACAGACAGACAGACAGACAGACAGACAGACAGACAGACAGACTTCAAAACAGACGTATAAACATGTGGGGATATAGTGATGATCTCCATCCGTACGTCCTTCCTTCCGTCCATCCATACGTCACACCCTGGGGTATTCAATTCAAAATGTTTAAACTATGCTAAGGTGTTCAGGTAGCAACTCTAGATGTGCACAAATGTTTCAGAATTTTGATTTATTGTTAGAAAATCAGTTTTCCTCAAAAGGCTCCTAGGGTATTTAATTTGAAACGTTAAAACTATGCTAAGGTGTTCAGGTAACATCTCTAGATGTGCATAAAGGTTTTGGAATTTCGATTTGGCCCCCAGGTGGTTCCAGTATAACCACTTTTATCTTTAGAAAATCAGTTTTCCTCGAAAGGCTCCTAGGGTATTTAATTCGAAACATTTAAACTATGCTAATGTGTTCAGGTAACATCTGTAGATGTGCATGAAGGTTTTGGAATTTTGATTTGGCCCAAAGTGGTTCCAGTGGAACCACTTTTATCATTAGAAAATCAGTTTTCATTGTTAGGCTCCCAGGGTATTTAATTTGAAACGTTAAAACTATGCTAAGGTGTTCAGGTAACATCTCTAGATGTGCATAAAGGTTTTGGAATTTCAGTTTGGCCCCAGGTGGTTCCAGTAGAACCACTTTTATCTTTAGAAAATCAGTTTTCCTCGAAAGGCTCCTAGGGTATTTAATTCAAAAAGTTTAAACTATGCGAAGGTGTTCTGGTAACATCTCTAGATGTTCATGAAGGTTTCGGAATTTTGATTTGCTCCCAGGTGGTTCCAGTGGAACTACTTTTCTCATTAGAAAATAAGTTTTCCTCGAAA
Organism: Pictodentalium vernedei; assembly: GCA_031216915.1. Classification (NCBI taxonomy): domain Eukaryota; kingdom Metazoa; phylum Mollusca; class Scaphopoda; order Dentaliida; family Dentaliidae; genus Pictodentalium; species Pictodentalium vernedei. The sequence continues at coordinate 190,937,458 of CM062290.1, forward strand.
GACTCCTAGGGTATTTAATTTGAAACTTTTAAACTATGCTAAGGTGCTCAGGTAGCATCTCTAGATGAGCATGAAGGTTTCAGAATTTTGATTTGGCCCAGGTGGTTCTGGTGAAACCACTTTTACCGTATAAAATCAGTTTTCACCGAAAGGCTCCTACGGTATTTAATTCGAAACGTTTAAACTATGCTGATGTGTTCAGGTAGCATCTCTAGATGTACATGAAGGTTTCAGAATTTTGATATGGCCCCAAGTGATTCTGGTAGAACCACTTTTATCATTGGAAAATTAGTTTTCATCGAAAAGCTCCTAGGGTATTTAATTTGAAATGTTAAAACTATGCTATTGCATTATTACTATATATTTTTGGTTGAATATTAAAGGTGATTATGGAAGAGCATTAATGCACCAGGATTTCTTCTCTTATCTTTCTACCAATATAATAAGGTGTATGCCCCATAACATGTATTAATGCACAAATAAAGTGTTTCAGATACAAACGAGCGGAAATGCGGGGATACACTATTGTGAGCTTTGCACACAAATAACTCTATCTAGTTTATTTAGTGAAATTTAATGACAGTTTTGACAGCCAGGGCCTCCTTGGGTCGGACAGTTTTATGGTTGGAGGATGCCAGAGTACCCCAAGAAAATCAATGGGCAGTGACAAGCAACAAGAACACAACATGGGTTTACTGCTGATCAAGATCTGGATATCACTTAATTGCATACTTACTTGTATTAAACATTTACCCAAAACACATGATATCAAAATTTGTTATTTCAATAATTTTTTTTTCTTCAAACTTTTCAACAAAACCATATTATGTAACCACCCCCCCCCCCCCCTCCCCACCACCCCACATTCATATCACCAAAATGTAGGGAAATGACTCAATTCTGGTTAACTGAATACACCTATCAATTGAATATTATACACTGGCAAAATGACTATTCAATTATTATTTATTTATTGGTGTTTAAGGTCACACACAATGCCTGATCATGACTGCAATGTGGATATAAAGAATATGGCGACATTTTTATAGGAATAATGCATCAGTTGGTCATGATTTGGCTTGTCAAACGAGCTAAGATGACAAAATCAAAAACTCCTATATAACTTATTAACTTCCAAACCAATTTTTGCTATATTGTTTACAGTATGTTTAGATTATTTAGTTTAAACAATATTTATTGGAACATATTACATTTGCTGTATACAGAATGGAAAACTTGTACAAAACTTAGTAGTATACAATATTACACAGCATAAGAATAAAGAAGAATACATTTTAAAGAAGGGATTCGATGGATTATTTGCAAATTTACACCACATCACCACACCACATCAAGATACAAAATTACAATACAGTGGAGCCCACTTAATTGGATATCTCTTAATTGTATATCCCTGTTAATTGAATATAATTTTCAAACACAAAACCATTTACCATACCTTCAGTACAAATTTGATCTGTTAATTGCATATGGGTTGTAGAGTAAACTCCTGTTAATTGTATATAAATTTTTATAATATGTCGAAAAAATTACCATGACACACACCAAATTCCCCTTATTTATCAACCTTTTTGGTGTCACCACATCCAATACAGGCATTTATTCTATTATATCTTGTTTGACAGAGCTCTGTCAAACAAGATATAATAGAATAAATGCTCAGTTTACCTCCAGAACACAGGAAACTGACCAAATCTCTGTTAATTGTATACTCATGTTAATTGAATAATTTTCACTGGCAAAATTGATATTCAATTAAGAGGATTCTACTGTACATGGAAATCTAGAATAAATAGCATGTTATATGTTGATACAGAAGAAGTCTCCTTGGCTACGAATCAAAATTAAGTATTTTTATTGTTGGCTAATCATATATACTTCATTTTCAGGTTATTTTATTCAACTTTGTGGGGAGGTAGTTTAGTATAGTAACTGGGGCAAAGTTAGGAGGTCTTAAATAAAACTGTGAGCGCTAAGTTGTCGAACGGTTCGTCGTGTTGCCTTTTGTCGCGTGTTTACAGTTTTCCCTGTCCGATCGCGTAATTTTGTTTTGATGATGGCGAGCAAGTCTGTTCAGACAGAGGTAAGAATGGAGGTAAATACATGTAATATTGTGGTCCAGGTCAACGGTGCCAACGGGGTAAGTATTGGTGTGCAGACAGAGGTCACTGGGGGTGTCGGTCAGAGCCGGGTTGGTGGGGCCACCGATGGCGATATTGGGCTTGAAGTTTGTAAACAGTGTTCTATGATGTATGGGGACTGTCGTTCGATGGGATATGGAGAGGTATGTGCAAACTGTCAGGAAATCCTCCGCCTACTTGAGACAATTGTTAAGTTTGAGGGGGAGATTGCTGAGCTGAAGGGAAAACTTGGTAGGGCGGGGCTGTCTGGAGTTACGCCTGTGAAAGTAGCTTTCCGAGAAGGATGGATGGTTGTCGGTGGTTCCAAGAGGAAACATGGGGGTAGAACTTTTGATGTGAATGAGGTAGGTGATGAGGTGGGGGCTGCTAGAAAAGTACGTAGGACAGATGAGGGGGGCCCAGGCCGGAGCAATGCTGTAAAGCGTTTGGCGTGGACTATCAAAAGTGGTAGGAAAGGGGGGCCAGAGAAGCAGGTAGATAGGGGTATAAAGCCCAAAGGCAGTGGGGAGTGCAGCACCAGAAACAGATTTGATGTGCTCGATTCGGAAGAGTCAGAGGAGGGGATGGAGGTAGTTGCAACAGATAGTAGCTTGGGGTCTAGGCCAGGAAAAAGGAGGAGGGATCCGGGAGAAGACCAGGGGAGTAGTCCAGGTAGTTCAGGGCCTGGAAAGAGACGGAGGGACAAGGATAGGAGTAATCCTAGGTCAAAGATACCGATACCGATAGTGATTCCGAGTGGGGCTGTTGGAGAGGAAGAGGACGCTGTAAACAATAGGAGACTAGAGGAGATAAATAGGGCGAGGACCAAAAGTAAGTTGGTGGTTGCGGGAAGTAGCATAGTTCGGGGGATCGACAAGGTTGTCTGTGGTCCGGACAGTAAAAATAGAACAGTTCTGTGCTTTCCGGGGGCTAAAGTGGAGGACCTGAGGGATAGAGTGGACGGTATTGTAGCTGGGTCGGGGCCTGATCCGGTAGTGGTAGTACATGTGGGGTCCAATAACATCAGGGAGAGGAAATCAGTTCGTTTGGTGGACACATACAAGGACCTAATTAGTAAGCTACTTACCAGGAATGCTCGGATCATCGTTTCAGGGGTGCTCCCCGTTATGGGTGGTGGGAATGAGAGGAACTCGCGGATTATGGCACTAAACGAGGAGCTGGAAGAACACTGCAAAGACTTGGGAATACATTTCATTGACCACTGGGATTCATTCTGGGGACAAGGAGAGTTGTATGGGCGAGACGGATTGCATTTAAGTAGGATGGGTACAGACCTGTTGGGCAAAAAAATTTTACAGGTGGCTGGGCCTTTTTTGGAGAAAAGGGGGGTAGGGGACCACAGCCGATAACCCAGAGGGGCACAAATGCTGGGAACATAGGAAGAACAACAAACATGCACAACACAGGGACATACCAGGGGTATAATAATGTGCCAGTGATGACAAAAAAACAAAGATTCATTAAGTTTGGGTACTGCAACATCCAGGGTCTGCACAAGAAAGTAAGCGAAATATCAACAATGATGGACGAAGGAGACTTCGATATAATGGGTCTAAGTGAGACGTGGATACGACGGGATGAGCGGGTTGATCAGATGAAGGGTTGCGTGTGGATAGGAGCTGGGCGAACTGACGGTCAGAAACGGGGTGGGGGTGTTGGCATCTACACTAAAGAGGAATTACAGCCCTCATTGATTACAGATCTCACAGAAGCAAGGACTCAGATTCCAGTATCCAACGAAATAGTCTGGGCAAAAATCAAGTTAGGAAGCAGGAGTGTTGCCGTTGGTGTTGTATACTTAGCAGTGGAGGGAAGTAAGCCCGAGTGGAATGATTCAATATATACAACTCTTAGATCGAATATCACAGAGCTTGAAAGCAGAGGGTTCAGTATTGTCCTAATGGGGGACTTCAATGGGCACATCGGGGATAAGGAGGAGGGCATACAGGGAGGTGATAGGAAAATTAACACGAATGGGAGGAAGATGTTGGACCTATCAAAAGAGCTTGGTTTAAAGATCCTGAACAGGGATGCGAAATGTAAGGGTAAATGGACCTGGGAGAGGAACGATAAGAAAACAATAATTGATTATATACTCACTGACGTTAGCGTATGGAGGGAGGTTGTAGATGTAGAAATAGATGACGAGGGAAAAAATGACTTGGGTAGTGATCACAACCTGATAACAGTTAAGATTATGGGCAAAAAGACGAATAGAGACAGAAATACCTTCAAGGAAGTTTGGGGACTAAAACAAGGAGCCGACTGGAAGCAGTTTCGGGAAAAACTGAAACCAAGTCTTGAATGTATACCTAGGGATGCAAATGTCCAGAGTATTTCAGATGGCATAGTAAATAGCCTAACAGTGGCAGGGAAGGATTGTATAGGAAGGGTGAGGGTCCCAACGAGAGAGCTCGGATACAGGGTTAACGAGGGACTGAAAAAGGCTATAAAAGAAAGGAAGGTAAAATGCGCTGCTTACAGAAGAAGTAGGAAGCTTAAAGGGGTGGATAACAATGACACGAGACTAATGAAAGGAGAATATGAACTGGCACGGAAAAAGGTGAATGAGATAAAGAATAATAATAGGAAGGAGCGCAATTGCAGTCTTGCCAGAACAATAAAGAAAACGGGGGGTTCGAGCTCAAACGTATTTTGGAACTGGGTAAATAAACGGGGGAAAAGTAGTGTGCAGAGTATCAAAGTGGATGGGGAAAGTACAGAAGATAAAGGCCGTATCGCTTCAGAGGTAGTCAAGCACTGGGAAAAAATAAACGATAGGCGATGGGGCAGTGGGTCCCCACCAAAAAGAAATACACTGGTGGAGGAGAACCTATCCAATCGTGTATGTAGCGAAATAACGGCAGAAGAAGTGCGGAACGTGGTCTCGAAATTAAAAAAATGGTAAAGCGGGAGGGACTGATGAAATTCCGAACGAATTCCTCAAAAATGGAGGGGAGGTACTTATTGAAGTCCTGACAAACCTTTTCAACCTGGCTCTGCGAAAGCAAAAGGTCCCCAGAGAGTGGAGGGAAAGTAAGGTGTCGTTCATACACAAAAAGGGGGATAAGGAAGTTCTAGATAACTATAGGGGGATAGTAATAAGTAGTAGTAACATCGGAAAAGTATTCTGTAAGGTCATATACGGTAGACTTGAGGAAGTTATTGAAGAGAAAGGTTTTTTAGGAGAAATTCAAAATGGTTTCAGGAAAGGTCGAAGAGTCACTGATCACCTATTTACACTCACCCAACTGATAGAATCAACAAAGGCTGAAAAGAAAAAGATGTTTCTGGCATTTCTAGATGTGAAAAAAGCGTACGACCGAGTGTGGAGGGAAGGTATGTGGCGAAAGCTCGAGGGCATCGGATTGGGGGGTGACTTTGTGGGAATCATGAAAGCACTGTATACAGATGTGCAAAGCCAACTCAGTCTAGGGAGTATCACTACAAAACGAGTCCCTATGGATATAGGCCTCAAGCAGGGGTGTATTTTTTCACAGATTTTGTTTGCATTGTATGTTAAAGATTTAGGGGACGAACTAATTCAGAGTGCGGAGGGGGTAAATGTTGGAGACATAAAGGTACCAGGCTTATTCTTTGCGGACGACATGGTGTTAATGTCTAGAACTGAACAGGGGCTAGAGAAATTGCTGGAAATTGTTGGTAGATATGGGAACACTTGGCGGCTCGAACTAAATGAAAATAAAAGCAAGGTAATACCCGTTGGACGCAAGGTAGATATGACGAAGAGATGGAGAGTGGGGGAGTTCTCAGGGGAAAGCAAACAAATCACTGTAGGAGAAACGGGAGAGTATGAGTATCTAGGGGTAAGCATAAATATAACGGGAAGAGGGGTGTACAGAAATTACTCAGCCAAACTGATTCTGAAGGGGAAAAGAATTCTGAACCAACTAAAACTTTTAGGGAAAAATAGTTTCAACAAGGTCTTTGTGGGGAAAACACTGTGGGAGAGGGTGGGTTTACCAAGTATAACGTATGGCACGGACGTGATTCCATTAAACCAAACCGTTATTAAGAAGTTGGAAAGTACTCAGAATGATGCCGGCAGATGGATAACAGGGTCGAGTAATGCTGCAGCTTTGGAAGCAGTAAGGGGGGAGCTTGGGTGGATGAAAATCAAGGACAGGGTAGATTTGGGAAAACTGTGTTACTTTAACTACTTGAGAAACCTGCCTGACAACCGGTGGTGCAAATTGATGCTCGATACCATTTGGAATTCTAATATAGATACGGGGTGGTCAAAACATGTGAGGGAACTAATGGACAATTACTCTATAGAGGTCACAAACATAGAAGTAGGAATGAAAGAAGGCAAAAGGTTTGTCAAAGAGAGAGTCATGGAAGATTGCAATCGAAACTGGCGAGCAGGGGTTAGCGTGAAAAGATCACTGCAGGGGTTACAATATAAAGAAAAGCCAGCTTTTGAGAAGTACCTAGATGGCACCTTTGGAGGGTCACTGCTGTTCAAACTGAGATCAAGATCACTGGAGCTTCGGGGAAAAATTGGGAGAGATGAAGAAAAGGGATGCCAAATGTGCCACTCTGGAGTAGTGGAGACCCTGGAACATTTTCTCTTGGAATGCCCACAGTATATACCTCATAGAATAAAATTTACTGGAAGAATAATGCAGAAGTGGGGTGAAGAAACAAAGGATAGATGGCTGAAGGGGGACACGAGGGAGAGGGTAGGAATGCTTATTGAAGAAATTGAAAAAGAGGAAGTGAGGGATACTATTAAGCAGTTTATATCTGAATGCTGGGAGGAGAGGAGGGGAAGAGGGGGTGGGGTGCAGGGGGAATGATGGCCTTCTCTTATGAGGACCGCAACAAATCAGCGGCTGGCCAAAGAGTTATTATTATTATTATATTATTTTACATGTAACTTGTAAACATTACATGTATAATATACACTTTGAACAAAGAAATTATAGCATTTGAAAGAAAAACATAAAATATTGTGTTTTATATTTCAAATCAAAAAGCCTCAAAGAACAAGTTACAAACATTACAAAAGTACATATTTAATAACAATACATGATTAATTATTAACAGTAATCATTTCAGTTAAAACACACAAAGAATTAGTGAAGTCATATCAATGCTAAACAGTAAAAAACAAACATAATCACTCAAATAATTGTTAACAACAATCATTTCAATGGAATTACAAAACACACAAGTACACAAAGACATGTTTTAATAAGCACGAAGCTAAAAAAACAATCCTGAAATTGAACATGGCATTTTCCAGTCAGTTCATCAGTTCGTAGTGCTGGATGGATGCATTCTTGCTTATGTGAATATAATTCTGGATAATTTTTGAATATTACGAAGGATTATGAAGGATATTTTTCACTGTGGAATTTAACCCTTTACCCAACACAGACGATATCAAAATTTATTATTTTAAATACAATTTTTTGAAATTTTTCAAACAATTTCAACAAAACCATATCATGTGACCCCTCGTTGGAATGAGTGCGATGAGCTTGTTCCAACGAGGGGTCACATGATATGGTTTTGTTGAAATTTTTTTAAAAATAATATTTTTTCAACTACTGAATCTGCATATTATGTGGGCAGATGCGGGCGATTCGTTGGGTAAAGGATTAATTCAACTTAATTGCATACTTACTTGTATTAAACATTTACCCAAAACACATGATATCAAAATTTGTTACTTCAAACAAAAATGTAAGTACCTCATATTTTGTTAAAATTTATAATAGATATTTTAAAATGTGTCCAAAATATATCACAGACGCAGTCGTTTAACCTGTGATTAGGAAATATGATTGTTTGCACATCCAAACTGAGCTCTCAGTCTGATCAGATGCAGTTTAATAGTTGGGCTCCAGAATTTCTGTTTCCTTTTTTAAAACAGATTTTAATGAGCTCATTTTAAACATTTAAGTAGGCCATTTCATTGCTTTCACAAATATTTCTATTTCATTTTATATCACCCCAATTCGTGCTTGATATCGTCATTATTGAATGTGAAAGGAAGACACCCCCCCTCTCCCTTTGACTTTAAAGATTGAGAACTTTATATTTATAAAAGTTTAAACAGCAATTATGTAAACATACTCTCTAGGACACTCATGAAGCCGGGTAGGCCAAGATAAATCTGAGCTTTAACTGCACTGACATCAACGAATACATCAACATGTCAGGTCGTTTAACACAAAAAGCTTTGCATGGGTCAAATCATCCATATTATTATAAGTGTTCGCTCCTCTTCTTTTCATCCAAAAAATTACGAACGATAGTTATGAAAATATTGTACCACGTGCGCGTTTGTCTTGCGATGTTTGAAACAACATGTTGAAAATATCGCGTTAATGCTATAGGAATATTGCCAAAATAAGGCGCCAATATGGCGTCATTAACAAAAGAATATCACCTAACAGTATACTTTGTTATAGGTTGAACTGTATCAAAACATCACAGTGTAGATTTGGGAACATGAATTTACAATTTTTTTTAAAACAAGAAGCCCCACAGGGCCTGAAGTGCTCATCTTGAACAGAACACAATTTAAACAGAGTCCAAGAATGAGTCTACTTTAAGCAAGCCATCTCCATAGGCTACACTGTCAATCCTGGAGTCCCTCAGGAGTGACAAAAATAATCTGGGCATCATGACTTTTCTTCAGATGATCATAAAGTAAAATGTAGAGCTCCCCTATGAAGCCCCTTGATACAACCTATGTGGATTAATCTTAGTTACACACCTCTAGGGGGTACTGAATACAAAATTTTTAATTCTTCAGCAAAATGGCCAATTCTGGCTCCCATAGAGAGCCCAAATATTAACCCAGGCTTTTGATTTGAACACAGTTGAATCTGACTTCCCTAGAGATGTTGTGCTCCGAATATGAAAGCATTCTGACTGTTGGATCTGAAGAAGAGAAATTGTAAAGAAATTTCTTCGAATTGCACTCAGTTCAAATTTGGGCTACCATAGCGAGCCCAAATCTTAACCTATGGATCCGATTTGAACAAACTTGAATCTGCCCCCCCACCCATCCCCCCCCCTCCCCCCGAGATGTTGTATACCAAATCTGAAAGTATTCTGATGAGTGGATCTGAAAAAGATTTTTGAAGAAATTCCCTCATATTGTACTAAGTTAAATTTCATGTTCCCAAATGGAGCCCAAATATTAACCTAGGGACTTGAATTGAGCAACCTGGAATCTCACTCCCCTAGAGATGTTCTATGTCAAATATAAAAGCATTCTGACTGGTGGATCTGAAGAAGATGATTTTTAAAGAAATTTCCTCATATTGCACTGAGTAAAAATTTGGGCCACCATAGTGAGTCCAAATATATACCTAGGGATCTGATTTGAACAAACTTGAATCTGACCCCCTTAGAGATGTTGCATACCAAATAGCAAAGCATTCTGACTGGTGGATCTGAAGAAGAAGATTTTTTTAAATTACCCTCCATATTGAACAAAGATCAAATTTGGGCTTCCATAGGAAGCCCAAATATTAACCTAGGGACTTGGTTTGAACAATCTTGAATCTGACCTTCATAACAATGATGTATACCAAACATTAAAAGATTCTAACTGGTGGTTCTGAAGAAGATTTTTAAAGAATATCCCCCATCATATTACCCTATGTTAAAACTTTGGGCTCCTGTAGAAAGCCCAAATATGAACCAATGAGCTTTATTTCAACAAACGTTTATCTGACCCCCCTATGAATGCTGTACACCAAATATCAAAAGATTCTGATGATTGGTTCTGGAGAAAAGATTTTTTAAAATTTTTGCAAATATGCTGACTCAGCATTTTTTCGATGCCCATTACAGAACACCCCAACATAACCGATGACAATTTGTTTTTACCATTCAATTCTACTGGACCTAAGGATACTTCATACCAAATAACAGCTCTCTGTTCCGTGTGGTTTGGGAAATATGGGCGTTTGAAAATATTTCTATTTTTAGCTCCCAGGGTTCCCATGGGGATGCAGGAATTTTTGTTTTTGCATGGGTCAAGTACTTATGACCCAATAATACCACAAACCAAATTTAGTTCATACCGGACCATCAGTTCAGAAAATAAAAATTTTGGGCGGGGCCAAAAATCTCACCCCTCCTATTACAAAGCCAAATATTACTTCACGAACTTCGTTTGAACAAACTTGATTCTACACCTCATATGGAAGCTCCATAGCAAATATCTAGTCATTGTACATACTGGTTCTTGAGAAGAAGATTTTTAAATTTTGGAGCATTTTCCCCCACTCCCTCCCTATGGGGCTGGGCATGTTGAGTTGAACAAAAATGAAATGCCCCTTTGGGATCATCACTCACACAAACTTTCACTTGAATTGGCCCAAAGGCTTTGGAGAAGACCAAAACATGGTGTTGACGGACGACAGGCGACGGACGATGGGTGGAGAGTGATGAGATTAGCTCAGCTTGACTTTGTCAAGATGAGCTAAAAAGCATGCTCACTTTTTAGATGGCCGATCATCAAGTTGCATCAGTAGCCAAATTCCCCCAAATAGCAACCATAAATGTTGTGCCCAAACAATGTAATCGTGCCCAAATTATGGGGTGTTTAAATGTTTTGTAATGTTCCGGCTATAAAAAGTTTGATCAAGCTTCCCTGACATACACAATATAGCTTAAGGCCTACCTATCGAGTCAGACAAAATAATATTGCAACATATAAATCAGTTTAAAAAACCAGAGTTCGCAGGTAAAAAGTAATCTTTGCTGACAGGGTTTGTACATGTATGCAACTGTTGATGAAGACTTCTTTTCACTGGAGAACTCAGTATGATCAGATACATAAAACTGGAGATCTAATATATTCATATCTCTGGTGTTTCTATTAACTCTTAACCCACTGAGTATTTTCAATATATTTTTTCATAAAATCTTGTCATGGCTGCTTCTTAGATTCGATGAAAAAATCATCTTAATTTATTTCCAGTGGTGAAAAAATCAAATTCAACTTACAGAGGGAAATATGATTGCTGTACCTAATTTATACTTCTTTCAGTGGCAAGAGAAAACCTGTCCTGGGCAAGAATATCCATCAGCAGCATGCAAGGAGTTAAACGACATGCTTAATTTACATTTACATGTAAATAGGATTTTGGCTTCAAGCCAGTGAACTAAGAATCCTTTTCAAGTAAACTTTAGTTCAAGGAGGAAAACTAACAATATTGATGAAGACCTATAACATGATCCTGTAAACTATGTTTCTGTGGTCGAAAAAATCATGAAAAGCATATGAAAACACGTTAAAGAAGTGAACATCAGCACTTTTCTCTCCCACCAGGCCATAATACGGTGGGTCCATATTTCCCGTTGTGCCCAAATTAGACTAATCTAAAGGCCTGATCCTATGGAGTGACAAAATACATGCACCTCTGCCCCCCCCCCCCCCCCCCCCCCCCCCAAAAAAAAAAAAAATAACAAACAAACAAAACTTTTTATAAAATCATGCAAGGAAATAAATTCATTGCTTTGGACACTGGACTTTCTGATGGAGAGGTTGAAGATTTGATCCTAAAAGCATCATTTGCATGTGTCCTTGGGCTGGAAACATAATCTCAATTACATGTACCCTACTGAGTGGAACATAGTGAATTGTGTGCTAAGGTTTTCACATGACTTCAATTAATTTTAACCATGACTGTGCTGAGTTAATAGTTGAAGAGTCCAACAATTACTCGGCACTGCTTGGTGGTTCTCTCCTGGTACTCGATGCTTCCTAGATGGGTAAAACTGTTCCAACACCATATGAGTCTGGCTGTTGAAAGTGTTATTAACAAACAAACAAACTGAAATACTGCCTGGGCAGAATTTAATGTCCCCAAAACAAGCTATTAATTGAAAATAGAATATGTTTTCATTTTTGGAATTCACTAAAAACAAACCCAACAAGGGTTCTTAAGCTGAGTTTCAATAGCACTGGCTGGTTTTGATCATTACATTGGGTAAAGAGTTGATATAGACAACATTTACACTAAGGCTGTACAGTGCACAGGGTTAGTTATTCAGTTGGAAATGAAATTTTTTTTTATAACCAGAGCGTGTGACTAACCCTGTGCAGTGCACAGGGTTAGTCACACTTTCTGGTTATAAAAAAAATTGTAACTGCCATATGACATGCTACAGGAAAATATATAATGACTAAGGCTGTAAAAATGCTTTGGGTAAGTTAGTTACATAGGGTGCTGGATTCAAGAATACTGGAAATACTTGTAAAGGATTGTTGAAATTTTTTAAAGTGAATTCGAAAAATGAAAACATATTCTATTTTCAATTAACAGTGTGTTCCAGGTGATTTAGTCAGGTATTTACTATTTAATCTGCAGGTACTTTCCAGGTATTGCATTTCCGTTTTATCAATACCCAAACCGATTTTTCTGAAAACAGCATTTATAGCACTAGTTCTATTACATATATAATTTATTGATTTGAAGGGTGCATTCATCATGCGTACATATTGTACACATAATGTATTTCCAAGGTGACAAGTAAATAAATAAATAACAAAAAATGGAGAATAGGATCAATATATGAAAAGAATGAAACATTGTTAGAAAACAGATAAAATGATACTAATTAGAGATAATCATGTATGATTAATGAGGGATGAGTTATAATAAAGAATGGCCTTCAGAAGCAAAGATATTTTGAGTTTATAACACAACTAAAGTTAATTGATGTTTCATTTAACCCTTTAACTTAACATCTTTATCATATTCTGATAGATGTAACTTTTTACTAGAATGCAGAAAACAGTAATCTGGTGCTGTAAAACCATGTCAATTGAATAGTCACTTTGCCAGTTTTTATTTATTTATTTATTGGTGTTTAAGGTCACATATTTCTGCACAATGGCTAATTTTTTACGGGTGGAGGAAGCCAGAGGACCCAGAGTGAACCACAGAGCAATGGCAGGCAACTGTCAGCTCCCCAACATACTAACTTCACACAAGCAGGTTTAGCATTGGTTGAAGACAGGTGCATCATTGACGTGCAGTACGCCTTAGTACACAACGTCACCATGCCCCCACATGGGCAATGGATGTGAAGTGTCTTGTCCATGGACACTAAGTGGTTGCTGCAGGTGGGATTCGAACTGAGGACCTCTTAGCCTGCACCTCTGCCAACTGAGCCACCCCCCCACCCCCCTCACTTTGCCAGTAAAAAAAATATTCAGTTAACAGGAACATACAATCAAATGGAATTGGGTCATTTTCCTGTCTTCTCATGATAAACTGAGCATTTATTCTTTTCTTACTTGAGCTCGGTCATACAAGATATAAAAGATGATCATGAAAGGCCTATATTAAATTTATTGAGGCCCAAATGGGGGGAATTTAGTGGCTGTCAATAGTAATTCCTTGACAGGTTAGTGAGGTCACAAGATTTTTTTTGAAATACATGTAACAGGAGTTCACTCCATTACCTAAATGGTTTGGTGTTTGGAAAGTATATGCAATTGAGAAGCAATGATATGAGAGTTTATTACACAACTGAAGTCAATTGATGCCCCATTTAACCTTTCACCTACATGTACTAACTCTTAATCAACCTGTTGAGTATTGTTTTGAATTTTTTCCTGAAAATCAGACATGGCTGCTGTGAAGCAGCCATGACTGGATTTGATGAAAAATTCAAACAAATGATGCCCAGCTGTGAGTCGTGATATGATTGGTCAAATTTACAGAGATGCATTCTGTTGAACAGAAGCCAAATTATATTATTTTTGTTGGCAAGAGTATTGGTGTCCAGACTCCTGGCAAGAATATCAGCCAGCAGCAAGCAAGGACTTAATCACAAACTTCTTTATTAAATTCTGATCAATACATTCTTCACTTGACAGTAGAAAAAAGAGTGATCTGGTACTTATCTTGGAAAAAATGTTCTTTTTTTTACAATTTACCTACCAGTTTAATAGACTTAATACAAGATGACTGAACCTGCGATGCAATTTTATTTTGGTATTTTGTGATGCGTTTCTTGATTTCGCAGTATTCTATTTACAAAATTTCCAGCCACTGGTAAATGTGTGTCGTGATCTGATCATGAAAAAGCACACTCCTGCAATCATGGTACTGTTTTCTAGTTTGCTGGATTTTACTGCAAAATGAAGACCGCATCAAGAAAACCAAATGAAAATAGCATCTCAGCAAAAGCGTTGGCCCGTTCCTTTTTGATAGATGAGATCCTAATGTCAAGTGAATGGAAGGCAGGCAGAGAATTTCATCTTGATTGGAACCCAGTCGCAATCCAATCAAGATTCACAGACTGTTTTTATGATCACACCACTGTACTACTCCCAATACAAACCCAATGAAAGGATCATAAATCCATTAATTGGGTTGTGATGTTGCCTGGAAATCAATTTTCAACAAAATTGTATTTATAGTAACAGTCCAGTGATCTTCAACCTTGTGGCTATACTGATTTTAAATTTGATAGGGTTCTTCCATTTACATATGTGAGATTAGTTTCTAAAATTGAGTTGTGATAAATAAACTACATGTTATCATCTGGAAACTGAAGTGTTATTTTTAGTAACAGTGACCTTGACTTTTGGCCAACAAACCTGAAAATCCATAGGGTTCTTCTCCTTTATGCGAGTATGCATGATGCGGTTTTGTTGAAATTTTTTGCTCAATTTTTTTTTCAACTACTCTGTTTGTAAATTACGTGGGTGGATGTGTTTGAAGTGGTAGATAAAGGGTTAAGAAGAACAAACAAATTTTCAGCCAATTGATGGAATTCCAAGTTCAACCCAGAAGTCCATTAATTTGCTTGTGCTTCTTATGGCCTTTTAGAAAATAGGAGTTTTTGCTTGGATTGAAATACCTCTTTGCAAGTGTCTTAGTGTCCTCATGAGCATCAGAGAAAGTGGTGCAGTGCTTGATTACTGTGGATGCAAAAATATTAGAATCCAAACACAAATTAGAATAATCAGAAAAAATTTAATTAATGAAGCACTGGGGTACAACCTGGTACTTCATTAATTAGAATTTTGCTGATGATGATTTTTTTTACCTGGTAAACACATGCATGGACATCGCTGCCCACACATGGGTAATGACGAGTCCATGGTGACAGTACTGTAGTCCATAAAAAAACTGGTACCCGCCAGTCCTGAAACATTGGTTCCACTGATCCCTATACATGTAAGTGGTCTCATGTGCTCCCATAATGCCTGGTGTGGATGTGCAGCAGGGGTTATGTGCACCTTGTGCGCCAGTCCATTTATTCTAATGTTTTTTTGTTAAAACCCTTGATGATTCAGTAGTCCACTCAATAATACTAGTCTGAAACTAGTTCATCTAAAACACTAGTCTTCACTTGTTCCAAAGCAATGCTCCCCACTGGTCCCAATAACCATGGTCTCACGTGGTTCCCATAACGTTCCAAATGCCTGTATGTGTGCATGTACTGCATGTGTTGAGCAACCATTGTGCATAGCCTGAGTGAGGAGACTAGAGCTGAAATGGTTAACCAATTAATTGATTAAACAATGATCAACATCTTGATTGATCCAAAAAGTAATTGTTCGATTAACCGTTACATTTGAACTACTGTATTATATGGGTCAACAAAGGAACAAACTTGCTCCAAAACAGGCAAACACTGTCACACTGACTCACATCAATTATATGAGACAAAGTAAAGTATGCAAGTTACTTGCTGACATACTTGTTTACTTGCACGATCATCATACTGTATCAGTAGCTGGAAATGGCCATTCTTAACCCTTTACCCATTGTGGGTAGCAGACGATACTTGCAAAATAAATTTAAATTTTTTAATTTTTGTCTCAAAAACATAGCTTATGACTCCTCATTGGAACGAGCTCAATGAGCTCGTTCCAATGAGGGGTCATAAGCTATGTTTTTGAGACAAAAATTTAAAACATAATAAATATGAATGGAGATTTTTGTATATAGGCCTAGTCGGTTTTGTTTGTTACGTTGGGGAAAGGGTTAATGTTGTAAATCATCAACAGTATGGCAGTTATTCAGATATCTGTTTGGACAAGTGATTAATCAGTTAACCAAGGTTAATCTAATCCATGTGATTAATCGATCAAGAAAAACCCTTAACCGTTTCAGCTCAAGAGGAGACACATGTGAGCCATACAGGTGCCAAGAAGCTAGGGGATGATATAGGAACCATTATCCATATGTGCTACATGTGTTGTGCATACATTGTGCACAAGCACACACATGGAGACCTGGCTGCGAATATTAACACTTATGGTCTGAGCCTAGATGGGCTCTTCTAGAGGACTATGACAAATAGGGGGACTTTACTGGTTGTTTAACCCTGGTGAACAGGGTTGGGGTAATTGTAATTTTTAATTGTAATGAGTGTAATTAATTACCTGTTTTCAAAGTAATTGGGTGTAATGTGTAATTGAGACCTTTGTAAATTACATGTAATTGAAAAGTAATTAATTACATTGGAAAATACCATGTAAATTCAATTACTTTTCAATTACTTTCAATTACATTTAGTCACAAACATGAGTTCAAGAATCTTTACATCAAAAATCAAAACTGTATGACACTTTTCTAAAAAAAATCTTTCCATTTCATGAAACGTTACCATTATTGTTTCAAAACTTCCATTACTGCACAACTTTGTGAGCAAGAGAGTTAATGTAGAACTACTCAATGGAGTGAGGGTGTGGGCTTAAAAGATTATGTGTGGCCTCCCATATTATTATTATTAATTTTTGATTCATGGTTGAGACCACTTTTTCAAGTTTCAAACTTATTGCTTTTAGGTATTGTATTTGAAATAAAAAGTTCCATTCCATTTACATTTTTCTTTATTTTAAATAGAGAAAATTGTCAAGCATTATTAAGAAGTAAAATAGATTGGATTTCAATTGTCTTCACAACCTGTTACATAGAAACTGTTGAAAACTTTGTCTTTATTGGTGGCCTTTGTTTCAGCTGAACCAAGTTGACACCTTTAAACAATACAGTTAACTGCCTTTTGTCTGACCAGCTTCAAGGAGATAGAGTGGAACATAAAGGTTATCTTGGTCTTAAAACAGCATGATATTTCTCTATATTTATTAAGAAAGATTATGAGCTTCTTGTGTGAAGTATTAAACAGATTTATGATAGTTCCTAAAAAAATACAAATCCGATAACATTGACAGTGACATGCCTCCTAAAAAGGTTAAATGTGATGTACATGAACAATTAGAATCCACAGAGGACATCTTTAGTTTTATGGAAAAGCCACAAAACAATTAACTGAAACATCATCTTTGACTGAGCTTAATAATTATATAAATGAACCCTGTATTTACATGTCATGTAATCCATTGGATTTTTGGAAAATAGGATCTTCTAATTATCCCATATTTATCATGATTGGCTATACGATATTTGACTCTGCTTGTCTCTTCAGCCCCAGTGGAAAGGCTTTTCAGTATTGCAGGGAAGGCATACAAACCAGACGGATGTTCCTTGAAGGATTACACTTTTCAGAATTTAATGATGATAAAATGTAATAACCATAGACCCCAGTGTCATAATTGAAAGCAATGTACATTTGGTTGTATTTTTAATAATTTACTTCTTGTTGTAGCAAGAAATCGGCAAAATGTATTTTTGATTTCTATTCCTTTTCTTACAGTTGTTCCTTGGGAAATGAATAAAATGTGTGTTCTTTTTTCCTTAACTGTTTTCAGTGGATTATGTTGGAGTGTAACCCCTCATATTCCCACAACATTTATCCCAGTAAGCACGTTCTTAAATTAATAATCAAGCAATTCATAATTTCATAACAATAGGGACTTTGGCTTGAACATTTTTCACCTCTTCAGTTATATTATGCATTTTCCCTGCTAACAATAGCAAAAAAGCAAAGTTCATACATACACATACTGGTTATGAAGCTTTCCTTTTAAAGAAATATTGCCAAAGTAATTAAAAGTAACTGAAAAGTAATTAATTACATTTCATGAAGTAACTGTAATTGTAATTAATTACTTTGAAAATAAAAGTAATTTTAATTGTAATTGTAATTGAAAAAGTAAAAGTAATTGTAATTATAATTAATTACATTTACATGTAATTGACCCCAGCCCTGCTGGTGAAATGATCAAATTTATTGAGGATGGGGCAAGAGGGAAATTGCAAAACAGAGAAAAGGACAAGAGTCGATTGAATAATTTTGGGAGTAAGCAGAATAGATAAAATTGCTAAAAAATACTTAACTCTTCTTCAAGAAGTATCCACTCCTGTACAATTGAACAGCACTGCCACAACCCAAGCCGTAAAAGAGAATGGGCGTAAGGGACTCAGCATAGATTGTAATGAGGATTCAGACCCACTCTGAACAACAGAATTTGTGCAAGATAAAAAGCATGAATAGGGACATGAATATGCAGGAAATAAGGATTTTGGCCCTGGATAGCAAAATTTAAGACATCAAATACTTTCATAATGTCAGTCAAACCGCCATACAACATGATGAGCTCTGTGGTACTCTGCGCTATTTGTAGGAATCAAACACAATCCAGGATGACAGGTTTCAAGAAGATTTTGGGGTCATTTTTGATAATTTTTATCATTGTATTAATTACATGTAGATATACTCCCATACAATTGAACTTGTCCATAAGACACATTCCCAACATAGCAGTCTCCATCAGCAAAATGGACAACAGAAACACATATTATCTTGACAACATGCTGTGCATATGTGCACTCACAAACATTACTATGACAATGATGTCACAACATGGCTGGTCACACAGGCTTGCATGAGAACCACTTGATGGTAAACTGACATGCTCCCATCACACATTGCAGTATGACATCACAACTTATGCTGCTGGCCCTCAAAATCTTTAAACCTCAGTGATGATAGTTCAATGATTATTAGAACTTGAGAAATATGAATAATGAGAAGTTTCAAAAGTTGCCAATGTAAAAAGGCTGGCTCAATTTTCAGGGTTCTGGAACTTCTCTAAAGGCATAATACCTTGTTTCTAAGGATGCCAAATGTTTTTAAATGGTGCCATTTTAATAATAACCATTAATCAGATAGAATAGAGGAATGCCTTCCATGTTGGTTCCATAAGCATTAGGGGAGCAGAACCTCAAAATGTGAATTTGGTCACTTTTTAAAACTAGAGTGATGTCATGCATACAGCCCGACTGACCCAGCAATGGCAATGCTTAGACACAAAATAGTCTGAGCTATTTTTTGTTAACTTTTTACCTTACGAATCTGCCATATCTGCCTTCGTGATACACAAAAATTGCTATTCAAATTTTATTTTTTCATTTTCTACCCTAAAACATACCTCATGACCTATTAATGGAACAAGCTTGATGAGCTTGTTCCAGTAAGGATGAAGAAGCAATGGTTAGAAATAAATGAAAGTGTCAATGACACTGTAGCTCAACTTGTTAAGACATGTACATGTATAGTATGTGACACAGCAATGACAAACATCTAGATAATGACCTGATAACAAAGGTACATATAAAGTATTGTAACGGTCTGTACATAAATACTGACCGTAGCCTGTAACAAATGTATAGGTAAAGTATTGTAAAGGTGGGTGACAGTCAGATGCTAAACTAGAAAAGAAATCTTTGAGTCCCAGAGTGGGTCTGACTGAACCCCAAAATATTTGTTCTCATAGCACAGTGATAACAAAGGCACCTCAAAACACACTCGTTCCTGTCCCAAGGTGAAAACAAAGGGACCCAAGAAGTTTCGTGAAGATCAGTTCATAAATACGAGCTGTATAGAAGTTGTGACAAAAAACTGATCGGACCTAATTTCGGTACAAAATGGCCACTGGCAGCCATCTTGAATTTTGGACTGCACCCAGAAACACTCGTTCTCGTCCCAAGGTGATAACAAAGGTACCCAAGAGGTTTTGTGAAGATCGGTTCATAAATACAGACTCTCGCCCGAGCCGTATTGACATGTGCACTTACAGTGTATAAGTAGCAATGAATAAATCAAAGTTCATCTAATTTGCATAATTTCTGCACGAGAAAAAACCCGTATTATATGTGATGTATTCCATGTTACTAAACATTCATACAAAAATTTATTCAAATCAGAACTTTCATACACCCAAAAACACTCGTTCTCATCCCACGGTGATAACAAAGGTACCCAAGAAGTTTTGTAAAGATAGGTTCATAAATACGGCCTCTAGCCTGAGCCATATAGAAGTTGTGTACAAAAAACTGATTAGACCTAATTTCGGTACAAAATGGCCACTGGTAGTCATCTTAAATTTTAGACTGCACCCAGAAACACTTGTTCTCTTCCCAAGGTGATAACAAAGGTACCCAAGACATTTCGTGACGATCGGCTCATAAATACAGACTCTAGCCCGAGCCGTATGGACATGTGTACTTACTGTGTGAAAGTAGCACTGAAAAAATCAAAGTTCATCTAATTTGCATAATTTCTGCAGGAGAAAAAAACCCGTATTATATGTGATGTATCCCATGGTACTAAACATTCACACAAAAATTATCCAAATCAGCACTTTCATATGGAAGTTCTGTGCAAAAATCTGATTGCACCTAATTTTGTACAAAATGGCTGCCAGCGGCCATCTTGAATTTCGGACCGGACCCCAAAACACTCGTTCTCGTCCCACGGTCCCACGGTGATACCAAAGGTACCCAAGAAGTTTCGTAAAGATCGGTTCATAAATACGGCCTCTAGCCCGAGCCGTATTGGCATTTGCACTCATAGTGCTGAAAGTAACACAAACAAACATCAAAGTTTGTCTAATTTGCATAATTTACGCATGAGAAAAAAACCTGTATTATATGTGATGTATCTCATGGTACTAAACATTCATACAAAAAATTATTCAAATCAGCGCTTTCATATGCAAGTTCTGCACAAAAAACTGATTGCACCTAATTTTGTACAAAATGGCTGCCAGCGGCCAACTTGAATTTCGGATCAGACCCCAAAACACTCGTTCTCGTCCCACGGTCATAACAAAGGTACCCAAGAAGTTTCATAAAGATCGGTTCATAAATGCGGCCTCTAGCCCGAGCCGTATTGAATTGTTGATGGACAGACGGACTGACGGACGACTGGCCATGGCATAAGCTCAAATTTGGCTTCGTTAACGTTGAGCTAAAAATGAAAAAAAATGTGATGTTTCAGAAAAATAATTTGTACTGTTGGCTTCAATTTGTGTTAGGTAAAGGGTTTAAGTTGTCGTACATAAACATTCTCTTTTTAAAATCTATTATAATACTACTGAAAAATAATTTTGGTAAAAAGTGACAAGAAAAATGTTTTGTATTTTTCAACCTTCGGAAAGAAAGTATAAAATTATATGTTTTCTGAAAATGTCAACAAAATTTGTAGTTAGATCATCAACTGCATAACTCTGTTGACTAGGAAATATAACTGCAGTCAATATAACTTGGAATTTTTTAAATTAAAATTTGTGGTTTAAACTTTAAAAGACTATACTTCAAATTCGAAGTGCACCTGTGTTTTCTTGTTGAAACAAGGTCTGTGTCCATGTAATGTATGCCTGTTAAGCTTTTTCAAATTGTTCATAATCACTGTTTTCAGCCAACAAATGGTCTGCATTGATAAGCCCTAAATCCTTCTAAATGCATTTTGGAATAAAGGAAAAAAACTGCCTAACTGATGGGGGCCGGGGTGGGTGGGGGTGGGGGTTATAGGAGTCAACTTTTTCTGCATGTAATCACTCCAATTGCTTAAAAATGCATTCTGCGGAAAAGAAAAAAAAACACCTAAATGAGATGGGGGGGGGGGGGGGGAGGGGTTGGGTCATGTATTAACTCCCAATTTGGGAAAAATGCCTAAATGACACAGTGGCGGGAGGCAACAACTTTTTCTGCATGTAATCACTCCAAAACCTTAAAAATGAATTTTGGGGAAAAGAGTTTGGGGTGAAGAGAAAAAAATACCTAAATGATACCAGGGAAGGGGGCATTGGGCTATAGGAGTCAATTTTTTTGCATGTAATAACACCCAATCCTTCAAAATGCTTTTTTGGAAAAATTGCCTAAATGACACCAAACTTGACATTATTCCCAGAGATATATACCAAAAAGAAAGATATTTGGTTACTAATGTTTAGGTTATTCCATAAACATAAACTTAGCATAACACAATATTTACTAACAAAGGGCAGTAACTCCCATAATTTTCATCGGATTTGACGCAGACATTGTTGCTGTTGAGAACATACACCAAAAAGAATTGAAATCCATTAACTACGGTATTGTTCAAATTGTGCCAAAAACAAAGTTCTGAAAAACTTTTGAATGAAATATGCAAACTTCCAAGTCAAAAAGCCCCATAACTCTTGAAAAATCATCAGACCATGCCCCAATTTGAACTTGGCCTTCATTTTGATATAACTGAGGTAGAAAGCAAGTTTAGTCCTGATCTATGAATCCATACTCAAGTTATCATTGGAAATCAAAATGTTGATGGTTATGAGAAAAGTCCCATAACTCATGTAAAAATAATTGGACAGAACCTATAATCAAACTTGGCCTGTTTTACTATCTGGATAATACACATACCAACTTTGGTTGAGATAAAATAATCCAAACTGGTGTTATCAGTCAGAAACCAAAAATCTTAATAGAAAGTCAAATTCTAAGTCGATAAATGGTCATAACTCATGTAAAAATAATTGGACGGAACCCATATTCAAACTTGGCCTGTATTACTAGCTGGAGAATACACATACCAACTTTCGGTGAAATCAAATAATCCTAACTGGACTTATCCATCGGAAACCAATTGTTTATGGACAGATGGAAGGATGGACAGATGGAGAGACAGATGGATGGATAGGTAGACAGTCATTTGGACAGGCAGGCAGGTCATTTACAAAATATGACCATTTTTTACAAACGGGCATATGAAAAAGTAATATCAAATTTGAAGAGTATCATATAATTAGAACTGGATTTATCTTCTGGATAAAATAGGGAGGAGGGAGGAGCAGATTGATTCCACACATCTCCCCCAAAGTTTTGGAGACAACATCAAAGTCCCTCACTCCCATTTCCTTCCCATCTGTATTGCTTTTTGTTAAAAAACAGTATGCTGCAAAAGCATTTCTTTATATTTCAAACCGTGAAGCTCAGGTAATAGAAAAAAAGCTGCATACAAGTACAAGAAATCATGTCTGTAAATGCAATTATTCAAGTTTTATTTTTCATGCCAGAACAAAAAATAACAAGAGTGATGTCACGCATACAGCCCAACTGTCCCAGCAATGGCAATGCTTAGACACAAAATAGTCTGAGCCATTTTTTGTTAACGTTTTTCTAACGAATCTGCTATATCTGCACTCATGATTTACAAAAAATGCTATTCAACTTTTATTTTTTCATTTCTCTACCCCACAACATACCTCATGACCTATTAATGCAACAAGCTTGATGAGCTTAATAAGGACTAATAAGCAAAGGTTAGAAGAAAAAATGAAAAAATCTGATGTTTCAGAAAAATAATTTGTACTGTTGGCTTAAACTTGTGTAAGGTAAAGGATTCAAGATGCAGTACAGTGTGTGTGTGTGTGTGTGTGTGTGTGTGTGTGTGTGTGTGTGTGTGTGTGTGTGTGTGTGTTTGAGGTTAAAAAATCGCACTGGCACAGACATTTCATACTGAAACGTTTTTTTCTTTTAATATGCCGCCGAAAAATATTGTTTTCATTTACTGAACCCTGATGGGTTTCAAACATGACAAAAAATTACACAAAATTGATTTAAACTAAGTGATGAGCTTAGGAACTGGTTAAACTGACTGGCAATAATTGATGTTATTCATTGATGGGCTCTAATTTAGTCCTTACAAGGATGTTATGCAAGCTTTTGTTTTTCTTATAGGCGATGACAGGTCGAAGATTCAAAGGTTCATTTAATTTAGCATTGGTAAAATTGAATTCATCTTTTAACATTTTTGCTATTTCGATATTCATTCTGTTGTACGTTAAAGTGAAAGGAATGATGGACCTCCTTTCGCATTCGCCCTCTGATATGTTCATACCAAATGGCCAGAGGGTTTGAAGCGTATTGATCCAAAAAGCTTCACGTTTTTTTCTAAATTCATCCGTTTCTTCTAATGTGTCTTTAATTGGTGGTTGTTCAGTTGGGTGGATTTCGAAATCGTCCAAAGAATGGCCAGGAAGGTTAAAATGTTGTGCTACTGGGGCATCAGCATTATGTTTTATATCCTGTTTGTGTCTAGTAGCACGTTCTCGGAAAGGATTTTGACTTTGACCAACATACTGTTTCCGACATCGCTTACAAGTGATAAGGTAAATAATGTTTGGTGAATCACAATGGAGGGGGTTACGGATCTGATAATGATTTTTCGTTTGTTCTGAGGAAAATTCCTCTTTCTGATCAGGCATAAAAGTATGAAGTCTACAACAAGGCTTTTTGCAATTAAACACCGCGCCACTACTATTTTGCAACGGTCTGTTGTGTTCAATCTTCAGTGGTTCCAAATCGGTAGTTTCAGCTGGACTTTCGAGCTTTTTCAGGGTTTGGGATTTCAGGCTACGCAGAAGGCGCAGCGAGTACCCTCTCGATCTGAGGGCGCCAAATAGAGTGGAACAAGCCTCATTGAAATTTACCTTATCACTTGAATTGCGGTGGAAACGAATGAGTTGTGATTTGATGATACCTTTAAATGTATGTTGAGGATGAAATGATTTTGTGTGCAACAATTGATGTGAATCAGTTGGTTTAAAATACACTTTATAATCTAAATGACCGGACGCCTGAAATTGCTTGCCTTTATACACGGTCACATCGAGAAAATCAACAGAATTTTCACTGATAGTAGCTTTCAATTTAATATTTGGATCGTGATTGTTCAAAATTTCTAAAAATTCATCAAAATCTTCTTTTGAATGTTCCCAAATAATAAAAATGTCATCTAAATACCTGAGATATACGAGAGGATGCTTTGCACATTTGCTTAAGGCATTTTCCTCCCATTCCGCTACATAAATGCTTGCAAAATTAGGACTGAATCTTTTGCCCATAGGACAACCCATTATTTGTAGAAAATATTCTCCATTGAATTGAAAGTCATTACCTTTTAAGCTCAGCTCTAAAAGATCCAAAATTTGTTCATCCGGGCGTTTCGCATCCGGATATTTTTCAAATGCATTTTTAACTGATTTAACACCTTTATCAATATCAATGTTCGTATACATACTGTCGATATCCAAAGTAGCCAGAATTGCATTTTTCGATATTTTCAATTTCGAAATTTTTGACAGGAAATCCTGTGTATTTTTTAGATAGCTCGGATGTCTATTTGCTATAGGTTTCAGATGATAATCAATTAATTCCGAGATCGCATAAGATTCCGAATTACAATCTGATACAATTGGCCTCCCGGGTGGAGTTAAGTCATCCGTCCATGAAGAACGGTCCTTGTGGATCTTTGGTAGGATATAAAATTGTCTTGTTTGAGCACTGAGCTTAGCTGTTAAATATTTCAATTGTTTTTTGGTAATGTGACCTTCGTCGAGGAGAAATTTTAAGATCTTATTGAATTTTTCGATATTACTAGGCCAAATAAGTGAATCTATTTTCTTATAATGTTTAGTATTGCTGAGTTGTCTCATGGCTTCCTTTATATAATTATCCCGAGATAGAACAACTACCGACCCACCTTTGTCGGCTGGTTTAATTACTAATTTCTTATTTTTTCGAAGTTTCGTGAGGGCTCTCCGTTCACCAGCTGTTAAATTGTCTTTATCGGAGAGTATGTTCATGCTGAACACCTTTTTGATGATTCGTTTGCTAGCCTCAATAATTTCGGGATCTACTTCACTATCTGGAGGTGACCAACCAGATGATTCTGTAAAAGGAAGTTTCCGACCGCTGGAGTTTCTAAAGCGGTCGGCTAATTTCATTTGCCTAAGAAAATTACAGTTGTATGATGGTAAATTTGTTTGGTTATCAGTTTTAGGCTTTGGTGTTGGTACAAAAGTTAAACCGCGATCTAAAAGAGATTTCTCTTGGGTTGTTAGGTCATTGGTGCCAGACAGGTTAACCACATTAGTTCCTAATCCCACATCTGTTAGGCGGCTGTTACCTTTGCCTTTACTTAGCTTAAATTTAGGTGGTTCAACCAGTGATCGTACATAATATTGGCGGTTCTCGTGGTCCAATGGATTAAATCATGAGCAACATCAAACTTCGCGTCATCAATTTTTGGTATCACGTTAACGTCCTTCACTTTCCGAATGGTTTCGTTGATGATGCTCAGGGTTCTCCTCTCAGCCTGAGGGAGTTTTTGCGAAAAGTTTAGTTCAGCGAAATAAATTTTTGCTGATCTAAACTTGACCCTGATATCGCTAAGCATATTCCGCAACTGCTTAACTACGAGATCAGAATTATCGTTTCGAGAATTCACGCCAATATTTAATAATATTTTTTGGGGACTGGACTGGCCCCTGTGCCCTTTAAACATAGAGCGCAGATGATTGAATTTGGCGCCGGGGTAACACTCCACCTGGATGTCAGGATGGGGATTTCGATCAATGCGTCCTAAATTTGAACTTCCAATCATAAGGATGTTTTTACAAACATCGGGGAGGCGCCAATTCCTTTTGTCAAAATTAACTCCGCTTTTATGCCGAAACTGGGAGAATTTAGAATCAAATGAGCGGCCCGAGTTGCGGCTCGGTGATTTGACTTTCTCTGAGTACGATATACCTGGTTGAACCACACTAGAGGCAGGGGAAGGGGGAGAGGAAACAGAAGCAGGAGAGGAAACAGAAGCAGGAGAAGAAACAGAAGCCGGAGAAGAAACAGAAGGAGGAGTTCGAGTAAGAGCACTAGGAGAACCAGAGAAGAAAGGCTGAGGAGGAGTAGGAGGTAGAGGAGCAAAATGAGGCGAGACAGCGTTACTCAATTTGCGAGCATCTTCAGTCACAATATGGACCGGAGATGTTTGCAAATTGAGGCGCTTACTCTGAGAGAAAGAAAAAGTAGAAGGAAAAGAAGAGGGAGAAGTGCTTTGCCTTGATCTTTTCTTATTTAGCTTTTCGCGTTGGGGTAGAGGGACAACACGGGACGGAGTTTGCTTGCTCCCTCCCGTATTGTTCCTTACTCCAGACGCTGGGCGAAGTTCCGAAATGTAAGACTCATAGGCCGAAATCGTCTTATCTGTCAACTTATTTTTAAAGTTCTTTTTAGCCCAGATCAAGGCACGCGCCGAAGCGCTGTTGAAGTCTATTTTTTCGAGTCCAGGAGGTGGTCGCATAGCCAAAGTTATCTTAGACTTCAACTGATTTACAAAAAATGCTATTCAACTTTTATTTTTTCATTTCTCTACCCCACAACATACCTCATGACCTATTAATGCAACAAGCTTGATGAGCTTAAAAAGGACTAATAAGCAAAGGTTAGAAGAAAAAATGAAAAAATCTGATGTTTCAGAAAAATAATTTGTACTGTTGGCTTCAACTTGTGTAAGGTAAAGGATTAAAGATGCAGTACAGTGTGTGTGTGTGTGTGTGTGTGTGTGTGTGTGTGTGTGTGTGTGTGTGTGTGTGTGTGTGTGTGTGTGGGTTTGTCTTACCAACTTGACGAGGTAACTAGACAAAAGAGTTTGCGTGTTTTGCCTTACCGAGGTACAAAAGACAAAAGAAACCCTTTACCTCGTTTGTTTTCCCAGAACTGTACCGGCAAAACGAGGTAGAAACCGTTAGTCCACACAAAAGACAAACAATGGGGTACCTCGGTATGTAGGGAAGACAAGACTGTGTGTGTGTTTGAGGTTAAAAAATCGCACTGGCACAGACATTTCATACTGAAACGTTTTTTTCTTTTAATATGCCGCCGAAAAATTGTTTTCATTTACTGAACCCTGATGGGTTTCAAACATGACAAAAAAATTTACATAAAATTGATTTCAACTAAGTGATGAGCTTAGGAACTGGTTAAACTGACTGGCAAAAATTGATGTTATTCATTGATGGGCTCTAATTTAGTCCTTACAAGGATGTTACGCAAGCTTTTGTTTTTCTTATAGGCGATGACAGGTCGAAGATTCAAAGGTTTATTAAATTTAGCATTGGTAAAATTGAATTCATCTTTTAACATTTTTGCTATTTCGATATTCATTCTGTTGTACGTTAAAGTGAAAGGAATGATGGACCTCCTTTCGCATTCGCCCTCTGATATGTTCATACCAAATGGCCAGAGGGTTTGAAGCGTATTGATCCAAAAAGCTTCACGTTTTTTTCTAAATTCATCCGTTTCTTCTAATGTGTCTTTAATTGGGGGTTGTTCAATAGGATGGATTTCGAAATCGTCCAAAGAATGGCCGGGAAGGTTAAAATGTTGTGCTACTGGGGCATCAGCATTATGTTTTATATCCTGTTTGTGTCTAGTAGCACGTTCTCGAAAAGGATTTTGACTTTGACCAACATACTGTTTCCGACATCGCTTACAAGTGATAAGGTAAATAATGTTTGGTGAATCACAATGGAGGGGGTTACGGATCTGATAATGATTTTTCGTTTGTTCGGAGGAAAATTCCTCTTTCTGATCAGGCATAAAAGTATGCAGTCTACAACGAGGCTTTTTGCAATTAAATACCGCGCCACTACCATTCTGCAACGGTCTGTTGTGTTCAATCTTCAGTGGTTCGAAATCGGTAGTTTCAGCTGGACTTTCGAGCTTTTTCAGGGTTTGGTTTTCCCAGAACTGTACCGGCAAAACGAGGTAGAAACCGTTAGTGAACACAAAAGACAAACAATGGGGTACCTCGGTATGTAGGGAAGACAAGACTGTGTGTGTGTGTGTGTGTGTGTGTGTGTGTGTGTGTGTGTGTGTGTGTGTGTGTGTGTGTATGTGTGCATGTGTGCATGTGTGTGGTTGGGGGGGGGGGGGGGGGTTGTGGAACCTATATTTAAACCTGGCCTGTATTACTAGCTGGAAAATACACATATCAACTTTGGAAGAAATCAGATAATCCAAACTGGAGTTATCGGTTGGAAACCACTTGTTTACAGACAGATGGATGGACCAACAGATGGACGGAAAATGGCTAAAAAATGCATTTTGTACCAAAGAAGAAATATTGCTTAAATGTCCCTGGGTGAGGAGGAGGTGGAGGTGGGCGAGAGTGGGTTGTGGGTTAGGGGAGTCCATTTTTTTGCGCATGTGGTCAGTCTAAATCCTTCAGAATGCATTTTGAGCAAAGAGAAAAAAAAAATATGAGTAACTGGTACCATGGGGGGGGGGGGGGGGGGTAGGGGGGTAGGGGGGTAGGGGGGTGTTTTTCTGGGTTTTTAACCACAAACTTTAACCAAAACTGTAAAAAAGCTCCCCCAAAAAGTGCTCGGTGGGAGGGGGGGGGGGGGGGGGGTATGTGAGTTTAAAATGAAAGTGTCAGACACTGTAGCTTAACTTGTGTGTTGTGTTTGATGAAAAGGATAATGTTCAATGTTTATGAAAGGATTATGAAATAAGACAAGAATTGTGATAATTGGGAATATGTTCACTTCTGTTCCATGTATGCTGTGTTTTTGATAAAAATAATATGAGGTGTTTACTGTACTAAAGAGCTGAGGGGTGGGTTAATATGACCTCACAGTTAATGTATGTGGCTCTCACAGTTAATGTATATCAACGAAAGTTACCAAGTTATAGTGAAATTATTCCAAAACGAGTCATCCTATCAAGTTACAATGAAATCCCTTCATAAATATGGCCTGTAGACTGTGCTAAAGGTTTTGGGCTGCGGGGCCCTGTAGCTGGCAGTTTCCCAATTGCATCCAAAGGGGACGTTCTCATCTAGACATTATATGAAGTCAACCTACCGAGTTACAATGAAATCCCTTCATAAATATGACCTGTAGACTGTGCTAAAGGTTTTGGGCTTTGGGCTCGGGCAGCCATCGTGGTTGAATGATCACAACCAAAAGGGGACATTCTCATCTGGGCATCATCTGGAGTGATCCTACGAAGTTACAATGAAATCCCTTCATAAATATGACCTGCAGACTGTGCTCAAGGTTTTCGGGCTTTAGGCCCCTGAAGCCATCACAGCTGACCAATCATGACCAAAAAGGGATGTCATCATTTAGGCATTATGTGGAGTCAAAGTAACAGGTTACAATGAAATCCTTCCATAAATATGACCTATAGACGATGCTAAAGGTTTTGGGGTATTGAGCTCGGGCAGCCATGAAAGCTGAATGATTGCGACCAAAAGGAGACATTCTTATCTAGATATTATTTGGAGTGATCCTACCAAGCTACAATGAAATCCCTTCATAAATATCACCTGTAGACTGTGCTAAAGGTTTTTGGGCTTCAGGCCCCTGTAGCCGTCACAGTTGCCTAATGGTGTCCAAAAGGGGCTGTTCTCATCTAGGCATTATATGAAGTCAACCTACCAAGTTACAATGAAATCCCTTCATAAATATGAACTGAAGACTGTGCTAAAGGTTTTCGGGCTTTGGGTTCGGGCGGCCATCATGGTTGAATGATCG
This sequence comes from Pictodentalium vernedei, assembly GCA_031216915.1. Classification (NCBI taxonomy): domain Eukaryota; kingdom Metazoa; phylum Mollusca; class Scaphopoda; order Dentaliida; family Dentaliidae; genus Pictodentalium; species Pictodentalium vernedei. Next base: position 190,968,196 of record CM062290.1, read on the forward strand.
CAACCAAAAGGGGACATTCTCATCTGGGCATCATCTTGAGTGATCCTACGAAGTTACAATGAAATCCCTTCATAAATATGACCTGTAGACTGTGCTCAAGATTTTTGGGCTTTGGGCAGCTGTAGCCATCACAGTTGACCAATAACGACCAAAAGGGGATGTCATCATCTAGGCATTATATGGAGTCAACCTAACAAGTTACAATGAAATCCTTCCATAAATACGACCTATTTATTTATTATTTACTTATTGGTGTTTAAGGTCACATATTTCTGCACAATGGCTTGGCATGACCATGACAGTTTTACGGGTGGAGGAAGCCGGAGTACCCAGAGAGAACCACCGAGCAACAGCGAGCAACTGTCAGCTCCCCAACATACTATCTCCACACAAGCAGGGTTAGCATTGGTTGAAGACAAGTGCACCATCGACGTGCAGTACGCCTTAGTACACAGCGTCACCGTTCCCCCCATGTGGGCAATGGGAAATACGACCTATAGACTATGCTAAAGGTCTTTGGGCTCGGGCAGCCATAAAGGCTGAATGATCATGACCAAAAGGGGATGTTCTCATCTAGACATTATTTGGAGACATCCTACCAAGCTACAATGAAATCCCTTCATAATTATGACCTGTAGACAGTTCTAACGGTTTTCAGGCTTCGGGCCCCTGTAGCCGTCACAGTTGCCCAATCGTGTCCAAAAGGGGATGTTCTCATCTAGACATTATATGAAGTCAACCTACCAAGTTACAATGAAATCCCTTCATAAATATGACCTGTAGACTGTGCTAAATGTTTTCGGGTTTCGGCTCGGGCAGCCATCATGGTTGAATGATCGCAACCAAAGGGGACAATCTCATCTGGGCATCATCTGGAGTGATGCTACGAAGTTACAATGAAATCCTTTCATAAATATGACCTGTAGACTGTGGTCAAGGTTTTCGGGCTTCGAGAACCTGTAGCCATCACAGTTGACCAATCATGACCAAAAGGGGATGTCATCATCTAGGCATTATATGGAGTCAACCTAACAGGTTATAATGAAATCCTTCCATAAATATGACCTTTTGGCTAGGCTAAAGGTTTTTGGGGCTCGGGCCATCAAGGCTGAATGATCGCGATCAAAATGGGACTTTTCATCATCTAGACATTATTTGGAGTCATCCTACCAAGTTACAATGAAATCCCTTCATAAATATAACCTGTAGACTGTGCTAAAGGTTTTCGGGCTTTGGGCCCCTGTAGCCATCACAGTTGCCCAATCACGTCCAAAACGTGACTTTCTCATCTAGACATTATATGAAGTCAACCCACCAAGTTACAATGAAATTCCTCAATAAATATGACCTGTAGACTGTGCTAAAGGTTTTCAGGTTTTGGGCTCGGGTAGTTGTCACAGGTGGCAGATCACGCCCAAATGGGGAAATTCGCATCTAGACATCATGAGGAGTCATCCTACAAAGTTACAATGAAATCCCTCCATATTCAACATGACCTGCAGACTGTGCTAAAAGTTTTTGGGTTTCGGGTTTGGGCAGCCATCATGGTTGACAGATCAGGCCCAAAAGGGGACGTTCTCATCTAGGCATTATACAGAAGCATCCTACCGAGTTAGAATGAAATCCCTTCATAAATACGACCTGTAGACTGTGCTAATGGTTTTGGGGTTTTGGGCTCGGGCAGCCATACCAGTTGACCAATCGCGACCAAAAGGGGACATTCTCATCTAGACATGACCCCAAACCTGCATAAATTTCGTGACAATCAGACAAGAACTGCAGGGTGTAGCCTGTGCTAAAGGAAAATGTGAACAGACTCACAGACAAACAGACTTCCGCACACGTGATGGCAATAGCTTATCTTGACTTTGTCAAGTTAAGCTAAAAAGATTCCGCATGTAGTGACTGTAAATAGTTCAAAATGCATATTGGAGGAAAGAAAAAATGAAAGTGTCAATGACACTGTAGCTCTACTTGACAAACTTGAACTTGGTAAGTTATAAATGAAACGGCAAAATTGAAGATCATTGGTACCAATGTTATTTGATGAAATTTCAACATAACAGCATTGTGTGTGCACAACATCAGAGTAATCAATGCATTTTTAAATGTAAACTGGAAGACTGGCTAAAGGAAGAATGTTGATACACAAATGCAGTACGTTCAGAGGTTATTGTAAATGGCAACTCTTTTCACAGAAATGAATGCTAATCAATAGCTCTTATCTAAAGGTCTTGCCTAATGAGCACACCAAGTTCAAAAACAATCCTATGATAAATGTGGCCTGCAGGCCATGTCAAAGAATGCTGATGCAGAAATGCAATAAATTCAAAGATTGTTGCTAACAGCAACAGTTTTTGATGGAAATGAGAAGAAAATCAATAGCTCCTATCTTTGTCACCCTGCATAAGCATACAGAGTTTCAAAACAACCTGATAATGAATGTGCCCTCTGAGACATGCCAAAGGAAAATGTTAATGCACAAATGCACTAAGTTTGAAGGTCATTGCTTGTGGCAATGTTTTTTTTTTTGTTTTTTTGATGGAAATTCATAAATATACCCTGCAGAGAGTGCAAAAGGGATAAGTTGATGCACAAATACAGTAAGTTCAAAGGCTGGTGACAATGACAATAATTTTTTATGGAAATGAAAAAAAGCAATAGCTCACATTCATAAATGTGCCCTGTCTGACTAAACTAAGTTCTAAGAATGTTGGCTGTGGCAACAATTTTTACGGAAATTGAAGAAAATCGATAGCTCCCATCTAGAGGTCACCCCAAACAAGCATGCCAGGTTTCAAAGCAATCCGATCATAAATGCACCCTGTAGGGTGTGCCAAAGGGAAATACTGAGGTCTGACTAAACTAAGTTCTAAGAACGTTGGCCGTGGCAACATTTTTTGATGGAAATTGAAGAAAATGGATAGCTCCCATCTAGAGGTCACCTCAAACAAGCATGCCAGGTTTCAAAGCAATCCGATCATAAATGTGCCCTGTAGGGTGTGCCAAAGGGAAATATTGAGGTGTGACTAAACTAAGTTCTAAGAACGTTGGCTGCGGAAACATTTTTTGACGGAAATGGAAGAAAATCGATAACTCCCATCTAGAGGTCACCCCAAACAAGCATGCCAGGTTTCAAAGCAATCCAATCATAAATGTGCCCTGTAGGGTGTGCCAAAGGGAAATATTGAGGTTTGACTAAACTAAGTTCTAAGAACGTTGGCCGTGGCAGCATGTTTTGACGGAAATTGAAGAAAATTGATAGCTCCCATCTAGAGGTCACCCCAAACAAGCATACCAAGTTTCAAAGCCATCTGATCATAAATGCAACCTGTGAGGTAATTGTGGACGTAAGTACGCCAACGAACAAGAAGTGATGGCAATAGCTGAGCTTGACTTTGTCAAGTTGAGCTAAAAATGCCTAATTTGGGAGGGGGGCAAGGTGGGGGTGCCTAATTGCCCATACCCCCCCCCCCCCCACGTGAGTTTAAAAAAGGTTCCGCATGTAGTGCCTAATTGGGGGGGGGGGGGGGGGGAGGGGGGTGCTGGGCAGGGAAATAACTTCAGCAATTTTCATTGGCTAATTGTGGTCATCAAACTTAAGCTGGAGACATGTACTGAAAAGAATTGAAATCTGTTAACTTTTGTTTCAGTTATCGCATAAAGAAAGTTTGGACAGACGGACGGACGGACTGACAGATAGACAGACGGAGCAAGCTCTGTGATATATTCCTCCCTTGTGGGAGGGGATAAAAAGTAACAAAGTATGTGGTAAAAGCCTAATTTGAAATTAAGAGAAACCAAGTTTGAAAAGCGTTGTGAAAAAGGTTAAATTAATGCCAATGTTATTTGAAACCACTGTGTACAGCTTCAGTAGACCTTGCCCGAAATGAAAAAAAGAAATGATGTTGTAACAGAGTGTCTGGAAAATGAAAGGTAGAACCTTGAAAAGCAGAACTTTAATCCAAAACTGAGTGATCCTACGAAGTTACAATGAAATCCCTTCATAAATATGACCTGCAGACTGTGCTGAAGGTTTTCGGGCTTTGGCCACCTGTAGCCGTCACAGTTGCCCAATCACGTCCAAAAGGGAACTTTCTCATGTAGACATTATCTGAAGTCAACCTATCAAGTTACAATGAAATCCCTCCATAAATATGTCCTGTAGACTGTGCTAAAGGTTTTTGGGTTTTGGGCTCGGGCAGTCGTGACGGTTGATAGATCATGCCCAAATGATGAAATTCTCATGTAGACATCATACAGAGTCAACCTATCAAGTTACAATGAAATCCTGCCATAAATATGACCCATAGAGTGTGCTAAAGGTTTTCGGGTTTTGGGCTCGGGCAGTAATGATGGTTGATAGATCACACCCAAATGGGGAAATTCTCATCTAGACATCATACAGAGTCATCGTATCAAGTTACAATGAAATCCCTCCATATTAAACATGACCTGCAGACTGTGCTAAAAGTTTTGGGGTTTCAGGCTTGGGCAGCCATCATGGTTGACAGATCATGCCCAAACGGGGACGTTCTCATCTAGGCATTATACAGAGGCATTCTATGAAGTTGCAATGAAATCCCTTCATAAATACGTCCTGTAGACTGTGCTAATGGTTTCGGGTTTTGGGCTCGGGCAGCCATACCGGTTGACCGATCACGACCAAAAGGGGACGTTCTCATATAGACATGACCTAAAATCCGCATATGAAATTTCGTGACGATCTGACAAGAACTACCAGGTATAGCCTGTACTTGAAGGTTGAATAAAAAAACTTTAACCACAAACTTTAACCAAAACTCCAAATGTCAACTACAGAGGAAAAAAAACAAAAAACAAACCCACTTGAACGTTCAGTAAAAAACTTTAACCACAAACTTTAACCAAAACTCTAAAAGTTAACAGATGGACAGAAGGATGGACGGATGGACAAAAGTCATTACTATAGCCCTCACTGTAAACAGTCGGGTTAAAAAATTAAAAAAAAACTTTAACCTTCACAAAAAAACTTTAACCACAAACTTTAACCAAAACTCTAATGTTAACAGACGGATGGAGGGATGGATGGACAGAAGAAAGTCATGACTACAGCTCTGACTGTAAACAGTCAGGCTAAACACAAAATCAGTCGGCATGAGATGCCCCATCAAAAATTACCTAATGATACATAACAAACAGAAAATGAAGTCCATTTCCCTAAGGAGCCCAGATCTGAGACCAGCCGGTGCAGCTACCTCAAACCTGTATTTCTCATTTGGGTTTCCGTAATTACATGTACAATCTTATTGGGAATTAGGCTCAGCAGGGTGGGTGTATGCCCTGAATCCGTGCTCTGGAGATGTGGCTGGGAATTTTCTCATTTGATTTGTCTCTTTCACAGCCTCTGAAGTTAAAGAATTGTATATTTTGTCTCTATAAGGCCCCACAAAGTAGATCTTCTGTTTCCTAGGCCATTTTTGTAAAATTGCATGTGGGTGGGTGGTTTTTTATTTTATTTTTTAATTATTTCTTTGCCACTAAATGTACATGTTCTTGGTTTGTTTTATGTTTTAGGCCTCATAATCTGCAGAATAGCATGGATGGTGCCATGGTGGGGGTATTTTGTCCCTTGAGTGCAAGAAGGCTTTGCAATGCTAAAGCCTGACAAAGCCTTAATGCACTCAAGGGACAAATTTATGAAGTTTATTAACTTGGGTAAATTTTAATTTTTAAATTTTGCTTGGGTTATAAAATGACATCATGTGGAAGCCAAATGGATTGGGAGGGGGGGGGGGAGGATGGGTGCAGGTGGTGGTTTTTCCTGAGAAATTAAAATTTTTTAGTAAATTTTGTTTCTTAACATACCTACCACAATTGTTTACAATTGGCTGTAACATAAGTGCAAGCCCTACTTCGGAACTAACTCAAGCTTTTAGAATCTTTTCCAAACGAGTTGGAAAAGTACTAGAGTGCAAAAGCACGAAAAAGATCGAAAAAAGGGTCGAGCGAGACCAGCGCTCGAAATTACAGGTACTCTCTCTGCACACCTCTTGCGTTTACCGAGCGCATGCGCAACAAACCGTGACGTCAATTCCGTATTTCCGCCAACGAGAAGTTTGTGATTTAGCGGGGAGGCAGCGATATCAAAGATATCCCCAAGGAGGGTGGGCCTCCGGTAAACAATTGTGGTAGGTATGTTAAGAAACAAAATTTACTAAAAAATTTTAATTTCTTTTCAACCTACTCACAATTGTTTACAATTGGCTGAATAAACAATAGGAGGAGGTGAATCACATAACCAATACCAACAAGAGTAGCAGTAACGAAAGCAAGGATGGCAGAGAACAAAAACTAAAACCTGTAATGAAGAAAGAGAGAAGGCACCTGAAAAGAACAAGGCTGAGAGAAGCGCAACCTCGACAAAAACAATTTAACGAGGGTGCACCACAGCCTGAGCAGCAACGAGAGGACCTAAAGAATAAAGGTCCTCAGATTGCTGCTGAAGGTGGCGGAGATAAAAGGAGGAGAAGGTAGAAGCATTCCTCCAGTAAGCCGCATTCATAACATCACGGAGCGAAACAGAATTGGAGAACGCCCAGGATGTAGAAATGGCACGAACCTCGTGAGCATTAAGCCGGTTCGAAACAAGATCCGATGCAGACAAGCGAGAATAAGCCAGCTTGATTGCAAGACAGATCCACCTGGAAATAGAATGGGAAGAGATAGACTGCCGCTTAGGAATGAGAGACAGAAAAAATCTCTTCCGATCCCTCCTAATGAACTGAGTGCGAGTAATGTAAGTCTTGACCGCACGAACAGGACAAAGAAGAGGCCTCCGTCCATCTACAGCAGGGAGAGCCCGAATGCAGATGGGAGGAGGTACCGAATCGGGGAGTTGATTCTTAGCCAGAAAAGAGCAATCAGTAGTGAATGTAACACTGTTAGCCTCATTTCGGAAGAAGGCAGAATCAACAGATAGCGCATGAAGCTCACTGACTCGACGAGCAGAAGCAAACGCTAGAAGAAAAGCCGTCTTATAGGTGAGAAAACGCATGTCGGTCTCAGATAAAGGCTCGAAAGGCGCCCCCTCCAAACAGTGCAACACCCATGCCAAGTTCCACTTGGGTGTAAGACGCAAAACTCGAGGCCTCTTCAAAGAAAAGTGCCGAATAAGTTTGGAGAGGAAAAGATTACGACCGATACACCGCTTTCCCACATAAGAGAAAGTATCAGACAGCATAGACCGATAGCCCTTAATCGTAATAGGCTGGAGGCCCTTGGAGTCAAAAAGAAAAACCAGAAAATCCGCAATTTGAGCGATAGACGGATCAAGGTAATTCACATTGTGATCTGAACACCAGCGGCAGAAAACCTTCCACTTGGCGGCATAAGTCATTCCAGTGGAAGGTCGCCGCGATGCAGAAATGCACTCCACTGATCGTCTCGAAAAACCTCTACGTCGGAGACTGGACCTGATAAAAGACAGGCGTGAAGGGACAGGCTCGCCAGGTTGTTGTGATACTTCCTGGGACGACCCTGTGAAAGAAGATCGCGACGTAGAGGTAGACGAATCGGTCGATCGGCCAATAGAGGCCGCAGCAGATTGATCCACACCCTCTGTGGAGACAGAGGTGTGATCAGAATGATCCTGCAACTGCAAGCACGAATCTTCGCTAAAACTTGAGGAAGAATCGGTGCAGGAGGAAAGGCATAGCCGACCCAGCCTGTCCAGTCCAGAGACAGAGCGTCTACTGCAAATGCCAGAGGATCTGGACAAGGGGAGACAAAAGTCTCTACCTGATGATTCCAGCGAGTAGCGAAAAGGTCGACCTGAGGACGACCCCACTGCTCGCAAATCGCCTGAAACACCGACCGATGTAGCATCCATTCGGTTGGAAGGACACTGTCGCGTCGGGACAGGGAGTCTGCTAGGACGTTGAGACGCCCGGGAATGTGTCGAATGGACACCCGAGCGTCCACATCCCGTGCCAACAGAAGAAGATCCCGAGACAGCCGATACATAGGAATCGAATGAGTGCCTCCCTGATTCCGTATGTAGGCCACTACTGTCGAATTGTCCGAAAGAAGTAGGACAACATGGTCCGACAGATGAGGGATCCAAAGCCGAAAACTCAACAGAAGAGCAAGGAGCTCCTTCTGGTTGATATGAAGGTCCACCTGCTCGCTGTCCCACTCTCCGTGAGCAGACAGACCGAGAGGGTCCAACGTCGCACCCCAGCCCCGATCGCTGGCATCCGCAGTAAGGATGCGATCGGCCAAAGGAAGATCCAACGGAACACCCTGTGTCAGCCAGGGAATATTTGCCCAAGGGCGGAGGTGACAAAGCAGAGACCGAGGAATAGTGAGTTCCAGGTCCAGCGGATCTACATTCGGACGCCAATGATCCAACAGGAAGTGTTGGAGAGGTCGGACAAACAAGCGACCGAGCGGAATGAGATCGGTCACCGAACCGCAAAGGCCCAGCATCCGAAGGAAAGTCCTGGCCGAGACCGAGGAAGATTGAAGCAGGTCCCGAGTCAAGGCGGAAAGAATCGTCGCCCGAGCCTGGGGAACCGACACTACATTGTGAAGAGTGTCGAAATCCATCCCCAAATGACGGAATCGCTGAGAAGGAAGAAGATCTGACTTCTCGCGATTGACTCTGAAACCCAGCGACGCTAGAAGGCAAAGAAACTGCCGGACATCGAACTCCAGAACAGCAGCATCGTGGTGCCGTTGGAGGATGTCGTCTAGGTAGGCGGACGAAGTCACCGCCGACTGAGTGCGATGGAAAGCAAGCACATGTGACATCAGTCGGGTGAAGGCCCAAGGAGCCAGGTTCAAACCGAACGGGAGAGCTCTGAATTGAAAAACTCGATCCCGAAACGAGAACCGAAGGTATTTCCGTGACGCCAGATGAATGGGTACATGGAAGTAGGCATCCTTCAGGTCGATACTGGCCGCAAAATCGCCCTGATGAACTGAACGTCGAACCGACCGGAAAGTCTCCATACTGAAACGAGGAGCAATTATGTACTCGTTCAGGGTACTCAGATCGATGACAGGACGAAATTGGCCGTTTTTCTTCGGCACCAAGAAAAGTCTCGAGTAAAACCCCGGTGAAAGGGCGTTCCTGACCACCTCGATCGCCCCTTTGGTGAGGAGATTGTCGATCTCCTGCACCAGAAGGTCCCGACGCAGAGAATCTGAAGGGACCTGAGTCGGAAGGGGCACCCGAGATAAACTGGGGTGCCGATGGAAGGACAGTCGCAGACCGGAATGAATGACGTCGAGGACCCAAGAGTCCGACGTTATCTCTGTCCAACGGTCGTAAAACAGCGACAGCCTTCCTCCGACTGGAGGCGAATCGAGGTGAGAACCTTCACTTGCGGCCTCGACGAGGCCCCCGAGAGGAGAAACCACCTCGGGAAGTGACAGAGTCCTGAGACTTTCCAGCCTGAGGCTGCCAGCGGGCCTGGCCACGTCGGCGCTTCTTATGAGCAGAAGGAGCAGACGGAGCCGAAGGCGTAGCCGACGTCGCCGACGAGGCAGACGCAGCAGCACGCTTGGCGGGCCTGGAACGACCCCCACCCGCAGCAGCAGGTGGGTCAAGCTGTCTCAGCAAAAGCTGGTCCTTCGAATGACGAAGAACTTCGCCACGAACAGCTTCCACGGAACCATGGAACAACTGAGGTCCTACCAAAGAGGCAGACCTCAGAACAGCACGTTGCTCAGAAGGAAGGGATGGTAAAGAATCCAAAACCGCATCCCGGCGTGCCAGCTCCAAATTGGCCGTGTTACAGGCGTGAGCGTGAGTCAAGTTCATAAGAGCCTGTGACAAAACGCGAAAAGGCGCCTGAGCGTCATCAAACTCCCCTGGTGGAAAATATTCAGCCAGAGCAGCGACAACATGGTCCGCGAGAGATAACATACCCAGCATCTCTCGGGACAGGCCCACCATAGACTCAACTACCGACATCGGGAGAACTGCCGACTTAGGCTTAGTCAACCCGAGGGAAGAAGAATCCTCATCCACAGTAGTCATCCCTTGGAAGACTGGTGGAGAGACGGAATCGTAAACACGAAACCGCGATGGAGGCAGGAAGGCATCAGCTCTAGAAAAGAAGGAACCCTTAAGGGCCTTAGAACGCATTTTGGCGTCTAAGCCCTGGAAGGACTCAACCACCTGAGCCGATTGCAGAGGACGCAAAGCCCCGGAGCTAGAAGGCTCAACAGGGTTACGGCGCTCCACAGTGGACCGCGGCCGGACGGTCACAGAAGGCTGGTCGGAAGGTAGAACGTCCGGCAATAAGCCAAAGACGAAATCCAAAGCCTGCCCCAAGACTGACGAGGGGGGACCATCACCTTCAAGATACTCGTCATCCTCCGTAGCAGAGGAGACGTAGCCCAACTCGGGCTGACCAGCAGAAACCTCCTGTGAATACTGTGCAGTATCCAAGGGACCAGGCGAGACATCTCGGCGACCGACCAAAGGAGGTTGTGCCTCAGGAGGCACAGGGAGGCCAACTTGAGGGTTGCCAGAAAGCAACCGGGTGAGCGCCAAAACGGCCTGGCGTAGGTCACCCTGAGAATCCGTCGCAGCAGAAACGCCCGACGGAGTGTCCTCCCAATGGACCCTTCTGGTAGAAGAACCCAAATCCTCAGAAGAGACCGACGGCGAACGTCGATCGGCAGACAGAATAGGAGCACGGTGAGAAGACACCGGAGGATAGTCCCGATTGTGACGCCCAGGAGCCATCACTGGCCTCTGCGAAACAGAAGGCCCTGCCTGCAAATCCTCGAAAGGGACCGACGGCGCACGTCGATCGGTAGCTGGACCTAGGACACGGTGAGAAGACACCGGAGGATTGTCCCAAGAATGACAGGAACCTGTCATTGACCTCTGCGCAGCAGACGGCCCCAACTGCCTATCCTCTGAGACCGACGGCAAGCATCGATCGACACCCAGACTCGGAACACAGTGAGGAATCACCGGAGGAAGGTTCCGAGAGTGACAGCTAACCGGGGCTGTCACTGACCGCTGCCGAACAGCAGGCCCTGGATGCCAACGTCCCAACAGCATCCCGCTAGTCGGCACACTAGCAGGCGAAGGTGGAACAATAAACGATTCACTCGAGGGACGAGGAATCGCTGCCGAAGCGACCGGCCGGCTCAACCGACTAGGAGCAAACCTAGCCAGATGAGACGGAGCAGACAGCAAACCCGCACAGCCTCGCCGCGAGGCTGGGGGAGGCTGAGAACACACAGACACACCAGCAGATACAGCCTCGGTCCCCCGAGACTGTAGACCATCCCCAGAAGAGATGGAAGAGCCACCATCAGACAGAATAGGATCTGGAGTAGCAACCCCCTCAACAACGGTGGACGGTGTTGGAGGCAGATTGGAGAGGGTTACCGAGTTGACCTCGGAAAAGCTCTCAACAAAAACAGACGCCTCAATAGTGACATCCGAAGACAAAGAGACCGCGGTCTCCTCATCAGGTATCACAGAACAAACACCGTCAACAGTTGCAGAGGAGCTCGCCACAGAAGTCAGATCCGAATCCTGTGTGACAGAGTCACCACGTGCACCAGCAGAAATGTCTGCAACGGCACGGCTATCCTTACCCCGAGAACGAGGGGTTCTAGCTCTGGAAAGAACCACCTTGTTAACAGAAGCCCAAAATTTAGAGGACCAAACCCCACAGATACCACATGATTGGGCCTGAGTGCAATTGTTGCAAGTGACACATGTGGTATGGGAATCGTCCACATGTTTCACCTGCAAACAAGAGGTACAAGGAATAGTCTTAGGCATGATATAAATACAACAATCAAGCTTCCCGCCGATGGAAAACAGAACGAAGGTCGTGTTCACACGTGGGGGAAAGGCAAGATAAAGTGTGAAAAGCACAGCAATAATAATACAAATTAACATTAAATGTAGAGTAATAATTTGGTAGCTTGAAAAAGGATACAATCCAGTAGCACACTAAAGACGATTAATAAGTTGTTCACGAAGAATTAGTATCATAAACAGCACAGTCACAAAAATTTCCGACCATGAACAATGGCGGAAAATAAAGGAATTGACGTCACGGTTTGTTGCGCATGCGCTCGGTAAACGCAAGAGGTGTGCAGAGAGAGTACCTGTAATTTCGAGCGCTGGTCTCGCTCGACCCTTTTTTCGATCTTTTTCGTGCTTTTGCACTCTAGTACTTTTCCAACTCGTTTGGAAAAGATTCTAAAAGCTTGAGTTAGTTCCGAAGTAGGGCTTGCACTTATGTTACAGCCAATTGTAAACAATTGTGAGTAGGTTGAAAAGAAACAGGTTTTTTAAAAACTGTTTTTAGGCCTACACGTAATTAACAAATTTGTTAAATGAGTGGCCAAAATTGCATAAATTTCACAACCAAGGTGCACTTGTCCTTTAAAGTGAAAATGTTTGTTTACATGTATGTTTTGTATTCCTATGTTCTCACCGGCCATTACTAATATATACATGTATCCATGTATCAAGGTCAGGTGCCCTTCAGTCGCTTTGCCCCTTCAAGTCTGAAATGCTTACTATGCCCCTAGAAAAAATAATGCAGTTACAAAAATGTAATTATGAAATGGATTACACTGCATAAGAAAGCCTCTTGAAGAGAAGGGTTTAAACCATCCATAAACATTTTGAAGAAATAAAGTACTGAAATCTTTAAATTTGGTAACTGTGGGCTGTCACTAAGAAGTGAACACCGAGACTGAGTCTAAGTCCGTTAAGGTGTATACAGAAATCAGTTAACCAAGAAAATATGACCGGATTGCGAATGAGTTGTGATTCAGTCAAAATTCCCAGTCTGCTTTTCTCCTCATAAAACTGAAAAATCTCACCTGTTAAAAATGAATCGTAAAACAATGAATCTGAGATGCTATTTTCATTTGTTTTTCTTCATTTGCAGTATTTTGTTTGCATAATATTTTGATCCATTGGTGTAAGTGTGTCATAGCTGAATCATGGCCTGATCATGACAGAGACCACTTTAATGATCACACTGCTATATTTTTCATTTGACAGAGAGCCAAAAATATTGACATTTACAGTACCGTAATTACAAAATTGAATGGAGAATTTTGACCGGATTGCAATATGGTCAATATTTTCTGTGTTGGCTTTCCTTTCCCATTTTAGAGGACTTCCACCAAAGGCATTGTTGACTGAGTCCTATTTTACAGTAAAACAGAGCTTGTTTACCACAGTAAACAAGCACTGCTTCACTTCCCGTTGGTTCCCATAGAGAACAACTCTATAGAATCTCACCTGTCAAAAAAAAAAACAAATGCGAAAACATTGCATCTCAGATTCTATTTTCATTTACTTTTTCCTCTATTCTGTATTGATTTTGAAATATTTTATTCAGGAAATCTCAATCATCTGGTGAAAATGTGGCATGACCAGACTGTAATCTGACCAAGAAGGGCTCTGCTTAAAAATATCTGCTTCAAATTCAGATCATAGAACTAACTTGATATATATGTGATGTTAAAAATGCACTATTTTTTCAAACATCTGTATCCCAAATGCTATGGTAGGGGAGACAACTCACATATTTCTAATCAGTTCAGGATGTTCAAACAATTTTCAAGACAAGACATATTGCCTTTCAGAACCAAGGACCATATAATACATGTAAGTGTTACAAAAAAGCAACCTGAAAAACTGCATGGATAAGAAGTCATTACTATTCAGCCATTAGTAAAACGTTTCAAGCCAATTTGATATGAAAACTCAATACAGTGGAGCCCACAAATTTTATCCATTAATTAGATGTAGGTCATACAGCCAACTCCTCTCAAGTGAATAAAAAATATTGTAATATGTTGAGAAATTACCCTGATAATCACGAAAATTCCCCTTGTTTAAAGCTGCATGTTACTGGCCTCAGTGCATTCAATACAGGCATTTAATTTATTAACAAAATTATTGAGGCTTGTGTCAGTGTTTTAACAGTGATTGCTGTATACCGTTTTTTGACAAAACTGAAGCTTGTGTTGTATGATGTATTAATGTGTATTAATGTAGAACTACTCAATGGGCTGAACGGGAGTTTGGGGTAGGGGAGGGTTGGCTTATGATTATTATTATTATTATTATTATTATTCATTTTTTGATTCGTGGTTTTGGTCACCTCTTCAGTTATATTATGCATTTTCCCTGCTAACAATAGCAAAGAAGCAAAGTTCATACATACACATACTGGTTATGAAGCTTTCGATTTAATGAAATATTGCCAAAGTAATTAAAAGTAATTAATTACATTTCATGAAGTAATTGTAATTAATTACTTTGAAATTAAAAGTAATTGTAATCGAAAAATTAAAAGTAATTGTAATTGTAATTAAGTACATTTACAAGTAATTGACCCCAGCCCTAGTTAAGAAAGTCACACACACCAAATATTGGCCAAATCCATTGGTATATGTCTAAGTCATCACGCCAATGAGCTGAAAACAGTCAAAAATTAACTAATTACATGTAAGGGCTATAACTCTGTTCAGTATGGCCTGAACCACACCAGTTTTTGAACTCAAGCAAGACGTTAAGAAAGTTTCACATACCCAATATTGACCAAATCCATTATCCATTAATATTTGTTGAAGTTATCATGCTACCAAGCTTAAATTAGGAAAAAATTAACTAATTCCACGCAGTATGATCAAAATGAACCAGTTTTCGAACCCATTCAAGACATTAAGAAAGTCTCTCACACCAAATATCGACCAAATCCATTGAAACTTTTTCAAGTTATCATGCTAATGAGGAAGATTATGCCAGCCCACCCACCTACCTGTGTACTGACTTTATCTAAGAATAGTTAACCCTTTACCTAACATGAAAAGCAGACGACACTTGTAAAAAATATTCTTGAACAACTAATTTTTTTCATTTTTTGTCTCAGAAACATAGGTTATGACCCCTCATTGGAACAAGCTCAACGAGCTCGTTCCAATGAGGGGTCATAACCTATATTTTTGAGACAAAAAATGAAAAAATAATGAAAATTAATTGGCGATTTTTGAGAATAGCGCTGGCCGGTTTTGATCGTTACATTGAGTAAAGGGTTAAAAAGCTCAACCAAAACAAAACACATACAAATTACATGTATACATGTATATTTACTAGAGTTTAATCCATAGAAGCCAAGTGGAAGTTCTAATATTTGTCTTTCTGTATGTACTCTCACATGTTGATCACATATTCTAACAAACAGTCTTTTGGTGGTCTTGCTCAAGAAAGTTACAGTACACTGTACTTGTACCTTGGCAGTGGTCTCCAATGCAGACTTGGCTCCCTGTATAGGTAGCCAAAACTTCAGTAGACACCACTAAGGAACAGTGCCATATCCAGGATGTTTTTGGTACTGGTATACTGGTTTGGACACTCAAACTCCAGGTGCCCAAACTCATTGTATTGGAGTATAATCTCCATCCCATAGTTTGCTAAAACAGTTGAAATTCAGCAAAAATTCTTCATTACTAAAACCAACATATTAGCCAATCACTTGAATTCCGAATTAGGATACTGCAGCTGACTAAAAATACACCCAAGAAAATTTCACTCTGATAAAAAAAAAGCATGGAACAGGTACATGTATGCAGAAAGCAAGTGGAGACATTTTAGTAATTCTGACTTTCCAGTCTTTCAAAAATGTTGTGCTTAGTACGGTAATCCTAATTTCAGTTTCCATTAATTAATAATTATAAATTGTCTCTACTGCAATGGGTGGTGAGCTCCCAGTAAGCAGTGGAAAAAGTCATATACAGATCGGTGTCTCAAATTATCCTGGATATGGCCCTGAGGAAGAAAAAAACAAGCAGAATTCTCCAATCCATTAATCCTTATTGATAAGTGGCCATACAGCTACAAACCCGCCCTTCTATGCTCTGAATGAATTGTTCCATGAGTATTCATTCTTGAGAATTCTACTTGTATGATGCATTTATCTTCACATTGTATTTACATCATTGATGGCTGCCTGTACTGGCAGCCATCAATAATGTAGAAATATAAATTTTATAGTAAATTTCCTTTCTTATTATACCTACCACAATTGTTTACTTCAGGCTTGCACTACAGTGGAAGTCCCTAACTCGGATAAAATACTCTCTATTTTTGTCTTTCCCAAGCAAGTTGGGAAAGAAAAGTGGTGCAAAAGCACCAATAAAAAATAAGCCAAAACTGGGTCGAGTGCAACCGGCGCAGACCCAGAACGGGACGCTCTCTCCCAAGTACAACTCCACGACTTCCGTTGCCAGTGCGCATGTACCGTCTCTAAAGACTCAATCTTTTTGAATCCGTCAACGTTAGAGTTATGTGATCAGCGGGGAGGAAAGATTCTTTACCCGTAAAGAAGACGGGAGGGCCTCCATGTAAACAATTGTGGTAGGTATAATAAGAAAGAAAATTTACTATAAAATTTAGATTTCTTATCAACCTACTCACATTTGTTTACTTCAGGCTGAATAGACAAAAGGCTGGAGGGAATCGCATAACCAACCCACACATAACCCCAGTGCACTGGAACCGTGAAGCAGAAGGAAGAGGTCCCGAAGCTTATCAACCATAATGTCGCAATCACTGGTAAAGGACAATGAAAAGAGACATATGAGCCTGTGTGACACACAGACAGAAAAAGGGCAGTAACAGCACAAGGCTGAAACTGATCTTCAAGAAGCCTAATGGCTATGGCAGACAACAGCCTGAGCAGAAGAAAGAGGACCCAGGGCAAAAAGGTCCTCCGACTGCTCCTGCAACTGGCGCAAATAAAAGGTGGAGAAAGTAGAAGCATTTCTCCAGTAGGCTGCCTACATAACATCCGACAACTTGACGGAGTTAGAATAAGCCCAAGAGGTAGACAGTGCCCGCACCTCATGGGCAGAAATACGATTGGTAATACAATCGCCAGCTGCTAAACGACCATAAGCCGTACGAATAGCAAGACAAATCCATCGAGAAATGGATTGAGGAGAGATCTTCTGTCGACCCGGAATGAGAGACAGAAAAAAACGTTTCCTGCCTTTCCGTATGAAGCGTGTCCGATCAAGATAAATGCGAATAGCACAGACCGGACAGAGCAAAGGGCGATTACCCTCAACAGAAGGAAGAGCCCTGATACAGATAGCAGGAGGAGTAGTATCTGGTAACTGATTCTTGGCCAAAAAGGAGCAATCAGTGGTAAAAGTAACACTGTTGGGAGAGCTCCTAAAAAAGGCCGGGTCAACCGAGAGGGCGTGAAGCTCACTAACCCATCTGGCCGAAGCAAATGCCATCAGAAAAGCCGTCTTATATGTGAGAAAATGCATATCCACCTGGGATAAAGGTTCAAATGGCGCCCCCCCCCCCCCCCATATCCACCTGGGATAAAGGTTCGAATGGCACCCCCCCCCCCCCCCCCCCCCCCCCCCCCCCCCCCCAAGCAAAGCAGCACCCACGAAAGATTCCATCGTGGAGTAAGCTGCAAAGTCCGAGGCCTTTTCAAAGAAAAGTGCCGAACAAGCTTGGGGAGGTAAGGATTAGTGCCGATACGACGCTTCCCCACATAAGAAAAAGTCTCTGAAAGCATAGACCTGTAACCCTTGATGGTAACAGGCTGGAGACCCCGAGAATCAAACAGATATACCAGAAACTCCGCAATCTGTGAAATCGAAGGATTGGCATAATCAACAGAGTGATCAGCACACCATCGACAGAAGACCTTCCATTTAGCTGCATAAGCTAAACCAGTGGAGTGCCTCCTTGAAGAAAAAATGCGCTCCACTGCTCGTCTCGAAAAACCTTTACGGAGGAGACAGGACCTGACAAAAGATATGCGTGAAGGCACAACGAAGTCGGGTCGACGTGAAACCTCCTCGGGCAACCTTGACAAAGAAGGTCGCGATGTAGCGGGAGACGTGCCGGAACCGCCGCCATCAGCGAGCGGAGCTGATTGATCCACACCCGCTGAGACGACAGGGGAGCGATCAGAATGATTCGACAACTGCAGGTTCGAATTTGGGCGAGAACCTGAGGAAGAATCGGAACCGGCGGGAAGGCGTAGCCGACTAGAACATTCCAATCGAGTGACAGAGCGTCCAGAGGATCTGGACACGGGGACACGAAAGTGTCCACCTGATGGTTCCAACGAGTCGCAAAGAGGTCGATGTGGGGGGACGTCCCTAGAGATCGCAAAGCGACTGGAACACTGCCCTGTGAAGCATCCACTCGGTGGAAATAACCCTGCCCTGTCGGGACAGGGAGTCGGCTAGGACGTTCAGACGATCGGGAATGTGACGAACAACCACTCCAGCGTGAACATCCTGAGCGAGCAGTAGAAGATCCTGAGCTAACTCGTACATCGGAACCGAGTGCGTGCCGTCCTGGTTCCGAATGTAAGCAACCACTGTCGAATTGTCTGATAGTAGAAGGACCTGGCGATTCGACAGGTAAGGGATCCACTGCCTGAAACTCAGAAGAAGAGCAAGAAGCTCCTTCTGGTTGATGTGTAGAGCTGCTTGATCCTGGTCCCACATCCCGTGTAGGGAAAGACCGAGTGGATCCAACGTCGCACCCCATCCGAGATCGCTGGCATCTGCCGTCAGAACGCGATCGGACATGGGTAAGTCCAGTGGAACACCCTGCGTAATCCACTGAACATCTTGTCCAGGGAAGAAGGTGAGGATACAGAGAGTCCGGAAACGGAAGCACCTGATCCAGAGAATCTACATACGGCCTCCAACGACTGAGCAGAAAGTGTTGGAGAGGTCTGACACGCAGCCGACCTAGAGGAATGAGATCCGTCACCGAACCGCAGAGACCGATCAGCCGGAGAAAACTCCGAGCGGTCACGGACATGGACTGGGACAGAGTCAGAGCAAACGCTGAGAGAATCACAGCCTTGGCCTGGGGAACCGCTACCAAATTGAATTTGGTTTGGAAAGACATCCCCAGATGACAAAACGACTGAGAAGGGACCAGGTCCGACTTCTCCTCATTGACTCTGAATCCTAGCGACGTGAGCAAGCTCAACAGAGTGGCGACATCCGACTCCAGTAAGGCAGCATTGGAATGCCTCTGGAGGATATCGTCCAGATATGCCGAAGTAGTCACCCTGGACTGTGTGCGATGGAACGCTATCACATGCGACATCAGTCTGGTTAATGCCCAAGGATCTAGGTTGAGGCCGAAAGGCATGGCCTTGAACTGGTAATCTCGCCCCAGAAAAGCGAACCTGAGATACTTCCGTGACGCCCGATGCATCGGAACGTGGAAGTAAGCGTCTCGCAGGTCGATGCTGGCTGCGAAATCTCCCTGTTGAAGTGATTGGCGGACCGACCTGAAAGTCTCTATGCTGAACTTGGGAGCAATGATAGACTGGTTCAGGATACTCAGATCGATAACTGGTCGGAGTCGGCCGTCCTTCTTCGGCACCAAGAACA
Source organism: Pictodentalium vernedei (assembly GCA_031216915.1). Taxonomy (NCBI): domain Eukaryota; kingdom Metazoa; phylum Mollusca; class Scaphopoda; order Dentaliida; family Dentaliidae; genus Pictodentalium; species Pictodentalium vernedei. The sequence continues at coordinate 190,987,636 of CM062290.1, forward strand.
GGCGGGAATAGAAACCCACTGACTGAACGTTCTTGACGACCTCGATCGCCCCCTTTGCCAGGCGATTGACAATCTCCGTGGACAAAAGTTCCCGACATAAAAAGTCTGAAGGAACTGTAGTTGGAAGAGGCACCCTTGACAGAGTGGGGTACCGTCGGAAGGATATGCGCAGCCCGGACTGAACAACATCTAACACCCACGGATCGGATGTGATGGTGGCCCAATGGTCTGCGAACTCTGCTATCCTTCCTCCAACCTGGGACGAGTCGAGGTGAGGACCTTCATTTTGAGCCCTGACGAGGCCTGCGAGAGGAGAAACCACCTCCTCTGCTTAATAAAGAATCCTGAGACTTCCCTTGATTCTGCCGACCCCTACCTGTACCCCGTGAGTAAGAAGTAGAGGCGGCGGCAGAAGGACCAGCCTTTTGCTTCTTCACAGAGGAAGCAGAAGGGTACTTGTTAGGCTTGGAACAGCCCTTGCCTCCCCTAGAAGGCTGATCAAGCTGACGAAACAGCAGCTGATCTTTGGAATGACGTAGGACGTCATCCCGGACTGTCGACACGGAACCATGGAAAAGTTGCGGACCTGCCAAAGAAGCAGATAGAAGAGCAGCACGCTGCTCCTCGGGAAGGGATCGTCCTGTGTCCAGCACAGCGTCCCTTCAAATTAATCCCAAATTAGCCGTGTTACAGGCATGCGTGTGAGTAAGGTGCATAAGCGCCTTGGACAGCACACGCAACGGAGCCTGTGCCTCGTCAAACTTATCTGGAGGCAGATAAGCAGCCAAAGCTGAGACGACGTGATCTGAGAGAGAAAGCATGCCAAGCATCTCTCTAGATAAGCCGAACGTGGACTCCAGAGTCGTCATTGGAATGATGGCAGACTTGGAAAGCCTGAGGGAAGTGAAGTCCTGATCCAGAACCGTCAAAGTCTGGCAGACCGACGGATTGGCAGAATCGTAGGAACGATAAGGCACAGGAGGCAAAAAGGTGTCAACCCTGGTGAAGAACGAAGTCTTCAAAGACTTGGAATTCAGCTTGGAATCCAATGCTGAAAAAGCTTCAACCACCTGTACCGACTGGCACGGTCGAAGGCGCCCAGAAGCAGGTTGCTCCATAGACTGCTGGCGCGCAACCGATGATCGCGGCCAGGCTGACACTGTCGGCTGGTTAGCAGGTTTGAGATCAGGCAGAAACTCAAACACAAAGTCAAGAGCTGCCCCCAAGTCCGAAGACTGCTGGGGCTCGACCTCAAGCATGACGGACTCCTCCCCAGAGTCGGAAGACACATAGCCCATCGTGGGTAAACCAGCCGACGCCTCCCATGGTGTCGGGACACCAGAGGAATCAGAAACCGGCCTGTTTCCAATCCCGGGAGGCGGCGCCATAGGAGGCGCCTGGAAACCACTCATAGCCTCGCTGGAAGCAACAGGAAGGCTCTTAGAAAGAACCTGAGTGAGTAAGGAGAGGCCTCCCTAAGCTCACTGCCCGTACCGACCGGTTCGACAGGGGAGCGAACCGGCAAAGTGGCTTCACCGCTGACCCTCTTAACCAGCGAAGGGTCACGATCCTCCAAAACACCCGATGCGGGACGACGGGCGGCAGCCGAAACATCTGAAGGCAGACATGTATAGGGGTACGAGGCACCCCGAGGATCCATATGGCAAGAACTCATGAGAGGCATCGCGGACCTCTGCGGGGCAGAAGGTCCAGGCTGCACAAAAGGCATTGGTCTCCCAAAACTGGCCGTGAGGCCAGAATGAGTAGAATGGAAACGCCACTGAGTTCATAGTGTTTCCACTAAAAACATCCGAATCCAAAGACACAACTGTGGTGCTCGACGGCGAAGAGACCACAGAGATGGGTTCGGCCGGCAGCCCCTTCCGACTTCGCCGAGTTGAAGTCAGGGAAGGCTAAGGCCGATATCCCACGTCTACAGTACCGGACATTCCTGCAGTCCCCTGCAGCGAAAAGCCGAGGCCAGCTGAAACTGACGACGAAGCAGATGGACCAGCAGTAGTAGTAGATACGTCGAGAGTCGTTGAGGCTGGTGAAATAGTGGAGAGAGCATGCCGGCTCAGCTCCGAAGGAGGAGTCACAACCCTAGTGACAGCCTCAGATGTCGACTGGAGGGGGACCGTAGTCCCGGAACCAGGCACCTCTTCACCAGAACACTCAATGGCTCCCGCAGTATCCACCACAGGAAAAGACTGCACATCCCCCACGGAGGAGGAATAACTCTCACCAGACAAGGTCGGCTTGGGAGGCCCCGAACGACCATGTTCTCCTTTCCCGTGGGAGCGGGAGGCACGGCCACGAGAACGAACGACACGGTTAACTGACGCCCAGAAAGTGGATGACCATGATCCACGGACACCACATGGCCGCTCGGCCGAACACCCATTACAGGAGGAACAAGACGAATGTACATCGTTCACATGCTTTGGCAGCAGACATTGCCCACAAGGAATTGTCCTGAGTATGATAGAGGTGAGAGGAGCAGAGAAGGTGAAATCAGAAAACAGAACATCCCCAAAGAAGAGAGAAAGGTGACAGAAACAAAGACCCCAGAGGTCGACCGGGAACCACACGACAGGATGACTACTCTCAAAAGAAAGAAGAAAAACTGTAGGAGTGGTACCCCGCTGACACCTAACTCTAACACAATTAGAAAATTTTGCAAAAAAAGCATTAACAATAATTGTGAAATAATATAAGTCTGAACCGCATGGCACACGAAATTTGTGCGCGACTCGAGAGAGAACAATTAAATATACATTATGGATATATAATAGAAAAGAGAATGTAAAAAAACACTGTTCCTGAGAATACAAAGGATACACTGTGGTACAATGAATCAGGAATCATCAAACATCGAGCTGGTGGAACACTGATAAGCGTGCAAAAACATCTCGACACGAAGCGGATTATAAAAAGAATGAGTCTTTAGAGACGGTACATGCACACTGGCAACGGAAGTCGTGGAGTTGTACTTGGGAGAGACCATCCCGTACTGGGTCTGCACCGGTTGCACTCGACCCAGTTTTGGCTTATTTTTTATTGGTGCTTTTGCACCACTTTTCTTTCCCAACTTGCTTGGGAAAGACAAAAATAGAGAGTATTTTATCCGAGTTAGGGACTTCCACTGTAGTGCAAGCCTGAAGTAAACAATTGTGAGTAGGTTGATAAGAAACACTGTTAAGTCATCTGCAGCTGTATACATGACAGTAGTTGTTGATGTAAAATTAATCAGAGGACTTAAGGGTTAAGGACAATTTCAGAATCTATAAGAATGAAATGAACAGTTTGCGAGAATCAAAGTTGATTCTCATTGTTTTCCTTATGAGAATCATTTGCAATAATCATTTGTTAGAATTAATTCTGATTCTTGCATGAATTTCAAACCTTGGAATATTTTGGGTACCATTGCAGACTTTCAGGAACCGTTTATGCCTTCCATCAACTATGTGAGTCAAAAGCATATATTTTATGTTCTATACACCATTACATTCATTTAGGTGTATAATTTGTTTATTCTACTGGATGTGAACCCATCATGATACAAACATTTTTTTAATGGTGATTCATATCTGTATACAGAATAGCAGAGAATGTGACACAATTGGCGACTTTTTGGTAATACTGCAACACATTGTCACCAACATGTCGATTTAGTAATATAAGATAGATAGAGGATATCTAGGGTTTTTGAGTGGATATCAAAAATTATCTCTTGAGTGACCGAGACAAATGTTTATTTTTCACGAGTTCTTACACAAGTGCAAATAACCATTTGCCTCGGTTACGAGTGAGATAATTTTTGGTATACACTCAAAATACACCAGATTTTCTTTTTATTATACGCTTTCTATAAGAATCTGATCATTCCTATCAATAATTCCACTTGTTTCAACCTTGAATTGATGCATGAAAGTAAACAGCTGATGCACATTGACATGTGGAAGTGGTGTGATTGATACTTGGAACAGGTAATCTCTTGCGATCTGATTCAGAAGGCGGATTCCATGCATCAATTCAAGGTGAATACGGTTTGCATTATTCCTGGAAATGATTGGTATCTACTCAAAAACACTAGATTTTCTTTTCATTATACGTATTTAGAACAAATTGATCACTTCCACGGAAAATTTGACTCGTATTCACCATGAAGGGATGCTTTGAAAGCTGCCATTTTGATTGATACCATGAAAGTGAAAATTTCTATATCTTCAAAGTTGGGGATATGATTTCTATCTTTCAGCAATTTTTTGATAATCTATCATTTACCATGCAATAAAAATGCACACACATGCTGAGTCTGAAGTTGATCAGACTGGCGGATGTTACATGTAGTTAGTACTCCTATTTGTAGACCTACAGTAACATGGGGTATTGTGATGGGCTGTGCACCCTGGCAATAGACAATTTTGTTCAGTCTCTGTGCCAAGTTCTTGAAGTCACTCACAATTTCATGTAATTGTGTTTATTTTTTTTAAGGATATATGCATCACACAATGGTTGATAATTACTGTTGGGTGATGTTCATTCCACAGAAACTAACTTTCAAGTTAAGTGTGAAGTGAATGAACGTTTCTGTATTCATCTAATACCATTGTGTACTTACATGTAAGAGATAGGTAACTGCTCTAGTATGAGAATGGCTGGACTTTCAGCTTATTAACCCAGTGTGTATATGTAATTGTTAAGTTTGAGGGGGAGATTGCTGAGCTGAAGGGAAAACTTGGTAGGGCGGGGCTGTCTGGAGTTACGCCTGTGAAAGTAGCTTTCCGAGAAGGATGGAAGGTTGTCGGTGGTTCCAAGAGGAAACATGGGGGTAGAACCTTTGATGTGAATGAGGTAGGTGATGAGGTGGGGGCTGCTAGAAAAGTACGTAGGACAGATGAGGGGGGGCCCAGGCCGGAGCAATGCTGTAAAGCGTTTGGCGTGGACTATCAAAAGTGGTAGGAAAGGGGGGCCAGAGAAGCAGGTAGATAGGGGTGTAAAGTCCAAAGGCAGTGGGGAGTGCAGCACCAGAAACAGATTTGATGTGCTCGATTCGGAAGAGACAGAGGGGGAGATGGAGGTAGTTGCAACAGATAGTAGCTTGGGGTCTAGGCCAGGAAAAAGGAGGAGGGATACGGGAGAAGACCAGGGGAGTAGTCCAGGTAGTTCAGGGCCTGGAAAGAGACGGAGGGACAAGGATAGGAGTAATCTTAGGTCAAAGATACCGATACCGATATTGATTCCGAGTGGGGCTGTTGGAGAGGAAGAGGACGCTGTAAACAATAGGAGACTAGAGGAGATAAATAGGGCGAGGGCCAAAAGTAAGTTGGTGGTTGCGGGAAGTAGCATAGTTCGGGGGATCGACAAGGTTGTCTGTGGTCCGGACAGTAAAAATAGAACAGTTCTGTGCTTTCCGGGGGCTAAAGTGGAGGACCTGAGGGATAGAGTGGACGGTATTGTAGCTGGGTCGGGGCCTGATCCAGTAGTGGTATTACATGTGGGGTCCAATAACATCAGGGAGAGGAAATCAGTTCATTTGGTGGACACATACAAGGACCTAATTAGTAAGCTACTTAGCAGGAATGCTCGGACCATCGTTTCAGGGGTGCTCCCCGTTATGGGTGGTGGGAATGAGAGGAACTCGCGGATTATGGCACTAAACGAGGAGCTGGAAGAGCACTGCAAAGACTTGGGAATACATTTCATTGACCACTGGGATTCATTCTGGGGACAAGGAGAGTTGTATGGGCGAGACGGATTGCATTTAAGTAGGATGGGTACAGACCTGTAGGGCCAAAAAATTTTACAGGTGACTGGGCCTTTTTTGGAGAAAAGGGGGGTAGGGGACCACAGCCGATAACCCAGAGGGGCACAAATGCTGGGAACATAGGAAGAACAACAAACATGCACAATACAGGGACATACCAGGGTTATAATAATGTGCCAGTGATGACAAAAAAACAAAGATTCATTAAGTTTGGGTACTGCAACATCCAGGGTCTGCACAAGAAAGTAAGTGAAATATCAACAATGATGGACGAAGGAGACTTCGATATAATGGGTCTAAGTGAGACGTGGATACGACGGGATGAGCGGGTTGATCAGATGAAGGGTTGCGTGTGGATAGGAGCTGGGCGAACTGAGGGTCAGAAACGGGGTGGGGGTGTTGGCATCTACGCTAAAGAGGAATTACAGCCATCATTGATTACAGATCTCACAGAAGCAAGGACTCAGATTCCAGTATCCAACGAAATAGTATGGGCAAAAATCAAGTTAGGAAGCAGGAGTGTTGCCGTTGGTGTTGTATACTTAGCAGTGGAGGGAAGTAAGCCTGAGTGGAATGATTCAATATATACAACTCTTAGATCGAATATCACAGAGCTTGGAAGCAGAGGGTTTAGTATTGTCCTAATGGGGGACTTCAATGGGCACATCGGGGATAAGGAGGAGGGCATACAGGGAGGTGATAGGAAAATTAACACGAATGGGAGGAAGATGTTGGACCTATCAAAAGAGCTTGGTTTAAAGATCCTGAACAGGGATGCGAAATGTAAGGGTAAATGGACCTGGGAGAGGAACGATAAGAAAACAATAATTGATTATATACTCACTGACATTAGCGTATGGAGGGAGGTTATAGATGTAGAAATAGATGACGAGGGAAAAAATGACTTGGGTAGTGATCACAACCTGATAACAGTTAAGATTATGGGCAAAAAGACGAATAGAGACAGAAATACCTTCAAGGAAGTTTGGGGACTAAAACAAGGAGCCGACTGGAAGCAGTTTCGGGAAAAACTAAAACCAAGTCTTGAATGTATACCTGGAGATGCAAATGTCCAGAGTATTTCAGATGGCATAGTAAATAGCCTAACAGAGGCAGGGAAGGATTGTATAGGAAGGGTGAGGGTCCCAACGAGAGAGCTCGGATACAGGGTTAACGAGGGACTGAAAAAGGCTATAAAAGAAAGGAAGGTAAAATGCGCTGCTTACAGAAGAAGTAGGAAGCTTAAAGGGGTGGATAACAATGACACGAGACTAATGAAAGGAGAATATGAACTGGCACGGAAAAAGGTGAATGAGATAAAGAATAATAATAGGAAGGAGCGCAATTGCAGTCTTGCCAGAACAATAAAGAAAACGGGGGGTTCGAGCTCAAACGTATTTTGGAACTGGGTAAATAAACGGGGGAAAAGTAGTGTGCAGAGTATCAAAGTGGATGGGGAAAGTACAGAAGATAAAGGCCGTATCGCTTCAGAGTTAGTCAAGCACTGGGAAAAGATAAACGATAGGCGATGGGGCAGTGGGTCCCCACCAAAAAGAAATACACTGGTGGAGGAGAACCTATCCAATCGTGTATGTAGCGAAATAACGGCAGAAGAAGTGCGGAACGTGGTCTCGAAATTAAAAAATGGTAAAGCGGGAGGGACTGATGAAATTCCGAACGAATTCCTCAAAAATGGAGGGGAGGCACTTATTGAAGTCCTGACAAACCTTTTCAACCTGGCTCTGTGAAAGCAAAAGGTCTCCAGAGAGTGGAGGGAAAGTAAGGTGTCGTTCATACACAAAAAGGGGGATAAGGAAGTTCTAGATAACTATAGGGGGATATCAGTTAGCAGTAACATCGGAAAAGTATTCTGTAAGGTCATATACGGTAGACTTGAGGAAGTTATTGAAGAGAAAGGTTTTTTAGGAGAAATTCAAAATGGTTTCAGGAAAGGTCGAAGAGTCACTGATCACCTATTTACACTCACCCAACTGATAGAATCAACAAAGGCTGAAAAGAAAAAGATGTTTCTGGCATTTCTAGATGTGAAAAAAGCGTACGACCGAGTGTGGAGGGAAGGTATGTGGCGAAAGCTCGAGGGCATCGGACTGGGGGGTGACTTTGTGGGAATCATGAAAGCACTGTATACAGATGTGCAAAGCCAACTCAGTCTAGGGAGTATCACTACAAAACGAGTCCCTATGGATATAGGCCTCAACAGGGGTGTATCTTTTCACCGATTTTGTTTGCATTGTATGTTAAAGATTTAGGGGACGAACTAATTCAGAGTGCGGAGGGGGTAAATGTTGGAGACATAAAGATACCAGGCTTATTCTTTGCGGACGACATGGTGTTAATGTCTAGAACTGAACAGGGGCTAGAGAAACTGCTGGAAATTGTTGGTAGATATGGGAACACTTGGCGGCTCGAACTAAATGAAAATAAAAGCAAGGTAATACCCGTTGGACGCAAGGTTGATATGCCGAAGAGATGGAGAGTGGGGGAGTTCTCAATCCCCGAAGGGGAAAGCAAACAAATCACTGTAGGAGAAACGGGAGAGTATGAGTATCTAGGGGTAAGCATAAATATAACGGGAAGAGGGGTGTACAGAAATTACTCAGCCAAACTGATTCTGAAGGGGAAAAGAATTCTGAACCAACTAAAACTTTTAGGGAAAAATAGTTTCAATAAGGTCTTTGTGGGGAAAACACTGTGGGAGAGGGTGGGTTTACCAAGTATAACGTATGGCACAGACGTGATTCCATTAAACCAAACCGTTATTAAGAAGTTGGAAAGTACTCAGTATGATGCCGGCAGATGGATAACAGGGTCGAGTAATGCTGCAGCTTTGGAAGCAGTAAGGGGGGAGCTTGGGTGGATGAAAATCAAGGACAGGGTAGATTTGGGAAAACTGTGTTACTTTAACTACTTGAGAAACCTGCCTGACAACCGGTGGTGCAAATTGATGCTCGATACCTTTTGGAATTCTAATATAGAAACGGGGTGGTCAAAACATGTGAGGGAACTAATGGACACTTACTCTATAGAGGTCACAAACATAGAAGTAGGAATGAAAGAAGGCAAAAGGTTTGTCAAAGAGAGAGTCATGGAAGACTGCAATCGAAACTGGCGAGCAGGGGTTAGCGTGAAAAGATCACTGCAGGGGTTACAATATAAAGAAAAGCCAGCTTTTGAGAAGTACCTAGATGGCACCTTTGGAGGGTCACTGCTGTTCAAACTGAGATCAAGATCACTGGAGCTTCGGGGAAAAATTGGGAGAGATGGGGAAAAGGGATGCCAAATGTGCCACTCTGGAGTAGTGGAGACCCTGGAACATTTTCTCTTGGAATGCTCACAGTATATACCTCATAGAATAAAATTTACTGGAAGAATAATGCAGAAGTGGGGTGAAGAAACAAAGGATAGATGGCTGAAGGGGGACACGAGGGAGAGGGTAGGAATGCTTATTGAAGAAATTGAAAAAGAGGAAGTGAGGAACACTATTAAGCAGTTTATGTCTGAATGCTGGGAGGAGAGGAGGGGAAGAGGGGGTGGGGTGCAGGGGGAACGATGGCCTTCTCTTATGAGGACCGCGACAAATCAGCGGCTGGCCAAAGAGTTATTATTATTATTATTATATGTAGGCTCTCTTCTGTGTGTTCAAAAAGCTGGGTGGGGCAGTTACTGGAGTTTAGCAGCTGAACCTTTTTATTTTTTAAAGTTTTATCAATAGGGAGTCATGAATAATGACATTTGATGAGTAGGCATTTTATTAGCAAAGTGATCAAGTTCATCAACCATCACACCAGTGTCCAGATGTGTTAATTTGGAAGGGTGGAGACATGCTCAGTGTATGACAGATATGAAGAATGAAGATGCAAGAGTGCAATAGTACTCTGTGACCTCTAGAAACAACAATAAGCAAAATGTTTTTCAGCGTTAGTGCCTCAAGTTCTATCTTTATATTAATCCTATCCTGCATCAATCACATTATGTTGGGGTATTATTTTACCCCTGATACCCATTATGGCTCCTTGGCCTTTGGAGGGGAAGTTATAGACATGCATCTCATTTATAAACCTACTGTTAACCAAGTACATGTAATTTGGTGCAGATCGGGTACTTCCTGTTGCCTTTGTGATTTCTGTATGCATAAGGACAAATAAACTTAAAGTGTTGAAAGAGACAATAGGTTGTTTAACTTCAAAAGATCAGTGGCATGGGAAACAGGTGGACATCGCAACATTTTATTCAATTAAGTAAGACAAGCTAAAATCTAATTGACACACTTAGCCATGTGTTGTTCTCATGAAATATTAAAGTATGTGGAGAGTAGATTGTGACTAAATCACCTGCAGAGTGGAGTTATCACCCAAGTATCACTCTCAAATTCTGTATATATAGACAAAAAAGACAAGCAATGTTTCAGCCAAAGGACCTCCGGGTTTACCCTGGAGGTTCATTGACTGGAACTTTGCTTGTGCTTGTTACGATTTGCAACAAATTTGCTATGGTTTGGATGACACAAGAAATTCATGGTATGATATGTACATGTACCTAGGTATGGGATTCATGGTGCGGTATGTACATTATCTAGATATGTATCTCAATATTCATCCAGTTATTGAAGCTACAGTTAAAGTCACATCTATAGGGACAGTATTGGAGCCAGGAATTCATAGTTGGGGTCACACAGATACATTTTGGAAGACAGGGGAGTCAACTTCAGCCCCCTTCCTCCCAATTTCTATCATGTACTGCACTGTCTGGTTACTCATGTCTGAGCTCATACTCTAGCATATTCCCATCCCTAACTTTACATATGTGAATTACCAAGTGGCCCCGCTGAGTCTAAGCACACCCTTCTAATACTTTTCAGTTTTAGAATAAAAATGATTTTAGTCACAGGCACCGGTAATGACAACAAAAATAGGTAAGTAGTCATCTGATGATCATGACTAGAGCTGGGAGGTTGTGGGATTTACTCTGCTGTTATGGTTTTGATTTTTTAAAGCAAAAAATCTTAGTTGCGGTTGCAGTTTTGGTTGTCAGTGAGCACACAGAAACCATCTGTATATACATATCAGATTGGCCCCCCACATTACTCCTGCAACATCTTCTACTAACAACTAACAAGGCATCTTCTGTTGATTTTACCAGTTGAATAAATAATTATAACATATCTATTCCTGTAATGTTGTAAAATGTCAGGCCAAAAAAACCCTGTGTTTAGGATAACACGATCGACCCTAACAATTTTACCGAGTAAAGGTCACTCATATAGATCATTGTACATGTAGTTACCTAAACTTCCATTCGACTTCAGCTGTGAATTTGAAACCACTTTGGAGTTCAAGCTTTCAAAACTCAATGGCAGAGAAAAGCCCCGACTATATATATTTTGACTGCCCAGGAGAAAAGCCCGGAGCTATTTTCACAGGATATGGAGAAAATCTCTAAATGGTGAACATCTGTGGAAAAGCCCCTGTGGACCTGATAAAAAACAGAACAAAAGCATCATTCTTTTTTTTACCACCTCATGCGTGTCCAGGTTTGTGACGTGATTAATGAATATGATTGTTGTGAACACATGAGTAAGAATGCTATTGCTATGCTAGTTTCTTTTCGTGTTCCTTCTAAATTTAAAAAAAAAACACAAATAAAAAGAATTATTTTGAATTGGGTTACACATAGTTAAGCATGCTAATTTCTTTTCATCTCCCTTCTAAATCAAAAAAAATAAAAATAATATACTTCCATGCAAAAATGTCTCGGTGCTTTTCTGCGCAGAAACAAGTTTAGGGTTTTCTCTTTAGGACTTTTCTCCTTAGGGCTTTTCTCCATCCACCTCAAAACTACATGTAGAAATAAATATGCTAGACAGAATAAATGAAAAGCATGTGGCAGGTTCTAGTTCAGCAGAGGAAACAAGTTCAAACAACATTTGATAAACTGATAAACATTTTACAATGCTTCACCATTGGTGTTGACAGGTCGTGAATATTAATGAATATTGTGTTGAGTTTCGTGTATACATTGATACTGAAAGCCTCAAATCTTTGCTTAAAGTCTTGAAATTGTCATTGGTGCAAGTATATTCTACAACAGTTTTTTTTCTTTAATTCCATTCCAACTTGGTGTACATAAAAAAAATATTGACAGTGGCCAGCAGGTGCATAGATATTGCATTTAAGTGAATTAAGTGGTCATTTTGTTAATCTGATATTTGTTTTATTTCTCTTAGAACGTGCTGTTGTGTTTATTGGGGCACGGTTGTGATATTTGGTAATCTCACACTACCGATCCCAACCAGTGGTTGAGGTTAACCTCCCAGCTCTAATCGTGACAATTAACCTCACCAAATACATGAAAAGCTAGAGTACCCTGGTCCTGTGGGTTGGCAATGAAAAATAAATTCATCAGTGATTGAGACATGCTCTTGCAGTTCATGATTCAACTTCCACTTTGCAATTTTCAAATCGATCCACCTGAACGAAAAAAGTCATGAAAGAGGATTGCGAAGAATGACTTGTGCACATCAAGGGAGCTAATTGATCGTAGAAAACACCAGGGGAGTTTTGTCAACTGATTTTAAAACACTCATAAAATGGTGGTTAAATTTATCATTCCGCATGACTAACGGATGTTCATAATAAATTGGTCCTTTGTTAGTTGTTACACTGTTTATCTGTAGTTTTACCAATTTTGAATTGGAATGTTGGATGAGCAAATAAAATACTGAATCGTATAATGTGAACCAAATTTCGGTGATTGGATCACACCTGGGAAAAGTTGTTTCGCAAACAGCGATGCAAACCCAAACAAAAAATACCCTGTTAATAATCAGTATTCCGGTGTAACCCAGTGTTATATTCTGAATTGCTGGGTATTTGAGATGGCCAAATCACCCAAACCTAAAATTTGATGCGTTGAATGTACTGAGAGTGAAATAGTTGAATTTTAAGATTGGTGACCAGTCTATATAGTGGTATCGCAATACAACAAAATTTAGTATTGTGATATAATGAAGACTGGTGACCAGCCTATTTAGTGGGGTGCACGGACATTTCCCCATCGGACATTTCCCCATCCGGACATTTCACCATCGGACAATTCCCCATCCGGACATTTCCCCATCAGAGGCGGACATTTCTCCTTCGGAGGTGGACATTTCCCCGTCGGGTATTAACACCTTTCCCCATCGAGGACGGACATTTCCCCGTCAGACTTTACCCATCAGAGGTGGACATTTCCCCATTGGGCATTGCCCCATGTCCAATGTAGCTGACAGCTTCCACATGTGAATGAGTGACAAGTAACTCTTAAAAAGTTTTCATTTTTTATTCTTTTATAACTCGAAAAAACAACATCTCGGCATATGGTTTAGGCATTAGCACATTTTAGCACAATCTGAATTTCACAACAATGAAAACACAAAATCAGTAATAAGAAACAAGAATTTTTGTCTGGTTACAAGTGTATGTATATAAATATGTTTGCTTATAAATCTCTTACACATGCTTCTTGTTGAGTTGTTTGATAAATACTGATGCATTCAGTGACATTTACTTCATTGAAGACGCGACTGTTTATCAATCAACTTAACAATATTTTTGAACGAAAGTAGCTTGACAGAAAGAACAAATATTAAAATTGCAATGAAAACATCCATATTGTTCAATCCACTTGTGTGATAAAAAGTGATGTATTCATTGAATTTCACATCAGTGAAGACATGACCGTTTATCAATCATCTCAACAAAAAAGTTAACTGTAAATTGCTACGAAAACAGAACACAAATGTCTTATAAACACGAACAATTCAAACAATATTACCCATGTTGGCTTAATAAAAAGGGAATGATACACAACAAATCAATTGGAAAATTTCAAACAAACAAACCCACAAAAAATTAAGAAATGGATGGTGAAAAGTCTGCATGGGGAATTGTCCGTTTTTCTATTAAGCAGAATGGGGTAATGTCTGATGGGAAAATGTCCGGCCTAAATGGGATGGGGTAATGTCCGGATGGGGAAATGTCCGATGGGGAAACGTCCGGCGACCATTTAGTGGTATGGTAATCCGACAAAATTTGGATGTTCGCACTTGTACTCGTATTGTGTGTTGTTGCATGACTTTAGATTACCCCAATTTCACACCTTTTACAGGTGTCCCCAAATTAGAGAGGGTTTGAAGGCAACAAAAAAAATATATAAATTCTCTGTTCCTATTCTGCGTTTTAGAATAGCTTCCATCATAATATGATCATAGAAACACAAAGAAAGGCATGACAATAAAACACAACAGGATAAAACAGTTATTTCTGGTTTTAACATGTTGACTGCTGGAAACCAGTTATGATTTTTCCCAGTTTTTCAAATCATGGTACATTCTGTATGCTTAGTGCATCACATTTAAATTTTTACTTTGTTGAAGCATATATGAGACGGTAACTGATTCTAGATGTCCAATACAGCAATTTCTAATACAACAGGATAACTTTTAGCCAGCACTGGTGCGAAGAATTTGAGGTTTTCTCACCACCGGTGCCAACTACGAGTTATCTCGTACTCTGTATTTCACACGTTCTCCGCGTCACCTGTGAAGTAAAGCTTGACGTGAACAAGTCTTTTTAAAAAACAAAAGACATAAGTATGGAATCAAACTGTTTGAGTTATGTGAGTCACGTGGTATGGTGCTATGGATGAGAGTTCATTCAGGGGAAAAAATGCCAAATCTTATTAATTTTGGTCAGTTGTGTGCTGTTGTGTTAGATCTCATGGATAGTTACTTGGGGAAATGCCCAGATTGCCCTGCCCTGTGTGTGTACACATGTTTCAGACGTTACCGCCAGTAACATTTCCACCAGTAACTGCATGGAACAGTCATAATTTGCTGCATGAATTTTTTTATTCAGATTCAAATTTCTCTATGATTATCGTTTGACAAATGAATTTATCTCTGAGTACAGTTGTCTCTTATAAATCATTCACAGCTTGAAGTTGGAGCTGGGTTCATGAAGCCAAGGGAGATTTTTTACCCCCCGCCCCCACCACAACATCGAGAACAACAATGGAACCCAGCGTGAGCAACTGGATTGACATTTGATGGTTTTGAACTTTAAGTATTCAGCTGTTTTTGCTTGCCCATGTATTTCGTCCCAGTCCCAACATAAGGTCGAAAACACATCCCGCTAGTCATCCATTGCAAACATTTGGAGCATGTCAGTATGTCATACAAATCGAGTCAACTCCACGTTGGAAGGAGAGCCAATTGATCAAACCCACAAATATGATTTATCGAGACATTCTAGCTGGCTTCTGTGGTGTTCCGACCTATCATACTGCTTTCATTTGCCAAATACATGACATGGGTAATGCTTCGAAAAGTTGCATACTTCAAGATAACTCGTAGTGGCACTCAACATGTTAATGTGCATAAATTAGGGAAAAACGAAGTCCCCAAAATAAATGAATTTAAAGGCCTGGTTGTCATATCAGTATGTATCGGCATACCAGGATATCGCCCCAAGCCTAAAATTTGCAATTAGCACCTGGGTGGAATCTCCACTCTATCATATGTGGTGATTTAGTGAAAATACACTCCTCACGAACTGTATTTTATTATCAGTTCTGGTATGAATACAGTAGCAGACTTCCAGGAACCATTATTGGTGTCTGCTTCATGTATTTTTAATGTTCTATATGTCATCACAACCTTCATTTTGATATATAATTTGTGTATAATTAATTTGAATTTATGGAATATCAAAGTAAATAAATTTGGGACACACTAAAAAGTGTAGCCGAGCCCGAGCTGAGAATATGGTGTAGCTGAGAAATAAAGTTTCGTTTTCTTTCTTATTTATCGTTAGATTTCAGTTATTTTTGGTATATAAATCACTGGTAGCCAAATGAATCTAGACGAAGTGAAATGGGTATTTTTAAACGTCTATTTCGTGAAATATACGAAAAAATTACTCCGAGAGACACTAAAAAGTGTAGCCGACAATCTGGTGTAGCCGAGTAATAAAGTGTCATTTTCTCGCTTGTTTGTCAATTAATTTCAATAATTTTTGGTATATGTATTAGTGATAGAAAAGCGAAACCAGACAAAATAACTCCGAGAGACACTGACAAGTGTAGCTGAATTTCCGAGCCAGTTAATTAACTGGACCGGCTCTGATATACACTTGAAAGTGTATCTGGATTGCTAAGCTAGTTAATTAACAGAGGCGAAAAGTAATTTAACATATGATAATAGAACATTTTATAAACATTTTTACAATTTTTTACAAATGTATCCGGCATTCTTGGTAAAAGGTAATACATAATAATAAAACATTTTATAAATGACATTTTTTACAAATATAATCATCATTAGCACAAGTGATATTTGCACACTTAAAATGCGCCCAATATTCACAGTTTTCCTCACTACATTCAACCATATTATCAAATAAATTTGGCATTCTTCACAATCCAAGTCCAATTCATATGTCATTTTATGCTACCACCGCCACCCCTCGTCCTCTTCCCAGTGAACATTTTTACCCACGTATACTGATCACAAAGAGCGTCTTTTGTATAATATCTTCAAACTAAAAACAAAAAACAGAACAGCCATGAAGAATAATCACCAAGACTATTGTTATGATGCTATTGTTAGGATTACTGTTAATCGCCTTTGTTGTGAAAATAATGTCAACATACTGGTTAATTAAACGGCTCGGCAATTCAGCTACACTTGTTTGTGTCTCTCGGAGTTATTTTTTTCGTAGTTTAAAATATCCCTTTCTTTTTATCTGGATTCGCCTGGCTATCACTAACATATATACCAAAAATTATTAAAACTGAGCGATAAACAAACGAGAAAACAACACTTTATTACTCGGCTACACCAGATTCTCGGCTACACTTTTTAGTGTCTCTCAGAGCAATTTTATCGTATATTTCACTAAATATACGTTTAAAAACACCCATTCACTTTGTCTAGATTCATTTGTCTACAAATGATTTATATACCACAAATAACTGAAATCTAACGATAAATAAGAAAGAAAACGAAACTTTATTTCTCAGCTACACCATATTCTCAGCTCGGGCTTGGGCTACACTTTTTAGTGTGTCCCACAAATTTCTCTTACTTTACTTTATATAACGTGATATAGCACCTTAATGGGGTAGTTCAGATTCTTCCCATTCAATCCTATAGAAAAAGTTCCCATCAAGTTTTTATGGGAACTCAAAACTCGAAATTAGGGATATATATCAAACTTTCGCCCATATTACCGGCTGCAATCGACAGTACACGTATTTCCTTACATTTAGGCAGAGTTTATTGATCCAAACTATGTTTTATTCTTTAAATACCATCATTTGAATACTCGTGAGGCGTCAACGGAGATTTCGAAATTGGCCATGTTTTGGTTTAAATATAAAACAGTAAAAACAATAACCCGGTAATGGCGCCGAAACGAATGGACCTTTTCATCGATGCAAAATTGGAATCTCGATCTCATTCGCGCAGATGAGGTCATCAAACTTGGTCGCATTCGCACAGAGCAGATTATCAACCCCCGCTGCGCAATTGCGATCGAATTTCCGATTCTACATTTTTTATTTCTGCCTGGGACAGATGTCACCTAAAATATTTGTACCGACTTCTCACGATGGCCGTTTTATCCGGAGCAAAGGTTGCACTGGATCGGATCTCTACCACGAATATTGGTAATGAAATTGAAAATAATGTCAAGTCAGGCCCAATTATCGATCTTGATTGTTGTTCCAAAATTGAATAAGATATTTCTTACACTCTGCTAAATGAAGATAAACCTTGAATTATAGCAACAGAATGGATATTATGAAACATTTTACTCTAGCATGGCTAACGTGGGAAAATTGAAACGTGTGAGGACACGAAATTTTCAGTTGCGTTTCTCTTGACATAAATCAGCCTAACCTTTGGTATAATTCCTTCAACACTTTTTAGATTGATGAACAGTGGCGTTGAAATATCTTTGCTTTCGTGATCTCTTTCAAAAGGTGTCGGTAGATGAGCATTTTTCGTCAAAAATTCCCTCCAGGATTTACCGGAGCTAACGGTCGCCATTTGTAAACAACTCTAATCAATTTCCGGAATACAACATATCTCGAGCATAAAATAAACTTCTGCCAGTTAATGTACACATGAGCGTTTGATTATTTCCCGTAATAATAATTCTAATCTTCATTAATCTACTGATATTTCACGGTCCTCTAATGAGGAGGCCTACATTTGTAACAGGAGGAGAGATATGTGCGGGAGCCGGGGTTCGAACCGTCGACCTTTAGCACACAGAGCGGGCTATCACTAAAAAGTGTAGATAAAGTAAGCACTTGCCACCCTGTGGCAACAGCTGACACCACCGAAACATGGCTCTGCTCCCCTATTCTCATAAAGTAGTTCAACTATTTTAGATTATTACCACTAAATCTATAAGTTACTAGTAGATTAACATGATTTTGGAGGGCTGTTAAAACTCCATAATTTCGGTGACGTCATTCGACGAAGCCGGGCCGCGGGCGGATAATGGTATAAATAGCCATTAGCGGCCCGCGGCCCGGCTATTTTTAGATTCCATGGTCTAATGAATTACTCCCATTCGGGTGAAGTCCTTTGTATTTCCGAATGGATGTCGAACGCGCGATCGAAACAGAAATATCGAACCGACTTACTGATTATTTCTTCCAGCAATTCCCTCGTGCGGTTAGCTATAACAGGGTGTGGTAATAATAGTAATAACATAATTGTTGTCAGGCATCATGATTCATTAGCGGCTCTGCTCCCCTATTCTCATAAAGTAGTTCAACTATTTTAGATTAGTTTACCCCTGCCCCCCTGTCCCATCCACACCCCACTCCAACACACACATATCAAGTATGGTTGATTATGTTTAAGGCATTAAGTTCACACTTGATCTCACGATGTCACTAATAATATATGAATTGGGGTCCACAACTGCCCAAAATTTCCCCGACAACATTAACTATTGATAATCTTCTGCATATAAATCCTTTGTGAATCAACTTTCCGGAACTCCAATGACTTTGTAGCACTTGTAAATACAAATATTCCAAACGCCCGATATTCTCGGGTCTTCTCTTCTGTTGAATACTGTTTGCCAAATATGTATATATGTTTATGTACTTTCCTCTTTAAATTATCTTTCTAATTGTTATTCAATTGGAACACCTTTGTTATTATCTAAGTCTACATTTATTAGCCAACTTGAACCAATACAATATCTACTATCCCACAAATTCAAAATTGCTAAATGTGTAATAACGCCCTATACCGTGCTCGTATTGGAACATTTAATGCTGCTGTTTATGTTCGTTGTTTAAAAGATAGACTGTCACGTCATCATTCATTGTGCACTCTGACTTACACTCTTTTAAGACTGAGTGGTGTGGAGCTGGGTAAAAGCTTTACTTGTATGGTTGCTCTGTCTTTCTATATCAAGGTGGAATATTCCTCGGATACGTCACTGGGGAATCCTATCGACTTAGAGTGTCGTCGAGATGATTCACAATCCCATTGCCCGGATCTTAAACTGATGTGTGCTCATCCAAATTCAAATGTGATGTTATTCATAGTACTACCCTTAGCCCCCACTTGCTGGATGTGCTTCTTTATCCTGATTTTCCTACTCATATTGTCGGGAGATATTGAAACAAATCCAGGCCCGTGTCCCACCAAACAAGTAAACAATCCTAATACCCTGAGAGTTCTGCATCAGAATATCCAGAGTTTAAAGCCTAAACTTGATCGTATTCAATGTGAATTTTCTGACGATGATATTCTAGCTTTTACTGAGACGTGGCTTCAAAATGCTGATCCTTCCTCTGATGTTATGATGCATGGCTTCCAGGAACCTTTGAGATTTAACCGCTCAACTAGAGGAGGTGGGGTTGCCATTTACTTCAAAGATAATATTTGCGCTCGCCATAGACCAGATCTGGAAACTCCGAACTCTGAATGCCTGTGGGCAGAAATCTCTACAAAATATCGAAGACCATTGCTTCTAGGTGTATTCTATCGCCCACCAAATAGTGTTCCTGAAATTTGGGAGAATATACAAGCATCAGTTGATAAAGCTAAAGATACTGCAATTGACGATATTATCATTACAGGTGATTTCAATGATAACCAGTTAACATCTCCAAACAGCCAATTTTCCAATATAATTAGGTGTTATAACCTCCGTCAGCTTGTGAGTGAACCAACGTGCTTTACTGAGTCATCTGCTTCGCTGATTGATCTATTTGCGGTCAGCAATTCAGTCAACGTACTAGCCTGTGAAGTTCTTGAGCCACTTATACCCGAAATGATCCGATACCACTGTCCAGTTTCCATTGATATTGAATTCACTAAGCCATGACAAGTCAAATTTAAAAGGCGTATATGGTTATATTCAGAAGGAAATTATGAAACGTTAAATGCTGCGTACAGTGATGAAAGATGGGACATCCTATTCGACGACCCCTGTCTCGATAGGATTGTGACTAACATCACCAGTAAGATACTTGATATTGCAGCCAAGCATATACCCACCAAACTAATTACATTCAGGGCATCCCAGCCCAAATGGATGCATAATGAAATTCGTCTCTTGATTAGACAGCGTAAACGTTTATACCGTATTGCAAAACGTAACGGCACCCCCCAAGCATGGGAGAAATACAAAGTAAAAAGGAATGAAGTAGTAGCGGCCGTTTGGAGGGCAAAAAATTCATACCTTTCAAAAGTCCAATCAACATTAGGTAGCCACGAAACAGCCCCGTCTCACTGGTGGAAAACCCTCAAGTCATTCCTAAATAATAATGTACCTGCAATTCCCCCTCTCTGTCATTCTGATATTCTCTACTCCTCTAATACTGAGAAGGCTGAGTTGTTCAATGATTATTTCTGCTCGATCTCAACTATTGATGATTCAAATGCCCACATTCCGACCTCTGCCCCTACTCCCGTACAAACCCTTGATAGCATAACCCTTAATTATAGCGAGGTGTATGAAGCGATAAAATCTGTTAAAGCATCCAAGGCATGTGGACCTGACCTTATAAGCCCTCGACTGCTCAAAGAATGTAAGCTGTCCCTGTGTGGACCTCTTTTGGTCTTGTTTAATATTCTGCTAAATAATTCCCATTTTCCTTCTGAGTGGAAAAAGGCAAATGTGTCCCCAGTTCTGAAAAAGAACCCTGCCAATTTGGTAACTAATTACCGTCCAATATCTCTAATTAACTGTGTTGGCAAGATATTCGAGAAATGTGTGTTTAGACGCTTATGGAAATTTTTAGCTGACAACAATATTTTAAGTAATTTCCAGTCTGGTTTTACTCCTGGAGACTCGACTGTTCTCCAGTTGACTGACTTATACGATGAGTTCTGTCGAGCTCTAGACGAAGGTAAAGAAGTTCGAGTAGTATTTTGCGACATCAGTAAAGCCTTCGACAAGGTGTGGCATGTTGGGCTTATTTACAAGCTTAAAAGAATCGGAGTTTCCGGTGATCTCCTATTGTTTCTTAAATCCTATCTCTCGCACCGGTCCCAACGAGTCGTCGTTGGTTCTGAATCATCTTCCTGGAAACCCATTAATGCAGGGGTCCCTCAAGATCAATACTTGGGCCTTTACTGTTTCTAATATACATCAACGATATCACCGAAAATTTACTTAGCTCTATACGTCTCTTTGCAGATGATACGTCGTTATACCTCATTGTTGAAAATCCGGACCAAACATCAATTTTAATGAATCGTGACTTGACATCAATGGATCACTGGGCGAAAACGTGGCTAGTAGAGTTTAAACCCAAGAAAACAGAATGCATATTGCTATCACATAAACAAAATCAGCTACTTCACCCTCCACTAATGTTTTGTGGTACTCGGATTTCTGAGGTTAATAATCACAAGCATTTGGGATTAACCATAAATAATACTGGCACGTGGGATGATCACATTGACCATGTCTGTAACAAGGCATGGACACGTGTAGATTTACTGAGGAAATATAAATTCATATTGGATCGCAAGATTTTAGAGAAAATTTACTTTGCATTTATCAGACCTCTCTTAGAATACGCAGATACCGTATGGGACAATTGTTCTGCGTTCAAGGCAGCAGACTTAGAGAAAATTCAAATAGCTGCTGCGAGAATCATAACTGGTGCAACTGTGAGTGCGAGCAAGACACTACTATACACTGAAACATGTTGGGAGCCTCACCAAGAAAGACGACGAAAACATAATCTTGTGCAATTTTTTAAGATGTATCATAATATTACTCCACCCTACATTGCAACTAAAGTCCCGCCGCCTGTTTCGTCCACCGGTGTTCGTCACAGTTTGCGATCTTCCCAGAACCACCGAATTCCGTTCTGCCGCACTAATTTGTACCAAAGGTCATTCATTCCTAATACTACTAGTCAATGGAATAACTTGCCTCTATCTATCCGTAACAATTCATCTATTAGCAACTTTAAATGTTTCCTTAATAGCGGCAACACACGTCCACCTCATTTCTATAGTAGCAATAGATCTCGTGTAGCCCAAGTTTACCACTGTAGGTTGCGTCTGCGTTGTAGTAACCTAAATGCCCATTTATTCGATAACCATTTATCAATCACCCCTTTCTGCCAATGTGGAGAACTTGAGACAACTGATCACTTTCTCTTATATTGTCCCCGCCACCTGAATGCTCGCATTCACTCAATTAGTGCTCTGCCATTTGTTTTCGATTCCCCAACTCTTCTGTTCGGCTCGAACTTACTTGGGAATACCGAGAACCGTCGTATTTTTGAAGAAGTGCAGAAATTTATTTTGCTAAGTGGGCGCTTCGGGCAGTACAGGACCCTGGTGATCTATGTTGCTTCAGTTACTATCGTCGACGCTCTCCCAAATACAATTTAGACATTATGCAGCTAAATAATGGTATCCAGAACTTTTAATTTTATCCATGTTGGTCCAACTGGACACCGGGTCGTTCTGGGCTGTGCTGCGCTGCACCGGGTTGCCGCAATTTGAGTACGAAGTGATTTGTTGTTCCTAAATGGGGTCGTATACACCAAGGACATCTGAGTGTGGCGTGGCGCCGCTTGGTGCGCCCCGGGGCTTACTCGGACCCTTCTGTATTGTCCTTGTTTTATTATTATTCAAGTTGGCTTACTACTGTAACCCCTCCACTTTTATTCATTTTTTTTTATTCACTTTTTGTTTGAATTTATCTTCCTTTTTACCACCTCTCTTCTGAAATGGGGGACTATAAGTTCGTAAACTTTACTACGAAGAAACCCATTGACTGAAAGTAAGGCAAAACTCCATTGATGGAAATAGAGATGACATACCATTTCATCCATGCCGGCTTCTATCCCAACGTAGATGTTGGCATGGTTGACAAAACGTCGTGCAGATCACTTGCGCGTCGTGCACGAGTAGCGTCAGTATACAAACTGACGTTGTTTGTGTGCGATGTGCGGGTGATCTGCATGACGTGTTTCTCTCTATCCCATCTTTCGACAGTTGTTAGTACTTGTTCTCTCTCTCTCTCTCTCTCTCTCTCTCTCTCTCTCTCTCTCCTGTCCACTTTAGTTCACTTTAGTTTGAACAATTTCCTTTTATAGCTGATTACTGTCAAAGCCTCATTTGTGTACATATTTCATTGATTGGGAAACGACCATTAATAAGCTTTAAGCTTTCTGTCGAATCCCATCCTTAACTTGTGTCCTAGCCTTCTGTTATATTGTATAGCCATTATTATGTGTATTGTTTTTGTATCTCATATCTCAAATTTTGTATACATATAACGTGTTAACTGAAATAAAACTATTGTTTAAACTAAAAAGTGTAAACCGAGTCCGAGTAGGAAAAAGGTGTAGACAGAAAATTCAAATTGCCACAAAAGTCTTAAAATACAAACAATGAACATAATTTCATTATTATATTATGCACATATATAACGAAATTATGTTCAAAGATAAAGTAGGAATTAAATTTTGTTTTTGATGATTTTATGACCAAGGTATTTTGAGATGTTCTTTGAAATAGTCACAAAATGTGACACTCCATTTTGCACTTAAGTTATCAAACAACTCATCAAATTGCATTTCACATTCACTTCGCAATAAACTGTCAATGTCAGCCATATAAACAACAATATCGTCTGTTTTCCCACCGTGTTTCTTAATCCAAAACTTTGCATCAGACTTCACGTGGTTCCAGCAAAAAAAACATTTTGCATCTGGTACAAATTGTTGAATTGCATTTGTAAAGGACGTTTCACGATCTGTCACTATAACAGGCTGTCCTTTTCGAAAATTTGGCTCTGCATTAACCATCTCCATCCAGAAAGTGTTGTGAGATTTTTGGTTTTTTCTGTCATGAATTAAAAATGAAATTGGAAGGCATCGGTTTCCTTTGAAGAATGGATGTTTTAAAACAAGTGCAGATACATAGAAGTCCCCTAAACAAAATGTTGTGTCATATGAAAAAAGCATTCTGCCAGTGTCTCTAGCACCCAGTAAACGATCTACTTCAGTTAAAATATCTCTATTTCCAAGAACAAGTCGCAGCTCTGGAAAAAATGCAAATTCAATCACAAAATTGTCCAAACTGTATGCCAGGGTAAGAGTGTTGTACGCTGCGTCATGTGTCAGTCTAGTTTTCTTATTCATTGCATAACGTTGATTTTCCACTTGTTTTTTGTTTTTTGCGTTCACTATTCCTTGGTTGGCAGTTGAAATGCCTGAAAGAGTCACACTGTCTCTGTAGACTACAGCCGGTTCCTTCTCACAACACTTGTCTTTTAAAGACGTTAAAGTCGACTTCAAAGTTCTTTTGTATGGTTGTTGTTTTAAACTCGCATTTCCATGAGGCCTGTCCACATTAACATTTTCATCTCCAATATAGTGGAGCAAAGTCAATTCAGTATTATAAGATATGTACATAACACGCCGAAATCTGTCGTTACCAACTTTGTCGCCGGTAAATCTCTTTAATTTATAATCCCTGCGAAAGAGAACTGGATTATTCTTGGGTAATTTATTACCACCTTTATTCACCCACAGATACTGGTCAACCGTCGCATCCTGACAGTTGTTTGTTAAATAAATTTCTCCACCCTTAGGTTTAGTAGGAGGAAGAGATGAAATTCTTTCTGGGTCAGGATTCTCCAAGATAGATAAAACGTCTTTGAAGGCCAGCGGCCCATCCTGTCCGTCTGCATAAAGACGTACTGCCGTCATGTTAACCACAAAACAAAATGAACTAATGCACCAAACCCACCAAACCTTCTTATAGAGAAATTTGTTTGTACAAAGACAAAATGTTGTTTTAAAATCAAAAAGTGTGATTGGTGATCAAAATAAAAAACTAATCACTTTCATATAAAACATAATTAAAAAATAATGAGAATTATCGGTGTTCAAAAACGAATATTACCTAAACAAATACAGAGTGCAAATAAAACACAAGCTTTGGTGAATAGTAGTACACGCTGATTACTAACATATCTATAAATGATAGGTATGAGAGGTTAAGAAAGCATCTCAATTAATAGAAAACAAGTTTTCTCAGCAAGTTTGGAAATCATCACAGGAGTTTCTTTGAAATGCCGACGATGAGAGATAATCCGTCAGCTGTCCTCATATGATTTGCAGTGTTAATTACTTTCACACCTGACTGCACAGATGAACTCGGCTTTCCGTTTACGCTTTTTAGTGAGTTTTCATGTACTTTTTCCCATTTAAACCATTTAAAAATAAAAAAAAATGAACTTTTTTGTTATCTTCCACATAAATAAGTTGTGTAGACATTATCTTGTCAATACTGACAATAAAAAGGTCGGAATTATGCTTTTATACACACTTTCCGTTTTCGTTTACACCTTTTCCCGACTCGGACTCGGACTCGGTTTACACTTTTTATTGAGCTCCCACAAAGCGACCGATTTACCACGAGACTAAGAGATCCGGACCAACCAGGCTGGTTGGTAAATGGCCTTTACACCTCGACCGCTACACTACTCTCCCCTTCTTTGAGATTCACCACATGTGAATCTCACCCAAGTTCCTCCCTCAGAGCGGTCGAAACACCCACAGTGCCACCTACTGCTGAGGATCGGACGAGCCCCCAAATGTAACAGGAGGAGAGATAAGTGCGGGAGCCGGGGTTCGAACCGTCGACCTTTAGCACACAAAGCGACCGATTTACCACGAGACTAAGAGATCCGGACCAACCAGGCTGGTTGGTAAATGGCCTTTACACCTCGACCGCTACACATTAACCCATTCCACTGTCGGGCTATCCATCCCCACTCTCCCTCATAGTCCCCAACAATCCAGTCAAAATTGTTTCATAATTCCTCCTATCGGCGCTTTCTCGATGTACCAAACTAAAAAGCTGACTCTTTCACTCTTGTCATTCCCAGGATCATTGCTTTTCGGCCTCGCGCTTTTCGGTCCCGATGATACATTCCACTACAAAGAGGTGTGGACATTGTTATCAACTTATAATAATTCGATAATTTGACAATCTGACAGCCTTCCCTGACAAGATGACGAAGCTTGTGCAAATAATTGTTTTTGAGCAATCTTAAGGGTGAATTCTTTTCCAAACAATCTCACCATCCACTCGGAATGGCGAATCCAGGACACAACTTCGCAGAAATCCCAAAATAACATCCATCGAGATAAAGGCCAAGGCATACGTTGGGCTTGTCCGACCCTAGCTTGAGTACGCTTCAACAGTTTGGGATCCCTACACAAATGACAACATTCCTTCTTTCCCTATTTTCTTTAATTCCAGTATGAATATCATTACTTGTAATTTCTCCTTTGCACCTCTTTCCTTTATCTTTCTCTCTCTTAACACTAATATTTTATTTCAGCTACTAAAATTAGATTTTGAAGCATACAGCTTTCTAGCCATATCTATTGTATGGGTAATTCATAACCGGAAACAGCTTACATAAGCTTCTAGCTTGCTGCTGAATCCGATATCATAACAACCAGTATGTGAAATGTCATTCTATTTCTTATCTGTATAATAATGTGAAACTGAGTTATGAAATAAAATATTGTTTAAACTAAATGACAACATATACAGGATAGAAAGAATTCAAAGGCGTGCGGCCAGATATGTCACCAAACGGCACAGAAACATCTCAAGCGTCACATATATGCTGGAACAACTAGGCTGGAAAACATTACAAGAAAGGAGACGAGAAGCCAGATGTACAAAATCGACAGAGGCCTAGCTGCCATCCGGAAAGAAGGAAGACTGATACATGTACCACCAGAAAGAACGAGCCGACACTTACAGCCACACTCATCCCAGGTCCCAAGGTCTAGAATAGATGCACATGGGACCACCCATAGAAATACCCGAACTTCCCCGGTTCGGGGGCAGGCCTGCATTAAAACCTATTTGACTGGGTCGAAAATGCGCGCTACAGACGCTTACAAAAAGGGCTAGAGGCGGGGCGCAGGACCAAAGCTCTCCTCCCTGGAGGTGGGTGACCACTTCTAGGGAAGGAGCGGAGAATGTTCAGAGTCCATAGCGGTTACTGTGTCCCATATCGGTTAGACTTGTCTATAGCGGTTATTGGGGTGCTGCAGATCGAAAAAGAAAACATCTTTGTTGTACCTGCTAAAAGAGAAAAGGTAGAATTAATCGATTTTAAGATGCACAAAAATATGAGATTATGTTGTGGATGGTTGTCGATCCCTGGGAGCAGCTCGAACATCTCCTATGTCCTGTTTTTATCTTCCCAGGTTTTATTTTTCAGGTTAAAATTAGAGGGAGGGGGAGGCCTTTACATAAGTGCCACACCCGAGGGTGTTTCCTACCCTTACCTCCGCGATTTGGTTCCTAGTTACAGGTAATCTTAGTTAGGTATGTTGTGGTTAGAATTAGAGGCAGGGGAGCAGGCCTTTACAAAGTGCCCAACCGAGGGTGTTATTTCCTGCTCTTACCACCGATGGTCACAGCTGAGGTCGTTTTTACTGCCTGTTTGTTCGCCTCCACTTAGGTATCTTCCGGTCGAAATAGAAGGGAGGGGTAGGCCTTAACAAAGAGCCATATCCGAGGGTGTTTCCTGCCCTTACCTCCGCGGTTTGGTTCCTACTTATACGGTGGTTAGAATAAATTTTGGCGTTTTGGGGTTTTTGTCGGCTTTCGCAAATGTCATGGAGTTCGGGTATTAGTTGGCTGTCGGCGAGCCGGATGTGATTTTCCGCGGCTAGGGAGGCGAGGCGATCATTTATGGTTGGGATATCGGCTCTGTAGTGGAGTATTTTGATAGGTGTGTCCCAAGGTGCACGGGGTGCGACTCTGAGCGCGTGATTCTGGACCTTTTGGAGTGTCCCCATATTTGTTTGATTTATTTTGGTTAGGATGACAGCACCATAATCGAGTACAAGGCGCACAAAGGCTTTGTATAGTTTAAGTAGAATAGTCTGGTTGGCTCCCCGGGAAGTGCATCGTAGCATTTTTAGCAAGTTGATACGTTTAGTCGCTTTTCTGGCAATATCGTCGATGTGCTTGTTAAAAAATAGGTTTTGGTCAATGGTTATGCCAAGGAATTTCGCCTCTGTGCATTCAGGGAGGACTTTGCCCAGAGGTTTTAGGTCAAAGTCACGCTTATTTTTCTTACGGGTGAATGCGGTTCTTTGGGTTTTATTGGTGTTCAGCTTGATTCTCCATTTGGCTCACCATTGCTCTAGGTCATCAAGAGAACGTTGGAGGGTTTTTTGAACTAGATTGGCGGTGTTATTGGAGTCCCAGAGACCTTATTATCCGCAAATTGTGAGATTCGAACGCGATTATCCGAGATTTTGAGATCGTTGGCATAGATGAAGTATAAGAGGAGGCTGAGTACGTATCTTTGGGGGTGCCTGCTTCTAGAGAGACGCTGTTGGACATTTAGTTGTTGACTCTGATTTTTATTTCCAGGCTGTTGGTAAATGGCCTTAATACCTCGACCGCTACACTACTCTCCCCTTCTTTTGAAATTCACCCACCGTGAATCTCACCCCAGATTCCACCTCAGGGCGATTGAAACATCCACCATGCTTAACCACAACGCCACCAACTGCTGAGGATCAGACGAGCCTCCAAATGCAACATGAGGAAAGATAAGTGCGGAGGCCGGGGTTCGAACCGTCGACCTCTAGCACCAAGGCGACCTATTTACCACTAGACTAAGCGACCCGGACCAACCAGGCTGGTTGGTAAATGACCTTTATACCGCGCGTCCTCGACCGCTACACATATATAAAATTTTACAAAATAGCTGAAAATAATCCCTGAACATGAAAAAATAAACATGTACTCGGTGTCAAAAAAGTTTAAGTGAATTATTTTTGATACCATTCGGCCTCAAAAGCTGCGCTTTTCGGCCCAAAACGAGGCCGAATAACTCACAAAAATTATTGGGGCCGAATCGCGCGAGGCCGAAAAGCAATGGAGCCTCATTCCCCATCCACTCACACTTCGGGTTTTCATCCTATTTGTATTCTAAGGAGACTTGTTCAACTAGGCAAATATTTGGGGCATTCTTGAATAAAATGTTCCAGGGTCTCCGTTACACGTGTAACAGATCGAGAGAGAAATGTGGGAGCCGGGGCTCGAACCGTCGACGTCTTGCATGCAAAGCGACCGATTTACCACGAGTCCAAGAAATCCGCACCAAGCAGGCTTGTTGGTTAATGACCCTTATTGAGGATTATACCTCGACCGCCACACAACTCTCACAGCGTTCTTTTGAGATTCACCCACGGTGAATCTCATCCCAGATTCCACCTTAGAGCAGTCGAAACATCCACCATTCTTCACCACAGAGTCAGAATGCAGGCAACTACTGAGGGCTGGTCACGGCACCAATGTAACCGATCAAGAGAAGCCGAGGCTCGAACTGTCGACCTCTAGCAAACAAAGCGACTGATTTACCACGAGACTAAGAGATCCGGACCAACCAAGCTGGTTGGTAAATGGCCCTTATACATCGCCTCGGACCGCTACACACGTAAATTACACATTTGTACACTCTTTCCTAGCCCTTCCCGCCACTCAACTGCAATTACTTCGATCTCACTTTGAACAACAAAGACCCATCATAAGATCCATCTGGTTACTCCCCAAAGGCTGAGGAACCTTTTTGTACTGCCTGTTTAAAGAGCTCTTGATATTTATTCCAGCTTGCCAGTTCCTATTGCAATTCTGGAGCACCCGCCCCCTAATAAGGCTACTTCCGTGCTTCAGTCACCCAGTTATTCAGTTATCCACGGCCCGAATTATTTTGTAGAATTTATAACTTCCGCACTTTTGTTGGATTTAGATCACATCCGTTCAATATGTTATACTTGTTTATCCCACCCTCTTCCAAATGGTTTTTCCAACGAACACTTTGTTGAAGCTATTACTGGGTGTAAATATTTATTGGGGCTTTTAATTCACCAAAGTTGATCCAGTTTAGCCCGAACATCGATCCTCATACCGAAAATCACCCGTCGAATCTTGATAGAATGAGATGTCATAGATATTTGAAGATTTTGTTTTGTGAAAAGATTTTTGTCCATGATAAATCTGCCACTCGCTACAGTCTTTTCTACCGATGATGCCGAAGAAAAAGGTATGGTTGTTCCAAACCTGGATAGATTAATACCGAGGATAGACAAGCAATTTATCATGTGGATCTTTAGGCATGGAATGAAGACAGACAAACTCTGCCTTCTCAGAAAGGCGACCGAACTATTATTGATAGCCTTCATTCATCGTATGGAGTGTGCGTGACTGCCACGACATTTTATTATTGTCTCCCCCCCCCACCCCCCAAAAAAAAAAAACTAAATAAATAAAATAAATGTTAATTAAATTTGAAAAGGTCACCATCCACCTCTGACAAGCATTCCCATTGATTATGCGTTACTTTGGTTTAACCCTTGGGGTTCATAAGACCACTTTTCCGTAGCAGGTTCATACGGTTTAATTTCATAAAGTAAATGACTGTTGCAGGAATTTGTGAGGTTAGATCAATCAATGTTTTCAACCTGCAGTTCGATAGAGGAACCTCCTTGAAGTCTTTTTCTATCATCGGGTCTCCCATAAAGGAGACCTAATGATAGATGGAGGGTTCAAGAAGAGACACTTGGCAGGATTTTGAGAACATCTCGTCAACAATAAAATTTCCAAATCAGCGCACATGAAATCGTATTGGATCGAATCGAATCATCGGGACGATTTCGAATCAAAACGACTTTCGAAGCTTAGCAGGGCCCTACCCTAGGACCAAGAATATGACATTTCTGGGAATCCATTTTTGAAATGTGTTCCAATCTACCCAAAACATGGTAGGTCTTGGGAATTTATGGACCACTTGGGAATTTATGGACCACCGTTCGCTTTCATGGAGCTTATGCCTCCTCTGCCTTTCAGCAGTTCAATAAAATGTTGGTTAATCAACTTCTGTGTGGCGATTTAGTATCAGTGGCGTGGCTGTGGGGGACCGGAGAGGCTTGCCCCCTAATATTTTCGCCGCCCCTCCAAAACATTATCCCAGTGGGACTTTCACACAACATAGAGCCCCAAAATAGTCTCAATGTGGGGGCTAAATACTCTAAAATTCCTCAGATTTGCTCTGAGAGCAGTGAATTTTGCAAAATTTTCCCGAGTGGGATTGGGCGTTAGTCCTAAATAGGTCTGGTCCCACCTTGTTGTAGAAACCTTGCTACGCGCCCGTGTGATATTATTCGAAAAGATAATCCGATGCAATCATCCGCGCCGTGAATTCGTTTATACACACATGAGACTAACTTGAGCAGATAATAAATGCAAGCATCATGATCTTGATGCCTGAAAGGCCGAAACCTTGATCAAAATCAATACCCATTCTTTCGGATGCCGTCATATTCATGTTTATGCCATACTGCAAACGATGAAACATATCCACCGAGAAGGTATGCAAACCTAATATGACATTTTACAACCAACATTTTTCA
This sequence comes from Pictodentalium vernedei, assembly GCA_031216915.1. NCBI lineage: Eukaryota > Metazoa > Mollusca > Scaphopoda > Dentaliida > Dentaliidae > Pictodentalium > Pictodentalium vernedei. Next base: position 191,019,443 of record CM062290.1, read on the forward strand.
GGCGAATAGCACCCAAACCATCCCCAAGCCGAACCGGCCGACTGGAGTAACTGACCCAGGAGACGGTTTGGGTAAAATAGTTGGGGACGGTTTGGGTAAAATAGTGTGGGGACGGTTCGGCTTGGGGACGGTTTGGGTGCACCCCTATTAATAACTGGACGAGAATTTGTGGCCACGAACAATTGGCCGTAAGAAATTGAATAACTATAAATAATTTTGAGGGTAATTATTGACAGCAGGTTTTGTGTCCAGTGATAACTGGCCTCAAGAAGATGTCACCTTTGGGCATCCGTATTACAGATTGTGTCCTAATCAGACAGGAAGAGCTGTTTGGATAGTAAAGACCTTCACACACTGTGCAAGATATGAGTTATGCGACAAAGTCATGAGACAGAACACAACAAGCGTGGGGTATGGAGAATAAGAATCAACGGCCAGAAGTTTCCATATTTTTCACGAGCACCGTAACTCTACCTGAGTTGTGTTCTATATTTATATCACTGTAACAGGAGGAGAGATAAGTGCGGGAGCAGGGGTTCGAACCGTCGACCTCTAGCACAGAAAGCGACCGATTTACCACGAGACTAAGAGATCCGGACCAACCAGGCTGGTTGGTAAATGGCCTTTGTACCTCGACCGCTACACCACAATAAAAGCTGCATTAAGTGAATGAAACTTGGATTTTCATAGAAAAATATCACCTACGTCTGTTTACTTTCTTGAGTGATAATGGTTTGTGTCGAGACATATTATTCGCGTCCCTTTGATAATCTGCGACTAATCAGATGCGTTGAAACGGGTAAAGTTGAACACACATGGCAATCGTGGAACAAAAATTAACACTACTTCTTAGTTATGAATTTTCGACATCGGTTTCGATTGGTGAGTCTATTTTGGAGAAAAGGGGGGTAGGGGACCACAGCCGGTAACCCAGAGTGGCACAAATGCCATCATTCCCCCGCTGATTTGTCGCGGTCCTCATAAGAGAAGGCCATCATTCCCCCTGCACCCCACCCCCTCTTCCCCTCCTCTCCTCCCAGCATTCAGATATAAACTGCTTAATAGTATCCCTCACTTCCTCTTTTTCAATTTCTTCAATAAGCATTCCTACCCTCTCCCTCGTGTCCCCCTTCAGCCATCTATCCTTTGTTTCTTCACCCCACTTCTGCATTATTCTTCCAGTAAATTTTATTCTATGAGGTATATACTGTGGGCATTCCAAGAGAAAATGTTCCAGGGTCTCCACTACTCCAGAGTGGCACATTTGGCATCCCTTTTCTTCATCTCTCCCAATTTTTCCCCGAAGCTCCAGTGATCTTGATCTCAGTTTGAACAGCAGTGACCCTCCAAAGGTGCCATCTAGGTACTTCTCAAAAGCTGGCTTTTCTTTATATTGTAACCCCTGCAGTGATCTTTTCACGCTAACCCCTGCTCGCCAGTTTCGATTGCAATCTTCCATGACTCTCTCTTTGACAAACCTTTTGCCTTCTTTCATTCCTACTTCTATGTTTGTGACCTCTATAGAGTAATTGTCCATTAGTTCCCTCACATGTTTTGACCACCCCGTATCTATATTAGAATTCCAAATGGTATCGAGCATCAATTTGCACCACCGGTTGTCAGGCAGGTTTCTCAAGTAGTTAAAGTAACACAGTTTTCCCAAATCTACCCTGTCCTTGATTTTCATCCACCCAAGCTCCCCCCTTACTGCTTCCAAAGCTGCAGCATTACTCGACCCTGTTATCCATCTGCCGGCATCATTCTGAGTACTTTCCAACTTCTTAATAACGGTTTGGTTTAATGGAATCACGTCCGTGCCATACGTTATACTTGGTAAACCCACCCTCTCCCACAGTGTTTTCCCCACAAAGACCTTGTTGAAACTATTTTTCCCTAAAAGTTTTAGTTGGTTCAGAATTCTTTTCCCCTTCAGAATCAGTTTGGCTGAGTAATTTCTGTACACCCCTCTTCCCGTTATATTTATGCTTACCCCTAGATACTCATACTCTCCCGTTTCTCCTACAGTGATTTGTTTGCTTTCCCCTTCGGGGATTGAGAACTCCCCCACTCTCCATCTCTTCGTCATATCTACCTTGCGTCCAACGGGTATTACCTTGCTTTTATTTTCATTTAGTTCGAGCCGCCAAGTGTTCCCATATCTACCAACAATTTCCAGCAATTTCTCTAGCCCCTGTTCAGTTCTAGACATTAACACCATGTCGTCCGCAAAGAATAAGCCTGGTACCTTTATGTCTCCAACATTTATCCCCTCCGCACTCTGAATTAGTTCGTCCCCTAAATCTTTAACATACAATGCAAACAAAATCGGTGAAAAGATACACCCCTGCTTGAGGCCTATATCCATAGGGACTCGTTTTGTAGTGATACTCCCTAGACTGAGTTGGCTTTGCACATCTGTATACAGTGCTTTCATGATTCCCACAAAGTCACCCCCCAGTCCGATGCCCTCGAGCTTTCGCCACATACCTTCCCTCCACACTCGGTCGTACGCTTTTTTCACATCTAGAAATGCCAGAAACATCTTTTTCTTTTCAGCCTTTGTTGATTCTATCAGTTGGGTGAGTGTAAATAGGTGATCAATGACTCTTCGACCTTTCCTGAAACCATTTTGAATTTCTCCTAAAAAACCTTTCTCTTCAATAACTTCCTCAAGTCTACCGTATATGACCTTACAGAATACTTTTCCGATGTTACTACTAACTGATATCCCCCTATAGTTATCTAGAACTTCCTTATCCCCCTTTTTGTGTATGAACGACACCTTACTTTCCCTCCACTCTCTGGGGACCTTTTGCTTTCGCAGAGCCAGGTTGAAAAGGTTTGTCAGGACTTCAATAAGTGCCTCCCCTCCATTTTTGAGGAATTCGTTCGGAATTTCATCAGTCCCTCCCGCTTTACCATTTTTTAATTTCGAGACCACGTTCCGCACTTCTTCTGCCGTTATTTCGCTACATACACTTAGTGAATTTATTTTTCAGTTTGCAAAATAATCTCGATTTAGTCAATATTCGGTTTTCTTTCTACTGGACTAAAATGTATGGTTTCACAATACAGCGATAACAAAAAGCGAACAGAAAATTTCGGTCGAATCGCGACTAGCAATACTATCAAGCTTTTGCAATTGTATTTTTCAGAAATGTATTTTCTATCTGTGGAGAGCACGTTGGCTCTTTGGTTGCACATCATTGAAATTTAAACCAAACAGTCGACGATCGATCTTGACCAACTGTAATTGCGCTGTGTCACTGGACAACATACTTAATCCCGATTGCCCACGAGGAGACAAGATGACACTCTGTACTAAGGTGAATTGCACTTCAACTGCGTACTTGCCCTCAACCGCTGCAAACTCTGCTTTGCAGAGTTAGTCAGTCGTAGAGCCCAGCAGTTGGTCGCCGTTGCTCAGCGGTGCTCCCTCGGTTCTCTGGCTTCACACACTCGAAAAACTGTCCTACACGATGTTGCCCAAGTTGTTAAATGTGTTGCTATTCCCCAATAAACAAACAAATATACGTTTTTGTATCTATAGCTATAAGTGGTTTAAATGAACCTTTTAGAGTTTTATTTGGCGTGGCATTTATCGTGTGAAAATTGCATCCATCTCTTATATCGTCATGAAAGCCGACTTTTGATAAAGTTATCTCCCTTGAAATTATTAAACGAGCGAGGAAGACCAAATTGAGACGTTAGTATTTCTTGAGAAAGCCGCTGTGACATCAGGATGAAAATCAAGTAAAGTTTCCCTTTGTTACTTTCTGAGAGTAGTCTGTTGTTTTCGTTTATTAAAAGTAACAAAAGTAAAACTTAGCTTTTTGTGGCAGCTAATTAGAAGCAAGTAGTTCACAGGTAATCCGTCATTAAGAATATCTTACGTTTTTCACGTATCAGCACTAAATGTCCACTTTCTCTCTTTGTTTAGTGAATGTGTGCTAAAGTAATTTGTAAGTTTTCATTCTTCCCAGGAAACAAAATAGCAAATCTCACCTTCAAGACATTCATTTTAATGGAAAGGACAGTGTCTGTATTATATGTCTTGAAGCGCACACTGTTGATACAACAAACAGAAAAAAATTACAGAATCTCAAAAGATGGCGAAAACGGCGTTTTGTTATTCACCCTTTGAACTCTGGTGATATCTTCCATCCCAGTTCAATGGCAGTAGTTGGAAGAGTCCATATTCATTATTTGGAGTAGACCAATAAATATTGTCAACGCTGATTGGTCTATCCCACACATTTACTGAACAGCCATCCTAATTAATGACGTCAGGGTAAAAAATTTAAATGCCACGGATTTTCTTTAAAATTTTTATATGTTGTAGACCTCTAAAAATTGGTTACAATATAGTGTTTTCGTGCAAACAGCGCCTCTAGTGGTTTGCACTCAACCTTTAATGGATGATAAAAGTTTTCTGCTTTATCCAATTGGTAGAACGTGAACTAAGCTTGTGAGTTGAATAAAATTTTAAAGTGTATGCTTTGAAAAACATATAAAATATTGGTGATAACTGTCTTCTGGAACGTTTGAGAGAACATTAAAATCTGGTAGGCCAAGTAAAAGTAGGTCTGTTTTATTGAGTGCGAAACTGGACAGGAGTACAGGAAGCACTAAATCTGAAGGCAAAAGTCACATGGCGACCTATACTTTTTTTTGGTATATTTTTTTCTTGAGGTGAAAAAGTTAGTGGATATAGGGTTGTTTTTTTCCAAAAATGCGCTTGATGAGGTGGAGAGAGAGAGAGAGAGAGAGAGAGAGAGAGAGAGAGAGAGAGAGAGAGAGGTTTGTACTGTCGCCAGTGTAAAAAAACCCACTGTATTATAACCAACTAGGAGATACGTGTTTTTTGAATTATCGCGATTTTTCCTGTTTTTACGTTACTTCAGACATAGGGTTTCTTTTGGGTGATTTCTCATGACAAACACCCCTTTTTCTAAAACGCATAGCTCCGTATTAATAATACAAACAGCTGTGGAATTTCATACACTGCAAGTTTGATGTTTGGTCTTTTCAATGCGCTTATCACAGTTTCATAGTTCCACCCATTATCCAAAACAATGTCAAATTTACGTCTTTTTAATGAACCTATTATACCTACCAACATCTTGATCGCCCACTATTTAAATTTTAGAAATATATTCTCCGACCAAAACCGTATGCAAAATATGCAATTACTTTTCAGCCGATGAAAATTTGGTCTGGGGGTCTGCTGTTACGGTGACGGTGTTACGTCAACTTCGCCAAAAAAGTACCTTCCATTTGTATGAAATTTTTGTATGTTATAGACCTAAAAAAATAAAAAAGGATTCCTTCACTAAATGTCATTTTTACGTTTCTACGTCAATGTCTGTTTTTGTACCCCTTCCTATTTGTGACAACCCTACCTCAATATCTACTAACATTTACCACTACAATATATTATATACACCTTCATTCATAATTATAGAGTGACATCTTCGCTTTAATGTGTCCGTGGACCCAACACCGAGATCACAAAAATTCGAACAACGCAACCTCCTCCCATTTAGTGATTGCCCTACCTCTATATCTAATAGCATGTATCATTATCATACATGTATATCACATACAGCTCATTTAATAATTGGAAGATGGCCTCATCGTATTTATATGACCATGGAACCAACACTGGTAAAGCTATGGCTATTTAAATGTGACAAAAATACTCAAAACGCTATCCCCTCCGCGTTAGTGACAGCTTTACCTCAATATCTGGTAACAGGTACCACTATAATATATTACACAGACCTCATTCAGTAAATCGGAAAGTGGCCTCATCGCATTCATATGGCCATGGAAGCAACGCAGATAACGCTATGAGGCCAATGCGACGGAGTGCGAAAAAAACATCCCCTTATATTTGACTGCAGCCCTACCCCAAACTACATAACACAGTATTATCATGATATCATATACCCAAGAGGAATAGTTGAGGGTGTTCACTGTCCATTTCTATCCACATTTTAATTTTTCACCATTTTTACGTCACTTCAGAGTGTGACCATTCATTACAAATGTCACATCTGTTACATTATTAAGAACGATATGCCCTTTTAAGGGCTATAAGACGTTTAGGGGGTCAAAATGCTATCGCCATGTACGGCACATCTCCTACAAAACACACTGAAAATTTGAAGAAGCTTCTCCCAGAAGCTTGACCACAGTTCACTTTCAACAGACGGAGCTGTTGTTTCGGCGTGAGACACGCTCGGCTTTCCGGCGACATGGGGGCATTATTCAGCGGCTTAGTACGTTAAAAAGCAGCATATACCCTCTCCTTGTTGTTGGGCCTATTCATTGATGACCGTATTTCATTGGATGACTTCTGGAAATTAGCTAGCGATTTCAAAATAATCTAGTTTTTTAATGGGTTTCAACACATTCTAATGGATGAAGAAAAAATGTAAAAAGCCAGCGTCGGTATTTTTATGCTTCTCTTCAGGAAAATGTCTTAAGTTTGTGAAACGATGAGCACATTGTGATACAACTTCGTTAACATCTTGAAATTTAAATTTTTAAATGTAATTTCTGCACTCTTAGTATTAAATTATACTGACAGCTTTTGAAAATTAAGGGGAGCTAACTTTCCCGTTAATATCTTCCAATGACGAAAATTGTCAGCCATGCGTTTTTCTTAGAATAGAATGCCAATAATTCACCTCGGTCATTATTTTTTAATCATTGGTTAAAAATATAATATAGTTTTATATACACCTGGAACTTAATTAAGCATCCCTTGAAATGTTTCAAGACAGAGAAGTTGCTGATTATTGTTTTAATGATTGCTATGTATTGCAGTACATTTCATCTCGCGAAACATGATGTTTCTGGTTGATAGCGTATCCCAAACACACCCCTCGCCCACGTGAAGCATGCTACCCCCGAATGTTACAAACACACTGTCATCCACATGCAATATCTGGATATAAAATAAGAAAATTTGTCACTTGTTTTATCAGTAAATGTTGACATGGCAAGAAGGAGACTGTCGGGGGTACTAAGATGGCAAATCGTTTACATCCATGCAACAGGCATGTCATTCAAAGCTATTGGAAGGCAACTTGGCTATAGTCATTCTGTCATCAGCTGACTTTTTCGAAAAACCAACAGACCTACGATGTTAAAAGACTTTTCCTCGGGAAGATCGGAATCTGGCAGGCCTCGTAAGGCGTGAACTTTTTGCTTCAAGTGGGGTTTTGAAACGCCTTTGGCTCCCCAACAGACGTTTGTGCAACAGACGTGTCCAAAACCGTCTCAAAGCATTGGGTATGAGGTCCAGAAGGGCCATGAAGCGCCCAACTTTGTCCGATCATCATCAAAGACGACGTTTGGGGTGGTGTATGGCACGAAAACATTGGAATCTCAACATAGAGGATAGTTCATTGGTCAGACGAGAGTAGTTTCCTACTTCATGTCACAGATGGTCGCATAAGAGTGTGGAGGCATAGAAATACTGTTTACGTGCCCAGGATCTTCTGACCTACCGTTCCTTATGGGGAGGATCAGAAATGATCTAGGGATGCCTCTTTCATGATTGTAAACTTGATATGGTGACTGTACGTGGGAATCTCAATGGCAATCAGTACATCCAGGATATTCTTAATCCGATTGTCGCGCCTCATTTTGACAGCCACCCGTTGGCTACTCGCCATGTATTCATGGACGACAATGCAAGGCCACATCGTTCCCATGCTGTGAGAGAATTCCTTTAGAATAACGCTATTACAACACTACCTTGGCCTGCAGTGAGCCCCGTTTAGAATCCCTTAGAACACATCTGCGACCTTCTTGGACGTTGTGTGCAAGGAAAGGATCCGCCTGTACAGAATTTGGCCGATATGGAAGCTGCATTGCACGGGGAGTGGCAGCAGTTGGCCCTGGACTGTATCGGAAGGCTCACTGGTAGCATTAGGAGGAGGATTCAGGCTGTTATCCGGGCACATGGTGGATATACTCGCTACTGACGTCAGTCACTGCTATTGTGTTTAGGAGATGACAAGTTATATTTTTGTCAGTAATTCCCGGCGTTGTTTCATCATGTATAGCTCCAGCACCGTACTTGTCGAGAGAACTTGTTTCCATCAAAAACATTAGTGACAGATATGTGTAGTTAGAACTTATTAAAATAAAAAACTTATTAGCCTGTGAAATCATCTCGAGTGCAAACTATTATTCAATCTGAAGTTAATGTTCAGGTAGAACCTGGGAGTGAAGAAAAAGAAAGAAAACAGAAGACACACTACTTGTAGGAGATTCTTTGCTTAGTATTATGTGCCATCAAATCCAGAAATACGCCATACAGCAGAACACCTAGCCAAAGCAAAGATATACAACGAGTCTGCCTCTCCCTGTGGAAAACGGCAAGTGCTTTCTGTACTTTATCAAATGTCGTTTGTTGAGCATCACTTTATTGTCAATTGGTAATAGTGAAGAAGGAAACTTCCAAAGTATGTGGTTAGAGAGATCACATGAAATACGAATGACGCATTCATGTGGAAGTAAAAACAAATCAACGAAAAAGATTCCGGTTACTCGTCAATATGCGACCAAACCGTCACTAACAAATGTCGTCAACTGCCCATTTGTTTTCGCTAGATAACTTAGGCGATTGAAGATCTAGTTGACTTTTTAATTGAATTAAATTTAACTTCAAGGGAGTATCTGTTCTGTTTTTTCAACATATATTTACACACAGAACTGTTCATAACCCGATATGCCGTTTAGCCTATCCCGAAAGTCAATTCTCAATATGCACCGTGGGGCTTAACAGTCATTTTGAATAATCTGATTATGCCGAAGTACAAATTAACGCTTTAGACTTCTGATCTTGTTGTTTTGAAACCAATTCCACCTTTTTCGCTATGTGTTATAGTCCAGTCAAAATACGACTAAAATCGGCTAACCTAGAAAACTTTTGTAGGGATAACCTTTTTCAAATCTATGAACCTTCTCCAACAACAGAGAAAAATCCGGTCTCGAACACACGCGCATTTTTAAAAAATTCAAGATGCGTCCAAGACGGCCGCCCATTGTGAAAAATCGACCAAGTCGTTTTGATGACATCATGCATTAATGAATCGTTAGAAGATGGGCTCCATTGCAATGGATATATGTTCTACAATAACCTGAGATACATCTGGCATTGGAATTGTTTACCTGAATTCAGGATGACTGACAAAACGGCGGCAAAAATGCGAACAATCGATCCCCCCATCTTTTGTGTGTATATAGATGCTGGGTTTGAGCACACATGATAAAATATGCTACACTATCACAGAGGGTGGCCATAGGATCGATAGGGAAATTATAGGCTACTTTCTAAATAATAAAAAAAAACAATAAAAAACCCCCAAAACAAACAATGTCTTTGGGTGCATCAGGACACATTCTGTTTACAGATACCCCACATTGCTAACCCAGGAAGCGAAGATATCTCTCTCCTATCAATAAATCACAAATAGAATAAAACAAAACAGACAAACCCAAAGTTTCAATCTTCGTCTCCTATTGGCTGCTGCGCATTGTCACATTTCGTACCCCTATACGACCCACACATCGCTGCACATTCGTTTTGCAACTGCACTGTGCTGACTTATAGCCATTTTGCAGTTACAGTGAACAATGGTAGATGGGTGGTCCCAAGGTGTCAAAACACGTTTTTCCCAAAAGTTTGTTGATATTTTCTTATGCCCTTTTAGAAGATAATTTTGCTCATAAATAGTTATAATTGTACATGCTGCAATTAATACTGGCACATACTCTTCCTAACAAATGTATCAAATTTCTCCAGTACAATTCATAAAATTGATACTTGGCAATGGACGAACGAGAGAATTTGAAGTTTTTGAATTATTTACAAAAAACCCAAACTAAAAAAAAAACCAACCTGTTTGGTTCAGCTTTTTATTTTTTATAAGGGATTGGCGGGCAAATTTTACTACTATTATTAACACTCCTCCTTGGCCCATGGGCCGAGTTAGCTGGTATGACCTCACCAGCGGCAACTTTGTGGTTTAATTCTTTTCGAATTACACGTTGGGATCTTTTGCCCGCATGACGTGCGCATCTCCTCTGTGATACTATCGAGTTCAACGTGTGTCAGTAAAATGCATAATCATTTTAACCCTTTACCCAACGAATCGGTAACATCGCCCACGCAATTTATAAACTGAGCAGTTGAAAAAAGTTATTTTTCATATATGGCAACAAAACCATACCATGTGACCTCTCCTTGGAACGGGCCCGTCCAGCTCGTTCCAATGATGGGGAACATGATATGGTTTTGTTAAATTTTAATCTTAAATTTGAAAATAAATAATTAAGATAACAAATTTTGATATCGTGTGCTTTGGGTCAAGAAAAGAAAGATTTACACACACCAACTGCACAGAAAGATGAGTTTCAAAGCCCTACCATGAACTGATTTAAATTGATTTTATTCAACAACGCACGTGACACAAGGTTTACAAAAATATGGTTCATAACAATATATTTTTCCATACAAGTCAATACAACGAATATGACATAATATTAAATGATATGATATGATATGATGATATGATATAACATGATATGATGATATGATATGATATGAGAAAAACATAATGGCCTTTGTTTAGTGTGTTATGGTTGATTATTTATTTGATATGATTTTCTTTCCCAAAATAGCCCATTATCAAGCTCGACCGATATGACTTCAAACTCGACTGATATCACGCCGATCTCGGCCGATATGGACCAAGTCAGAGTGGTCCGCCCCGATGCGCCGTTACTAAGCGCAATCAATTTGTTTACAACGAAATCGTACACTATTATTCGTTAAGCGCAATCGGGATAAGTGGCGTTACCGGGCAGAATGGAGTGGTTTGAACTGTGGTCAGAAATTAATGATCGCGATACGTGAAGATTGGACAGATGAATAGAAGAGATAAGAGAGTTGCACGGAAAATTCAACGCAAACTAAGACTGAGAGTCATGAGCGCAGATTCGTCGAAGTGGGAGGAGGTAATTCAGCAATCTGAACGTCGTGGCTTCCCAAGTGGGGAATCCCGCAGGTTCGGATAGCCGAACAAGGAGAAGAGAAAACCTAGGACTTTCTGAACATTTTGCATTTATTTGTTTTGGTTTAATAAATGAAGAAGTTATTACTTGGTTAGTTTCACATCAGCCGAGATACCAGCCCTCGGTCACTTCACTGGTGTGAAGTGACCGAGGGCTGATATCTCGGCCGATATGAAACTAACCGAGTAATATAAACTCTAATTATCACTCCAGAATAACGCCCGAGTTGAAGTCGAGAGTGTAAAGTATTTCTTCTGAGGTGATAATTTAACATAACACACTAAACGAAGGTCAGTATAGTTTTAATTATTCAGAATATGTCCATTAGAAGTAATTATTTATACACAAGTTATAAACGGTGTCATAAAAGGGTAGGTAAGTCTCTGGGAGGCATAACCAAATCAAAAAGAAGCTTCCTCTAGACTCCAATAATGGATAAAAAATTGATTTGGATCAGCCTTCATTAGTTATTGGACGGAAATCAAATTCAATATTGCCGCCATGGCTGCCATATTGAAATGGCTAGCTGATCCAAAATCAAAAGGAAGATTCTTCTAAACACCAATAATGCTTAACCCTTTACCCAACGTAACGGCCTGTTTATAAGCCAGGGGCTTGTTATTCATTCCTCGAGGTCCGTTAATAAACTGGGACGCCCGACAAAATCATGTTATTTTTATTATTACCACGAGTCGCTGTTAATGAATTTTGTTTTCATCAACCCCCCTCCCCCCCGACGCCCGCTTCCGGTTGCACGACACCGCGAATTATGGAGTTTTAGAGCCCTACTATACTCCGTTAATATACTGGAGAACGCCCGCGAAACTGGTAATAATATAATATAATTCTGAAGAGGCCTGAAAACCCACATCTTTCACCAAGCTTTTTCCGAGTTGATCAGGAATGTACCCTCAACAAGTTATGACCAAAATCTTTTTTTACCGATATATGTCTTCAAAGGGGTCTACTAGGGGTACGTTTTTATCAGGAATCTAATGGTGAGGTTTAAAAAAGTATCGGGGTGGGGTGGGGGTGTAGAGGGGCACCAAAAGTCATGACCAAAATTTTTCTCACAGATTTAGGTCTTCAAAGGGGTCTACTGGGAGTCATTTTTTTATGGGGGAGGTCAATGTGAGGTATAAAATTTTCAAACGTGCCGCTGTGGGGGTTACAGGTGGGGTAAGGGGTATTTAAAAGTTTTGCAGCTGGAAAGAGTATTCCCCTTAATATTCTCTGCCAATAAATTCTCAATTATCCAGTATATTAAGGGAGAATACTCTCCTCAGCTCGAGCAACGCCGGGTCACCCTGCTGGTATAATATTATTAGTTACACAGTTTGTTGGTGGCCTAATATGGTTTATATTCGCTCTCGTCCAATATGAAATTAACTGACACCATATAAACCATATTAGGCCGCCAACAAACTGTATAACGAGTATATCTTACCGACTGCTGCATCGATGCACAGAACTAATAACAACAGCGATCAAAATTAAATGAGAGAATTCTCACAATGTGTTCACGTGTCTTTGCCTTGTTACAATTTATGGGAGAGTGCCTACAGCACTCTCCATAAATTGTAACAAGGCAAATTCATACATACCAAACAGTTTCATTTCGAAGGTAACATGACACATCCACAGAATATGAAGCCTTTTAAGTTGCCAAATCTGCACTTCTGACCAAATATGGGCTTCCAACACTCAATCTTTCAACTTGAAGCGTTTATCGGCTGCCGCCATTTTGAATAATCAATGAACAAAGGGGAGATTACCCATAGCTGTCAGCGTATATTGATGTTGACAGGCAGTATATGGTTTTATATGCAGTCTGCATGGGACGTCTTTGAACCAATGAAATTTCCAGATACTTGTAGGAGGTAAGATATAATATAATATTATATAATATATAGAGGGTATCTAGTATTCGTAAGTGACAGAGAGAAATGTTTATTTTTAGCGAGTGGCTGATTGTTGCCCTTTTCCATATTAATAGTCCGCATTGATAAAATATAGTTATTTATTTATTTATTGTGGTTTAACGACACTTTCGACAGCCAGGGTCACCTCGTGTCGGAGATAAAATATAGTTACCACAGTCTTCTGTTGGTATACCTCATAAATGTATCAAATTGTAACATATAGAATATTTAATATAATTATAATAATAACAACATATTTCATCAATTATAAACAAAGATAGCACTTATACATGCAAGTGATTATGCGCGTGTGTGGTGTGGAACTTGTAAGACGGTACCAACATGAGAGCATGGGCATGTTTCACTTCGAAGGAACAAGTAAGAAAATGACACCTTTAAATGGATGTTAGATATATGCACTATTTCTTAGAAAGACAGAAGACCACCAAATGAGCGGCAAATCAAGGTGCGGTCAGCCAATCCAGTCTGTGTTACATAAATATCTGATTTTGATCATGGTTGTTGCCTGCAGTCCATACAACCCATGTTGAGCCACTGTACTAAAGAATATAATTATGCCTCACGTTTGTAACATCAGCCGTGACTGGTTAATTTGACACCTTCTAAAAGTCATAGTACTGGAGTGTTGGGGCAAAACACGGGTACTATCGGAGCGTTCTTCCCTGGAGACAAGAGAACAAAGAAAATGTACGCTCCACTTCCATTGATCAGCGTCGATTACGCACGCCCTGATTGGAACTTCTCAACACCAAACGCTGGCGCCGTGTCCGTTTAACTTTTTTCGTCACCGATAGACACAAACTTACCAACAAATATATCATCTTCAGTGGGTGTGTTTTCAATTTTAACTGCAAACAATGAATTCAAAACAATCAGAAATATTAAAAACTCACGTGTTGTTCACCACTTCAGTGAATCCTGAATATGAGTTATGACTTCAATCATTTATATTTCCACAAGTTTAGTACTCCTCGACCTCACTGAGCCCCCGCCTCAAGTTCAAAATAAATTGTTTCACTCCGCTTAATTCTAACAACTGTTGTCGTCCAAGAAACACGAATTTATATTCCATTATACCACTTATCACACAAGCATTAATAATGAATTATAGCATGATACAGTTGTAAACACTGGATTTGGTGATATAGAAACTCCTAAAGCGACGGAACTTGTGACAAGTCATTTTCGAATTTGGTGATCTAGAAACTCCTAAAGAGACGTCATTCGTTCGAAATGACGTCATATTTTGGGATTCGACTACATTGTTATTACAAGATTAATGACATGTTGCAATTAACGCTTAACAATGAAAGCTATTTTTTGTACGGCATAATAAAATAATTAGAACGTTTCTTTTCATGTTCTATCGGTCGATAGTACCTGAGTTTGTGTGATTTCTGAAATAAAACCTTCAGCAGCTTCGCTGCTTTAGGTTTTATTTCAGAAATCACACAAACTCAGGTACTATCGACCGATAGAACATGAAAAGGAACGTTCTGATATTATAATAGGAATTGAGTGATGAATCAGTATTTTTTCTAAAACACTTAAATAGTAAATATAATAATAATGTTGTTCAGATGCATGATTAAACAAAAGCACTCTCGGATTTTACATACAGAAAGTCATTAACGGGTGATATTTAGATGAGCATTTTTGAACAGGTGTCTTTTAAGAGCTGATGTAAAGTGTTTGTAGCTCAGTGGTGCGTGGGGAACATTGGGCAACTGATTCCACAGAAGGGATCAGGCAACTGGAGACGCCCGTTGTGACATATTTTATTTCATTATTCCAACTATTCCATAATTTCGGAAAGACCGTATCAAGAAAAAGGAACGAAATTAACATCTCAAATTCAAGAGAGAGAAGTGGCCGAGTGGATAAGTGGCTGGTCTCTCGTGCCAGAGGTCCCCCTATCGATCTACGGTCGGGGAAAGTTCTCGAGGTTTCCGAACACTCTCTGTCAGCACGTTTGTGGGGTTGGTACTGTCACATTGTTCCAACCTATCAGGCGGGGACGTACAATAGCTGTCCTCTGCATGGAGACACACGCAATCCGTACAGCCTAAAGATCCCTTCGTAGTATTCGAGAAGAGAGAGGTCACGAAGTTGCCGCTACGAAGGTCATCCAACACACCTGCGCTATTGCGCCAAGGGGAAGCGGTAATATAAATTGCATAACTTGTTCGACAATCTTTGCAAAACAACTAAGATTAAATAAATCATATTTTCGACAGGTGAGATTCCATAATGTTGGGATGTGGGAAAGCGGATAGAAAATTTCGACCGGACCGCGACTGGGTCGGGATCCGGTCAAAATTCTGTGCCCGGTTTTGTGTTGACAGTACTGTACTGCTTGCCAAATTTACCATTTGTAATTATTCACGCCTCTTCTTGTTCCAAGAGCTAGAAAAGGGCGTCGTGGAAAAACTCAATGATCAAACATGATTACCCAAGAGTCCGAGCGGGCTTTTTCATGGGGACTGTACTCAAAATAGTCTGCTCCTGTATGAGAGTTTAACTACCCTTTCAACAGTCAGAGCCGCTTTGTTTCGGACAATTCTACGGATAGAGTTCTCGGAGAGAACAATCGAGTAGCGGCGAGCATATGTCACGCTCTCCACTATACTAACTCTGCACAAGGAGAGTTAGCAGAGGTTGAAGGGAAGTGCACCAACGTGCAATTGACCATTTTCATAATTTATGGTCAAATAGTAGATTTTTAATCAGAAATTTGGCGGCCGGCGAAGTTTTGACATGCTTATCCTGCGTAAAAATGTGTGCTGATTCTGTAAAAATGACCCCTATTGACCCCTCTTATGTCATCTTGGCCATTGGGCTACTTTAGGGTAAAACAAATGATCGTTATCATTATTTTTGATCAAATATTAGATTTTTAATCAGGATTTCGTTGTCAAAGTTTTGGCATGCCTATCCTATGTAAAAAAGTGTTCTGATTCCAAGAAAAGCACCCTTATCGACCCCACTCATGCCAGTTTGAGCCACTTTTTGGCCAAAACCTTTTTTGGTGAAAAGTGAGATTTTTTTAGTGCTAATGTTTTGACAAGCGTATCCTATGCAACACAAGAGGTGCAGATGCTGCTTAATCACCCCACCCATGACATTTTGACCAATTTGGACACTTTTGGGCCGAAAATTACCATTTGACCCAAAATGGTCAAACAATCCGCTTTTTGTGTGGATATTCTTACAAACCTATCTTATGTATTATATAGCAAGAAAGGGTGCAGGTTATACAAAATCGACCTCAATCAACACATTTAAGTCATTCTAGCCAAATGGTCAAAATGACCAATATTACCATATTCAGGCGATTTCTATATGTTCGTATTTGAGCCTCGATAATGTAGTCAATTGGATACAAATAATAAGTATTTATAGGTCATACAAGTTTCAGACATGTCTCGAGATCACCAAGTTTCAAAACTGTACTATTCAAGTTCTTCACTGGAGAATGGAAAAATAAGTATGTAACTACTATACAGCAGACGAAAATTGTTGTGGCACACAAGGAACAGTGTATGCAGTATACTTCAACACCATCAGGAACCCGCAGAGCACAAAGAGGTGCTTGATTTTGTATGCTTACACCTGGCAGCTGATACGAGGTTGGCGTACTATCTCAGCGTGCTGTCTAAAGCAGTTAGTGGACAGAATATTGATATCATGATCATCCTGCTTTATCATGCCAGACATGATGAAGTCAGTGTTTGGATGGACGTGGGGCATTCAAGTGATAACACGAGAAGATTTTTTGCATATCACTCCCTTGGCAAATCACAAATTCACATATTCTTTGCATTGCATTGCTAGATTACCACAGGATGTGACTACACATTAATCTTCTCCAGGAAGGGAAAAGTCAGCCCACTGAAGATTGCTGAAAGAGTACTCTCCATCTTGAAGGACCTGGCAATATTGGAGAAAGCAATGTCTTTGTTGATAGTGACAAGCTAGTAGAAAAATATGCGTCTTTTCTGTATGGTCAACGGGCATTGTCATCCGCGAATGAGGCCAGGTTGAGAATCTTCCTACAGAAATATAAACTGACAGACTCAGACAGTCCATTGGAGAGAATCACGTCAGGACATTGATGCACGCAATGTCAAAATGTTCTCATACAAAAGTTAGCACGCTGCAGCTATGTGGCATATCTCTGAAAACATGCTCATCTAAGAACTGTAAAACATGGAACCCACAGATCATGACTGGAAAGAGGTTGACAGAGTTTACTGGCAGTCCGTGACCATGGAACCAGAAGATGTTGCAGATGGAGATGGAGATAATGATAGAGACAGTGATAGTATTAGTGAATCAGAGGATAAAGATGACAGTGATGATGGTGGAAATGACAATTTTTAGTTCAATGTTACCAAAAACGTAGCAAATATGTGACAGAATTGGACTAGATTATTCACATCTTAATGGTAAATACAAGCAACTTATGTCATTGGAAACAATATCCTTTCATGAAAGTTGAACATCATTTCTTGTAGTAAAATGCAGACAAATATCAGTTGTTTTTTTTTTTAAAATATGGTCATTTTATTCATATTATGACCGTGACAGTTTAACGGTGGAGGAAGCCGGAGTACCCAGAGAGAACCATTGAACATCGATGAGCAGCTGTCAGCTCCTCAGCATTCTAACTCTGTTCAAGCTTCACTCAAGCAGGGTTATAGCAGTTGAAGACATGTGTACCATCGACGTGCAGTACGCCTAAGCACACGGCGTCATCGTGCCCGTGTAGGAAACTGGGATAAAGTGCCTTGCCCTAGGACACAACGCGGGTCGTCCCGGACGGGGATCGAACTCGGGACCTCTAGCATAGAAGTCTAACAGTCTACACTGAGCCATCGCACTCCCTGTCAAAACATTAGCACTGAAATATCTTACATTTGACCAAAAGTGACCACTGGTCATTTATGACCAAAAAGGTGGCCAAAATGGCGTCAGTGGGGTCGATAAGGGTTCTATTCCTGGAATCAGCACACCTTTTTACAAAGGATTGGCATGCCAAAACTTTGCTAGCGAAATTCTGATTAAAAATCTAACATTTGACCAAAAATGATTATAATAGTCAATTTTTGGCCAAAAAGTGACCAAAATGGCCAAAACTATGTAAGTGGGGTCAATAAGAGTGTTTACTGGAACCACAGCAAAATTTTACACAAGATATGCTTGTCAAACCTTCCCCAACAAAATTCTGATTAAAGCCAGTTATCTCCTAGGGTATATCATCATTCGGAAAAAAGACAATTGTTTTCCATGTCCAGCAATTCTATCTTCACGACTGCTGTTGTTCTACACTTTGCTGAACTTTGGTTGTTTGAACCGACGTTGGGCCAATCTGGGATTTCTCAGCATTCGCTATCTTCTTGTTTATCCATTTTGGGCAGCACACAGAAAGCATTGGAGACATCATCTGAAATAATTAAATGCTGTTGTTTATAAAAAATGACCTGAATGAGTGTTAACTTCTTAGGATGCAAATAATGACTGGTCAGTGAGAAGGAAGGGAAGAGGAGAGAGAGAGAGAGAGAGAGAGAGAGAGAGAGAGAGAGAGAGAGAGAGAGAGAGAGAGAGAGAGAGGGGGGGGGGGTTAAAACCCTAATTCTACGAGTGGTTTAAATCTGATTATCAACCCTAGTACCTATTTGTTTTATATATACCATGCTCTTAATAAATAATCGACTTTGTCACTTAAAGTGGAGAAAAAATGACACTTTCTGTCGCAAACACACGGGTTGGTTTTGCTTACATCTGCGCTGATGGGCAGTACTACCGGCTGTACGTGAATGTTTGGTTGACAGCAAGATACATCGTCAAAGTTGATTTACCTTGCTTTTTTAGTCAAATTATTATTAACAATTCTTAAATTTGATTTTAAATATTTAATTGTAGGTATTTTAAACTTAATAAGTCATTGCACGTAGTAGATAGTACCGCAAAATGTCAAATGTTTGAAAGAAACATCGCGAAGTGTGAATGAATCGAATTTGTCAAATTGCGTCATGCCAGAGGTCAAGTTGGATGAACTTCCGACTACAACTGTAAAAAAAAAAATTAACCGCAGTAGAAGCTTTACACCGGTAGTGGGGTTAAAAGCTAAAATTCAACATACAAGCTTTTTACAGGCAGTAACATATAGTCGAGCATGGTGTAAAGTAATGTTTCCTTCAGTAGATAGAAGGTAAAAGCTACAGGAGCTTCCAGCCAAGTTTGCGTTGGTTGCAAATTATGCGTTTGCTTAGTAAGCTTCTTGGAGTACCCCCCCCCCCCAAAAAAAAAAAATCCAGAAAGAATGGAGATTTCACTGCGACAAGAAAGAAACCCTGTTGCCATGTTTTCGTAAAAAAAACCCAATGATTTAATTATATATAGACAGACATTTGTCTATTTTGACAGACGCATGCCCTCTCGGGTACAAAAAACACAATTCTACTAGCTTTTGATACCTCCCCCCCCCCACCGATAATGCGAATATTGTAACGAAATGCCCTCCATGGAGCCCCTCCATGGAGCACATCGGGTTAACCTCCGTAGGGTGCATCGGAGTCTTATGATTGCACTCGAGAATCTTGGTTCCCGAAGTGTTAATGTGTTAATCAGAGTGGCCAAGTCCTACTTGGTAATAATTCTCTGTTGTATAAACTTTAATAAGTAAACGCTGTTTTCAAGCCCAAGTTATGTAATTTTATTCAATTCCTCGTATATTTGCATTGCATAATAGCAGTGCAACTGACCTAAAAGAAGTACTCTACGCACTTACTGTAAAAAGGTGTTTTTGACAGTATTTGCAATTATGACTGGCATATGAGCTAGTAAAAGCCTAACCTATAATAACCCCATCAGAATGCTTTTGACAGATTTTAGCATTGTATACTGACCCGACCTAACCTCAACACACCCAGTATCAGTTTCAGCTCTGAGAATTGTGCAATCTTGCACGTTCACAAGATGGCGCTGTTGGTTTTGAATAGTTTTGCAGTTATACACCTACCAAGTGCCACTGTCCTTTTAAAGGCGAGAACGCATACTCTTAGCATAGGATACCCACCGGATGCCCTACTATCCCAGGATGGAAGTAAGGGGTTAAGAAATACCTCTCCACCATCTTGGGGTATATGTGGTATTTTGTGGTGTTTTATGACGTAAATTGAAACAAGATCTGCCGAGTAGACACGATTCAAACCGTATTTAAACCAACGAAATCACCCGAGACGGCACTTCTCTCTTTGGGTCTTCCGTGTGTACAAGAAGTCACGATCCTATTCTCGTGGAAGGACGCCGCCGAACGCTGCCAGGCCAGACAACATTTCCAGACACAGGACATGATGAGAGCGATGCGATAGTTTCGACTTAGTCTCATTTCGTATCTGATATTTACAAACTTTTACCAGAGAGAGAATTTATTGAAAGTTTAACTTGTAGGAACTATATTTAGGGTTTTAATAAAAGTGTAGAAAACTGTAAGTACATTTTATGTGTTTTTGAATTCACCCTTTCGCTGCGGCTGCAGTATCAAGAATTGTTGCAGACTCTACAGAAACTGGTTGCCTTTTAAGACTGAACACTTAAATTGTCCTGTGGCCATTTTGCCACGATTGTAGTCCGAACCAAAAACCACTAGACGATCATTTTTCTGGGGTACTTAACCCTGCTATGCCACAGGCCAGTTTATATGGTGCCGCTCGTCAGGATGTAGACTCTGACTTTTAACTCTCTTGAAACGATCGGGTGAACATTCTAGAAACATCTATTAACCCTAACAGACCCAGTGAAGCCGAAATTGACTTAAAACGTTGCCGCTGGGGAGCACAGTGAACTTGTGAGAACTTTTTGCTAACTATTTATGAGGGACAGACATCCCGTAGTTTTACTGGTAAATTGAACGCCTGGCAGCTCAAATTTGTAAGGCAGCTGACGCAGACAGCGCCCTCTGAATCTAAAATTGGTACAACTCCATGGTGGAACTGGTTGCATGTCCAACGTGCCATTATTTACACTGACGCCGACCGCCAATTGCTATCACATCCAAACTACGCTCGACTGGTCGCACCGAGCGTTGCTCATCAGATATATTGAACTCTTGACTGAACATCAGAGAAAAACGGAAACTCAGGAAACTGTGAAAAATCTCGAGGAATTCCAGGAAATTCTGAAACGACAGCCGCGTGTGTTTCAACAGTTATAGTGCTAGCAAGGAGCAAGATGTTGCGTTGGATGTTATTAGTTGGTCTTTTGACTACGACTACAATAATAGATGGACATACTATTATTAGAAACAATGTGATTTTTAAGAAAGTGAAAGAAGTAAATATGGTAACTAGTGATTGGAGTACAATGTTTGTTTATGAGCTCCAACCTTTTATACAGTATGTGCGCAGACTTGATTGAAGTATGCAATATACTGCTGGTTTGTATAATGCTACAACCATAGCTTTTCGACGAACTTTTGTCGAAGTAAATGGTGAAAACTCTACTCTTGCCGTTGTGATACAATCGATCATAATGGATATACACCAGGAGATCAGATACCTAAATAATCATGTTAAACGAGTAAAAGAGGGTCTGAACGATTACCGCAGATTACATGGCCATACAATAATCCCGTCTCGGAAGAAACGAGGTTTGTTCGACTTTGTAGGTGAAGGATTGAGTTTTCTCTTTGGAACTGTATCCCAGTCAGATTTAGATGGGATAACAGAAAATTTAAGACGTGTAAGTACTAATCAAGCAATGATTCAACATATTCAAAAACAAAGTTTAACCTTCATTAAGATGAATCATGAAGCGATTCTGAAAAATAGAGAATTTATGTTAAATATGTCGCGCGAATTGATGTTATTTCAAGGTCGAGTAAATCAAGTAGTTCAGAATCATGAAGATCGAATATTATATATTGAACATTTCACTCATGCTTATCATCAGCTTGAGTTTGTAATGAGTCGATTGGAATCAATGATAATCGCCACAGAAACCACTCTACGGGGATTACATGATCAAATGGATATCCTAGCCGATAGGAAGTTATCACCGAAAATAGTGGATCCTTCACTATTGACCTCGATATTAATGAGCATTCAAGTTCAATTAGATGCTAAGTCAATGTTGCCACTAGATCTGATGACAGAATTATGGCAATATTATCATTTGCTTACGACGGCTGCCATTTATGACGACGATAAACTGGTGATCTTTATGAAGATCCCCTTACGTAATTCGAACTTACAATTCGAAGTGTTCAAAGTGCCGGCTTTGCCTGTACCCTTTGCCAATGTAACCAAGAATGCGTCGCGAGTTGCAAATAAATTAGTAGCAATATATACTCTTGAATCTGACATATTAATTATTAATCAAGAAAGGACGAAGTATGTCCCAGAAATAGGACATGACCAATGTGTAGACAACAATAAGTTGTTTTGTCCTTTAGTAGGTGCCGTACGAACGATACATACAACGACAAGTTGTATGTTAGCTTTGTTTTTAAACATGAAATTAGAGATTCCGAACTTATGTCAAACGGAAGTGTGATTGAATATCGACCTCCCGTTCAGTACTAGAATCGATGAAGGAATGTGGTACATCACGACAGATGTCCCACTACGATTCTCAATTACGTGTCCGAAACGAAGAAATCCGAAACTGAAACGGATTCTTCCGCCAATTGGAATTTTGGAATTAAAACCGTTATGTATGGCATCGAGCGGTCAATTAATGTTACCGAGTTATTTCCATAAAAGGGATAATTCTACTTTTCGGATTGTTACAAAGACGGTGTTACCAAATTTCTCGTTGTTACAACGACAGATGTGGAAACCTGTCATAGAGAGGGTGAACATATCGACGTTTACGATACCGAAAGGAATAGATCACTTGGATGACTTACCCATGGATGACTTAATTCATGAACTTGACTCGCTAAATTTACAAATGACAGACTCATTTGAAGTCCCTAAGTGGGCTTATGCTCTCGCGACTGTTGCATTAATAATAGGATTATATCTGCTTTGGAAGTGCTATCGAGCCGATAGACACAAACAGATATACAAATGGTTAAGAAACCGTAAAAGTAAACCGACTTTTTCTGCTGTTGATGATAGTGAAATGTCCAATTTTGCATTTGCCGATGATGAAATCTATACTAGTATGGGACCTAGACCACAGCCTTCAGCTCCTGCTGATCCAACTGGAGCACAACAACAACAACCTCCTAAGAGCATTAGAGACATGATGAGAAAAGCTGTTCAAAACTTTAGACCTTCTCCTCAACCTAATAGGAAATCAATATATCCCCGTGTACAACATGACGTGGATTCTGCCAATGTCCACATAACTATGTTTGATATAGACAAAGAAACTGAAAAACAGTAGTTCACACACTGTGTGTTTTTGTTTCAGTGACCAGTGTACAAATGGCAGAATCTGATTCTAGTGTTGACAGTGGGCTCGATGATTTCCCTGATTACCAGAGTTATTATAATGATCGTGACACTTTATATGATGATGAAACTTCAAGTACAGTTAGTACTGGAACTGACAGTAATAGTACTGTTTCACGAGAACTTTTTCAAGACACTAATTCATCTAGTATAAACGTAAATATAAATAGCAATTCCTCTGATAATAATGTATCTGTATTGGCATCAATAGAAGCGTCACCATCACCTTCTATAGCATCTTCCGACCTTTTGTCGACTCCTCCAAGTAGTGTTCAAACTCCTACTGACTCCATTTTACTATCTACACCTGAACGACTTCAACGACTTCCACCTTATTCGCCTACGGATACAGTGGAAACGTTAGTCCTTCCTCCAAGATTACCTGTTAGAACCCATGATGCAATTATTCATCGGGACCCCGAGAGCCAAGATGGACTCGGTGGATTTGTTTATGATATAACAATGAGATCACATACTTCTTCCAGTATGACCACACCTACAAGTGATTCTTTGCCTAGTGATTCTACCACTGTTCTGGACTCTGATGTTGCAGAGTCAGGTATCAGTGTGATACAAAATGAACTTGCACGAGCTGATCTTGGATTAGACATACACACCCCTCCTTTAAGTGATGTAGAAGCAAGACAATTTACTCCATTATCTACTAATATTGTCTCAGAACCTATAATCGATATTCGACCGAGACCGTGGGAGTGGGCAAGGAGCGAGTTTTTCAGAACACCTCGCCCGCTGGCCTCTCCTCATGAATTTGATCGAGATATCATACGACCCAATACATATGAACAAGACTTTATGAAAGATACAGATCTCTTAGGCATTGAGGATGAATTTGGATGTCAATATTTTGATATGGATTTGAATATAGTATATATAGAGGTTGAGCGAGAGTTGATATATTATTATGACAGTGCTGTTGATACTCATTTAACTTTTGCAAATAGGTCTAGATATTTAGTGATATACAATTGCCCTGATTTACAATATCCAAAAATCAATGAGCAGGGTGAGATAAGTGAACCTCTACGGTATTATAGTCACCGGGTGGCTACTACCAGTAGTGTACATCATAGATTTCACATGCCAAGAAATGTAGCAGAGTTTACTCCCTTCTGTGCAAGATATCGTGACTTTAGTCGTTGTAGACGAGCACGATATCACTCAGATGGCCGACCAAGGAGTTTTCAACCCTTTGTTGTCTATCGTCAATACCACCCAGATTATGTTGGACATTTCACAGGGTCAACGTTTGATTACCGAACAGGCCCAAATACTGTGTATCGGCATTATCAGTTGCCAACACAAAATGAAAACCTTCAGAGTGAAGATTGAGAAGTGTAAAATTTAATAAGCAACAACAAGCAGAAAAGTCTACGTAGACTACTACATATATATAAGATTTTCATGAATCTGGTTTCCCAATTTATGTATAATCCTTCATTGGAAACCTGATCCATGACGATAACGGGTCGTCTGTGTTTGTCTTGTTTACTAGTCAAAAATTTTCCAAGAAGTTAGTAATTCTGCACTGCAGTGTAACAATTTTTATAAAATCGGAGTTCCTGGAGTGTATTAGATAAGTTACACACAGGACTCCCGTATCAAGGCAAACAAATTTGAAAGTTGGTGGAAAGAGTGTTGATTGAGTGCACCAAGTTACAGACGAACCCAGGGGAGCGTATTATAAGTGTAAATTTTAGTGTATAAACATAATACTATTGGTAACATAGTGGTTTCTTTTAAATATAGTTTTATTTTATTTCATATTTGATTAATTTTCTTGTTGGAATGGCTTCAGCAACTACTTTGGAATTTGAAGAATTCACCGAAGAACAGGCAATGTACGATTTACATCAACGCGAAGCTTACCAACATGCCGTAACTCCTTGCCATACTTACGAGGAACGGGCAAGGTTTGAATTACATAAACGCACAGCCTTTCATAAAGCAGCGTCTCCCTGTCATGGTCATTCTCTATCTTTTCCAAAAGATTTATGGCAACGTCGCCGTTTAAGGTATATTCGTATTTGGAACACAAGACATTATAATCCTGCCAATGGCCAGACAGAGATAATGCAACACCAACTTGGTTATCGTTTTTATCTCTCTGAGGAAAGAAAAGTAATATTTCCCCATCTTTTGTATCTGCCGGAGTTCCCAGTTGAAGTGGAACCCCATGAGGTCACTGGTCCCGGTCCTGACGAGGTCATTCATTGTGTCAATGACCCCTGTTGGAATGGCCGATATTATGACCATCGCCAAAATCAATTGGATGCTGAACTGGACCTAATAGCCAATCCTGGCTTGGTCCGACCATTCAGGAGTCATGAGATCTTCCCTGGTAGTGCATATCCTGCCAGTGAAGATGAAGAAGATTTTTGGATTTTATCAGCACCAAATGCATCCTGCACGATTCTTTCCTCCTGGTAATGTACAGACAACTTATGAATTAGAGAAACAGCAAAAGCAGTATCGGCTCCTTCGTGAAGCTTTAATCCGACACGAGGGAAGACGATTACAACGTTTTAGTTTACGCAGCCAAATTATCAGATATAATGAGACTCTGGAAGTACAAACTCATTATAAGGGTCTTGGGGACCCTTGCTGCATCTGCTTAGCAGAAATTTCAAAAACTTGGCAGGATTTATTTGAATGTGGCCAATGTAAACAGCAAATCCACTACTCTTGTGGTATTGCATGGGCCAGATCAAAAGCCGGTGCTCCTGAGCCAGCTTCTTGCCCGCACTGCCGTGCACCCATGAGGTGGGGTATCGGTAACGAGCCGAAGCTTCCAGTACCAGCTGAAATGGACCCACATCAGTTTTGAGTTGTTTATGACATGACAGAAGTTAAAAAGGCGACCTCTACAGCTGCGCGCCGTCGGGCACTGTTGTCATCTTTGGATATGATTGTATAAATTTTCTTCTTGTGCAAATAACAAGATATTCTCAATAAAGTAAACGAAAAAGTTCTTTTCAATCAAAACAAAATTATATAGTGACATTCTAGACGTGACTCCTAGTCTCGTCACTATCGACAACAGATTAAAAACTAACGAAGAACCGTTAACGGGGAAAGTAGAATTGTTCATACGGCACAGCTGTAGCATAGTGTAAAATAGTTTTTGTGTTTTTGTTATTTTATTGAGTATAGTCAATCACAGTTCTTTGTTTTATCGAGCACACAGGATATTTAATTATAGTCAATTTTTAGTTTTTATCGTGAAGAATTTTTAGTTAAGTTACAAGTAATATTCAATCCTTGGAAAATGGCCACTGCATTTGCATACCGAACAGTTAACCCAACTTCAGAAGATTTTCTTCCGGAGCAACTAGAGTACTGGACACAGAGATTTCGTATACCTGTACCTATGATCTTTCACAACGGGGCTTCCGCTTTTCAGCGTAAAATCCGTGTGTGGGATATGGTCCAGTTAAACGAAGTCACCGGTCACTTAGAATTGATTCAAATTCAAGTCTTGTACCGGTATTGTCTCCATACAATGGAAGTAGGACGCGAACTGGTGATGCCTCACATAGTGGTAATCGAACATGAGGCTCGATTAGCAACCCCTTGGGAGGCAGCACGATCAAGCCGTATAAGTGTTATTCGTTACTGGAATGACCCACGGTGGGATGAAACTTATTATGATCAACGAATTCCTTATCAATCGGAGAATGGGATCGATCTGTTCATCACATCGACTCCGGTCCGTCCATTTCGCCCGAGTGAATATAGTCAAATCTCTATACCAGAATTACCTCGCGAATACCGAATGATAATTGGTGAAACGTTCCATCATGTGCAGGTGGAACATACCTATGAATGGGAAAATGCACAATACAATCATCAAGTCTTGCAATACTCGCTTGAAATGTATGCAAGCCTTCGAATCTTTCAAGCCAGACAAAATATAGTTGATGGAGATGGGAGACAATGTGCGATATGCTTGGTGGACATTGTTGGGCCTCGTGAAGCATATCGTTGTCCTCAATGTACTCAGATAGTACATCTCTACTGTGGGTTAACTTGGATGCAGCAAAAACAAAGTTGTCCTCTGTGTCGATTTGACCTCCTATGGGGAACCCCTTTGAAGAAGCATAGCTTCGATTTTACGGCCCGTAATTATCAGTTTTTCCCCACTAACAGAATCAGATAGAGTTAATTGTTATTTTTATTACTTTCGGGAATTGAGAATGTAATACCTTAGGAGAAAAGGTGATTCCTGTTGTCTGGAGGCGTTCTGATAATGTTAGTCCTTCATCAATAATCCCTGTAGTGCATTTCTTCACCCTAAAGATCGGTAGTGACTGATCCTGGTCATGGATTCCCATCACAGTGTTGACCGTGATGCTGATGGCATCCTGGTCACCGCAGGTGATTGGTCATCCTGCTTCCCTGGATCCGGTCAACCAGTGATCCTGATCACTATCTTGGTCACTATTGACAATTCTGGAATTCATCTGATCCAGACTCGAGCTCCGATAAAAGTTTACCGGACCTCGCGTCTTGGTTGGGAGGATTGTAACGAAATGCCCTCCATGGAGCCCTCCATGTAGCGCATCGGGTTAACCTCCGTAGGGTGCGTCGGAGTCTTATGATTGCACTCGAGAATCTTGGTTCCCGAAGTGTTAATGTGTTAATCAGAGTGGCCAAGTCCTACTTGGTAATAATTCTCTGTTGTATAAACTTTAATAAGTAAACGCTGTTTTCAAGCCCAAGTTATGTAATTTTATTCAATTCCTCGTATATTTGCATTGCATAATAGCAGTGCAACTGACCTAAAAGAAGTACTCTACGCACTTACTGTAAAAAGGTGTTTTTGACAGTATTTGCAATTATGACTGGCATATGAGCTAGTAAAAGCCTAACCTATAATAACCCCATCAGAATGCTTTTGACAGATTTTAGCATTGTATACTGACCCGACCTAACCTCAACACACCCAGTATCAGTTTCAGCTCTGAGAATTGTGCAATCTTGCACGTTCACAAGATGGCGCTGTTGGTTTTGAATGGTTTTGCGGTTATACACCTACCAAGTGCCACTGTCCTTTTAAAGGCGAGAACGCATACTCTTAGCATAGGATACCCACCGGATGCCCTACTATCCCAGGATGGAAGTAAGGGGTTAAGAAATACCTCTCCGCCATCTTGGGGTATATGTGGTGTTTTGTGGTGTTTTATGACGTAAATTGAAACAAGATCTGCCGAGTAGACACGATTCAAACCGTATTTAAACCAACGGAATCACCCGAGACGGCACTTCTCTCTTTGGGTCTTCCGTGTGTACAAGAAGTCACGCTCCTATTCTCGTGGAAGGACGCCGCCGAACGCTGCCAGGCCAGACAACATTTCCAGACACAGGACGCGATGAGAGCGATGCGATAGTTTCGACTTAGTCTCATTTCGTATCTGATATTTACAAACTTTTACCAGAGAGAGAATTTATTGAAAGTTTAACTTGTAGGAACTATATTTAGGGTTTTAATAAAAGTGTAGAAAACTGTAAGTACATTTTATGTGTTTTTGAATTCACCCTTTCGCTGCGGCTGCAGTATCAAGAATTGTTGCAGACTCTACAGAAACTGGTTGCCTTTTAAGACTGAACACTTAAATTGTCCTGTGGCCATTTTGCCACGATTGTAGTCCGAACCAAAAACCACTAGACGATCATTTTTCTGGGGTACTTAACCCTGCTATGCCACAATATATGATTGTTATTCTCACACAAACTTATTTTTAAAAAATGGAAAAAATGGCCTTCTTACACTTACTGAACGTTCTGTGTGTTTTTTTCCTTTTAACCCTTCATCTAACGTTACGCAGCACCGTTCAGCGCTCTTCACTAAAATCGATATTCAAATTTAACTTTTTCGTGTTTTAGCATCGAAATTATGGTTTAGAACCCCTTGTTAGGATGAGGTTGTTGAACTCATTCTGATGAGGAGTCTAAAGCCATTTTAAGTGAGCAAAAATGAAAATGGTTAGTTATTTTATAATATAAAGAAACATTTTGAAAGTATGGTCTCTGTGAAGGATTAATTGCATCAACAATATATGCCTCCTGTAAAATGTATATAGACGAGAATCTTTCACTGATTGCTATACAACTTGGTTGCTGGAACCCTCATTGGTCACATATAGAAAAATGTCTCCACCGCCGCCTTCTTGGCGGGTTTGTGTTGGGGGGGGGGGGGGGGGGGGGGTGTTTCTGTACATAAACAATAACCTTGAACAAAAAAATTCTCAAAGATCTTCAATTTCCCAGAGCCTCTCATTCGGCGATAGATTTTCAAAGCATGTACTTTCGATGTCTATGAAAAATGAATATATTGTGCAATTTCGCTGCAATACAAACTGAATATTTACAACATATTCAGGGGCGGACTGGGCCAAGAAAAGTTATCGCGAAATAAATCAAGGCGTGCCCCAGGCCCGGAGAAAATTTTGATTTTCCAAACTGAACAGACGCTTCTTCCTTTAATCTGAGTGATCAATGGAAGTTCACACAGAGGACATTTCGATGGCATTTGAGTATCAATCACTCGACAACAATTGTATCTGGTGACGGTAGGGGGTGCGAGGACCCATCGGGCCCACCATAGTTCGACTGAATGGGAGAAAAGTTTGAGTTTTCTAATTAAAAGAACGCCGTTTCCTTGCATCTGAGCGATCAGAGGTAGACTAGACTTCTGTTTGAAATGTTCTCTATGTGGACTGTTATTGGCAGTCCACATAGAGAACATTTCAATATACCGGCTTTCTGTGCAATCAGATCCACTTGGTCTATTTTGGGTGCCCCAGGGACCGCTCAATAGGAGGCCCACCTGGAATTGTCCCGGCGGACCATACGGACAGTCCGCCTCTGAACATATTTTAACTATTGACAGAAAACTAAGGTCATCGAGGAGTTATCGCGTTGATTTTGAATATACCCATAGTAGCTTAGTGTACCAAATGCTCAGCGCGAGTGGTGAACATTTGATGCACCAAGCTACTCTGGGTATATTTTATTTACACCATGATCCCCAGATTATTAAGATTCGCTATTATTTTTTCTCGATTTTAATGAGCAGCAGCCGAACATGCGTGCGAATTTGGTTTCTGTTTACACGAGCATCGGAGGGCGGCACTTCCGCTGTCAATTTTATCACCGAAACAAAATAGAAAAAGAAACAGGGCTTTTTTCATTGTAATAACATAATAACATACTGTTTCAAGTTATGGGTGCTTTATTAACATGAGACAATGCATGTTTGTTAATGTTTGGTGTTTTATGGTGTAAACTCATTTAAAAACGCAATAAATAATTGCCACTTTCATTTCACTCTCCGCGAGGCGACGTGCGATAAATTTAGGCAAGTTCGCATTCAGGTCGACGTCACCAAAGCTCAACACTTGGATGTTGTTCCACTGTAGGTACAAATTTTAACTACTGAAATCCCATTGCTGGCGTGTTCACCACGGTTGGTGTATAAAGCTAAAATTTATGTCACAGGTTTTTCATATACAATAGAATAGGTAATCATGGTATAAATTGACTTACACCATATTGTGGGTGGGAGGGGCAGATTAAGTTGCGACATCTTTCGCTGATGTTCCAGCAATTCAGATGTATAGAGATCAGTGGATTCTTCCAAGAAAGATCAAAATTAATTAGCAGACTTCATATTCTCTTTCTTTTTAACCCTTTAATCCTCGCCACATCCATCCGCGTAATATGCAAATTCAGCAACTTAAAAAATATTTTTCGAAATATTTCAACAAAACCATATCATGTGACCCCTCTTTGGAACGAGCTCGATGATCTCGTTCCAATGAGGGGTCACATGATATGGTTTTGTTGAAAGTTTTAGCATAATTGAAAAAAAATATATTTAAAATAATAAATTTTGATATCGTCTGCGTTGGGTAAAGAGTTAAGATATGAACAGACAAACTGCTGTAACCCTCAGCGATCACACCCATTTTGACGTCTCAGTAGTGGGGCCTTGCGAATATCTGAAATTCAATTCGGATTCGCTAATCGGGCCTTAGATTTGGTCGATTCGATACGGAACTGGCGATATCGAATTTTTCTCCTCCACCGACGTACCTCGTGACAGACAACAATCGTTATTGGAAGAGATTTACAGTAAAGTTGGCTTCCCTTAATTTTGTAAAGTTGTCAGTAAATTTAACACTGATGGTGTGGGAATTTCCAATAAAAATTTCGAAATGTGAGAGAAGTTGTATCATCGATGTGCGCACCATTTCACAAACTTCGCGCATTTTCACGTAAAATAGTATATAAATACAGACGCAGGCTTTTTACAATTTTTTCTCCAGTCATTTTGAACGAATGACTATTATTCTCTGCTTAAACCCATTTAAAAATAAGAAAGCGGCGCTTTCACCATCTTTTGATGTTGTGTAACTTTATTTCTGTTCATTATATCAACAGTGTGCGTATCGTGACATATAATACAGACACTGTCCTTTCCATTAAAATAAAACTCTAGGAGGTGAGATTTGCACATTTTTTCCTGGGAAAAATAAAAACTTGCAACTGGCAGTAAAAAACATATTCGCTGAACAAAGAGCAAAGTGAACAATTACTTATTTGCTTTTGATTAGCTTGCAACTTTTAATAAACTAAAACAACAGACAGTCCCGACAGCTGTCTGACGTTTCCGTGTATTAAAAGTAACAGACTGTTTCCATCGGATGGAAACAACGCTTTATTTTCTACTGATGTCAAAGGTGAATTCTCAACAATCACATGCTCGCCAGTCCATAATAATTTCAGGGGAGATAACTTTATCGAAAGTCGATTTTCATGACGAGAGCCCAAGGATGTGCTTTTTGAAGGACAAATCGCACCAGAACACTGCCACATAAGCCAGTTATTTCTTATTCTTTCAACTAAAACAATCGCCCACCGTATGACACTCTTTGTTATCGATACCTGATGGCATCCAGTAGCGGATCTAGTTTTCTTGATTGAAACACATTTCAGCCATGCGGCATATTGCGAATCGCGGTGAAACACGAGAGGAAGAGGAATCCCATTCTCGTCGACGGGGGCTGGGGGCCTCCACCGGGGAATTGAAAGTCAGCGTGGCCCTCCGATGGCTTCTCTGCATATAATAACAATGTTTTTCCGCCAGACTATTATCACCGGAGCGTGTACAGACCATGATAAACTTTCGAAACAAAAAGACAAATTTACTGTTATTATATTGCATTCACAATCTACTATTCTAATTTTGTCCAATTTAATTTCAATTGTTTCAAACTTGGCTTATTTTTTCATTCGTCGTCTGACAGCAAGCCTCTCTCATAGAAGGTGGTAACAAGTTGCCTCCATTCATTGTTTCCCTCCATTGTTTATTTAAGCTCTATTCACTAAGTTAATAAGGCATCTCATTAAGACCCAGTGAAAGATTACTTTAATCTTTATATTAGGTAAATGTATTATAACATGACGCATTTATTGTATTGTATATATAGCCTTGATCACAAGTAAGAATTTAGTTATAGTTTGGATTTCCAAACGTCACTCTTCTTCATTTTACTGGGAAATCTCACGAGCTATCGCTGTAAAATTGTTCGGATATCCAACAAGTCCGGTTATTAAATGTTGATTGCTGTGGGATATTTGGAATACCAGATTCGCTATTAAATTGTTATCATCTTTGATTTGTCTCCGAGTCATCAGTTGAACACCATTGTTTCACGGCAGATATCGACGGTCGTTCCCCACGGTTATACTATTCCCACAATTTAATTAATATAGACGCACTCAAACGTTTAAAAAGGGAGCCAATTCATGACGAGTCACCGAAGACCCACACGGGATTGTCACTGGGGATAATATCTCCATAACAATTCTGCGTGAAAAGAGCTGATGGGTGAACAGTCAGCTTACTACATCGGAATTTAACCTCGTACCCAACGCTACAGTTACAACTAGTAGTCCCGAGGCTGTCATGAATTGCCAGCAAATAACACGTCGCTCAGTGCTTTGATCTGCATGCGATGGCGATAGTAAAACTAACAAATTCTGTACATATGTTCAATGTACAAGTAATATTACAGCCAATGAACCTCCCGGTGTAACCCGTAGGTTCATTGCTGATACATTATTGGTGCTTTCTGTTGATAACCAGGAGAATCTGTCGTGCTTTGAATGCCATTCGATAGGGAAATTTCGCACAATTCATACGCGAAATTATGTCAAAATAAGCGCATAGTTCGTGTCAGGATTTCTAGTTTTAACTGAATGTCGATATCGGGTCGGCTTTACTCATGAAATCGCCATTAAAGTATCATTATCTATTCATCCAAACCACAGTTTATGACCCCCAGTGAATTCGTTTCAATGACTGTTTGAAAGCGGCGTGTCTGAAGCAAAAATAAACATTTCTGTTATTCAAGAGAACAATTTGCAAGTGTCGCCGTTTATTCATTTTATGTAAAGAGTGGTGGGTGTTAGTACTCCTGCACGTAGGAAGCTTTTCGAACTTGGGGGGGGGGGGGGGGGGAGGGGGGCGCATAGAAGGGCACCCACACACTTGTAAATATGGAGCCAAATCTGTGCATTTTTTTCGACTTTCAATACATAGCGGAGACAAATTAAACGCGGGAATTTTAAAGGCGTATTCAAAATAAATCAACTGGGGGAATCATCGGTCTCATCTTAAAAATAAAAACTCTGCCAACCTGCTTCCTGCTATATATATAAGATTGAAAGGATTGGACTGGCCAGGATTGCGAAAGATAATGTTGGCTTAAACCCGCTCTCTCAACTATTTCTGGAAAGAGTTGAGGGGGAACATGCTCTCCCCCGGGTCGGCGATTCCTACGTCCCCTGATACTGTGATACTTAAATCTCTAACCAACGCAGACGATATCAAAATTTATTATTTTAAATATTTTTGACATGTAAAAAA
Source organism: Pictodentalium vernedei (assembly GCA_031216915.1). NCBI lineage: Eukaryota > Metazoa > Mollusca > Scaphopoda > Dentaliida > Dentaliidae > Pictodentalium > Pictodentalium vernedei. Next base: position 191,053,903 of record CM062290.1, read on the forward strand.
AAATCAACAAAACCATATCATGTGACAACCTCGTTGGAACGAGCCCGAAGAGGTCGTTCCAATGAGGGACTACGTGATATGATTTTGTTGAAATTTTTTGAAAAATAATATTTTTTCAACTGCTCAATTTGCATATCTCGCGGGCGGATGCCGCCGATTCGTCAGGTAAAGAGTTGAGCTATATATATACTAGCCTCCAGTGTCGCGTCTCTAAATCTCTTCCATAATAAACCATATATGACAGGATTGAGACAACTTCCGAGCATCGTAATAAGCCTGCTGTACATAATGGCTGGAGGAATTGACATATTCTTGGGATATAAAACACGAAGAACAAGCACCACTCTGTATGGAGTCCAACAGGCCACGAAACCGAGCATAATAATTATACATACTTTAGCCACCTGTTTTTGTTTATTATTGCTTGAAGGAGCACTGTGTAATGATGCAACCTGAAAATATATGTGATTTGTTAACCCTTAGTTCTGCTCCACAGTTTTTCAGGCATTTCCCAAAATGACATACCATACACTCTCTTCAAATGCAAATATTCTGTAATTTAGTTATCTAACCCATAACATGTATTACATTTCCCAAATCCAGTAAAACATAACACTATCTGACTAAGTAGAAATAAACAATCTGAATGTGAGAGAAATAATACTTCAACCTACAAAATTGCATGAAAAAATGCCGATACCAGTCATTTTCAGTCACCCAGCAGCCTCAAGAGCAGCATTTTCCCAGTATCCCCACATACCTCACCATGGAGCATATAACCCCCTGTTTCTAAAATGTGAAAAAATCCCATGTTTCCGTCTCATTAACAAACCCATGAGATTTAAAAAAATAGCCGATTTTTCGAAGCCACTGTTTCCCATAATTCATCTGGTAATTTACCCCTATGGATCAGACTCCAACTCTGTGCCCAAGACTTCAAATTGTTTTGTCCAGCAAATAGCCTAATGTAATCATATATCTGATACTGAAAATGCATGGCATCAGTTTCAGCATATGCCCCATGTTTAAAATTTTAGCTCTGTGAAATAGTGAAAACAATAGAGCGGAACCTTAGCACTCTTATTTCAAAATGGCAAAGTCTTCAGCAGCAAATATTTACAATAATGCAGTCTGATATTTAACCAAATATACTTTGTTTGACAGAGCTCACAAGATAAAATTGCTTAAATTCATAGTTAAACAAGAAAAAAAGAGTGATGGGAGGAAACTTTATTGTATTACCATTATGGACGGGGTTAAACAGACTGCCTTGTGATCAAATTGTGGAATAGTCTATATATCATTCGAAAATGTGTAATATAATATTTAGAGCCGAAACGGTTAACCGACTAATCGATTAACCAATGATCAACGTCTTGATCGACCAAAAAGTAATTGAGGGGCTAAGCGTTACTTTTGAACTACGGTATTAAATGGGTTAACAAAGGAACAAACTTGTTCCAAAACAGGCAAACACTGTCACACTGGCTCACACCAATTATATGAGACAGAGTAAAACATGCTAGCTACACGATGACATACTTGTTCACTTGCATGATCATTATACTGTATCAGTAGCTGGAAATGGCCATTCTCAACCCTTCACCAAATGCGGGTAGCAGACGATACTTGCATAAGAAATTCTTGAATTATTAAAGATTTTCAATGTTTGTCTCAAAAACATAGCTTATGACCCTTCATTGGACGAGCTCAACGAGCTCGTTCCAATGCGGGGTCATAAGCTATGTTTTTGAGACAAAAATTGAAAACATAATAAAAGTTGAATGGAGATTTTTGTATATGGAGCTGGCGGTTTTGTTTATTGCTTTGAGTAAAGGTTTAATGATATAAATCATCAACGGTACGGCAGTTATTCAGCTACCTATTAGGGCAAGTGATTAATCGGTTAACCGAGGTTAATCCATCAGATTAATCGATCAAGAAAACCCTTTAACCGTTTCAGCTCTAATAATATTAGATGGCCGAGAGGTCGATCACTCTTGTAGGCTAAGTGGCATATCGAAAGCACCCATCACTGTTAAGCCCTTTACCTAACGAATTAGCCCGCATAATGTACAGATTTAGAAGCCAAAAAAAAAAACAAAAAAAAAAAAAAAAACATTTCACCCCTCATTGAAACGAGATCGTCGAGCTCGTAGAAACAGCGGTCACATGATATGTTTTTTTTTAATTTTTCGAAAACTTGAAAAAAACCCGAAATTACAGTAACAAATGACTTAAAAAACATGTATTTAAAAAAAAATGCCAGTCAAGTTTTATTATTTTTTTTAAAGATTTTAGCCTCCAAACTATAGATTATGATGAGCTCCGATCACAGATCAGAAGGTATGTTTTTGAAGCAAAAAGTAAAATTGTTTAGTTGAACAATTTTTAGTTGCATGCGCCTCCCGCAAGACGTGTAAGATAAAGTGACAAACTTTTTCAATTTCAATAAAAAACCACCATCGTTCCGTTGAGAAGTTATGGAGCAGCATCCAGTGCTCGGCCTTTCTGGTACAAATTTAGCCAATCGTACAACTTCACAACGTCGGTCTGTAAACCAGGCCACTGAGTGGCAAATACGCGAGACATCCATAATATACTATTCAAAAAGTAGGGGATATTTGATAAAAGTGAGATATATGAAGAAATATATTTATATTTTAACCAAAAAGACGGTTGAGGCATTGCAATGTGACATCTGGTGAATGATTTCAGCGATAGTTGGGTGTCTGACAAGCACAGATTCCACGCACTGAGCTGATGAAGACATGGACGATCAGTCAGAGAATATACGACATTCAGTCCAAGACCTCAGTACCTTGTAAATCCTCCTCGGTTCGCGAGACAAGCGCGGATCCGACATGGCGCCCTCCTCACCAAACGTCCAATATGAGCTTTACTGATTTTATTCCATTTTTTCTGCAGTGCAGCGGCGAGTTCCTGGACATTGGTAGGGGACTGATGGCGTTGTCGTGACGGCCTCCCAAGCATATTCCAGACGTGCTCGATTGGTGAAAGGTCCGGACTTAGTGTTGGCCAAGGCATTGTAGTGATGTTCTGTTCCTGGAGGAACTCTTGTCCAAGAAGGCGAGTTGTCTAGTAACCGCGACACGGGCCCTGTGTGCTCTTGCATTGTCATCTTGGAAAATGAGTCGACGGCCGTGACATCGCGCAAATGGCACCACATGAGCTGCTAACATGTTATCACGGTAGTACTGCCCTGTGACACGCCCTTGGGTGACGTTGTAATGTTGTTCTGCTTGTAATCGTTATGCCTCCCCACACCATAGCCGATTTACCACCAAAACGACCGTGGCGCCTAACAGTTACGTCATGGTATCGTTCGTTTCGCCTTCGCCACATTCTCTTTCGTCTGTCGTGGAAGTCGAGAGTGAACCTTGATTCATCGGTTTGTCCCAGCGCTGTCGTGCTCCACACCAATTACGCCTTGCTGCGATGTGACGTTCAGTCAAACGTGAAATTATTCGAGGTCGTCGGGCGTACAAATTCCAGCTGTATAGGCAATTTTGGATAGTCTGACCACTGACTCGCACATCAGTCGCTCGTTGCAGCTGCTGTCCAATTTCTGAGACACTTTGATGGCGCTTACGTAATGCTGTGGTTCGGATGAAACGATCCTGATTAGCAGTTGTCGCCCTTGTACGACATGACCGACGACGTCTGCCATCAACATTGCTTGTCTGAAGGTAGCGTGACCACAACTGGCTAATCACCGATTGAGTAATGCTGAGAATCTGAGCCACTGCAGTCTGTCTGTTGCCAGCATCCAACATGTCAACGCTAGGTAAACGTTCGTCACGCGTCAGTCTTCGCATACCTCACAAGTTACGTTTCGACAAGAAACTATTGATGAACGAGTTTATACCAAGAAAAGAACGATGAGACCTCAGAAAAAACCCATCCAGTACAAATGAAAATTCAAAACGTACCCCGCAGACATTAACGCGGTGCTCGTGCGAAAAACCTGCGCGAAGTTTTCGTGGGTCGGTGACATTCATGATCCACACTAAACTTGCTAATATATTGATGTGTCCAATCACGCGTATCCAATACCATTTTCCGAAAATATCAACATCAGTTTGCATATCCCCTACTTTTTTAAATGGTATATTTGAAATTGGTGTTGCGACCTGAGTTTCATTCACTTTAAATGCGTTTCACACTTCGTTAGAAGCTCATATTTTATTCAAAAGTACTCGTTTTGTGACAGTTTGTTGGAGAGGAGAGCCAATAAGCAGAATCCAATAAACTTGGAAATGACAATCTAATGTACCGTACGGCCGCCGCAGACTGGTCACTTTCCACGGGTGGGTAATATTTCCACAGCCGCAATAATATTAGATTTTTCAGACACCAATTATAGAAATAATCAGAAATTTAATTAATGAAGCACCCCGGTGCAACCCGGTGTTTCATTAATTAAAATTTTGCTGATAATTTTTATTACCTCTTAAACGCATGCGTAGACATCACTGCCTACGCGTGGATTACGACCAGTCCACGGCGACTGTACTGTACAGTTTCTTACAACCGAAATCAATCTTGCACGCCATCAGATAAACCAACCTATACTGACAGAAAAAAGAAACGCAAGCTCAGTTTTGGTAATAAATTTTTTTTTATCCTAAGACCAAATGACGTGAAATTTGACACACAGCTACCTCAGTGTACTGTCTAAAGAGTCTTGGGTTAAAATTCAGTCAATCATGCGATGCTGCATGCTTTCAACAGATTTTTCGACAAAGCGTGCGTCCGGGGCTCTCCCACCATACAAATTCGAAGTTTTGAAAAGGACACATCGATTGCACAACATTTCATTTCATCTCGACTTTAAAGTAAAATGCCGCGAATGTCCGAAGTTGATATGGGTAGAGCTATTGCTCTAATTATGCATGGCCAATCGCAACGTCTCGTCACCCAGCAATTTGGGGTCCATGAGTCGAAGATAGCTCGTTTAGTTGGGCGTCTCAGGAAGATTAGCTGACAGTCCCAGGAGTGGACGTCGCCACGTCAAGATAGAGGCATACGTCTTTCACACCTCCATAACGGAGACGGCGTGTCAGGTTGTAGGCACTCGTGTGCCCAATAACAGTTAGGAATCAGTTGCGGGAGATAAATTTAAGGCCACGACGTCCCAACGTTGGTCCGCAACTTACACCCAGGCGACGTCAATGTCGACTGCAATGGCTACGGGTACATAGACCAAATCAGCTTCACTTGGCCCACTAGAGATGTGTGTTATTCACTGACGAGTCTCGTTTCACACTTTACAGGTCAGATGGACATCGTTGTTGTCGACGTCGAGGTGAGTGATGTTCTGACGCGTGCGTTGGGGAAAACGACAGATTCGGGGGAGGGTCTGTTATGGGTTGGGGGGGGGGGATTTCTCGTGGCGTGAAAACATCTCTCGTGGTCAGCCAGGGCAATCTTACGGCCGTAAGAGATCGGGATCAGGTTCTCATGGCTCACGTCCTTCCACTTATCCATGCACGTAACCTCACGTTGCAGCAGGATAATGCGAGGCCGCACGTTGCTAGGGTTTGTCGTTACTTCCTCAACGAAAACAATGTCCCAGTTCTCGATTGGTCACCCTACAGTCCAGATTTGTCCCCGATCGAGCATTTGTGAGACGAGCCAGGAAGGCAAGGAAGCACGTCAACGTCCCAAGCAACATCGGTCAGCTCACACAGGCCCTTCTCCAGGAGTGGAAAAACATCCCACAAAGGACCATAAACAACTTGATGGTGTCAATGGTAAGGAGAGTTACAGCAGCAACTGAAGCCCGGGGTTTGCACACCCGGTATTGATTTGGATCAGGAAATGGCGTAGGGTATCCACGTTTGAACGTTATCCATGCAAACGCTGTCTGTGTTAAGACAACAAAACTCGTCGAAATTTAATCAGTAATGAAGAAATAACATCAAAATCCAAACAATGAAATAATCATCCATAACACATTTGAAATATTTATCATAGAAAAAAACTTGCGTTTCTTTTTTCCGCTAGTATAGTTTCCGTCGTATGTCGTCTTTAAAAGATCAGGAGCAAAGGGAATTGATTAACGAGATAGATTCAATGTGTCAGTTCTGTCAAATAGTTTTACCAATCAAAATGTCAAAACGGCAGCGGTGTATGGTCTTTCTGAGACTAATCCTAATCTCTTTCCGTGATTGATTGACAATAACCTCAGTAAAGGGTTTATGTTATGATGTACAAGAAACACTGAAACGCTTCGACAAATTTAACGATATGAGTGCATCTGTGCTCAGTATTTATTTATTTATTGGTGTTTTAAGGTCACATATTTCTGCACAATGGCTAATCATGACCATGACAGTTTTACGGGTGGAGGAGGCCGGAGTACCCGGAGAGAACCACCGAGCAACTGTCAGCTCCCCAACATACTAACTCCACACAAGCAGGGTTAGCATTGGTTGAAGACAGGTGCACCATCGACGTGCAGTACGCCTTAGTGCACAGCGTCACCGTGCCCCCACATGGGCAATGGGGGTGAAGTGTCTTGCCCAAGGACACAACGCAGTTGTCACAGGTGGGATTCGAACCGAGGACCTCTCGGCTTGCAGCCTGCACCTCTACCTACTGGGCCACCGCGCCCCCATCTGTGCTCAGTATGTACCTAACTTTCTTAACTGACACATGCCAAGTACGACTGACAAAGTGTTTCTTGATCACTGATACAAATATGGTTTATTTTTATTATAAGAAGAGATACTGGCTAGTTGTCTATAACACATCCGTCTCCACCCCCACCCCACCCCACCCCCAGAAAACAGTAATTTTTTATTTGCACACTATTATTCACTTCACGGAAAACACCGCTGAAGCCCAGGCTAGCAGCTCATGACCAATCAAAAGACTTTGTTCTTATCTGAAATATAAGATCAAAATATGACTAGGACCAGCATCATTCGCCTCTGTGGCCCTTTTGTAGCCTATGACTCCCTCTGGTGTGGTATTAAATAACAACATTCAGAACAAGGTTCGAATGATCCCACATCGTCCCTGCCTGACATTACCGCACGAAAATCTGGACTATACAAAAACCATTCTGAGTATTTTAGTTATCGAGTTTCAGAATAGTGGACTGAGTCACGGAATTATCAATGACACTGTTCCAGCTCCCTTTCTTCGTCGAATCCAGCTTCTATTCAACCGTCGACGTTAAACACTTTAAATGTTTCTCTGGATACAATATTTTCGAAACCATTGTCGAACTCTTGCAAATTAAATCGCAAACCGTACCGACGCTCTAACTACTAAGCTTTGAAAATTATTTCGATTTGCGAATGCTATTTTATTACACGCCTGTTCTATGTAATCCCCATCTAGAGCAACACTAAACTATGCGGAAAATGAAAAGCTGTTCCGCATATGTGCGGAACGGAAATCGTTGACGGACTATTTTTAAATAGAGCGAAATTTCACTGGAATTTTCTACAAATCGTGCAACGCAATTACAATTTGAATCGCTAGCTATAGCTGAAAATCGTCCCCTGAGTTCCAATGTGTTCTATGTGCCAGTAAGCACATAGAACACATTGGAACTCAGGGGATGAAATAGTAATACGGGTTCCCCTCGCAACTTGGTTGACGATAAAATGTGTTGTTTTTGTTAATAGTTGTCAAATGAATTGCTGAGTGTCCTTCTAATAATGGTTTTTATGGACGTGAAGGCGTGTAATAAATACAGAACGACACGCGTTTGTGAATGGGTCAATTGATATGGCACTTATGTCATCACGGAATGATAAAACTCGAGGCCTACGCCCTCTCGTTCTAGCCTTCCGCGCTGGCACTCCTGCCATATCGATTAACCCATCCACACACGCGTGTCGTTCTATGTATTGCTTTATTCAGATTTTACCCGCCTGGATAATAGTTACATTTACTTCTCAAAGCTCAGCTCTGAAATCACCTTGATCCATTGATCTCTATACAACTGGATTGCTGGAGCGTTCATTGGTCAGATATTGACAGTGCCTCACCTGCCGCCATATTAGAGTTAAACCCTCTTTTTCAAAATATTATATTTTTTTTGCTTTTGATGATAAACAAATTCCCAGCCGCATAATTAACCGACAAGAATAATCAGGAATAGATCGGTAATTCTAATGTCTGAGTTGTAAATAAAAGACTCCACACTCCATATTCAGAGAACGCATATTCATCATTTCATCACCGACGTATTGAAAACTCTCAGAGGAAAATGAATGATCACGAAAGATCGATTGTGTTGGGAAGACATGCTTGTTTTGATCACGTGATTCTTGGGCCAAGTTGGGAAACGATTTAATTTCTAAAGATTTGAAACCTGGAAACATTTCTTTGCTGTTTTCGAATATTCGAGGCGATGTAACAAAAACACACGATACAGTCATAGGAAAATATTCAACCGACAATGTAATAATTGCGAGATACAGTCCTTAGTAGCAATGTTGAATCTGGAAACTCTAGAAAATTACGCAATTTTCAGCAAGGGATTAATACGAAACCGACACGAACTATTATTAATTGGTTGTTGTTGATGAGCAAAACATAAAACTGGAAAATTATGTTTGAAAACAAAAATATATTCACTTCAACAAACATTGTAGTCCTCACAATTGTATATTCACGAAAAAATAATTTGATAATAGCCAAACTATATTTGTGACGTAAAGAAGGCTTGGCGAAGTCTGCTAATCGAATAAGAAGACCAAAGCTTCAGAAAGTTCTTTTTCTGTTCACCAAATATAGTGAAATGTAGAACCATCGAAAATTTAAATTTCTTCCTCGCACAACCGTATTGTGTTGAAGATGGTTCCAGGCAGATTTTGATCGCTATTGGCACCAACAGATTGCAATAATCTATGTATATTATACAATCCTTTGACAGAAATAGCGTCATGAATTTTCAGATAAATGAATTTAATAACCAACATAATTGCGATATTGTTCAGGCCTGTAATTCATTGCCTATAAAATTAGTATTGGAAAGCAGATCAGTTATTAATGTTCTTAAATCTCACGAGTAAGCAACAGTCAAGCCTCGTCAAACAGCAACTGCAGCAGGGCGATAGTCTCAAAACAAATGAAGCATACCAAACCATGTACACAAATGAATTAGAATCCATGCTTTCTAACTTAACGAAGCCGATGGATGTAAGCATTCTGCATGCAGGGCGGATCATTTTTGTTGTTTTGGCCATACTTGAGCACTCACATGGCACTCTTGGCAGCTGTCATTGCTCACGCAACACCAGAAATGGTCACAGATAATAGCAAATCAGGATGTTTGGTAGTTTTCCCTTTTTTGGTGTATCAATCTCATCTTTTTTACCAATTTGACACAAATCTCATGCAAAACGGTACAGAATTGTGGGGGTTATGATCACTGCAGACTGACAAAAGCCACATTGGACATACTTCATTTTACATTGATGCACTCTCTCATGAATCCACACTTGTTCTTGTGTGGATCTGACTCTTGGCGAACTTCATAAAAGGTAAACAAAAACAAGAAAAATGGCAGCCAATGTGAAATGTAGACACCCTAAATTATAATTAGTCTTCCTGTCCGTTCCTTGCCGGAATGAGAAAAAGATTTCTCCGAGTCTGTACTAGAAGGAATGCAGAATATAACTAATCAGTAAATTTAAGGTATTTTATTGTACAAAATCTGGTCTCTTACTTATGTCATAGCAGACCTCCATGGCAAATAATAGTTTCCTCATCATCTATCTTTCATTTAAAAAAAATTGATATATATAATTTATTGGGGTTATTTGGCCTTTTTTAGACTTTGGAGAAAATTACCTGAAAGTTGACCAAAGTTAGGTTAGACGTCCCCTTAACACAATTTGTGGAACTATCCGGCGTTATCATAACACTACGGTTGTTGTTAGTCTTCATTTCTGAGTGTAATGTCATGAAAATGTCGATCAAATCACGTCTCGATTGAGCAACATTTAAGCTTCGATCCACAGAAAATGAATCGTTAGGAGGTTTTTCAGAATCAATCGCGCGGAATATATCAGTTGGTCGGAAAAGCGAACCGTAGGTTCGTTTTTCCAACCCACTGAAATATTCCAGACGAGTGAATCTAAACATAGGCGATGACCTGTTTGAGGGATAGACTGGTTCCACGCCATAACAACTTCGATTTTCTTACAGAATTAGACTGGTGGCCTGAGAGCTTGCCCTTAGGGCTCCGCGTTCCAGTACGAATATCGGTGTTGGAGTTACAATGGAAGTGGAATTTGAATGCAGAGATTATCTACACAACAACTAGGAATTAGGAAGAAATTACGAATCGAGTCGAATCTGGAATCATATCTCACAGCTCTTCAAGTTGTGGATTTTGCACCTCCTGATAACCGTAATATTGCCAGTTTCCACTCACATATCATATTCAACTGCCACAGACCTGACGACAAAACAAGAGTTCAAGAAGAGACAATTGGCAGCACTTTGAGTACATGTCGGTACATGTCGGTGATTCGAACATATCGGAATCAGAGCGACTCGAATCGAATAACTGGGACGATATCGAATCAGATTTCGAAGCTTTACGGGGCTCTAACTTTGACGGTAGAATATTTCTGTAATTGCTATGATATTTTCCATTTTCCATTTTAAGACTTGTACTACGTACTACTGTTAATAAAGCAGAACGAATGTTCTGGTTTATTGCGTCAGTGCTAAGGTTCGCTGATATGGTAATTGGTGAGCGTCCAAGTATGAAGGTGAGGAAATGATTGCTATTTCGCGCCATTCATTCAATGAATGTAACGAGAGAAAAAAAGGCACGCAGTGCAACTGCTGTGAGAAATGAACACTTTAACGATCTGGAAAATGACTGAGATTTGCCTACAGTTAAATCTAGAAGTCCTGTCATGTATTGCCCGTAAATAACACGTCACTCTGCGCGTTGATCTGCGTGCTTTGGCGATAGTTAGATTATCAAATTCTGTGCATATGCCCTATGCAGCCAATTTACCTCTGGGTTTATCCCGGAGGTTCATTGGCTGAAACATTGCTTGTGCGTTCTATTGATGACCGGAGAATCTGTTTTGAATGTCATTCGATAGAGGAATTTCGCACAATTCCTATGGGAAATTTTGTCAAAATAAGCACATAGTTCGTGACATGACTTCCAATGTAACTGTAGCCCAAACAGCAAACCGTATAATATAACTTTGTTAATATTCCAGTTTTATACCAAAACAGGATTCAACCTAACTTGAACAAACTCGTCTCAATCTTAGATCACAGGATGAATTTTGAAATTGGAACAGATATTGGTTGTACAGTCTGAAATTAACCCTCGACTTAACGTATCTACAACCAGCGCTATAAACAAACATCGTCGTTGAAATTCTATTATTTTTTCACATTTTGTCCCCAAAACAAATGAAGTATTTTGCTCGATCACATCGCGACCGGATTGCGACGCACTCATACTCCAGTGGGTTGAGTTTTATTGAATGAAATATTGCTAACCAAATCCGAATCACGAAAAACGAACGAAAATAAATAGAACTTCCAATTCTATGTTCTCGCATTTCTTTCCGATGGTCGAAATTCTAGAGTACTGTGGGGAGAAAAGTGGAAAGATAATTTCGATTCAATCGCGACCAGTTGCGACCCGATCGAAACTCTCTGTCTGTTTTATACGATCAAAGTACTTTTGTCTATGGCTCATTGGAACATACTCTTTGCGCTCGCTTCACTGGGGAGGGGTGGGCAGTGACCGACTAGGTCAAGAAAAGTTACAGGGAATTGCACCAAGGAGGCCCCAGACCCGGAGAAAAAAAAGATTTTTCGAACTGAACGAACGCGGCTTCCTTGCATCTGTGCGATCAATGGCAGTCCGCATAGAGAACACTTCGATGGCATTTTTTGTATCATCTTCATCAATCATTCATCAAAAATGGTTCTAACGGGGTGGGGGTCAATGATCTATCGAAATATCCTCTATGTGGGGCCCCAGACCGAGAGAAAAAAAAAAGATTTCTCGAACTGAACGAACGCGTTGCATCTGACCGGTCAATGGCAGTCCACATAGAGAACATTTCGATTTATTTATTTATTTATTTATTACGGAGTACCCGGAGAGAACTGTCAGGCTCCCCAACATACTGACTCCACCCAAGCAGGGTTAGAATTGGTTGAAGACAAGTGCACATCAACATGCACTGCGCCTTAGTACACAACGCCACCGTGTCCCCACGTGGGCAATGGGGGATGAAGTGTCTTGCCCAAGGACACACGCGGTTGCCGCAAGTTGGAGAACATTTCGATATCTCGGCAGTCTGGGCAATCAGATCCATTTCGTTTTTTGGTCGTTTTTATGAAATTTCACGCACCAACAGGCATTGGGCTGCATCAATTTTGGGGGGCTCGGGGTGGGGGGGGGGGGGGGGCGGGTACCTAATAGGGGGCCCACCGGGAGTTTTCCCGGTGGACCATACGGACAGTTCGCCTCTTGGGTGGGGGTAGCTTAGAGTTTGGGTAAGAAGCTATGGTTTTGAGACAAAAACTGAAAAGGTTTAGTTATTCGAGATGTTTTTTGCAGTATCGTCTTATAGTCATGCCACACAGGTACGGGTAGAACATTTATCACATATTCTGCATCATATTTCCAAAAACTGCACAAGATAAACCCTAACTCATTTTGTTTAACATGAAATATCTGTTATGTTTTTGATGTCTAAATCGTGGTTTAAAAAGTACAAACCCTTTTCTGTGCTTTCCACATGAGGAAAATGACGCCGGTATAGCAAATTACCACAAAGGTGAATGGTACAAAGAAATTGGCAAATTTTCCAAACTTCAGGACGAATTCTACAAATTTGGTGTATGATTCATCTGCAGCGCTCCAAGCACACCAGGTGGTTCCGTCTTTTCGTTCGTAAACATCGAACAACACTAAGTACGGTGATCCTACCAAGAAGAGATAAACCCAAATGGCTGTTATCGAAATGTATAAGTACATTGGTTTAATTGGCTTATTATCTGGCTTCCTCAATGTTAAAAATCTGAAAAGGAAATCATAAAGGAATTATATCAAGTGCACAGATTGTGATTTGACTGTGGTTAACTGGTAGAGTGCTAAATTACTTTTGGTCGTCAAAAAGTTTTCAGCTGTCTTTGACTTGAAAGAGCTTATGGGAGATTGCCTTTGGGGCACTGTCCCATAAACTTTGAGAAGGCAAATGCATACAGGCTAGGTAATTTTACTTCAAAGATAGCATGAAGCACGTGTACAGAATATGAAGCTTTTAGGTTGAAGTACCTGCAATGAGAGTAAAGCCCAAATATAGGCTTCCAGCACTCTACCAGTTAATAATATTTGTGTTTTACGGCAATCCTTGGTTCAGAAAGACAGATGCGAAATGCGATAACTATAAACTTTTAATTATCTGCAGTTTCTGTGCTTGTAATTTTTTACTGGGGTTTAACGATACTTTCGACAGCCAGGGTCACCTCGTGTCGGACAGTTTTACGGGTGGAGGAAGCTGGAGTATCCGGAGAGAACCACCGAACAACGGCGAGTAACTGTCAGACTCCCCAACGTACTAACTCGACACAAGCAGGATTAGCATTGGCTGAAGACAAGTGCACCATCGACGTGCAGTATGCTTTAGTACACAACCCCAGCATGCCCCCACGTGGACAACTGGGAATAAGTGTCTTGCCCAAGGACACAACACGGTTGCCGCAGGTGGGATTCGAACCGAGAAGCTCTCGACTTGCAGCCTGCATCTCGACCTACTGAGCCACCGCGCTCCCAAGGACGTAATAATAAAACGAATAATAATTTCATGGCAATTTTGGTGGAAAGATGATTTGACCTCTTCGTTCACAACGAGGATGGAGTATGGAGGACTGGAATCAACAATCCGAGTTGGGTTTTTTCCTGTATTCCACGAGCGCCAACGTTTACTTTCTTGGTTAACACTGTTTTGTGTCAAAGTATTTCATTCATGTTATAACGTCAATCAGACACGTAACGACCAATCAGACGCATTCTCACAAGCTGAATCCCACGCGTTGGTCTGGCCGCCAGGGCACTGAACCTCTAAGTGAAGAGAACCACTGAGCAACTGTAGGACACTACAACGTACTAACACAAATAGTATTAACACCAGCAGGTTTAGCATTGGCTGAAGACAAGTGCACCACCAACGTGCAGTGCACATTAGTATACAGCACCACCCTGCCTCCACTTAGCAATCGGGATCAAGTGCCTTGCCCAGGGACACAAGGCAGTTACCCCTGGTGGGAATCAGACCGTGGACCTTTCAGTTTGAAGTACAATTCCGTAACCACTGAGCCGCCGCGCTCCCATGCTTATCATATAATTTCTAAGTTGTCTGAAGCAAAAATGGAAATCTGTGTAGTATTCTTCTCCTACCATCCCTGACTTATATCGTCTTAAAAATTCGACTTTCGATAAAGTTATCACCCTTGAAATTTTTAGACGAACGAGGAAGGTCCAATAAAGAAGCAAATGATTGCTGGGAAAACTCCTATGACATCAGTAAATAAAGTCGAGTTGTCTGTTGCTTTCGTTTATAAAAGGTAACAAAAGAAAAAATTGGGTTTTTAAGGCAAATTAATTAGAAGCAATCAGTTCAAAGATAATCCGTCATTCAGAATATCTATCAGTATTTCACCCGCCAACACAAAATGTCCACGGCTCTTTGTATAGCGATCGTGTTATTATGGTAATTTTTAATTTTTTTTTCTTCCAGGAAATAAATTAGCAAATATCACCACCTAAACTTTTATATTAATGGAATGGACAGTGTCTGTACTGTATGTCACGATGCACACACTGTTGAGAAAATAAATTCCAGAACATCAAGAGATGTTAAAACGACGTTTTCTTATTTTTAAATTGTTTTCAAAAGAGAATAATAGTAAAACTTTCGAACTGATTCAGGGGGGGGGGGGGGGGGGGGGGGGGGTCAGGAAAAAATTTGCAGACACTAGGCCCGAAAAAAAATTTTCCACCCCTAAGGGACCCCCCCCCCTCTGCATATTTTTTCCACCGACAGTTCAGGGACCCACCCCCAATTCCACAAAAACTGTTGTGAATAGTCAGGATTTCAGTCATATTTGTTCCATTTCATACTTTCAACTTGCTTCCACATTTTTTAACAGTCTTATTCAAGGGAATTAACTCCATTAGAACAAAATTGGAAGTTTCAGAGTTATGTTTAGAGTCACAATTTTGTCTCCAGTGATGAGAAAACAACAAACACATTATATGTAACTTGTCCTCAGAAAAAGGTATCAAAATAGTGTTCCACATTAAGAACAGATGCCTTTTAATGAAAAGTTTGTTATGTTTTTTTTTGGTAGGACGTGGGCATCCCTAAATTTGTGCTACTGCTAGGCCCCCATGATGATGCTCCTCAGCTTTATGAGAACATACAAATGAGTGAAGTGACATGCACTCATGTTGAAATGAACCAAGTGGAATCAACCAAGTTGAATGATCAAACCACAGTATGAACACTGGTACTAATATGAACTGAACAGGGGCGGATCCAGGATTTTGAAATAGAGGGGGCGCCATCCAATGACAGTTTGACACTCAGTTGCAAGTTCTGGAGGGGGGCACTAACTCATCTGCGAAACGGAGGGAGAAAAAATTGGAAAAATGATAAATCAACTTCACACTTTCCGTGGCTATTCGACGGTACATGGCGATCATTCGAATTGCGGGGGGTTGGGTTGTTTGGGGTATTTATATATTCACTTCAGCACTTCTGGAGACTGTGACATCAACTACCAATGGTGGACTCAGAATTTAGCTAAGAAGGGGCACCGCTTGTTTGCCTAGTATGAATTTCAAAAAGATTGAAACTGGTATTTCACATATCAATGATCTTCGTTTGAACGGATTTTGGTTTGAGCAATAGAGGGGGCGCGCGCCGGGTGCGCCCCCATCTAAATCCACCCATGGTGGCATACTCTAGTTATACTGCCTTGAGTTTTTATTTTTATCATTTTCTAATATTTTGTCATTTTTCTCAATCATTTCATTACATATTTTTGTTTGTTGATTCAGTCCAAGAAGACTTTGTTTGATTCATGAAGCTTATTTGTGCCTTGATTGACCTAATATTGGGTTTATTGGTTGCCTTAGGTTACCAGACAGGCAAACATTGATTTTGAGCTTTGTGGACCATACATCCTGTAAAGCATGTGCAGTCAGTACATATCAACTGACCCAAATGGAATGATCATTCATAAACAAAGAGAGGGACCCGCAGCAAAATTGGTAATCAATCATCATCCGCAAGATGCCGGTCAGGTTGTATCCAAGATAAATTTTGATTATTCAAGATCTCAACCCCCAAAAACCAAATTTATCATTCTAAATGGGCTAGAATGCATCCAGATACATGCTAAAATGGTTTTGTAAGCTCAATCTATTGCAAAAATGTGTTTTTTTGGCTGGAGGAAAAAATTTGCAAATTGTCTACTTTACGTGTTTTTTCCAGCCTCGGGGTACCCACCCACCCCGGCCTAGTGTTTGGAATTTTTCTGCAGACCACCCCCCTGACTGATTGAGAAAAAATTGTAAAAAGCCAGCTTCTGTATTTTTATTTTACTCTTCAGGAAAATGCCTTAAGTTTGTGAAATGAAGCGCACATCGATGATACAACTTCGCCATCTCGAAATTTCAATTTTTAAATGAAATTCCCATATCTTTGAGGTTAAATTTACTGAGAGCTCTCGAAAATTAAGGGGAGCTAACTTTGCCGAAGATCTCATCCAATGACGAAAATTCTCAGCCATGCTCAGTGCAAACCTAGATCACAAGGCCTTAAAATAATATTATATTAAATAATATTTTTCGGCCTCAGGGTCCACATTTTAATTGTTATTTTTATAATCATCTTATAAACATACGTATGCACGTGGCATTCATATGTACTCTGTGACATTCATAATCCCATCTTCGATTCTGCCAAGCAATTTTTAACGAGATATTACGGTCGATTTACAGATGGTTGGTCGCAGAGTTTTAAAGAATATTGTTAGGATCAAAAAC
The DNA here is from genome assembly GCA_031216915.1 of Pictodentalium vernedei. Lineage (NCBI taxonomy): Eukaryota > Metazoa > Mollusca > Scaphopoda > Dentaliida > Dentaliidae > Pictodentalium > Pictodentalium vernedei. The sequence goes on from CM062290.1 coordinate 191,071,001, forward strand.
ACCTCATGGTCCATATATAACTAAAATTCGCAATCATTTGTTAAATGTGTGCGGTTGATGACGTCAAGAGTATTAATTAACAGACACCTTAAGTTGACGCTGCAGTCTGGCAACAGTGTTGAATTATTGTTCAGAGCGATATATATTCAAAACTTAGGGTTCACATGTTAATTTAATCAATGATTTTGCATGGCCAGAATTATCGTTTCCTCGACGTTTTTCTTGGAACCGCAGTAATAAATGCAACAGCAATGCCAGTCTATGTTGAGGATGAAATCAAGATCGGAGGCGGGCTTGGTGAGGGAACTGATGTGTATTCCCCGCGGGGATTAGAGATATCATATAGAATAAATAGGTACTAGGATCGGTAATCAGATTTAAACCACGAGTAGGATAAAAGGTTTTAACCATGAGGCTCTCTGTTTTATTTATACCATGCTCTTAATACATAATCGACTTTGTCAGTTAAAGTGAAGAAAAAACGACAATTTCTATCGCAAACACATGGATTTGTTTTGTGTACATCTGCGCCGGTGACTGCTTGATTGACAGCTAGACACATCGTCAAAGTTGATTGAAATAACCTTGCTTTTTGCAGTCAAATTATTATTAACAATTTTTAAATTTTATTTTAAATATTTAATTGTAGGTATTTTAAACTTAATAAGTCATTGCACGTAGTAGATAGTACCGCAAAACGTCGTATGTTTGAATGAAACATCGCGATGTGTGAATGTATCGAAGTCGACAAACTGGGTCATATCAAAGGTCAAGTTGGATGTAGTTCCTACTATAGGTGTAAATTTTTGTAATGGAATTCCCAATGAAAACGTTTTTAACCGCAGAAGAAGCTTTACTCAGGCGGTGGGGTTAAAAGCTAAAAATATGAATCACATGTCGTATTTTCGACAAGACATTTGCTAGAAATACTGGTTCTCGCAGGAGACATCAGCTCACATATGCCAAAGTATTGGGTACAACATGCAGGGATTATGTTTGTACGTTTACAAGAAAGGACATGTATGTTAAAACGAGTAGGGTTACCAACACAAGTCAGTGTACAAGTGTGTGTCGTGTGGCAAATAGAGTTCTGAATTCGTAAGGCATTGTACCAACCACTTTTGTAATACAACCACTTTTGTAATAAAATTTATTACAAAAGTGGTTAACGCGTACCAACCACTTTTGCAATAAAACCACTTTTGTAATAAACTAACCATTATTGTAATAAACTCATTTCGGTGATAAATCACGGACGTCCATGTTATAGTCGGGGTGGGGTGAGGGACTAGTTTACCTAAACATGTTTGTGTGTCGTTCAATGGAATAACGTGTCCATTCACCTATTGAAACTTGGTAGTGACTGAAGAAAGTACGAAAGCACTTTTACAATAAACTTTATTACAAAAGTGGTTATCGCGTACCAACCACTTTTGTAATAAACTAACCATCATTGTAATAAACTCATTCTGGTGATAAATCACGGACGTCCATTTTATAGTTGGACATTGGGGTGGGGTTAGGAACAAGTTTACCTAAACATGTTTGTATGTCGTTCAATGGAATAACGTGTCCATTCCATTCACCTGTTGAAACTTGGAAGTGACTGAAGTAACCACTTTTGCAATAAACTTTATTACAAAAGTAGTTATCGCGTACCAACCACTTTTGTACTAAACTAACCATTATTGTAACAAACCTATTTTTGTGATGAATCACGAACGTTCATTTTATAGTTGAACATTGGGGTAGGTTGAGAGCTAGTTTACCTAAACATGTTTGTGTGTCGTTCAGTGGAATAAAGTGTTCATTCACCAGTTGAAACGTGGCAATATCTGGAGAAAGTACGCAACCACTTTTGCCATAAACTTTATTACAAAAGTGGTTATCGCGTACCAACCACTTTTGTAATAAAACCACTTTTGTAATAAACTAACCATTATTGTAATGCACCTATTTTTGTGATGAATCACGGACGTCCATTTTATGGCCGGACAGTGTGTTTGTTTGGAGAAGTTTGGGGGAAGCACAAAGTAGCGTCAAATCTATTCCCAAATTTGATGGGCGATAAAGTCTTACTGCACACGGATGGATGGGGAAAGCTGGGTTTGACGTCTATCGATTTTGATATGTCTGCCCGAATTCCTCCTACGGGCGCAGTTTGTCTTAAACCCCGTAGTTCCTATCGATCTTGTTAACCCCAAATGAGGCGAAAAAATTAGAAATTTTATTACACACTATTGACTGGTGTTAGTAAATTATCACAATACAGGTGGACGTGCATCAGCCACCAACATCGCTGAAGTTAAGCTCGGTTAAACCCGGTTAGTCTATTGATGGGGTGACAATTCAGTGATTGATTTGGTTTAACACTTCGTGCCCTTGGGTAAGGTACTTTACCTCGACTGCTCGCATGTGGAGCGGGTGGGGAAGCTGACGGTGTTCTGAGGTGTACTGGCGTGCACGCGCATTACCCTTAATTATCCTGACTGTGTTGTGCAGTGCGTAGTACTAATGTACAGTGCGTAGTGCAGTCTTGGCTTATGTGACGTTGAAGAGGTTATAGGGTCTCGTCGCTGCTTGGTGGTTCTCTTCTGGTACATCGGCTTCCTCCACTCATAAAACTGTCACCGACACAAAATGACTCAGACTATATAAGTGTCGTAAAACACCAATAAATAAATAAGTTAATAAATTATAAATAAATAAATAAATAAATAAATAAATAAATAAATAAATAAATAAATAAATAAATAAATAAATAAACCCACTGAATACCGTTTTTCGTCGAATGGAACAATGAATACTGTGAAAATGAGCACATTGCGCGCAAAATCATATGTCTCAAATTGAAGATTATGAAAATGAGTTCAATGCGTGCAAAATCATGCGTATCATAGCCTCATTTCGATATTTTTGGATCCACCGAGTCACTAACTAGGACTCATTAAATGGATTCTAAGGGAAAATCATTTTACATACAGGTACTTTCTGCTTTCAATGGAGATAACTCTTGTTATTTTTTTTAAACAATAAACAGAGAGGGAAAATGGAAGAAGAGGAGCCTCCGCCGCTTCTAGCGCCCCTCGCCCCCGGTTTCTGCTACCTGACCGCCCCTGCCCTTGCCGCCATACCCCAAGAGCCTCTGGTTCCCTGCCGCCTCATCCCGAGAGCTCCTGGTCCCCTTTGTCCCTGCCGTCCATCGTGTCTGGAAGACTCGATATTTTCAGAAAAATGTCCATCCATGGATAGTTTTTTAGACATTGTCAAGCTGTTTGGGGTAATTCTATATTTAATATCGGTTGTTTGGGGTAATTTCATGTTTTCCCAAAACACACTCCGCACAAACATTGAATCCGGAAGATTTCCACGTCCCAGCTACAACATTAACATGGTTACCAGAGTAAAATCCACTAAAATACACGAAAGTCGGGTTCATTTGTGTAATTCTATACTACGGGAAGATACTGCCTTCGAATCAAACATACCCTCAAAACATACCCCCGATCTTACACCAAGAGGCAAGATTTCGTCACCAGGCAACCGCGTGACATTTGAGAAATCAAGATGGCGCCCCTATACACAAAATGGACGACCAAAACACGTGTCCCCATATACACCCAAGCTGCGCACGCGCATTCGAAACTCGTATCGCTATGGCAACGACGTCACAACATAACCACGCACATTGGTTACATGTCAACACAACATGGGCGCCCGCAGTCACGTGACATGACGTGACTTCCAAGATCCATCTGAATTACAAGAGGGCGCCTTTGGCTGGTCTACTGCTGTACTAAACGGCTGCTCTTAGAGATGTGATAGCAGGTCTGACTCTGCAACTCCTGAAAAAGGGGCTCACATCATATCACTTCTGACACATGAATCTAAACTTTCGCAGTTTTGTTTTGTTTTCTTTTGGAATGAACATAACAAATATAACAAATATTGAACATTCAGTAGTAAACTCAACTGCATGTTATCCCTCTGGTCTTGTCTCTCCGCGTGCCACAAGACAAGTAAATCAAACCCCTTTGCTTTTTGGTACACGAAAGAATGGCGCAACTTGGACGCTGGTGATAAACTGGATTCAACTTTGATCCCTTTGCATCCATGAAAAGGATTCACCACTGGCCCGATTGCTCGCTCTGAAACGAAGTAATAAATTACGTGCAGTCGCACACGTAATGCCATCAAACATCTGAGTCTGAACTTTCATGAACCTAATTTGGCACTGTAACAATTGGCTACGGGCCGATTGGTATATTGCCATACCGGAAGGATGAATGTTTCAGTTGGCAATATAACAGTTGGCAAATGTACAGTAGTCAAAAGAAATGTATTTACTTTGATCTAGTCCTTCCACATAACACGAAACCAGTTACGCATTCCCCTGATCTTGTGCCGCATGGACGGACTGCGCAACGGTTAACTTATCCGTAGCAATAATCGTGTCTGAACTTTCATCGTTCTTGAAAAGAAATAACCTATGCTTAATGCAGAATAGTAACAGTGACCACTCATGGTCAATCTGACGCGATCCCTCCATGTGCTACCAAACAATTGAATATCTTGCTTTACATGGGACATTCACCACCGAATGCAAAGTGGATCAGCGCATCAAAACCCGTGACCAGATATAAAAAAGATGTTTATTCCATTTTAGATTAATATTATTAACGCTTTCATTATCGCATTTGGCAACACAAAGCTCCTTATGTGCCAATCCTGCAGACATGGAATGTTTAGTCGAGCAAGCCAGTCAGCTGTACACTGAAGTTTTGTCCAACTGATGTAAACGTCCTGTCTTTTTCGAGTGACCTATTAAACAGCTTTTGATAACTTGTGTAACTTGTTTTTCCTTTTTATTTTTTTTTCGTAATATGAATTACACCGCCAGATATATACTGTGGTAGACATACCCCTTCTGACCCAACAATAGAGCAGTCTATTTTACCATGTATCGTGAGCTGCGCGCTTTTCAATTACCCACACAATCCACTCGATAAGCATTGTTACAACCGGTAATGTAATACAACCTATTATGCAATAAATTTATTGCATTATCGGTTGCGTTGGATGGAAACTTAACCTATTATGCAATAAATTTATTACATTATTGGTTGCGTTGGATGGCAAACCTAACCTATAGTACAATAAACTTAATACGTCAGCGGTTGTCTTGCATGGAAAACTTAACTGCAATTGAAATAAATTTATTACATTATCGGTTGCGTAAGATGGCAAACCTATCCTATTATGTAATGAATTTATTACATTATCGGTTGCCTTGGATGGCAAACCCAACCTATTATGCAGTAAATTTATTACATTATCGGTTGCGTTGGATGGCAAACCTAACCTATTATGCAATAAATTTGTTACATTATCGGTTGCGTAAGATGGCAAACCCAATCTATTATGCAATGCATTTATTACATTATCGGTTGCGTTGGATGGCAAACCCAACCTATTATGCAGTAGATTTATTGCATTATCGGTTGCGTTGGATGGCAAACCTAACCTATGATGTAACAAATTTACTACATTATCGGTTGCGTAGGATGGCAAACCTAACCTATTATGCAATGAATTTATTACATTATCGATTGCGTTGGATGGCAAACCCAACCTATTATGCAATAAATTCATTACATTATCGGTTGCGTTGGATGGCAAACCTAACCTATTATGCAATAAATTTATTACATCATCGGTTACGTTGAATGACAAACCTAACCTATTATACAATAAAGTTTATTGCATTATCGGTTGCTTTGATGAAAAACCTAACCTATTATTCAGTAAATTTATTACATTATCGGTTGCTTTGGATGACAAATCTAACCTATTACGCAGTAAATTTATTAAATTGTCGGTTGCTTTGGATGACAAACCTAACCTATTGTGCAATAAATTTATTACGTCATCGGTTACGTTGAATGACAAACCTAACCTATTATACAATAAAGTTTATTGCAAAAGTGGTTGCTTACTTTCTTCAGTCACTTCCAAGTTGCAACAGGTTAATGGACACGTCATTCCAATGAGCAACACACAAACATGTTTAAGTAAACTCGTCCCTCACCCCACCCCAATGTCCGACAATAAAATGGACGTCCGTGATTTATCACCGAAATGAGTTTATTACAATGATGGTTAGTTTATTACAAAAGTGGTTTTATTACAAAAGTGGTTGGTACGCGATAACCACTTTTGTAATAAAGTTTATTGCAAAAGTGGTTGCGTACTTTCTTCAGTCACTACCAAGTTTCAATAAGTGAATGGACACGTTATTCCATCGAACGACACACAAACATGTTTAGGTAAACTAGTCCCTCACCCCACCCCAATGTCCGGCTATAAAATGGAATGGACGTCCGTGATTTATCAAAGAAATGAGTTTATTACAATAATGGTTAGTTTATTACAAAAGTGGTCTTATTACAAAAGTGGTTGGTACGCGATAACCACTGTTGTAATAAAGTTTATTGCAAAAGTGGTTGCGTACTTTCTTCAGTCACTATCATGTTTTAACTGGTGAATGGACACGTTATTCCATCGAACGACACACAAACATGTTTAGGTAAACTAGTCCCTCACCCCACCACAATGTCCGACTATAAAATGGACGTCCGTGATTTATCACCGAAATGAGTTTATTACAATAATGGTTAGTTTATTACAAAAGTGGTTTTATTACAAAAGTGGTTGGTACGCGATAACCACTTTTGTAATAAAGTTTATTGCAAAAGTGGTTGCGTACTTTCTTCAGTCACTATCATGTTTTAACTGGTGAATGGACACGTTATTCCATCGAACGACACACAAAAATGTTTAAGTAAACTAGTCCCTCACCCCACCCCAGTGCCCAACTATAAAATGGACGTCCATGATTTATCACCGAAATGAGTTTATTACAATAATGGTTAGTTTATTACAAAAAGTGGTTTTATTACAAAAGTGGTTGGTACGCTTTAACCACTTTTGTAATAAATTTTATTGCAAAAGTGGTTGTATTACAAAAGTGGTTGGTACAAGGCATCGAACTCTGCATGTACCCTTAATTGTCAACATGTGTTGAAAATATCTCGAAACATTAAAAAATATTTGATGGTTTTACTCACACTTTTAAGATAACTGCTCACATCACGACACTTAGGCGATCAAGCTCTCAGACCATCAGTCAAATTTTGTTCGGAATTCGACATTATTGAGGGTATTTTTATTCACTTTTCGTGGAGTCTGCGCGCAGACGACCGTTGATACAATGTGATGTCCCTTCACTAACGAAGATATACAAATATTCTTTCATGCTCCAGTTATAGATAAACAAATCAATAAATATTTAATTCACTTTGAAAACATCAAGATATTAACACAATTAGTGGAACTACGCGGCGTAATCATAAAACTTCAACTGTGGTGAGTCTTCATTCATAATGATATAATGTCGTCAAAGATTCGGTCGAATCACGTTTCGATTGATAAACATTTCTTGTGCTGATTAAAAGATGAGTGTTTATTGTAATTTTAGATTCAGTTGGCGGGAATATTTCAGTTAATCAGGAAAAGCGAACCGTAGGTTCGCTTTTACGACCAAATGAAATATTCCCGACAATTGATTCTAAATATGGGCGATGGACTAATTTCGAACTAGACTGGTTCCAGTCCATAACAGCGTCGAATTCCTTACAACATTAGACTGTTGGCCCGAGAGCTTGTCAGGCGATATTATGAAGTTTCCTATAGAAGTTACGATGTAGCTTTCGTATTTAGGTCTACAGAGAGCTTGAAGGCCTGAATAAAATGTAATGCGGAAGTCGTGACATCTGTTCTTGTTTTTGTTACTTAGAGCGTTGCCTTGTCTTCCCTTGTTCAAGAAACGTTCCTTTTCAATGATCGTTGCTTGTTATGTAAAATCAAGTCTCATGACCAGAGAAGCAGCAGTAAGTAAATGCTCAAAGAATAATAAAGTAATACTTGAATCCATCAAGATATAATCACAGAGTTCATTCCGGTTATGTAATATGATTACGTTTTATTCGATGGGGGATGGGCGGAGGGGGTGGGGGTTAGCTATCATCAGACCAAGGTAGGCGATATTAATAAAATACACAAAGTCTTCAAGTACGAAAGCTCGACCATCTGTTTGCCCAAACACCTCGATTTATGACAGTCAATGACGGAACATTAATTTGGACTTGGTTCTATTGATATTTGAACTGAAAGTCGAAAGGCTGTTGGTTTAAAATATTAACTGATCAACTCTAACAAATTAACCGCTTGTATCTGGTATGCATACATATTTACGTAAAGGAGAATGTACCGGTGTATGTAGAAACAATTTAACAAAGACCAAGATGGTGTGGGTGATTATAATAGATCCACGAACCGTGGATTTTCACTTAAATCGAAAACAGAATGGAACCAGAGAAATATTTGTGAAATGAATTAAATTTCAAATTGATTCATTTATTTAAAAAAAATCTAGTTAAATGACTTCATAGTGGCGCTTATTGACCAATGGCTCTACTCTTTGCAACGGAAAAGACTTGGAACCGGCAGTGTTTCCCCAAAACAGAAGTTGCACAGAAACAAAAAGGTTTAGACTCACACGCAACAAAAGAAGAATGCCTTTTCTCTGAACCTGGACCAGGGAACGATAAGGACGTATACATCGAACTTCGTCCTCTCCATTAGCTTTGGTGAAGAAGGGATATATCTTAATAACATTTATTTCATTTTTAAACGTCTTCCTCCCTGAAGAAAATCGCGTGAATACGATATTTCATAAGGAGCTGTTTGATGGTGATTATGTGATAAAGGGAATATCGAGTGGATGGCGATCCAGTCGAAATATCATGTCCGCTTTGCTAATAGCAGTACTGTGGTTACTGAGGGATGACTGCACTAGACGGACCACACCCAGAAATTTGGCCGATCGGTTGCGCGCATGCGCGAGCTGAGGCAATAAACAGGCGATATTTTTTAACACTGAAGCCTATGGAGAGTTTTTTAAAAACGTTTATTGTTGGAAATCCTTTGACAAAATCCACCCATCCCGCATCTGGTCAGAAACTTTAACACTTCTTCTTTCATTACATGTGAATTATTTTATTTGTCACATATTTAATTTTTGCTTGCATTTTAATTTGAAAATTAGGAGTGAACTGTATGTGGAACGTCTGAAAAAATTTACAAAATCTACGACCCCTTTCAGCTTTAAAACAATTTTACAGCGTTATATAATTATTTTTTTTGTACCATCCCGCATCAGGCATGAAACTACAAGTATTGAATATAATATATGTCTGAGAACTGAGATGGAGTGCTTCATCGACTTCAGCCATTGAATATGAAAATTAGACAGGCGGATATGGCCGATTCGTTCAGTAAAGGATCAACAAAATGATGTACCCTTATTGGAACGATTTTCGGTTGATAACGAATGTCGAATAAGGAACTGGGAATAATTAACGGTTGTCATGTCCCCGAACGATTAAATGAAAATCAGAAAATGATCTTTGTGTATAGTGATGGACAGGTTTAAAAGTTCGTAAAGAAAAAAATAGAAGCTACTTAAGAAAACAATGCCCAACTAATAACACTAATAATGAGCTATCTTCAGAAAAGCAGTCTTTTTTCTCTTATCAATCAAATAAGTTAGTGCAAAACATTCAATTTCTCTTGTAAAGTACTGCGGTTACATAGCTCATTGTAAGGGCAACTGGGCGGGATGGAGGGTGGGGGCCACCAGTTGTACCTCAGTGGGAAGTTAATAGGCCCACCAAAATATTTTCTTTTCTAGAATACTTGGATCATTTGTGCAATGTTGTAATCACAAAAGCGATCCCTTTTGCGATCCGATTACGACAAACTTACACCTGTGGGCCAAGACTTCATAAATAAAAGACTGCAAAATCAACATCTCATCAAGAAAATCAAAGAAAAAAATAAACTTCTTAGAATAAATGTTCGCGCATTCCATTTTCGACAGGTCAGAACCTTCAGCAGTTGGACAGCTCGCACGTTTCGAGCTTTATCATCCGGATCCCATTCCGGATCTCATGTTACATCATAGTCGTGTGATCCAGTGGCGCATGTTGGGGTGTCATGGTAGCCGACGTGAGGGGCCATGTTGTGACATTATTACCATATTGACGTATGGCTCAGTGCGCATGCGCAGCGCGTATTGTTAGAGTGACACGTGTTTCCATCGTCCATTTTGTATACTGGAGGCCGCGAGCCTAGTTTCTATGGTAGCATGCAGTTGCTATGAGACTGGGAGGCTTCGTAAGAGAAAGGGGTATGTTCGGAGGGTATGTTCGATTGAATAATAGTAAATCTAAGTACCAGAAACGACCCGGGTCGACCATCCCTCAAAATTACCAAAATCAACCCAAAACTACCGAAACGGACTTAGATGTCCCCACTTTGGGCTCATAAGTGTCGCACATAGTGCTATAAGGCGCGTTCCTTAGTACAAGAGTCAATCTAATTACCTAAATAGACCCGACATTCACGCCTAATCGCAAAAAATGTTTATTTGGCTCAAATTTTCCCCAAATCCTCGGTTTCTACTGTTATTCGGATTCCCCGAGAAGCCACATTTTGGGCTTATAAGAGCCGCACGTAGTGCTATATGGTTCGTTCTATTAAACTGGAGTATTGGCTAGAACTTCCCATTTAAAATATCTTTTCTGGTACGGATTCCCTCAGAATCCCTTCCTTCTGCCAAAGTACATATAAATTATGTTATGACTTCCCCGAACTCCCTATAAAGTATTCTGACTTCCATAGATGTGTTTATGTGCTAGCGCACAATGTGTACACATTGCAGGTAGTACATAGGCACATGCTGGCTGTGCCGATATATGCTTGTGTGCTTATGCACAATGTGCGCACATCACAAAGGCACATACGGGTATTTGAGGATGCATATGACATGGTCATGTATCATTTGAGTATACCTTTTGAGGATATCATTTGATGATACCTTCTATAGGATACCTTTTGAAGGATATCTAACTGAAGGTAGTTATGGCACCTTGCTCCCATACAGCTTCCAGACCATCCATCATAGCTCCAGGGCCACCACTTGTTCATGGTCACAACCATCTGTTGTGTGATCCAACACTATTATATTTACCCAATACTATAGTGTTCTACCAGCCTTGCAGCCTTGTGCCATTACTGTCATTTACTATTACTATTGACTTCCACTATTCTGTCCTGTCCTGTCCTAGAGTGTCTTACCATCACTGACTTGTAGCACTACTATAAGCTTAGTAGCTACCACCGACTCTGTTTCGACATCTGCTTTTGACCAAATCTAAGCTTAATCAGATCACCCCATTCATCTAAAACTGTATCAGTCTATACAATGCCCAGACCTAGTGCAAGTAAGGGCATCTTTCATATAAGAAACTGTATGTTGATCGTACCTGTATAGGAGCTAAGAGCATAACTATCCTCAGATAGATATGCTAGACTAATGTTCCTTTACTGTGGCTAAATGTTTGAACTTACAATGTTCGCGAAGTTCAACTTGAAGAGGAATCTTTGAATAGGTGGTGCAAGGCGCTTGGTCGACTTCTTTTATTTGGGAAGGGTTTTGAATGTGACACAACGAAAGTGACCGATTTTTCATTTATTGAAACTAGTACACGAAGAATAACAAAACGTCGTGCAGTCTCGGGAAACAGTGGAATTAATCCTAGAAGTCTGGCCAATATTCATTCTTGGGGTGGGGGGGGGGGGGGGGGGGCTTCTAAAAGTCGGGCCACTAAAATGCTTTTGAAGGGTGCACCTCAAAACTACCCGTAAAGCATTCTATTGTCATTTCTCGAGAAATTAAGTATAAAACTTGATCAATTTATATTTAATCCTTTTTCAACCTACCCACCCAGGATCAGGCTCAAATCTTCTACTTTTGTGTTTTCGAAATGCGTGACCATGTAGAGCCAAAATAGGAATATTCTTTACCAACAGGTTCCCCAAAGTAATATTATGCTCTCAGTTTGTGAATTCTTCTTTATTACGATGAGACAATTGTGAGGCTTGGGGTGAACAATATTTGAATGCGTTTTCTCAGTTTCACGTTTTACTTTGTCACAAATTGTCTTTTTCGGTCAATTGAGACCCCATTAGCAGAGACAATGGTCACCAACGTTCTTTATTCTCAATCGTTCGATGCATGCCATCCGTGCAATATGGAAGTGTAATAATTAATCTATAATTGCTTTTCAAACTATTCGTGTTATTATTCTGTGTCTCTATTTACACTGATTAAATGCATATTACATCGTTGACTCTATTTAGCATTTCTTTGCAAATATATTAAAATGTTTCAATTTTCGCCCATAGCGTAGAGGTGGACGTCTTCGGACTAGTTTCCAATATTCAAGTCATACTGTGGTTGACCAGATTAGTTTGTCCGAACACACCTTTCCTGAGATTAGCAAACAGGATGCTGAAATGAATAGTGTGAATAGGTCATGGCTGTTATGACCATCCAAAAACATGTCCGTTGACAAATATTTACCACCAACAAGTAAAACATTCGCAGAAAATGTGAAACGAGCCCATTCGCAAATAATGCTTTGGTATGCGACTCCAGTGATGGGGAACTCGCGGCCTTATGTGCAACACATTACTTCCTCTCGAGATACCCACGTTGCTCGAAACGATGTCGCCGTGCTTTGCACAGTTGGCAAAAGCGTTACATAAATGGGCCTGCTCGTAACATCATAATGCTATTTAGTGCCAATTACATTTTTTGCAGATTTCTCATAGATTAGTAGCCAGAGCTTGAAATAGTCACATCAGCCAATGGCTCTACTTGCGTATCAGGCGCGTAGCCAGGGGTGGTTCGACGGGTGCGAACGCACCTTTCCACAATATTTAAATTCCTCTCGAGGGACTATCTCCCATTTGCGATTTGAAAATTTTTATAAAATGGGGCGACCTCACTTATCCCGATTCACCGTACTCTCTGTGGCTTAGCCACAGAGAGTACGATGTATCGAGGTAAGCTTTTTTCAAAATAAAAATGCTCTAGTTTGCATGTAGTTTCTGTGAAAAGCCTAAGCACCACTTTGATACTTTTGTTCATAGCGTCGCCTATAAAAAGTATCAAAGTGCCTAGGCGTTTCACAGAAACTATTTGCGTGGTGTTATAGGCCCTATATGTTAAATCGAGCATATCGCTGTTTAAAAGAATTACATATATAAGTATAATATATATCTGGAATAAAATATGCCTATCAACTTTATCCATCTATTTTATAAGTAATTTTGGACGTGAAAAAGTTCATATTTTAGATCCTAAATTTCACATAATATTTTTCTAGACGCAACCACAAAACTCCATCTGAAGTTCATGTATTAAATATTTTCTACGCCGGGGCGAACCGGCGATCATTGATCGCCACTTTGTGCACCTTCCAAACAAAATTCCTGGCTACGCGCCTGGCACCTGAGGCCATAAAAACACATGTTTAGTCCACGAACCAACCTCTCACACTGGCCCTCACCCGAGGGTTCAACCGACATCAGCCAAGAGACCATCACGACGCAACTGGTGACACCGGCCGAGTACCTGAAGCAGTTCCTCCTTCAACACGCCTAGACATGTGAGAACGAATCACCTAGAGTCAATGAGGGCCGAAAGGGGCTTGTACCCCATACCGTCCCTGCGCGCCTTCGGCGCGCGAAACCATTCCTTTCGATTGTCTTGCCTTGTTTCATTCCCGAAAGCGCCGTAAGCTGTGCGGTGTGCCTCAGCTTATAGAGTGGAGGGGAATGGATGCATGAATGGGTGAATGAATGTGTGGATGAATGTGTGTGTGTGTATGTGTAAAATATTTGAGTTGGAGTGGGGGTGAATGCATAAATGAATGCTTGGAATTATGGGAATGAAAGAATTGCGAATGAACGAATGATTCCGAGAATGAAAGTTTAAGAATGAATGGTGTGTGAATGTAATCGAATATGCGATTGGAAAGCGTCTTTCTATGAAGAGGTGACATATAGATCCAAAGGGCTGCTTTAAAAAAAAAAATATAGAATATATGCATGTTGTTACTGTTTAGCACATGTCACGTTAATAAAGATTTACGAAACTAAACTAAACAGAACTGTAATGACAAAAGATTGTGGAGGAGGGGTACGTGGGTGGTGACTGGTGAGGTGTTGTCTTGAGAAGTTCCGAGATACATTAATATTCTGTAGTTAAACATTCTGTTGGTGGAATATACATTACGTAAATTAATTTCTGTTCTGTGTACCAAGAGTGTACATTTATAATTGTGTGTAGAGTAGATAATCATAAAACAAAACTCACGGATTGGATACATGGATACACCATGCGAAAAACAAGTGTAAAATTTATGAAAAACATAAAAAATGCAATCAAAGTATCAGCCAACAAACCACCAGCGACCCGGAGCGCTGTTGCATGAAATTGAGCTTGTGCGTTCTGGGCTTTCTTGGATAATGGAGGTCAATGCCTTGATGGAAGCACAGCCTCTAAATTTCAAAATGGACTCGGCCACATGTGTTTATGACTACAATTGCGAACTAGATTAATTAACTATAAACGGGAATTTGTATTCTGCCCTGAACCTCCCCTTAGTGGGCCCATTCTGGGGATTCTCCCTCTTCTGCATTCCCGAGCATGTTTACGACTGATCTTACTCGAGATGTTCAATTACTCACCCGCAATGTTAATTTGGAGAAATGCACTTCCTCCTATCTTGTTACGCTTCGAGTGAAAGGTGTAACACTTGCTGAGTCCAAACGACATATTGGTATTTTTAGAGAAGCACTCGAGAAAGAGACCTGGTATTTATAATTATTTTTAATTTACCCCTGAATATTGCAAGGCACATCATAACATTCCTGTCCTCGAAGTTTGGTCTTTCATACATGTTTGGTTTCACAATTTGCTTGGTTTAACCGGCGGAGTACTAGATTATTTTTGGTAATCAAAATCAATCCACCGATAATTACTCTGTTACCAGGAATGGAAAATATCAGCGAATTTGTTGATTTCAGTAAATTCATGCAAAAATGCTGATATATTATTTCTATCAATGTGCAAGAAAATGGTCTTAAAAGACCATTTTCATGCACATTTATAGAAATGAAATATCTGTAAACCATCTGGTTCACTCTGGGCTCTTTTATTTTTTGAAGAAACATAAATTTTACAAATTTGGGCTGAAAGTGTGAGAATATTACCCGAGTTTAGCAAATGTAGTTGCATGTTATTCCTATCTCTGTCTAACAATGTACTGGGGAGCGCTTAAATGCACTCCCAATAAACTGAAAGAAGCCAAATCCACATCAACCGTATATTGTATGTTACGAGCTTTTAGTGTGCGGGTATAGTGTCTCATGATGCGAAGTGTAAAAAATATTAGGCGAGGCTTTAGCGTGACACGTGACACCGCATTCACCAACTAAACGTCCCGTAACGTATTTTTTTGGTGTCAGCCTACAAAGTGTTTGCAAATCGTTTCATGTTTGTGTTAAATTTTCCTATCGTCTTTATCTGTTTACAGTCGATTATAAAGGAAACGCAATGGGAGTAATCCAACATCTCACTGAATGCCAAAGAAATTAGTGATTATCACTATTTATTTATTTTGACATTTCTGGGCGCATTTACAATTCTTTCCGGCGCTTTGCGCTGAAAATAAACTTTCAATTAGCCAAATAGCCGAATCCAGACTGCGATTCTTTCGATAAAATGAAAATTACGGACCGTGACAAGTAATACACCGCCAGTGTCGGTATATTGACCTAAAACGGGATCAATGTTGACGATTATTGTCGGTGTGTTCCTGAGCGCCCAGTCACTAGTATGACCGTCCATTAGTTAATATACACGGTTGCCATAAAACTAGTTAATTCTATCTAAAAAGCAAGCACCTGTTGAGATTATGATAACTTTATTGTAGCACCAAGACTGTCTTAACAAAGCCTATATTTGGGATTCTAATTCGGAATCAGCTTAGTAATACGTGGGTTATTTATTCTGTGCTAGGTTACTTACAAGTCAGGGTGTAATGCTATTTATGTGGTTTTACACGCTGACTCTTTTTGTCTTTTTGGGATAGCAACCGATCTGAAAGAACAATGGACTGAGTGTTCAAGTACCCTCACACGAATACCTCTCGTCCACTGAGTTTATCCGAATCCGTGCATTTTATTGATTCAACAACAGACAGAGTGGGTTCAAGTCAGTTACCAACCAAGCTGAGGTATTCATGCATTTGGACATCCTGCTTGTCTGCTGAAACGCGTCGCCGTTAAGTGGCTCTGTGTCACTCGTCTCGTCGCACGCTGTCAGGTTGTTCAAAACCATGAATACCCCAGCTAGGTTGGTATCTGTTACATATTACCTCACTCATACCCTTAAGAAAGCCGTGAAACTGAGCGTTTTTACAAAATTATCATAGACAATGTTACTGCATTCACAAAACGGTTAAAAGGAAGTTTTCAATTAATGGAAAATCCCCCAGTGATTAAGGAATATGATGTTTTCGGCAGAAATCATGTAATTCCATTCTTGCTACGTAATATTGAATATTGTATCGAGTAGTGTTTTTTACTGGGGTTTAACAACACTTTCGACAGCCAGGGACACCTCGTGTCGAACAATTTTACGGATGGAGGAAGCCGGAATACGCGGAGAGAGAACAAGAGAATACAACGAGCAGCGGCGAGCAAACTCCCCAATGTACTAATTCCCCACATGCCGGGTTAACATTGGTTGAAGACAAATGCATCACCAACGTGCATTACGCCTTAGTACACAGCGCCTCCGTGTCCCTACGTGGGCAATCGAGATGACGTACCTTACTACCTTGCTCAAAGACACAACGCAGTTACCCCTGGCGGGGATCAAATCGAAGACCTTTATGTTTGAAGTCCAATACCGTAAATACTGAGCCACCGTGCTCCTTGTCGAGTAGTGTTACCGTTTGATATGTCTCAATCAAAGTTTTATGAAACAATTCGAGCAACGTTCAACGTGATCTGTTTCGACACATCGCCATTCATTGTCAAGTACATCTCTCTGACTATCATTTTGAAAAGACCTTCAATGCGATTAATCCAGACCTTTTGTGACTACACACATTTTGTAGAGCGCACGATAACAAAAACATGATTTTCGAAACCGTTGTAGTTCATTGCATCTACACCATTAAGTATCAGTTCTGTAGTATTTAGTGGTACGCGACATTTCAGAGGAGCCACCACCACCACTACCACCACCACCACCACCGCCACCATGGAGGAGGATGAAAAAGAGGAAGAAGAAGAGGGGGTGTAACAAACAGTAGTGAAATAATCAACCAGTAGTTTAATATTAACCAGTAGTGTAAAAAAAATAACCAATACTGTATTAATCAACCAGTAGTGTAATACAAATCAACCATTTATGTAATAACCAGTAGTGTAATAAACTTAACCAGTAGTGTAATAAACATCCATGAAAACCAACAATTTTTCAACAAAATTTGAAATTTTTTGGGGTGGCTCAAATCATTGTATGGGTACATCTTATCGATTTTTAATCAATTTATCGCACGTTTAAAGGCGTTTTGCAGGTCAAACATCATTTCGTGGGTTCAATACGGCGAGGAAAGGTATTGTTATGATTTTTATGTGATGTGCGTATTTTCTGGTGTTTAATGTCACTTTCTGCATTTGTGACTTTATGTAAATTCAAAGTTGACCAATTATTTATGATAATGTTGTGTTTTTGAGAGACCTCTTACCCAAGGCATAAGTTGGCAGGTTCCATGATAAGAGAATAAATTGTCAAGGTAACTTACAAGTGCTGAAGTATGATATTCAACCTGTCTCCTGTGTGTTGTCTTCAATTATAATATTTAATACGGCTCTGACGAAACACTAAAGGTCTCCGACACCCCATCACCCACTTTACGCGTCTACCTTTACGGGGGGGGGGGGGGGGGGGGGGGGGTATCTTATTGCTGACACAATACGATTTTTAGTTAACTTTTACCCGGTGTAAAGGAACATAGAGCTCATTGGCTGTTAAAGAAGTGCTAATTCTATTAGTTCTGGGTGAGACATTGTTTTTAACTTTCTATGTGGCAAGTCTCGATCCCGTGATAGTTATTTATCGCACTAGTACTGGCAGTGGTAGTTGAACTAGTACTAGTAGTGGTGGATGTACTAAGACTAGTAGTAATAGTGGTAGTTGTAGCAGTAGTAGTACTACAACTACTGGTAGTAGTTGTACTAGTACTGTTAATGATTCTTGTATGAGTAGTGCAAGTGTAATAGTACTGGCAGTTGTACTAGTACTAGTGCCGATAGTGGTACTAGTGCTAGCACTGGGAGTCGTAGTGGTACTAGTACTAGCAGTGATAGGTGTACTAGTACTACTGTTAGTGGTACTAGTACTAGTAATGTTAATGGTACTAGTACTAGTAGTGATAGGTGTACTAGTACTACTGTTAATGGTATTAGTACTGGTAGTAATACTAGTACTACTACTAGCACTGGTAGTGTGACTAGTACTACTGCTATTAGTAGTAGTTGTAATAGAACTACTACTGGTAGTGGTAGCTGTACTAGTACTAGTTCAGTAGTAGTAGTACTAGAAGTGGTAGGTGTACTTAGTACTAGTAGATAGTACTAGAGGGTAGTACTAGGAGATAGTACTGGGTGGATAGTACTCATGAATGGTACTAATGTGTGATACTAGTGAAGGGTACTTGTAGATAGTACTAGAGGATAGTACTGGTGGCTAGTGGATAGTACTGGTGGATGGTAGTAGTAGATTGTAGTAGCAGTAGCGGCTTGTAGTAGTAGTAATAGTAATATACTTTAGTAGATAGTAGTAGATAGTAGTAGATACTAGATAATAGACAGTAAATAGTAAGTAGCAGTAGTAGTAGTAGCAGTAGCAAGAGATGTAGTAGTAGTAGTAGTAGTAGTAGTAGTAGTAGTAGTAGTATTAGTAGTAGTAGTAGCAAGAGATGTAGTAGTAGTAAATAGTAGTAGCAAGAGATGTAGAAGTGGTAGTAGAAGTAGTGGTTAGTAGTAGTAGTAGTAGTAGTGGTAGTAGTAGTAGTAGTAGTAGTAGTAGTAGTAGTAGTAGTAGATAGTAATAGTAGTAGTAATAGTAGTAGTGGTAGTAGATAGTAGTACATATTAGTAGCAGGTAGTAGTCCCCGAAGACTGGTCTCCACTAGTTCCCAAAGACTTGTCTCCAGGTGGTCCTTACCAGTCCCCATAGACTGGCTCTGGTGATCCCCAAATACCAAGATGAGGAGATGATGAATGACAGATTGTACCTTAATAAGGAATTTCGTCATGGTCCCCATGACCTCGTACGATGAAAAAGAGTGCCAAATGTCAGTCTGGAGAGTGTCATACCTAGCTAGGACTAGAGCCAATGATAAGGACATAGCCAGGTACCTAAATAGATTAAGAATGGGCAGTAGATGGTCTAAGCAGTCAAAAGGGAGGTTTCTATACAGAATTCAAGCCACATAAAGACGAGGATTCTGGAAGAATCCGTACCTAATAAAATCCTGTAACAGAGTGGAAACGAGGATTTGCCTGCAAGCCCACTATTAGTAAAAATACTCTAGTACAATCGAACATCGCATTTTTAAGGTCTCATTTGGGTATTCATCATACTCCCGTCCAATCGAACTTCTCCTCAAGCATATCCTCGTTCTGGTACTCGCCATTAGGTCCACGCGAAAATGGCAAGGCATTCGTATCGCCTTACCCGAAAGTTCAGATAGTGCGCCAGTCTGGTACAAGACGAGAGCTCTGGGATGTCAGGTGCAAAACGGATAGGTCTCTATTTTAATGCGGTCATACACTCGACACTCGTATCTTTAACGCCCAAACACAGGATCACCATCATACAATCACACACATTCCACGCCACTCCCTCTCTCTCTCACACACACCATGATACACACATCGAAGTATGTTGTCCTGGTGTATTATTGACTTTAGTATCGGCTAAAACAGTCCGCCGGTGAACCACCCAGACATACCAGTCGCCGCCGGCCTCCTTGTCTGGTGCGAGCGGAGCTCGATCCGTACATGGGGCCCGCCGACACCGCGTATATCACACTATAGGGCACAAGCGAGCTGAGTACTAACATTTCTAGGAGGCCTCTTCCATCAGTAATGCTATATTACGCCGATCATTATATACTCTCCCAAAAAAGAAAGTGTGCATGCTAAAAAATAACACTAAAAAAAGATATATATCATTTTTATTCATGGAAATTTTATTCAGTCACAGATGAATCAATTTGTGATCAACACGGGAAATTTCATTACGCTACGACGAATACTCTTGGTGCCATGGAGAGGCAAAGACACTACGGGTCAAACACAATTTAAAGTCACACACTCAATATCTGGTATGACCTCCGTCTGCATCGACTACTGCTGTGCATCTACGCCTCATGGAAGCGAACAAGTTACCATATAAGTGTTGATGTGTGGGATGTTGTTCCATATTCTGATAAGCTGTCTTTGGAGTTCCACAAGCGTTGACGGTGCATGGGGATGCCGGCGTAGCTGACGTTTCATTTCGTCCCATACGTGCTCAATGGGTGAGATATCGGGCGAATTTGCGGGCCAGGGAAGAACATCCACTTGTTGTTGCTGCAGATACTGTTGAACAACACGAGCTGTGTGGGGTCGGGCGTTGTCCTGCTGTAGAATGACGCCGGGGCCGTGACGTTGCAGAAATGGGACAACAACAGGTGTAAGCACTTCATCACGATATCTGGCTGCATTGAGATTGCCATCAGTAATGACCAGCTCAGTTCTGTTAGGGGCAGTGATGCCACCCCACACCATGAGAAACCCTCCCCCATAACGGTTTCGCTCCACGACACATGGATCTGCGTAGCGTTCGTTTCGACGTCTGTACACTCTCTGGCGGCCATCTGAAGATGAAAGATGGAAACGACATTCATCTGTGAATAAAGCACGTCGCCACCAGTGTAAGGAATGCCTGAGGTGTTGTCTACACCACTGCAGTCGAGCACGACGATGACGTAACGTCAAAATCGGACGAATTGCAGGTCTTCGAGGACGTAAGCCGCATTCTCTCAGCCGGTTGATTACTGTTTGAGGATGTATCCGTCTCAGGTTAGGGATGTTCCTGGCTGTCGTCGTTGCCGTTTGTTGCCAGTTCCGGAGATGGACGACACGAATATACCGATCTTGTGCAGGGGTGGTAACTCGGGGTCCCCGGAGCGGGGTCGGTCTCGAACGTCATCATGTTGTGCATGTCGATGGACTATCCTTTCTACAGTGTTACGGTGGCAGTTCAAATGCTGGGCAACCTCTCTGTGTGTTTTGCCAGCTCTAATCATACCCAGGACAAGGAGACGTTGATTCATTGTCAATCTTGGCATGCTAATGTGGAGTCGTTTTAACAGCAGCGCAAGTTTGAATGTGAAGGATAGGAAGGCCTTACTTTGGTGTTTAAATACCCAAGGATTCACACTGCTGCATGAATTTTCAGACTCTCCACGTGCAAAACATGCCTTTTCACAAACGTGCAGCACGTCATTTAACGTTAATGCAATTTTAACGGGGAAAGCTGTTTTTGTGTTCAATATAACTTATTCATGAACAGGTTAACACTCTTTACACCTACGAAATTATTTTTTTGGAGTTTGATCAATTTCTGCAATGCACACTTTCTTTTTTGGGCGAGTATAGTACTATATTTATTTTACGGCTTTTTTTCTGTGTTGTACCTTTTTGACGGGCTGAGTGCAGGAAGCCGTTGCTACAAAAACAAGGGACCATACAATAGCTTGTGCTCATTTACAATTGACATATCCAAAACCACTGGCAAGTATCATTAGTCACTCTCCAATAATCCCTAACAAAACAAGTCTCAATGAACAAATTTCAACTTCCAAGTATAATCCAGCCCTAGCCCGCCAATCATGTTTTGTCAATATTCAGGGCAAATAGAGACATGAGGTCAGCCTCGAGAAGGTTTCAGAACTGATTTTAGGTTTGTGTTGAGCTTCATAAGACTTTTTATTTTTCGAATGCATGTAATTTTTGTAACGGTACTTTGCTATGGTATGTGTTTAGTACTATCCATCCAGATCTGTTCCATCAAGAACTACTATAGAGTGCATTTAGGCACTCTCCAGCAATTCCCAATAAAACAAATTCCGATGAACCAATTCCAACTTACAGACATCATAATTAGGTAAGATAAGGGCATATGGAGTCAGCCTCGGTGAGGTTTCAAAACTGATTTGATTGTTTTGATAAACTTAGCAAGGTTTTTTATTATCTTAGGATTTTCATTGTTTCAATAACATTTGGAGCTTGTACATATTGGGACGGCAATAAAAGTACTTTTTGATGTTCAGACGCCGTAATTCTTTTAACTTTTCGCATACAAGTATATAGTGGTATTCATCGCCGATCTCACTATTACAAAGGTCACATTTTCTTAAAGATCTATCAATAGATCGCCAACTGCCTGTTTCGATTGGGAGTCTGTGGTTTTTTACTCTGAATTGAAGAAGTGGGGTAGCAAGGGACTTTGGGAGCCTTTTTAGATATTCCTCTATGAATAATTTTGGCTTTATTATGGAGTAAAACTCATATTTGCTGGAGCTATTTAAAGTCGCCCTCCAATCTTGTTCATAAATTTCGAACAATCTTTGTTTTATGGTGAGGTCAAACCACTTTCTATTCATTATGTACTGCTTAATCCATATATCAGACATGCCCATATTATTTAGGAGTGAGATAATATTTAAAATCCAAGGACTTGAGTATGTTCCTGAAATATGTCTATTAAATAAGTGTGTATAAAGGAGGACAGAAATTTTGCTGGCCTTGCCTGAAACAAGTTTTGCTCAGAAGTTAAGACAACGTAATTTTATTATAATTGCTATTGGATATAGTCCCAGCTCCCCAAATATAAAGCTATCCCCGGTTGACTTCTTAAGTTTTAGGACAAATTTTAAGAACCATAGTTCTAACTTCTCAATACATTTGTTATTTTGGTATCCCTATATTTCCCAGCCATATATCATGATTGGGATGATGGACTTTTTGTAGATTTCCAGGATAATGTCTATTGGTAGCTGATTCTGTCTAACTTTATTTATAAGAGAGTACATTGCTTTTTTTGCCTCCACACATCTGATATTTTTTTCTTTGTTGAATGAACCTCGTTTAAAAAATGTTACCCCCAAATATTTGTATTCGTTTCCAATTTCTATTGAGGTTGATCCTAAGGAAAATGTGTCACGTTTCCCACCCCCTGTACCAAATTTTATTATTTTTGACTTAGATGTGTTAACCTGTAGTTTCCATTGGTCTCAGTACTCTTTGAACGCGTTGAACATGATCTGCATTTCCTTACTGGAGTTTGCAAGAAGCACGGTATCGTCTGCGTACAGTAGTATTAAAAGTTGCAGATATCCTTGTGTATCAGAAGGGGGGAATCCTTTATACGTAACCCTATGCAGTTATTTTGATATAAAAATGTTTCAAGATCATTCAAATACAGCGCAAATAATATGGGCGACAAATTTTCCCCTTGCCTTACACCTACATTACTGTTAAAAAAATTCGACTTTTGATATCCCATCATAACGGTTGATTTAATATTATTGTACATATTCCTTATAATATCCAGTATTTTCCCGTCAATATTACACTTGAGTAATTTTGACCAGAGTGCCGCTCTCCAGACTGTGTCGAACGCCTTGTCAAAGTCTATAAATGCACAGTAGAGCGGCTCCTTTCTCAATGCCAACAGTTCTCGAATGGCATTAATAGAAAAGATATGATCGAGGGTTGAATAGTCGCGTCTAAAGCCTGCTTGGTTTTACGATAATAGGTCATTATCGTCAAGGAATGTAGTAATTCGTTTGTTTAAAATACTTGTAAGCAGCTTAGAGATATTGCTTACAATGGCAATTTTTCTGTAGTTATCTGGGTCAAGACTACAACCTTTGTTTTTATATATCGGTTTAATTATCCCGACTGTCCATTCTGATGGGAGAAAACCACTTTTCAATATTAAGTTGAAGAACTTTACATAAATTACATCAAATTTTGTAAAAGTAGTTTTAATATATTCATTTTTAATGCTGTCGATCCCAACATCGAATTAAAAAAAAACCGTTATTTTGTTAAAAAGTAATTGAAATATTGCCCTTCGTGTGTTGCGATTCTAAATCTACATGTGTTTATACCACAACGTATATAGTATTCTCAGATTTTATTAAATGTATGTATGTCTCTTCGTAATAGTCATGGGTGGGGGGGGGGGGGGGGGGGGAGGGGGTTATGGTCCATCCATCTGTCTCTTCATCCTTTCATTCACCGATATCTTGGACAGGCCATTCCGCGTATGCAAAAACATGAATAGTAATTGTCCGGTTTCAACAATGTCTTGAACAGGATTAAATACAACTGTGATTTGTCTAAACCTTTGAAAATAATTTCCCTTTGTTTTGTACATTTCGTCTGCAATTCAAATTTACTGCCATAATTTTAACAGTATCCATCAGCTTTTAATAACGTTACGGGTGTTGTTTCATTGTAACAACATCTCAAGACAAGTTCGAAAACGTATACGGTCTGTGAAACCCAAAACGACTTATTGCCCTATACGAACTGTGTTTTTTTGTGAAACTTGACATACATTTGACAGATTTCTATAAAGATCAGCATTTTTTTAGTAGATATGATTTTCGTTCCCAGAATTGCCCATTATCAAGCTTGACAGATACGCCGATCTTGGGCGAAAAACAGTATAGTCGCCGTGTTCTTGTCGTAAACTACGTGTGATCAGTGATTTTCACGCATGCGTTTACCAGGTAATAAAAATCACCATCAGCAAAATTTTAATTTATGAAGCACCAGGTTGTACCCGGTGCTTTATTAATTAAATTTTTTATGATTATTTCTATAATCTGTGTTTGCACACTAATATTATTGCGTCCGTGGAAATACTGCCCACCCCGTGGAAAATGACCAGTCTACGGTGGATGTACTGTATGAATTCTTAGTGAGTTCAAACCAAATCTGAAAAAAATAAAAAGTAGTCCAGTAGTGGGCTTTCCTCTACTGTTCCCAACATTGAAAGATAAGATAGTTGTTTGTAACTTCACTATAACATTTTGGGAAGAAATCGTTGCATAATTAGTAAATGCCGTTTTGTTGAAATTAAATACATCGACTTATGGATGTAGAAGAATTTCAAAATTGATTTTTGAATGACAAATAA
This sequence comes from Pictodentalium vernedei, assembly GCA_031216915.1. Taxonomy (NCBI): domain Eukaryota; kingdom Metazoa; phylum Mollusca; class Scaphopoda; order Dentaliida; family Dentaliidae; genus Pictodentalium; species Pictodentalium vernedei. The sequence continues at coordinate 191,096,316 of CM062290.1, forward strand.
AAAAAGAAAGAAAGAAAAAATAAATTTAGAGAGGTGAGAAAAATTATAAATAAATACATGAACAAATTAAAAAAGAATAAAAATTAAAAAATCCCCTAAAAACAAAAATAAAATAATGTCGATTGCCCTGCTGTAATATTTCCAAGACTAAGTTTGATAGAGATGCTTATCCAAAAAGATTGTTTGTGTTACAGGCAAAATATTTATGACTGGTTGGTTGCGAGGTTGGTTTCAGCAAAGGTTAAATTGGAATACATTTTTAAAATATCTTACCTATCGAATCCAATCAAAGCAAGTGTGATCACCGAAACCTCTCCAATAATAGCGCGGACAAATGCATACATTTTACACACACCTGTTCCATATTCCCAAGTACCGGCTAAAGTATTTAGTGCCGACGGAATCCCGACAAAACATCCATGCAACAAGTCGGCAAATGCCAAAGAAGTTAGAAGAATGCACATATTCCGGAACGCCTTTTTCATTTTCTTCAGCATAACCGTTAGTACAAGGCTGTTCCCAAGAATATTCAGCACAACAAAAATCAAAAAGAAAACAGCAATTTCAGTTTCTTTCCTTCTGTTCTTGGCGTCTTCATTCTTACTTCCTGAAGCTTGCGTTGATGCTTCCATCTAAAAGAACAAACAAATAACAAACGACATAAAAATCTTCTCAATCTGACATAAGCTGGAAAGACAAGTTCCAATAACTCTCCCGAAATAAGGCCAAACTCTTATTTTTTGAACATCATATAGAAATGATTAGTCAAAGCAGTATCAGTTAGATATACAGTACGTTGAGAGTGAATTGTAACTAAATCACCCGGGGACTGGAGTTATCACCCAAAGTATCTCTTTCAAATTCTGCACATGCGGACAAAAAACACAAGCAATGTTTCAGCCTATGGACCTCCGGGTTGAACCCGGCGGTCCATTGGCAAAAACTGTGCTTGTGCTTGCTATGCTTTGCAATAAATTTGCAGTTATTCAGTGGGTGGAATCTCCACTCCGTGCGTGGGTAATTTATTAATAATACACTCTCCCTGTTCTGTATGATGTGCTGAAGAAAGAATGAAAATCAACATAATATTTTACTTCCGTTCACGAGCATAGGCTTAGACGGAACTGCTTTGTTGAACTTCAGGCTACTTATAACAGCATATTCTATCGGTACTACACTCCAGAATGTGATCTAAATAAAGTAAAAGCTAAGATCAATATTTTAATGATGTTCCTAGAGTGTTGCAGGTAGATCGTTCAGCAAATATCTTTCTGACCACGAAATAAGCACAACTTTCAAATAAAATAGAGTCGAGGAAAACACGAAACCCTGAACTCTGCCTAATCTTTATTCTACAATATTTAATTTCAGAATTAAATTCGGCCCCATCAGACAAACGAAGTGGTAATGCCGCCCATTGAGCGGATTTCTCCAAACACATATTGGCTATGAATTCACCACACATAAAACAATACACGGAGGGTGGATTACAACAAAATCGCGGTAGGTGAATTTTTCTCCCAACAATTATTTACGATTTCCGAGATATGGCACCAAATGCACAAGTGAATTTTCTGCTCATGAACCAACTGATTCAATTTGATCGGTCAAAAAAAAACAAAAACAGAAACTGTACTGATGCTTCAGAAACTGTACTGATGCTTCAAAAACTGCATTGATGCTTCTTTTGCGTTGTTGTCGGAAAGTGTAAATATTGTAAAGTGAAGAAACTATATCAATGTGATTAAATAGAGTATCTTCAACGAGTTCCTCGTTTGTATCGAAATTTACAAAGCGAGTTCAGTAAATTAGGTCTGGACCGAGCTTTAGCTCGGTCCAGACCTCATTTGCTGCACGAGTTTTGTAAATTTTAATATCATCTGGGGATGCGTTGAAGATTCTATTTATTGCATGATCCCAAAATTCAACAAAAGACACTAAAAGGGAACGAGAAACAGGAAGCGTTTTCTATAAGAATACACTCAGGTACTCCCGGTATTATATGTGTTAATGCATGGCAGTGCATTATCATTTTTAATACATCAGCTTAATAACCGATAACTGGAAGAAGTACCATATCATATATTCACAATTTCTGAAAAAAATGTTTGAAAGGCACTAGAAAACTAGTAGTCTTGATTTGAAAGTTAACAAGTTCCTGTCCTAAAATGTTTCAAAGAAAAGTGTACTGTGAGGACATGGAGACTTATTGACAGTGGGTCCATGAGCTGAACATTTGCTACTGCTCCTTGTGTTTTTATTTCTTTTAAAAATACACGAATAAGTCTTCAGTGAAAAATCTACCCCGCCGTGATATTGTAATAATCCAGCCTTCTGTACCACAGGTTGGATTAAAAATCTTCCAAACCTTCCTTTGCCGTATCTGTAGTTATCTATCTATTATCCAAGAACAGTGTGACAACAAGTCAAACGAAATGTTTCCTTGTAATATCGACTCCTCACGGTAACCGTTGCGTATAGAGTGTGGAAACAGCAGTCATCTATTAAATACTGTCACCTGAAATCGATTTTCACGCTGGGAAGGAAACAGCAAGATTGGAGGCGAGTCAAACAATCATCTTACTTTCTATGTAAATGTCGAGCTCTTTTTGGTTATTTCAGTTCTGAACGATTTATTTGTTTGAAGTGAATACGTTTAAGACCGGGCCGACAGAAACAACCTAACATATCCGACCATTGTTGTACTAAAATATTTTTTTTTGGGTGGAAAGGTCCAAAATAACCAGACTAATCATTTCCACCCCAGCATTTAATTTTGCGTAGCTCTTCGACTGCACCTCCACATAAGTATTAGAAGCGGTGTCTTCCCAGATGATATAATTTTCAAAACTGGAGTCCAGTAAGAAAGTTAGATCATGTGGGATTTTCAAGGATGACCGATTACTGTACTTACTGGGGAGAAATTTGGGTGGCTCCAACATTTTGCTGTTCGTGGGCGAAAATAATGATAATAAAAAGTAATAATTGTATATTTTAATAAATGAATGAATGAATGAACAAATAATAATAATAAATGAATGAATAAACATAATCTTTTTTGACAAATAAATAATAACGAACATACTTTGGAAAAATAAATAAAGTAATTAATACATAATTAATAAATTAGAACATAATTTTATGAATGTATAAATAAATAAATAAATAAATAAATAAATAAATAAATAAATGAATAAATAAATAAATAAATAAATAAATAAATAAATAAATAAATAAATAAATGCACATATTTTACTCCCATTCCCCGAGTACATGAGCAATTTTATCCACATAGTCCATTATATCTAAAGCACCCACTTCTGGGGTTGTCCTTTGCTGTCTTCAGTAACTCATTGACCAAAACATATTTCTTTTTTCTTTGTGGTTCTCTGGGATGACCGCGTTGCTGGGCTATTCTGACTTCAGTTTTTGCCTGTTCTCTCTTGATGAGTCTTATGAATTCATAGATGTTAGGGTGGTATGTTGTCAAGGAGTTTAACTTACTATGCCACCCTTCTAAATGATTGTTTGTTCGATGCCCATCATTCCAAGTGGTTCTATGTTGGTTTATCCCATACTCCATCTTCAATCCATGCTGTTGTTATAGAGTCCATGAAACTGGCGACTTGCGGACTATCAGGACTGTCAGCAATTGCATTAACCCACACTCTCTCCACTTCGTCCACTGGTACCAAAGGGAGGGCGTTAGCTCTAACGGGCCAAGTGATGAAACTCGGAATCCTCTTTATATCAACTCGCAAGACCAAGGTGTTGTATCTTTCTCCACAGTGCTTGTGCATAGTGGAAGAAGCAATCAGGTATTTGAACGCTGTCAAATGTTGAACAGGCTGCATTGGCGGCGGCTTCTTCAAAGTCAGGCTGAAGAATCTGGGGTTGTAGGTTCATGTTGTGCCTATCCATATCGTCTTTAAGCAGTAGAAAGGAAGTTGAATAAGTACTTTGTTTCTTGTTTGCTAGTAAAAAGTAGACTAGTGGGTACATAATGCCTTGAATCTCTGCGTGCGTGGTGTAAATTGGAAGAAACAACTTTGGTGAAGAATAGAATGTCCAATCAGCATAAATAATATCTGTATTACATAGGTGTTCCAGATTTTCTCGTCTTTCAAATACCAGTATCTTATCCACCTCCCCATGGTCAACAAGCTGAAAAGGTTCACCAGCGTCCGTCAGGGCCCACTCGCCATTTACTTGAACTGCCATTCCAGTTGTTGGTATTTTTGGAATCGTCTTCTAACGTCCTCTATACAGGGTGATTTCAGAGTACCAAACTTTGGAAGATGTTCAATGAAGCCACTGGGTAAAAGCTTGTGGTTCTTTCTGACAACTGAAAGTTCATCATACTGCTACAAAAGCATTTGCCATTGTGATGTGATGGTTTTTGATGAACGAAAAGTTTCCGTGCGCCGACGGTGCACAGGGATGATGTGGGATTGAAATCCCTTGCGACCCAAAAATGATAGCTTTTGAATGAATGAAAGAATGAAAAGTTTCTGCGCGCCGAAGGCGTACAGGGAAGATTTGGAATTGAAATCCCTTACGACCCGAATAACTTTATTTGCTTTATAGCTTTATTTGCTTATAAATCCACGAGAGTCGGAAGCGAGAGCCAATAATCTTATTAAGTTTTAATGTGCGACTGGTAGTAGGGTAGTGGGTTGAGATCCCCGAGAACCTCGAACTGCAAGATGGCTAGAAATTTTGCATAACTACAAAAGTTCTGCTCCGTGTTTGCTTAGAGAAGTGGGCATATTTATGGTAATAATGAAACCGCAGTTTGGTGGTTATTTAGAAAAAAGAAAAAGAAATCCAAACAGTCGCTGGTTTGGGACCAGCCCCAGCATATTATCCTTAACGGTTACAAAAAGGAAAAAATCCACCAATATGTGTTTTTGAAAGTTGGGAGTCATGATCAGCCCACAAGAGAGAGTAACTGCCGAGCCTTGGCCATCTGGTCGGCCTTCAGGGGGAACAGATGACGGGGTGATTGGAGGAAAAAAACCCCCACAAAAAAAAACAAAAAACAAAAAAACAACCCCCAACACCCCCCCCCCCCACACACAAAAAAACCCCAAAACCCACCCTCTCACTGACACCCCCCGAAAGTCCTTAAAAGGGCTGTTAAATCTTTATTCAAATGTTTATTTATTTAAAATGTACACTCGTCCCAGCCAGGCAAGCTTGTTTCAATCCTTGCCTGGCGTTTGGTGGTTTCCTGTGCATGTTAACAAAAAGGTAGGTTGTACCAATTCCTCCAACGCTTCATCTACTATTTCCATGTATGTGTCTTCTTGATAAGGGAGTAAATTTGAGAATGTTCAATTAGAAAAGAGATAGGTAGAGAGAAAGATAGATATCCGCTATTGTATATTGTGACTGTTGTGTGATTGTTGCTATGGATGAGGGGTGGGTTTCTTCGGAGCCCCCCCCCCCCCCCCCCCCCCCCCACACACACACACACGCAGAGTTGCGAAGCAATCCTCACAGACGCAATCCTAAAGTTCTGACTACGCACAGTTTAATTCTATTGAGTAATTTTAATTTACTGTGGATTATTTTGTTTTTCTATTAAGGGTTCGGTGTTCGTTCCGCTTTTCTGGTTCCAGTGTTGCTTAAATAGTTTCTGTTTTCCCAGAGATAAACAACAAACATGGCTTCTATCAGCAGTGAAGACACTGAAACGTTGAAATATAATTTCTGGTCAGTATTTATCATGGATTCATTGTGAACAAAATTCAAAAATAAAAAATCTCAATAAACACTAAATCACAGGCAAATCAATAATAATGAACATCAAACACATCACATTAAACATAAACATACACATAAGTTGTTATAATTCACTGTTGTTTTTAATTTTTTCTTTCCTTATATCTGCAAAAAAAAGAGAGAAAAAGCAGAAAGAAATGAACAGCATTTAATGTATAAAAATAAAATACCCCCAGGAAACCAAAGTAGAGTCACGCAGTCAAACTTAACGGTCCAGTGGGCATAAAAATTCGACTATCAAGGAATAATGTTAATTACCTATAATCGGATTATAGCAATGGGGTGGAGGTGAGAAACTAGACTAACTGGTAATAATATAATAATAACACTTTGGCCGTCCGCTGATTTGTCGGTTCTCGGATGAGAACACCTTGGTTACCCCTGTACTCCCAATTGCCTCCCTATTCCCACGCTTCTCTCCTCCCAACACTCGGAGACGAACTGCTTGATGACATCCCTTACCCCATTCTTCCCAATCTCTCCGATTAGCATATTAACCATCTCCTTTGAGTCTCTCACTAACCACATGTCCTCTATTCGCCCATCCCACTTCCCCATTATACTCCCAGTGAATCTTATTCTTTTAGACTTGCATTTTGGGCATTCTAAGAGAGAGTGTCCCAGGGTCTCCACCACGCCCAAATTACACATCTGGCACTCCTTTTCACTGTTTTCCCCAATTTTTCCCCTCAGCCCCAGGGACCGCGACCTCAGCTTGAACAACAGTGACCCTCCCAAAGGTGCCATCAAGGTACTCTTCAAAACCAGGCTTCTCTTTATCACGCAGGCCACCCAGAGACCTTTTGGATTTGACCCCCCCTCTCGCCAATTAAAGTTACCATCCTCAATGACCCTTTCTCTGGCGATTTTTTTTACCCTGGTTTACCCCAACGTCTAGGTCCGAGAGCTCCAATGAGTAGTTTTCTATTAGCTCCCTCACTTGGACCACCTGTCTTGATATTTGAGTTGAAAATTCTGGTACCGAACGAAGCTTAGAAGCAGGATTGGTCCGGTATTATTTTCTTCAACTCAACGTAAGAAATATTTCTCAATCGAGGCACAATTTAACCCTTTACCTACCATGAAAGTCAGACGAACATGCAAATAAGATTCTTGAATAACAATTTTTTTTGGCGTCAAAAACATAGCTTATGACCCTTCATTGAAACGAGCCCAACGAGCTCGTTGCAATGAGGGGTCATAATCTATATCTATGAGACAAAAATGAAAACAATAATGAAAAATGAATGGTGATTTTTGTGATTAGCGTTGGCCGGATTTTGCTGTTATGTTGGTTAAAGGGTTAACCGAACCTATGATTATCATTACTGTTCGACAGATGTTTTCCTATATATTATGAATAAAAACTCACCACAGTTGTAGTTTTATAATTACGCCGCGTGGTTCCACTAATTGTGTGGACATCCTGATGTGTTCAAGGTGAATTAAATACTTATTTGTGATTGAAATATCTATAACTGGACTATGAAAGAATATCTATATATTTTTGTGAGCAAAGGGGTATCACATTACATCAACGGGAGTCTACACGCAAACTGTACGAAAAGTGTGTAAACAAACCTCCATGCCAGCCTCGGATTCCTTACAGAATGTTATTGGTGGCCTGGGGGCTTGGCATTGAGTGTGTCCAAAGGGGCGTGGCATCATTCTGGGACTCCAGAACACCAGTGTATGGCAAATAGTACAGGATCAGCTTAAGGCTCTACCACACGATCTTCAAATATTTAACAATATCTGTCTGTTGACAAAACTATGTTACAAAATACTGATTGCCTTTGGTAGAGGGCATTTATTTAGACAATGACAATGCTTTCGACACGCCATATAAAAGAGTATTACCTTGAAAGAAAATGATTGCTAGTGATCGACTTCCATGTGTTGGTTAGACAATTGTAGTTTCTCGCAATATCCACAAACACATTGATCTCGTGCGCAAAGAAAACTGTTACAGTCCTTGAAAAGAATTCGTTGCCGAAGGTATGATCGATTGACGAAGTCCAGAGTCTCAGAAGATACTGTATGAATTTATTGATACCACTTTTTAAAATTCTGGAGCAGCCTCTTCTATATAAACCCCAATCTCCCATTGAAACATAAGTATCTAAAATGTACACAAATACCACTTGAATTCACTGGATATAATAATGTAAGAAGAGAGTTGGTGTTTCATTTCCAGAAATTCTATCACAAGAACGGAAAAAGAGGAAACGTTAACTCTCCCTCTATATCTCGCCCTTTCTTCCTGCCTCTTCTCTTGTCTCTCTTATCACAAAAAACAGCAAAGGGGTAGAAGACAGTGAGTGGACAGGCGGCGGAGGGGGAGGGGTTAGGTAAATAATAAACAAATATTGCATTTGTCATCAACTTCCACCATTTTCCTGTGCTGCAAGGCGTGGGGGAAATTAGTAAAGTTAGTTGCACTGAGCCGCCAGCAACAAGGCAGATTAACGATTGTTTGTCTAATTCCAATATTGTGAGATATAACTATCCGGGAGATGACAGGTAGACAGCCAATCTGGCTTGGTCGTCTCCCTGCGGTATATTCTGAATTATTGTGTGGTATGTATATATGATATTTATATTATTTGTATACTGACGAATAACTCAATCAATCATTATTATTATTATTTATTGGTGTTTAAGGTCACATACTTATGCACAATGGCTAATCATGACCGTGACAGTTCTACGGGCGGAGGAAGCCGGAGTACCCGGAGAGAACCACCGAGCAACGACGAGCAGCTGCCAGCTCCCCAACATCGTAACTCTGCACTGCAGCACAGGCAGGGTTAGATTGGTTGAAGACATGCGCACCATCGACGTGCAGTACGCCTTAGTACACGGCGTCATCGTGTCCCCATGCGGACAATCGGGGTTAAGTGCCATGCCCAAGGACACAACGCGGGAGTCCGAATCGATCGTTTAGACAGTCACCCATCCGAGGACTAACCGGACTCGACGTTGCTTAACTTCGGTGATCTGACGAGAACCGGTTACCGCAACGCCACCGCGCCCCTGCACTCAATCAATCAATCAATCGGAATATTGGTTCTTATTCGCTTGTATAAAATGGTATTTTGAAAAAAGTTTTTGTTTCATTTTTAGCAATTCTGTCACAGGCCCGGAAAGAAGTTTAGTTGGAATATTGGTCCTTATACGCTTTTATAAAATGGGACCTATTTTATAGATTCGTTCGATTTTTGTGCGTGTCGGGGCTTACCCATGCTGTAGTGACAATGTTTCGTCAAATTAGAAATGTAAGATACATTATTCAAAGCTATTTAAGATAGCTCCCCAAGTATTTCCAAACGACTGCCAATACCTATAATTGTGCCTATTTATTTTCAGTAACGCCAATGAATGGTGCGATGATGATCCCATTCTATATTGTCTCCTAAGCAGTATTTGAACTGAATGTCGTGTTAACTGGAATATATTGTTATTTGAATTCAACAAGACATCATATGCAATGCCTTAGCATTGCAGATGGCTCCTTGTTGCACCCAAGGAAGAACAATGTATTCTTGATAATTTAATGATCCTCCGAAAAGAAAGTTTTTGATAGAACCATTAAAAACCACGTAGACTTTACATAATGATTAAAACGGCAAAAACATTTTCGAGTCCACAAATTCGAATGGGGTTAGCGGCATTGCTTGAGAACTAGAGGGCAACACTGTACGAAATCATCAGATGAAGGGACTGTTACAACAATCGATAATGTTACACCAAGCGATAATGTTAAAAAATATAGTAAACACCTATTAATTTTATAATCAATCAATTATGATACACTTTTTTCGGACGATAGTGTTACACAAAAATCAAACGGCTCTGTTATAATATTCTCTAAGCGGCAGTGTTACGCTGTTTCAACCATTAACGTTACAACCTCACGATTAGGTTTTCTGGTGGCATTAATGTAATACTAACTTGTTACAGATGGCTGGAAGTTGGTCATGGGTTTAAAAGCTTGCAATCAATGTCGGTCTTCAAACTAAACCAAGACTTTGAACCATTTCAAAATAAACTTCGCTACCTAATGAAAACTGACCAAAGCCTAGGTATAGTCTTACCTTATAAGGCAGACTTAATATTGACAGAGAGGAGGATGGACGGTTTACAATGAACCAATAAAGGGTTGCACAAAGGTGAGATAAAGTAAACCATGCCTTTGGCGATGACCCTGCTTCTCTCCATCAAAATTTCCTTCCTCGTTCATCCTCCCTTTTCGCTAACGAGGGAATATGAATATATTTCGCCTATTTCCCCATTAATATAAAACTAACTCGTCACAGATGTGTTGGAAGACCATCCACGGACTCTAGTTTTCAACCTCTTCCACAATACCGATGTTCGGGTTGTGTTTCTGGCATTTACTCCTTGTAATCCGAATGCAAGTAGGTGGGGGCAGCTTCTACTGTACATGATTCGCCGCATCTCTTCTAAGAACGTGAAAAGCGATTTGTGAAATAACTATCATGACGATGACGTGATATTCAGTACGCATCAAGGCATGTGATATCACGCTTTGCGCTTGCTTAAAAGCCCACAAAACTTTTCTAAAACCGTCGTGTTGGATTGGACCCACAATCTACCAGACCTATCTTCTTTAGAAGTCAACAATAAACCAGGTCGCCTTCGTTACCCTAATCAGTGATGAGGCCCAGGCCTATCTTACTCTGTTTGGGTGTTCAACTTGTTTAGAGTCGCATTGCTCCAGTGTCGAGTAATACTGCTCCTCTTCCGAGTCGTGCTACTCAATATTCGAGAAACGCTGCTCCTTTTTAGAATAATTGCTCCGACTTCCTCGGAGTCAGATAATTCCAGGATCACGATCAGGACTGTGTGTGCCATTATCCTGAATGAAGATGAGTATTAAGAATCGGGATTCGATTAATTTGGAATAATTAATGTAAAGAAGAGAATTTTTTGTCAAAGATGGACGAATGTCATTCGATAAATGAGCAGTGATGCTTAAAACGCCAGCAACATTACTAAAAACAGGTTGAAGACCTACATATAGTGTCCCGAGGTAGGGTAGAGAAGGATAGGGAAGACTAGAGCCCCCACTTTCGACCCTGGAAATGACTGGGACATCTGAAGAGAACCTGATCGAGTCGCGTCGTGGACACCGGTATCGTCCCAAGCGGACTTAAAGGGAGTGAATAAGAAAACAATTCGGGTTATCTTGTGGAAACGTCGGGTTTACTTTGGTAATTTGATATGCCATCAGATCCCCTTTATTTGCCACTCCCTTCTTTTGGCATTCCTCGTTGTTTTGGGGTAGGAATTGCGGCCCCGTCATTGAAAGCAATTCATAACCCCGATACAATTTTAGTTTAAACAATATTTATTTCCAGTTCTCAAATATATACAATTATATCAGTTATAGTAAGTGTGGATCCAACAGTAAGCTGTAAGCTTATACGAGGTTTTCCATCAGTAGAGCACTTGAACATAATGCAGTCGAGAGGACAGGTACACATACAATCAAGATCACCGTCCAAACTCTATAATGATGAATTATTCATTACACTTTCAAGTTATAGTTATGATTTGATAGTAGGTTTGGGAAAGGGGGAAATAAGAAATAATTGTATATGTTGTTAACTGAATAATGAAGATAAGAAAATGGGAAGAAATGGTAGAAAAGAGTTTTTGTTTAAATGGGTATTAATAACTGCATGCTGCTGACCCCCCTCCGTTACATACTTTATTCAGTTGAGATATCTGGATAATTGTTGATTTTTACGATAGTTTTTCTTAGGTAAGTAACTTTCAGTAATGTTTATCAAGAAGTATTGACTGGTGACTCAGGACAGAAACATAAGAATATGAATGTCAGAATGAGACAATTGTATTCAAATAGGCACGTGTAATTACGCAGGAGAGAAGTGCCACAAATTTCCAAAATCTAAATGTACTTTTCTACCATTTGCAGTGCAGTAAAGAACTACAATCCAGACAATACAGGTCCAAAGATCACATAGTATAACTCCCACCCGGTCAGGTAGAGTTAGGTATTCTGCGATAGACCAAAACTAACAGCCATTTTGCATGTAAAGTATCAGGAACGGTGTGGTTCAGCAAACCAGCTAGTATTTTACAGGATAACTACAGCACGTGGACAGCAAATTGCAGCCGAACCAACCGCAAAGCGGAACTATCATCCAATGTGTCACTTCAAGTTCTGTACATTACGACATGCAGCACAAGCAATGCTCCGGCCAACGGGACTCCTGGTTCAACCCGGAGGTCCGTCGGCCGTAGCTTTGCCTGCTCCTACCGTGCTTTGCAACAGATTTGCAACTATTGCTTGGGCAGAATTTCCACTCCACTCCATCCACAACACACCCTCCACGCACTGAGTCATGTAATATAAGTATAGTGAAGACAGTTATTTGAAAATACTGTAACGTGGCGTCCTCTGCTCTCGTGACTTTTTGGGATCGAAGCAATCCGTGTTAACACTATGGTAGGAGTGGCCATGGGGGAAGAATGATCTGGGTCAAAAACACAGTGAGGCAATTTTGTCCTGGAGAAAAAAGAATTGGATTGTTGACGCAAGTTCCTCAAAATTCACATGCATCTTCCTGTTGTTATGTCCAAAAAGGTACCAAATATCAAAATTCCGTACCAAAGTACCTATGATCAACATGGGATAATAGAAAAGTGACTCGATAATATAACAAAAATGGCTGACAATCGACCATCTTGGATTTTCGTCCCCAACAATTTACATGCATCTTCCACTTGTTTCATCTGCGCAATGTACCAAATATCACAGTTCAGTCTCAAAGCACCCTCGATCAATGAGTGATAACGGAATAAAGTATCTCTAAAATAAAACAAACATGGCCGCAATTGGGACATCCTGAATTTTCCTCCCAAACATACACATGTGTCTCCATCTTATTATATCCGAACAGTGTCTCAAGTATCAAATTTTAGCCTCAAAGCACCGCCGATCAATGAATGGTCGTGGAAAAAAGTACCTCCAAGATACAAAAAACTCTCCTTTTCATCCCCAAAGATGCACATGCATCTTCTCGTTATGTCAAAGCAATGTCACAGATACCAAAATTTAGTCTCAATGCACCTCCGAACAACTAGAGGTAACGGCAGAAGTACCTCTAAAATACAATACAAATGGCTTCCAATCGGCCATCTTGAATATTACGGCCCCAAAGACACACTTGCGTCCTTCTCCAGTTATGTCTGAACATTATCGCAAATATTAAAGTTCAGCCTCAAAGCACCTCTGGTCAGTGAGTGGTAACGGAAGGAGCACCTTTAAAATACAAAAAAGTGCGCCATTTGGCCATCTTGAATATTTCGTTTCCAAAATGAAAATTTTTCAGCCCCAAAAATTTACATGCATCTTACTGTTGCTATGTCTGAACGGTGTCTTAAATATCAACGTCCATTTTCAAAACAATTCCTACCAACAATGGTGACGGAAAAGGTACCTCTAAAAGGTAACAAAAATGGCCGGCATTCAGCGATTTTGAATTCAGCGTTACACATGCGTCTTCAAACTATGAACAGACAATATCTCAATTATCAAAGTTCTGCCTCAAAGCAACCCCGATCAATAAGTGGTAAAAGAAAAAGTACCTCTAAAATACAACAAAAATGGCGGCATTTCGACCATCTTGTATTTTTCATCCCCCAAAGATACACATGCATCTTCCTCTTATTATGTATGAACAATGTCTCAAAAATATAAAATGCAGTCTCGAAGTACCCCCGATCAACGAGTGGTGGAGAAACTTTTAAAATACAACGAAAATAGCCGCCATTCGGCCATCTTGGAATTTTGATCTCCCAAAGATAATGTTTAGTTTAAACATATTTTATTTGCTACACTTAGTGCAAATTGGATTGGAGGACAAGTGCAAAACACTTAGTTTACCCTCCTCTCCTACAAATTTGAAATACATAAACTACATGGCAAACAAAAACATTTAACAACAAAATAAAATTGTTGTTTTACAAAAATAACAAAAATGGAAAGTGAGAGGAAGAGAGTGAACGAAGAACAGAGGGAGAAAGAAAGAGAAAGAGAAGGAGAGACGAAGTGAGAATAGATGGATTACGATAACAAACATGAGTAATCTTCCTGCCTGACGGGAGGAGATACCCCTTTTCATCAGGGATTAGTTTCTAAAACCAAGTTTTGAGATACTTGTCTTCAGACATAAAGGATTCATGATGATGTAAGGCCGTGTTGAGTTAGAAGTCTTTTTCAAGCAGCAGGTCATGGGTTCCGTGTCCCAAGAAAGAAGAGAAACATCCGTGGACAATAATGATAATCGAAATTTGTACATTCTTCTTAGAGTGACCATTCAGTCTAATGTGTTCAAACTTTAGTTTAGATCTAGGATAAAGAGAAAATTTCGGTGTCTCGAATATATTTTTGCGCAGCTTTAAATATCTTCTCATTTTCTTCATGTACTTCATTAAATATGCTACGAAGTGATGTGGCATGACAGGGCTGAATCCAGTTTTCCTCCCAATCGGTGGTATATTGAACGGTTCTGTTCCAGGTTGAATGCTCTTCTACGCTACGGAGCGTACCCTGAAACAATCGTACACGATCAAACTATAACATGATACCGATGAAGATTTATAGTGCAAGGCTTGGGGTAGTTGAATTAACTGCAGGGCGTGCCCCGGGTTGAAAATAGACAAAACTGGGTTACGGAATATACTATTTGGGAACGATATGCAGGTGAAAGGATTCATCCCTGATGCCGTCCGCAAATAGCTGGCTAAAAGGAGCTCGCGCTGTCCCGATGTCCCACAGCCGCAGGGCAAAGTGGGCAGCTGATACCCACGCCTCTAGAGAGAGAAGAAAGAAGTTGAAAGTAAAAGTGGTGGAAATTTAGAGAAGGGTCTGGGTTTAGTAACCCTTAACAAAGACAAAGGTGAGAACATAGTGAAAGAAGTGAATGGCCGGTGGGAATTGCAACTTGTAGTATAAGTGGAATGTGTGTGTGTGTTTGAGGTTAAAAAATCGGACTGGCACAGACATTTCATACTGAAACGTTTTTTTCTTTTAATATGCCGCCGAAAAATTGTTTTCATTTACTGAATCCTGGTGGGTTTCAAACATGACAAAAAATTACATAAAATTGATTTAAACTAAGTGATGAGCTTAGGAACTGGTTAAACTGACTGGCAATAATTGATGTTATTCATTGATGGGCTCTAATTTAGTCCTTACAAGGATGTTACGCAAGCTTTTGATTTTCTTATAGGCGATGACAGGTCGAATATTCAAAGGTTCATTTAATTTAGCATTGGTAAAATTGAATTCATCTTTTAACATCTTTTAACATTTTTGCTATTTCGATATTCATTCTGTTGTACGTTAAAGTGAAAGGAATGATGGACCTCCTTTCGTATTCGCCCTGTGATATGTTCATACCAAATAGCCAGAGGGTTTGAAGCGTATTGATCGAAAAAGCTTCACGTTTTTTTCTAAATTCATCCTTTCTTCTAATGTGTCTTCAATTTGTGGTTCTTCAATAGGATGGATTTCGAAATCGTCCAAAGAATGGCCAGGAAGGTTAAAATGTTGTGCTACTGGGGCATCAGCATTATGTTTTATATCCTGTTTATGTCTGGTAGCACGTTCTCGGAAAGGATTTTGACTTTGACCAACATACTGTTTCCGACAGCGCTTACATTGTGTGTGTGTGTGTTTGAGGTTAAAAAATCGCACTGGCACAGACATATCCTACTGAAACGTTTTTTTCTTTTAATATGCCGCTGAAAAATTGTTTTCATTTACTGAACCCTGATGGGTTTCAAACATGACAAAATCGTACATAAAATTGATTTAAACTAAGTGATGAGCTTAGGAACTGGTTAAACTGACTGGCAAAAATTGATGTTATTCATTGATGGGCTCTAATTTAGTCCTTGCAAGGATGTTACGCAAGCTTTTGTTTTTCTTATAGGCGATGACAGGTCGAAGATTCAAAGGTTCATTTAATTTAGCATTGATAAAATTGAATTCATCTTTTAACATTTTTGCTATTTCGATATTCATTCTGTTGTTTGTTAAAGTGAAAAGAATGATGGACCTCCTTTCGCATTCGCCCTCTGTTATGTTCATACCAAATGGCCAGAGTGTTTGAAGCGCATTGATCCAAAAAGCTTCACGTTTTTTTTCTTCTAAATTCATTCTAATGTATCTTTAATTGGTGGTTGTTCAATATGATGGATTTCGAAATCGTCCAAAGAATGGCCAGGAAGGTTAAAATGTTGTGCTACTGGGGCATCAGCATTATGTGTTACATCCTGTTTGTGTCTAGTAGCACGTTCTCGAAAAGGATTTTGACTTTGACCAACATACTGTTTCCGACAGCGCTTACATGTGATAAGGTAAATAATGTTTGGGAATCACAATGGAGGAGGCTACGGATCTGATAATGATTTTTCGTGTGTTCGGAGGAAAATTCCTCTTTCTGATCAGGCATAAAAGTATGCAATCTACATCGAGGCTTTTTGCAATTAAATACCGCGCCACTACCATTCTGCAACGGTCTGTTGTGTTCAATCTTCAGTGGTTCGAAATCGGTAATTTCAGCTGGACTTTCGAGCTTTTTCAGGGTTTGGAATTTCAGGCTACGCAAAAGGCGCAGCGAGTACCCTCTCGATCTGAGGGCGCCAAATAGAGTAGAACAAGCCTCATTGAAATTTACCTTATCACTTGAATTGCGGTGGAAACGAATGATCTGTGATTTGATGATACCTTTAAATGTATGTTGAGGATGAAATGATTTTGTGTGCCACAATTGATGTGAATCAGTTGGTTTAAAATATACTTTATAATCTAAATGACCGGACACCTGAAATTGCTTGCCTTTATACACGGTCACATCGAGAAAATCAACTGAATTTTCACTGATAGTAGCTTTCAATTTAATATTTGGATCATGATTGTTCAAAATTTCTAAAAATTCATCAAAATCTTCTTTTGAATGTTCCCAAATAATAAAAATGTCATCTAAATACCTGCGATATACGAGAGGATGCTTTGCACATTTGCTTAAGGCATCCCCCCCCCCCATTCCGCTACATAAATGCTTGCAAAATTAGGACTGAATCTTTTACCCATAGGACAACCCATTATTTGTAGAAAATATTCTCCATTGAATTGAAAGTCATTACCTTTTAAGCTCAGCTCTAAAAGATCCAAAATTTGTTCATCCGGGCGTTTTGCATCCGGATATTTTTCAAATGCATTTTTAACTGATTTAACACCTTTATCAATATCAATGTTCGTATACATACTGTCGATATCCAAAGTAGCCACAATTGCATTTTTCGATATTTTCAATTTCGAAATTTTTGACAGGAAATCCTGTGTATTTTTTAGATAGCTCGGATGTCTATTTGCTACAGGTTTCAGATGATAATCAATTAATTCCGAGATCGCATAAGATTCCGAATTACAATCTGATACAATTGGCCTCCCGGGTGGAGTTAAGTCATCCGTCCATGAAGAACGGTCTTTGTGGATCTTTGGTAGGATATAAAATTGTCTTGTTTGAGCACTGAGCTTAGCTGTTAAATATTTCAATTGTTTTTTGGTAATGTGACCTTCGTCGAGGAGAAATTTTAAGATCTTATTGAATTTGTCGATATTACTAGGCCAAATAAGTGAATCTATTTTCTTATAATGTTTAGTATTGCTGAGTTGTCTCATGGCTTCCTTTATATAATTATCCCGAGATAGAACAACTACAGACCCACCTTTGTCAGCTGGTTTAACTACTAATTTCTTATTTTTTCGAAGTTTCGTGAGGGCTCTCCGTTCACCAGCTGTCAAATTGTCTTTATCGGAGAGTATGTTCATGCTGAACACCTTTTGGATGATTCGTTTGCTAGCTTCAATAATTTCGGGATCTACTTCTCTGTCTGGAGATGACCAACCAGATGATTCTGTAAAAGGAAATTTACGACCGCTGGAGTTTCTAAAGCGGTCTGCTAATTTCATTTGCCTAAGAAAATTACAGTTGTATGATGGTGAATTCGTTTGTTGATCAGTTTTAGGCTTTGGTGCTGGTACAAAAGTTAAACCGCGATCTAAAAGCGATTTCTCTTGGGTTGTTAGGTCATTGGTGCCAGACAGGTTAATCACATTAGTCCCTAATCCCACATCTGTTAGGCGGCTGTTTCCTTTGCCTTTACTTAGTTTAAATGTAGGTGGTTCAACCAATGATCGTACATAATATTGGCGGTTCTCGTGGTCCAATGGATTGAATCCTGAGCAACATCAAACTTCGCGTCATCAATTTTTGGTATAACGTTAACGTCCTTCACTTTCCGAATGGTTTCGTTGATGATGCTCAGGGTTCTCCTCTCAGCCCGAGGGAGTTTTTGCGAAAAGTTAAGTTCAGCGAAATAAATTTTTGCTGATCTAAACTTGACCCTGATATCGCTAAGCATATTCCGCAACTGCTTAACTACGAGATCAGAATTATCTTTCGAGAATTCACGCCAATATTTAATAATATTTTTGGGGACTGGACTGGCCCCTGCGCCCTTTAAACATAGAGCGAAAATGATTGAATTTGGCGCCGGGGTAACACTCCACCTGGATGTCCGGATGGGGATTTCGATCAATGCGTCCTAAATTTGAACTTCCAATTGAACTTAACTGCAGGGCGTCCCCCGGGTTGAAAATAGACAAAATTGGTTTACTGAATATACTATTTGGGAACGATATGTAGATGAAAGAATTCATCCCTGATGCCGGTCGCAAATAGCTGGCTAAAGGAGCTCGCTCTGTCCCGATGTCCCACAGCCGCAGGGCAAAGTGGGCAGCTGACACCCACGCCTCTAGAGAGAGAAGAAAGAAGTTGAAAGTAAAAGTGGTGGAAATTAGAGAAGGATCTGGGTTTAGTAACCCTTAACAAAGACACAGATGAGAACATGGTGATAGAGGAGAATTGCGACCTTGTAGTATAAGTGTGTGTGTGTGTGTGTGTGTGTGTGTGTGTGTGTGTGTGTGT
The DNA here is from genome assembly GCA_031216915.1 of Pictodentalium vernedei. Classification (NCBI taxonomy): domain Eukaryota; kingdom Metazoa; phylum Mollusca; class Scaphopoda; order Dentaliida; family Dentaliidae; genus Pictodentalium; species Pictodentalium vernedei. Next base: position 191,115,158 of record CM062290.1, read on the forward strand.
GTGTGTGTGTGTGTGTTACAAATTAGAAGAAGAAAGAGCTCCAGGGCCTTCTCCTTCTGGAAGGAGAAACCAGAGAAGAATGCGCGACTGTAGATAACGGAGCCACCTCGATCGAAGACACCACCAAACTTTACTGAAAAAAAGTAGGTTCTGTCGCCTTTCGAAAAGTGAAAGATAAATATTGTTATCTCTTACTTTATTCTTACTTTTTATTTATTAGGTATGTTTTTTCCACAAAGTTACCTATTGTCATACTCGGCTGGTATGGCGTCAAACTCGGCTGATATGACGCCGACCTCGGCCAATGTGAATCACGCTAGAGATAACCACCCCCCCCCCCTTTCCTTCCGCTTTACTAGGCGCAATCAATGAGTTCACATCGAAATCGTTTACAGTTATTCAACGACCGCAATCAACAAAATTGGCGTTACCATGCACGATGGAGCAGGCTGAAGCTGAGTTTTTGTATGGTGAAGAATTAAAGACAGCAATAAGCAAGGATCATATAGATGAAGAGAAGAAAGAAGAGAGATGTACTAAAAATTCAACGCTAATTAAGATTCCGATTCGAGAACGTGAGAGAAGAGATAGCTTAGCGATCCGAACTTTGCGGCTAACCCAGTGGGGAAGCCAAGCCGTTCGGATAGCTGAACTCGGAGAAGAGGAAACTGCGACTTTGTAAAAACAACGAGAAACAATAACTGTTAGAAAACATCAACAGATATGAGCACATTGGTGTTGGTTTAATAATTACTTGGTTAGTTAGATATCAGCCCTCGATAACTTCAGACCAGCCTTCGAACCTTCGGTCCCAGGCTGATTTGAAGTTTCCTCATGTTGATATCTAGGCCGAAACTACCCAAGCAATAAATAACATCAAAATATTCTGTATCACTGCGAGTTATTCGTAAATTCCTAACAAACTGAAGGTGGCCTAAACAACAGCTTGATAAAAATTACGAAATAAGAAAACTGAAAACGTTACAAAAATATACATGGAACACTTTCACGCTCATTTAATTTCGAAGTTCGGCTAGATTTCATTTATTGAATCATACGTTCATAAAGCATTTGAAAGAGTGATGTATCTGTCAATATTTTGTTTCATTATTAAAATTATTAACCCTTTGAACTCTAGTGGTATCTTCCATGTCAGTTCAATGGCAGCAACTAGAAAAGTCCATATTCATTATTTAGGGTAGACCAATCAATATTTTCAACGTGCAGCCCTGAGGCTGCACGTTGAAAATATTGATTGGTCTACCCCACACATTTACTGAACAGCCATCCTATATAATGACGTTATGACGTATCATGTTTCTGGCCGGAAAAGCGGCCGCTAGGGTTCAAAGGGTCAAAAGCCCATCACCCCGTAAAAAGTTGTCCGAACTTTCAAACGTGTGTGCATGTATTATGCAAGGCATTCGTAAAAACCGTCAATATGTCAGTTTTATTAAATTTTTCTTCTTCCGGTTTTTTCATAATGATCATTTAATTATCACTCCCGGAAATACATGTGATCGAAACACGGATCATAGAGAGGCTACCTAATTATTAATTACCACAATGATGTAAGGGGCAACACGTTCAAAGAATCATTACTTAAAAACAGGTGGTGAACACAGGTAGTCATCTGGCAATCCGCACCGTGTACGTGAAAATATTTCACCCAAGCCGGTGGGGGTGGGGGGGGGGGGGGCACTAAAAATTTGCAAGACGTGACGTCCTATTTTTTATACAGCTCCTTTTTACACCCGCCCACCTCTACGTGCAAATTTTCTACTGCCGTTCTCAGACACCCACCCCTACTCTCCCATTAAAATCCAAAATAAACTAATAAACTTAGTAGGCACAGCTGTCTTTAGGGGGGGGGGGGGGTCATAATGTTCTTAAACTGGTATCACCAATTTAAACCTCTGTGGGCTGCTGTGGGCCCCAATCTACAAATGACAAGCTGTTCATTCTCAGGCTTGGCCAGAGCAGGTGTACATATACGGGAACAAATTTTCATTTGAATTGTTCTGTCAGTATTCTCAGGTGTTTGCTACTTTCCTCTTCTATCCATACAAATTCTATTAATAAATAAATAACTTGGGTTGAATTTAGTGCATCAGAGAGAATTTTCCCAAAATACTGTCTGCACATTTTCTACATTTCGAACAAGACACCCACCCTCTACTAACGTGTGACATTTCCCCAGATTAAGCCCAATATTCTCACACATAAAGTCTCCTGATGTTGTATTTATGTTAAGAGTGTGATGTACATCATCTTTAACTTTAAGGTTTGAAACACAAATGATGGTATATATTAGCTGATATACTGATATATATTTAAAAAATTTAAAAAATTGCACAAGTTGGAAATGCACATTTTTGGCGCACTCAAGAGACTCACCCACCCCCACGTCACGTCTTGCAAATTTTTGGTGCCCCCTACCCCCACCCCTGCCCAGGCGACCAAATAATAGAAAAACTTCTCATTGTGCTTCAAAATAAGTTTTATTATTCATCCCATTCCCACATCCATCTCAGCTAAAAACACATGAAAGTCAAAAAGACATTCCATATGACGGCACTCATTGATAATATTGGTATAATTTAAAATATTTCCCCCAGAGAATTCCATCTTCCAAATTCGACCTTATAACCGGCTCACCATACCATGTGACCCCTCGTTGGAACCAGCTCAACGAGCTCATCCCAATGAGGGGTCACATGATATGGTTTTGTTGAATTTCTTTGAAATTTTTTTTCTTCTTCTAAATTCAGCCGAGTCGTTTGGTAAAGAGTGAACAAAACTTTCAACAGCCAGATTCATATCGTGTCGGATAGTTTCACGGGTGGAGGAAACCGGAGTACCCGGACAGAGTTACCGAGCAGCGGTACCAGAAGAGTAAGGTGTGGTTGAAGGCAAGTACAATATCGACGTAGCAGTACGCATTAGAACACAGCATCACCGTGGCCGCACTTGGGCAATCCGGATTAAGTGCAGTGCCCAAGGACACGACGCAAATGGCGCGAATCTTCATCGAATGTTCGATGTATCTGTTTGACATCCAATGCTCTATTCAATACGCCCATGTGCTACCAATACAATGGTGTAAAATGCCGCTGTTCTATAAGATTGATAGATTTCAGGTACATTAGCGGTAAGGGGCCACTCGAGGAGTTGGAAAGGAATCCAAGTATTCGTAATAAGAATTTCTGTATCTTGCTGGATGAATGAATTATTAATGAACCATCCTACAAATACTAAATAATTTTGTCAGTGTTATGAATAATATTTTAAACTACGATAAAATTCTGGAACGCCGTAAGAATTACTATTGTGTGCCATAACACTGCACTCATTTATAAAGGAAGCCTTGCAATAAAAAGTTCTTTAAGGTTGTTTATTGAGGGTTTAACTATACTTTCAATAACCACGGCCACATCGTGTCGTATAGTTTTACAGCTGGAAGAAATCGGAGTTCCCGGAGAAAACCACAGAGCAGTGGCGAGCAGCTTACATACTCTCCAACTTAGTATTCCACCACAAGCAGGGATAGCAGCGGTTGAAGGCAAGTGCGCCATCAAGAATGCCTTAGTACACAGCGCCACCGCACCTCCACGTGGACAATCGGGATTAAATGTCTTGCCCAAGGGCACAGCGCAGGTAAGGAGAAAAACCGACGAACTTTAGGTTTAATGTCCAATGCTATAAGCAATGAGCCACAGTGCTCCCAAAAGCTCTCTGTAATAAATGACAGACAGTAAGAGCGGGTAAACTCTGGTAAAGAAAAGATAATTCGAACGAAGAAGAGGCTCGGAAAAACGACCCAAGGTATTGTCAATCTGGCGATTGCACGCACTGCAAAGAATACTCTACACATTTTTAAAATCTCACTCGTTTAAGTTATAACTTTTTAACCCTTTACTAACGTAACGGCCAAAGCCGGCCAGCGCTATTCACGAAATACCATTCAATTTTCATTAATTTTTCTCTTTTTGTCTAAAACATATAGGTTATGATCCCTCATTGGAACGAGCTCATCGGGCTCGTTCCAATGAAGTGTCATAAACTATGTCTTTGATGCAAAAAAAAAATAAAAAAAAAATAAAAATAAAAATAAAAAAAATAGTTATTCAATAATTTTATTTCAAGTATGTCGTCTGCCTTTTGTGTTAGGTAAAAGGGTTAAATACTAAATGCAACAGGAAGTAAGTTTGGACCGTTCTAGTTAAAACTTGAATAATGAATCCCTCAGGCCGCCAGCAACATTCTGTAAGGAATCCGACGCTGTCATGGGGGCACATGGAAGTCGACCACTAGCAATCATTTTCTTTCAAGGTAATGTTGTCTAACATGATGTGTCGAAAGCATTGTCATTGTCTAAAATGAATGTCCTCTACCAAAACCAATCAGTATTTTGTAACATGGTCAACAGATAGATTTTGTTAAATGCTTTAAGAACGTGTGGTAGAGTCTTACGCTGATCCTGTACTCTTTACCATACGCTGAAGTCCTGGAATCCCAGAATGATGCCACGCCTCTTTGGACACACTCGATGTCAAGCCCTCAGGCCACCAGTAACATTCTGTAAGGAATCCGACGCTGTCATGGAGGTTTGTTTACCCACTTTTCGTGCAATTTGCGTGCAGACTACAGCAAACTATGATTCATAGTCGTAAACGGGAATTCGTCGAAGTGGGAGATGGAGTTCAGCAATCCGAACGTCGACGAAACGTTCTAATAGTCGAACTATAAGTAAGAGAAGAGGAAACTTCGGTCTTTGTGAAAGAATGAGAAACAATAACACTATCAGAAAATGTAATAAAGATGTTATTACTTGGTTAGTTGCATATAGCCCAAGATATCAGCCCTCGGTAACTTCGGTCTCGGGCTGATATGATATCCTTGGGCCTAGATTTCATAAGATATTGCGAAATCAAGACCGAATCAAGGAAAATAAAGTAACAAAGTGTCTAACATGTTCTCGCATTCTTTCTCACTGGATGAGATTCTGCAGTGTTTGGGGAGGAAAGCGTACAGAGATTTCGACCTGGTCGAGGTCTAAACGCGATCTTGACGAAAATCTCTACCGACTTTTGTTGCCACAGTACTGTGAGTTATGAACAACACACCACTACACAAAATAAACACACAACCTAACTGAATATTATTATTATTTATTGGTGCTTAACGCCACATGAGCATCCGATGCTATATCATGGCGATGACGCGCGACCTTACCGTCCATATTCAGAGCCCTGACTGTAAGAGGTCTTCTTTCACTGGACATTTTTCCTGAGTCCCGAGGACGAGTTTCGAGCAGACTTCAGACACGTTTCATAACAATGTTGGGATGACAGATGTTTCATCTCTTGCATAATATACCAATAGGCACATCTATGAAAGAAGCTTGTTTTGTTGAGATACACAAGATAAGGTTCCACTTTATACTCGATTAAACGGTTGGTAACTCTATACAAATAGGCTCAGTACTATTGGTTGGGCGTTACCTTCAGTGAGTCTCACATGGCGCCTAAAAGACGATGAGCCTCTAATAAAGCGTCAGGCAATGGACATCGTGGGTGAACTTTTGCCTCATTTATTTGTTCACAAAAACTAATTTATGCTAGCCTTTGGGTGTTTAACCCTTTACCCAACGTAACGGCCAAAACCGGCCAGCGCTATTCTCAAAAATCGCCAATTAATTTTCAAAATATTTTCATTTTTTGTCTCAAAAACATAGGTTATGACCCCTCGTTGGAACGAGCTCGTTCCAACGAGGGGTCATAACCTATGTTTTTGAGACAAAAAATGAAAAAAAATAATTATTCAAGAATTTTTTTTGCAAGTGTCGTCTGTTTTTCATGTTAGGTAAAGGGTTAAGTGAAAGCAATGGCGCAGAAACCGTGGAGGTAAGACGATATTTACGCCCTCCACCAAAAAAAAAAAAAGAAAAAAAATTTCAAAGATAGGGTGAATTTTTCTTCCAGTTTAAACATTCTTTCATCATCATGTTCAGAACGCATATGGTATCGGGGAACTAAATATTGAAATTAGAGTGAACCGACTTAAACTGTTGCACTCGGAAATGATGCAATCTCTAAAAATAAACAGCCTTGGGAAAATCCATTGTTTCAATAAACGTTTGAAACATTCTATTGACATCTTGCATTATTGTTCAATATTCGTGATAAAAAAGAGGGTGATTTGATGACTTTTGGACCTAAAAAATACAATTTACTTTTTGTGTGTTTTTGTATGGAATTCCTTGAAAAATATGTACACGTGACCGGTACTTCCCTTTGTGTCAGTTTGTCCCTCTTATTTGTTGCATGACCCCCTGTTTTCAGATCAGAAATAGTTGTCTGAAGGGCTATACTTGACAGAGATATTTGAATGCCAAAATTAAAGTGATGCGATCATATTTTTTTCCGCCTGAACGTTATAATGGTCGCCTATGGGAAAATATTTAGTTCTGTGATACCTATAGGAAATATGTTTTTTGGCTTCCAAACCAGATTCAATTATTATTTTGGGGGCAAATAATATTTATTTGGAGACCACATACCTTACCAAACTATTTTATTGTTTTGAAAAGTTATATTTTTGTCACAGTCAGAAATAAAAGATATATATTTCCAAAACTAAGGCTGTTCATGCAAGCAAATACACATCTTGAGCAAGTGTATTCCCCAGGAGCCCACTATAACCTCTGGCAGCTGCTAACTAACAGCCTATCTTACCCTATTAACATATTTATTTAAACCATGGTTTCCCCTCATATTACTAGGGGCAGGGAGGATTCCAAATCTTCCAACCCCCTCCCAAATCACCATTCAAACACAGACAGAAAACCTACACTGCCCTTCTATTCACTAGTATTTAGAAGTTTTTCTCTTCTATATTGTGCTCTTCAAAATGTTGGAAAACAATTCCTTCATTGAAAGAGTATCCAGGAACACAAATTTGAGGAGGGGGTGGGGCTACAGTGGAAAATAACATAATAAAATTACAAAAGTGAATTAATGGCATTTGTGCATAGCTACCAATATAGTTGACTAGTACTAGTGCTGTCATGGTTCCCATGATACAGCATAAATTTACAGTGACAGTTGTGAAATATTGCTCTTTCCCTGAACCAAGTCCTCCCTCCCACACATATTTAACCCTTCTGCTGATGATAAAACATTTGGAAAGACTGAACAGCATGTTTTTAGAGACTGAAGTTAGTATCATAGACTTTCAGTTTCTTGTGATTTACTTTGAGGCTTCAGCACTCATGGTTCACTGGGTTATTTTTCAATTTAACAACCTTGCCCTGGCTCTTCCACTATATTTTTTTTGTATCATTCAGTACTCTCACGCAGACCTCCCACATGTGTGACTGCAAGCCTATCTGTCTGTTTGTCTGTGTGTCTGTCTCTTCATCAGACATGGTGTTTCTTTGCTTTTCACTTGCCTGGATCAACATTTTCAATAATTGGCAGCTGACTAACTTTCACCCCCCCCCCCCCCCCACACACACACACACAAGTATATTAAACATCAAATACCACTATATTCTTGAAGCAAATGTCTGATTCACCCTCTTTGGAAACATGTTTTTAACAATTTCATGCTTTTTGCCAGAAAGGGTGTCTGTGGGGATTAAAACAAAGATTATGAAAGTGCCCTTATGGGAACTTGTAGCATAAGCATAGCACTATAGAATCAATATTTGATGGTTTTAGACATCTTACCAGCGTTTTGAGATATCACAATAGCAGGTACTGGTCATTCTTTTGGAAAAAACACTGTTTTATGTTTTGTCAGTGCCATACCAATGACTCTATGTGCCTTTACTGAGAAAACAGGCTTTTCCTTTACAAAAATTGCAAAATATTCATCAAACACAATGTGAAATGTCTTCAGAAGCCAGACTGTGATTTAAAAACCATTACAGATGGGAAAGTTCATATCACAGTAGGTTTGTTTTGGGTCAATATCAATTAAATTATGAATTATATCATAGATTTTGGTGAAATGGGGCACACCGGGGTCCTATTCAGAGCAAAATTTTACTACATCAGATGGTAGAATAAAATTTGACATCAGTTATTAGGATAAACTGGCAGAGTCCTTTCATATTGGTGAAACATATAGCTGCATCCCCAATTTTGGAAACAAAATTGACATCCATATTGTTCCATGGGGGTTGGGACACTGTTTTGCTTGCAGTGTGGTTAAATGAGACAGGTTCTTTCTAAAAACACTTTGTGCTGATGCAGATTTTATTTTTTATTTTGGGATCAGGGTAGTTTTTTAAAGAAAGCTGTAAATTCTCATCCTTCTCAGTTAATTTATAAAGTAACAGGATAGAAAAATCTTTTGGAGGCAATACCAGTTTTTAAGCCCACTTGACAAAGTTTGGACACTTTTCCTTAAAAGAGCAAATTTTCCATGTTTTTAACTCATCCAAAGCCAAAAGTTGGATTCTAATGCAGAAATGACTCTTTTAACCCATACAAGTGGTAAAATGTCTCTTTGGTGGGGTTAGGGATGATTTTTGGTATCGCGGAACTAAATATTGAAATTAGAGTGAACCGACGTAAATGTTGAACTCGGTAATGATGCAATCTCTAAAAATAAACAGCCTTGGGGAAATCCATTGTTTCAATAAACGTTTGAAACATTCTATTGACATCTTGCATTATTGTTGAATATTCCTGATAAAAAAGAGGGTGATTTCTTGACTTTTGGACCTAAAAAATAAAATTTACTTTTTGTGTGTTTTTGTAGGGAATTCCCTGAAAAATATGTGCACGTGACCGGTACTTCCCTTTGTGTCAGGTTTTCTCTCTTATTTGTTGCATGACCCCCTGTTTTCAGATCATAAAAAGTTGTCTGAAGGGCTATTTTTGACAGAGATATTTGAATGCCAAAATTAAAGTGATGCGATCATATTTTGTTCTGCCTGAACGTTATAATAGTCGCCTATGGGAAAATATTTAGTTCTGTGATACCATATGTTAAGTTTCTTTGACGAGTATATCACTGCAAACCGACTCTATTAACAGGTAAAATCAAACGTAAACGCTGTGACGTACTTACGTGTCGTACGATCGTTTCGCCACAAAATTTGCATGGCATTATTCAATAACAGGGGAGGTTTGTGGTGTAGAAAAATTCTGCTTGAAACTACTGGGAAAGCCACCAAATTGCTTGTTTTAACAACAGATTCTGAAAAAATTTCCCGGGGGAGGTCCCCAGACTCCGTTTATCATGCACTCCCCCGGTCGAAGCAGGCGCGTCCGCGTCGACATGGGAAGAGCGTTAGAGGGCTCGTCCTCTCTTGTGGTGCCGTCACTTCGTGACAGATACCCTAGTTCATCCACGAGAAAGTACCCTTCCCCCATATTATTTCCTTGCTACGCCACTGAATGATAGTCTGTTCTTCATGTGCCGGCGATTATTTTGGCTTCTCTGATCTGTTTTATTTCTGTGTCGGAACTATTGTCATTACCGCTAATGTATTGAGCGCGGTGTCTGAGTTGTTCGAGCATTGGACTTTAAACCGAAAGGCTGACGGTTCGATCCCGACCAGTGGTAATTGCGTTGTACACTTGAGCAAGACATTTAATCACGATCGTCCATGTGTTGCCAAGGTAGCGTTGTGTGCTACGGCGTATTGCTCATCGGTGGTGCACTTCCCTTCAACCGCTGCTAACTGTACTTGCCGCTGCTCGGTGGTTATTTCCGGATACTTTGGCTTCCTCCACCCGTGAAACTATCCGACACGATATGACTATGGCAGTTGAAATTGTCGTTAAAACCCCACAGACAGACAAACAAAAAACAAACAAACAAACAAACAAACAAACAAACAAACAAACAAACAAACAAGAGAGAGACCCGGGTGTTGGGGTGGGAGACTGAACCCCAGGTACAAATTCTCAATTTTCAGGGGGGGGGGGGGGGGGGTGGTAGGGTGGTTGGGGCGTCGAAACGAGAACCTTCTGCCAAACAAATACGTATTCTGATTCAGGTTCCAGTGAGAGGTCATACAACATGGGTTGGAAGATAAAGTACTTTTGTGTAGTTGTTTCTGATAAAGTTCAAGTTGTGTGTTCTTCAAGTCGTGTTAGGTAAATAGTTTAAAAATGCAAGTTATTATCTCTAGACGTGTTAGAAATAAGCTAGGCGTTTTAAAATAAGGCTACGGTTGGGAAGTTGCCTCGTATTAATTATTTTAAAATGTGTTATGTCACCAACATTGCCCGAAGTCTTTATTCGGATAATCAAATTAGGTATCATTAATTAATAATCCATCAACAAGACATGTCGTGGACTCTATCCGGAACTAACGAACTGTGACGATATATAAAAGGGTGTGCGGGCTGTCGCTTCTAATTGAGCGTTTTATCTTATTTTGATTCCAGTGTGGCTGTTGGTTGCCAGTACGGTGAGTAGAATACCTATAATCATTTTCCACCAGTTGTGGATCGATATTGGATTCAAGTCAAAGGCTTTGTATTTTTTTTTTAAATTTTGATGTATTTACAATTCGTTTGTATGATTTAGATGGGTGCAAAGGTATTTTGGGTGGCCGTGACAGGTTGAACACAATTTATTTATTGGAGCTTAACGACACGTTCGACAGCCAGGGTCACCTCGTGTCGGACAGTTTTGCGGGTAGACGAAGCCGGAGTACTGGGAAATAACCGAGCAACGGCAAACAACTGTCAGACCCCCCAACATACAAGACCGCACAAGGAGAGTTAGCATTGGTTGAAGACAAGTGCACCATCGACGTGAGGTGCGTCTCAGTTCACTGCGCCACCGTGTCCCCGCGTGGGCAATTGGAGGTTCAACACAAATGCACCTAGAAATCTGACCACCAGAAAGAAGGTAAGAAAGAATGTACGCCAACAAGGAACAACTTGAGAAAAGGTTAACTCAGTAGCAAAAAGAATGGTAACAACCGGCCAGCAACATTAACAAAAACGCATGTCAAATTTTATTATTTTTTCGAAACTTAACATCAAAACATACCTTATTACCCCTCACTGGAACGAGCTCCTTGAGCTCGTTCCAATGAAAAGTCACCAGCTACATTTTAAAGTAAAGCATGTCAGTTATTCAAGAATTTTTCTGGCAAGTGTCGTCTCTCTTCGTGTTAGGTTAAGTGTTACAAACTGTAACAACAGTCACTTGTTTCTCTTCGAGTACTGTCACTCATTCTACAATTGTCACCATCAAAGCCATCGGCTCTTTTTTATTTACCTCTAAGTATCAGTGCTCCAGACTTGTTCCCTTTCCAATTATACTTGGTGTTTTACACAATCGAAACAAATCGGACCAGTTCGGTTATTTCCAAAATTCAAACACGAAATAAAAGAAAAAGATTTCAGTCTCGTATACATACTATCTTTTTAAACAATAAATTTATTTCCGTCAAAGATAAAACAGGGTTTCGCGAACAGGCAAGGAATATATAAACGCCCCCCCCCCCCCCCTTCAAAAACATCCAGTTCAAACACAAAACGGGTGCAGCTATTGGTAAGGAGTGGAGTTTTTATAGCCAAAAATCATATCTCAAATTGCAGTACAGTAAAAGAATCATAGAATAATAATTATGCGAAACTTAAAACATTGGTATGCATGAAAAGAAACTGTCAACTTTGTTGGTTAAGGAAGTACAAAATGAGAAGTGATAATGAGAAATCCAGCATTGAGCCCTGTCGAGAGGTATTGGTTGGTTAAATCCCTGACTGCACCGCAGAGTGTCATTGCGACTTGGTGTTTCGCTATTTTGGCATCGGTGTGCAGAGGATTAAAGAATACCCGTGGGTTTAGAATGACTATACATCTGTACTTTCGATTATTTCATCCGCGTGAATTTGTTTTGCTGCTGTTGGTGGGAAGATGCATATTGGCATGTTCCGATGGACAGCAGCTGGACCAATTTTTCTTTTGAAATTCCATTGCCCACCGTATTGCTTGCACTTCTAGTGCTAGGCCGGACATAATACCACTTACTCATCCCTGAACCCATAGGTGAACAGACTATTGAACACGAGATTAAATTCCGTTTCTGACAGGAATACTTGTTGAATGCATTATTCATGTTCTCGATGCCGAAATACGCAGTACGTGTTTATTAATATCTATGTTTTTTTCCCACCAATGAGCATTATCATGGATACCGAAAATTATCTCATGAGTGACCGAAACAAATATTTTATTTTTCGCGAGCGCTCTGTCTCGGTCACTCAAAAACACCATATTTTCTGTTTATTATACGCTATTTATACGAGTCTGATCATTCCCATCCACAATGCATAAAACTGAACTCTTTTGTATTTTTCTACAAATTTACAGCCGCAGCATTGTGGCTAGCGGACTGAATCACAAACTTATTAAATCTTCTGATTCTAAAGTCAAATTTCAATGGATCTCTGTCATACAGCATCTAATATGTTGAAATCTTATTCTGTTAATTGGTTGAGTGCTGGAAGTACAGGTACCACAAGTGAAAGGCTTCATTATCAGGGACAATAATTTATATAACATTTGGAGTGCAATTATTGGTTTTAAGGATTTGCTTTGTTACTATTTATGGGGGAGTGCCTACTGGAACTCTCCCATAAATTGTAACAAGACAAAGACTTGTGGATAAAGTGTTTAATAGTTAAAAAATATTTAGCACTCTACCAGTTAAAGGTGAAGAGTTGAGCAGACAAAAAGGTTGTAATGGCTGGCCATTACAATCCAACTACATGTAAAAAGATGCCTATCGATAATTCAACTCGTTTCAACCTTGAATTGATACATGAAAGTAAACAGACAGCAGATAACCAGTTTCTTGCAATGTTCATTTTATTCCACTCCGCTGAATGAGTGTTCAAAGTCCATATTTGGTCGAGTTCAGGTACATCAGCTTGTGGGTTTCATATTCTCTTTAAAATGAAATTATTTAGCCTTTTGAGATTTGTCCTGTTACAGTTTATGAACGAGTCTATGTCGCAGTCTGCCTCAAATTGTAACAAAGCAAAGGCATGTGAACAAATTTGGGTGAGCAAAAATAATTTAGCACTGCACCAACTAATGTTCTGTGATATATTTTGTGGCTTTCCAATTCATATAGTTTCTGTGTTGAAGAGATCAAAATGAAAGAAATCTATTGGGAAAAAAACGAACAAAGCAAAACACCATTGTACACAAATCGACAATGCACAGACAACTGGCCCCATCTTACATCCAACAACAACAGATGTACACAAGGAATAAATAACGCACTTCCACACAGGCACGCGCTCAGACCAGCCCTCACTCACGTACACACCCTCATACACACCCTCACTTACAAAGACACACACAAGCTCACAGACAACTGCAATCCAAACATGAACGCTCGTATATTCAATTTCTGCCACAAGCCAGCTTCCAATTTCTTCACACATATTTCTTTTTACATTTTTCATCTTTGTGAAAGCGTATTTGAAAGCTTTGAGTTTAAAATAGCCTTTGATTTTCCATTGATTTTTTTCAAATACACTTTCTTTTTTAAGAAATTGTTTAAGTTTATAGCTTTTCTGACAGATTTACTCACGTCGACAAGTTGTAAATGAGAAAAGCGGGGATAAAAAATGCAAAACCTGACTGAACTCATTTATCCACGCCCACATGAATGATGTTTTTACCGTTTAACCTTATCAATATATCCATGTCATGATCATGCCAATAATTAACGTGTACTCATTGACACAACGCCTGCAACACATTCATGTCGGAAATCCCAAATACTGGTTCATGTATTCTCACTTATCTGTTTCTGGAGTCATTTTGCTATGTTTATTCCTCCACGTTTTGGTCACTAATGTCTTCAAAGCGTACCCACAGTGCCCCAATTGGCATCAAACATCTTTTTTTTTCTTCAGGAAAGATCCGGGACCTTCACCTGTGGGTAATATACAATTTTAACATAGCACGTGGTAAAACAGAAGTGGGAGGGTAAAATATGTTTTTCTCCCTCCTTTGTCAGCAGAAAAATATTTTGTACCCAACTTCGTTTGGCCTGGCCACGCCCATGGTTTCGACATGCTTGTTCAGAAGAAGGCACACCAATCTATATTGATACAAAAGTGCACGGGCCTGATTTTACAATATGCACCAAAGATTAAATTTTGCTAGAGGGAACTTTAATAAACTATTTCTACTCTGTACTAGAGCGCAGTCTGGTAACACTTTGTTGGAAAACAATATTCATAGACGGCCAATATGTTCATAGACGTTCCTTTACAGATGTTGACCGAGCCAATTCACCAAACGATTCATTTTAATTCGCCAGTCATCCGTTCGACTGTGCAAAAAATCTGAACCATATCGAACTCCGTACAGCTGTTCAAAAACCAGCAGGTCTTGACAAAGAAAAGATCAACACCAGCCATTTTAGACGCACCACCCTAGCATTTATGCGCCCCCAATTTCTTTATAAACAAAAATAGGCATATGAATACTCATCCTGTATGAGTATGTCGTTTTTGAGATGCCATTAATTATTTCTTGCTCTGCGTGTGAATGGTAATTATTTAAGCGTTTATCTGACACATCCAGGCGTGTAGCCAGGATTATATAATAGGGATGCCCTAACCATCTTGGGGGGTGCAAAGATGATACTCGAAAGACCATTGTGTGTGGTTTCGGAGGGCTTGCCTAGTCCTAACTAGGACCATCCATTCATTTCCTCGGAAAAGTGGTAGGAGGGGCTGACGACCAGACGGTCCTAGTTGGGACTAGCCCTCCCCCGAAAAGTTTGCAAAATTTAGTGCTCTAAGAGCGAATAGGAGGCATTTGCAGCGTGTGTAGCCTCTATATTGTAGACCATTTTGGAGCTCTAAGTTGTGTAAAAGTTGCTTGGGCCCATTTTTTTTGGGGGGGGGGGGGCGTAAGTTTTAGGGAACTAAGGCACAAAACAACATTACAACACCAGTAGCTACGCCACTGAACACATCTTGATGGCATCACTTGAGAGTATATTTCTAGATTACGGGGTCCGCCAACAAAACTTTCACATTTTTATTTCTAGATAAAAATTATAAATTTTTAATTTTGTGTCCTCTGACTTCTCTGGTGCTTCCTAAAATAATGAAAGAAAAACCTTTATTTGTTAAAACACGTTCAAAGAATTAATTTGAATTTAAAATTGGCTATTTACTCCTAATACGTTTTGTTGGATGATCCCTAAACTATAAGTTTCCATTATTACCTAAAAACGTAGCTAATGGCAACTCATTGAAACGATCTCGTTGAGCTTGTTCCAATGGTGTCTCATTGGCTTTGTTCTTGGGGGAAAAATTTGAAGAAAAATATTAAATGGCGATTTATGAGAATAACGCCGGTCGTATATGGTAGTTACGTTGGGTAAAGCCTTAAGTTCAAGGACACGTCAAACTTCAGAGTAGATCGACGAAATCCAAAGAATTGTTGTAAACGCCAACAATCGTATATATGTTTGTAAAGGGTCCAAATGTATTTTCCCCTTGCAAACGCCGATTAACTGAAAACTATATTTACACCTGAATGCCTCCAAACTGGCTGATTAAGTTTAATTTGGTTGATGTTGTGAAGAGAGACCACAAATTTGATAAAGAGTATGTGATGAAAGCAGTAAACTGTGTCGACATTGAAACCACCCCAAAACTACTAATTATACTACTTAAAGTTTGCTAAGCACCACATATTTGACACATCATTGTGAAATTTTCTTGTGACACATTTGCGATATTTTTGGTGGATATGATTGAGGAATGTATTGAGATGGTCCCCAGTGTTTACATTAGCTCTCTTGACAGGCAGCCTTTTCGTGACAGTCATGGAAAGCACTCACCCCTTGACTTCCGTAATGTTTTCGTGTACTGTCTGTCTACATGTACATGAGATGTGTAGGGTATTCAGTCTTCATTTCAACACAAACCCTTGTGATTTAATGATTGAATATGGCGAATGAAAATGTAAGGAAGCCTTTTGTCTGAAGCAGAAATGTGGAATTGGCTTCTTTAAGGTCTTGACTGTGTGGGATAACACTACTTCCTCCGCTAATTATATTATTTATTGTATCATCTTATATTATACAATTTTTATTACTTTCCAAAGTGTGATTTACTGGGATTTCCCGGTTTGATTATAAACGATAACTTAACAAGTGAATTATGCAATCAACAATTGGGTCATGTATCCGTGCGCGCAAACGAAGACGCTTTGCCGTAAGTGTAATGGGGACTTCAGTGTTTTTTGTTTTTTTTAACCCTTTACCTAACATGAAAAGCAGACGACACTTGCAAAAAAAATTCTTGAATAACTATTATTTTCATTTTTTTGTCTCAAAAACATAGGTTATGACCCCTCATTGGAACGAGCTCAACGAGCTCGTTCCAATGAGGGGACATAACCTATGTTTTAGAGACAAAAAATGAAAAAACAATAAAGATTAATTGGCGATTTTTTAGAATAGCGCTGGTCGGTTTTGGCCGTTACGTTAGGTAAAGGGTTAAATAATATAATTATCGTTAATAATGAAAAGTAATAAACAGAGTAATCGCTTGACTGGACTGGTTACGTGAAACAATTCATTCGAGGAGAGGGACTATATTGTAAACGCTCGTGCGCATTCGCGCACTCGTGTTTGTACAACGTCCCTCACCTCTCATGAATTATTTCATGTAACCAGTCCAGTCAAGAGATTACTCTCTATATAAAAGACCCCTACGAAATCGGTAAATTACGTCTGGACCAAGTCTTTGGCGAAGTTCAGGCTTGATTTACAGGACAGGTTTCGTCAGCTTGATTATAAATGGTGACATGTTGCGGACTCGATCCATTACTTGATCCAAAACTCAATAATAGATCGAGAAAGAAACAACTCTCCAGACAAGGCCCCGAAATAACTTGTTTACAACAATATTGGAAGAGCATCCGCTCATAAAATTAGTTCTCTTCAACGAAAATATTTTGGTGCATCCTATGAAAAAACTTTTTTGAAACAACCATTCAAAATCCAAATTTTCCGTCACTCAAACAACACACCCCCACCCGCACCCCTCCCCACCAAGATGGCATCCAGTCAGTCGACGCCGTAACTCCTCTCAATCTATGCCGTTAGATGACGCGTGAAAGCTGTTACGCTGTGACTGTAGTCACAGCGTAGCATCTTTCACTTGATTAAGCGTCACGGTGTCTCCATAACACGAAAACTGACAACACTGTAAAAACTTTCCAATCCGGGCATTTGTTTTTTCTTTAATAATAATTAAAATCTGTTTCAAGTACTCAATTTGTATTGCTGCACAAAATGTGCACATCATCAACATATTCGTTTTTCACAGACATCAAAGTATACTTTTCAAAAAGTAATCTGCGATTTCAAGACGGGCACTTGAAAAACTTCGAGACATTTGTTGTTGAGCATTGTTTATTCATAGCAGCTTCCTACCCTTCCCTAAGATGGTTGCGATAGAAACACTTTTATACATGTACGTGTGACCAGTGAGCACTTCAGCCATCCAGTTGTATCAGGAGATCAGTGAACATATCGCGTAAAATGTGACCAGCCATCGGGGTTTATGTTTCGCGATAAAATACAGCTGCGTTACACCGATGCTACTTTCGGAATATTATTAAAGATCGGTGTTTTATCGTTTGTAAGGTAAGAGTTTAGTGATCGGGAAAGGGTCAAATCATGTGATGATATTGCTCATATTACGGTCATGTTTTATTTAATGTTTATTTTCAGAGAATGAGAGTTTTCCTCGTTATCGCAATACTTGCTATCATTACTTCAGTCGCGCTGGCTCAAGTTCTGAGTGCAGGAGGATTCGCCGCCCCAGCTGGGTCAGCAGGAGCACAGACAACTATGTTAACAATTAATGGCGCAGGTTAGTATTGGTTTTGGTTGATGTGTAAATCACCTATGTTAACCGAAAATGGCAAAGAAAAGTAGCTTTTCCCGTCATTTTTGGGCGATGAAAATATTCGAGGTGATCGTACAAAGATTGAAATGGGTTTATCCTAAAACAGTATATTGTAAGTTTAATCCCATAGTAATGCTGGTTGGTATTCCTGACAAGGACAGCATGTCTCTTGTCACTAGATTAAGTATAAGTTGGATACCCTTACCAAACTTTTTCTCTGTTAATTGAATATTCTTTTTACCAGCAATTTTGTGAATTGAATTTTCCCGAATTTTTCATCCAGTCTAGTCATTGACAGATGCCATGACTATATTTGATGAAAAATATTTAAACATGTACTCAGTGGGAAAAGAATCACCGTAGAAAGTCCACTGGGAAAGGGCGTGTTGTAATGAGTAGCATTCACGAAGTACTATTGATTCTACAGCGAGGTGGGTACAGATAGTACCGCGGCACCAATAGCGATATCGGGACAGACCTCCGACCAGCATTCCTTATCTAGACCGTCAAATTCCTCCAAATTAGCGACGGTAAAAGCTGTATCCAAATAGTGGTATTGACACCCAGGTTACATTTTGCGAGGTTTTACAATATTTCGCCCAAAGTTTAGTCATGTTTCCGGAAAAAACGCAAAACAACCCAGGGTCTCTTTGTAGAAACAAAAGAATTCAACCACTGGATATGTTTAAAAAATAACAATGTTCGACAGTGAAAAGCAGTCTGCATTGACTGTGGTGTGCTTTTCTCTGACGACCGCTGTAAGAGCATATCATTGGTGACTCAGATTAAATCTATTCAAATTGCCCATTAACCCTTTACCTAACGCAGCTTTTTAAAAAAATAAATTAAGTTTCATATTTTTCGAAAAAAAATTCTCACAATTTTTCGATGAAACCACACAAATATGGATATCATTAGAACCGGCTCGACGAGCCGGTTCTAATGATATCCATATTTGCATGGTTTTTATCGAGACATTTGTGAGATATTTTAGACTGTTGTAGGCTTATTTTGGTCAATGTCCTGGCCGTTTATTTGCCGCTATGTTAGATAACGGTTAACCTTCTTGCGTAGTTTTTATTTAAATGGGATTCTTACGTTCTTACCTTCTCCATTAACTATCAGCTCAAGATGAATCACTGAGAACGACGGGGAAAAGACTCAGATCTAATCTATTCTCGTTGCAAATCAAACTTCTTGCGTAATTTATAATTAAGTGGTATTCTTACGTGACGCGGGGAAACTAACAAGCATTCTCCAGTAACCATTATGTCAAGAGGAAACACCAAGAACGACAGGGAAAAGCCATAGCAAAGAAGTTGAAAATTATGCTCTGAACGCGAAAAAAGACAGAAAACTATGTAAAACGGAGACCGAGAAAGCGGAATTACTAACGCTTTTCTCTCCACTGTGCCTTATTACGGTGGATCCCTGTTCACAGTTGTGCCATCCGTAAACTCATCTAAAGGCCGGATTACCCATAATGCCCCGTGAAAACATATTAAATTAGATAAATTGAAAATAAAAATGTAAGGCCAATGAGCGCTTTCAAAGAGATACAAAGAACCCAGAACATAAAACTGAACGAAATGTTCAAAAACGACGAACAAAAAGCATTTTAAAATTTCTAGAAAAGCTGTCGCTAAGGGATGTTTCCTTTCCCTCGGTATAAAACAGACCAATGGGCATGGGGACATTCGACGCATTGTTTCAGCAGTTACTACAGATCTGATGCACTGTCTTTCCTTTCAAGTGGTACTACCTGTGGTGTGATGACTGACGGAAATGTACAAATCACTTTCATTGTTGTCGTAACATCCAATATGGGCTCAAATATGAGCGATGTTACAATAAATGGAAAATTGTTTAGATGAAATGGGATCCAACGAGGGACGCCGTCTTTCTCAAATTTGGTCATTTATCACTCAATCTATCACTTCGATCAAGTTAGTCCAAACGTACAAAAAAAGGATGGTAGAATACACGAAATCCCATGACAGGGCTGTTCCGCGATTACCTCACTTGCCTAAAAAGAGAAGGACCGAGCCATTATTCTTACGCTCAGAGGCAGCGGAAGCTTGAAAAAGATGGATGGGGCACAGATTTTCCAGGCTACCATGCTTCGACCCAGATGAACATGCTGAGGTCTGGTAACTATCCTGTCTATTTCTTCTACTTCAATCATCTTCCAACCCGAAGGCTAGCCTTCGGGTTAGAAGATGGTTGAAGTAGAAGAAACGGACCGAAAAGACCGAAGATGGGATTCTTTGCCAAATTACAGGGATGTCTGTATATCGACACGTTTGCATGCGCCCATTTCAACTCATTGTGTAACCGCATAACATGAGTGTAGAAAAAAGTGGAGGGGCACGTGTTCCATGTGCCCCCTGGTTCCGCCGTCTCTGCATACGCCTACATCACTAGACTTAAGACGATCAGTGAAAAGGTTCGTCAACTTTACCTTGGTGAATATTTATCAAGTCTTCAAGAATGGTGATCTACGTTATCGTACTGTTAAAACTCTGTTTTCTATGATTGGAAATAAAATTACACGATGTAACAACACGGCATCACATCACAACTTATTATTTGCTCAATTAGCCCTTTACCCAACGTAACGGCCAAAACCGGCCAGCGCTATTCTCAAAAATCGCCAATTAATTTTCGAAATATTTTCATTTTTTGTCTCAAAAACATAGGTTATGACCCCTCGTTGGAACGAGCTCGGCGAGCTCGTTCCAACGAGGGGTCATAACCTATGTTTTTGAGACAAAAAATGAAAAAAATTAGTTATTCAAGAATTTTTATTGCAAGTGTCGTCTGCTTTTCATGTTAGGTAAAGGGTTAGAGAAACAAAAAAAACCCTACCAAAAATGGTAGTGGTAGGAAAATACCCTACATTTTATATTTTTTAACATTTAAAACAATCTTTTGTGTACTAACTCGTACTGCACGTCGATGGTGCACTCGTATTCAACCAATGCTAACCTCGATTGCGCGGAATTAGTACGTTGGGGGAGTCTAACAGTTGCTCGTCGTTGCTGTGTGATTCTATCCGAGAACTCCGGCTTCCCCACCTGTAAACCTGTTCGACATAAGGTGATCTTGATTGTCGAAAGTGTCGTTAAACCCAAATAAATAAATAAATAAATAAATAAATAAATAAATAAATAAATAAATAAATAAAGATCTCTCGGGTGATATTTTGTGTTTCATGGTTAGCCATTGGGGGTTTTACAGTACGGCCGCCATGGACTTGTTACTTTCCACGGGTGGGCAATATTTAGACGGACGCAATAATTTTAGATGCCAAACGCTAAATATGGGAATAATCATCAACAATTTAATTAATGAAACACCGGATTTAACCCGATGTTTCATTAATTAAAATTTTGCTGCTGCTGATTTTTATTACCTGGTAACGCATAATTGAACATCACTGCCGACGCGTGGATTACGACCAGTCCACGACGTCTGTACTGTATTAGATTTGATTGAATTACACGTCATCGTCTTGTTTATTTGTTGTTTCAGGGACATGTGATTATTTAGATCTCGTTGACTGGGTTGACAAACCAAAAGTGTGTTTCGGTGTGTACATGTGTAAGTAGAAC
The DNA here is from genome assembly GCA_031216915.1 of Pictodentalium vernedei. NCBI lineage: Eukaryota > Metazoa > Mollusca > Scaphopoda > Dentaliida > Dentaliidae > Pictodentalium > Pictodentalium vernedei. The sequence goes on from CM062290.1 coordinate 191,136,714, forward strand.
ATGTACATATCAGCAAACGGATCTTCCATTGGAGTATTTACAAGGAAACAAAGAACGACATACTGATTCCAGGGAGATGAAGTTAAGACCAGAAAAAATTATTCAGCATACGGAAGTTGTCGTCACCTTTATTAACAATCCTTTGACAGAGTTTTATTGTTAACCCTTTACCTAACATGAAAAGCAGACGACACTTGCAAAAATAATTCTTGAAAAACTATTTTTTTTCATTTTTTGTCTCAAAAACATAGGTTATGACCCCTCGTTGGAACGAGCTCGACGAGCTCGTTCCAACGAGTGGTCATAACCTATGTTTTTGAGACAAAAAATGAAAAAATAGTGAAAATTAATTGGCGATTTTTGAGAATAGCGCTGGCCGGTTTTGGCCGTTACGTTAGGTAAAGGGTTAACTGAACTATACTTATAGTGACAGATCTTTGTTGTTAACTAAACGATAATTACAGTGACGAGTAATTCCAAACGACGAAGTTATCATCTTTAACAGCTACCCTTTGACATATAGGTTATTATCAACCATAATACAATGACAGACCGACCATTAAAAAAGTAAACTAGGGCGGAAGCGCTAATGGCTATTTTTTTTAGCCATTATCGCCCCAACGACTTGGTCTCTGCTTCTCGCGTATTTACATTCCTCAACATTCGAGGCACTTACCCACCTCCCCGAATTACAAAAACAGCATATAATGCACATAGCGCCCTACCTGCTGGCTGCTAACCTCACTGGCACCAGAGTTACTATACTGTTGACTGTTGTTACTTAATGAGTTATTAAATTGACCTATTTCATTTCTTCATTTTTATGGTCAGTTGTGAGTGGGGCTTGATAATAATAATAACATGACTTTCTGGGACGTATCGCTCCATTATCGGACCTGCATAAGGGATTAGCATCCCTACAGCTATTAGCGGTCCTCGGCTACCGCCTCAGACCTCCAATAACTGTTCGGTCTGCTAATCCCTTAAGCAGACCCGATAATGGAGCGTAATGACCTCGAACATCATGTTATTGTATATTTACCACAACGTGGGTTTTGGAGATGATGTATTGCAGTCGAGACCTCGTCTCTGGGCATATATTGACGAGTCCGTTTGGACGAGTCAATGTATGATCAAGAGGCGTGGTCGAGACTTCAATACACCATCTCGGAAACCTACTTGGTAGTAATAACCAATTTATCTTACAATTGTCCTCCCTTTGTTGATGTATTCGCATATATATTGACAATCATTCTGCGCCTGTTAGTTTATTTTTTTATGAATGAAGGTCATGACGTCATGGTATTGCGTTCCTGCGCTATGAATGACGTAATCCCCAATCATTATTCTACTTGTACTACAGCCGCCGAAGTTTATATTAGTATTTCAGCTGTGTGCTTCTTTGTTTTATTTTTGTCACGTTTAACGCATGGTTGGACTTTATAAGAGATATCATCATGACAAAAAATGATCTCGTCTAATTTATTTCGTTGAGTTGGTGATTTATCAAACAAAAATGGTTGCCTCGACATGCGTGGTGTAATCAGTTTTCGATGAGTGCAGGTAAAAAAAAACGTTCCCTTTCTGAATCGAATGATCGCACGTATGATTGCTATCCTCAATACAGATTTGTATTTTGTCTTGACGTTTTTAGTTGTATTGGGGGAAATACGTTCTTGTTTTAACCCTTTACCCAACGTAACGGCCAAAACCGGCCAGCGCTATTCTCAAAAATCGCCAATTAATTTTCATTATTTTTTTCATTTTTTGTCTCAAAAACATAGGTTATGACCCCTCGTTGGAACGAGCTCGTCGAGCTCGTTCCAACGAGGGGTCATAACCTATGTTTTTGAGACAAAAAATGAAACAAAATAGTTATTCAAGAATTATTTTTGCAAGTGTCGTCTGCTTTTCATGTTAGGTAAAGGGTTAAGATAATGGGTTTTATTGTAAACTAAACTATAATGAGTAATGAGTTCAAATACTGAACAATATAAGACAGCTTGGTGTATTGCCATTATCTACCAAACATCTGCAAGATACGTTTTATTTCGTTTGTAACGGCCAGATTCGGGAGCGCAGTGTCTCGGTGGTTACGGCATTGAAATTCAAACCGACAGGTCCACAGTTTGATCCCCACCAGGAGTAACTGCGCTGTGTCCTTAGGCAAAGCACTTAATTTCAATTGCCCACGTGGGGCCCTGTGACGTTGTGTACTAAGGCGAACTGCAAGTCGATAGTGCATTTGCCTTCAACCAATGCCACCCCTGCTGGTGTGGTTGTTAGTACGTTGGGAAGTCTATTAGTTGCCCGGTGGTTCTCTCCCGTTTCTATGGCTTCCTGCACCCATACACCGCCCGACATAAGGTGACCATGGCTGTCGAAGTTGTCGTTAATCCCCCCCCCCCCCCCAAAAAAAAAGACGACCGGATTTATAAAGACAATAGTCTAAAATTCGACTTGTTTAAACTACCTGTGGAGGAAGGTTTCAACCACCGACAATAGTTCGTCCCTTGAGTGCATCAAGGCGCCATCTGGAATGCTTTGCATTGCAGATGGCGTCTTGTTGAACTCAAAGCCCGATTTGACCAATTTAATTCCCTCAGCCAATACGTTATATACTTTAATATTTCTATGCAAGGAAGACGGGACGAAAGTAATTATAAAGGACATCTTTTGGAAACAAAGTGTGAGGAGGGGGGGGGGGGGGGGGTCATCGGTGGGCTACATACACTATGTAGCCTTTAGGTGGATCAATAAAGGATTCTACGGAGTCAGTAGAATTGCAGGGATAGACTGGGCGACGTACCTGTATAATTGTTTACGGACTCCGTACAATCCCGAGACTTACAACAAACAGAATATGTAACAGATCATGCGTGTTTTTAAATGATCATTTGATATACCATTCTTTAGTTCACATGGATGATTCAACCCTGTCAATCCTGATAGTATCTTCCCTTCCAGTACAATGGAACCAACTGGCAGAGTCCATATTCTTTATTTTGTGGTAGACCAAATAGTATTTGGGTCTGTACGTTAAAAATATTGATTAGTCTACCATACAAATTCATGGAGCAACAATCTACTTTATGAATTCATGCCACACACGCCCCTGGGACCAATGCTATAAAACTTTTACAATTGTATTTTCTAAAATTGTATTTTCTAATTATGACTTTAAATGAGTGGAAATGAACCATTAGCATTTTCAAAGATATGGCAATTTGCCAGTTGGAAAATTGCAATATCTTTTAAGATGTTAATGATTCATTTTAGTCAGTTATATTAGTAGATATAAAATCCAATTCTTGAAATACATTTGTAAATGTTTTATAGTATTAGTCACTCGACTAGAAAAGTGGGCGCTCTGGTTCAAACAGCTAAAATTAAACACATGAAGGTGCATTTTGTGAATGATCTCTCGTGCTTTCTTCAAAGTTGTTTGTTAAAATATTTGTAAATTTTAAAATAGAATGGCAATAACTTAATATCTGTACCAGTTTTCATAGTATTGTTTTATTTTGTGACTGACAACAATTTAACCGTCATTTACGCTCAACAGACGAAAATGTTTGTCATTTGTTTTGGTACCAGAACCAACTTGACCATGTGCGTACATGTGTATTTTACGACCTTCAATGCTCCCATCACCTACGTTACAAAAATCTGCAATGACGAGTAGCTTGTTAACGATTATCAAACCTAATTTGATCCTTCACATAAGACAACATCCTGAGAGCGCGGCAAGTCATTGGTTAGAGAATTGGTCTTTAAACTGGAATGTTGACGGTTCGATCCTGGGTAAGACACTTGAGCACGATTGTCCACGTTGTGGTACGATGGTGCTGTGAACTAAGGCGTACGGAACGTCGGTGGGGACTTGTCTTCGCGTTCAACCGCTGCTAACTCTGCGTTTGCCGGGTTAGTAAGTTGGAGCGTCTGACAGTTGCTTGCCGCTTCGCGGTAGTTCTTTACCGGCTTCCTCCACACGTAAAACTGTCCGACACGATATACCCTTGGATGCTGAAAACGTCGTTAAATCCCAATAAACAAACAAACAGACGTATCGGTCATGTTGATCCAGCATTATTCTCTAAAAACACCATTCAAAGTATATTAAATTTTCAATTTTTGCGTCCAAAACATAGCTAAGGACCCCTTGTTGCAACGGACTTGTCACGCGTGTTCTCGTGAGGGGTTCATATGCTATGTTTATGAGACAAATAATGAAAATCTTCTGTTTAGTTTTATTTACGAAATTCATCAGTAATACGACATTTCTTTGGAAATCAGAGAGAATGCCTTTTTAAAATATTCAGAGGGCAACTGAATCAAGAAAAGACGCTGATTAATCTTAAATGGCATAGTGGGGTTCGAACCCATGCCGATATAGTGTTATTCGGCACCAACCACCTTGGGAAATTATACTAAACCATACCCACCACTCTGCATCCGAGGGAAGAGCAAGTTTTAGTATAGTTGTGCTAGGGGGTTCGTACCGGAACACACTCTCTCGGTGTGTATTCGAACCCGCGGTATGCCATTTGAAAACATTTTAGTGAAGAATTTATTTTTTGCATTTTGCCATCTGGCAGTGGTGACAGGTCAAGAGTTAACCCTTTATCTAACACGAACGGCAGACGACATTTGCAAACAACATTCTTGAATAACTAATTTTGTCAAAAATATATCTTATGACCCCTCATTGGAACGAGCTCGTTCCAATGAGGGTCAAAGCTATGTTTTGAGACAAAAAATGAAAAAAAAAAATAAAAAAAATTGAATGTTGATTTTTGTGAATAGCGCTGGTCGTTTTTGGCCAATACGTTGGGTAAAGAGTTAATGAAAAGGCTTATTAATATTCAGCATTTCCGAATGTAATCAAGTAACCATTATCAATTTTTCAGCCACGCAATATTACAGATGTGAGAGATGGACCCGAGATCCCTAATTAACCACTGCGTGGACTCTAATCACTTTCCCTTTTTTGTATATTTATTTCATTTCCAATTCCGTTGCCGTTATGGACTTTACATAAAGCAAGGGTGTGTTTACAAATCAGCACAGTCTCGGCCCGGCGAACCTCAATTTTCGGGTCGAATAGAATCAGGCACCTTATTTCGGATCGATTCTCGAATCGAATCTCACCGTTTAAGTTGTGGATATTGCACCTTCTTACAACCGTAAATATTGTCTCCACTCAAGTAACGGCGACTCAGCACATAACAAAAAGAAAGCTGAATATTTCAGAACGGAATCAATGTAATTTCGGAAGCGAAACCTAAATGAACTCTTCTTTTATCACCAGGTCTCCTATACAGGAGACCTGGTGATAGAAAAAGAGTTCAAGAGGAGACACTTTGTAAGATTTTGAAAACATCTCGACGATTCGAAAAGTTTCGAATTGGCGCGATTGAAATCGAATCGAAAGGTGGGGACTATTTCGAATCGAATTTCGAAGTTTCGCAGGGCCCTAGTTTCTAGACCCCAAAAAGAGTCCCCTGGCTTGTCTGAACAACTTCTGGATGGGTGCTCACAAAACTGCAGTCGATAACCGAAGGCAGACTGCACTTTCTTAAGATAGCCGATTGAACTTACAGACAAATGACCGACTTTATTTGGCCAAAGAAGAACAACCACAACACAGCGATGAAATTGGCGGTCAGGAGGAGACAATACTCGCTGATAACGGCTCAACAGACATATGATTATTGCTTGAATAGAAATATCACACGTGAGAGACCATAAAGAAAATTCAAGACCAAGCTTTTCCTCATACCTTTTCCCCTTTGGCCCGAACAGACATAAAATGTCAAATCAAACAATGCAACAAGGTGGACCAGATCCACAACATTACCTGTGCATTCAACCCATAACGTCACCTGCGCATTCAACCCACAACGTCACCTGCTCATTCAACCCAAAACGTCACCTGCGCATTCAACCCACAATGTCTCCTGCGCATTCAAAACATATTTGAAATCGAATGCAGTCCATGCAACAGGATCGAGGTCGTTCCAGTTAAAAGTACACACCACATCACAGAGCCCGTAAACGAATAATATATGAAGCATAATTTTCTGTCCGATTACGACGAGTTTCTCTTATCATCACCAAACATTTATTGGATTCGGCGAGACCACAAACTTGAGAAAAGATGCTGCTGCCAGGGCACTTGTTAGTGCACAAGTTCAAAATAATGAGACTGGAGGTTTTTAACCAGTTGGTCACTGGCCCGAAGTTATAGGATCTCAACATTTTTCAACATGGTGGGGCGATGGGTAAAATTTTTCAGCAGTGGTCCCGGGACGTTGACCATCAGTGCAAACTTGAAGCCTAATTCAATATGCTTCTTTAACACAACAATAAACGAAGTAACTCTTTAACTATTAATAATAGACGAATTTTGTTGAGCACATGATTACTCTATTGTCATAAACTTATAACACATCGCTTTCATACAAAGGATATTTGAACAAAGAGTTTTTTGCATAATGAAACTTGTAGTTTCACCCAATGGTGTGCTTTTTTTCCAAATTGGAGAAAAAAATGTTGGCGTTCGAACGAGCAACGATTTTTCCGACGGACAACAATTTCTTCAAACAGACACGATCATGGGGTAGAGCTCTAAATAAAAAACAAAAGTGAATACTGAAAATTATCGGCTGTTGTTTCAATATAGCTTTAGCTGCACCTCAACACTGACCAAACACCCATTTCCTAGTTTCAACATTTTGTATTACATACACGAACAGTCTGCAGGGTCAGTATGTGGATAGGTTTAACCCTTTATCCAACGTAGACGGTATCAAAATATATTATTTTAAATATCATTTTTTTAAATTTTTCAAAAAATTTCAACAAAACCATATCATGTGGCCCCTCATTGGAACGAGCTCAATGAGCTCGTTCCAATCAGGGGTTATATGATATAGTTTTGTTGAAATATTTTGAAAAAATTAATTTTTCAACTGCTCAATTTGCATATTATGCGGGCGGATGCGGGCGATTCGTTAGGTAAAGGGTTAAACGGAATACAATACAATGAGAAAGCTTGTACTTCTCACATTTTTTACAGGTTAATAGTATATTAAACGTGTAATCTCTGAAACCGGGAATATGTTTTCGAATGGGTTGTTTGAAAACAAGTCGAGTAGGCGTTGCCCAGACGGCGTATTTTCAAACATGTCTACTCAACATAATACTTTTCGTACTCAAAAGTTACTTGTCCAACAAACTATGTATTGCAGATACATAAACATACTATTTATATTACATGTGCCAATCAGGAATTCCAACCAGACATTGTACTATGTCCGCTACTGAACTGAGAACTCTCACGATTTTCTGAATGTTCTGTCACCATACCAACTGAGCTAACGACAATGATAAATCAAACAATTCAAGCAATTACATCTCTACGAGTCTCCCATTGATTGAGATTCCTGTGTTTAAAAGCTGGAACCAAAAAACTATTCTAATATACTATTCATTATATATATATATGTTCCTGCAATGACTATCTATCGTATTCTATTGTGAATGAACTTAAAACTACCGACTGTACCTAGGGGATGAATAATATGCTCAAGCTACAGTTTGAAATAATTTACATTGCTAAATGGGTTGTCTATTGATTTTGAAAGTGGGTTCGCCACAGAGTCTAAACTGTCAGTTATTACGAATATTGTCACTCGTTCACGGAGGAGCAAATTAATCGTTTGCGTGAAATGACGCGGTAAATAAGCTTTTCAATCAGTGAGTTATATTGTATTTTGTAAATTGAAACATAAATTGATGAAAAACCCCCTATCTCTTCAATATTCATATGAATATTATAAAGAGAAAGAAAGAAAAAAAGAGCATTGGATATGTTAAAAGTCAAGCAAAGTTCTATGCAGTGTTTGAATTAATCGCTGGAATGATGTCAAATATGTCAAACTTTGGAAGAAGTGCTTGATTAGACAAAGAGGGTCTGGGTGCTTCATAAAAGTCATCGGGTGTTATCAGTAAAACAATAGGGCGCGCTAATTGTTATGAATAATAATAATAAAAAATTGTCTACATGAAACAAAATATTTTCACAAGTCAAATTGTCCGACATTTTGCCCGTGTAAAACTCGTGGTCCGTTGTTACGTGGAGACGAAGCTTATATGGCTGTGAAAATATGCCCAGTAGTTTCAATACATACATTTCTTTCAGCCCCAAACAACCAACAGTTGGAAATCTCATATCCAATGGTAGAAGATTCCGTGGCACTTTTTCTCTGGCTTTGAGCGTTTCTAACAGACACTAAGTGATTTTTAACCACATTTTAGGCTTTTTTCTTACCGGAGTAATTTGTCCCTTGAGTGCAACAAGGCGCCATCTGCAATGCTAACGCATTACAGCTGGCGCCTTGTTGCACTCCAGAGCCGAGTTTAAAATCAAGAGCCCAAAGGTCATATATTTTGAACACAGGGGGAAGACGCATTCGGACTTCTTCAGCATTCGGAAATTCACAGATAACGGTTGAAAAATGCTCACTCATGGCGGGGTGTGTGTGTGTGCGGTGGGGGGGGGGGGGGGGGGTAGTGTGGTGTGGGGTGGGGTGTAAATGGTTTTGTCAAAAGTGGGATGTTCGACAGTCTGGGGAGGGGGTAGTTGAAAATTCAGAGGGGACACCTTGACCACGACCCTCAATCTACGTCAATGTCATATTATTTCTAAATCTTACAGGAGAGTGACATTAACACAATTACGTCACGAAAATATGTTTCACGTATATATGGTACAACGGAACCTTGTTAATTGGATAGCCGCTTTGCCAGTAAAAAATATTCAATAAGCAAGTGTATTCAATTCACGGGAATGTCGACTATCAACATGTAGTCCGTAAGCCAAAGAGGTGCCCTTGCAATATCGGGGAGTGAAGGTGTTTTTGGTCGTTTCAGGGGTAACTTTTTGATCTGAATCCGAGTCTGAATGGTGCCACTCTGGAAAGCTTGGGTAACTTTAGATATTCAAGGTGGTGTCCATGATGGCAAACACTATTTTCATAAATCAGTTTTTTATCGCAAAGAAACGTGCACAACGTTTGTACCACCGCCATACAATATGTCACATATAAAATTCAGGACAAACCCACCAAGATTAAGGTCACGATACAGGTCAGTGCATGGTATGAACATGCACATCAACTTTCTTGTCCCGGCCATAACTGTTTAATGGCAAGAGATGTCATAATGAAATTTACACAACATCTGTACCACCACTGAATGACATTTCGCGAACAAAATTCACAACAGGCATGCTAAGGTCACTGTCACAGATAGAGGCCAATACATGCAATACATGGAATGAGTGTTCAAAAATATTTCGAGTCCAGCCCAAGACTTTGTAGTGGAGGTAGATGTCAAAATGAAATTTCCACAGCATATGGACCACTACAATACGGTGTGTCCATTCAAAATTCAAGATCGACCCACCATCAAGGTCAAAGTCACAATCAAGGTCAACACATGGAATGAGCAAGCACGTTAATTTGTTCGTGTCCGGGCTATGATTTTAGTGGAAGGAAAAACCACAAGGAATCTCACACAACATATGTACAGTACAATCGCCGTGGGCTGGTCGTAATTCACGCACGGGCAATAATGTCCACGCATGCGTTTACTTGGTAATAAAAATTCATCATCAGCAAAATTTTACACGGTGCTCCATTAATTAAATTTGTATGCTTATTCCTGTAATTAGTGGTTAGAATCTAATATTATTGCATCTGTGGAAATATTTCCCACCTGTGAAAAGTGATAAATTCACTGCGGTCGTACTGTACCACCACTAGAAGGTGTGTTGCAAGATACAGATCAAGAAATAGAATAAACCTGCACATACACTTTTTAGAGTCCGCCCCCTAACTGTTTAGTGGAAGGTGATATAGCAAGGAAATTTCTACAACGTATAAGGATCTGAAAGTCAATCACGATATGCCCTCTCACCTCTACCTACAGGAAGGAGACACCCCTCCCACACTTTTTGAGTTTCGGAATATCTCTGAAATTAGTTTCTGAGATACTTCTTCGCCTTGCGCCGGGTACTGGAGACCTATGTCACCCGGGACAAGGCGTAAAGAGTCTCTCTCGCTCCCTTTCACTCTCTTTCTCTCTATCCTTCTCTCTGTTCGAATACCGTACTAACTTCAGTAAGATAATGAGACTTGAAATCTAGATCCTATGCCTGTCTAATATTGCAAGATATTCCCTCAGAGATGAATGGTTATCTTCACAGTTGAGGATGGAACAAATGACAAAATATATAGCTTTTATTGTACATCATACGTAATTAATAATGAATTGACGTTATGTAGATTTTTCACGCGGAGGCGATTTTATATTTCTAGTAAACAAACCCTAACTAAAATCGTGTTCTTTTTGCGATCTTGCTCATCTGTAACATGGAGAAAAACACTTTTTCGCTGTATAAACTAATTCATCAGTAACCACCATTTTCACACATTGGAGAAGATAGCATTTTTTATGGTAGGAGGAGCTAAACATTTTCTAACAGAAGAAAACATTTTCAGATAGATTTTAGAGTTGTCAAATCAAGTTTCTTCTGATTAGATACCCGGAACTGGTTATGCCTGAAAGTTTGACTTGAAACCATCGTTTTTAGTCAAAATAAGACTTCTCTACTTATTTTGAAAAATTTTACAAAAAGGGTCTAAACGCTTTTCTGACAAACCCAAAGATTCAGACAAAAGTTCGGTGTGGGACTTTAGCTTTTGATTTTGATTTCATCAAAGCCGGACAACTTACCACAGTCTTTGGTCGGTGTTGATATATCTGTGGCAAGGTCTCTGTCACAGTATGGCTATACCCATACATACAAGTATGGCTACACGATATTCTAAACTGAATAAAGGTGTCGGTATTGAAAAATACCGGTATATCGAAAGACTGTTCCGATATCTGAAAACACGCACCTCAATCGGGACTTGAGCCATCAGAGTAGAACGAATTAGCATGCCTTGATGATGCAGTTCGAATAACCCAAACGCAGTCGGTGTCAAAATTTATTATTTTAAATATTAATTTATGGATTTTTTCCAAAAATTCAACAAAACAGTATTATGTGATATCACGATGATTCAATCGATAGTGGTTTGAATACCGGTAGGTGTTGATTTATCGATATACAGTGCAGCCCTACCCACAAGTTGAGTTAGGACCATGTCTGAGAAAGTAGGATTTATGAGTGCATTAGACACACTACTGTGATCACACAGTCACAAACTGGACAGAGAATTTCGATCGGATCGCGACCTAGTCGCGACTAGGTCGAAATTCTCTGCCCGTATTTCTTCACACATCACTGGAGATGCTCTTACCTTTCGAAAGATAAATGAGAGAACATTTTTAGATGTTTTTTTTCATTTATTTCTCTTAACCAGCTCTTGATTTCCATGAAATAATAAAATATTTATCGCAATATCATGAGGATTGTAACCGAAATTGGCGAGGGGGAGGGGAGTTAAATTAAATTGTGGGGAAACAAATAATGACGATAAACTGATATTCTTGTAATTATACAGGTATTCAATCCATACTGGTTTGAATGCCGGTATTATCGGTTTATCGATATTCAATGCAGCCCTACCCATAAGTCGAGTTGGGGCCATGTCTGAGAAAGTAGGATTTATGACTGTGTTTGACACACTACTGTGAGAACAAAGTTGACACAGAATTTCGACTGGATCGGAACCTAGTCCCGATTAGATCGAAATTCTCTGTCCGTTTTCTTTACACATCACTGGAGAAGTTCTTACCTTTCGAAAGAGAAATGAGAGAACATTGAATTTTAGATGTTATTTTCATTTGCTTCTCTTCACCTGCTCTTATTAAATTATAAAATGTTTATCGCAATATAGTGAGGATTGTAACCGAAATTGGCGAGGGGGGGGGGGGGGGGGGGTCAAAGCAAAGAGGTCTTTGGGTGAACTGCGTCATAAAGAGAATGCAGTTTTTGAAAAGTATCTTCATGGCACTTTACTTGGGAGGGGTGGGTGCTCACCGGTGTTCAAGCTGAGGTCGCAATCGATGGAGCTTAGGGAAAAAATGGGAAAGACTGTCAACAGGAGTGCCAAATGTGTAATTTAGGAGTAATGGAGACCCCGAAACACTTTCTATTAGAATATCCAAAGTACCTATCTAACAGAATAAGATTCATTCAATGAGAGTATAATGGGGAAGTGGAATGGGATAATGAAGGATATTTGGTATTGTGTGACATAAAGGAGAGGGTTACTTTTGCTTTTCGAGGAGATTGGGAAGAATTTGGTACGGAATGTCATCAAACAGTTCATTTCCGGGAGTTGGCAGGACAGAGGAGGCGTGGGGGTAGGGAGGTGTTTGGGGACACATGTTTAATAAAGTCCTTCTCACCTTAGAACCGCGACAAAGTAGCGGCCGGCTTACGTGTTATTATTACCATTATGCCTGCCGTTTATTTTTTTTTTCTGTCATATTGCTGAATATATTGTCACGTGCAATTCTGTCAGGACGTTCTTTGTGGAATTCCAGTACGTTGCGATAAATTGTCGAAGCTTTCGCATAACAGCTACTCGCTGCTGCAGGGTAGGTTTCTTGTTTGGATACACTGGCTTACTCCACCGAAAAGCTGCCCGGCACGATACGATCCTACCTGTTGTATTAATTAGTTAATTGACTGAGTTATTTTCAATGTTAATTGCTCATTCTGTTATGAGATACGAAGGATATCGAAACCGTTTTATTTTATACGACAAAAGTGGACCCAGAGCTGGAAGTCCCGACCGTGCAAGGACGAAAAATAGCCCATTGCATATCAAGGTAGATAATCAAAGCTGGAATTTCTAGTTGGACGGAATTGTAGACTCCCCATTTTCTTAACAGATTTATAAACCTCCTTCACAAAATTCGATTGAGCCTCGATATTCACTAATCCTCGGATCAAACTGAAAGACGAGCTCCTGCTTGAGGTCGAATCCCATCATTACTTATCAGTAAAATTCAATACATGTAACGTTTATTGCTGATGGTAAATTTTGAAAACTGTACCTGTTAAATGTATGCATGAAATAACTTCATTAAAAATACTGTTTACACTAAATAGAATTTAGTTGAGTCGGTTTATAAACTTCGTAACTCATTTGACATCCTTTATATTTGTCGTGGATTGGATAAGCTGCTTGACTCATATTAATTTTGGAAACGCATGAAAGCGTTGGAACGCAATTTAATGATTTTTTATTCACAATGTTAAACTCCAAGCTAGAAAGTTCTTTATTGTCTGTTTGAGTTGTAAATACATATAGGTTACTGCCACCGTGTCGATTTCAAAGATGTGTATTGAAGTCGAGACTTCGTCTCTGGACATATATCGACGGAGCGAGGCTGAGACTTCATTACACCATCTCGGAAACCCACATGGTGGTAATAACCAATGTATCTTACGAAATTCCCCCAAATCTTGACTTGTTGGCATAATGGTACAGTTTTTATCGGCGTCAGTTTTGACAATCATTCAGTGTTATGAACTGGTGTTTTAATGAATGGCGTAATCCCCATTCATTGTTCTACTTGTATTATAACTGCTGACGTTAAAAGTAGTGTTTCAGCTGTGTGTTTCTTTGTTTTTTTCATATTTAAACGTATTGTAGGCCTATATAAAAATATCATCACGGCAAAAATGATCTAGTCTAATTTATTTCGTTGAGCTAGTGAATTATTTATCATTTAATTTCTGTCTTAACAAAACGATGGCATATGCATTAACTCGATGCAAATTCAGTTGAGTGCAGGTAAAATACATTACAAACTTTGATATTTGTTTAGATGAACGAGAAATACTGTGTCGCAATATTTTAAACGAAAAAACGTCTCCCTTCGTTCGAAATAAGGTTTGGCGTACTCATGGGGTAGGTAGGCGAAAGCGGGAAATTTATTCTTTTGTGACTGCCCTGTGGCTAAAATCGACTGGTTTCGGATTTTTTCTATCAAAATTTCAGGTTGGAAATGTGCTTTTGATAGTGCGTTATGCTCTCACATATATATGTTTTTATTTATTCCTTTTCTTGCACATATATATCTTTTTTGTTTATTCTTTTTCATGCGGTATACCGCTTTAAATGAGTTTACAAAATATAATACATGAGGCATTAGAGGGGAGGGGGCAAGGAGTGTTATATTACTCATTTTTAACTAGAACATATGTCTTGAAGATTTAGTAGATATCTTGACAAGCGTTGAGAGGAACCTTATGTTCACCGCGTTGAAAGGGTTAAAACCACAACACCATATGTTTATTACATCCTCCATACAAATTTATTTATTTATCCAAGTTTCCTCACTTCACACTTTTAGCATAACGGGTTGAAAGGTTCGATTAGAACAAGGTAGTTCAAAGGCAACTCTTAATTATAGTTTATCACCTTTCGAGTACACTCGGCGTTACTCGGGAGTAAATGGTGACGTCGCACGTAAAATACACCCTATCTATGTTACTCCTGATAACAAAATGAGTCATGGGCACAAAATGTCAGCTCGATATATCTGAAAGTGTGTGTGTGGGGGGTGGGGGGGGGGTGGGGGGAGGGGAGGAGGGCATAGTAATAAGAAGACAAAGTAACAAACAGACCGACAAAAATATGAAAGGCGCACTTTTACGGTTAGATCCCTTTGAGTTCTGATGCATTCTGGGTGTCAATTCACTTTCATTAATGTCATTAAGTGGAAGGCTCATTATCCGTTATTTGTCTGCAGACCAATTAATATGTCGAACGTGCAGCCTAAGGGCTATACGTTCGAAATATTGATTCGTCCACGCACAACTCCACTGACAGAGGTGAGCCATCTTTTTTAACGGTTCCACTCTGCTCTCGAAACAGATCATTGGTCTCCCTGTGTCTTCAAGGCTAAGCTTATAATTTAACTGACATAGATTGACGCCACATGTCTGCACTCACTTCACCCTTTCTTAAAACAAATTAGCTCCACTTAATATAAGTAATTTTGATAGATGTTCTGTTATACGTGATGTATTAGTGATTATCAAGTGCACGTGTCATCAAACATCTCGACATTGCATCCCTGTGTGTTCAAGGTTAAGTTTATTTATCGCGAGTGCGCGCGTGTATATTAGGGCAATAATTGACCTGGCTCATGCGCTACTGAATTCTCAGGCCGATTCAACTGACTTGGAAAACAGAAAAAATGGAACCGTATATACACTGGATCCACTAATATGAAGAATTCGTTACAACTTCCCGTTTTTATTTTTACTATTATATTCCTTTTACATAAACTGTTGTTTATGTCTGAATTCATGGCGTACTTCAGTATTTTTCAACTGTCTCCAGTACATTCCGACCAGAAATCACTTCGACAGAACTATTTTAGAAGAAAATGCGGTGTCACTGGGGTTGGTTCCTTTTACCAAGTCACGGTATTCTCGTAAAAATGCAGGATTCAGAAGAAGTACAGATAAAAACAATCTATTTGATGCAATAACTCAGTCCATTTTTGTTATGACACATCCACTCTTGATTATATTAGAAGAGATATCTGCGTAAACATTTCCCCCAAATTCTTGATGATGTCTGTTGCCTATATATTAAAGCATTTGCTTTTTTGTGTGGAGGGGTCGGAGGTATTTTGGATCCACTAATATGCGGAATTCGTTACAACTTTCCGTTTTCATCTTTACTATTATATTCCTTTTACACAAACTGTTTCTATGTCGCGCAAGCATAATAAACGTGCACAAACATTTCTGAATTCATGGCGTACTTCAGTATTTTTCAACAGTCCCCAATACATTCCGACCAGAAATCCCATCGACTGAACTGTTTTAGAAGAAAATGTGGTGTCACTGGGGTTGGTTCCTTTTACCAAGACACGGTATTCTCATAAAAATGCAGGATTCAGAAGAAGTACAGATAAAACAATATATTTGATGCAATAACTCAGCCCATTTTTGTTACGATACATCCACCCTCGATTATATTACATGAGATGTCTGCGTGAATAATTTTCCCCAAATTCTTGATAATGTCTGTTGCCTACATTTACGTATTTTGCTTTTTGTGTGAGGGATCGGAGGTAGTTTTCCAAGTTTTTCCGAATGGAGATTTTTACATCCAAAGTGAAGCCATCCCTTGTCCGATAAGCTTGAAATTCTTTAAAAGAAGTTTTGGAGTACCAGCACTGACAATACCTGGAGATGGTGTTGGAGCATTTCCTTTCAAAACAACCTCGGCACGGGCGTTTTGTCCCAAGTCGAGTTTCGAACCTGGACGATTCGTCCAAAAACCTGACTTTTGGGGTGGGGAGGGGATGGGGTGTGTGAGGGGGAGAGGTGCCCTTTCAAATTGAACTATTTCTACTTCCCTGAATGCGCATGCGTGTGAACAGTAGTAAAGATGACAATCTAAATTACTATAGCGGTCTATGGGAGAAAAACGAAAAACTTTTTATAACATACTCCTTAAAATGGTATCAAATATTTTTTGTTAAAATTAGTTTTTAAAATGGTTCAATTTTTGTTTAATATTTTTACTTTTTATCGCAGTACATCACCTTATTAATTTGTAAGAAAAGACTAATGGGAGTAACTTCAAAGTCCAAAAAATGTACTAAATCCTGATGAGAACATTAGCAGGGACATAGATTTGATTAAAGCAAACATTAATTTTCTTTGTTCTATAAACATATTTGGGATATGTTAATGTTTTAATGGTTCCATTTAACTCTGAAAAGTGGTGCTTTTCTATATTTGTGACCTTGCGACAGATAATACCTCTCCTGCCCGAGTGTCAGTCAGCTCGGTTAATTTCCATCGTCTGGAGAATAAAGGTGTTTATTTTTACAGTGTGATGCTCACACTTTGAACCCATGTTCAGACCAATAAGATGAAAATAGAATGAAACTGTCCACTTCTTATTGTAAATCCTTTGTTATGGATCTTGTTTTTCTAACAATTACTCAATATCATGTTTTTAAATGAAATAAAACATCTAGCTCCTCGTCAGACGTTATAAGTATTATTTGTTTAAACGGGATCCATTTAAAAGAAAATACATAAAGCTTTAGCAATGACAGAGTGGTTACTTTGGCCTCAAACTGAAACTGACTGGAAGAAACTCTCTGAAGGAAAACAATTTCCTCGACCCGAACGCACAATATCAAGGAGATTAGTTTTGAATACAACTTATAAAGTTCAAAGACTTTTGTCTAGAAAGAAAAGAAAAATGTGAGTTACATGCTAATTCAAATTCCTATTAACCCTTTACCCAACGCAGAAGATATCAAAATGTATTCTTTTAAATATAATTTTTTTTAATTTTTCAAAAAATTTCAACAAAATCATATCATGTGACCCCTCATTGGAACGAGCTCAATGAGCTCGTTCCAATGAGGGGTCACATGCTATGGTTTTGTTGAAATATTTTGAAAAATTAAATTTTTTCAACTGCTCAATTTGCATATTACTCGGGTGGTTGCGGGCGATTTGTTAGGTAAAGGGTTAATTTGTGTATTTCATCAGACATTTTTCTGTTTTGTTCCCACATAATAGTATATATTACGATATCATATTACGTATAAACAAAATAGGGAAAAATATCTAATATGAAGATAATAGTATGTCATGTTCCCCTACAGGGAAAGGTTGGATGACCTCGATGGATGACCTCGGAAGTGACGTCATGTCACGTGACCTAGTGGCGCCATGTTGTGTTGTCATGGTAACCCGCGTGAGCGGCCATGTTGTGACGTCATCTCCATAGTGATACGTGGTGTGAGTGCGCATGCGCAGCGCGTGTTGTTAGGGTGATACCTGTTTCCGTCGTCCATTTTGTATACTGGAAGCCGCCATCTTGGTTTCTATGGTAGCACGTGATTGCTATGTTACGCAATTGTTCTGCAATAGGACGGGGTATGTTTTGAGGGTGTGTTCCTTTGTAGAAGAGTAAATCTAATTACCACAAACAACCCGACAATCCCCCAAATCACCAAAATCCACCCAAAATCACCGAAATTGCCTTTATTTCCCCAATTTATCAGCTTAGCACGTAGTGCTATAGTACTAAGGGGTACAAGGGGTGCATTCGATTGAACAGGAGAAATGTTCTGGATTAGAATTCTCCCAGAATCCCTTTTTGGATCCCTATCCTATGACTTTTTTCCCATTAAAAGACAGGTTCCTTTGGTAATTACCCAGAATTCTCCGCTTCTATCTATATATGCAATAGTTATCGTTTATCTGGCCATGTTCCTTTATTCTAGAGTATACTCCAGTAGTGTAGAAGAGCCTATTAACTGGAACAGTTTACCTTATTATTGCTATATTTAGCAATTTCTGGTCTATTCTTGTTAGTTCTGACCCTATTCCAAGTACTCTTGTTGTTTCATTTATATAACTAACCAATCAGATTGCTTGATTTTCCATAATCTGTATGCAGAGTTATCTCCCTTGTGTATAACAAAAGCCTATATCCAATAGCAATATCCCCAGGCACCCCAATTTTAGCACCCCTTTTTGAAAACACCTGTGGCTATGGAATCCCTTTTTTGTCATATGTGCTTATGTGAAAAAGCACAATGTGACACAATGTGACCTAGCACAAAGGCACATGCTTTATGTGCCGATATGTACTTATGTGAAAAAGCACAATGTGACACAACGTGCCCTATCACATAGGCACATACGGGTATTTGAGGATACCTTTGGCCTGGCATTGTATTATTTGAGGATACCTATCGAGGATACCTACTGGAGAATCCCTTTTTTGTCATGTGTGCTTATGTGAAAAAGCACAATGTGACACAATGTGCCCTAGCACAAAGGCACATGCTTTATGTGCCGATATGTGCTTATGTGAAAAAGCACAATGTGACACAATGTGCCATATCACATAGGCACATACGGGTATTTGAGGATACCTTTGGCCTGGTATTGTATTATTTGAGGATACCTATCGAGGATACCTACTGGAGAATCCCTTTTTGTCATATGTGCTTATGTGAAAAGGCACAATGTGACACAATATGCCCTATCACATAGGCACATGCTTTATGTGCCGATATGTGCTTATGTGAAAAAGCACAATGTGACACAATATGCCCTATCACATAGGCACATACGGGTATTTGAGGATACCTATGGCCCGGCATTGTATTATTTGAGGATACCTATTGAGGATACATATCGAGGATACCTTTTGGAGAATCACTTCTTTGTCGCATTAGGCTATGTAAAAGCCCTGAATGGGTCTAATGTAGTCTTACCAACCGCTTCCATCTTGTCGCCAAAGCTCCAAGGCCATTACAGGTCTATGGCCTGTCTGTCCTATCATTAGCTTCTACAACAGTCTTGTTCTATTGCGGCCTTGTACTAGTACTATTGGCTTCTGTTATTACGAGGTAGACGCAGAGTACGACTTTATTCAGCTCTATAATGAGAAAATATGTTCCTTGTCAGAAAATGATGAATCCCCATATAAAAACCACGCAACTGACTGCAACTACTTTTCGCCTAGAGACTTTCAGTCAATGGTTTGTAAAATAGACGCAGGATTCTCAATATTCCATCTCAATTGCCAAAGCCTGAAGGCCCATTGGGATTCCTTTCAAAACATGCTATATGACCTACAAACAGGAAAGAACTTCTTCGACATAATAGGACTTACCGAAATTTTCCAAATTCCTCCAGAGATGTCGTTCAGTCTGGATGGCTATGCCCCGATTATTAAACGTATGAGACACGAGAATGATGATGGTCGAGGAGGGGTTGGTCTATATATTAAAGAAGGAATACCCCACAGAGTTCGTAATGATATTTCGTTCTTTATTCCCCATGTCTTCGAATCTCTGTTTATTGAAACTAAAGATAAATACCAACCCAGAATTATTGGCGTTATTTATAGACCCAACACTCCTCCTAAAGCCAACATCAACCTTTTCTTATCAAAATTAAATGAAATAACGAATGTTTTAAATGCCGAAAATAAAAAAGTTTATATTATGGGGGATCTTAACCTGGACCTTTTAAAAGCAACTACACACTCAAAAACGGAAGAATTTGTTAATCTCATGTTCAGTCAAGGCTTTCTGCCGTATATCACCAAGCCAACGAGAGTAACCTGTCGTTCTGCTACTCTGATAGATCATATCTTCTCTAATAATGTTCCACAAGCAGCATTACCTGGAATAGTCATATCTGACGTGTCAGATCATTTTGGTGTTTTCTATATTGAGGAAAACCCCAAACCAAAAGATACACCACACTTTACACTAAAAAGAATAATAAATGCAGAAAGAATAGTTGAATTTAAAACACTTATCTCGCAAAGTGATTTTAATCCTGTAATGCAGTCGAATTGTCCCAATGAGTCATATGAAACCTTTCTAAACATCTATATGGAAGCCTATGAAAGAGCATTCCCTCTCAAACGTGTTAGCCAGAACAAAAAATTTATTAAAAAACAGCCATGGATGACAAGGGGGCTTGTAATATCCTCCAACAACAAAGAAAAATTCTACAAGAAAAAACTCCATGCTCCCACCGAAAGGAACTCAGAAAACTATAAAAACTACTGTAGAATCTTCAACAAGGTAAAAAAACAATGTAAAGCTACCTATTATAGAGATATCCTAAACGAAAACAAAAACAATATGCGAAGAACGTGGCAGATTTTAAACGAAGCCATCAATAAAGGAAAACCTGAAGCCAGATTACCATCGTTCTTCATCCAGGACAACATCGAGTTAAACGAGCCCCATGCCATCGCAGAAAAATTCAACAATTTCTTCATCGACATTGGAAAAAACACATCCGAACAGATTCAGAAAACTAATAAGTCCTACACAGATTACATGGACAACAATGTCTCCAATAATCTCTATTTAATACCCACAAATCCCACAGAAGTCAACCGAGTAGTAAATAAAATGAAGCCAAAATTATCTAAAGACTGCGATGACATCACAACCTGTCTTCTTAAGCATACGATAACCGAAGTATTGGATCCTCTAACACATGTAATTAACAACTCTTTCCTAAACGGCAAAGTACCAGACAGGATGAAGATCGCGAAGGTGATACCCATATTTAAAGCGGGTGACGAGCACAGCTTTACAAATTACAGACCTATCAGTATACTTCCGGTATTCTCAAAAGTAATGGAAAAACTCATGGAAGTGAGGCTAGAGAGTTTCCTCAATAGGTTTAATATTTTATACCCTCACCAATATGGGTTCCGAAAGCGACATAGTACTATTCATCCAGTTCTTCAGCTCCTTAAAAGCATTGCAATAGAAAATAATAAAGAAGAGAAAAACAGCACCTTAGCACTGTTCCTGGATTTGTCAAAGGCTTTTGACACCATAAATCACGAAATACTATTAGGTAAACTGGAAACATATGGCATCCGAGGTGTCACCAACAATTGGTTTAGAAGTTACTTGTCCAACAGGTCTCAATATGTCACGTACGGAGAGCACAAATCGAACTTAGCCAAACAGAGTTGTGGTGTACCACAGGGCTCGATTTTAGGCCCTATTCTTTTTCTTTTATATATAAATGATATAAGTGTGACGGATTTGGTTTGGGTGATTCGATGTACGGACATTACTTACCCTATAGGTGTGTCGTAAGAAAATAATTTACCCTGAATTAGTTGTTAGTCTTTATCTATAATCAGTTTTATATGGAAGTCCTTGTTAATTTGGCCCTATTTGGTAAGTTTTTAGGTTAAACGGGCCTGTTTCCCATTTTCGGTGTTGGCTTGAATTGTCCACCATTTTGCTGTCACAGCCGAATGTCTTTTGCAAGCTGGACTCTGATTGGTCTGTATTTTTTAACAGGACTAATCGGAGCCCGGTTTGCGGGCGGTGTTCTGTTGTGCGGTACTGCTATTCGTGCTAGCTATTTTATTGGTTGGATTTTGTCAGGGAGAATAATTCTTGAATTGTCTCCCCTTACTGTGTATAAAAGCCATGTCGCGGTGCATTCAAATCACTTAGGTTGTGACTTAAGAACCTCCAGGTTCGATCTACTTCCTAAGGACTTTTTTTCTCTCGCCCTTGGGTACATTGGGTGCTGGGTGGTTTTAGAAGATTATTTTTTTTATTTTGGCTAGTTTAAAACTAAATTGTTAGGATGTGAGTGGAGAGGTCCAACCTAGGTCAAAACCATTTAACATCTGTTTTCTTGGTGAATGAACAACACAAAATTGCCCACTTATGCAAACATGAAATTCATTACAGTCTGAGATATTATTTATCAGAGTTTCGATTTGACTAAACTACTGGATTGAATACCTGTCCATTCGTCCGTTTGTTTTCTGTTTTGTTGACACTTATAGGGCCTCATGTAAGGTTTGCTGAGGTTGTCTGTGCATCACCCTATGCCTTCTCCTATTTTATAAAAGAAAGGGGAGGTCACTTGATGATGCACAAACAGCTGATTTTGTATTGAATTGGCCCGGAGTGGTACATTGAATCATCAAATTGAAACCGTCATTCTCCTTCAATATGAATCTCAATTAAAATAGAATATCACTGTTATTCCTGTGTTGTTCCATATTTTGATGTGTGTCCTCTCATCAGCCATAGTTCAAGAACAAACGAACTTGAGTGGGTTAACCAACGGTAAGAGGGTTTGGGAGTTTCTGTGGGACATTTAGCCTACCCTGTACCGTGTCCGGTTACATTTTTGGCGCTGCGAGCAGGATTCTTGAATAGAAACCATGGCTATGGGAGGAGAGTATTCATTCAATACGGATGTTAAGACCCCAGTGGGTGGAACAAAATTAAAAGGGAAAAGTGTTGACTTTGAAATAGAAGAAATTGAGACACAATTTCGTGCTCTTACGTTAAACTATGAGCGGTGTCAACAAGAATATGATAAACAGATTGCCTCTCTTGCCCATAAAAGGGATTTAGATAGAAGAAGGCCAAATCAAACATCTAGTTTTAGGCATGACACTTTGGATTCGAGGAGTCGTGATAATTCACCCAGGGGATCTGTGTCCTCGTGGATGGATCACCCTGTTAGAAAAGAAAAAGAGCCTGACAAATTTGATGGGAAAAGCACGGAGCTGAAAGACTTTTTAGTTCATTTTGAGCAAGTTTCTGACTGGAATAAATGGAATTATCGGGAGAAGGGGCAACAGTTAATAATGTGTTTAAGAGGGGAGGCTCAAAAATTATTAGGAGATTTAACAGAAGGGCAAAGGAAGGATTATAAAACCCTGAAATTAATTTTAGAAAAGCGGTTTAATCCATTAGAACTCCTTACAGCTCATAGGTGTGAATTTCGTTCTAGGAAACGTTTGAAGAATGAATCTCCTTCTGATTATGGATATGCATTACGTAGGTTAGGTTGTCTTGCATTTCCTGATATGACATATACTGATAGGGAAATTAATGTGACTGAACAATTTATAACTGGTTTTGGGACATCTACCATTCGGGAGCACATAATTTTTCATCATCCTAAAACTTTAGATGAAGCCATTTCTTTGGCAACTGAGTTTGAAGCAGTACGGGGCCCACAGTTTATGCTAAATAAGCCCAAATATGACAAGAGTGAAGACTTGGTGGGTATAGTGAAAGAACCTATTGTAGCTGGTTCAAGTATGATTTCCACTGAAGGTCAAAATCAGGGCTCTGAAGAGCTAATAAAGCTCGTGGGCCTCATGAAAGATTGTGTTGATCAAATGGTTAAATTTAATAGTAATAGAAGAGGGAGGAAACGCCCACCTAATCTTTCTTCAATCGAGTGTTATATCTGTCATCAGTTGGGCCACCTGTCTTATAATTGCCCTAATAAATCAAAGACAGATTCATCAGTTAACAATAAACAATACCAAAAGGGAAACTAAAATGGGTTGCACCAGAGACCCTAAGTGTAACCCAGGTGGAAACTTTGAAAAATGGGTCAGTAGTTAAACTTAATACAGTTGGCAAATCATGCATTTATGCTCCTGTTGCTCTGAAGGATCAGGAATCTTGGTTTCTTGTCGATACTGGTTCTGTGTATAGTTTGTTGTCTAGGGATTTGTATTTGCGTTCGGGTGGTAGTATGGCAGAGTTGATTGACACAGATGTTTCGTTGGTAATTGCTAATGGTGGTAATTTGAATGTTTATGGAAAAATTGAGCTTCAGTTTTTTCTTGATGGAATTCCCTTTGATCAAGAATTTGTTGTTACAGATTTAGGTGATCTCAATGGTATATTGGGCGTAGATTATCTGGAGCAGAATGATGCAACAATTAGAATTTCCAAAGGCTTACTACAGGTAGCCGGGAAAACTGTGAAGTTAAAGAGAGATTTAGCCCCTGTTTGTGCAAGAGTAAAATTGGCTAAAAATATAGTAGTTCCTGCTGATACGGAAGTTGTAGTAAGGGGATATGTGGATGGACTGAGAGATCAGAGTGCAAATAATTTGTTAGAACCTTTCAAATTTTTGAACCGAAAAGGTCTTTTAGTAGCAAGGTCACTAGTAAACCCTGAAAAAGTTCTGTTTACAGTCATGAATATAACTGATAAGCCAGTTTGTGTTAGAAAGCATACTACTGTTGCAAGTTTACAGACAGCTGAAGTGGTGCATTCAAGTCAAGGGTGTTTTGAAAATTTGTCCCTAAAGCTTCCTGAGTTTTTAACTTCTCTGTATCAGAGGTCTTCGGAAAAACTGAATGAAGAACAAAAGCGTGAGCTGTGCCAATTTTTAATTGAATTTCAGGATGTGTTCAAGTCCCCTGAAGGGAAAATGGGGAGGACAAAATTGGTCAAGCGTAGTATTAATACTGGAAACTCTAAGCCTATTAAAATTCCACCTCGCAGGTTGCCGTTTGCTCAGAAGGCAATAGTCGAGAATGAAGTTGCAAATATGCTTGCAAATGATATTATAGAGCCCAGTGAAAGCCCCTGGTCTTCTCCTTTACTCTTAGTTGCAAAGAAAGACAAGACTTGGAGATTCTGTGTTGATTACAGGCGCCTTAACTCAGTGACTGAGAAGGATGCATACCCTCTCCCGAGAATTGACGAATCACTCGATGCATTATCAGGTTCAAAGTGGTTTAGTACCCTGGATCTTGTATCTGGATATTGGCAATTTGAAATGGAGGAAAAAGATAGGTCCAAAACTGCATTCGCTACACATATGGGGCTATTTCAATTTAAGGTCATGAGTTTTGGGCTCTGTAATGCCCCAAGTTGCTATGAAAGGCTTATAGAACTGGTTTTAAGAGGGTTGAGGTGGGAGAAATGTTTGTGCTATCTCGATGATATTATTGTGTTTGGTACCACCTTCAATGAAGCCCTCCAGAATCTTCGACTGGTGTTTGAACGATTGAGGAAAGCAAATTTGACGTTGAAACCTTCGAAATGTACATTATTTCAAAATCAGGTATTATTTTTGGGGCACTTGGTATCTGATAAAGGGATCCAGTGTGATCCCGATAAAATCAGATGTGTTGAAGATTGGCCTGTACCGAATAATGTGACAGAAGTTCGAAGTTTTCTCGGTTTAGCCGGATATTATAGAAGGTTTATTCATGATTTTTCAATGGTAGCTAGCCCTCTTACCCAATTAACAAGAAAAGGGAAGAAATTTTGTTGGACATTTGATTGTCAAGTGGCTTTTGAAAAATTAAAAGAATTACTGACCTGTTCTCCTATACTGGCTTATCCAGATACTTCTTCAGAGTTTATTTTGGACACTGATGCAAGTTTAAATGGTATCGGTGCTGTTTTGTCTCAAGTGCAGAATGGGCAAGAAAAGGTTATTGCTTATGCAAGTAGGACATTAAACAAACATCAGACTAGATATTGTACCACTTACAGAGAATTGCTGGCCGTTATTACTTTTATCAGGCAGTTTAGGCATTTCCTGTGGGGTAGACATTTTACAGTGAGGACTGATCATGCCTCACTGAAGTGGCTTAAAATTTTAAAAACCCGGAAGGGATGTTAGCTAGGTGGCTTTCTATTTTAGAAACATATGATTTTAAAATAGAATATAGAAAGGGTAATTTACATACAAATGCTGATAGTTTGTCTAGACGGCCTCCAAGCTATTGTAAACGTCAAGATTGCCCTGAATGTCATTCTAAAAATAGTAGGGTTCATCACTCAAGAAAGTTAAAATCAAAGGAGCAGCTAGATTGCAAAGATTCTAAAGATGAATCGGCACAAAAACTGACAGCTCCTGTTAGGGTGTTGAGTGAGGATTCTCCTATAGAAGATTTGTCTGATGATGGAGATTTGTCGGTTTACGACTCTATTGTGTCTCAGATGCCCCCAGAGGAGACAATTCTGACACCTAATTGGGTAGAAGCGTGGTCGCACCAAGAAATAATGAATTGGCAAAATAATGACTCTTCTTTAAAACAAATAATAAAATTAAAAGGAGAGTATATCAGTAAACCCTCTCGTCATATTGTCAGAGATTCTTCTGCAGCAATAAAAACTTTGTGGGGTATGTGGGAATCTTTGGAAATAATAGATAATTGTTTGTATTTTAAGTGGAAAAATTCTGAGAAAACACAGACTTGTTTGCTTGTAGCACCCCAGGAAATAAGAGCTAAAGTATTTGATCAGTTACATAAAGATAGGACATCTGGTCATTTAGGTAGGGACAGAACATTGCAGTCAATAAAGAAAAGGGTATACTGGCCGGGTATGTCCACAGATATTAGACGTTGGTGTAGACAATGTAATGAATGTGCAAGAGCTAAGCCTGGACCTGGACGTGGAAAGTCAGCCTTGTGTCAATCCATTGTAGGTGCACCATTAGATCGCGTAGCTGTGGATATAGTTGGCCCCTTGCCCATCACACCGGATGGAAATGAATATATAATTGTTTTGTGTGATTATTTCACCAAATGGGCTGAAGCTTATGCAGTCCCAAATCATACTGCTCTGACTGTAGCGGATAAGCTGGTGAATGAATTTATCTGCCGTTTTGGGGTTCCAAAACAACTCCACTCAGATCAGGGGAGGGAATTTGAATCAGAGTTATTTTCTGTCTTGTGTAAAAAATTAGGTATTGGCAAAACCAGGACTACTCCATACAGACCACAGTCTGATGGTTTGGTCGAGCGGTATAATCGAACTTTGCAACAGATGTTGGCTATTTATGCAAACAAAAATAGAGATAACTGGGATGATAATTTGCCCTTTGTCCTTATGGCATATCGTTCAACAATTCATGAAAGCACAGGAAGTTCACCAAATCTTCTTATGTTTGGACATGAAGTGTTATTACCACTTGATTTAATTTTGGGGAATCCACCACAATCACCTTCATATGCTTGCCCTGTTGAGTATGTTGAATGGTTAAGAAGTATCTTGAATGATACGTTTGACCATGTACATGAAAATCTCAAACGCGCAGCAAGTAAACAAAAGAAATATTATGATCGAGGGTTAAAACCCAGGCAGTTTGAGTCTGGTGATTTTGTTTGGAGGTGGTACCATCCGACAGCTAGTATGAAATTGGGCATGGGGTGGATTGGTCCATATAAAGTTATACGGAAAAGTACTGATGTCACTTATGAATTAAAACGTAATCCAGAAAGTAGGATGATTGTGATTCATGTAGATCACTTGAAAATTTATGAAGGGCTGTTGCCACCTATAAATTGGGAAATTACCTCCTCAGAGGATGTGGATATTGCAGTAGAACCTGTAACAGATGAGATAGAATTAGAATTATCAGACGAGGATGATTATTCGTCATTTACTCTCCCTCCTATCAATGATGTGCCTGAAATTAAAAGAACTCGCTGTGGGCGTCCTGTTAGGAAACCTGTTGTTTATTCACCTTGAAGCAGAAGTCTTGTAAATACGTTATTTAAAGCATTTTTTTTTTGACAGTGATACGTATTTTAATAATTAAAAAGAGCAAACAAGGTGCTCGAGACTGAAAGGTTCCTGGAAGAGTAGTTTATAAAATGTTTCGTTTTTATTCTTTTCAAATGTCTGCTGAGTTTTCTTACTCTATGGGTTATTTCAGCTAATATTTTGGCAGTGTATGGTCTTTTAAAGCTCATCAATGAGAGCAGTTGTATTATACAACTCCGTAGTTGATGATGAATTTAAGAAAAAATTAGAGGGTCCAAAACTGCCCTGCCCCAATTAAATTCAACCTGGCATGGTAATACCAGAGAGCATTCATTGAGAGCAATTACAATTATGGTAATTCCGTAGATGAAATATTTCTTGGATGGTATGCTTGGTTTGAATACAAAATTTTAAATAAAACTTTTGATTCTGTGTAAGGATGCCGTAAGGATGTAGGATATCTGGTTACGGTTGAGTGATCTTTGGTTGGTCTGTGGTGCTGGCACCGTTAGATCCATTATGCTAAAGAATGTGTTATACACGGAAATATTACTGTATACATGTTATTGTGTTAGCAATAAATAAAATAAAATAAAAATTATCATTGAAATTAAATATAACTCTGGAGACTAGAACGTCGGCAGCATTGAAGGGAATGAAGGTACTTATCGGCTGTTTTGTTTTAGAATGGATGAATTGGAAATATCGGTCTCTTGTAAAGAGTTAGGGGAATTGGATAAAGACTTGGAGATGGAGTGGCCAGATGGTGGGATGACGTGTCCAGTTGACAAGTGTGGGCCTCACCATTTTAGGGTATTGTCAGCATATAGGGCTCACTTTCAAAGGTTCCATATTGGAACCGTCAGATTGTGGGGTTGTCCAGTTGATAATTGTAGTATGGTAGACGTGAAGAAGACTGAGGTCAGGAGGCATCTTCGAAAGAAGCATCATATGGAGGATAGCCAAATTGAATTGCTAATGGATACTGTAACCTCTATAGAGAAACCAAACTCTAAATATGTAGATCCAGAAGGATTTCGGTGTCCACGACCGATGGTGCGAAGGGTTGAGAGAGTGGAGGCAGCAAAGAGGAGGCGGGAAGACACAGCGATGGCTTGCCATGATTTGTCAAGAGACGATGTAGATGCTAGAGACGTTCGAATTGTCATCGACGCAGATGGAGTGGTAGAGAAGAAGAGATGTCCCCTCTGGAATGCCTGAACATTTTTTTGTATTTTTTTTTTTAAATTGTAAATTTTATTGTAAGAGGGGAGGAGTGTGACGGATTTGGTTTGGGTGATTCGATGTACGGACATTACTTACCCTATAGGTGTGTCGTAAGAAAATAATTTACCCTGAATTAGTTGTTAGTCTTTATCTATAATCAGTTTTATATTGAAGTCCTTGTTAATTTGGCCCTATTTGGTAAGTTTTTAGGTTAAACGGGCCTGTTTCCCATTTTCGGTGTTGGCTTGAATTGTCCACCATTTTGCTGTCACAGCCGAATGTCTTTTGCAAGCTGGACTCTGATTGGTCTGTATTTTTTAACAGGACTAATCGGAGCCCGGTTTGCGGGCGGTGTTCTGTTGTGCGGTACTGCTATTCGTGCTAGCTATTTTATTGGTTGGATTTTGTCAGGGAGGATAATTCTTGAATTGTCTCCCCTTACTGTGTATAAAAGCCATGTCGCGGTGCATTCAAATCACTTAGGTTGTGACTTAAGAACCTCCAGGTTCGATCTACTTCCTAAGGACTTTTAGTCTCTCGCCCTTGGGTACATTGGGTGCTGGGTGGTTTTAGAAGATTATTTTTTTTATTTTGGCTAGTTTAAAACTAAATTGTTAGGATGTGAGTGGAGAGGTCCAACCTAGGTCAAAACCATTTAACATCTGTTTTCTTGGTGAATGAACAACACAAAATTGCCCACTTATGCAAACATGAAATTCATTACAGTCTGAGATATTATTTATCAGAGTTTCGATTTGACTAAACTACTGGATTGAATACCTGTCCATTCGTCCGTTTGTTTTCTGTTTTGTTGACACTTATAGGGCCTCATGTAAGGTTTGCTGAGGTTGTCTGTGCATCACCCTATGCCTTCTCCTATTTTATAAAAGAAAGGGGAGGTCACTTGATGATGCACAAACAGCTGATTTTGTATTGAATTGGCCCGGAGTGGTACATTGAATCATCAAATTGAAACCGTCATTCTCCTTCAATATGAATCTCAATTAAAATAGAATATCACTGTTATTCCTGTGTTGTTCCATATTTTGATGTGTGTCCTCTCATCAGCCATAGTTCAAGAACAAACGAACTTGAGTGGGTTAACCAACGGTAAGAGGGTTTGGGAGTTTCTGTGGGACATTTAGCCTACCCTGTACCGTGTCCGGTTACATAAGTAACTCAACATCACTCAATCTTTTATCATTTGCCGATGACACCACTGCACACTGCCCGGGCTCCGATAATAATCCCATTACATCGTATTTCAATGACGAGCTCCAGAAACTATTCGAATGGTGCTCTGTGAACCAGTTAATGCTGAATGCTAAGAAGACCTCGTACATCATACTTAATCCAAATAAAGGTAGGAACAAAAATCTTTGTCAAGAGGTAAAAATAAATAACCAAAACATTAACAAAGTTGGGGCCACCGAAACAGAAAAATCTGTTAAATTCTTGGGAATTAGCATTGATGAACATTTATCCTACAAGGCTCACATATCCCGATTATGCTCGAAAATAGCACGCGCAAACTATAGTCTAAACAAAGTTAAAAATATCCTCCCCCACGGAGCTATGAAAACTTTGTATTACGCCCTCATACATAGCCATTTGGTATACGGAATCCAGGCATGGGGCAACTCAAGAGCTATCAAAAAACTAGCTGTCCTGCAAAAACGTTCAATACGAATAATTAATAACAAAAAGTACAATTCTCATACAGATCCCCTGTTTAAAGAAAACCAAATACTCAAGGTTGATGATTTGTTTAGGCTACATGCACTACTGTTCGTGTTTGACTGGCAGAACGGCAGATTACCGGTGTCTTTCAATGATATATTTAAAATTACTGACAATCCATCTGGTAGGAGAACTAGACAGTCAGGCCTCCTATGCATAGAAAAAACACGGACCCAAACTCTGGATAAATTTCCTTTATACTCCTTCCCGAAACTATGGAATGCTCTGGACGACACAACTCGTAATATTAGCGACAGAAGCATGCTTAAGAACAAGCTAACTTCCACATTCATTTCCTCATATTCCAGTTATGTCAGCTGCAACAATCCCTACTGTCCTGATTGCACTTCGTAAACTTCGTAAATTGTCAAAGTCGTGGTCCGCGTCTAAATCTGGAATCCTCGTCTTGTGCAACCTGTCGCGCTTCCTCCTTACAGTGGTGCTATGTAAAATACTATATGGATATAAGTATGAACTTGCAAATAAAAGTCTACACAAATAAATCAATAACATTCGTCATCCTACGATGATGATGCAGCTAACGTAGACACCACACCCAAACATCATGACCAACCTCCTTGTCGCAGTCTAAACGATACGAACTTCACGATGGGACTTGTTGCCGCCCTCATGTGTTATGATAAGTAGTGGAGGGAGTCCTATAGGCAGGCTGCTTCTTGCCTACCTTGAATCACCGTCTTTCCGCTGGCGAAAATGAAACACTAATACTCTAATATCAGAAAGGTAATGATTCGATCGTCATTCTCCATCATGTGTCACATAATTGGCTCTCTGTTCATTCTTTCAGTCACAGTCTGTTTGCAATCACCCCATCTTCTTCCAGGGGGTGGCAGGTAGACAGCCAATCTGGCTATGCCACTTCCTACGGTATACTTCACATTACATTTGTGCAATATGTTTATTTGTAACCATTTTACATGTATGTGTACCGTGAATAAAGAATCTGAATCTGAATCTGAATCTAAAGCATGTGCCTATGTGATAGGGCATATTGTGTCATATTGTGCCTTTTCACATAAGCACATATGACAAAAAGGGATTCTCCAGTAGGTATCCTCGATAGGTATCCTCAAATAATACAATACCAGGCCAAAGGTATCCTCAAATACCCGTATGTGCCTATGTGATAGGGCACATTGTGTCACATTGTGCTTTTTCACATAAGCACATATCGGCACATAAAGCATGTGCCTTTGTGCTAGGGCACATTGTGTCACATTGTGCTTTTTCACATAAGCACACATGACAAAAAAGGGATTCTCCAGTAGGTATCCTCGATAGGTATCCTCAAATAATACAATACCAGGCCAAAGGTATCCTCAAATACCCGTATGTGCCTATGTGACAGGGCACATTGTGTCACATTGTGCTTTTTCACATAAGCACATATCGGCACATAAAGCATGTGCCTTTGTGCTAGGTCACATTGTGTCACATTGTGCTTTTTCACATAAGCACATATGACAAAAAAGGGATTCCATAGCCACAGGTGTTTTCAAAAAGGGGTGCTAAAATTGGGGTGCCTGGGGATATTGCTATTGGATATAGGCTTTTGTTATACACAAGGGAGATAACTCTGCATACAGATTATGGAAAATCAAGCAATCTGATTGGTTAGTTATATAAATGAAACAACAAGAGTACTTGGAATAGGGTCAGAACTAACAAGAATAGACCAGAATTTGCTAAATATAGCAATAATAAGGTAAACTGTTCCAGTTAATAGGCTCTTCTACACTACTGGAGTATACTCTAGAATAAAGGAACATGGCCAGATAAACGATAACTATTGCATATATAGATAGAAGCGGAGAATTCTGGGTAATTACCAAAGGAACCTGTCTTTTAATGGGAAAAAAGTCATGGGATAGGGATCCAAAAAGGGATTCTGGGAGAATTCTAATCCAGAACATTTCTCCTGTTCAGTCGAATGCACCCCTTGTACCCCTTAGTACTATAGCACTACATGCTAAGCTGATAAATTGGGGAAATAAAGTCAATTTCGGTGATTTTGGGTGGATTTTGGTGATTTGGGGGATTGTCGGGTTGTTTGTGGTAATTAGATTTACTCTTCTACAAATGAACACACCCTCAAAACATACCCCGTCCTATTGCAGAACAATTGCGTAACATAGCAATCACGTGCTACCATAGAAAACAAGATGGCGGCTTCCAGTATACAAAATGGACGACGGAAATACGTATCACCCTAACAACACGCGCAGCGCATGCGCACTCACACCACGTATCACTATGGAGATGACGTCACAACATGGCCGCTCACGCGGGTTACCATAACAACACAACATGGCGCCACTATGTCACGTGACATGACGTCACTTCCGAGGTTATCCATCGAGGTCATCCAACCTTTCCCTGTAGCGGAACATGACATACTACTGAAGATAAAAAAGTTAACAGGGAACTATTATGGGGTACGGTTTGTGTCTCTGACCCTGTGGTGACGATAACATATCAAATATGATCGCGTGCGTTTTAATGCGTAAAAAATCACGGGAGACAACCCGAAATTCTGGCCCTTACTACGGAAGTGGAAATAGTTCAATATGCAAATGTTTTTGAATGAATATGCTAACCCACATAGTTTGGAACTCTGTCCAATAAACTTGAAATTTAAATAATTTCTTGTGAACCACCAATCATAATGCTTTGAGATGTGGTTTTCATCTTTTTTTAGTGAGAGATATTCAAGTTTGTACACATAATGTTTCTTGTTTATATTCTAATACGAAGAGACCGCGTGATATAGATTGTGCTGTGCTCAAAATTAGCGTGTTTCATTGACATTTCTCGTGCGCTTGTGCTTGCATAAAACGTTTTCTTGTAATTCAACTGACATACACTATTAGATTGACGCGACCTGTCTGCACTCACTTCACCTCTTCTTAAAACAAATTTGCTCCACTTAATATAAGTAATTTTGATAGATACTCTGTTATACGTGATGTATTAGAGATTATCGAGTTCAGGCGTCATCAAACGCCTATGCATTGCACTCAACACGCCACACCCATTACAAATTCCTTCTCATTGCACTCAAGTGCATGGCTAACGTTTTAGTGTTTCAGTTCTGTCTATTCAGAGTCTAAGCAAATTTTAACCCTTGGGAACCCTGGTGGTGTCTTCAGTTCAATGGGAGCAATTGGAAGAGCCCATATTTATTATTTGGGGATACTTGGGCTGCACGTTGAAAATATTGATTGATCTACCACACACTATAACTTAACAACCATCCTACTAAATGAAAGTATAATATGACAATCATGTTTCTGGACCGCAAAGCGACCGCTCGGGTTCATAGGGTTAAGCAATACAATTTTTAAACACAGAATACGTTTCGACAAGCCACATGAACCACGAACAACATTTAACCCAAATAGTCAACCAGGACAGGATAAAACAAAAAAATTCTGTTATGCACTATTATTGTAAAAATATTTGTATACTGCGAATAAATTTCATTTCATTTCATTTCATTTCAAGGTAGGCCAGGGCAGAGTAAATCAAATTTGGCACCAGTTGGTGAAATTTAGAAACCTCCTAATTGGGAAAACAATAAAGTTTTCGCCAGCGGAACGGAACAGACAATATTTACAACAGAGTTTTTGTTCAAGTGAAGAATATCAGTCAGGCAGCGTGGTTGATACAATACAGTCGCCGTAGATTGGTCGTAATCCACGCGCGGGCCTGATGTCCACGCATGCTTTTAACAGGTAATAAAAATCCATAGCAGCAAAGTTTTAATTAATGAAGCACCGGGCTGTACCAGGTGCTTCATTAATTAAATTCTTGATGATTACTTCTGTAATCAGTGTTTGGAATCTAATATTATTGCGTCCGTGGAAATATTGCCCACCTGTGGAAAGTGACCAGTCCACCACGTTTGTGCTGTCCGTGAGCTCATGTACGTACCGACGTTGTGACACTTTTGTCAGTGGGATGCGTGCTATCACCAGTTTATAGTTTGATGGTAGTACTTGACTTTGTCGTCTACTCTGTTGATGGACGCAGTCATGTGGTATTTCTAAAGTGTTTCTATGGGAGCGAATAGAGTTCTGATATGATGGAGATTTTTATAGGGGTAAGATCCTGCGATTGTTCCATTTGGCTCAGCTTGTGGTACATAAAGTTACAATTGTTGTTTCTGCCTATCCCGAGCGACCCTTTCTTCCTCGTTCTGGTATTTTAAAAATTCTAGAGATCTTTTTCTACTTATTAGGAACTATATCTGTCCTAATCCTACAACCGCTTTATGTTGTCTCTATATCAGTACTCTTTCTTTGTCTCGCAAGATTTCGGTGGTTGAAAATAATTCTCGTTTTGTAGTTTGTCTTCACAACTTTGGCCTCATTCTGATGTGATATTACCGGCACAAATGACAGTTTCAGACTACCTTTTTTCGTGTGACAATATGACACTTTGTGTACAGTACGGCCTCCGCGGACTGGTCGCTTTCCACGGGTGGGCAACATCTTTATGAATGCAATAATGTTAGATTCTAAACACTAATTACAGAAATAATCATCCAACATTCAATTAATTGAGCACGGGTTACAACACTGCCCACGCGTGGATTTTGACCAGTCCATGGCGCCTGCACTGTATCACTACACACACGGACAACTAAGAATAGCCTCTCGTTTACGCGACACATCCTAAACTCCAATAACGCCCCAACCATGTCTTTTCATCTGTATGAGCATGACGAAGTTGTTCAGATGGCAGCAATGTATATTTTATTGTAGATATACCAACCCATTAAATTCGCCACATTGTGCAGTTCTCGAAGAGAGTGGTTTTCGCGCGTCGAAGGCAAGTAGAGAAGGTGTGGGGCAATACACAGAACGACCTCTCGTTTGATCTTTCCGCGCTGGCATTCGTGCCATATCGATTAATCTATTCACACGTGTGTCGTTCTGTGTTTATTACACGCCTTTGCGTCTATAAAAACAATCATTAGAAGGCCACTCAACAATTCCTTTGACAAATATCAACAAAAATAACACATTTTATCGCCAACCAAATTTGCGAGGGGAACCCGTGTTACTATTACGTCCCCTGTGTTCCAGTGTGTTCTATGGGCTTAATGGCACATAGAACACATTGGAACTCGGGGGGGGGGGGGGGGGATTTTCAGCTATCCCTGGCGATTCAGATCGTATTTGCGGTGCATGATTTGTAGAAAAATTCCAGTGAAATTTCGCTTCTACTTAAAAATAGTCCATAAACGATTTCCGTTCCGCACATATATGTGCGGAAGAGATTTTCATTTTCCGCATGGTTTAGTGTGTGTTGCTGTAGATGGGGATTACATAGAACAGACGTGTGATGAAGCGCCTTTCGACCCTCTCCGTAAAATTTGATTCTGAATCACGTCCAGTCGAGGTAAATGAGCAACAGAGCTGGGGACTCAGCAACGCTTGTGTCTTCT
This sequence comes from Pictodentalium vernedei, assembly GCA_031216915.1. Lineage (NCBI taxonomy): Eukaryota > Metazoa > Mollusca > Scaphopoda > Dentaliida > Dentaliidae > Pictodentalium > Pictodentalium vernedei. The sequence goes on from CM062290.1 coordinate 191,173,027, forward strand.
GCGGTTCTTTTTTGGAGGAGGTTTCAGTGATAGAATGACCGCGGCATTCGTCGTTGGTGTTGTTGGACTACTGTTAGAGAACTTACCTGATTGATATGGTCTATGGTCAACTGCCTGCCTCTATCATTTTGGGGCTGGCATTGTATTGTACGGTGATCTCTTGGGCTTGGATGTTTTTTCCTTAATTGTCTTATTTCTTACTCCAACTGTTCTATGAATTGTTCATGCCGTAATTGTGCCTCGTTCTGATGTTCCACCTGCCGAGCAGGCCTCTAGTTAGGAGAAGATAGTTCCGTAGGAGTCTGAGAGTTTTGAGGACATCGTCCAGGATCGCATCCTGAACCAAAGATAGTTCTCCCTCCACCGCCTCATCTTCCAAAAAAGAATAAATTGGGGGCGGAGACTGACGATCCGACGTCCTCGGACTACCCCCCCCCCCCCCCGCGAGGAATGTGCCGTGCTGCAGATGGATCGATCAGGTGTGCAAGGGTGTGAGCCTTTCAAGGCCTCTCTCTGCTTCCTTATTTTCCCTTTCCGCTTTCTTCCTCTCCAGGAACTCCGACAGTCGACGGGCATCACTATCTCTTCTTGGTGGGTGAACGGCATGGCTAACCCCACCCCAACAAAAGGTTCTACACCTCTCAAAGCAAGGTGGTTCTAATTCTCTCCCTAAAACCACTGCAATGTGAATTTTGCACTTGGGCACTTGGGTACTCAAAGTGGTAGCTTAGACGGCCTTCAACAATTGCAGCCGGAGTTTCTGGTATCTCAAATGGGATTCATTTTAATTCGTGTTGAAACCTCGGAGTCTATAGTGTTCGTGATTGAATCATTGTGCAGTATTTATAATCTCCTTCAGAGCGCGATCCAGTATTCTGCGAACTTACAGCTGCGAACATACAGTTCAATTGCACAACTGGACACGCCCGCAACCTCTTTTGACATATAGACAGGACAAAACAAAAAAATAAGGAGAAAAAAGGAAAATCATTCATCGAGTTATGAAAAACTCACCCCCACCAATCATCTGCAAGTCGGATATCACTTAGGAAAATGAAATTATATTTTATAAATAAAAAAACATGCAGAATATCCTCCCCCCCAACCCCTCCCAGGTGCCAGGGAATTTTAACATTCTGTGCAGGATAATCCGTCAATATCGTCGTGCAACGATGTTGTTGTTGAACATTTTCCCCTGTTTCTTACAATACTCAACTTGACCTTACAGTACGGGGAACGTGGAATGCCACTAAAAGCCGTAGAATTGATTCTCTGCCCAAAACACCCTTACAATCTCTAAGAATAAACACAGAAACCGCTTGGTGTTTTTCCAGCTCATGAACCATGAATTTCTTGCCAGAAAACCTTTGCTCAGTGTTGGCTAGAGGAATATCGGGTGGATTTTATTGCTGGACCCTGGTCATTTAATAATCTCCAGCTTATTTTGCCGAACACGTGATCCTAGTCTCAACGTGGCGGGAGAGAGAGAGTATGAAGCTCCTAGGACACCATTCGAATCTCGAATCGAATCAGTGGCGTTTTGAAGATGACCTACTGGAGGAAGAGGAGTGTTGTAATCCTGATTTGTTCCGACAGTGATGGCTCAAGACAGGAATGAGAAAATATTCCAACTGCATCACCAAGGCATCACCAAGGCATGCACTTTTAGAGACACCAAGACATACCCAGTATAGATTATAGTTCAAAAACAGAAACGGGTGCGAGAATCATCGGTACTACAGTACGTGGACAGTGGATTGTAACTAAATCACCCGCAGAGTGGAGTTATCACCCAAGCTATAACTTTCAAATTTTGTACATATCGACTAAAAACACAAGCAATGTTTCAGCCAATGGACCTCCGGGTTTAGCCCGGAGGTCCATTGGCTGAAACTTTGCTGGTGCTGGTTACGCTTCGCAGCAAATTTGCAATTATTGCTAGGGTGGAATCTCCACTCTGCGGGTGATTTAGTGATAATACAATCTCCACGTACTGTAGGCACTGCAGGGGGCTAGCAGCTGGCAACAACTCATTGCTGATATTTCCTAGAAACTTGAAACTTTCTTTCAATAGTGAGCCTAGAATTAGCTTGACTGGTGGGTACATATGTTATTTCTGTTTAGATAACGGAAACTACATCCAGTCTTTATTTTCAATAATTTCCACTAGAACTCTACGTATTGTGAGGCGACGAAGATGACTGATGTCAAGTTATATTCCACTGAAGAGATTCGAATGGAAACGAATCGAGCAGCCGATTCAAATCGAGCCGAATAGCAACTTAAGATTCGAAACCGAATCGAATCTCGAAGCTTCGCTGGGCCCTAACTGGTATAGCCCGTGTTTTACCAAATTTTCGTGGGGTTTGCTCGCAAACTACCATTGACGTAATGTGATCTTCATTCACTCACAGAGATATAAATATATTCTTCTGGTCTCTTGTTATAGATATTAAAACCAATAAGAATTTAGTTCATTTTGAAACCATCGAGATACGAACACAGATAGTGGGAACTACACGACGTGATCGTAAAACTGCGACTGTGGGGAGTCTTCATTCCTATTGGAAATGTTATTAAAAATTCGTCCAAACCATGTCTCGACTGAGAAATATTGATTAACTGGTTGGGGGCTAGATTATTTTTGGTGGTATATATAATATGTTATACAAAATTTGTTTTATTACAAATTATTGGAGAGTACCCACAGGTACTCTCCAATAATTTGAAATAGAACAAACTTATACAAACAAATTATTATTTGCATTTGACTGATGAGGAAACATGAGAAAGGAAAATGTTTGGTTTTGCTCTTGTACCCTCATTTTCTCGAAAGCCCTGATGGTGGCTTCTAGCACTGCACCAGTTAAAAGAAAATTAATATTTATGGTATTTTTTAGATTCAATCGTCTCGAATATATCAATTTCTCCCACGAACTGACATATTCCAGACAAAGGCGATGGACTATTTAAGGGCTGGACTGGTCCTATGCCACAAAGGCGTCGAATTCCTAACATAAATACACTGGTAGCACGAGAGGTTAGGTCCGAGCCCCAAAGCTACGAGAGGGAGAGTATTTGAGGGACATAACATATATTCCACACCTTTGCAGTCCAAATTCAGAAAAGGAGACGACTTACATAAGCTATAAGCTTACTGTCGAATCCCACGTTTCCTCGGAATTTGTGAATCATCATATTTGTTATATTGTTTACCGCTGTATCTTAATTTGTTAATTTTGATTTTTCTTTGTTGTGACATGTCTTTTAGATATTGTACACATACAACATAATTTTTCAAATAAATATTGTTTAAATTAAACTAAATTCAGAAAATATTCCTGGATATCACATCCAGGGGAATGTTCCGAATTTTAATTGGAAAAGACGACATTTCATCGAATCCCTGCGCGAAATAAAACGCATAATATAAATAACAGATTAAATGTCTCCTCGGGCTCTCTAATGTCGTCGGCAAATAACTAGCGGCCTTAACCCTTACCCAGCGTAACGGCCAAAACCGGCCAGCGCTATTCTCAAAAATCGCCAATTAATTTTCAGTATATTTTCATTTTTTGTCTCAAAAACATAGGTTATGACCAAAAGTAGAATAGGTAATCATGGTATAAATGCATGTTGTAACACTGACTTAAAAAACAAAAACAACAAAAGGCTGCTATGTATATGGTAATAATAATGATAATATCATTTTATCTAGAGGCGCGGTGGCGTCGCGGTAACCGGTTCTCGTCAGATCACCGAAATTAAGCAACGTTGAGCGCGGTTAGTAGTTGGATGGGTGACCATTTCCGTGACTGATTCGCGCTCCCGCGTTGTGTCTTTGGGCAAGGCACTTCACCCAGATTGCCTACATGGGGGCACGGTGACGCTGTGTACTAAGTCATACTGCACGTTGATTGTGCGCATGTCTTCAACCAATCTAACTGTGCCGCCGTGCAGAGTTCAGAGTTACGATGATGGAAAGCTGACAGCTACTCATCGTTGCTCGGTGGTTCTCTCCGGCTTCCCCCACCCGTAAAACTGTCACCGACATGATATGACCCTGGCTGTTAATGTGTCGTTAAACCCTAATAAAAAAAGAATCACTTTATCTGGCCACTGATTTGTCGCTGTTCGGAGGTGAGAAGGCGTTGATTAACTCTCTGCTACCAAATACCTCCCTATCTCCACACTCTTATCTCCTGCCAACTCCCGGAAACGAACTGTTTGATGACATCCCGTACCCCATTCTTCCCAGTCTCTCCGATAAGCATAGTAACCCTCTCCATTGTGTCCTCCTATATCCAATAAGAGTATGTGAGCCTTTGCAGGTGGAAAGGTAAAGGTATGGTGGATTGCCCTCAAAGAGCAGTCTTTACCTTTTTTATCTTTGGGGTTTCTCCTTTCTGTAACGTCCGTGATAGTTTGGCCATTAATACAGAATGTTTTAAGTTGTCGCCTCAGGCGTTTCCAAAATTTCAATTTTACTCTGGCGACGATAATTTCATTACTATTACACCCTGTGTGTTTTACTTCCGAATCGAAGAATAAAATATTCGGAAGTTATAAATTTTGATGATCCTATACAAAAATTATCACCGCGCCCTGGGCGATGACATTTTGTCAGATGAAAAGCTAAAATTACGTAATTAAGTATGATTATGTAGCAATCAGCTGATTTAGCCTGTCAATCAATCATTGAATAAGTTTTTGCACCGCGGCGAAAAAATAGTAGTAGAATATTTTATTTGAGTGTCACGTTTCGATACACATGGAATATATTACACATACAGTACGTGGAGAGTGGATTGTAACTAAATCACCCGCAGAGTGGAGTTATCACCCAAGCTATAACTTTCAAATTTTGTGTATATCGACTAAAAACACAAGCAATGTTTCAGCCAATGGACCTCCGGGTTTAGCCCGGATGTCCATTGGCTGAAACTTTGCTGGTGCTGGTTACGTTTCGCAGCAAATTTGCAATTATTGCTAGGGTGGAATCTCCACTCTGCGGGTGATTTAGTGATAATACACTCTCCACGTACTGTAGAATGTTAACAGAATATTTGTATGAAACCCAGCCTCTGAAGGCTTATGAGACACATTTTGGTAATTGATTGGTCGTTATACATTAAGCATCACCCCGTCCCCGCCCACCCCTAGTAAAGAATTGTATATACACCCATGCATGCATTTCCACGGGCTTCTGCATATACCCACGTACATATACAACCAAATATTTGAATCAATTTAACAAGTACGAAAAGCTAAAAAGTATTTACAAATATACAAAGAGCAAAAAATATACATAAAGCCTTTGAGAGGTCGATAAAGCAACATGTGCATACCGAAGTCAAATCCTCTTGTTTTGGGAGTTCAAGATTTCCTTCGACATGCAAATGTTCCTTCGTCGGCCTTTCAGGGGGGGGGGGGGGGTTATAATAATATGACTTTTCCCCCATCCACCCCACTCCACCACCAGATAATATAGGACTTTCTCAAATTTACAAAAAAGTTCACCCTCGAGCATGCCATTCAACACTCCAACAGCCACTGTCGACCCTCCCAATAAAACGCACACACAGAGGTTGGGTTTGTTATGACATCATCGATGGCCTAACGCACGCAACCCCTGGGTACACGGGTCCCGTCGAGGAAGCAGCGACTGACATAGCACTGGGCGATTGCGCGCAAGAAACAAATTGTGCATCTTATATACATTTTTTTGTAGGATAACGTATCCATAAAGGTAGTTTAAGTGTTGGTTGCTCATTCCAAAAGTGTTGTTTTTCTGCGATTAAACATTTTATGATCAGAAAAGTTTCCTCCACATTTTGGTTGTCGCCATTATTGTTCAAGTTCCTTGCTTTTTCAACAACTTCGTACCTTATATCAACATAAAACTCACATTTCATTAAAAAATGTTTTTCATCTTCGACAGCATTGGCGGAACAAAATTTGCATATTCTTTGTTCTAGCGGCACTTTTGGTTTCGCATACCTGCCGGTCTCCACTTCAAGAGGGAGTGTTCCGGCTCTGAAAGCCGCTAGAGTCCGTCGATGATGTACTGGAATCACACCTGCGGCATAACATTCACGCGTTAATTCCGTTTTGAATTGTCTATAGGTGAGCACTTTATTTCTGTTGACACTGCCGCTGTCATTCCAGAGTTTAATTTCCATACTGCACAGTCCATTTCTACCAATTTTAGTTTGGCAACCTTTAGGTCCACTGATTCACCCAGCTGAACACTTTTTAATAGTTTTGTCACCCTTGAGTCCCAAGATCTTTTGTTCGTGAGGGACCAGTTGTGGAACTCAGATATGCGCCGGTCACTGTTCAGTGATTTTAGACGTTTCCAGTATCTAAATATGTTGATCCGCTGTTGTGTCAAGGGAGAAATCCATCCCAAATCACCTCGTAAACACAAGTTTGGGGAGTTTCTACTAAGTCCTAAAAAGAACAGTGCTGCTCTTAGTTGCACGCCATTAATTTTGTTACATTCCGATAAACCCCGGATAGCACGGCCATAGAATAATACTGGTCGAATCTCATCCCTCCAGCACTAGAGCATTTCTTTATTAGTCCTGCAAGCGCGCGGCTGGCCGATTTTGCTAATTCTGTTGTTGAATACTTTGTATCTAAGTGTTCGTTTAACCAGAGTCCTAAATATTTGTAATTAGCTGCGTACTGTAGTAACAAGTCACCGCAATGGAACTGGGTTTTTGACCTCTGTTTGTTGCGACTTCGGAAATGTACGATTTTAGTCTTATTTTCGTTCAACTGTAGGCTCCATTTTTTGCACCACTTATTCAATTCACTAAGTTGTTTTTGCAGACATTCCTCAGTTTCAGCAAACAGAACAATGTCATCGGCGAACAACAAAACACTAACTTGTCTTCCATTTATATCTATGCCTGAGTTTGTCTTTCGAATGTCCGCAACTAAATCGTTGATATAAATGGAGAACAGAGTCGGTGATAAGTTACAGCCTTGTTTTACACCACTGATCACTGGAAGGAACTCTATAAGTCTGCTGTTAACTCCCACTGAAGACTCTATGCCACAATATAGGGACATGATTGCGTTGTATATGTCACCACGTAGGCCAGTCTGTCGCAATTTATACCACAAACACGGCCTGCTGACAGTGTCAAGGGCCTTCTTTGCATCCACAAAACAAGTGAAGGTGCTTTTGTGTGCTAATTTCCCACTGTTTATGATGGAGTGTAGCACATACATGTGGTCAATACAGTTCCTATCTTTTCTGAATCCGTTCTGTTCGTCACACAATATTTCATTTCCTTCCAGCCAGGAGCACAGACGAGTGTTTAGAATGGATGTGTAGATTTTGCACGGTATCGATAAAGTTATACCTCTACTTGATAGAGGGTCTCTATAGCCAGTTTGGTCATCTTTGGGTATGGGTTGTATTATTCCAAAAAATACGAAAGTAACTAAAGGCCATGGAGATAAGATATGTCTCAAATTATTGCATAACAATCGCAATAGCGTTAAATTTCTCGTTCAGATCGTGGTAGCGTTGCGATGTGGTTGCGACACATTTACCCTAGTGGAAAGATATTTTATAAATAAAATATTGCAAAATCAAGACTGAATATTGCATTTACGAAAATTGTCTCAGAGATGCAATGTTTTCGCATAAGAATCTACAGTGTTATGGGCAGAAATGCGAACAGGGAATTTCGACGGTTGAAATTATCTGTCCTTTTTGTAGTGACAATACTGTATGTGTGAAACTGTGTTTGAGATCCAATAACCTCTAATACCGTCTCATCCCTTACTTATATCGTGATGAAAATCGAATTTTGACAAAGGTATCTCCCTTGAAAATATTAGACGCGCAAGGAAGGTCCACTTAAGAAGAAGCAATTAATTGTTGGAAAAAACATCTACAAAACCAGTTGAAATAGAGCTAAGTTTCTTCATTTTGTTACTTTTAAGTTCTCGGAGCTGTCTCTTATTTCGTTTATTAAAAGTAACAAAAGGAAATTTTGCTTTTTGTGGCAAGCTAATTGGAAGCAACTAGGTCACAGATAATCCGATATTAAGAATATCTGTCAGCATCACATCTATCAACATTAAACATCCACTTTGGCTCTTTTGGCTCTTTGCTTAGCGAGTGTGCTTTTACAATAAGTTTTTATTCTTCCCAGAAAAAAGAATTAGCAAATCTCACCGCCTAGACTTTTATATTAATGGACAGCACAGTGTCTGTATTTTCTGACACGATGCAGACACTGTTGAAAAAATGAACAAAAAATAGTTCCAGACATCAAAAGATGGTTAACATGCCGTTTCCTTTTTGTTAAATGTGTTTCAACAGAGAATAAAATTAAAGCGTTCAAGCGGATTGGGGAAAAAAAGGTCAGCCTTTTGTTTTCATAGCCAGCCCAAAGCAAGTGGGGTGGGGTGGGGTGGGAGGTGGGGGGGGGGGGCAAATTAGATCAATTTTAATGGGGTGTGGGGGAGGGGTGAGGGTGTTGTGTGCGGGAAAAGGTTTCCAAGCCTTCACATCTCAGAATTTTGCGTCCCTAAAGTTTGAACTAGATAACTAGAGGGAAATATGTCCGATATGGGGTGGCCAAGGGTCGTCGATGGGGATTTTTGAATCCTGGAATTCAAAATTTTTGCTACCACGGGCCGACCATGGTTCAAAGTTTTGGATTACAGGATTCAAAAAACCCCATCTCCTTGCATCTGAGCGGATATTTTGAGGTTTTTCATGTATTGACGACTGTCTACCTTTTCGCCGACACAGATATTAGGACAAGCAATCTGCAATCTACAACCTACCCCCGCGCCCCGCGCCCCGCCCCCTTACGATTTTTTTGCCATTTTTGGACATATTTCGAGGACCAACTTTGAGGGAAAGTGTGGGAAAATGCTTGAAGTTTGTGAAATAATGCGCTTTTCGATAATATAAATTGGATAATATTTCGAAATTTTAAATTTTATATAAAATTCACATTCTCTTTAGTGTTAAATTTATGATAGCTATAGGAAATTAAGGAAAGCTAACTTCCTGTAAATGTCTTCCAATCACGAAGATTGCCTGTCATGGGGAGAGGCCGAAAACAGTTTTTTTTCAGTGAAGGAGCATGCAGATACACTAAACGCACAGATTTGTTATTGAAATTGTCCAAGAATCATTATTTTTCTTCATGAAATTTACATGACCTAAAGACAATGTAATCAAAAGCATCTTGGGTTGCATTAAAAGCACAAAGCATCACCGAGAAGAGCGCTGAGATTGAATGTGAAATTTGAAAAAAGTTAAAATGGTTGTTGTTTTCAACAGATTTTTTGATGAAGTTGAGGCAAGATTTCTATTTTACAAACAAGTACATGCACAAAATAATTGACTATATTTTCTAATATCGTATGACCTTCTAAACCTCTTGTATGTGGTTATAGCTTGGGCGAGTAAGTAACATGGTTCCAGGGCGCATTCCAAAACTAACACATTAACTTGTTCTTGTTGTTTGTTGATGTCTGTGTTTTGTTGCTTCCTCATCAATAAACATCTCCTCTTTCCGAAGCTGATGAGCTTTGCACCATGCTACAACGACAAAAATTGCTGTTTTAACAGGTATTATTTTCTGCACCTGCGTTTGTGTGACAAAATATTCTTTTATCCAATCTGCTTGATCTACTAATCATTTCATAACTAATATTTAATTCTATATTCTTGTCCGCTAACTGAAAATGCAAATCTCTTTGACCGAGCGCCATTAAAATAATATTTCTTCCATCTGATCACGTTTTAATTAAATGTCGTGCAGTGGAAAATATAATTCAGTGTTACACGCAAAGAAAATCTGGGATAAGTCGGAGACTATTGAGGTTCAACTTAATTTTCAGAAACGGGTAATAGATGACTACTTAGCGGACTCAGTGAACTCGTTTGATAAATTTCGTACAGAATCGCAACACGTCAGACCTCTGACGTGTTGCGATTCTGTTCGAAATTTATCAAACGAGCTCACTGAATCCGATTCAAAAAGAGTAAGGTCGAATCGAATGGGATTCAGTGAGCTCGTTTGATAAATTCCGTACAGAGCCTCTGACGTGCTGCGATTCTATACGATATTTATCAAACGAGTTCACTGAATCCGATTCGATCCGACCTTACTCGTTTCGAATCCAATTTAGTGAATGCTTTTGAATAGATGAGAACCTGATATCCTCTTTTCAAACTCTCAGACCACCAGTCTAATTCCGTAGAGAAGCCTACAGTGTTATGGGCTGTTGCGTTCCCATTTTTCATTGAGTTTTCGCGCAGACTATCGTTGATTTAATGTGATGCCTCTTTAGTCACAAAGGTAACAACATATTCTTTCGTGCTACAGTTATACATATTCCAATCAATAAATATTTATTTCGCCTTGAAAACATCAGGCCTAATTTTTGGAAGTATGTGGTGTGATTATAAAGCACAGCCATGGTGAGTATTTAGTTTACAAACATGTCTAACAGTATTGTAATATCATTAACCCTTTACCCAACGCAGATGATATCAAAATTTGTTAGTTTAAATATCATTTTTTAAAAATTTTTCAAAAAAATTCAACAAACTTAGATCCCCCCCACCCCAACAAAAAACCTCAAAAAAACAAAACAAAAAGCAAACCCCAAAACAATAACAGCGAAAACACTAAAAACAACACCCCACCCTCCAAAAAAAATCCGAAACATAATTCACTTCAATTGTGAAGCAAAGATGCATGTGCTTAAACCGTCTAATTCAGTAATGAATTCGATGGTGTTATCTCCTAGAACCAGTCTAGCTCCGAAATAGTCCATTGCCTACTTTTAGATTCAACAGCCTGCAATATTTCAGTTGGTTAAAATCCAAACCTATTTTCTTTGAATCAATCAGGGGGAGGCCACCAAAAATTTGCAAGACGTGACGTGGGGGTGGGTGGGTCTCTCGAGTGCGCCAAAAATGTGCATTTCCAACTTGTGCAATTTTTTGAATTGTTTAAAAATATATCAATATATCAGCTAATATATACCATCATTTGTGTTTCAAACCTTAAAGATGATGTTGTACATCACACTCTTAACATAAATACAACATCAGGAGGCTTTATATGTGAGAATATTGGGCTTAAACTGGGAAAATGTCACACGTTAGTAGGGGGTGGGTGTCTTGTTCGAAATGTAGAAAATGTGCAGACAATATTTTGGGAACAATTCAAATGAAAATTTGTTCCCGTATATGTACACGTGCTCTGGCCAAGCCTGATAATGAACAGCTTGTCATTTGTAAATTGGGGCCCACAGCAACCCACAGACGTTTAAATTGGTGGTACCAGTTTAACGCTTTACCTAACATGAAAAGCAGACAACACTTGCCGAAAAATGATTGAATAACTAATTTTTTTCATTTTTTGTCTCAAAAACATAGGTTATGACCCCTCATTGGAACGAGCTCGACGAGCTCGTTCCAATGAGGGGTCATAACCTATGTTTTGAGACAAAAAATGAAAAAATAATAAAAATTAATTGGCGATTTTTGAGAATAGCGCTGGCCGGTTTTGGTCGTTACGTTGGGTAAAGGGTTAAGAACATTATGAAAACACCCTAAAGACAGCTGTGCCTACTAAGTTTATAAGTTTATTTTAGATTTTAATGGGAGAATGGGGGTGGGTGTCTGAGAACGGTAGCAGAAAATGTGCACGTAGTGGGTGGGTGGGTGTAAAAAGGAGCCAAATAAAAAATAGGACATCACGTCTTGCAAATTTTTAGTGCCCCCCCCCCCCCTCCTTGAATCAATGCAAAAAATAATATTTCTCAATCCAAACTTGGTTTGATGGAACCTTTGGTGACATTTACCTTTATCAATGAGAACTTTATCTTTTGAACCCGAGCGACCGATTTTTCGGCCTGGTAACATGATACGTCATCATTCCATTACGTGGGATGGTTGCTAAATGAATGTGAGGGTAGACCAATCAATATTTTCAACGTGCAGCCACAAAGCCGCACGTTGAAAATATTCATTGGTCTACACCTAAATAGAGAATATGGACTCTTCTAACTGCTGTCATTGAACTGACATGGAAGACAACATCGGGGTTCAAAGGGTTATCACAGCTGTAGTTTTATAATTACACCGCGTAGTTCCAGTAAGTGTGACAATATCGTGAGTTTCCAAGGTAAATTAAATAATTATTAATTGGAATATCTATAATTGGAGCACGGAAAAATATTCGTATATCCCTGTGAGCAAAGGGGCATCACATTGTATCAACGCTCGTCTGCGCACAAACTTCACGAAAGTTGGGTGAACAAACGGACTTTGACAGAGTCGAAATCTGAACAGAATTTGACTGAGAGCTTGGGAAAGATGTTTTTACGTTCACTTCTGTTACGATATGACCCTTGACCTGTTGAAATAAATAACTAAATGATCAAATAAATAAATAAATAAATAAATAAATAAATAAAAATAAATAAATAAATAAATAAATAAATAAATAAATAAATAAATAAACGTCTTTTATTTCACTGATTTCGTTTAATTTATCAAACGTTTTTGGCGAATAACTTGGAAAAATGGTAATATTATTTATGGGTTTCCTTTGTGATGGCAGCGCGATCAGACGTATATCTTGAGATCTGTCACTAGTTATATATATATATATATATTGTAAAATTTAAGTGGGATATGTTTTTTTTTAAAAGACTGTCGATATTCAATCCTCAAATGAGTTGATTCATACTTCTTCTGTTCCAATTCTAGTCCTTAACCTAACAAGAACTTGAATCAAACAAAAAATATTTAAGGTTTGTTTATTCTTGCTTCCTCGTACGAATTTCGTTGTTCTGAAAGATGACGATTTGAAAAGAGGCCTCCAAAAAGGCGAACTATACATCTGTAGGAGATGAAAAATGTTTAAAAGGCCTCTCTCATTGCCTGTCTCGATAAGCATGTTATTGGGTTGCCTTTATCAAGACAAAATCTTAAACCACCGCCTTTAATTCTCAGTATTTCAGTGTACGTGTTGTTGGCAGCGGAAATAATTTACATAACAAAGACAGAAATGCACCGTAATTTCCGGCAAATTCGTTTTGAACTCAATCAACGGTGACATATATACTTTCAGTGGTTTCAGAAGACCGCACAATTTGGTTACTTAAAGAAAATTCCTTCCAATTAACTCATAAAGACGGAGAAGAATTTATTCGAAAGTACTTCTGATATATTGACCCCGCTTACACGAAACAAACTCAAGGTATGATGGAGGTTTATGAATGGTGTGATTACCAGCGTTTATTGGCCATACGCAGAGGCGTCGCGAAGATGATCGATGGGGAGGTGATGGTGGTGGTGATGTACACCTGAGTTGTCCCTACTGTGATAGCTCAAGCCTCGACGGACTAATATTCCAGTTACATCATCAAGGCACATCTTCGTTGAAGGCATGTCTTGATGATGTTGTTGGAATATTAGTCAATCAAGACAATAGTTACAAACTCAAGACTACTTGGGAATTTATTAGTGAATAAATAAAATATACATGCAATAGGTTTGAGGCAACTTCTTATTCAATTAACATGTATCTTACAGGTATTCCAAAATGGTCATGCTGGGCCCCCAACAGCCAGAGTCGGGGCCTGCAGACCTCTATTTGTATGATTAACTGTATGTGCAGTACAGTCGCCGTGGACTGGTTGGAATCCACGCGTGGGCAGTAATGTCCAAGCATGTATTTTCCAGGTAACAAAATTCATCATCAGCAAAATTCTAATTAATGAAGCACCGGGTTGTACCCGGTGCTTCATTAATTAAAATTTTGATGATTATCCCTGTAATTAGTGTCTGGAATCTAATATTACTGCGTCCGTGGAAACATTGCCCCCCCCCTCCTGCCCACCCATGGAAAGTGCCAGTTCACGGCGGCCTTACTATATGTGACACAAGTCTACGTATCAAATCTAGACTTTTAAGAAAGTACATGAATACTAGGAACAGAGAATTGGTATTTAGACTCCACTCCTGGCGAAAATGTCATTACTGGAAAATTATTGGGGTGCTAAACCTCCCTTAACGACAGTCACACCTGACCATTCACATATTCTTCCAGCCTTATAAACACAGCCTCAACTGAGGCCGACATTTTATAAGCAGAAAAGCACGACATTGTTCGACATAAATCTCGAACATTTCACAGTATCAACAAGAGTTTGATTCGAAAAGTTTAAATGGATGTTTCTGATTTCAGTTTGGGCTGTTTTCTGTAAGCATTCGGTGTTCTCATCAAAGTAGAAATCCTTTTCAAAATCAACGAACGTTCCATTGAAAGAAAACTTGAGGGTCCATTCGTACGCTGCTCGCTGTGCAATCAATGGAATATAAAATGTTGTTTGAAATATTAGTTTTGAGCTAACAGTCTGGAAACATTGCACTAACAGCGGTTCGAGTCTCGTGTTAGAACCAATACATAGCCGAATTCACCGAGTCAAAAGCATATTCTAAAAATGAGAGGGTCAATGTATCAGAATTGTTTTTGAATAAATTGTATTTCTCGGTTAATAATGAGGTTCATTAATTAACTTGATATTGCAGTCCTCTGGATGATATGAAACGTGTACATGCCACCGTTGATTGATTTTAGATCGTCATTGCCGGATACTGTGGTGCAGTTCGTCTTCGTTATGTAAATTGTTTTTACTGCCAACTACGTGTTTATTGGAACACAGAGAATCAACTCATTGAACCGAGATGGTATTTTCTTTGTCAGTTCAATGGCCGCAGTTGGGAGAGTCCATATTCATTATTTTGGAGTAGACCAATTAATATCTTTCATTGTGCAGCCCTAAGGCTGCGCGTTGAACATATTGATGGGTCTACCCCACACAATCACTCAGCAGCCTTCCTTATTTATGAATTATTATATTCCTGGACCAGAAAAGCGGCCTCTCGTTTTAAAAGGGTAAGGAGACTGACTAGCGGCTATTTCGACTTTACGAGCACAATTAAAAAAAATGCTGTACAAGTACTGAAAGACGCGGGTAGAATCGTTTCCAGCATTTCTTATTCTCTAAAATCCCCGGTTCGATTAGTAGACTTTCTGGCCACTGCATAAACACTCTTCATATTAGAACTACACAACCTGCCATAGAAAAACAGAATACACAACAAGCCTAAGATATTTGTAGCTATTTTCAAATAAAGTTTTCATTGGGAAAAAGTTAATAAATTGGAGGACATTGTGGTTTATTAAAGGCCCAACAGAAATGATTAACAGCCTACAGTTTATAAGAGACTGAGACGCAGTCGAGGACCATCAATAAAATGGAGGGTTGTTAATCATCCTGGTTCCAACTGTATTCATTACGCCAATTAATAACCGCGTATAATGGTGGTCGCGCTCTGCACATAATCTGGGAACCCCGTCTTATTCAATCCTACTGCTCTTGCCTGCTCCTTCGAACACCTGTCAACGCCCATTTGTGTTGTCAGTTTTCTTATTGCTATGACAAATTAGCGGCTTACCAAAGAGTTATTATATTGAAATTGACGTTCATTAATGATGGGGTGGAGTGGGCATGCAGGTCTAACAATTCTGACTGCGAACCATCAAGCCCGTGTGGGACAGTAGTATCGGACAGACCCAAACAAATTTACAACTAAAACTGAGAATTTAGACAGAGTACTAATTGATTCTTTTCTTCTCTCTCTTTTGGATTCGATTTTCAGCTGTTTGGAAATATGTACAAATTGTAGCCTTTTCACGTTCTCACAGACTGTATGCACCTGAGTTCTTGTTCCAAGAGGGGATGACAGTCAGACAGCCAATCTGACTATGTCATCCCCTGCAGTATGTTCGCCTTTATTTCTGAAATATTCGTTATGTACCGTATTTGTAGTTTACTGCACTGTACTGTAAATGTCTCTTGCATACTGTGACTAAAAAATATCTATCTATCTATCATTTCCAGTGGCCGTTAATAAGCCACAATGCCCGACAGAGCCATGTTATTACTATTATTACCACTGCTACCAGCAAAAAGCAATAAATAACTGAAAGTGGGCTGAAATGCTATTGTACAGTGGAAATTCGACGATTCAGCATTATTTTTAATAATGCTATCGTTAGTTCAGTTATACCTAATTTTATTAATTAACATTGACCCTTCCAACACCAGGCCTGGCATTTTCAGGGGAGCAATTTATTCGCTTGCCGACTGTTCGCCTTAAAAAATTAAGGAGAGCGAAAACTATCCCTCCTGGCCTTAGAAAATAATGATTACCATAACAACCTATTCCTAAAACCCATATCGTTTCAGATCTCTACTATGTTAGTAGTCTCTGTTAGACGGCTCGGAGGTATGGGAGTGGTAGTGTAGGCGTCTCACAGAGACTACCTTGTTGGCGGCACCAAATAAAATGTACAAAACCCACTTGGTAGAATTCATTAATAGTAAAACTTCATTTTCCCAATTTTAGTTTTTGTAAGCCTGCACGGAGCTAGCCGCTAGCAATCGTGAGCTCATCTCGATATTGCTTGGGAACTTTAACCCTTTACCTAACGAATCGCCCGCATCCGCCCACGTAATATGCAAATTGAGCAGTTGAAAAAATTAAATTTTTCAAAATATTTCAACAAAACCATATCATGTGGTTTTGTTGAAATTTTTGAAAAAAATTTAAAAAATGATATTTAAAATGATGAATTTTGATATCGTCTGCGTTGGGTAAAGGGATAAACTTGCTTTCAGCAGTGGTAGTGATAAGTGAAAAAAGAATTAGCACGGATGTTGGGATAGGTACAGATGCTTTGTACGTTAATATGGCGGAAATTACACCCAGTCTTTATTTTCAACATTATGTATATACAATTTCTATCTCAGTTATACGTTTTGTGAGACCACTAAAATGACTGACAGAAATTGAAATTCCAGTGAAAAGATTCGAAGAAAAATGAATCGGACAGCCGAATCGAATCGAACCGAATGCCAAGAATCACGAAACTTCGCAAGGCCCTAAAGTCGAACTGTAAAACTCTTTACCCTTCAACATGACTAGAAGACGTTTGTTGCAAAACAAACTTTCTTGAATAACTAAAACCCTTTTTTCAATTTTTGCCTCCAAACATAGCTTATTACACCTCATTGGAACGAGCTGGACGAGTTAGTTCCAATGTGGAGTCATAAGCTAAGTTTTGAAGGCAAAATTGAAGAAACGTTAAAAGATTTCAGTGTCTATTTTGTAAATAACGCTGGTCGGATACGGATGTTATGTTAGGTAAATGGTAAATGGTTAATAACGCATGGCTGGCCCGAAACACGTACTGGCAGCCTTATGGACAATCTACAACCGGTAAACAGAAATGCGGGCTCCACTCCACTGTTCGACAGAAAAATCCATTCAAATACTGCGGAGCATCAGCCAGACATTGATTTGAATGTTTTAACGAGTGTTTCTAATTAATGTCGCTTCCCGCTGTTTTCTGGAAGAATTTATTGCCACAAAAGTTGTTTTGAATCAAGAAAAGTTCTAAAGATGGCTTACACATTTAGTGATCTTTCGTTTGTTGCTTGAAATGGCAGCAATTCGAATTTTGGCGTTGAGCGAAAATAAACTCTGGTTACAGTTAATGTGAAGGCAAAGCTGAAACATGCAATAATTTACAGAGAAAATTTACTTCCATTAACAATAGGACACGATTTTCAAGCGCATGTAAACATTACGTGGGGATGTACTATCACCATGTTGGAGTGAAATGTCCACAAAAAGGAAAAGTATGAAAATATGCGGAAAAGTTAAAACGCTCGAAAACAAAATTGCAGGATACGTCGCTTTTGCTTCTTGCCCTATTTTTACAAAGATTTACTGCTACCATTTAATAATGACCGAATCATTGCTGCATTCCCGTGCCTCCTTGGGTTTCGCGGTTCATATGTCAGGCAATTTTTTACATAGAATGTTAATGTAACCGCATCAATAAACATTTCAAACAAGGTTTTTCTGGGAGGAGACCACTCCACCACCATGAAACAACTCAAACAAACCTCCCATTATTGCTCGTGTCTTAGGACTAGCACAGATTTTTTCGGTATCTGAATGCAATGCTATGATACCATGATCGTAGAAAGCCACCTCCAGACGTGTTCCTCACCCATTTCATAGGGAAATATTTTCGGGCGCCGCCACTGGGTTATATACACATATTTCTGTTTTCTAAAATTAACGCTTCTGAAAGTCACGCATTCAATACAGCCATTTCGACGAGTAAATGAAAGGCGAGTGGCCGATAACGCAGATGTTTGCATGCAAGTCTTATGACGGTGGAAAAAGCTATTTGGCATGTGCCCAGTGACATCATTGTTTGTAGAGTTTATTAATGTAAAGAACAGGTATTCTTGTAACCTGCATAGGGGTTACCTGCATTTATATAATAAGTTAACCACATGATTGTGTTTATTATAAGCACATGTATCCCGACGACTTATATATGGAACTCAGTTTTATTAGAAACGCCTGTAATTTTTCCAGGGAAGGAATCTCTTCTGTAGGTTTTAGTACGGATGGTTACCTGACTGTATTGTTTTTCAACATTTAGTGAACATTTATCACGACCTCTGTAAGGTGACAGATAAAAAGCAGTTCACGATTAGATTATTTTTCGATATTTCAAAGTGCATTTGACTGAGGCTGATGCCGTTGCTATTTTTTCAAATTTTAACAACATGGTTGTACAGGTTCACTTCTCGGGCGGTTCAGTAGGTAAACAACGGAAAAACAGCGCGTACTAGTGAACGGCATATATTCCGTTTGCAGTTTGGAGCGCTCGGGTGACCAACAGGGGTCGGTATTGGAAACCTTTTCTTACTTTCATAATAACAGCAATATAACCCTTTTGGTGTTGTATGTCTGTATAGATGAGTTGGATTAGGTGCAGTTAAAAAGACACGGCGACAATTTATCGGCATGAAACCAGTCAACAATATTACATCCAGTAAGTTTTATTCCGAACCCACTATTTCCCTGATATGTTTCAAATCGACGTTGCAAGCATTTAAATCCGTTTGTTCCTTTTTGTCAAATTCCCTGTAATACATTTACACAACCCAGTGGAGATGTAAACGGGATTGGGGAGGAAAACCATGCATCCTAAATATCCCTACCACCTTTTAAGACCATATATTTTTGCCCCCCCCCCCCTGGGGCAAAATTAACCATGCACGTTTTAATCAACACTTAATTATTATTACTTTGCCCTTTTCTGAAACGAATTGGAATGCAACATATGCCAAAAAGGTTTTGAATAAATAAACATTTTGATATTTTTGCCTCGAAAACATAGCTTAGGGCCCTTATTGGAACGAGCCTAACTAAAGCATTCCAATGAGGGGGTCATAAACTATTTTTAGGCCAAAAGCGAAAATATAATTAATGGTCTCCTGCACTCCTTTTAGTTTCAGCCGCCACTGACAGGATTACAATATAATTCGAAACATTTACTATACCCAACCGTACCAGTAGTTTGTTTGTTTTATTGGCGTTTAACAACACTCAAGAGCCAGGGTCACACCATGTCGGTCTGTTTTTCATCTGAAGCAAACGGGGGCATGTGAAGAGAACCTCCGCGCAGCGGCGAGAAACTGTGAGGCTCCCACATGTACTAGCTCTGCACAAGCGGGGTTCGCAGCGGTTGAAGGCAAGTGCATCATCAACGTACAATACACCATTGCACACGGCGATACAGTATCTCCACGTGGGCAATCAGGATTAAGCGTCTTAAACAGTGACACAACGCAGTCACTGCTGGTCAGGCTCGACCCATCGACCTTTCGGTTTGAAGACCAATGCCCTAACAACTAAGCCACCACGCCCCAACTATACCCGTAGTATATAGGGACGAAAGATTGTAGACGTTAGAAGCAGTAGTGTTAGGGGCCTATTTTCGACTTTGGTCATTTTTTACTGTATTAGAATAGGTGCTCCAACTTGCTGTGTTTGGATAAACTTGAAATGTAGACTCTAAGTACATTGGTGGTTGATTGTAGGAAAGTCTTGGCTGCCTATATATACAGCCAAGACTTGCGTAGACACAACTGCAAAGTCACAGGGCATTAAATGTCACAGTGTGGCAAAAATGTATGAAGAATCTTGAGGCCTACAAGGGTTAAAGTACAGCGACAGAAGAAACAATGAATACATTTTACAGTAGTGACGGTACCAGATGACAAAAGACAAGTTGAAAGACAGGAGTAATGGAAGTGGTAGATGGAAGGAGTCGTGGTTGCAGCGATAAGTTGCAATGGTAAAAGACAGTCTTGTTTGCAGCTGTGATAGAATCTAGTATTGGTAATCGTTACTAACACGAGAGGATGAAATGATAGAAGGTTGAGGTAAATAGAGTTTTTTTCGCGTGGCACTGGCAGTCAACAATAAGACCAGAACAATTGGAAGTTCTTGGAAACAACTCCATTCATATTGAAAAGTTTTTCAGCTCTATTTAAACCTTGAAATGTGAGTGAAGTAGATGGAATAGTTTTCGAACGACAATGAGGAAGGCTGTCGAGCAGTGTCAGTCTCAACACTGGTTATAATGTAAAGTAAAGTGTCAAGCGAAAATACATTGTCGCGAACATAGATTATGGACTTGTACCATACGTTTTTCATTCTCTTTTTGATTTGTTTGATCATGGATGTAACCGTAGGATGGAGGTAAGAGGGGTAATGTGATGTCTCACCAAAACGCAAACAAGAAAAATAATATTAGTTTCGCTCTCGTCCGATATGAAATTAACTGACACCATATATACCATATTAGGCCACCAACAAACTGTGTAACGAATATATCTTACCGACTGCTGCATCAATGCACAGAACTAATAACAACAGCGATCAAAATTAAATGAGAGAATTCTCACAGTGTGTTCACGTGTCTTTGACTTGTTACAATTTATGGGAGAGTGCCTACAGCCTTTATCTGATTCATTGATTATTTGTCCAGTAACATTTTGAGGTACATGAGAGGTTTATCTACTAAACTTGTTAAAGTTGCCTTGTTCATTTCAGGATGTAGGTTTTGGAGTACGGGTAGAGCCTCATTCGAACATATACGTTATTGTGATAAATTGACCATAACACAATCTAAGGTTTGGGGTTCGGAGCATATGTTCAACGTCGACACAGAAGGTTGAACATAAACTCCGAGCCGTAAACCTCAGTCCATGTTACAGTCAATTCATCACAACTGATAATGTGGCACCAAATATCTGGTACAGAGAGAATAATACACCACGCTTGCCAGCCTTGAAACTGCTAGGCCTGCTAACACGTTTCAGAATTGCAGAGCGGGTATCAACAGCATTTGAGTGGAGACCAGAATTATCCCGTAAGAGCCTTCGAAGGACTAGTAATTTTACGAGGTGTATGCAGCGAGAAAAAAAAATCGAGTTTCCATTCTCCAATAATGAAAAAATTCAGGTATCCACTAAAACACAGTATATTTTATTTTGTTGAGCCGTTAACCATTAATTATGTGCATGCAAGTATCCATGCTAGTGTCAGGGCAAAGCCAGCCTAAATATAGGGGCAAGGGGCCTCATATTTAAAGATATTGTAAGTTCAAAATATATTCCGCATCAAGGCGAAAAACCAACATGAATTTCACTTCTCTGTAAAGCTGGAAAAAACACACGTGGTGTATATCCAGCTTTAGCGCAGGGACCCAGGGGAGAAACGGTATGTTAGATAATGTCTAATCTCATTTAATTTGGCTGTCATGACAATGACTGGCAGAAACGAATCGGTTCTCTCGACAAGTGAAACCACCGGTAAGTCACGCGCGAGATGACTTGTATTGATTCTGCCCCGATATATGTCATCTCCCACCGTTTTGACAGGTGGACAGATGAGCGTCTGTCCACCTGACAGTTTAGGGTAAAAAGTATATATACCTTGAAGAGCAGAGCATTAGACACACACTTGGGGTCACACACACGTTGGTGAAGTCCAGGACTCTGTTTCCTGGCATAAGGGTACCTTCGATCACAGGATCCTGAAACGGCTGGAATCGCCAGAGAGGGCATTCCATGATTGATTTAGCTTAACGTTGATAGGCGGCTACGGGGCCGAATTCGTGAGAAGAAACACCCCAGGTTGAACGTTAAAGTTTAGATTGTCGAGTAGCAGGTATCGGCCTGCAATAGTCAGAAGTGTAGGTTAATTGTATTGTGCGTATTAACCCTTTGAAGCGTCAGACTGATTGCGTTCTGAGTAGTTTGTTTTGCTGTCGAAGCATCGTAATACCGACTGGAGATCGGTGTGAGTGACAATTTCGCTCTAGCACAAAAAGGGCATTTGTGAATCGTGAATTCAACCAGGAACGGTGAATATTTCAATAGGACTTTCACGGAGGACTTTCAAAAGGCACATAAGGTATGAGTAGACAATATCTGACCCAAATCAGAAGTACGGTGTCTTTATAGATGACGAACATTGCTGGTCGGAACCCTCCGACAGCCAGAGGTACAGTTACGCGCAGACGTTGACATTTGAGCCTAAGCGGGTGAAGCTCTTATGGCGAGCTCACAGTAATAACATTTCAGATTTGTGAAGCTCTTATGGCGAGCTCACGGTAGTAACATTTCCAGTGTGTAGACTATAGTGCCAGTACAGGGCTATAGAATGACTAATAGATATAATTATTGAGAATTGTTTAACCCTAGCGACCCATTTTCTGTGAAAAGAATCGAATTGTTGATTGTTGAAATATTGAAACGGATTTATTTTTATGTGTAAATAAAAGAATCGTTGTTACTTTAAATCATTCTTTCCATTATACAGCCTGAAGTGATTAGGAATCACACCTAACGGAAATCGAACCTATTTCAGGCCAATTTGGCAGAGAAGGAATCACGGCGTCGGTCTAACTCAGCTCCCTGCGCCGAGTTCGCGACACTTGGATTCCGACCCTCCAAGTTGGTCT
The DNA here is from genome assembly GCA_031216915.1 of Pictodentalium vernedei. Lineage (NCBI taxonomy): Eukaryota > Metazoa > Mollusca > Scaphopoda > Dentaliida > Dentaliidae > Pictodentalium > Pictodentalium vernedei. The sequence goes on from CM062290.1 coordinate 191,196,006, forward strand.
AATTTTCCCGCAACTTCATCAGCGGGACTAAATAACCCCACGTCAGCCCAGGCCTTACGGGGCCTCAGGTGTCCCTGACATAGTTTGGCGAGCGCTAACCAGGATATTTCTAAAAGGTAAAAAATGGCTATATGGAAATTTTGTTTTATTTTAACGGCGGTTCTGTTTATGTTTTGACGCGTTCGGTCAGCTGATGCCGTTCAAGGGTTTAATATCGCAATACAGTAGTCCCCCGGAGGATACTTAATAGCCACTATAACTGCGCTAGGTTTCAGAATATTTGGGGCGTTTAATTACGTTAAATTACAGAGGTAAATTAGGATTAATTGCCATATTTTTTTTCTTTCTTTCTTTTCCTTCTTCATTCTTTCTGACGAGTGTTGAAGATAGAAAGAAAAAAACAAAATGGATGTTGTTACACCCCTCGCCCAACTGGTATCATTAGGCAAGGAAATGGGCCTTGAGGGGTCGAACTTCAGAAGTTCGTTAAAGATGAGCAGAAACGTGAGGCTAAGGAGATTGCCTTACGTAATGACGCAAGAGAGAGAGAAGCCCAATTGGAACGAGAGCGTGAGAAAGACGCAAGAGAGGCGAAAGAGAGAGAGATTCAATTAGCAAATGAGGCGAGAGAGAGAAGCCCAATTAGAACAACAGAGGCACGAGAGAGAATTAGAGCTCCTCAGAGCAAGGGCCGATGTGGAGAATGGAAGTCGGCGCTCAGGGGACGGGAATGCAGGGGTAGCAATTCATGCCCCACGCCCCCACCTCGCTCATTTTAATGAAAACACAGATGACTTGGACTTGTACTTGGAGAGGTTCGAGCGTTTTGCCTCCAGTCAAATGTGGCCAGAAGACACATGGGCTATGTGCTTGAGCCCTTTGTTGTCAGGTAAAGCCCTCGAGGCTTATACCAGTATGCCTCCTGCACTTCTTAACGACTACAGTGAGCTGAAGAATGCCATCCTTCGGAGATACCAGCTCACTGAAGAAGGATTCCGGACCAAGTTCCGAGAGATTAAGCAGGAGAAGGGAGAAATAGTACCTCAGTATTTTGCCCGAGCTAGGCGGTACTTTGACCGCTGGACTGATCTCGCAGAAGTGAATGAGTCATATGGAGCCCTGCGAGATCTATTTCTCCGGGAGCAGTTTTTAACTACATGCTCCAAGGAGTTAGGCCTGTTCATCAAGGAAAGGGGTCCGCCCACCTATGATGAGATGGCAACTGTGGCAGAACGCTACATCGAGGCCCACGGTGGGAGTGTAAACGCACCCAAATCGGATAGGGGTGGGGCAAACGGGTTGGCAATGGCACCTGTAAGGCAACACCACCCCAATCCGCCTGCGTCGCAGGCCAGCCGGAATGAGAACGCCCCAAAGACACAACTTGTTTCATCTGCATCAAACGGGGACATATGGCCAGAGATTGTTGGCAGCGACAGGCCAAGGCCACTGGGAACTCTAGACCACCCCAGCAGGGGGCCGCGGGTACAGCGCAAAAGGGGAGGAGAGACCCCTCCCCGAAGGACTGGAGGCGAAGGGGTGGCGAGAGGCCAGGGAACAACAGGCAAACCGCAGCGCTGTGCCAAACCATAGGCCCAGAAAGCAGTCCTCTCCGCGACTGCATCCAGGAGGGACAGCTAAGGCTGGAAGGTGGGAGAATCATTCCCATAATCAGCGGAATGTGTGAAAGTCACCCCTCCGCCGGGGGCATCATGCCTATTCACACCGGGTACGTCGGCCAGCAGGAGGTACAGATGCTTCGCGACACTGGCTGCAGTAGCGCTGCGATCAGGAGGCGCCTCGTGAGCGACACACAGCTCACCGGGGGTGACCACCTGTGTGTGTTGATAGATGGGACACTTAGGCGTTTTCCGCTGGCGAGGGTGCAAGTGGACACGCCTTTCTACACCGGTGAGGCGGAGGCCATGTGCATGGAAGACCCGGTGTATGATCTCGTGATCGGAAATATCCCTGGTGTTAGCAATAACCCAGACAGCAGTTGGTCGGCACCCGCCGAGGCATCGGCCGTGGTTACGAGGTCCCAGGCAGCAAAGGCAAAAAGGCCCATCCGACCACTGAATGTTCCGGCCGAAGTCGTGGGCGAAGTTCATACCGACGATCTCAAGAGCGCCCAAGCCAGTGACCCCACACTGAAGAAATTTTGGGACCTCGCCAAAAGTGGTGACAGTGTCGCCACCAGGGGTAAGGGGCGAGTTAAGTTATCCGTAAGGAAGGGGGTGCTTTACAGGGAACACGAGCAGCCCCGTGGCCAGACAATTATTGAGGCATGACAGATTCTGGTGCCTCAAGAATTCAGGAAGCAGATCATGACCCTGGCTCACGAGTCCGTGGTTGGGGGCCACCTAGGGACCAGGAAGACCCTCGATAGAATCACGTCCAGCTTCCACTGGCCTGGCATCACAGGCGACGTCACGAGGTTCTGCAGGTCATGTGACGTCTGCCAGAAAACCGTCCCAAAGGGGAAAGTCCAGAGGGTACCGTTGGGAGAGATGCCTCTCATGGATGCGCCATTCGACAGGGTCGGAGTGGATTTGATCGGACCGATCTCTCCTGTTTCCGACAAGGGCAGCAGGTATATCCTGACTGTCGTGGACTACACCACGAGGTACCTCGAGGCGATAGCTTTGCCAAAGATCGAAGCCGAGCGAGTTGCCGAAGCACTCCTCGAGATTTTCTGTAGGCTCGGTTTTCCGAAGGAAATCCTTAGCGATAGAGGTTCGCAGTTCACGTCGGGGATGCTCGACGAGGTATGCCGGTTGGTGTCTGTGAAGCAGATCTTCACCACCCCGTACAAGCCAAGGTGCAATGGGCTCTGCGAACGTTTCTATGGCGTTCTGAAGGATATGCTGAAAAGGATGTGCCAGGAGCGGCCCAAGGATTGGGACCGCTACCTGCCGGCCGTCCTCTTTGCATACAGGGAGGTGCCACAAGCGAGCACCGGATTTTCTCCGTTCGAACTGCTCTATGGACGAACAGTGAGGGGGCCCATACAGGCATTGAAGGAGCTCTGGACGGGGACGGAGACTCCTGAGGTTCGTAACACCTACCAATATGTCCTCGACCTCCGGAACAAATTAGAGGAAACATGTCGCCTGGCCAGGGAAAGCTTGCACAAGGCCCAAGGCAAGTACAAGCACCATTACGACCGGAGAACGCGGAACAGGCAATTCGAGGTCGGTCAGAAAGTGACAGTGCTCCTCCCAACTGAGCACAACAAGCTGCTACTCCAGTGGAGATGGCCTTTCGACGTCACTGAGGTCATAAGCAGGACGGACTACCGAGTGAACGTAGAGGGGAAGAGCAAGGTCTACCACGCCAACCTGCTCAGACTATACCACGAGAGGGAGGGAGAGCCAACCCCTGTTAAGGCTGGGGAGGTCAATCCCAACCCCTCGGTGCCCCAAAAGGTCGCGGCTATGGCCGTCATCGAGAGCGACTACCACGACGAGGCCGGCGTCGTAGATGACGAATACCTGCTTGTTCTTGGGGAGGTCGACGGGACGGAAACGTATAGGGACGTGCGCATCGACGATGCACTGGACGACTGCCAGAGGCAAGAAGCCTTGGCATTATTGCAGGAGTTCGGGGACGTGTTCTCCGATAGTCCCGGAACCACCCATCTGGCCGAGCACAAAATAGAGCTCACGACGTCGGACCCAGTGAGGGTGAGGCCCTATAGCATCCCTTACTCAAAAAGACAGGATGTGCGGGAGGAAGTCAAAAAGATGCTGGAGGCTGGGGTCATCGAGCCATCAAACTCCCCCTACAACTCCCCTGTGGTCCTCGTGAAGAAAAAGGATAGTAGCCTCCGTTTCTGCATCGACTTCAGGAGGCTGAATTCTGTCACCAAGTTTGACAACGAGCCTATGGGTGATATAGAGGCCATACTGTCCAAACTGCAGCAAGCTGAATATTTCAGCAAAATCGACCTGAGTAAGGGCTACTGGCAAATCCCCGTCGAGACGAGACACCGGCCAATGACCGCTTTCACCACGCCCGACGGCTGCTACCAATTTAAAAAGATGCCGTTTGGGATGGTCAACGCCGGGGCCACGTTCAATCGTATGATGAGGAGACTGTTGGAGGATTTGAGGGGCGTGGAACATTATGTGGACGACATCCTGAGCAACACAAGGACTTGGGCGGAACATGTCAGCGTCCTCCGGTCCCTTTTTCACAAGCTGCGAAAGGCCGGACTCACCGTGAAACCTTCGAAATGCCTGATAGGTTTCCGGACCATAGAGTTCCTGGGTCATAAGGTCGGTGAGGGGAAAGTAACCATGGACGAGGAGAAGTTGGGGAAAATGCGTGACGCCAAACCACCCCAGACCAAACGTCAAGTAAGATCCTTCCTGGGTTTAGCTGGCTACTATCGGAAGTTCGTGCCCAATTTTGCGGAGGTAGCCGCACCCTTGACCGACCTTACAAGGAAAGGACAACCCAACAAGGTGAACTGGGGACCCCACCAAGACCGGGCGTTCAACACCTTGAGGGATATCTTGGTCAGTTCACCGGTCTTGCGACTCCCAGATTTTTCAAAGCCATTCGTCGTCCAGACCGACGCGTCCGATGCGGGGGTGGGAGCTGCCCTGCTACTGGAACACACCGACGGCCATTTCCCTGCAGCGTACGCCAGTAAGAAGTTCCTCCCGAGGGAGCAAAACTACTCAGTGATCGAACGAGAATGTTTGGCACTGGTGTTTGCCGTCAAGAAGTTTCAAAACTTCTTGTACGGCCGAGAGTTTGTGCTCCACACGGACCACAAGCCGCTCACATACATCCAGAAATGTAAGGTAGAAAGCAGCAGGATAATGAGATGGTCCCTCCTGCTGCAAAATTACCGGTTTCGGATCGAGGCCATCAAGGGCAAAGATAACATGGCGGCCGATTACCTCAGCCGCCAAGGATAGCGGTATGAGTTTCGTAAACCCGGTGTTAAGGCCCGGCCGGAAGAAATTTTCTTATTTTAGTATTATTATTGCTCTGACTGCTGACTAGAGTTGGTTGTGAGTGCGAATGTGAGATACACTGCCCCGTCTGTCGCGTGTGCGTGGACGGGGAGCCTGTGTGTCGAGGTTTGTAAGTATGGGATGCACAAACCCGGTGTTAAGGCCCGGGGAAACAGCGCTTGTTTTTATTGACGAGTGTTTGTTGGGAATGTGAGGCACACTAACCTCGTCTGTCGCAAAGGCGCGGTCGGGAAATCTGTGTGTTGAATGTGTGAGTGTGTGAGGCACAATTTTAATCCCCTGGTTGAGCTTTGCGAGGGTGAGGCTCAACATAATGCACGGGTCGTTTGCCCCTTCACAAGACATAGGGGAATGGGAGGCGAAGTTACACTCCGTTGGAATTAACCCATCTGACGCAAAGGCGCGGACGGTGTTACTCGTCGGAGTGAGTGCCAAGTGAACTGTTTGCAAAATGGGCGAATGTGTATAAAAATGTGTATGTTTAGGTGTAAATATATAGTATTACAGAGAGAGAGAGAGAGTGCTGCAAATCTAAGAATAAGGCTACTCTCCATATGTAAACCCGCAAGACGGGAGCATGTGGTAGCGTGTGTGTCGTGGGAATCGGTATGGCCGACGCATGAGCCCGGTCTTGAACTCCACGACCACTAGGGTACAGTTTTGTAGTCTTGAACATGATGGTAGATCGTAAAAAGGTCTGAGAGGCGAGCGTGCGTGGCTTTGCCCCTTGTGTTTTAAGAGATACACAGGGTGTTTCTCTCGGGAAGGGAGTTGTCAGGGCAAAGCCAGCCTAAATATAGGGGCAAGGGGCCTCATATTTAAAGATATTGTAAGTTCAAAATATATTCCGCATCAAGGCGAAAAACCTACATGAATTTCACTTCTCTGTAAAGCTGGAAAAAACACACGTGGTGTATATCCAGCTTTAGCGCAGGGACCCAGGGGAGAAACGGTATGTTAGATAATGTCTAATCTCATTTAATTTGGCTGTCATGACAATGACTGGCAGAAACGAATCGGTTCTCTCGACCAGTGAAACCACCGTTAAGTCACGCGCGAGATGACTTGTATTGATTCAGCCCCGATATATGTCATCTCCCACCGTTTTGACAGGTGGACAGATGAGCGTCTGTCCACCTGACAGTTTAGGGTAAAAAGTATATATACCCTGAAGAGCAGAGCATTAGACACACACTTGGGGTCACACACACGTTGGTGAAGTCCAGGACTCTGTTTCTTGGCATAAGGGTACCTTCGATCACAGGACCCTGAAACGGCTGAAATCGCCAGAGAGGGCATTCCATGATTGATTTAGCTTAACGTTGATAGGCGGCTACGGGGCCGAATTCGTGAGAAGAAACACCCCAAGTGGAACGTTAAAGTTTAGATTGTCGAGTAGCAGGTATCGGCCTGCAATAGTCAGAAGTGTAGGTTAATTGTATTGTGCGTATTAACCCTTTGAAGCGTCAGACTGATTGCGTTCTGAGTAGTTTGTTTTGCTGTCGAAACATCGTAATACCGACTGGAGATCGGTGTGAGTGACAATTTCGCTCTAGCACAAAAAGGGCATTTGTGAATCGTGAATTCAACCAGGAACAGTGAATATTTCAATAGGACTTTCACGGAGGACTTTCAAAAGGCACATAAGGTATGAGTAGACAATATCTGACCCAAATCAGAAGTACGGTGTCTTTATAGATGACGAACATTGCTGGTCGGAACCCTCCGACAGCCAGAGGTACAGTTACGCGCAGACGTTGACATTTGAGCCTAAGCGGGTGAAGCTCTTATGGCGAGCTCACAGTAATAACATTTCAGATTTGTGAAGATCTTATGGCGAGCTCACGGTAGTAACATTTCCAGTGTGTAGACTATAGTGCCAGTACAGGGCTATAGAATGACTAATAGATATGATTATTGAGAATTGTTTAACCCTAGCGACCCATTTTCTGTGAAAAGAATCGAATTGTTGATTGTTGAAATATTGAAACGGATTTATTTTTATGTGTAAATAAAAGAATCGTTGTTACTTTAAATCATTCTTTCCATTATACAGCCTGAAGTGATTAGGAATCACACCTAACGGAAATCGAACCTATTTCAGGCCAATTTGGCAGAGAAGGAATCACGGCGTCGGTCTAACTCAGCTCCCTGCGCCGAGTTCGCGACACTTGGATTCCGACCCTCCACGTTGGTCTAATTTTCCCGCAACTTCATCAGCGGGACTAAATAACCCGACGTCAGCCCAGGCATTTCGGGGCCTCAGGTGTCCCTGACAGCTAGTTTTCGGAGTTCTAAGATAATCTGAGTTGTATATCAATTAAAATTATCAGTTCAGATCCTTTCAAAAGCTGGAATGCGAAATTTTTAAAACATTCTTCTTCCACATCATTCTGAATGTTGGCACAAAGATCGTAAAACAATAATTGTTTGGCCGTATGGTAAATGGTGACACACAGAATACCGTCGTCGATTCTTCCAGGCGGTTACACACGAAATACCGCGGAAGATTTATGCCACCGATTGTCGTCCATAGTTTAATGGAATACTGTTGTGATCAAAAGCGAGTCGTGGCATATAACTAACTATAGTATGCAGTTATTTCATGCCTCCTAAAATACACGTGCTTGACATAAAACTGAGAACTAATTAAGGCAGGCCTTATTATTTCGACTCTGCGTTGATTCACTTTTAACCGTAGGCATTCACATGTTTAATATGTTATCCTACACGGCAGAGAATATTTCACTGTTATGTGGTATTTTTTTCCAGATGCAGGAAATGAAGTTATGTAATTACTAATAATGTTTATGAAGCTAATGGAAATTTTATCACAACGCTTCCGGCGACGGAACAGCATTGCATGGATATCGAAAATTGAGTTTGGCTGTTGTTTCAAGGTGTCAATCGTGACAGGTTTTCAGCCCATGTAACAAGCAAATGAGTGTTAATTGAAATAATGCGGTTGTGCGGAAATTCATGATATTTCTTGACCGTTGAATGCTGGAGGTAGCTTCCATGTCAGTCCAACGGCATCAATTGGAAGAGTCCATATTCATTATTTGGAGTGGACCAATTAATATTTTCAGCGTGCAGCATTGAGGCTGCACGTTGAAAATATTGATTGGTCCTCCCCACATATTCCCTTAGAAGCCTTCCAACTCAATATAATTATGATTATCATGTTCCTGGGCCGGAAAAGCGGCCTTTCTCTTGATCAAAGTGCTGAACAAATGCAGCTAACCATGCACTTTGATAAGCAGATCTTGCGCTGAACCAGATTAATTCAGTGGTTAAAATGTCAAAGGTGAAAGGGGATCCGTTGGTCTGATTTGGTTTCCGACCTCCAACTTGACAACACTTTGGCCTTGGATCATGACACTTCCAGGTACACTGACTAGAAGAAATGGATGAATCATATTGAACTGATGTCAAAAGGTCCAAGGCCAAGGTTACAGGTCACGATGGCCTAACCCCCAAAATGGTTTCAGGACTCTAACATGACAACGCCTTGGTCTTGGACCATTAAACTTCAAAGGTATACTGCCTGGTTGAAAGAGGGGATCCTATCAATCTGGGGGAGGGGTCGAACGGTCAAAAGTCAAGATCACACAGGGTTCTGATATGAAAAGCGTTGGATCTCGAAACATCACATATACACCGTATAGAGGAAAGAGATGAACCTTATCGATTTAGAATCAGTTGATAATAATTACATGTCATTTTATCATCATATTTGCAAAGTTTCCACCAATTATTCCGAAAGAAAGATAGTCCGAATGTTTAGGCTTAGACAAACCTAATGCTACCGAGCCTTTAGAAATTTAACCATTTGGTCTACTGGGTCCTCGAAATATAAGATGGACTGCATTCACGAGCCCATGTGAAGGCCTCCATCACAAAAGTACTTAGTTTACACATCAATAGTTTCGAAAAATACGGACACCAAAAGGAGAATAATACAAATACACACATTATCAGCCATGAAATATTCACTCAAATACTTCAGGCTGAGGACACCTTCTACGAGAACTTATATCACAAATTAATTTTTGACTTGAGCATGGGTGCTGTATATTACATAATTGTAAATGAAAAATTAGAGAGTAATAAATAAATAGTCTGAGTATCAGCATCTTTTCAAGCCTCAAATTTCTCATTCTCACCTTCTACAGTCAGGGTTTGAGGAAAATGAAATGTTTCCTTTTGACTTGGTTCCTCTCAGTTGTTGTAGATTAGTAGGTGCTGTGGCAGTAGAATTAGCAATAGAAGTTAATGTGGGTCGCATTTGTTTAACCCTTTGACCAACGTAATGGAAAAAACGGCCAGCGCTATTCGCAAAAATTGCCATACAATTTTCATTATTGTTTCATTTTTTGCCTCAAAGAAAATAGCTTATAACCCCTCATTGGAACGAGCTCGTTCAGCTCGTTCCAATGAGGGGTTATAAGCTATGTTTTTGGCACCAAAAATGAAAAAAAACTTTAGTTATTCAATAATTTTGTATGTAAGTGTCGTCTACTTTTCATGTTAGGTAAAGGATTCAACACTTTTCTACAACCCGAGTCGCTCTGAAATTACCATATTTACTTACAATAAGTATGTATTGGGTCGGAGATTACCCAGATACCACGGGAAAAAGTCTGCATCTGACTACTGCATAATAATACAACCGCGTGCTTTCTTACGGTGTGTTCACGTTGCTACTTATTGAACATCAAAAGCTTTATAAGAGCGTTTGCGAGGGACTCTGTACGTTTCTTTATACGAAAAGTGAAAAATACTTCTCAAAAGTATAATTATTAAATTGTGGAATCACATTCCTTTTGTGTGTGAATCACTTGAAACACTCAAGCTGGAAGAACATGTCGTTTCACTATTAACCCTTTACCAAACGAATCGGCCGCATCCGCCCGCGTAAAATGCAAATTCAGCAGCTGAAAAAAAAATTCAAATAATTTCAACAAAACCATATCATGTGACCCCCTCTTTGGAACGAGCTCGTCGAGCACGTTTCAATGAGGGGTCACGTGATATGGTTTTGTTGAAATTTTTGAAAAATTGTAAAAAACGATATTTAAAATAATAAATTTTGATATCGTCTGTGTTGGCTGAAGGGTTAAAACGCAGTCTTTTCGTAATTTTGAACATGCATTGCACTGCTCAATAAGTTTAGCTGAGAATCACAAAAGTTAAAGACAGCCGCGTACAATTTCAACCGAAACGACAGGCATTTTTTATGAGTTTGGACACGAAATCTGAAATTAAAGTGCATGTCAATCCTTCACTGAATGCACACGATATAACAATTTTGTTAGACCTTTCCCTCTGGAAAAGACTCTTGCTATTCTACGGATTATTATTATTATTATTTTTGAGGGGGGGGGGGGGGGGGGGGGGGGTTCCACACATTTTGTCCGCATGATTCCGAAGCCGTTTTTGAACCGATTTTCACAACATTTTGCACACTCATAGAGGGGCACAAAATCTAAAATCGCCAGAATTGGCAAAAAACTGTCAAAATTGAGGTTTATAGGCACTTTCTCGAAACACGTAGATTTTTTTTAAACATTCATCATTGCTAGACCTGCCTGTGACACGACCATTGATACACAAGAGATATTAGGCGATACATATGGTAACCCTCCACAGACTGTCAAACATCGAAATTTTGATGAAATGGGCTATTTTCGAGCCCCCACAGCCCCCAAACAATAAACGAGAGATAAACATAACTTCCTTTATTGGAAGTGAAATTCACCGATCATCATTTTTGCAAGTAATAAGGGTATTCACAAAACTAAGCGTTAACCCGTTTTGGGCTGGTTAAACAGCATTACCCCTCAAAAGCTAAAAAAATCATGTTTTCTGGGGATTTCTCTAAATGAGTCTTGTAGATTTTCAAGAAAAATTGGTCACTTGCAGGCCCTGGTGTGACAATACAAGTTGCATGGACAAAATACTCCGGTGAGCATTTGTTAACCCTCCACGGACTGCTAAGAGTCAAAAGTGTGATAAAATGGGCTGATTTTGGACAGCAACAGCACCCAATGGGTACGCCACAAAGAAAAGTACCTCCTTTTATTAAATTTATACGGAAACATTTTTGTAAGTAGTAAGGGTATTCAAAAGTCGAAGTCTTAACCCATTTTTGGCAGGATAAAAAGAGATACCCAATTAAAAGCTTAAAATTCCCATTTTCTGTAGATTTCTCTAAAAACATCTCGTAGGTTTTCTAGAAAAATTGACTATTCGCAGGTCTTTGTGTGACATTACAAGTTGCACGGACGAAATATTCCGATGAGCGTTTATTAATCCTCTTTAGGCTGCCAAGCATCATAATTTTGTTGGAACGGGCTGTTTTCAGACACGAACAACACGCAATGTATACCCGAGAGATACACATAATCTCCTTTGTTGGAAGTGGAATTTACTGACGACCGTTTTTGTAAGTAATAAGGGTATTCAAAAACCCAAGAGTTAACCACTTTTGGGGTGGTTAATAGCGACACCCATCAAAAGCTTTAAAAATCATGTTTTCCATGGATTTCTTTACAAACAGGTAAGTTTTCACAGAAAATGGCTATTGATAGGTCTTGATGTCACATTACCGGTTGCATGGATAAAATATTCCGGTAAGCATTTGTTACCCTCCATGGGCTGCTAAATGTAAACATTTTGAAAAGATAGTCTGTTTTTTGACACCAACAACAACAAATGGGAATACCACAGAGAAACATAACTTCTTTTACCGGACGCCAAACTGATTGGGAAAATTTTTAGTAAGTAGTAAGGGTATTAAAAAATCGAGGTCTTAACCCATTTTCGACTGGTTAAGGAGATGTACCCCTTAAAAGCTTAAAGTTCCCATTTTCTGTGGATTTCTCCAAAAAATCTAGTAAGTATTCAAGACAAATTGACCGTTTGTAGGTCTTTGAGTGACATTACAAGTTGCATCAACAAAATATTCCGGTAACCGTTTGTTAACCCTCCAGAGGCTGCAAAGCATAGACATTTTGAGAAAATGGGCTGTTCTTGAGCACCCATTGCACCCAATGTGTACCTACGAGATAAACATAACCTCCTTCATTGGAAGTGGAATTCCCCGAGGAACATTTTTGTAAGTAATGAAGGTATTCATAAAACCAAGCATTAAACCTTTAGAGCTGGTTACAGAGAGATACCCATCAAAAGGTTAAAAATTCATGTTATCCGAGGATTCTAAAAACTTCGTGTAGATTTTCAAATAAATTGGCCATTCTCAGATCTTAGTTGACATTACAAATAGCATGTACAAAATATTCCAGAGAGCATTTGTTAACCCTATGCAGGTTCTCAAACATCAAATATTTTTTTATAAAATGGGCTGTGTTTGCGTACCCGCATCGCCCAAAGTTAAGAGGAGAAATCAACATAAGTGGAAGAGAATTCACTAAGAATTATTTTTGTAAGTAATAAGAGTATTCTAAAAAAACCCAAACCTTAACCCGTTTTGGGCTGGATAAACAATGATACCCATCAAAAACTTAAAATTCATGTTCTCCCTGGATTTCTCTGAAAACATCTCGTAAATTTTAATTAAAATTGGCCATTCGGAGTTTTTGGTGTGAAATTACAAGTTGCATGAATAAATATTCCTGTTAGCACTTGTTAACCCTCTACAAGCTGCCAGACATCAATATTTTGGATACATTTGAGATAAAATGGACCATTTTCAAATAGATACAGCACCCAGTGGGCATATGTCAAACAAACATAACTCCTTTTGTCGGTCAGTAACTTGTCGGACAACGATATTGATATTAACCCACTCCACCGTTAATAATGGTTTTTACCTAAACATTTTTTTTATCAAACTGAGTCATTTGAGACAACTATAGTCGCCTTTCTCATACCATCAATGAAGGAACTTCAGTGAGGCAGTTAAAAACAATTTTTCAGACACTGTGGGGGTCATGAAAAATCATGGAATCTCATCGGGAAAAGCCATGATTCTCCAGAATCATAAAGGCTAGTATTTTAATTATTTTTGTAAAAATGTTTTCCAGAAATTTCAACACAATCATATCAAATGACAACTCTTTGAAACGAGCTCCAATGAGGGGTCACATGATATGGTTTTGTTGAATTTTTTTGAAAATAATGTTTCCTTTCAACTACTCAATTTGTAAGTAAATTACGTGGACGATGCGGTCGATTTATTAGGTAAAGTGATAATCAAGTTATTAAAGTTGCAAATTGTAAGATAAATCTATTATCACCATTGTTTATGTACTAGATAAGGCTTCAGAAAAAAGAGCTCGACTCTGGTGTAATATTTTGAACATAAACGTAATGGTGATAATATATATTTTCTTTTTACGAGAATAAACATAAAAATGCCTTGCTTGTGTTGCAAATATGTATCCCAGGCGATGGTATTAACAGCTTGTGGACATACTTGGACTTTCAGAAAAACGCATGGTAATTTCTCTTAAAAGTCATACTTGGTACCTTTTGTGAGATAAAAGTAGATAAAATTTTATAAGGTGGTTGTTCATTCAAAAAGTATGTGTTTTTATTAATTGTAATTATCAATCACTTCGAATACGGGTAGTTATGAAAATGTAAGTGACCAAAATAGAAAAGATATGAAATGACAAGATCAAATAGCACCACGAAAAGAAATAAGGAACACGAAAAACGTTCTTTGGAAATGTACTCTCATTTAAAATCTTGTCTTCATAAAAACTCAATTAAAATTTATACATGATGATTTTAAAATTTTTTGATTTAATGACAGGGCAGTATTGTGTCTTCCAGGATTTGACAAAAATAAGACCAGTGCATGATTTGTTTTGCGAATGTTGGAAATAACTTGAACTCACGACTAGCTGATTTAATTCCAGCGAAAGTTTTTTAATCATTTCGGACCAGACCTTTAAATTAACTTGGCAGCGGTACCTTATTAAGACTTCGCTCTCTAACTGACATTCAAGGAATTCAGTTTTATCAAAACTAATTTCAGTGGAAAACTGCTCCTTTCAATTTTTTTCCTCTTTATTTTTATCACGTTAGAATTCAATCCTCAGCACTGCCATTTTATCATTTGATATTCATTCATTTTTACCCTTTTTTACCACGTTCATTTCTCCATTGTCATTTCTGTCGCCGCCATTTTTCCTTCTGCCATTTTCGTCGTTGTCATTTTAGCGATATGTGGGATAATGAATAATAGCTCAACCCTTTACCTAACGCACACGACACAAAAAATAGGTTACTTTATTTTTTCCCAAATGTTCAACAATGTCTACAAAATCATATCATATGACCTCCCGTTGGAAAGAGCGCGTCGATATCGTTCTAATAATGAGTCACATGGTATAGTTTTAACATTAATAAAAATAATTTCTTTCAATTGCTCCAATCCGTATATTACGCGGTTATCCATTACATAAAGTGTTAAAATAAACATCGTGAATCCGGTAAACAAAACTGTGCGTATAAGTACTTCTCCTGTTATCCGATCTCCTTTCTATATTTGTATCAGATTTTTATCAGGTGAAAATGAACAGGATAGCACAAAATGTAATATTTCGGTCGCAAAATGTAGTGGTATTTCCTTTAAATTGTCAGCACTACATTCAACAAATTCTCATCAGGAAAAGTAGAATCACTTACACAGAAAACTGAAGACGAGATATTCAAATAAACCACTTTGATAGGTCATGACAGAATCCAAAGAGTAGAGGCTATACTTTTAGGATTACCGTGATACGTCCCGACAGAGAGAGGGTGTGTACTATCGATCTTTGTTTATTATGACAATATTTTCAAAATAAACTCTGACAAATGACGGGACGTAAAAAAACCCACTTTGATAGGTCATGGCAATATCCAAACAACAGGAGTGGAACTTATGGGATTACCGCGATACGTTCCGACAGAGGGAGTGTGTACTATCGATCTTTGGTTTCCATCGCATCACAGACCTTCGTTATTGTTTACAAACAATCAGCCACGATAACAAGCAATCCAAGTTTATTGTGACATTATTTTCAAAATGAAATCTGACAGCTTCAATAATTACACCGTTGCTAGATTGAAGACAGAATTATCCAGGCCTGGCAATATTATTTCCGGAAGGAAGAAAGATTCAATCAAAGGATAAGATTTTCGTTGTTTTACATAGCAGCATACAGCATTTGATGTGGGTTGATACGCAAATAACGAAAATCTTCCCTTTCAACTCCATGCTTCTTCCCTTCGGAAACAACATTATTGAACAGTGAACAGGTCAGTTAATTTTTCGAACTCTTTGCAAACAAATGAGTTGCTATGCCCGTTGAACTGCAACAGGACCTCACACATTATATCGCAGAATCACCTGACATTACTCACAGTCCAGCAGTATATTCATTTCTCTACGGAATTGTCGAATTAACTTGATTAAGTTTGTCCCATAAATTATTTTCCTAACGAATGCACAAATACCTGGAAGCAACATCCCCGGAAACGTCTTTGAGGGTATGAAAACAAACGAAGTGTCTTCGAGAGTATGACAACAACACAAAAGTTCTATCACACCAGGAATACAGATGTGAATAAATGTCAAAATGGAAAATGGAATGTTTTAAGCAGAGACCTTCATAGAATTAATGCTTCTATCGGCATGAAGTGGAGATAGAACTATTTGTCTCGCCGCTTCAGGTATTATGAAGGTTATAGGTTGCGGGCCAGAAGTAACTTGCTTGTGGTGACGAGGTATTTAAAGAGTTTGTTCTGGCAGGTGCCCTGTGCTGAAAGGTCACTTTGTACAGCTATCGTGAAGGATCAAAGATTCAAAGATTTCCAACGCAAAGGAGCCTCCCAGAATTAATTAGTGGCGGGTTGGACGTTCTGATTTCAAAACGGCTGGACTCTTTCGAAGAGAAAATTCAGGGTAACCAAATGTAAGTGTCAATGACACTGTAGCTTAACTTGACTGTGTGTTGTGATTGATGAAAATGATAATGTTCAACGCTTATGAAAGGATTATGAAATACGACAAGAATTGTGATAAATGTGAACACGTTAACGTCTGTTCCCTGAATGCTATGTTTTCAAATAAAATAATTTGAGGTTTAGATTGTACTAAAGAATTGAGGGGTAGGTTAATGTGGCCCTCACAGTTAATGAATGTCACCCAAAGTTACCAAGTTACAGTGAAATGATTCCAAAACGAGTCATCCTATCAAGTTACAATGAAATCACTTAATAAATACGACCTGCAGACTGTCCTAAAGGTTTTCGGGCTTCGGGCCTATGTAGCCATCACGGTTGATCGATCGCAAACAAAAGGGGGACGTCCTCATCTAGACATTATACTGAGTCATCCTACCACGTTACAGTGAAATACCTTCATAAATACGACCTGTAGTCTGTGCTAAAGGTTTTCGGGCTTTGGGCTCGGGCAGCCATCACGGCTGAATGATTGCGACAAAAAGGAGACATTCTCATCTAGACATTATCTGGAGTCATCCCACCAAGATAAAATGAAATTCCTTCATCAATACGACCTGTAGACTGTGCTAAAAGTTTTCGGGCTTCGGGCCCCTGTAGCCGTCACAGCTAACCAATCGCGATCCAAAGGGGACATTCTCATCTAGACACTATATAGAGTCATCCTACCAACTTACAATGAAATCCGTCCATAAATACGACCTGTAGATTGTGCTAAAGGTTTTCGGGTTTTGGGCTCGGTCAGCCGTCACGGTTGACCGATCGCGACCAAAAGGGGATGTGCTCATCTAGATATGTCCTCAAACCAGCATATGAAATTTCGTGACGATCGGACAAGAACTGCGGGGTGTAGCCTGTGCTAAAGGAAAATGTGAACATACTTACAGACTCACAGATTTCCGCACGCGTGATGGCAATAGCTTATCTTGATTTTGTTAAGTTAAGCTAAAAATATCGGAGAAGTACAGCTCTGTAGGCTTAGTGCTGTTATGTCGAGGAATGGCAGTTATTCTTTAAAAAAAAGAGTTGTGAAGATCAATACAGATTCAATGCGAGTTCTACACAAGATCATTGAAGCAGATGCCAAGTTATCCTCAGTTCAGTTTACGTGTGAAGAAGTTCGAAACAAATTTGTGAAGGTATTGATTTACTGAAACAAAGACAAAAACTTACCAAAAAGGCTGGTATGTCAGAGTAAGGATGAGCCGTTTTGCATGAATACAAAGCTAATCCCTTAGCGTAAGATTCGGATGATGAAAAGAAAGTTATCGTACAGAGAAACGAGCTAAAAGAAAGACCATTCAAGAGAAATGAAAGACAAAGGAAAAGTCTAAAAAGCAGGCCAAATTTCTTCTATTCTGTTGACAGACAAAGGAGTAAATAGTATATATTTAATGTTTTAATAGTTTGGGTATCGACAGCGGTATATGTTTTTACACAGGTCATATGGGTGGTGGTTAAGTTTTGGAGAACTCAGGGAATAGATGTTTTACTGTTTTTAGAAGATGGTATGGGGGATGCAATTACTTGTGTAGAAGCAGCGAGTGTTAACGATTATATTTTTTGATCGCTAAAGAAACTAGGCTTCTTGTTGGCTGAAGAATTTTTATCAAACAAACGTGGCTCGGGTACGTTTGGAAAATGACTGAAGGTAAGTTGCACGCTACCTAAGAGAGAGTTGAAAAAGTGGAATTGGCCAGTGTGTCGTTGTTGTATCAGATTGGACAGGAGAAAAAAAGTTTAGGTGCGATTTATAGATTCTGTTGTGGGTCAGATACCATCCTAACGAGTCGTATAAGGGGATTTTGTTGGAATTGAATGCAGAAGTCTATATTATTGTCTTAACTCAAGAGCAGCTGGAAAGAACTTATCACGTTAAATGTGGGAGCTTTGAGAGAAGTTATTCTGGAAAGAAACTGTTCAAGAAATGAACAGTAAAGATACATATTGGGTATGGTCAGATATTTTTTTTTAAGCCGATAGTTACGGCTGGAGGTTATGATGATTATCTTACTTCTGAAGAAGGTATCTTGGCTTGGGGTACCGAAATGTTTGGGGAGGAATCTGTAAAGAGTTCGACATGGCGAGAGCCTGTAGCGGATTAAAAGGGTTTTGAACGCCCACATTAGGAAGCTTTCCGATAAGAAGGTGAAACGGTACGTGGATAATAAGAATGTAAAGTTATTGTTGAAGCGGGTGGAGGCAAACATAATCTACAAGCAGGAGCTTTAAATGTATGTGAGCGCTGTAAAGCTATTAATATCTTGCTGTTACCAGAATAGATTCTTAGGCAAAACAGTGAAATGGCAGATGGGCTGAGTATACGGTATCACCCAGACGACTGGAGTTTAACCCAGGACGTTTTCAACGATTTGAATTAAGTATGGGGCACATACACGATTGGTCGTTTTTGCTTATGCTTTCACCGCTAAGTGTGGTCGATTCAACTCCAAAATATGGAGTATTGGAATGGAACAGGTAGATGTTTTTGATCAGGAGTGAGCAAAGGCCTGTAACTGGTAAGTTTCACCCTGAGACTAATTGTTAAGTAAAAAGCTAAGGTCGACAGGAATGTGTTGAGGAGATACTTGTGGCACCGTTACGGAAAGACCTCTTTTTGGCCTTTTTAGTTTTGCAGGGAAAGGTTTTTTCCTTTCGTGGCGGATTCTTATGAATTACCTATATGCATTCAGACAAGAGGTGGATTTTTTCGCACAATCCGATTCGGTTCATTCTGTTTCCGTTGTAGGTCAGCTTTGAGTAAAATTTAAATTCCTCCAGGCAAAGTGTACATCGTTTTATTATACGAGTGTCAGTTTTCTCCTCAGAATACCACTGTTGTTTGCCGATCAAATATGTTTGTTGGAAAACAGTGTGACTCATCCACATCCGTATCCGTATTGTTTGAAATTCGTATCAGTAGGTTTTGAAACTAGGTCATCGGACGGAACTATTTACGGCGTGTTTGTTTAAACAGTGCTAAATACTAAACTTAATTAAATAGTATTTAGTATAATTTCGACTATGAGTATGAATATTAATTTATTTATTTATTGGTGCTTAATGCAATATCATCTACTAAGGCGATATCGTGACCAGAAAACAGTAAAAAGTAAAACATGTCATTGTGAATTATGAAGGAAAAAGCTTAAAAATAGGTGACTTCATTTCATATCAGTGGAGTGACAGCGGAGTGGGTTTATGGCATGTGATGCACAGTTCGGGTCATATAATAAACCTATCATCGATTCAGTGAAGGGATATGGGTCGTAGTTATCATGTCTCGTTGATGAAGGTCAAATCGCCGTATCAAACGGCGGTAGTGAGTTTGATGCGGCGATCTGACCCTCGTCAAAGATTTGTGATACTACGATCCATATCACTCCACTGAAGCGATAATATTAATATATCACCTTTATTTCTATGCATCACATTGAATATCCCGATTGTTTTTGTTGTGTGCTACTTGATAAATTGGAAAGTTATTTCATCAACAGACAGGAGAATGTCAACTATGATGAGTGTAAATCTGACTTAATACAAATATCTGGTGGTGTGCCCCAAGGCTCAGTGTATTTTATTTAAAACGACATGCAGTTTATCAGATATTACGAATGATTCCGTTGGTACATTTTACATCACCCACTATATTCGTTACTTGAGGGTAGACCAATCAATATTTTCAATGTGTACCCTTCGGGCTGCGCGTTGAAAAAATTGATTCTACCTCACAAATTTACTGAGAAATTATCTACTTTATCAATACGGGTCATATCACGATCATGGGCATTTCGCGTTCAAATGGTTAATATTGGGTTACATTCATTAAGATCTGGTGACGCAACGGACAGTGCCAATGGCGGTGTTGACATTAAATCTTTGAAACGCCATGGCAGTTGGAAATTTGATATTAATAAAGACAGATACATTGAGCTCTCCTTCGGTAAGCCTGCGGAGCTGACACGATTGAATTTGAAATATTTTGATTTTTCATAATATTGGATCACAATTTTGCCTTGTGTTATCTAGAACGTGGGGTAGCTATGTGCAAAAATAGAAGATTTATTTTTTATCATTAGTTAGTAAGGGGGGGGGGGGGGGGCTAGAAGTATTTGCCTCACCCTTTCGGCTATTAAAAAGGCTGTAGATCGTGGACCAGACATAAATCGAGGGTGGTCACGTGGTATTTAAGATGCTACATGTATATAAGTAAGGAGAAATTAGCTTGAAAATAGGTGATAGTTTCTTTTTATGTCAAAAATCTAAAAAAATGTAATAATTCATCATCTTTGTTGCCCAAAATCGTAAAGATTTATTTCATAAATATGGTTGGACAAGTTAAAAATGGCAAATTATTAAATTGTTTAGAATTTTGTCGACATCGAAAATAAGATGTTACCTATTTTGAAGCCAAGTGATCCATTACTTAACCCTTTACCCAACGTAACGACCAAAACCGGCCAGCGCTATTCTCAAAAATCGCCAATTAATTTTCAAAATATTTTCATTTTTTGTCTCAAAAACATAGGTTATGACCCCTCGTTGGAACGAGCTCGTCGAGCTCGTTCCAACGAGGGGTCATAACCTATTGCAAGTGTCGTCTGCTTTTCATGTTAGGTAAAGGGTTAAATAACACCTTAACAAACACTTAGTTCTCCCAAGTCACTGGTGCTGTCTACTCGCTTTTAGCCTAAGGGGCTATTATTGCGATTTGTTTCCCTATTCACATAATGTTATATTGATTCAGATTTAACCCTTTACCCAACGTAACGGCCAAAACCGGCCAGCGCTATTCTCAAAAATCGCCAATTAATTTTCAAAATATTTTCATTTTTTGTCTCAAAAACATAGGCTATGACCCCTCGTTGGAACGAGCTCGTTCCAACGAGGGGTCATAACCTATGTTTTTGAGACAAAAAATGAAAAAAATTAGTTATTCAAGAATTTTTTTTGCAAGTGTCGTCTGCTTTTCATGTTAGGTAAAGGGTTAAACTGATAATTTTTGCATCAGCTTGTAGTGCCATACGTTCCAATTTTGAGGGAACGGGTAGTACTAAATATTACCCTTTCCATTCACCCTTTACCAAACGTACACAATATCAAAATTTTTTATTTTTATTATTTTTTACTTAAATTTTTCATAGAATTTCCATAAAACTATATCGTGTGATCCTCCTCTTTTTAAATTTCACATAATATATTTTGTGGAAATAGTTTGAATTTTTTTTCGCAATTGCTCAATTTGTAAATTGTGCGGGCCGATGTTTCCGAATTGTTAGGTAAGGGGTTAGGCATATCAATATTTTAGAAATCAAACACTTCAATTTTTGAACTACTTTACACGAATCAGTACCTCTTGTATCCAGGTAAGATGTGACACAAGCACCAACCAATGGACAAAGGTTTCCAGAGTTTTTTCGTCGTTCGAAAAGTTTTATCTCCGGTTTCCTTGGTGACTATTGTACTAACGACGACCTTTGGGTAGAAATTGAAATACTTTTGTGTGTTTGTAGAGGGTGTGTGGGAGGGATGGGGGAGTCTGTCTTCATAATTTTGTGAGAACATAGAAAAAAGTGTTTACGTTCCCACAAGGATTTTCTTTATTTTCTACATGCCTTCACGAGGAAAACAATGAGTTACGGGTTGTCTTATCCATTTTGTTTATCATTGTTTGTCACCGAGAAAAAAAAGAAAAAAAACAATGACATATCACAACATCGGTTAAACAAGACCAAGAGAGAGAGAGAGAGAGAGAAAGAGAGAGAGAGAGAGAGAGAGAGAGAGAGAGAGAGAGAGAGAGAGAGAGTGTGTGTGTGTGTGTGTGTGTGTGTGTGTTTAAGGCACAAAAATACGCAATGGCACAGGCATTTCCAATTGAATCGATTTTCTCTTGCATTATGCCACCAAAGTATTGTTTTCTTAAAAACAAAACAAGCCCACAACTAAGTGTTGAGCTTAGGAACTGATTAAACTGGGTGGCCTTTACAAGGATGTTACGCAACCGTTTGTTTTTCTTTCAAACGATGACAGGTCGAAGACTTTAAGGATATTTTAATTTAGAATTGATTAAACTGAATTCATCTTTTACTATTTTTACTGCTTCGACATTTATTCTGTTGCATGTTAAAAGTAAAAGGAATGATGGACATCCTTTGCATTCTTCCTCTGATATGTTTGTACTGAATTGCCAGAGGGTTTGAAGCGTATTGATCCAAAAAGCTTCTCGGTTTTTTTTTAAAATTTCATCTGTTTCTTCCAATGTATCTTTAATTAGTGATTGTTGAACGGACGGATTTCAAAAATCGTCCCCAGAATGGCCAGAAAGGCTAAAATATTGTGCTATGGGGCATCAGCATTATGTTTTATATCCTGTTAGTATCGAGTAGCAAATAGCACATATTCGGAATGGATTTTGAGAATTCAGGCTACGCTTAAAAGAGCAACGAGTATTCTTTCGTTCTGAGGGCCCCAAGTAGCGTAGAACAAGCCTCGTTGAAATTTATCTTTTCTCTCAAATTGCGATGGAAACGAATGAGCTGTGATTTGATGATACATTTGAAGGTATATGGTGGATGAAATGATATTGTATGTAACAATTGATGTGAATCATTTGGTTTAAAATATACCTTATAATCTAAATGACCATATGCCCGGAATTGTTTGCCTTTATACCTTTATACATACAAGGTCACATCGAGAAATCAACTGAGTCTTGACTGGTGGTAGCGTTCCATTTGATGTTTGGATCATGATTGTTTAAAATTTATAAAAAAAACTTAGGAAAATCTTGTTTGGGATGATCCCAAATGATGAACATGAGGGTTGTGAGAACCCAGACAATAGTGTTTGGGGTCCTACAAGGACTTCCTTGTTTTATCTTCGTTGAAAATCAGTTAAGAAAGGTTTGGTTTCCCGATGTTGTGGGGACTTGTTTATCAACGAGAACCAGGAAAAAAGTCCTTCACAAAAGCGGTGTCTGTGTGTGTGTGCGTGCGTGCGTGCGTGTGTGTGTGTGTGTGTGTGTG
Source organism: Pictodentalium vernedei (assembly GCA_031216915.1). NCBI lineage: Eukaryota > Metazoa > Mollusca > Scaphopoda > Dentaliida > Dentaliidae > Pictodentalium > Pictodentalium vernedei. The sequence continues at coordinate 191,219,002 of CM062290.1, forward strand.
TGTGTGTGTGTGTGTGTGTGTGTGTGTGTGTGTGTGTGTGTTTGTGTGTGTGTGTGTATGTGTGTGTGTGTGTGTGTGTGTGCGTGTGTGTGTGTGTGTGTAGGTAGGTGTGTGTGTGTGAGAGAGAGAGAGAGAGAGAGAGAGAGAGAGAGAGAGAGAGAGAGAGAGAGAGAGAGAGAGAGAGAGAGAGAGAGAGAGAGAGACTGTGGCTTCCTCTCTGTCAAATAACTCAAATATCTCTGAATACTATTGGGTTGCTTTCGGCAGTTAGCCGATATTAATGTATCAAGGTATTTTCCGTGCCTTGCAATGTGGGTGGCCATTTTCACTTGTCATAAAGAACTATTGTGAAGTGTTGACGTAATTCATGTTTTTCTTAACAAACATTCACTCATCCCCCCTCCATTATCTTTCTGTTATATCTTGCAGCAAACCGATACGTTATTCATTAATCCTCACCCATTATTTAGAAATTTACCTGCACATTAGTCGCACTCAAGTAAACAAATACCTCTCAGGCTTGTTATCTTTATAACTAAATGACAATTACGTGAAAATATAATTCTCTACCACACGCAAAAGCCAGAAACATTATTAAATTAACTTTGTGTGGTCGATAAATAGAGCATTTCAAATGAGCGAGGATTTGATATGAAATTTGTCGACCGAGTTTACTAAAATCGACCTAAGCTGAGGTTTGCCGAGGCCCAGGTCAATTTTATTGACCAGGTAAAGGAGTTCATATGAAATTGTGACGAAATTGAGGTTCTTCTTATCACGCAAATTGTTATTTAAGCCTTCACCTGACGTAACTGCTAAGACTGGCCAGCGCTGTTCACAAAAATCACCACCCAAATGTTATTATTTTGTCAACGTTTAGCTCGAAAATCGAAAAGATAACGTTCCAATTAGGGCTCAACTATTATATAAATGAGGAGTGTGTGATTTCAAGATTCAGTCCAGCTAGAAACTAAGCTTTGATTATCTCCCTGGATATGCAAAGTAAATAGAAATTTTCCATCGCACGGACGGAGCTTTCCGTCCTGGGACAGTGGGCACGCTAGTGAAATGTAATAAAAGATTAATTCAATTTCACTTCCGAAACTGACTCACTCACGACGTCGACGTTGACTTCTGACGTCACGCGTTTATTAGACACACTGTGAACGTTACTTCCGTAATTAGCTATGTTGCGGTGATTATATGACAAAACAAATTCCTATTTTTGTTGAGCAATGATGTCCCTGATTATCCTTCCCAGGTGAGGCGTGACTTTGTCATCCAAGTAATATATATCTGGTGGCGGAGCGGGGGATGAACGTAATGTCTCGTTGTGGAGGACTGTTGCTTCAACAAGACTGAATTTACGTGTTCGATGACAGCCTATATTTCATAATATCTAACATGGGTTGGTCGTGGTGGGGTTGGGGTAACAGATCTGACTTAGTTTGCAAGGTTTGTGACACACTTATTTGATGTTTCATTCATCTGTCACATTAACCCTTTACCCAACGAATCACCCGCATCGCCCGCGTAAAATGCAAATTCAGCAGTTGAAAAAATATTATTTTTCAAAAACAATCAACAAAACCATATCATGTGACCCCTCGTTGGAACGAGCTCGTCGAGTTCGTTCCAACGAGGAGTCACATGATATGGTTTGGTTGAAATTTTTTGAAAAATTTAAAAAAATGATTTTTAAAATAATAAATTTTGATATCGTCTGCGTTGGGTAAAGGGTTAATCACTTGACAGGGAGCTCGGTGGTTCAGTGGTTACGGCATCGGATTTCAAACCGAAAGGTCCACGGTTCGATATCCGCCAGGGATAACTGCGTTGTGTCCTTAGGCAAGGCACTTAAACCTGACTGCCTACGCGGGGGGGGGGGGGGGGGGGGGGAGGGGGGGCATGGTGGCGCTGGGTGTTAAGGCGTACTGCACGTCGATGGTGCACTTGTGTTCAACCAATGCTAACCTTGCTTGTGCGGAGTTAGTACGTCGGGGAATCTGACATTTACTCGCCGTTGCTCGGTAGTTTTCTCCGGGTACTCCGTCTTCTTCCACCCGTAAAACTGTTCTACACGAGGTGACCCTGGCTGTCGAAAGTGTCGTTAAATCCCCCTAAAACAAATCATTTGACCTCTCTATCTTTTTAAAATCCTAAAAATAACTGTGAAGTCATTCTCTTTCTCGTTCGGGTCGCGATTGGATTCTGATCTGGTGGCGACACATGAAATCCGGCGGATTGTGATTTCATAAATAAAGTAATGCAAAATCAAGACTGACTTAAGAAAAACTGTCGAGAACGTTTTCTGAGATGCGCTGTGTTCGCGCTTCTCCTTCGACAGGTCACATTCAACAGTATTGTGGAAGAAATGCGGGCAGAGAATTTCGATCGGATCGCGACCAAGTGGCGATATCATCAAAATTTTCTTTCCGCTTTGTAATCGTAGTACCGTAATTTCTTTCCCAACAACCCCATCCATCCCCACTCCCTATCTTTTTCACACTATGTTTTTTATCAATAAGATTCTCAAAAAGAATGTGCTTTAGTTCAATTAGTGAATCACATACCCCCGGGGTTGGATTAGTACCATTTATGGTCATTTCTAAATCTAAAGTTACCTGAGGGGGAAAGCGATAACATCGATCATTATAAACGGCGGATACCAAAATGACACCAATTAACACGCTCTCCCTTAGATGGAACTCCCAGCTAAAATATGGAGAACCCTGACAACTTAGAACGTTTATGGACTGCTTGCGTGGTCTCCGCAAGTAAAACGCGAGAGCGTTGAATATGTAGTGAAATTCGTGACAGCGAATCTACAATCACCTCCTTTGGGAGAACTGGTACATTTAGTTGGAGGTGCTCCTGTCACACGGGTACTCATCCCAAGGAGTAAGAACCAACAACTGCGGCAAATTAAAAGAAGAGAAAGAAGAATCTTTTGACGAAGCGGGGGGACGCCCGTAGATTGAAAGCTTCTGTGATACGCCAAATACGTATAGGAGGATGCGGAAATGGCGCCTCCATTTCAACACCTCACCCTACGGTTCAATCCATCTAGTTGACCCCCCCCCCCACGAAAGAGTAGGTGGATGCGGGGTGATCTATGGAGACCGAGATATCTTTCTCCCGAGCTCCTACTAGGCACGCACCGCTTTCATTTGACCCAGTAGAACTTGGACGTTCTCCAACAGAGCTTCTCCAACAATACCGAGAAGAGATTATTAAATTCATCAAAGAGACCGGAGAAAAAAAAAAACAAGTCATGTTTGTAACGAGTCTAGACAATTTGGATACAACTACGACCAGTAGACCCCCACCATCAACAACCAAAGCAAAAGTGAAAACGGAAGAAAAGTTCGCGCCAACGACGTTAGGGAACTGCCCCTCCCACGTGGCCTTCTCGTCTTCCTCGGTCAGACATTTTTCCGAAAATTTTAATTATAGTTATGAGGGTCGAAAGGGGCTAATCTGCACCCAGATCATCCCTTAACGCGTTTGGCGCGCGCAAAACATTATCTTCGAAAATGTTCATTTGGCCAAACTTTGAATGAATGAAAAAAGTACAGGAAAGCTTGGCAATTAAAAGAAAGAACGCCTGTCTCCCTCTCAACTTCTCATTTTATTTTCTTATCATACTCGCCGCCGCGTATTTCATTATGATTTGTGAGTAGTTACCTTTACGACAAATATGCGTAACAATTCAGGGCAACAACCAAGAGGAGATGCGGGTTTGACGTATCACTCAACAATCTGTTGTATCCACCCTTCACAAACGTTCACCTGCACCATTAGCCCGTAGGGTATCAATAGTTTTCAAGCATTTGTTTTACAGCACACTCCGTGAGTCGTGAGTCAAGAAAATTGACAGTAATTCCATGTCAAGTCTTGGTTGCCTTCAAGACCTGAATAGAATCAGGGCCAAGATATTTCGAGAATTGTTTGAAAAACTTCCCCACGACTGCAACATGGCACTGACGCAAAGATGTTTAGTCAAACTTGCTCAAAGTCATAGAGATTAACCATCAGCACGCTGATGAAAAATGGAAAGGGTTTCTTGCACCGTGTTGTACTCATAATATAATAAGAAACCGAATAAATTATGCCTCGGTTGGCAAAGTTCACTGAGCTCTGTCAAACAAGTTATGAATGGCTAATTTCATAGTTTAACATGACAAAAAATAGAGTCACTATGCTAGTAGACGATGTAGGGATTAAGCCAACCCGTCAACACCCAACACCCAACACAGTAATGTTAGAAAACAGTGCAAAAGAACAAGAAGAAAAAATAGGCACTCTTCTATAACTTGTAACATGGTAAAGACGTGTAAACAAATTTTGATGACTACAATTAATTCAGCACTCTTAGTTAACTTGCAAATCAATGTCTATAAATTATACACCAAAATAATGGTTGTGGTGTAGAGAACACGAAAAAGATATGCTTATAACTCGAACAGTAGAGAGGGCAGGCATAAATAGTTCCTGAACTTTGCTACCCCATTCGTGCCAGAACTGAAAATAAAATATTTTATGAGAACAACTCGTGGCCGTATATGCTTCAGATATCGAACAACAAAATTAGGAAATAAAAACACTTCTCGATGCTGCTGTCAAGATCGACTCGAATTGGTAGCGTGTATATTATGTAAAATAAAGTATTCTTTGATCCGTGGTTAGCAGAACCCAACTGTTAATCTCTTAATTAATCGGACGTCAAAATTTTTCATGAAAACAGGTGAACATGTAATTATTTATATCCCGCAGATAGGCAAACGGGCATAGATAATCAACCTCACTGAGAACGCACAGTAACCCTGCATAGCACTGTCTCGCAGCCTGTGAACCCAATAGAGTCAAAGGTCTCCATAAATCAATGACAGGGGCTTCAAGAAGATAATGTTCCGATTCCCCCGAGGTATTCCTTGATAATATAAAGTGTAGCAAGATTTGTAAAAGCCAGTGTTGATCGTAAGGTTCAAACTCCAGCCCGGTGGCTGTTTTTGGCTATGGACGTGTTAATGAGTTGTGGGACTAGTGGGTCCAATATATAGTTTAGAATAGGAGAGACGTTATTAGGCTAAGTGGCGGGGGGGGGGGGGGGGGGGGGGCTTTGAGAGCCAAAAACGAAGTTTAACGTATAACGTGAAGTATAGTTAGCTGGAGGGAGCTATCGAGAACTCGAACATTTTACTCAATTGGAGGGAGCATCGAGAGATCGAACATTTGACTTAAGCTGCGAGCTCAGAGTGATTCTAGAGGAAGCCGTTATGTGTACAATTGCATGGGGAGTGCGAGGACCACGGGAGATGAGGAACAACAAGAGGCAACCAGGCGACGGCATTGAACGCGGAGTACCCAGGAAAGAGCTCGAACCTTCGGGGTAGGGAAAATTCATCTGTGATTTGTTTTGAGTTGTGTATATATTTTCGTTGATTGTTCTTGATGCGTACATGTATAATAGTGTTTTATTTTCATTAAATTATATTCTGATGATACCCGTCGGCTATATTTTTAAATATCAAGTCACCGACACCTTACGATGACCAATCTGCCCCAACACAACCACAACACCGCGAGATGGAGAGACGTATGTTCACTCAAAAGCTTGGCTGTCCTCTCAAAGTACGGCCGAGCTCTAGAATGATCATAAATCTCACATATCTGCCCCATCGTGTTGTGACATAAACTGGCGAGAGCTACCAGGATTCATCTAAAAAGGTAACATTTTGAAAAGTTAAAAACCGACGGAAGCACTGAGATAATTTATGGGCATGCCGTTTACTGATAATGTTCATGCAGTTTGACTTTAAATAAACCCTTGGTAAATTGGTAAGGGAAAAGTAGTTCAGGGGTTAAATTTGAGCAAGGGTAGATTTCGGTAAGGCGGGAGGACAGGCACACGACATCATTTACGACGCCAGACGGATGCCACCAGTTCAGAAAACTCCCATTTGGAATGATTAACGCGGGCGCTACGTTCAACAGAATGATGAGGAAACTGTTGGGCGGCGCCAGGGACGTCGTCCACGTACGTTCAACAGAATGATCAGGAAGCTGTTGGGCGGCGCCGCGTACTAAGACCTGGACAGAGCATATAGGGGCCCTCCGGGAGTTGTTCCGGAAACTCCGTGACGCGGGACTGACGGTGAAGCCCTCCAAATGTTAAATCGGGTTCAGGAGCGTTGCATTCCTTAGGCATAAGGTGGGGAGGGGAAGGTAAAAATGGACGATAACAAACTTGAGCGGAGCAACGCGGCCCCCCTCCCCTCCCCAAACGAAGCGACAGGTTAGGCCATTTCTGGGTTTGGCGGGATATTACCGCAAGTTTGTTCCAAATTTTGCGGAGGTGGCAGTACCCTTACCGACCTGACAAAGAAGGGCCAACCCAATACGGTGAAATGGGGACCTCATCAAGAGAGGCCCTTTAAGACGTTGACAGAGTTGTTGTGCAGGTCGCACATCCTTCGACTACCGGACTTTGCCAGGCCCTTCCTGGTGCAAACCGACGCATCGGGCACGGTGGCAGGGGCCGTGTTGGTACAGGAATACACTGTTGGACGGTTACCTGTGGCATATGCTAGCAAGAAATTACTGCAAAGGGAGCGAAACTACTCAGTAATATGTATATAGAGAGAAAGAGATTCTCGCGATCGTCTTCGCAGTAAAAAAGTTTTAAAAAGTTTCAAAAGTTTGTACTGCACACTGACCACAACCCCCTGTCCTATATTCAAAGGTATAAGATTGAGAGCAATAGGGTCATGAGGTAGTCGCTCCTGCTCCAGAACTACAGTTTTAAAATTGAGGCAATTAAGGAAGTGAAATATTGCGGCTGACTACCTCAGCCGCCAAGCTGAAGCATGATAACTTTTAGGAACGGGTATAAGGGACCAAGGGTCGGTCACCGGGGGGGGGGGGGGGGTATCAGTGGGGTCCTTACCCCGATTAGTGGTGGCAGAAGCACCTGGTAAAGCTATACTTCGTAGGTTAACCCGTGTGTCGCATGTGCGTGGACGGGAAATTTGTGTTTGGGTGAGTGCGTAATGAGCTGGTTAACCCGTCTGTCGCATGTGCGTGGACGGGAAATCTGTGTTTCAGGGAGTGTGGAGTCACACAACGTTGTATAAGGGACCAAGGGTCGCTCACCAACCGGGGACCAATAGGGACCTTACATCGACTATTAGTGGCACAAGTGCCCGGTGGAGATATACTCCGTATGTAAACCCGCAAGACGGGAGCATGTGGTGGAGTGTGTACCGTGTGAGTTATTAGTGGGGATTTACATGGCCGACGCATGAGCCCGGTCGTTAGGCCTGCAACTATTAGCGCATATTTTATTGCCTTAAACGCTGACGGGTGAAAAAGTGTTATGGGTCGAAGAGTGGAGCTGTACTCAGTATGGTGTGCCGTCTGTTCGCGCGTGACGGGACGTGAGATAGTATCTGTATGAGTGCAGAGGGTGCCGTGTACATACTGTGGAGTGCAAGTTGTATATATGCATGCGTGCTTATGATTCACGGAAGTTGTCGAAATTGTTAATTATTGTTTAAGAGTGGACGCGACTCGATCCTGTGTGTTTTGGAACAACTGGAGGTATGTTCCTTGGTAGGGGTTGTCAAGATCGACTCGAATTGTTAGCGTGCATATTATGTAAAATAAATTATTTTTTGATCCCTTGTTAGCAGAAGCCAGCTGTTAATCTCTTAGTTAATCGGACATCAGCATTATCCATGACAACAGGTGAACATGTAATTATTGTATCCTGCATATAGGCAAACGGGCAAAGATAATCAACCTCGCTAAGAACGCACAGAAACACCGCATGACGCTGTCTCGCTGTCTGCAAACTTCTCGATAGAGTCACAGGTTTCCATAAATCAATGCCGAAGTCTTCATTGAGATACCGATCAGATTCCTTCGGGGTATTCCTTGATAATATAAAGAGGAGTAGCAAGATTTGTAAAAGCCAGTGTTGATCGTAAGGTTCAAACTCCAACCCGGTGGCCGTTTTTGGCTATGGACGTGTTAATGAGTTGTGGAACTAGCGGGTCCAACATATAGTTTAGAATAGGCGAGATGTTATAAGACTAGTCGCGCGGGAGGGCTTTGAGAGCCATAATCCGCCCCAACACAACCACAACACCGCGAGGTGGAGAGACGTACGTTCACTCAAAAGCCCGCTGTCCACTCCGAGTACGGCCGAACTTTAGAGTGACCATAAATCTCTCATATCTGCCGCATCGTGTTGTGACAGCTGCAACAAGGCTGGGTGCAGTGAAATTTCAACACTGTCTGCGTTTTTTTTTTGAAAAGGATGCCATATCTGTAAAATGTGTGTTTTGTCACACGATACCGGAAACTTGACATTCAAACAAATGTCGTGATATGTTGTACATAATACGCCAGCTGCACAGTTTTCTTATGTTGACAGCCTGTTGTGTGAAAGCGATCGGACACTTAATGCCGTTTAAGAAGGAATTGTACATATTTATCGGTGTTTTTTGCCTCTGCTGGCTTTGACCCGACAAGTAGCCAAATGGCATGACGTTCTTACCTGAAGAAAGCCGAGAGTGTAGGCATTTTCACCCACGTAACCCATCACTTCATCTCGAATATTTTCAATTTTTGAGCCTATTGAATTCCAAGGTTTGTCCTTGGATACCTGAAGCATATTTATCCACCTGCTGTTCTCTCATGAAATAGAATGTTATTATAAATTCTGGTACGAATACCGTAGTAGACTTCCAGGAAATATCTGTGCCTGTCCTCAACAGTTCCATTTACAAGCATATAGGTGTCGTGTTATGCACACCACAGCCATCATTTTAATGTATAAATTGGGTACATTTGTTTCAAATTTAAGGAATTTCAAACTTGGAAATTTCATAGCAAATTGTTTTTCCTTACTTATATAGCACATTAAAGAGCTAGTTAATACTACAAAGGAATGAACTCAGGTAATTATTCATAACTTTGCTGTCCATGTCAGATGATTTAAATGCCCGGATTTTCAGTATTTTCAGTAACGCTAAAAACGGGTAGTTCTTTCAGGATTAGAATTCTAAATCGTAGTTCTCCAGTCTCTTGGGAAGGCGACAAACCTTGAATTCAAACTGTGTCAACATCATATTTTTTATCGGTGTTAGGTTGTGTGTGTGTGTGTGGGGGCAGGAGCGGGGAGGGGGGTGATGCTGTTGGGTGAATTTTCTTTTTCGGTGTTAAAATGAGTTAGTTTTTAGGGAGTTCGTGTGATTTGTACAAACAGAAGAAAATCACAAAATTGACCAGAGGAGGGGAGAAAGGGGAGTAGGTTGTGTCAGTTGTGCGAAGTGAGTTTTGCATAAAATCGCATGAAACCATTCAAAACTCATTTTAAAACAAAGAAAATAAATAAATCACGCAAATTGACAACTGGGTAAGATTTTGTTTTGCACAAAATCACACAAAATCCTCCAAAACTGATTTCCAAGAGGAAAAAAATCGCCCATAGGCATTTCCGCCCCAGGGCATCAAGTAGTCTGGCGGGCCCCATTTGTACAAACGTTAATCTTATTCACCCACACTAACATCTAACTAAATTTGACCACAATCGGGTCCGTCACTTGTGGGCAGAATTTATTTAAACATAAGAATAGTAGATTCTCCATTGTATTCTACGTTAAGTTTCAAACCTCTGTGGTACCCCAAAATCAGTCGAATGTAACGCCTTGAACAATCTTTTGTCTTGGAGTCATAGTAATGGAACATACCGAATATCAAAATAGTGTGACTGGTGAATCTGAAGATCTTCGAAGTAGGCCTCTCATACTGCAATGGATTTGATTTGTACTCCCACAGGGAAACGAAATATGAAGCTAAGACCTGGTGAAAACAAACTGAAATCTAACCCCATTAATGATGCCAATATTAAATATCAAAGGTATTCTGACTGGTGGATCTGAAGAAGATTTTTGAAGAATTGTCTACATATTGCACCAATTAACTCCTTGCATTTGGCTGGCGGATATTCCTGCCCAGGACAAGCAATTGTTGCCACCAAAATAAGTATAGTTGGAGCAATTTTATCCTAATTCACCGTTGGTATATGGGATTTTTTGTTTGACCAATCATATCTGGAGTTAAATGTATATGAATTTTTCATCACATCTAGTCATGGCTGCTTCAAAGCAGCCATGACTAGATGTGATAAAAAATATTTAAAAAATACTCAGCGGGTTAAGAGTTAAAATAAGGAGCCCAAACGTGTAGCCGTTGACTAGGGTTGTACAAACTTGATTTTGAGTCACTTAACGACGTTGTATACCTAGCTTAAGAAGATTCTGACTGTTCGATTTGAAAAAAAAGATTTCAAAAGAATAGTTCTCATATTGCAGAAAGTTAAAATTTGGGGTTCCTATAAGGAGCCCAAATATGTACCAGGGACTTGGTTTGAACAAAATTGAATTTGATCCGTCTAAGGATGCTGTATAGCAAACATCAAAATATTGTAACTGCTGGATTTGCAGAAGTTTTTTAAAGAATATTTCCTCTTATTACATTAAATTAAAAGTTTGGTTCCCATAAGGAGTGTGGATATGTACCCGGGGACATGAACTTGAATCCGACTCACCTAAGTATGCTGCAAACCAAATATCAAAAGATCCTAATAGGTGGATCTGAATAAGACTTTTAAAGAATATTCCTCATAATGTAATAAGCATTAATTTGAACATCCATAAGGAGCCCAAATGCACACACATGGCCTTTAATTGAGCAGACTTGAATTTGGCGGCCCCAAGTATGCAGGATACCAAATATCAAAAGGGTCTGACTGGAGGATCTGAAGAAGAAGACATTTAAAGAATATTCCTGATATTGCATTAAGGCATATTGCACAGAGTGCCTAAATCTAAGCTACTCGATTTAAACAAACTTCAGTCGGAGAATGTCGTACATGAAATATCGAACGATTGTAATTGGTGGTTCTGGAGAAGAACGTTTTTTTTTTATTTTTGGTTAAAAAAAACTTCCGGGAGAAAACAGATTTATGCCCCTTGCGATGTCCCCTGGGCGTGACTACTCTATGTGAACAGATCTGAAATGACATGTAATAAATGTAATATGGAACACGCATACCAAATTCGATTCAGTTCAGTCCAGTAGTTGTTTATAAGAAGTCGATAATGTACAGTTCACTACGTACGGTCGGACAGACCGCTCGACAAATAGATCGACGACGGATGGAAAGTGATCAGTAAATCAATCCTTAAGCTTTGCCCGGGGCCAATACTATAAAACGTTTACAATTGCATTTTCTAGAATTGTATTTTCTTGCTATGACTTAAAATGAACCATTAGCAGTTTCAAAGATCTAGCAATTTGCCACTTGGCAAATTGCCATGCCTTCTAAAATGCTAATAATTCATTTCAGTCAGATATATTAATAGGTAGAAAATACAATTCTAGAAACTACAATTGTAAAGGGTTTATAGTATTGGCTCCAGATGAGGTTGAAAAATAAAGATAACGGAATAGAAAAACAACAACAACAACAAACTAAAACAAAACCAAACCAGAAAACTGTAAAAAATCCCCCCCCCACCATCACGCAATGCAATGGCTATTGCTTAATGGATCGCTCAGAGACGTGTTTCAGATTGTTTAGCGCGGACGTATTGAGAGTCAAAGAGGTAAGAAACTCTTATGCCCAGTTCACAGCATGATGGGTTCTCATCTTTGCGTGTATGTTCGGGTAATAATAGTCTGTCACAAGTAATAAATTAGGCCATCATTGGCATGCATAGTCTCCCTGTGTAGCCTATAGTTTGTTAGAAGGAAGGGCAACACCAGGTACGCATCCAAAAAGAATAGAGCCAACGAGTCCAGACAAGCACCCCCCCCCCCCCCCCCGAAGGAACCAACCTAAAGACATCAATATCCATTTATTAATGGCTTTCTAATACATGTGTACCCATTAGAGTCCATTCGCGAACCAGTTTGATCAGTTGAAGAAATAACATCAGTCCCAGTATGGGGTTCCTGATACGGGCGTTCCACATGAATTCTTTGAAAGCATTCGAAGAAATTTTTCCAAGAATTAATGTCGAAGGACAGAACCATTATTGAGTCAAAAATAAGATAAAATGCTTTTTATGCAAATGTCCTTTAACATGGCGTGCAGCTGCGTCGTCTTGCACTGTACATAATTCCAGATTAATTTGTTAACAAGTCATTAGACCCGGTTCGATAACCCGTTTCGTAATGAACCTAGATGGGCGTCATTGTGGCAGATAATATGGGCTGTACAGTGTGATGTTTTTATAAGTTATGGGACTTTCAGTGGGTGGATATGGTGTGATATAAGGCGAAGTGAGATCAATATTATTTTGATCTTACTGAGCCTTATATCACTCCATGTCCGCCCACTGAAAGCCCCATAACGTATTTATTATGCCAGTCCTTTGAAAGAGACACAACCATAAGTGTACCCAGATTCTTTGCGCAAATGTTCTATTATCACTATCAGGGAATTTCTCGGTTTTACGTCATGTGAAGGTCACGCTAGTTGCAGGCGCTGAAACAACGGAGTTTTATTCTCAATAAACAGGAATTTATATTAACAATTCACAATTTTAATTCAGTGTTAACAGTTAAGTATTGGAAAAATAAAACAACTGGAACAAATGGATTAACAATTCTTTCAAGAAGGTAAGTTGGAACAGTTTTATTCATCATTCGCCTCAGACAGTGCCAGTTGGCTTCTATACATGTCGTTTTAATGGTTTATTTATTGTATTTAATTACAATTGTTTATTAAAATTTCTCAAAGACTGGAAGAAACGTATTATATTTGTACGTTGCTCAACAGACACACACGCGAAATTATTTGTTGTTCGTTGAACACGCGAAAAACATCATCGAAGCGAGCGGTCGATGTCAAAAACAAAATGTAGGAACTGACCGTTTTTAAGCTCTATATATGGTCATCTCGACGATACACAGTCTCATATACGGTCACTAGATATTGAAGCTGATTGGTCAATAACAATCAATGGCATAATAAGTAATATATTTAGAGACGAAAACAACCGACAGACGTTGATTCAGTTCTCTTTAATGAAGATGATGAAGTCATAATTAATAAATGAATCAACGTGTAAAATTTATTTCCCATGTACTCCTTTTTACCCAAACATTAAAGTTCTGCAGCCGTTTTGTCAAAAGTAAAAAAATATCCGACTGCAGCACAAGCGGCGAATTGAACATGACACTGAAATCTCCATGAATATCCGTATATTGCCTCCGTATCATTTGCATATATAAACGCCGACACAAAATTTTGGTGCCTCTATCCACTCCATCAGATCTTGATAATCACACGGACCTACAAGGAAAAGATGATAAAACTAATATAATACACAACCAAATATATCAAGTATACTTTTCCAATGACAAAAAACTACATCCAACTTAACGGAGACACATGTGGTCAGAACCCATGGTACAACCCCCTCCCCAACCCCCCCTCCCAAAAAAAAACAACAACAAAAAACAAAACAACAAAATAAAATTGATGCGCAATTTAATTGTTTAACCCCTTTACTGCCATATATGGAGGACCTCTATGTGCGCCTGTATGCAAGGAAGTTTAATAAGATGTATGACATACTTGAAACTGTACCATCTGATTTATTGTTGGAAAGGGCTCTCTGAGCCCTTTCCAACAATTAATCAGATGGTAGGTTAGATCTGCGCAAACCAGAATGTACATATAATCATCATAAAATAGGTGACAATAGTCGCTTTCGGCAGCGTCGGTGTTGAAGAATAATTACTGTATTATATTATATCTCATTTGACTTTGCCTTCCTTTGATTGACTGAATTGTACTGTGCGCTTTTTTGGATAGTTTTACCAGCCGAGAGTTCCAGAAATAACAGTGAACTAGAGAAACAGAATTTACTGCAACCAGTAAATTCTAGTCTGTGTGAAAATAGTGAACGCATTGGAATAAATTTTATAGAAAAAGAATTTATGGGGACATTTTTTCAGCACTAAAGTATATTTACAGAATTCAGAAATAGGTTTTCGAAAACAGCATTTACAGATTTTCATACAGGATTCAGATATAATTTTTAAAAAAAACTGGTAATATCTTCTGTGCATAGCATAAAATACCAACTGATAACAATGGCGTTCAACTTGTAACTAGAAAATGGGGATGGATGGGGAAATTCATAAATGATTGAACGAACGGTTATTTATTTATTGGGGTGTAACTACACTATCGACAGCCAGGGTCGCCTCGTGTCGGATATTTTATGGATGGCGAAAGAACATCCGGAGTGAACCACCGAGCAGAAGCGAGCAACTGCCAGACTCCCCAACGCACCAACTCCACACAAGTAGGGTTAGCTTTGGATGAAGACAAGTGCACCATCGACGTGCAGTACACCTTAGTACACAACGCCACAGTGCCTTGCCCCCAAAACAACGCAGTTTTCCCCGACGGAGATCGGACCGTGGACCTTTTGGTATGAAGTCCAATGTCGTATCACTGAGCCATCGTACTCCACAAAGAACAGTTACAGTTCTCAGACCATTCAAAGAATCACACACGACTGGTGACGAAGACAAGGAAGAATGTCTGCCTGTCGTTTTGGCGCGAATAAGCGCCTCGACTGTACAGCCCACCTAATTTGAGAATAAGGAGAACGGAAAATACCCACCTAGAATAACCTAAACTGAGGGATTCGCACAATAGGTCTAGTGGAAACATGCCTACTTTCTTTTAACCCAGTGTTCCCTTGTTTGTTCTGTTGAAAGTGGATAAGTGTATATGTACTCACCATTATCATTTTCCTGTAACATTGGAAGCGGTGCGCCCATACCTCCATCCTCTACATAACCCGCGGGCGCTGGGAATCCAGCGAACGAAAGTGGCGGAAGATCTTGACATGCTGCGACAGCAACCATACAGGCAATCAGCAGAATTCCAACAACTTTCATTTTCTAGAATGATGAAGAACAAAATGGTGTGTCTAAAAAAACCCACAAATACTTCCAAGTATTTTTTCGGTGGGTATCTTTTGCAATACAATTCGCTCGCAGTGGACATGGCACTTTCCACGGGGTGGACAATATTTCCACGGTCGCAGTAATATTAGATTGCAAACACTAATTATAGGAATAATCATTAAAAAAATAATTAATGAAGCACCGTGTACAACCCGGTGCTACATTTAATAAAATTTTGCTGATGATGATTTCATTTACCTGGTAAACGAAAACTTGGGCATCACTGCCCATCCGTGGATTACGTCCAGTCCACTGCGACTGTACTGTATATCAACACAATTAACCCTTTCAACACTGGTGGTATCTTCCATGCCAGTTAAATGGCAGACATTGGAAGAGTCCATATCCATTATTTGGGGGTAGAGCAATTAATATTTTCAACGTGCAGTCTGAAGGCTGCACGTTGAAAATATTAATTGTTCTACCACACTCGTTCACTTAGCAGCCATCCTACTTAATGAAATTATGACGTATCGTGTTCCTGGTCCAGAAAAACGGCATCTAGTGTTGAAAGAGTTAACTCATGTTCATGTATGAATATAAAAATACGGAACAACCGTTCAGTAAAAATACTTTGTTCGTTCACTTTCAATCGAATCAAGATACTTGTAATCTGTTCTCGACCCGTTGACAGCGGTGGGCAGATATCTCATAAACAACATGTTGTAAATTCGATACTGAATCATGGAAAAAAACCTCCTCAGAATGCTACCTGAAAATTAAATGTTTATCGCGTTTTCTTTTCGACAGGTGAGATTATATAGTATAGGTCAGAAAAGTGGTCGCGGGCCAGTCACGATCCGATCGAAATTCTCTATCCACTTTTGTAGCCTCGGTAATGAATACGGAATATCTATTATGGTTTATAACGCACACCGATACATATGGGCTCTAGAGACACGAGTTGCCAGTTTTTATCTAACAATCAACTTAATTTGCACCCAAAAAATTCCGTATCAAACAAACTCAATTTCCAGTAAACACCGCACTATCACATGTATGCATTGTTATTACGCATTAATTAGTATAGTTCCTGAAATGCAAAATTTTGACCAAATTCAACCTAATTTAAACTGAAAAATGGGAGAAACGGGCTTTATGTAACGGTATTGTTAGATAAATGTCCTGTAATTTGTATCAGATTCGACCGCATCCACGGATGAAACCAGTTGGCACATGGAACACATTGGTACTCAAGGGACGATATTTGCTCTTATTTTATTTTTCTCAAGTTGTTTCATTTAATTATTCGACTATTTAATTTATAACGGCAAAATATGATCGAATTGTCGGAAATCTGATAATATTTGTGACTATTTTCAGTTTGTTTGGTTCGATTTTTATATCGAGGTGAGCGAAATCAAAAAGCTTTCATTTAAACCATATACCCCCGATGTTTCGCGTGCACATATACCCTGGATGTTGCACGCTCTCATATACCTCGGATGTTGTTTGCACCCTTTGCCATGGCTATTTGTTCAAGGGATTCTGGACAATCAAAAGACAGAATTTATCGAGATACAGAGACAATAAGTTTTAAATAGGATAAGGGTTTTAACCACACGACTTGCCGAGTGGTTAAAACCCTTATTCTACGAGTGGTTTAAATCTGATTACCGGCCTTAGTACCTATTTGTTTTATTTATACCATGCTGTTAATAAACAATCGACCTTGTTATAAAATGGAGAAAAAAACGACACTTTCTGTCGCAAACACACGGGTTTGTTTTGTTTACATCTGCGCCGGTGGGCATTACTACAGGCTGCACGTGATTACTAGATTGACAGCTAGACACATCTTCAAAGATGATTGAATTTACCTTGCTTTTTCAGTAAACTTATTATTAACAATTCTTAAATTTTATTTTAAATATTAATAAACTTAATAAGTCACTGCACGGAGTAGAAGTTCCGCAAAACGTAGTATGTTTGAATGAAATATCACGAAGTGCGAATGTATCGAAGTTGGCAAATTACGTCATGTCACGTCATGGATGAACTTCCTACTCTGGGAGAAATTCTTTTTTAACCACACTAGACGCTTTACATCTGTCGTGTGGTTAAAAGCTAAAATTTAACATACAGGCTTTTCACAGGTAGTAACATAGGCGATGTGCTATAAAATTGCATTGCGAGAGTTCTATTTTAGTCCGATGCCAGAAACTTTCTGCACAATCATTGGCCGAGCGACACACATCTAATCTCTGTTGAGTTATATCGTACTTACTAAATTTGTGGCTTGTGGGAGTAGGTATCAAAACAGATCTCCTGACAAATCGATGGTACCTGTTTTTGATACCCTTGTTCCACCGCCATTTTTGAACGTTTCGTTTTAACTCTCTCAAAGCCTCTAGAGTCACGGATATTGCAACTTTTTCCCATCTGAAATAAAATTTCTCATACCAGGCCGACCATGGTCGGCCCGGTGGGTTCAGAAACTGTCTAGCCCCTCCCCCCCCCCCCCCAGTAGAGGAAATCCTGGCGCTATCTCTCTCCCGCCCACGTTCGTTCAATACATGAGCAAAAATGTAATAACGTGGGAATCTAATATTAAGTAAGAGACGAAACAAAAGGGAATTTAAAAAAATTAGTGAAAACTGAAGGAAGGAATCAACCAAGCAATACACAAGGATAATCAATCACTATGTATTAGAAATCTCCGCATACCAAAAAAAAAAACAAAAAACATCGCATACAACACGTTTGAAATTTTGTGAGGCGAGTGACATCTTCCGAAGGAAATAAATCCATCCATCTCATGCGCAGGCTTCCGTTGTTGGGGGAAAAACGTCAGTAAACGAGATTTACTTCAACAAATGACAGTTTTAAATAATTATTAGTGGTACGCTCTCTGATAACGTCAATGTAAAAACAAGTAGATAGTAGTAATTTTAGTTCCAATGTTTTTTCGGCGAAGCATTGTTTTCCCTGTGGTAAATAGAAAAAATAAACAAAGTGGTCTTTATTTACAACTGAACTGTATTAAATTGATGATAGCTAGATTCTATTTGGTGATTTGGAGTCGCAAATGAGTCCTGCACTGTCGTTTATCCGTTTAACCTTAACTGCCAACTCGTCGATTTGCCACAGTGAAGCACACGTTACGTCCCAAATAATTAGATAACTATCAGCGAATTAATTTTTCTCAAATACATACGAACATTCCAATGAGGGATTATAAATTGCATTTTGAAGCAAAAGACATTTGACCGCTGGTCAAGCGATTGACCCAGTGGGTTTCAAAGACGATGTCACCAACAATAAGAATTAATTGTCCACTGTCATTATACAGTTGTTCCGAGGTGTTCCGAAAACTGAAAAAAGTAAAATGAATCGTAATAGTTCAACTCACCAGCCTTTTTTTCGGCAGCTCCACCCAAGTTTGACGTTATCTAACAACCCGCTTGTCGAGAAAGAGATTGGATGCACCATCCAAACTTTTATCAGAGTTCTAATTTAATACTATCATTAACCTGTCTGGATATTAATTGATTATGATTAATTGTTAATGAGAGTGAGAAATCTTCGCGGGTAACACGTTACGAAAATGCTTTGGGGGATTGGAAATTATACAATAATTATGTTAATGAAGTAAAAACCATTAAAACTTTAAGCACATTTACTCAGAAAATCTTGATTTTTTCTTCTTTGAGATCACTCGAAGGTCAATACGAGATCAATACGTTGAAGTCAAGTCATGTTATACAGATATAGGGGCAAAAATGTCTCTGAAAATAACCACCTTATCATGTGTATTTTTCAAATGACACAATCATGTTTTAGAGCTATTTAGAATACTAGTTTCTGATCCCCGCCGGGATTCGAACCCTCGGCAACTCCGCCTGGCAAACAGGAGTCCAACGCCTAAACTTCTAGACCATCGCACACCGTCTTAAAACGATGGCTGGAATCTAGCTTTTTAGATGAAGTTCTCATGATTACTTGGTTCATCTTCCTTTCGGCAGCAGCATGAATGTGTGGAACACGCCAGCTACAGTACGACGAAAGTGCTATGGATGGTCTCAGATGAAGACTGACACGGGCTTGTGTGTGCTTTTCAAATCACACAATCATGCTTTAGAGGATAAAACAGTAGATTTCTTCAGTAAATTATATTGCTGTAAACCTGCCTCGGGGCGTCATGTTTGTGCATCTTGCACTGCGTCGATACAAACAGATCAGCCCATTAACAATGGAAGTATAGCATCAGATGAAATATTATCCGCAGCACATGGTCAACTTTTCTCGTCATTCACGTCGACTTACGAAAAGGTTATCTCCCCTGATTGTTAAGAATAGGCTGGCAAACATTAACACTAACTGAATGGGGAATTTTTATATTTCTCAAAATTATATAAAACCTGTGAAAGTTATATTCGCAGTGCGCATCACTCCTTTAAGAACAATATATATGATATATGCTCTCAGTTGATGATATTATCGAACGATTTCATTGGACCAATTTTTTCCCACGTTGATTTAATATGCTACTGTTATTTCCTGTATAATTCCATGTAAAATGATACAAAATTGCATTTTCGTCAACTTTTAGCGGTTAATATATTTTTTTTGCTTCATATTAACAATGTTGTGCGCATACCGGCATATAATATAGATATTGTCCAATCTAACCGTATAAAAATATACAAGCTGTCCATTTTTTCCCTTAGATGTTAAAACAAAGAAAAAGTTTATTGTAGTAAAAACAGTTAAAACCGCAGTCCACAACATCAGACAGGTTTCCGCGTGAGTATAAATGATAAGGTGCGATAACCCCTAAGCGTCTTAATTAATTTCTGGTCAACCAGTAACAAAAAATCCTCGTATAACTAAAAATTCAATTTCTGGCTTCCAAAGCATAGGTTATGACCCCTCATTGGAACGAGTGCGACGCCAATATTCATAACCTATGTTTTGGAAGCAAAAAAATGAAAATATAAAAAAATTGAATGCCGATTTTCGTGTATAGCGCTGGCGGGTTCATTCTCAGCTGATTTCTCCGCTCCCGTCAACTATTCCCTGGCGATCAAGATTTCATTCACACCTTTCAGAGGTTCAATGTTAATTGGATTACAGCAAGACTCCAGTATTGACAAGGGGAGATAACTTTCACAAGCGTCAATATCTATGACGATAAAAGCTGAGGATGAAAGGAACCGAAGAAAGGAAAATGAACCGGTCCAGATCATGTGTCGAATGATTTGTTGAAAGCCATTATGCCAATTATTATTGATGAGACAAGCCAGCAATTTAATCAAATCCTGGAATCTGGACATTATACAACTTCCTGGAGTCAGTCCGACCTGAGTCTTATATACAGAAAGGTGACAATTATAGAGCTATAGGTCTGAGCTCTACTTTTGGCGAACTATTTAATAAAATTATAAACTTTAGGATTAACATGTTTCTGGATGAAAATGAACTGATCAGCGAAAACCAGTTTGGATTCAGAAAGAGAAGCAGTACGATTGACAGTGCTTTTGTTTTCAAAACCACAATCAATAAGTACAAAGCTCTTAAAAGACCTTATATGCCGTCTTTGTCGATTTTCGCAAAGCCTTTGACGCTGAAAACCTATCTCTGCTTTTGAAAAATTAAATCGCATCGGTATTCAAGAGGCAACGTTTAATATAATAAAATCTGTATCTGAATCTAGTTACCACATCCTAAAAACAAACGCAGGAACTGGTCCACCGCAATTATCTACCATCGGCAGGCGTCAGAAATGTATATTGTCGCGAAATTTATTTAAATTTTTTATCGATGATATTCAAGAATTATTCGATGGAACATGCCTTCTTGTGACACTTCATGATAGGGAGACCAACCATTTACTTTTTGCGGATAATTTAGTGTTTATGTCCGACACTGCCACTGGTCTTCAAAACTGCATTTTCAAACTAGAAAAAATTTGTAGGAATGAATAGCCTCTGTGTAAACACTGAAGAAACTAAATGTATGATATTTAAGTCTATGAGCAGTATTAGTGCTCCGAAGTTGTAGATGCATGTATAGCATGAAAGGACTTAAAGCAATGTATTCTCTACACAATGATTTCAAAACAAAATGCTATCCCCAAGTTCCTATACTTTCTCGACTGTTCGATAAACTGGTTAAGCCAATGTTAATGCATGGTAGTGAATTATGGGCAGCTGAAGTTAAACCCACAAACGAAGACCGTCAGCCGTGTGAACAGATGCATATAAAGTTCAGCAAATTACTTTTGGATGTCAGTACACATTTGTCTAACCCTGCAGTGCGAGGTGAGCTGGGGAGATATCCACTACTCATAGATGCCAGGCTGCAAAACGGTGTAATTCGCATCAAAGCTATCCTCGCTTGACGAATATTCTCTTGTGAATGATGCTCTAGTTGAATGCAGACAAAACAAAATAGCGGATTCGGTCGTGAAACAACTGAAAGCCTAGGCTTTAGTGACTTTAACACTATTAACTGCAGGAAATTAAAGCTTCTGAAAGAAAAACTGAAAAGAGATCATTTTGAACGGTTTGTGGCTGATATAGATAATGATTGTAAACGTCGTGGTAGAAGCAAGCTAAGGACCTATCGACTGTTTAAAGACAATTATGAGCTTGATCTGTACCTAACCCACGCCATAGGTTGGAGGCGAGAACATACTTCACAAATCTCCGCCTCAGCAATCATAATCTTGCCACTGAGAGAGAACGACATGCGCAGCCACCTGTTCCAGCTGAACAGCGTGTGTTTGGCGTCTGTCAATCTGACGAGATAGAAAATGAAACTCATTTCATTATGGATTGCCCCGCGTATTCATCCTTGAGGAAAGAATAGTTTACTTTGATTGGTTATATTGTATTATATGCATACTGTATTGTGTTTCATTTTGTGATCTGCCTCACAGATGTTAACTGCAATAAATACTACTTATCCCTTAATTTCAAATACAATTTATTCCAAGCTGTATCACGCAGAAAACCCATTCTGCTATCTATCGTGCTCAGATACAGTTGTATCTGGACAAATTTCTTGGCCTCGTCCATTCTAAAGGTCAACATTCTCTAATCGGTCAAGTGCAAGAAATCCCATACTTAAGCACTACTGAAAATGCCGGGGCATAAATTAAAAGTCTTCATATTCCATGAATATTCCTCATATATTCTTTTGAAGTAAAAGTGTTTCACTCATATTGATGTATTTTGTTTCAATTGATTGGAGAGAGGCCAGTGGAACTTTCCAATTAATTACAACTGGGCAAACTCATATGCACCAATCGTGTAACCATAATTAACTAACAAACTAGCAGTTAAAGTCTCAAAAACAACTCGACCACCAGTAGCGAGTACATGGGGCTAATTTCGATCTGTCTAAGTAACGTGCTGACGTGCCCAACATTGTCGTATGTGTCATTTGTCTTCAGTGATTGGTATGCATGTACAGTGCGTGGAGAGTGGATTGTAACTAAATCACCCGCAGAGTGGAGTTATCACCCAAGCTATAACTTTCAAATTTTGTACATATCGACAAAAAACACAAGCAATGTTTCAGCCAATGGACCTCCGGGTTTAGCCCGGAGGTCCATTGGCTGAAACTTTGCTGGTGCTGGTTACGCATCGCAGCAAATTTACAATTATTGCTCGGGTGGAATCTCCACTCTGCGGGTGATTTAGTGATAATACACTCTCCGCGTACTGTACGCATTCATGCTTTTCGAATTGTAACATGTGTCTTGAAGATGAACAACCCTCAAGTCAGTATTTGCTTCCCCCTGGCTGGTACATGCACATATGTCGCCATGTTTGTCTTGGGAAGTGTTAGTGACTTAGATGATTACATATTACACACCCTCGTAACACGCCTGGCCATTTCAACACAGTGAGCGTAATATCTTGTGTGAAGACAAAAAAAAATGGAACTAAACGAGCAGACGACACAATAAACAATAATGCAGTGGTGAGGATCAGTATTAATTTAATCCTGCAGAGCTATAGTGTTCAATTATTGCTGATCCACCCCACACAAATACAAATAGATTCATCCATTTCCTCGAGAATGTTTAGATGAATTGTCAAACTCGGATGCCAAATTCTGTACACGTTGTGAAATCATATCTGTTGACTGGATTAACATTTATGTTCAGCAAAATTTCAAGTTGATTGATCAAGTGTGTATACCTCAGCGTCTGTATCTGAATAAAAAAATAATAATAAAAAACCCTGATTCGTCCATTTCGTCAAAGATAGTGTTACGTGAGACGATACCACCACGGGTACTAGCGTTGAATGGTTAAATGTTGATACTTGTTTCAGAGCGATGAAACGACGCTTCTACTTATGCACGATGTTTCTTTAACCCTAACACAATCATTCCCATCCCACAGAACATTTGGCTGGGTGTATGATGGTCCAATGGTTAGGGCATTGGCCTTAAAAACAAGCGGTCGACATTTTGATCCTGGTCAGCAGTAAGGGCATAGTGTTCCTGTACAAGACACTTAATCCTGATTGCCCACACGAGGGCACGGTGGCGCTGCTTATTAAGGCGTACTGTATCTCGACGGTGCACTTGTGCTGCCAACTCTTCTCGTGCTGAGTTAGTAAGTTGGAGAGTCTGACCGTCAGTGGTTCTCGGCGGGTACTCCGACTTTCGCCGACACGATGTGACCCTGGCTGTCGGAAGTGTCGTCAAACTCAAATCAATAAACAAACAAACAAACAAACCTTTTGATGCATACAATGTTTGTTTTCAATACGACTATATATGCCATTATCGTCCGTAATTCTCATTACATTGACGTTCTGTTAAGCACTCCATCTTTTTAAATGCATGCTCGCCAGCCAGTTCTTTCACAAAATATGCAAAGTGGAAGACCATTCATCTCGAAATGTCCTCTGCTTGAAATGTGATCACGCATTTTCGATATCTGGCTAGTCCGTCACAACAATTTACGTCTCCCGACTAGGGCTGCGCGGTATGTCGATAAACCGATATATACCGGTATTCAAACCAATATCGACTGAATACCGGTGTAATTACAAAAATATCGGTTTATCGTCCATTATTTATTTACCCACAATTTAATTTTCAAGATGTCTTGAGTTTTTTTAACTGTAGCCCCGAATGAAAAATATTATCCCTTTATCCAGGGAATCGTCTGCTTGTGCCCTCGTAATATACAAATCAGCAGTTGAAAAAATAATTTTTGAAACTTTCAACAAAACTATATCATGTGACCCCTCATTGGAACGAGCTCAACGAGCTCGTTCCAATGAGGGGTCATATGATATAGTTTCGTTGAAATCTTTGGGTAAAATCTGATAAATTAATTTTGAAAATAATAAATTTTGATATCGTCTGCGTTGGGTAAAGGTTTTTCGAACCGCATCATCAAGGCATACTAATTCGTTCCGACTGTGATGCCTCGAGTCTCGATTGTGGTACTTGTGTTCCTATATCTGAACAGTTTTCGATATACCGGTATACCGCGGTATTTTTTTGAATACAGATACCGGTATTCAGTTTTGAATATCGTGCAGCCCTACTCCCGACACCACCGGTCCATGGGAAATGATTGGTTTTAACGGATCAACTGATAATTTCAATCTCCTGTCCATTTCGCAACTGATCTTCCCCAGAACATCACTGAAGTGCAATTTCATTTAAGAAGCGATTTAAGCTTATTATCTTACAGAGAATGGCAAAAACGCTCCACAATGAATTGTAACGTGTATCGTGTGCACCATGGCGTGACATTCGTGTCTGACAGTTCAAATACCAAGCAGGATTCTTTACCTGCCGAGAGGGTGTCGCTCCCAACTCAAGTGACAGTCGTTTTCTGCGTTCACCTGATAGGACTGTTGACTCTGTGCAGCAACAACTTAGAAGCCTGTTGTCATCTCAGAGGCCAGAGGTGACCTAGCGGATCTAGCAGATAATTATTAACCCAATCACAGACAAGTAGAATTTTTCGTAAGCTGCGACGAAATACAACTGCCCAAATCTAGGTAGATGTTAATCCCTTATCTCATGTATCGACCATAATCACCCAGCGCTATTTCCAAACATCGTCATATAAATTTTATTACTTTCTTCAAATTTGGCCTCTAAAACATAGCTGATAACCCCTCATTGGAAGGAATCATCGCACGCGTTCCAACAAGGGGTCTTTGGCAATGTTTTCGGTGGTAGAAATAAAACGTCAAGAACGTTTTTTCTTTGCAAGTGTCGTATTCTAGTTGTGTTACTGAACTGTGATCACAAAAGCAACCTTTTTTCGCGACCAGATCGCCATTTGATCGCGACACACCAGTGGATCGCTATTTCGTAAATAAAATATTGCGAAGTCAAGACCGAATCAAGAACCAGAAAGACAAAAAAACCCACTTCAGATTCAATGTTGTCTACCTTGTGGTGGGGAGAAAAGCGGATAGATTATTAGGACTGGATCGCGACCAAGTCGCGATCCGGTCCAAATTCGCTGTCCTCTTTTGTGATAAGAACTGTGGATTAAGAGTTTAACGCGTGTTCATACATCTTAGTGGTAATATTCCATGAACTTTTGGAAGTTAAAGAGAGAAACTATAACAAGTTAGCATGTAAAAAGATTATTCCAATTATCGGTAACGAACGCGAGGATGTTTTCACGACAATTCCGAGAAGTGGTGGGCTTTTGCAGTTTCCTTATCTATTAATTATTCAGCTTGACAGGCTGGGAACAATGCCATATATAAACATCTAAGTGGACACGTTCCTGGTTGAAGATAATTGATAACCGATGAAGTGAAAATACTGATGTGATTGTCAACGCAACTTTGTGTTGATTATCTGCGTTAATCCGTAGCTTAGACGTCGCTGATGGGGAATAATTATCTACCAGTTGGATTGATATTTTTCCAGAGAAAAGTTCAGAAGTACTAAATTTCAGGAACAAAATTCAAGGATTTAAAGAATGTCAAGACTGTTTCCAAACCCAGTTTTCAAACATTTGTAAGGTCCTCGTTGAATGCTTTTACAGGCAGAGTACCGGAAGCCCATATTTGGTCTTTATTCTGAAGTGCAGGCTCATATTCAGTGCATGCGCCTTGTATTAACCTGGAAGCGATATTATTGAGTCTGTAAGTGTTCACCTTGTAACAATTTATGGGTTACAATTTACAGGTACTCTGTCATAAATTGTAACCAGGCAAAGATATTTGAACAAATTTTGATGGCTAAAAATAATTTAGCACTCTACCAGTTGTCTCTAACACGAATAGCAGGTGGCATTTGCAAAACATTCTCGAATAACTAGAAATTTTCATTTTGTCACAAAAACATAGTTTTTATAACATTCATTAGTAGGAAAGGGATGTTTCAACCTCTTTTTAGGGAACCCGGGTAAGGTTAGAATCCCTTTCAACGCGCATGCCCGATCCCGTGACATGACGTCACGTGCAAATACCATCAGCTATATTGGATGTCGTCACATGTGTAGTGTCATCATCTTATATCCTGTCACCGTTTTGCTTCCGTTCGCCATTTTGTTTTCGTGGCCATCTTGGATGTTATTAGCAACGCGGGCGGTCATGATGGATGAAGGCATATGTTTGAGGAGGCGCCCACCTTGGATGTTGTCAGCAACGCAATGCATGATGGGCATTGTTGTATACAGGGCCATCTTGCTTTTATCACCTACACCAACTTTTCAGTATATTAATTTTGATTTTTTCTCATTTTAAATTTTCATTTTTCATTCATTTCAGTTTTGAATTTAAATTTTGAATTTTCATTAAAAGTTTCATTTTAATGTTGCATTTTTAATTATAATCCACCTATCAGACTTCAACTCTTTACCCAACCTAACCGACCAGCGCTATTCACAAAAATCACCATTCAATTTGCATTATTTTTTGTCTCAAAAACAGCGTTTAGCTCTTTCCAATGAGGGGTCATAAGCTGTGTTTTTGACGCAAGAAAAGAAGAAAAATTGGTATTCAAGAATTTTGTTTGGAAGTGTCGTCTGCCTTTCGTGTTAGGTAAAGGATTAAGCTTTGTGGTGTGACATATTATGAACTAAAGGGGAGTCCATCAATGGATAACATCAATTATTAATGCTCAGTTTCAATCAAAATTGTGTATTTTTGTGTCATGTTTGAAAAGCAATTATAACAAATTATTAGGCGTGGTCACCGGAGCTTCTTTTTTAATTTCCTCTGTTCTGTTCTTATTACCAAGCAAAGCCAAAATAGATTTGCTATTACTTGGCTGTAACTATTCTTTGATTCATAAATCCTGCATTCACATCTTGAGATTCCACAATTTTTACAGCTAGGTGGGTCAAATTCAGGAGAGGTTATTGGCTTCAAACAAAACACAACCCCATGCTTCGAAACACCGACATATTTATTTAATTATTGGTGTTTTAAGGTCACATACTTATGCACAATGGCTAATCATGACCGTGACAGTTTTACGGGTGGTGGAAGCCGGAGAACCCGGAGAGAACCACCGAGCAAAGACAAGCAGCTGCCAGCTCCACAACATCGTAACTCCGCACTGTAGCACAGGCAGGGTTAGATTGGTTGAAGATATGCGCACCATCGACGTGCAGTACGCCTTAGTACACGGCGTCATCATGCCCCCATGTGGACAATCGGGGTTAAGTGTCTTGTCCAAGGACACAACGCGGGAGTCCGAAGAGATCGCCCAGACGATAACCCATCCAAGGATTAACCGTGCTCGACGTTGCTTAACTTCGGTGATCTGACGAGAACCGGTTACCGCATCGCCACCGCGTCCCCGAAACACTGACATCAGTGATCAAGAGATCTACCAAGATAGACAATGATTATTAGAATTTTGAGTGTCGAGGTTAAATCCACTTAATTGAGTGAATGGCAAGTTCGCGTTTGGGCATCTACATCTGTTACAGGTCTGAGATGTGAAGCCACACGTTATTGCAGTACTGTGATCACAAAAGCGCCATCATTTATGACCTTGCCACAATCCGACAGTTTTAGGGGTGGAGGAAGACAGAGTATTTGGAGATAACCACAGAGTAGCGGCGAGCAACTGTCAGACTGCCCAACGCACTAACTTCACAAAAGCAGATTAACAGCGTTGATTTCGTAGGATTATGACAAACTTCAGCGAGTTAAGATTAAATTTTGCGTGAAAGAAAGCGGACAGCGAATTTCGACCGGATCGCGACTTTATTGCAGTTTTGTGATCGCAAACAAGCTATCTTTTGTAATCTGATCAAAATCTGATTGCGACACACTTACACCAGTGTGTCAAGATTTTTTAAAATTTGGGTGATGGAAAACAGTCAGAGAATTTCAATCGGACCGCGACTGGGTCGAGATCCGATTGAAATTTTCTATCCGCTTTTTTTGATCACAGTACTAAAGATCAGGGGTGGGGGTAGCTTCGGTGGTTAGCGCATTGAATTTCAAATCCAGAAATCGACGATTCGATCCTGACCGGCGGTAACCTCGTTAATCCCGATTGCCCCACTAGGGTGCACGGTGGCGCTTTATACTATGAAGTTCACGTGTTGACATCTATATGTGAGCGTGAACGTGATGGGCTTATCATGAATGTTAGCTACAGCACACCATCTTGTAATGGTACTTATTATGTGTAAAATCCTTTACGATATCTCTCCCTACTAAATGTAATGACCCTGACACGAACAAGTTGACGTGTATGTTCATTCTGTATGTTGACTCTTAGCGTGACTTGCACTTGTTGGATCGATCTTGAATGCGACACACCTTCGAGTTGTGGTCTATATGTTCTCATTAACCCTTTACCTAACATGAAAAGCAGACGACACTTGCAAAAAAAAATTTTTGAGTAACTATTTTTTTTCATTTTTTGTCTCAAAAACATAGGTTATGTCCCCTCGTTGGAACGAGCTCGACGAGCTCGTTCCAACGAGGGGTCATAACCTATGTTGTTGAGACAAAAAATGAAAAAATACTGAAAATTAATTGGCGATATTTGAGAATAGCGCTGGCCGGTTTTGGCCGTTACGTTGGGTAAAGGGTTAAAAGGCTCGGACTTGAAAAGGTGATGTGCATTTTCAATCATATGTCGATATCTATCCGTGATCTAGGTCTCAGGGGGTCGGTCGCGAATTTTATATGGGACACAATTTCTACTGGGGGGTACAAATGCTGTGTAAGTTTCATTATGACATGTCTTCTCATTAAAAAGGTATGGCCCTGGTACCAAAAAGTTGATGCGCATTCTCATTCCACACGTTGACTTCTATCTATTACTTTTACATTGGTGGGGCGGTCATGACTTATGTGAATTTTGTACACGACACACCATCTAGTGGTGCCTAATACGTTGTGTACATTTCTTTGTGATATATAAACAAATTTATGAAAATAGAGTTTTTTATCGGTCCTCTTGGATGCCATGTTGAATATCTTGAGTTGTCGATAGTTTACAGTGGCATCATTCCGACTCGGATTCAGCGCAAGAAGTTACTATAGAAACGACCAAAAGATCTGTTAGTTCACGCCATTGTGAGGTTACCCTCTCTGGCTGTCGGACCAGGAATGACGCTTGCTTCTTCAGGAGAGGTTTTGAAGAGCACACCAAGAAAGGTAACCGCTACCTAAACCGAAGACATTGCACGTGTCTTTTGTCGTTCAAAAAGAGAAATCAAGCTCGAAAAAACACAACCAAAATTCAGAGCGAACTGATCACATGGAATGTAAACACGAGTACGGAGGAATATGTTGGTGAAATTGTGTTTTGTATACTCTCTGAATATATTTGTTTTAGTGGAATTTGCAGGCTGGTTACAAGAGGAAGCAAATATTTGCCTCCCAAGAAAACACACATCTGTCCAGCTTCTCTACTTTCCCGGCAACCAATAATGACTCTTGGGCTATCCCGAGAAAGATCCTACGTACGCATGAGAAAGATCATGTTTTTACCATGATTATTAGAATCAGTTCACACTAGATGTCTTATAGGTGAGCTCAAATACTTTTTATGGGTACTTCATCGTTGTGTTCGTATGGCCTTGCCTCAGATTTCTTTTCTTGAATCCTCAAAAATTTCTTTAATGAAGATGGCGACATCTCCCAGTTTTATTGCTAGAGTGTGCACAATATTTACACAGCCGGTCTCATATAAAGAAGGCGGACTTGCGAAAAGGCCGCCAAGTGTCTGCCCAGAGGGACGTTTTCATTCATTTCCAGTTGAAGGGAAATAACTCGTGTGTTCGAGTAACTCACAGGCTTCAGTCTTCAAGTTCGTCGATCGCAGGTGCGTGTATAAATTCTTCAGCCAGTCCGAAAGACGACGCCAGCCAGATCTGAAAATTTTACCGTTACTACATTCTCATGTAGCCATCTTATAGCACCCCTAATAATGATAAACAACCTCTTCAACACCATTATACATAAAACGTGCATTTTGTTTGTATTTTATTTTAAACTTCCCATCCAAACGTTTATAAGACAGAAATTACAATATTTTTTTCTGAAAGAATAGATTAGCCCCTTATTGAAAGCTGTCTGTCCCGCCCTTCCCGCTTTGTGGTCAAGAGTGATGTTTCAAAGCAAAAGAGGCAGAGAATCAATTAACGAATTTTTAATTGGGTGTGTGCAATATCGTGATTACAAAATCAGAAAGAGACTTTCGAAAGGATTGCGACGGTGTCGCGTTCCGGGCGAAATTCTTTGTCCGGCTTTGGAATCACAACTTTGTCGAATTTCTCTTGTCGAAAACTACATGCGAGAACATTGCATTTCAGCTGTTATTTCGTTTGTTTTCTTGATTCTGTCTTGAATTCGAAAATTTTGTTTAGAAACCAACGACCAATTTTTTTAACCCCTTACCGAACGCAACGGCCAAAACCGGCCAACGCTATTCTCAAAAATCGCCAACTAATTTTCATTATTTTTTTTTGTCTCAAAAATTTAGGTTATGACCCTCGTTGGGACGAGCTCGTCGAGCTCGTTCCATCGAGGGACCATAACCTATGTTTTTGAGAAAAAAAAAATGAAAAAATGAGTTATGCAAGAATTTATTTTGCAAGTGTCGTTTGCTTTTCATGTTAGGTAAAGGGTTAAAAGTGTCGCAATAAGAACACGATCTGATCGAGAAAGCGACCGCTTTTGTAATCACATTGCTGTATTCGTTGCAAAAAGGGTCAAGCAGTCAATAAAATCCAGCGACTAGTAAGCTTCGGAAATAAAAACAGACTTTTATGTGTGATCCACCATCTGGCTGGCCAATAAACATCCAAAGCCAACCATGACAAGATTTGCGGCTTTGAGTTCCGGTGTACTCTGTGAGCAAAATCTCTTCAAAGTCTACCACCCGACTCTGTACTGAGGAGAAAGGCTGTCGTATGACATATATTCAACATGATAGCCGTATTTGTTAGAGATAAGTTTACAATATTGTAATGTCATATAGATCGATATGCTTTATTAGTTTTGTTAGCTTTGTTTGTTTTTTTGTTGCTATGAGAGAGATGAAGTCCGTTCGACTATTATTACTAAACCAAAATGTCAACAAGGGTTGTTCATGGAATGATCCTGGTCATCCGAACTCTCAGCAAACAGACCAACCAAATTAAATGCACGTCAGCGATAAAATGTCTAAATGTATTACCCACAAGTGATGTTCAGCAACGACTATGACTGATGTCAGGAAAACCACAAATCTTTTCTACTCAAAGTAAAAGTCTGTTTTTTTATTAGGGAAAATCTAAAATGTTTTCAAATTTTAAATATCGCGTATTTTATGTCAAACACATTGCGCTTTGACTGTTTCTGCTTTGGGAACTGTATTTGGAAAAAGACGTTAACACACACGGGCAGAATAAGTGGTATCGAAGGCAAAGGCTGTTATTCTTACCTAAAATTGGGCAGGGAACAGTTTTTGGGGGTTGGGGTGGGGGTCGAAGTGTTTTTAGGCATATTACTGAGATATGAGTTAGATTATTGAGATATGAGTTACGAAAAGGTATGGAGGGGTGTCCCTCGCGTATTAACCCATTACCCAACGCAGACGATATCAAAATTTATTATTTTAAATATCATTTTTTAAATTTTTTTTCAAAACATTTCAACAAAACCATATCATGTGACCCCTCTTTGGAACGAGCTCGACGAGCTCGTTCCAAAGAGGGATCACATGATATGGTTTTGTTGAAATTTTTCGAATTTTTTTTTTTTCAGCTGCTGAATTTGCATATTACGCGGGCGGATGAGGGAGATTCGTTGGGTAAAGGGTTAAAAGGAAGTAATTGAAAAAAAAATTCTCAGGGTGAGGCACCGAATGGCGCTATTTAGAGATATTTTGGAGCTTCAAAGAACGCCATTTTTACCAAGCGTGGTATGTCATCTTTAATCGCATTATTTGACGCCGCATGTGGATCATAGAATTCAGGGTATTTGAGAGTGGTGTGTAGATTGTTGGGTTCCCCAAACGTCATCCTGGTTACTCTACAAATGACTCATACCACACTTGAATAAATCGAGATGTCATAACTTGTGCTATTATACCCCAACATAATGTGCTGTAACAAAATCGTACAATCATTCTAAATTTCAGTATAATTCAGTGAGACTATTTGGTGTATTATTAGTTATCCTTGTGTTTTCCAGGGTGTATGGGAATTTACATCGGTTTGGGAACTCATACACCCTGAGGCGAAGCCGAAGGGTGTACGAGTTCCCAAACCGGTGTAAATTCCCATACACCCTGGAAAACACAAGGATAACGGATTTATTTCCAAGGATTTTGGTGTACTTAATAATTTAACCTACATTGTGGACCAAAACTGACAAAACAATTGCACTTTGTATGTTTCTTAACAAAACCAGACAAATATGGATGTCATTGGAACTGGCTCAACGAGCCAGTTCCAATGACATCCATATTTGTAATATTTTATTGCACATAAATATTAAATTTCCTGTATTGTTTATTTTTGTTCTAACATAACCGAGCAGAAGGTATGGATTAATAATTAAAAATGCGCACTTTTAGCCATATAGCTTGCTCTTGTATATTCTTGTTTTTACACCGTGGTTAACCACGGAGTAAAAAAGCCATTGTGGATTGCAAGTTACACCGCACCTCTCAGCCAATCAAAATGCAGTATTTTGTTTCATTTGGAAATAAGATGTGATGCACACTATATTTCATGACATGCCTTTAGATAATGGTTGAACTATTATTACAAATACAATTCAAAATTTATCCATGGTGTATAAGGATTTCCTCAAAAGACAACTGACACTTTTATTCCCAGACTATTTAAAACAACTATTTGTACAACCATTCCAACAGTCAAGAAAATCTACTAAATAATAGTTGAGTTAACAGTAACTTTACATAATACAAGTCCAAATGTGATCTTTTTTTTCAACAAACAAAAAGTGCATAGCTTTTTGAGTACATCCCAGTGCAACGCCTTTTTATGAAGCTATTTGGAATTCAGTGCGGAAAAATCATATCACACTTCAAAACAATCATCTACATAATGGTTGAGTTGTTACACATAAAAGTCTAATTTTGACTGGAGTTGCGTTGCAGCTCTGAACTCAGTACCGATATAAAGGAAATTCATGAACCAGAACCGGGAATCAAAGGTTGCATTACGCAACTTTTG
The DNA here is from genome assembly GCA_031216915.1 of Pictodentalium vernedei. Lineage (NCBI taxonomy): Eukaryota > Metazoa > Mollusca > Scaphopoda > Dentaliida > Dentaliidae > Pictodentalium > Pictodentalium vernedei. Next base: position 191,252,681 of record CM062290.1, read on the forward strand.
ATTCCCGATTGTGGTCTATGAATTCTCTGGGTATTTCGACCGACTTTCAGAACTGGGAAATTCCCGTTCTCCCGACTGAACTCTAGCGAGAACTGCATATTTGGTCTCTGAAGAAGTTGATATTCGCCACAATCTCAAAAACTAATACGCAACCATTGACTTCCATTTTAGGTCTATGAATTTGCCGGGTATCCGGACTGTCGTTCAGGGCCGGGAGCACCGAAATTCCCATTACAACATTTAAACCATAACTTTTACATTTTATTAAGAAACTGACATAACTCTTTGACAAAAACAGTTAACACAATTCCTTCTATAATTCCCACACGGTCACACGTTGTATACAATAACAAAGTGTACAAGCATAACAAGTCACAAGACAACCCAGCAAATAAAAGTTGAGTTCTTACAAATACAAGACAAAATTTGACATATTTAGACAAACAAACTCTGTGACGTCATTTTCGGGAAACATGAAGTGAATTTGAGATTATTTTTCATATGATGATAAAACCGCAAATTTCAAAATGACCCATAAAATAATGATTGAGTCATTATAATCACAACTCCAAATTTGACTGTTTTTATCAAAAGTGGCCAACAATTATTTTACGAAACAAGCAATTCGTGCCTTGTTGTCCGCACATTACATGCAATTTTCATTTTCGACAACCAGTGTCACCTCATGTCGGATGGAGGAAGCCTGAGCAAAAGCCGGCAACTGTCAGACTCCCCCACGTACTAACTCCACACAAACAGAGTTAGCATTGGTTGAAGACTTGTGCACGATTGAAGTGTAGTAACCCTTAGTACACAGCGCCGCCGTGCCTCCACCATTTTGTGCTATAACAAATTGAATAACAAGTTTCAGGTCTATATGTCCAATACGTGTATTATCACAAATTTAAGTCCACACTCGACATTCCGTAAAACAAAGGAGAGAACTCTTTGATTTTATTCGTAAGCAGCTTCATTTTACATTGAGAGTTTTTGGGGGTATAGTGAAGATGATAACCAGACAATTATTAGTGAAGTTATTAATCCGGAGAGACTGATCAACAATGGACGTACGTACACTTGAACACACCACATACACAAAGAAATTCGAATGGCGAGGGTGGGGAGGGAGGGAGGGTGTAGACTCATGTAATCCAAAATACAAATAAACTTATTTGTAAGTTGAGCTATGATCCAAGAGCTGTTAAAATATTAGGCGTATCTCGGATAATGCCGTGGCGTTATCGTCACACACATGCACCTCAGTTATAACCATTGTTATGTAATGTACTTTATTATTTATTTATTTTTCATGCATTTTGTTATATGTATTTGATGTGTTGAATAATATTTATATTTCATGACTATATTATGTCGTATAAACTCGTATCGTGCATTAAAAGACACTGAAAAGAAACACACAAACCAACTTCTCTTCAACAAACCTCGCTGTATATACATATACCGGAATATCCGGTTCTGTCGTTTGCTCTTGTAAGTGGGTGTGCAGGGGTGTGCGTGGGTGTGAAGGTGTGTGTGTACGCATTTTGAAGGATGGATAATATTTATCTGACGATGCATACACAGCATGTGGCTCTAATGATGTTATTAAAGAAATGTAGTCTCCATTGAATGATTGTAGCCTTGATGAAATATATATCAAAGTTCCGTTGAAAAGTTTTGAATAGGTCGTAACTTTCAAACATTTAGCATAATAATCAAGCGTGGTGTTGATTGGTTTTTATATTTATTCATGATTCTTCGTGTGTATCGTGTTGTGTAAATGTGACGTGAGGAGAATACTGACAGGCGATATTATTTCCCTTTGTATTGACGTTCTGGAAATAGTTCAGTGACGTCGGGCTACGCGGTATAGCGATAAACCGATATATATCGGTATTTAAACCAATATCGATTGAATACCGGTGTAATTACAAAAATATCGGTTTATCGTCCATTATTTATTTACCCACAATTTAATTTTCAACATGTCTTGAGTTTTTTAACTGTAGCCCCGAATGAAAAATATTATCCCTTTATCCAAGGAATCGTCTGCTTGTGCCCTCGTAATATACAAATCAGCAGTTGAAAAAATAATTTTTGAAACTTTCAACAAAACTATATCCTATATCATGTGACCACTCATAGGAACGAACTCAACGAGCCCGTTCCAATGAGGGGTCACATGATATAGTTTCGTTGAAATCTTTGGGGAAAATCTGATAAATTAATTTTGAAAATAATAAATTTTGATATCGTCTGCGTTGGGTAAAGGTTTTTCGAACCGCATCATCAAGGCATACTAATTCGTTCCGACTGTGATGCCTCGAGTCTCGATTGTGGTACTTGTGTTCATATATCTGAACAGTTTTCGATACACCGGTTACCGCGGTATTTTTTTGAATACCGATACCGGTATTCAGTTTTGAATATCGTGCAGCCCTATAGTGACGTATGCCAAAGCATTGGATCCTAATGTAATTTAATAAACTTGGGCCCTGCGAATCGGAAATTTTACTTCTAATCATTTCTCGAATAGAATCCATCAACAGATACACGAATCGATTCGTTTGTCTAATCGAATCGACTGAATAATAATGTTCACAACCTCCCGCTTTCACAACATTATGCATTGATTGCTAAGAAATGGAGCCGATTGCAGCGGTTTCTTCAGACAATATTCACTCTCTTTCCTCTTGCTATAGGGTTATTGGGACAATTGCATGTCGTTCCTTGAGTGCAGCAAGACGCCATTTGCAGTGCTTTGTTATACTCAAGGGAAGATATATTCCAATAGAAGACGTTGTGCGAGTTGCGGAGAAACTGGAACTGCATAGTCTGTTTCGCAGCCATGCGTGTATCACGCACGCGAGAACTTGAGATATTTAGTGTTTACGTGTTTGGAAATCCTAAATTTACTGAGATAATGACGCCATCACTGGGGTGGGAATTCAGCGAACTATGCGAAAATCAGACAGAGAGATGGTCCATTGTGTGGCCGTTGTCACGTCGTGTTGATATTCATGCATCATGCGAGATGAGGGTTTGCCATCGACCACACAATGGACCATATCTCTGTGTGATTTTCGCACAGTTCGTTGAATTTCCACTCCAGTCAAGTTATAACCCCTAATTATCATCTTCTGAGTTATAAATAAGTATGAGTTGGTAAGATGGTATGTGAAATGTTTGCAACCGTTTCCCCGACTTTCCCGATCTGTCAAACTTGAAATGCTTCGGACGATTCGATTCGATCGCATGATATGGGATATTAAGCAACCACCGGATTTCGTAAAAAAACATGAACCTTCTCAAAGCAGATTCAGATATGGTTCAGCTGCAGCATTATGAACAAAACATTTCGCTTAAAAATGTATATTTATATTGATGAAATAATAAAGAACTGATAACATATAGAATAAATAAGTACTAGGGCCGGTAATCAGATTTAAACCACTAGTAGAATAAGGGTTTTAACCACTCGGCTTGCCGAGTGGTTAAAACCCTTATTCTACTAGTGGTTTAAATCTGATTACCGGCCCTAGTACTTATTTATTTTATTTATACCATGTTCTTAATTAATAATCGACTTTGTCACTTAAAATGGAGAAAACACGACACTTTCTACCGCAAACACACAGGTTTGTTTTGTTTACATCTGCGTCGGTGGGCAGTACTTCCGGCTGTACGTGAATGCTTGATTGACAGCTAGACACATCGTCAAAGTTGATTGAATTTTCCTGGCTTTTTCAATCAAATTATTATTAACAATTCTTAAAATTTATTTTAAATATTCAATTGTAGGTATTTTAAACTTAATGAGTCATTTACACGTAGTAGATAGTACCGAAAAATGTCGTATGTTTGAATGAAACATATCGCGAAGTGTGAATGTATCGAAGTTGGCAAATTGCGTCATGCCAAAGGTCAAGTTGGATGACCTTCCGACTATAGCTGTAAATGTTTTTAAACCGGTAGTGGGGTTAAAAGCTAAAATTTAACATACTGGCTTTTCACAGGTAGTAACATTGGCGAGCATGGTATAAAAAAACAAATAACTCCAATCTAGTTCAAACAGTATTATTTATTTCAATGCAGAAAGAGAAGAAAAGTACAGACAATAAAATAAGAAACACATTTGTCATAAATAATATACATGCAAGTGGATCCAGCTGCAAGCAACACGCTAATGTGGGCTGTTTCCACAAAGAACATTACACTGTAATTATAAATACATGGCGAAATTTTCCTTTATATGTTGATGTTATCTGTTATCTGTACTCCAATCTGGGGCTAGCCACTTCCATTTGTGTAATATGCTCGAAAAATTATAGTTCACACAATACATATACATCATGCCCTCTTCTGTTCAAATTGTGAAATAGTGAATCCTCTCCAGGACATGATATTATATTGTTAATATGGTTAGTAATGGACCTGGCTAGACGACTAAAGCTCCCAGTAATATAAATAAAGATTCTGCAGATGGACCCCGGAGGATTATCGTAAATGAACTTCAAATTCAATTGTCATGGGTAAATTATTTTCAATTCCGTTTGCTCATCTCAGTTATACATAACAGTGCAGTACCATTGCTTGTCTGTGCTGGTCTGCATTAACTATAAATATTGCAACGCCATTATTTCAGCCATTCTTTTGTGACATATACTCTTTTCCCTACACAGAACTTATAGGAGAACCCAAATACATGTAGGACCCGAAATGATGGTGTTCAAGCTGCTGCGACTGAATGGCGCGAGAACAGGTGACATCAATGCAGGAACGATGGTTTGCGGGGAGGAAAGCGGATGGAGAATTTCGACCAGATCGCAACGGTTCCCATGTCTGTCGAAATTCAAGGTCCGCTTTTGTGATCATAGGGGCAAAAATAATAGAATATTAGAAAAGACCTCCATGAAATGTGACGAAAACCCCATTAAAACAAAGTCTGTGAAATGTGACGCGATTGGTATGTTAGGAATTTAGCATTTAACACTGTTTTGTTGTGGAATATATCATGTGATTTATTACCTGTTCAAATGAATGAAATACCTCTTTGAATTATACGCACGCGTCCATTAAGAATTCTACACATCGGATGACCTGCAGATAATACGGTATATGCAAGAGTGACCCTGTCTAATTATGTAGTGAGTTATCGCGCTTAGATTGTAAACAAACAAAATGTGGGCCTGCTCGGCCTGGGACCGCTGTGCGATTCTTGAAAATACCACGAGCTTAAGATATACTGAAGATAAATGAGCGAAAACAAATTCTGCCGAGGATAGTCACAATCATAAACAATCTGCAAAGGTGTTGTTGGATCATCTTGCCTGTAAAAATCAAAAACCGTTAACTGTGAGCTCTATGGCAATTTACACGCTTCGACCTTGATGCGCAAAACAATGACAGTGGACAAGTGGACAATGTGAAGGAACATCTCAAACAAATACAGTGGGGGGGGGGGGGGGGGGAGTAGACACATTGCACAGCCTCTTGGTGAACTCTTGTACCGGGGCAATGCAATTCACACAGGGGCCCTGAGCCTGGTTCCGATGTAAATTATAGTGGTCCAGTGCCGGCCCACTGAGAGACCTTTTAACTGATATAATTATTGTCCTGCTGATCACCTTACCTCGATGGTAGAGATAAAGGCTATGGAAAAATGTTTCAATAAACGAAACGATTCTAGGCCACAGAACTGTATCATGCAGAGAAATGTAAATGCTTTCGTTGATGGAAGTAGAGGAGTACAGTTCCCCGTGAAAGGCCCAAGAAATGGAGCCCTACTTCTGTACTGTGGTAAACAAGTTCTATTTCACTGGTAAAATAGGGCACAGTAGCCAACGAGTGGAGTGGTAGTCCTATAAACGAGGGGTGGGGGTGGGGGTATAGGTATAAACGGCTGAACGTGACTCCATGCTTATGTTGGGGATCATGATGATATAGCCATAGATAAAGAAAGTGACCTTAAACACAATAAATAAATCTTCATTCCAGAGAATGCAATTTAACCATTTTAAACAGTACGCATACATTTCTGCGTGAATCAAGATATGGCAGGTGGTCATGATTATCCACTATGCAGAAATATGTGACATTAAACACCAATAAATAAATAAATAAATAAATAAATAAATAAATAAATAAATAAATAAATAAATAAGATATGGCAGTCCGTGAGCGGACAACACTATAAACACGTAACTGAGCAGCATGTTCAGTGATACATTAATCCTACAGCCCTATGGGGCTGTAGAATTCAATTATTACTGAGCCTGCCCACAAATACAAGACAGACTCGCCCATTTCGGGTTGTACGGGGATTTATAAAACGATTCCATTCAGCGCGAAAGGGTTAAAGTACAATCCAACGTATCACATACTATGATGATATGCCTTCTATGATACCAAATGAATAGTTTCAGACTTCAGTGTTCTCCAATTTAAACAGTAGATTAGCACCCATAGGGGTTACACTTTCAAAGAATAATGCAAATGTCATGGAATTTTTATAACAAGTAGCCGAGAAAAAAGGAGTTTTAGCCTCTTGTTCCCAAGTGATCGTTACGTTATAAAATCTCCCCAAGTGTGTTTTATTTTTTAATTTGAGGACATAGCAACTCACAAATTATATATTCGGCGAATAAAAGAAACCTAATTTCTAAAGATGATGCATTTTTATATGTACGCCATTGCACATGCAGTTTGATGACACATTAACTTGTACACTAGAACATTTGTTGAGAAACTTTAGTAGAGTGTCACATTTTAAGTATTCTTGTCACTCAGCTTGAAGTTTCGCTGTTATTCGAGTGGCAGTGTCCGGAAGCGTGTTAACTCTTTCAATACTGGTTGCATGGAAGGTATCATTTAGGCTAAAAATCCAACAGCTGTCGAGCTGTTGGATTAAATTATTACTGATCCTCTCTTAAGTTTTCTATGCTCTTAATATCGTCTGCTCATCCACTATCAATTTTTTCTTCAGGCAAAAATTTATGCCCACCCGTTTGAAAGGGTTAACCGCTGACAAAACAAAGCTTCCCATGTACCAACTTGCTTTCTAGTTTTGTTGTGCAAAGATACTTGCCGTTATTTATTTACATTTATTTATTTATTAAGGTTTAACGACACTTTAACAGCCAAGGTCATATCGCGTAGGTGACAGAGTACCCGGAGAGAACCACCGAGCAACGACGAGCAACTGCCAGCTCCCCAACATCGTAACTACGCACTGCAGCACAGGAAGGGTTAAATTGGTTGAAGACATGCGCTCCATCGACGTGCAGTACACCTTAGTACACGGCGTCATCGTGCCCCCGTGTGGATAATCGGGGTTAGGTGCCCTAAGGACACAACGCGGGAGTCCGAATCGATCGCTCAGGCGGTCACCCATCCAAGGACTAACCGGGCTCGACGTGATGCTTGTCGTTCAAACGTTAATACCTGCGCTGTAGTAATTATTGCTTGGTCTGTCTCAATTACATCCGTGACTAGATACCGTAAATAGGTTGTTTAAAAGCGAAGTTAAATCCTTTCATAATCAAAAAATACTACAAAAACTCCGCACGATAAAACGAACGACTATTATGATAGTGTAGCGATTCAGTGGTGTTTGGCAATTGAATTGCAAGCAACGTGAAGGAACTAGAGTTGATAAGAGAAATAAAACAGCGTTTTAGTGTCAAAAAGATAAGATTGAACGAGGCAAATTGTTATATTTTGACGTAATGTCATATCAGATCGGAGTTTGTTCTTGAATTATATAAAGGTTCTCGGAAGCCGCCAATTGTCTTCACGGATATCCTCACTATCGGAGTGACTGAAAAGTTCCTCAATATGGTATGAATTAGCTTTTTAAGTAGTATTTGTCTAGTCTTCGTTAAACATCCGAATCTTGAAGTTTGTATACCGCATCTACTGCGATGGATACAGAAAGGACAACACGCAGATTTAAAAATTAAAAAAAAATCTTATCCAGGTGTCAAAGTTAATCAATTCCGATTGCAATATTTTCAGCACTGTGATCACAAAGGCGCCTCTTTGCGATCACATCGTGATTCGATCGCGACGCACTTACATTGTGGGTCGAGATTTCTAAAATAAAATTCTGTGAAATTAAGAACCAACACCAAGAAGAGCACAAGAAATGGTTTCTCAGCTTCAATGATTGCGCCTATTTCTTTTTCGACAGATGGGATGCTTCAGTTTTGCTGGAAGTAAATCGGACAGATTCGGTCGCGATTCGGTCGAAATTCTCTGTCCGCTTTTGTGACCACAACACTATACCCCAATGTTTTAAAGTTGATTTGCTGAAGTAGTTCGGGATGATTTAATGTGTGCACGTGAAGGTGGCAATAGCCGTAAAGTCGATCTTTGATCTGAATGGCACACTGCCGGTGAAGTCAAATTCGCGCATATGGCATGCCCCCTTTAGGTTGAAGAGAGAGAGAGAGAGAGAGAGAGAGAGAGAGAGAGAGAGAGAGAGGGAGAGAGAGAGAGAGAGAGAGAGAGAGAGAGAGAGAGAGAGAGAGAGAGAGAGAACTATTTCAACAAGATGATATGTGAACGTTTACGTAAAGAATTTGTTTCTTTGAAATGAACAACTAAAGAGGAAATTTTCGACCCCGGGTCTCTTTAACAATTCACAATGTTGAATAGTAGTATAAATTCAAATTTTCAACCTGCTTTTACCAGAGAGTATCAATAGACTCTTCCAATCCACAATAGTAAAATGATGTTAAAGTAACCTGACCAAAAATGTCTTAAAATGGATTTGTGCGAGGACATTTTTATATTGAACTTTCTTTCATTTTCCAATAATGAGTCAACTAAAGGTATATTACGGAAAAGCCCTCATTGTGAAATTATGAAAAAGGCAAAATTAAAACTGTGTTTTTGGTTTGTAACACACTTTCTCAGCACAGGCTTTAGAAGTGTTTAAATATTCCAACAAATTATGGAATTTGATTTCCAATAAAACAACCCGTTAAAACAGAAACATAAAATATCTGTTAAAATTCCTGAATGGGTGAAATAGAAATATTAACTGATTGTATACATATAGGAATGAATTTTAAACAAACTATCATTGAGTAGGGGGGGGGGGGGGGGTTATTTATGAAAGTATGATTCTGCAGTTCCACCCAGCACCAAGATTTCAGGCCACCAGTCTAATTCTGTAAGGAGTCGGATGGTGTAACGGGCTGTTTGTTTATTCACTTTTCGTGAAGTTTTCGTTACTTTGATGTGGCGTCCCTTTACTCACAGAGATATACAGATATTCTTTCGTGCTAGTCTTATGGATATTCCAATCAATAAGTAAAACAGAAGGTTCGCTTTTCCGACCAACTGAAATATTCCAGACGAGTGAACCTAAACATAGACGGTGGACAATTTATGAGCTAGACTGGTTCCAGACAATAATAGCGTTGAATTCCTTACATAATTTGACTGGTGACTTGAGAGCTTGCGTATCCCCTATGTTAAATACAATCGACAGCAAATGAGGTACTCCATTTCGAATTTGCAGAATTATTGATTTGTTATAATTTAAAATCACAGCCTTTGGCGGCTATGAGGTTAAATTATTATGAATCAACTTTGCAAATTTGGTAAAGTATAGGCATTCGTTTTGAAAGGGTTGACAACCTTTTCACATATCTCATCAATCCACATTCTAAACATAATATCATATTGTCTTCTTAGGTTGGGCCCGGCGAATCGGAATTTTTACACTCGCGTCGAATCTCAAAACCAATTGGGGCCCAATATAGGCATCGACAGCGAATCTGAATCGAAACAACGCGAAACAATTTTCGTAAAATCACCTGTTATTTTACTAAATTATCTAATTACCATGCATATCATTGCGCACTGCACGTGCCGCTGCTGTCATGGGTTATCAAGTTCAGAGACCACACGTTACATTGCTACGATAGTACTTATAAAGTTGAGCGCGGTCTTCCGGCGCTCAGCTTTATAAGTACTATTGTAGCAATGTAACTTGTAAGACAGAATAGCATGCCGATAAGCCGATGGAACCGAAAACGTAACAAGCAAACTATTCTGTCATTTCTGCGGCATAATTCCGCCGATAGAAGATATTTATTTGCATCATCCCTTCGTGAAAAACATGAGTTACCCGATTCGAGAATATACGAATCAGGAAGCCAATTCGATGTCGATCGCGAATCAGGCCTTCGAAGTAGAGATCGAATCGAATCTTCGAAACTTCGTAGGGTCCTATTCTGATGTTTATATCGGAGCATTGCGCATGCAGTACAGTCCCCCTACTAATGTTAAAAAGTAGATTTATGAATCTCAGAAAAGGTGATGGAACCACATTATGTAAATCTTGAAACAAAACACCTCTCTGCAATTTTTTAAACAACACGTAACCAGCGAAGATTACATTTTTCGACATAGGATGTAAAAGAGAGACTCAGAGCAGTCCAAAAATATCTTAATCTCAAAGTTGACCACAGTTCGTTTTGTCGATGTACCGTGATGTAGCAGTAAACACTACGTTCAGTGATTAGACTGCCAGTGTAAACTACCCTCGCAGTACGGGCTGTGTCAGTCACATTCGGTTGCCCATTCACTCACTCTCTAATTTTCTGTCGAAGTCTTCAGTAGAAACTGTTGCAGTAACTAAATAAAATCAAATGCAGCCAGACGCCAGCACATTTGAAAACCAGTTTCATCCAAAATACACCCGGGTTCATGCTTTTCCACTGCTAATGTCCCCAGTGATAACTGTACTTCTTAAACTAAACTGGTTGCAAATGTACGGGTGTAAATGCTATCAGTACGGTCACCAGTAACGCACAAGTTTGTCGTTCTACGCATGTATATTTCATATATCGCAATGGATATCGAATCGTGGACTAAATGGCACGAATGGTATCTTTTCTATGCCCGGGGGCTTCGTAACACGCTACCTCAAACCGCCCCCTAAATTTGTAAGGAATATGACAGTGCTATTGTCTGGAGCTAGTCTAGCCCTGAAAAGCCTACGGTTCGCTTTTCCTACCGACTGAAATATCTCATCCAGTTGAATGTGACAAAATTCGATAAACCTTAATTTTCTTGGAATCAACGCAAGAAATGTTACTCAAACCAGACTTTATTAGAGAGAATCTTTGATTGCATTTGTAACCGGAGGGGCATTGGGGCATGCCAACCAAAAATAGGTTCAATCTATCATTCTGCCACCTCCCAGCTATACTCAGGTTCGAGGATCTTGAACTATGACATAGAAAAAATAGTTTGGTATGAAATAAAGTGTTATAACATCAGGAAGGGTTAATTTGGTTTATTAAATAACAATTGTAAATTTCAGTGATAAAAAAATATTATTTCTGACACATGAACACGGAAAAACGGACGGCGACTTTTTCGGCAATTTGATACCTCCGTAAAAAAAAACAACTGGGGCGAATTTAGAGGTGCCAGTCCCTAAAGAAGGTATTACCTGCACTCAAAAATGAGAACCCAATAGTTGAGAGTGGCGTACGTTCGGACACCTGAGTGCACACATGAACTCACAAAGTGCATGTGTACAGACGGTTATACGGACGCACGGAACTATCAACTATCTATACTGCCGACGGTAAAATAGTCAGAAGGCCGAAATGAAACGAGAATCCTTTCACTCTTCAGAGACAATATTTCATAAAATATTGATCGACTCCGGTTGGGCCATAGAACATATATAATCTTGATTCAACAGCCAAAATGCCGCCCTGAATTCCCAGGAAAGAGAGCAACCTCTCTTAAGCTTCGAACCTAGAGGTTCTTTAACGTGAAGAAAGGTGAAGCGAACCTTCAGGTTCTTTGTCCATCACCAAGAGTGCGTTGAATTAGCCGCAGCACGGGTTTTTATAGCAACACTGACCAATAAATTACCATGGTCAGAGAAGGCCCACACTGAAGGGAACAAATTCGGAGATCAAGTTTAGTTGGCACAGAATAATTCTCTTGTCCAATCAAAACGCCTGTGAGTAAAACTATACGGGGATATCCACAAAATGGAGAACGGTGTTACTTTTTAACGAAAATAGGTTATCTCTAAATTCGAGTAAAGATAAATGAACTTTTACGACCTGGGAAGGAATAATTGGTGAACACCTGGACAATACTTATGAAAAGTAAACAGAAGCATGCAAAAACTGCTACAAAATGGGAATATTTTACCAGGTATGTGGAAATATCAAATTGTCCAAAACGTCCCAGCCACACATTTAACATTATGAATCCAAACTCACACACGGCTGAAGTTTTATGATTTTGCTTCGTAGTTCCACTAGTGGTGTTAATATCTTGATGTTTTCAAGTTAAATTAAATATTTATTCATTAGAATATCTATAACTGGGGCACAAAAGAATATCTGTATATCGTTGTGAGTAAAGGGACATCACACTGCATAAACGGTCGCCCACGCGCAATCGCCACAAAGAGTGAGTAAACAAACAGCCAATATCAGCGTCGAATTCCGAACATAATTCGACTGATGGCCTGAGAGCTCGACGCTATCTGTAATCTACAGGACCGACTACTTGAAACGAGGAAAACGTACATTCCTTCAGATGCTCATTTTAACCTTGCCAAACTGCTAACGCCTTATGCTTAGTAACACATAAACCTTGACGGGACATTAAGATAACAAAGAGTCCGTTTTTTTTGGTGGAAATCAAGCTTATAAAAAAATATTCAAATTGCCCAAAATGTTATCTAGGTTAGTTTAAACATATTTTATTCTCCATAAATAAAGCAGAATTGGATTGGCGTGAAATTTCTTCAACTTATTAACAACAGTTGTCCGAACATAATTAAGAATTGAATGCAATTTTTATAATCTTTATTGGAGTATGAACGTGTGGGTATGGGTACAAATTGTATGAATCCCGAAGGGATTCATACATAATTTGTACCCATTCCCACACGTTCATACTCCAACAAAGATTATAAAAATTGCATTCAATTCTTATAATTACATTCCGTAACTGTTTAAACTACTTTTTAACCAAACAACAAAGCAGAAAGACGAAATAAAACATGTACGAACGAACGAGGCGAAAAACCACCTTCACACTAAAGACAAAGCACACAAATCTGAGTTCAGCTCCGGTTTTCGGCATTGACCCAAATTTGACAAATTGCCGTTTTTCGCAACGAAACTTGGAATGTTCAAAACAATTTATTTAACATATCAGTAAACTATAATCAATGATCACTGCGAGAGGCGCAAAAAGTTATAAACCCGCCCAAACACCACCCGAATTACATTCTGTAAACTGCGCTGTACCGTAAATGCGGGTCAAAGTTCGCCCAAATGTATTCACTGGGAAATGAATTACATTTGGTCATGACGTTTTCATCCAGCTGACCAATGGGAATTGAGTATTTGGACCCAAAACGTATAACTACATTAACAATGTAATTATTTATAAAACAATGTTGGGAACAAGCTAGTTGTGTGAAAGGAAAGCAGAAAAAAACTCCAAAAAACAAAATAAGAAACAGAAAAAACCGACAGAAACCAGAAAATAAGGGATACAATTCACCGAGGTTGTTGCCTTCATCAAAGCTACCAACTAAAAGGAGACCGACAACGAGAAACATTGGACAGAATGCTTATGAAAACATTGGCCAGAATTTTATGCAAACGTCCCACTGGATGTAATAAATAACTGGGTTTTCTTGAAAATTAATTTGTTTTGTGGCTCAGTGAGCTCTAGTTATCATACACGAGACCTTCTATACGACCAATCTCCAGCGTGTGCAGACTGTTTAGAAACGATAGTCTCAAACTGTATAGTGGGCGCAAAGAAAAAGTGGTGTGCATCCTCATATGGATGGCCACATGAACACTGAGGTGATGGGATATGGTTTCGAAATTTGTCACCGTTCAAATCACTGCAGTTTTTTTTTGAGTTTACAATGGATAATGTTAACAGTTCTCTTCCCCATTAGACAGTATGATGGAGGCCTTGGGTTGGGATTTAACAATGAATAATTATATTTCAATTGAGAAAACCTTTGAGCGTTAGTCAACTGGGAGGGAGACTATTCCACAGTCGTGTTGTGGATGGGAAAAATATCGTCTAAACCGCCCAGTTCTTGTCTTATAGAGAGTGAAGTAGGAACGATCACGCAGGTTATAAGTGGAGACATCAGCAGTGCGAGTGGAAAGCAGGTTGCTAAGGATCGAGGGTGTTTCGTTATGAATGCTTTTGAAAAGCGTACATAGTCTATGCTTCTCCGGCCGCTTTGAGAGCGATACCCACCCGAGTTCTAGTAGAAATCGTTCATTTGGGGCAGAGCGCATAATTGCAGTTATTATACGAGCTGCGTCATATTGCAGATTATTTAGGTCGTGGAGTAAGTAACAGGGGGCACAGTCCCAAATAATATCTCCGTAGTCCATGAGCGGCAAAATATATTCTGAGTATATCTGTTCAATGGTTTTCCTGTTAAGTTTAATTTAAGTTTTCGCATTTGTGCTAGCCGAACGTTCACTTTCTTACATATTTCGTTAATTTGAAAGTTTCAGTTTAGATTCTATTATAATACTATACCAAGGTGTTTATGTGTGTCGACTACGCTAATTGGGCTGTTATCGAATTCTAAACTAGGGTTGTGGTCACCTGTGGTACTTGATGAAAATCTGATAGCTTTATTTTTGTTCGGGTTAAAGGTTACTAACCATTGATACGACCATTTGTTTATGTTATCAAGGTCTTTGTTTAGTTGAGATACAAGATCTGTGAACAGGGGTTATGATTTTGTAAGGCATGTATCGTCAGCGTACATTCTTGTAACAGCTTCAATAATCTCCGATATGTCATTTATATATACTACTCAAAGTTTGCTGAGCACCAAATATTTGACATATCTTTGTGAAATTTGCTTGTGACATATTGCGATATTTTTGTGCATATGATTGAGGAATGTATTGAGATGGTCCCCAATGTTTACATTAGCTCTCTTGACAGGCGAACTTTTCGTGATAGTCATGGAAAGCATGTACCCCTCGATTTTCATGATGTTTTCGTGTACTGTCTAAATGTACATGACATATGTAGGGTATTCACTCCCCATTTTAACACAAACCCTTGTGATTTAATGATTGAATATGGCAAATGCAAATGTAAGAAGCCATTTGTCTGAAGCAGAAATGTGGCGGGCTGTAGGGATGGTGGAGCAAAGGGCTACCCATCGTCAGGTTGGTGAATCCCTTGGTGTGCACCATACGGTGATCACCAGAGCCTAGGTAAGATTTCAGCAGTATGACACACCAATAAGACGGCATGGTGGTGGTAGAGACAGGGCAACATCTGCAGTTGAAGACCGGTTTTTGATCATTCAGGTCCGTAGGAACCGCTTTGCCACAGCAACCCAGCTTCGCGGTGACCTTCAGAATTCACCCAGGGTGAATGTTTCAACGCAGACTATCCGGGCAAGGTTGCACGAAGGTGGTCTTCGATCGAGAAGATCATGTATTCGCATTCCGCTGTCCCAGAACCACCGCCAGACACGATACGAATGGGCCATGGGCCACGCTGGATGGACCAGAGAAGACTAGCGACCTGTCCTTTTTACAGATGAGTCAAGGTACTGCCTAGACCCAACGGATAGGCGTTCTAGGGTATGTGGAAGACCAGGAGAGCGAATCCATGCAGCCAACATTGCTGAGCTTGACCGCTATGGTGGAGGGTCAATCATGGTCTGGGTGGCATCAGCAGGGATGGACTACAGAGCTCTGTGCCCTTGAACTTGGTACACTGACTGCACAGCGGTATATTGATGAGATCCTGGATGTCCACGCCAGATTGTATGCAGGTACAGTGGGTGATAGATTTATTCTGATGGACGATAATTCCCGTCCTCATGTTGCCCATGCTGTAGGGGAGTCCCGACAGAGGGAGGAGATTGAGCGTATGGACTGGCCTGCAAGATCCCCTGACCTGAATCCAATCGAACATGTCTGGATTGAGTTGCAGCTTACAATTTCAGCCCATCCAGTCCAGCCAAGAAGTGTCCAAGGAGCTTGGTGCCATGCTGGTCCAAGAATGGAACAACATCCCACAAAGGACCACCAGGAACCTGATTGGGAGCACGAGAAGGCGTTTTGAAGCTGTAATTAACAGTAATGGGTCTCGTACTCGATATTGACCCCATACCAGTTCGCTCCGTCAACGTTTTGGCAAATTGAAAAATTTCCTCTTTTTCCAATAAGATCGTATTCAAAAGCTAAAAAGAATAATGTCAAACACAAATGAAATCTTAATTTCTGTACTTAAATAATTAAAGATATAATTAAATAAAAAATATATAACTTTTCATAACAATATTTCCACTAAAACGTAAAACAGGTAGTTGGATATACTTGGTGCTCAGCAAATTTTGAGAAGTATATATACCAAGAAAAGAAAGGGACGCAAGACGGATCCTTGAGGAAACCTGCCTCTAGTTTCTGATGATTTGAGAAAGTTCTGTTGACCAGTACCCGTTGTTGTCGATTGGACAGATAATCTGATAGCCACCCAAGGAGTGGGCCAGATATTCCGTATTGCTGGAGTTTAAAGAGTTGTCCAGGTTGAGTGTATCTTTTATTTTATTTGGTTTGGACTGAAAGTGGTAGAGATCCGCTTTAGGTAGAGTATTTGGTCTCTTTTTTATTAGGGTTTAACAGCACATTAACAGCCACGGTCATATCATGTCGGTGACAGTTTTACGGGTGGAGGAAGCCGGAGTACCCGGAGAGAACCACCGAGCAACACGAGCAGCTGTCAGCTCTCCAACATCGTAACTCTGAACTTTGCACCGCGGCAGAGGCAAGGTTAGATTGGTTGAAGACATGCGCACCATCGGCGTGCAGTACGCCTTAGTACGCAGCGTCATCGTGCCCCCATACAGGCAATAGGGGTTAAATGCCTTGCCCAAGGACCCAACGCGGGAGTGCGAATCAGTCGCTGAAATGGTCACCCATCCAACTGCTATCCGCGCTCGACGTTGCTTAACTTCGGTGATCTGACGAGAACCGGTTACCGCGACGCCACCGCACCCCATTTGGTCTCTATATAACACCGATTATTCTGTTAGATTTATTAACCTTTAATTCGTTAAAGATATATTAAAAGAGGGGTGGGACAAATTGTGGCGAACTTTGAAATCAAGATTTTTGTTTATGATAAAAATATGTGATAAATCGTTAACAACGAGCACTCAATTAACTGTGTAATAAACTGTGGTGCGTAGAAATGATCAAAAGTGGTGTCAAACACAATCAAAGACAAACAAAAAGTACATAAGACAATAGCTTTAAATCAATCTTCTATCAACAAGTGGTCCATTGAATGCACTAAGACGCCATTTGCAATGCTAAAGAACTGCAGATGGAGCCTTGGTGCAACCAAGGCGCGATATTTACACAATATATTCGTCGTTTATAGTACCTTTCAAACCAGCAAAAGAATTTTGCATCCAGTTCTAGCAATATTTATTTCAGATATTCACGACAAAGAACAATTCACACCCTGGTACTAATTTTCAAATGCATTCATATTATAGCTTCTTCTTATCTAAAAAGCATGGTCCTAATTCGCACAATCGCCAGAGCTTTAAGGCCCATTTAAAGAATTTTTTTATATGTAAACAAATCTAAAGGTCCAAAATATAGAGGAAGGATGTTCCCATAGATAGCTTAGAAACTGTGAAGTACTTTGGATGAGAATATCAGAAATGCTATGGATGATAAAGCCTTCGGACCTCGCCTCGAAACTCATCTTTTTAATTAAGCATTTTAAACTATTCACAGTGTGTTTTCAATACGTGATCGTGAAGCGCAACTGACTATTTTTATATGAGCTGTGCTGTACAAGTAACTAGTTATTATTATATTAATGACTGTAACATCAACAATCCAATTGTTGTGCGTTGAGCTCGTCGATTGGGGAACATTTCGATTATGCGAAAAATTATGCATAACATGTTGAACGGTTACACGGCAACGTTTACAAAGTAATATGGGACCCCTTTTCGGAAATTGTTTAGGTAGATTACATCCCTGTTACGCATTCAAACGTTAGCCCCAATATCAAGGACGGAGTGATTGCCCAGTAAATCGGGAGATTTGCAAAGAATCGGAAGCTTTTGGGGCAGTGTTCACGCTGGCTCGAAACTTCCTGGTGTCAAATATTTAGTCCCCTGTATGTTATAGTTCCAAACAAAGTGCTTTGGTGCCCAAAAGCTAATTTTGGGAGGAGGGTGAGTTTGTGTTTTTTTCGCTATCTGATCCAAATAAATTGATGGAGGTTTGAAAACGAACTGACAATTTTTTCAGGAGTGAACGGACAACTGATCAAGGAAAAAAATCGACAGACCACGAAAGTTCTGAGGAAACTCTCAGTATTCGAAAAAGGCGGTCACGAAAGTTATATCGTATTTAATTAGATAAATACGTCAGACCGTCGCTGACTCGCGACGGTTTGAAGTATTATTCTCATAAAATGCTGCCTTTTGCAAAGATGATAACCTACAATGTTTTATTGAAGAAAAATAAAGCCACGCTACCACTAAGTGACAATTAACGTTGAAAGTTTGTCGAAGCACTAATTCAAACACCTCAATGAAAAGAAACGATGTTGGACATGATGAACAGCGAACAGTTGAAAAGGCCAGTAAAAATTTAAATCTGCAGCCTGTCAGGATTAAATTGTTTATCCTACCCACAAATACTATGAAAATTTGTACATTTCTCACAGGACAGTATTGTATGGGAGGGCTCATTTTAGGAACACAGGACTGGAAATGATTAATTTAGTCACAGAAGGAGCCAGTACAAACATAAAGTCTCAACTTAATATACAGTACGGCCGCCGTGGACTGGTCACTTTCCACGGGTAGGCAATATTTCCACGAATACAATAATATCAATAATATTAGATTCTAAATATTAATTAAAGGAATATTCATCGAAAATTTAATTAATGAAGCACCTGGTACAACCAGCTGCTTCATTAATTAAAATTTTGCTGATGATTTTTTTTATTACCTGGTAAACGCATTCGTGGACATCACTGCCCACGTGTGGACGACCAGTCCACGGCGACAGTACTGCACATGTTAAAGAGAAGTAAATTAAAACTTTGTGAGCAATAACAAGACATCGACAATGACGATTTATTGCTTTAGTAGGAAAAGGTAGGTAGTGTGTTAGAGTCTGAAGAAGGCGTTCGTTGTGTTCGTGCACTTACGGGTGAAAAAGACCAGTTGATCTGTGGGCTAATCCGCCCTTGAGAAAAACAGGTGAAATTGTTTACTGCACGTAAGACAAGTATGCACAAGTTTAACTTTCATCTATACTTTTTTGATAGGTGGAGACAAATAATGGAAATATATTTGTTCGGATGTTTACTCACGGGGTTAACTGGATGGAGAAGGCACATGAGACGGGAAAGTATTAATAGAACGGCGTAAACTGTGATCATGGAGTGTTGGATTGTAGAAGGTAATGTGTAATCATCTTTGTTGACACACACACACACTTTTTGATCACATCGCAAACTGACTCCTTTATCAGTTGTATTCGCCGGTTAGAACTATATATTTAGAGCGACTTACCTCGCATGCCCCCATAAAAGAACAACGAACAAAATACAAAACAAACACACCACCAATAATCGCTGACTCGTTCGATAAACTCCAGTGTGTTACGTGCAGATATTCTGAAATCGTCAAACAAGTCAGGGTCATACAATAATGGCGATGCTAAGGATGTTACGACTGAAACGCATTCACGTTCGGCTGTTCAGTATCACTATTATGCTGTTTGGGATATTGTTTTTTGTACATCACTTACAATTCGCACTTTCTTATATTGCTCTCCAGGATGAAGGTTCAAAGTACCACTTCTTGTTCAATTCTCGCAAAAGTTTATCAACAATGCCCAAATGTAGTAATGACGACGTCACACCATGTTCTGTTAAAGAGATCTTTTTATGGAATAATTCTCTGAAGGACGACAGAATTCAAAAACAATTAAAGTTTGTTCCAAACTTTTTTAAAAGAAAGGGTGAAAATATTTTCAGAAAAAAGATAATTTTCGTACAATATGGAGCGGGACACTGGGGACTCCAAACCGGGGACAAGGTGTTTACAGAACAAAAATGTCCTGTTAATTTATGTACTATTATTGACCAGTCCACGCATATGCGGAATATGACCATAGACGCATTTGCTTTGAGTCAGGATTTTCATCCAAACGAGATCAAGGACATCCTCCATATTTCAAAGAGATCACAGCAGCAAATCTGGATGTATTTTGCTTTAGAAAGTCCATTTGCAACCCCACCATATGATGATAAGGTCTACAGAGATGTAATAAATTGGACTGCAACGTACAGACGCGATTCAACAATCGTTGCACCGTATTACAAATGGGTGCCATTCAGAAATGCATCAAGAATTGTTCGTGAAAAACGGAATTATGCCGCTGGAAAACAAGGAAGAGCGGCAATGTTTGTGTCTAATTGTCCAACAACAAATCAAAGGATATCTTACGCAAGAAAACTTTCAGAATATTTTCCTGTTGATATATACGGGAGCTGTGGTGAATACACGTGTACGCGCTTTGAGGAAGACGTCTGTTTTGAAAAAATAAAGAAGGAGTATAAATTTTATCTGGCGTTTGAAAATGCTAACTGCGTCGACTACATAACTGAGAAATTTTTCAGAAACGCATTGAGGTAAGAGTTTTCAAAAACAGAAATGCTCTTTCTCCTTCAATTATTCAATTTATTTCTTTATATTTTATTTACCTCTTTCTGTGATAAATGAAAAGTCGTTCCGAACTTACACATTTATACCTAGGACCAACACAACATAGTACAAGAATTATTGGTCAACATGAAACGTATGCTTATCGAAAGCGTTAATTGTGGAGGGAGAGAGTGAGGGAGAGAGGGAAGGACGGAGGGAAAGAGGGAGGGAGAGAGAACGAGAGAGAGAAAGAGAGAAAGGGAGAGAGGGAGATACAGAGAGAGAGAGAGAGGGGAGACAGAGAGAGCGAGAGAAACAGACAGATAGACAGTCGGGCTGGCGGGCGGGTATCGGGCGGGGGTGGGTGGGGCGTGGGCCCTTTGTGCGGGTTTTGGCAGGCAGGCAGGCGGGCGGGCGGGTTTCAGGTAGGCAGGGGGACAGAGAGAAAGACAGTGAGCGAAGGCGTAGAAATCAGATTAATAGAAGTTCGGCTTAGCTAGATGAAAGCCATCACTCTCCTCATCCTCAGCTGCTAACAATGTAGTATAGCAGTATTCCTAATATCCCGTGCATTCCTCTTGATAGGTTCATATCCACAATTCATACTTCGAGGCGACAAGAGTGACAATGAAAGTTGAGTAACTTTTTTCGTCACTTTTGGTATCTCGTAGTGCGAATGCACGATCCATAATGTAGTTGGTATGGTGGAGAAGGGGATGGGGATGTTGTGACTTAAGGTGTTTACACTGTCTGTTACCAACAAGACAAATGTCCGACTGGATATCGTCTGCGTTAGGTAAAGGGTTAAAAATACCGGCTTCTTTCACTTAACCCCGAGACCCCGTGAGGCCTGCTTTTCTGGTCCAGAATCATGATACTATCTGAATTCATAAAGTAGATAGTTGTTGTTCAGTGTATTTGTGTGGTAGACCAATCAAGACTTTTAACATGCAGCCCTAAGGCCGCAGGTTGAAGATATTGATTTAGTTTTCCCCAAGTAACAAATATAGACTCTACCAGATGATGGCTCTAAACTGATGTGGACTATACCATCAAAGTTCAAAGGGTTGAGGTTTAGTCGTGATATAAATACATAGCACCACACAGGAAGAGTACAGGAGACAGGAACCAACGGCTCTTTTTGGAGTTATTTTTCTTACACTTCGACGCGCGTGAAATGACGGGACAACCCCAAACTCAGATCGTTCATTCCAGTATCACGTACCAAGCCTCGTTTTGTTCTCTCTTACTATTATACCAAGACTCAAAGTTATCGCCATACCAAATATTCTAATAAAGGAGTGGAAAGATGAAAGATAAGCGGATATGGGCGACGGTTGGTATGCTTGTTTGGGAAATGAAGATGTGTCAGTAAGGGACATCATTGACTCTTATTCGTCTGAAGTCTAGTCCACGCGATTGATGTTGTACGTTGACCTCTCCGCCAACACCGAACTTCAAATTTATTCTCATTTCCGAGCTAGAGTGATTGAGGGAGTTTGTGTCTGAATACTGGTTGAAGAAATAGACAGTGAAGGGAGTAGCTAGTGGTACATGGGGTGGGGGGGGGGGGGTAGTGGAGGCTTCCGTCTCTAATGATCATCAAAACTGTGAAATAGAATACAACGTCTGATTGGTCTCGTAAACTCTAGGTTTGAGCTGTATATATAGATTAATGCACCATTACCATTTGAAGTTGCTATTTTAAGGATGCTGTATTGCACTACTGCTGAACAGAGCAAGACGTGTGTGTTTTCGACGGTGGTCTTTCACACGCTGTTTAGAAGACCGTTCAATAAGAGCATTGCTAATTAGAAATTCCATCCTCGAATCGAATCTAATCGAATCAGAAGTCCGATGTCGACATCGACTTCGATTCGAACTGGAAGCAGAACGAAAGAATTTTCGCGAGATCACACCTATTTAACCGAATTACCTTACCTAATTACAATACATATCCTCGCGGTTTGTGCTGCCACAGGTAGCATGTGCACCTAAGTGAAGAGATCGCCAGTTACATTTCTATAACAGTACTTATAAAGTGGGGCGCGGGAATCCCACGCTCCACTTTATAAGTACTGGCAAAACAATGTAACTCGTAAGGCAGACAAGCCTGCCGATAAGCCGATTGTGGCCCAGAAGGTAGAGATGCAGGCTGCAAGACGAGAGGTCCTCGGTTCGAATCCAACCTGCGGCAACCGCGTTGTGTCCTTGAGCAAGACACTTAATCCCTCGCGGGGCACGGTAGCGTCGCGTACTAAGGCGTACTGCACGTCGATGCTGCACTTGTCTTCAACCAATGCTAACCCTGCGTGTGTGGAGTTAGTACGTTGGGGAATCTGACAGTTGCTCGCCGATGGCTCGTGGTGAGGTGACTCTGGCTGTCTAAAGTGTCAAACCCCAATAAATACATAATCCGTTTTAAACAGAAAACTCAACATGCAAATATTCTTCCATTTCTACAGCATAATTCCGCAGGTAAAAGACATTTATTTGCCATCGTTCCTTCGTAAAAAGTACGAGTTACAGATTCGAAAATATACGAATCGAATAGCCGATTCTATGTCTGTCACGAATCAGGCCACCGATATCGACATCGAATCAAATCTTCGACGCTTCAGATGACCCTACCCTTTATAAGGGAAAGGGTGCTTGTCTGAAGCCGGGCTTTGTCGTTGCTGGGGGAAATAGATTCACGCCGCGTGTTCAGCCAAAGCTCAAGGAGTGTCGCCTGAACCCGTGCGTGAACGTATTTCTCACCGTGAGGAACCCACCCGTTTCAGTTTTGTTGGGGTGGTTCTTATCCTGAAGGGCTCAATGATTTTTTCTCAAAAAGTATAAATCAACAGGGGTTCACTGAAAACAAAAAAATTAATAATAAAAAAAAATTATAGTTATTTCTGATTTACATGAAATCCAATGAACAAGAAAAACAGAACGTCAATCATACACCACCCACACAGTTTTGAGTCACTTGCGGGCCCGCGTTCTCTGTTGTCGCTGGTTTCTTCTTTCTTGTCTCTGGTGTTTGGACTCAGGTGGCCTTTGCACGAACATACAAACCGAACTTCACTTTTTCTCTGCCGTCGCACGGCCACTAATGTATTGTCACTTCACTTGATGCCTTTTCTCTAACATGTGACGGAATATCACTCTACCACTGCCGTCGCACGACCACTAATATATCGTCACTTGACTGGACGCTTCTCACTCAAGCAGTCGCCGCCTATGGGGTTAAAGGCTCCCCTTAATTTATCTCAGTATAATGTTCATACAGACAAAACCTACTCCTCCTATGTATGGCTTTCCTCCTACAGCCGGTAATATCGTCTACCTCAAAGCCAATTTTTGTGAGCTTCCTGAGCTCATTCTAGCTATGTCTACTCCTACACTCGTATATGGCCACCGACTTGGCCCGCGACTGTTCCTACTCTTAATTGAGCTATGTGGTTCCCCTAACATTACAACGTGCCGACACTTTCGCACCGATGGGGCACCTCCTCTAACATGTAGCATGGGACATCCCCGCCTCATCGCCTACGACCCACAGTCTTAAACGACTTCAGACTGGAAAGAAAATTTATAGAAATCCAATTTTTATTTTGATAGCCAGAACATTAATTCTCATTTTAATTGCTTCTCTTGAACTTGGTAGCTTAGATCTATCTTAATTTAATATTCGCTTTTAAATTCCTTTGAAAGTCTCGCACTTTTGGTATATCATGACATTCGGTGACCGACCTGATGCGTAATATGGGTGTGTGTTCAGAATCTGTGATATGTACTGTTTTTACAACACATACCTATTAACTGGACATAATTACATAGATAATCATCGCAGGAGAATGCTGGTCTCTCTTACGCCTTCAATCTATTATCAGAAGCTCATATTGGGTTCGCCAGATGCGCAATAATGGTCATAAAATGTCATGTTTAATTAGCAGCGTATGAATTAATTTACTGGTCTGTTTAACTGATACATCGGTTTTTCAGGCCCCTTCATATACCCATATTTTCGATTTCAGCCCGAGTGAGAAAAATGATTGAAAATATATACACTCTTGAACAACAAAATCGTAAATTCAAGCTATCACCTTGACAGTGCTCGAGAATTGTAATAGAAACTAGCGAGCTGGAATTACGACCAAGTGGTCTTTAGAGGGTTGTATAAAAAGGGTGTGCCAGCTTTTCAGAAGTACCTGGATGTATCGTTTGCGGGGGGGGGGGGGGGGGGTCATTCTTCTTCAGAGTGAGATCGAAGTCACTGGAGTTGAGGGGGGGGGGGGGGTCGACAGAGGAGAGGAAAGAGTGCGCCAAATATATAACTTAGGTGTAACGGAGACCCTGGAAGTTTTCAATTTAGAATGTCCCCAATATTTTCGTAGTAGAACAAGACTTCTTTGGAAGCTGATGGGATGGAAACATGGAGGATAATTGGATGAGGAATGACATTAGGGAAAGTGTCAATTTTATATTTGGGGACATCGGGAAGGCGCCAATTGGGAGAAATGCGAAACAGTTTTTGACTGAATGCTGGGAGATTAGGAGGAGGAGTGGGGGAGGAATACCCCATCGGGGCACTGGATCAATGTAGGCCTCCAGGTATAAGACCGCAACAAATCAGCGGAAGGCCGAAGACTTATTATTATTAATTGCGCGTTAAAAATATAAGATATGTGGATGGAAATTCCAGTTAGTCGTTTAGCTGTCGTGGGCTATCAGCTACAAGATTGTGATGTGGCCACAGACTGTGTTTGTCATAGGACACAAGCTAAAACCCGCAGAGATTTTATCCGTTATGGATAGTGTCTCGCACATTTGGCCAAATGGTGGTAAACACTATATTTGTGTCGTTTGACAATAACACATTTTGTTCAGTTCAGACGAAACAAAACATATCACATTACCCTTCAAACAATCATAAATATTTTTATCATTCAGGTTAGAATGGAGGTTTTGTAAGCGAGGAATTTTTATATTCTAGATATGCGAACGCAAACCCTAAAACTAACAACACAATTTAGCATGTATTACATTCAAGTAGTCGAAATTACTATCCTGTCACTCAAAAACAAATGGTATTCTGCAAACCCACTTTTAACACATTTCCGATCCTTTGATCCGTCTTCAGTTCATGTTGTCATGTTATTATATGCAGTGCGGTACTCACAAAAGCGGCTTCTTTTGAGATCACATCGCGATCGTTTTGCGACAAACACCAGTGGGTTGAGATTTACAAAAGAGAACACTGCGAAATAATGACCGCATTAAGAAAAACATACGAACAAAGCTTCTCTGATTCAGTGTTTTCGCATTTTGTCAGTATGTGACAGTCATACAGTGTTGACGTTGGCCAGGGTCGACCGTCGACCTTTCCATCCCCTACTGTTCTCCCCTAACGTTTTTAGTATAACTGTCCAAGCCAATCAAATGGTCTCATTGTTTATACAATAACATGATTTCCCAGGGCGCTAGGCTCTATTACAGGGCCGTCATATGTGGTTAGCAGCCCAACAGTTATTAGCGGCCCGAGGCGATAGCAGAGGGCCGCTAATGGGTGTGGGGCTGCTAATCACAGAAGGAGGTTCAGTAATGGAGCCAAACGACGCCAGATCATGCTATTATTAATATTATTACCAATGCTTAGAAAGTTTTCGAACGATTTTCGACCCTTTTGGGTTTATATTATTTCATTGAAAGAAAAACTGTGAAACACCATTTATTGAGCAATATAAGGCAGGGCACTTTATATTTAGGGAAATGTAAACAGATTCCCAGGAAGACTTAAAGACGTCAATCGCGTGCTGCGTGCTAGCCGGTCCGCGGGCCCTAATGACTTTCAATCTTTGTTTCAAGTTTATTACGCTCCATAACAGGCTGTGAAAATTATTATTAACATGAAGGTAGTGCACAATGAATTGATAATGGTGATTTCTATGATGTACAGTAACACATCATTCGCTATGTCTAGGCCTATTCTAGGAATAACATGTTATCAATTTCGCCAAAGAACACTTAGAATAGAGGGTACATATGCAATAGAAAAGTGGACAGACGAGTTCAACCGGTTCTTTAATGGATCGTGATCTGTTCGAAATACTCTCTTCGTTATTCTACCAACAACACTAGGATCTCACTTGACAAAAACCGTGAAAACTTTGCACCTCAAATAACATTTATCTGTGTATTTTGATGTTTGGAAGTTGATTTTAAAATACTTTATTTCCGAAATGTTTGTCCATCGGTGTAAATGTATCACGGCATATTGCAATCCTATCGCAATCAGAGCGAGAAAGATAACGCCTTTGCAATCACAGTACATTGAGTGGATACCAGAATTATCTCATTTGTCGCGAATGAAAATTTGAATTTCTTCACACTCACGAATGAAATATATTGATTCCACTTAGGTCCGACCGTTAAGAGATGAAACAAAAACAAAAATGTTAAACGCCGGAGGCGCGTGGACTCTTTTTCCCCGAGGACCACTATTTTGGCATTGTCATCTACATGCCGTGCAATAAATCTTATACTATATAGGACAACCACGGAGGAAGAATCTTGCCACCATTAGGATTCCAGTGCTAAGTGCACTGCGCATTGTCAAGTACCTTGCTCAAGACAAGTAAGTTCATACTTGAACATAGAAATAAAGAAACGGAATTCCGGAAAAACCCTTAAAAGGCCGCGTTCTGTTCCACCAGTCGAACGTCCAACAATATTCCACTGCTATTTTTAGAAAGTGTATAGTGCACGATTATTTTTTAAACCTTCGATAGTAAGACTATCCGAAGAAGTATAGTACCTCTCAGCCAATCAGAGGAAGAGGAAGTCACGTGAGATATAATATACAGAGGATTTCTACGGTTTTGAGTGGATATTGGAATTTTCTCATGTATGATGACAAAACATTTGATTTTCCACGAGTGGCTACTCAAAACCCGTAGATGTTCTTTTTATTATATGCTCCAGCCAAATGACACAGGGGCCACAGCTCACTTTATCAAAAAGTTGAAGAACGCATGGAATTCACTTTGTTTTCCCAGCACAGTCAAGGTGTACGTGCTTGCGCAACTGAAGGTTTGAACAACGTTGGTGACAAATCTGCACATCGAATCGGAAAATTTGTCGCTTACTGGCCCCTGCGGAGTTTTCTGATCATCGCCTACATGATTATGGAAAGTATTCTAAAATTCTTCCCTAACAGTTAATCGAACCACAATAAAAGGCGCAAATTTGATATTTTCGTCTTAGTTTTCGACAGGGGAAAGTGTAAGCAACAACTAAGAGCATCCGTTGATGAGGGGGAGTAACTCCATTTGCACTCATGAGGAGACGTTAACACTTCCTCTGAGTGCAAATTAACGGTAAATTCTAGCGTGAAAGGATACGAGTCTAATAGAGATATCTCACCAGTCGGATAGAGAGTTTTAAATAGATGTATTTTATAACTAAGCCAAAAATAAATAATGATATTCATGGAGTCGACGGATACAGAAAAATAAAATCTTTTTTAACCTATACTGTAAGGGAACCTGTCGTCACTTGAGTGGGACAAGGCGCGATCTGCAATGCTAACGCATTGCAGATCACGCCTTGTCCCACTCAAGGGACGAAATAATATTAGAGCATTTTCATCAATGTGAATACGATCGCGCCATGGATATGGTTAACATTCTTTATATGAAGGCGTGACTCCGTTCAAATATTCATGTAGTTAAGTTTAGTAATGACCGACAAGGAAGGTATTCATTTGTGGTAATACGAAACATTATCGAATGAAAAAAACCCTGAAAATCGCAGCTTGATGTAAGTGAGTGGTATACATATATTTGATGGTTGGATGAGCAAAATGCAGCTCGTCGACGTTTCAATTCAAGCTGGAATAACATAGCTTTTTATGTTGAATGAACGTTTTTTCCCCCAAAATTAAGTAGGAGAAAATATTTACAATCAATGTTTCCTCGCGCATTTAATGTATATTTTCACAGCGGACAGAATATTTTAATATTTTACGTATGGACGTTTGCTGTGATGTTGATGAAGATTTGTTTGCATTCGCTATACAAAAAAACCCTCCCAAACATACGCGAATGAATTTAAAAAGTACGACATTTTGCAGAAATCTAACTGTGAACTAACTATAGTACGAGGGAGTAGTTTACCAAAACATCGCGGAAGGGGTTTTCCACTTGACAACGGGGCTTAACTTAAAATTTATGCGAGAATCGGAATAAATTCTTACAAATGATTCTCGCCATGGAAACAATGAGAAACAACTCTTCATTCAAATTCTGAAAGTGCCCCTAAAGGCCTAATATAAATAGGTTATCAATTTTACGCAGTAGTGGTGTCTAGAGAGGGTTTGGCTGCCTGTGTATAGTTAGCCAAGGCTTCACTAGAAACCACTTCTAAAGTACGGAAACTCCATCAGCATGTCCGCCATACGCCTATATGTTGGAACTTGTGTCCTGCATGTACATTAAGATCAGAAAGTCTCAAACTGGGAACTTGGCTCATAACGATTAAGCTCTAGTATATATACAAATATACTGAGTCAAAAAAGAAAGTATAATCGAAACAAATGTGAAAAAATAGCATAAAGGATGAAATATAATAGTTCTAATTTTGCAGATTTGTGGACAAGAAGTCGTGCAAAGAGTTTAATGACATGTTGTTGTTGTCCACTCAGCCGTATAGAATGTTGCTGCGGATTTCAAAATAGCACGTGCTACCCGAGAATATCAAATTGAATGGGTGACCGACGATTTTTTTTTGGTGTCTTGTTGAGCTATTATTAAGAAAACACGCTAGTTTTTGTCTTCCGACATTTAAAAAATGCCAAAGTTAACCGAAAATCAGAGGCTGCGTGCCATTGGTATGGATGAGATTGGGATACCTTCAGATGAGCTCGGTGCTGAGTTCGGAATTACTGTGGCCACTATTTACCGTTTCATTGGAAGGTATAGAGCTACTGGATCTACTGCCGACCGACCGCGTTCAGGTCGACCAAGAGTTACGACCCCTACACATTACCGACACATCAGGACGTCTCACTTGCGGGATCGCTTCCTTCCGGCAACGAGGATAGCAGCAATTACTCCTGGTAGAATTAACAATAGAATCAGTGTACAAACTGTCCGCAACAGACTCGCTGAACACGGCATCCAAAGTAAACGTCCATACCACAAACCATTCCTTAACCAACGTCATCGTACCGGCAGAATGGGATGGGTACGTCAAAGTGTTCGCTGGATTCAGCAGCGTTGGAGCGCAGTTCTTTTTAGTGATGAATCACGATTTTGTCTATGGCACGCTGATGGTAGGGCAAGAGTGTATCGCCGGCGAGAAGAACGGTTTTCTGATGCTTGAGTGCGGGAATGCGTCCATTTTGGCGGGGGTAGTATAATGGTTTGAGCAGGAATTTCCTTGCACCATCGAACGTAGTTTATATTCACCGATGGTAATCTGAATGGACGCGATATAGGGACGAAATTCGTAACGCTGTTGTTGTCCCGTTGTTCAACGCTAACGTCAGATTGCAGTTATTCTAGCAAGACAATGTCCGATGTCACGTGACGCGTATCTGTCATGACTTTATTGAGGAGCAGAGCATCGAACTTCTGGCCCCCACTTTCGCTAGATTTGTCGCCAATCGAGCATCTTTGGAATCAATTGGACCGTTGGGTACGACGTCATGATCTTCAGACGTTATGCGATTTACGTAATGTTCTAAGGCAGGAGTGGAATGCAATACCACAGGGTGACATCCAGAGACTTATCAGGTCCATGCGCCGTCGATGTCTTGCCACCCATGATGCAAACGGTGTACATACACGCCATTGACTGCACGTGTGAACTTTTCATTTCGCCCCCATGTCTGAATTGCGACATCCCGACGTGACACTGACAGCAGTAAGAACATGAAATTATGCAAATTCATACAGTTAGACTCGAAATATGAATTTACAATAATTTGTTTGGGATTAAAGTCGATAATACTAAAAAATTGCTCCTCGAAGTGTATTATAATTTCCTTTTTGAATAAGTATATATGAGATATGTACTGGCTGCACTCACAAGCCGGTTTCATCTATACTGATACTCGCAACAGGAGGCCACTCGGATCAAAATTTAAGGCTTGCGACAAATATTTCCAATTTCTGAGAAAAGCTCAATAAGCACCACCAAACATCTAGTTCCATTTATGTTCATTAGCTGAAAGTTGGTTAGTTTCGTTTGTGTTCTTTTTTGTAAACATGATAAGCATTTGTCGGGTGCTTCAGTTATTCTGTTATGTACGATTTAATTCCAAGTTCGAGCACAACATATAAGAAATCAATGTTAGATCCATGAATGGGAGCAACCAGGGAGTCACTACCCACATGTATCCTTTCTATGAGCACATTTTAACACATGAAGCGAAATTTTCATACATTTTTTTTCAGTGCACGAACCATTAAAGTATTTGCCATATCAGTGTGCTATTGTTGGTTTCGCGATGTATTGAAGAGAGCCATAAAGCAATCTTCAGTCGGCCGTAATAAATAATCGGTATGAGAAAGTGCATGTAATGCCTCGAGGTGTGGAGAAATATTTAGAGGTTATCGCTTGGTTAATTTTCATATCGAAAAGGTATTATCCCGAGGTAACTTGTGAAGTTTCTGAGGGAGGATGTCTGAACCTAAACCAAGTAATAACCTCTTTATTTATTAAACCAAAACAAATAAGTACAAAATGTTCTCAGATCTGTTACCGATTTCTGACTGTGTTATTGTTTCGCTTTTTTCACAAAGTTCGAAGTTTCCTCTTCTCCTAGGTCATCAGCTAGGTTGTCCCATTTGGGAGACCGCGACGTTCGGAAAGCCGATCTTTCCTCTGTCCCGCTTCAACGAATCTACATTGACGGTTCTGAATCTTAGTTTGTGTTAGATTTTCTTCACAACTCTCCTAGTTTTTCTCTTTATCTATCCAGTCCTCACTTATTGCCATTCTTAATTCTTCACCATACAAGAACACGGCTTTAATACCACCACTCCATTATAACTGGCAACGCCAATATTTCTGATTGCGTTTGTCGAATAACAATAAACAATTTCGATGTAAACAAATTGGTTGCCCCTGGTAACGCACCAAGCTCCAGCTTGGTTCATATCGGCTGAGATCGGATTCAGATCAGCCGAGGTTAAAGCCATATCAACAAAGCTTGATAATAGACAATTCTGGGAAAGAAAATCTAATAAATAAAATAACAAACAATTCAGAATTGTGTGAGACGTTACGACTTCAGATATTAACTCGATAAACTGTTCATGAAGCATCGCTATAGTGGGTAAAAATAACCCTAGGAATTTGAAAAGTTAGTGCCTTCTGTTTCTACACGCCTTGGGTCAGTCCCCATTTGTCTGCTATTACTAACTGCTACCAGAACAACTAACCAATCTAAGGCATTATATTGTCCGTCGGTTGGTATGCTGAGTACGTAATGCAGTGTCATGCAATGTTGTGGAGTATTTGTTTTATTTATCGTATTTACTTGTCTAACACACACGGTCACTCATACAAATGGAGGTCTGTAGAACCCATTTGGGTTCTTGGTGCCAACAGGACGACTCTAGGTACTGATACGCAACGTGTTACGTAAATAAGAAGGCCATTTAGACACTACTACAATATGTTTGTTTTATTTGAGCCATCACAGTCGGAACAAATCAGGTTTGCACCCCAATCGGTCGCCTTTATAACACAGCTGTTTCAAAGACATTACTATGCTACTTCGGGAAAATATATTTAATATCACTTAAATTCTTTTTTGATTCATTGAAACGCATATCAAGAAATTAGCGGAAAATTGAACCATTGACACGATAAAGATATTTTAAAACTTCCAATTACACGGTCTGAAAAAAATCCATAGATGACCTTATCATCTTAGTATTGTATCCTTGTCTGAATTTGATGAGGCGAATCACAATTACCTTGAGATTGAATTTATTTTCCAAGGATTCACTTTGTGGTATCCCACCCGAATCGTTTCATACAAATAAGTACTTGATGTCAGCAAAACTGTTTCCATTGTTGGTTTCTTTTAATAGTATGTATTTTCGTTTTACATGAAAGAGTTGGACACAAGCTATTCATATACAAAAAACCTTTTCAGTCCTATGAGATGAGATGTTGGATATCAACGACTTTCGAGCGGATAGCAGATTTTTCTTATAAGTTAATATCAGAAATTAAACATTCCATTTTCCACGTACATACGAATGAGATTATTGTCCTCAAGTGGTGTGAGGTGGGTCAGATATCTTTCCCCGAGGTTGTGATTTATCCACCCTACCTCCAAATCACTGGAAGATAATTTTTCTCTCAAAAACCCCACATGACGTGACCCAAATCAATATACTGCCCGTGAGATGTAAATTTACTGCTCTACAGATTGAAGGTAGAGAAAATGAATTGCGAATTCGGAAAGAACATCGGAAAAATTTCGTGTATTCCTAAGACATATACTACGAAAATCAGCTTTAGCTCAGGACAGCGATCCGTTAAAATACTGAATCGAGTTGAAAAGTTGACTTTCCGATGACGTCAATTTTGAAATTATTTTGATTTCGATGACGTTATGTGGAGTGTGCTGGGAGAAAACTCATCCACGAGTAGTGTGGGATGGGATGGTAACTATGCCAATTGAAGTGAAGTGTTTGTTTACAAAATGCAGACGATAATGAAAGAGTCCTACGATTATTAACCCTTTACCCAACGAATCGCCCGCTTCCGCCCGCGTAATATGCAAATTCAGCAGCTGAAAAAATATAATTTTTCGAAAAAATTCAACAAAACCATATTATGTGACCCCTCTTTGGAACGAGCTCGTCGAGCTTGTTCCAAAGAGGGGTCACATGATATGGTTTTGTTGAAATTTTTTGAAAAACATTAAAAAATGATATTTAAAGTAATAAATTTTGAAATCGTCTGCGTTGGGTAGAGGGTTAAATATTCAAATAAGGATGGCCGCGTGAAATAGGTAAGATTGATCTGTCTTATCCGGGTATCCCATCCGAGGGTGGGAGTGGGCGGGGGTGGATCTCAATAGGCAGGTGATAGGAGAATATTCTGATGCACACTCAAACGTGTGTGTGACATAATTCAAACTATTAAAGTCTTTCAAAAACACATGATTACTAGCAAGAGGGAATCGATATCTTACCCCTTCCCCCATCCCAGCGACGCCTCTAAGGACAACATGATATCGGATGATATGATCTCAATTATTCGGTATTTTGAGATGGAGAATTGGGATATTTCATAGTTTGATCAATCCCGTGTAATAGAATCAATATAATATGCTGCCTTATGTCATTTGTTGACTTTTCTGCACGTGTTGAGAGTTTGTGTTTAAATGGGTGCGTGCTTTCGTAAACCAGAGATTATCCATACGGCTTTTCAAAACTTAAATGCGCATTTGTACGTCACAAAACTATTTCCATGCAATGCGTTTTTGTTGAAAATCAATACGCTTTCACGCCAGAACGCGTCAAATCTGAGTTCTGAAACCCTATGAGCTTTGTACCAGTTTGTTTGCTTGTTTATTGGAATTTAACGACACATTCAGCGGCCAGGATTACATCGTATTGGCCAGTTTAAAGGGTGATGGAAGCTGGAATACTCGGAGAGAACCACCGAGCAGCGACGAGCAAATGTCAAACTCTCCAACTTTTTAACTCTACACAAACAGAGTCTGCACAAGCAGAGTTAGCAGCGGCTGATTCAAGTGCGCCATCGACGCACCGCACCACGCCTTAGTACACAGCGTAATCGTACGCTAACGTGGTCAATCGGGATAATGTGTCTTGCTTAAGGACACAACGCTTTTACCGCTGGTCAGGATCGACCGGTCGACCCTTCAGTTTAAAGTCCAATACTCTAAACACTGAGTTACCGCATTCCATTATGGCCTAGTGGATTCAGCCCAGTGGAGTTATAAGGAGTATAAGCCCAACTAGAGCTTTTGTTTCAGAAATAGTAAACGTACATCTATTGGAATATCCACCTCACAGTGTTGCAAGACGAGAGGTCCTCGGTTCGAATCCCAGCTGCGGTAACCGCGTTGTATCCTTGGGCAATGCACTTCGCCCCCATTGACAAAGGGAGGGGGGGGGGGGGGTGGCGTTGTGTATTAAGGCGCACTGTACGTCTATGGTGAACTCGTCTCTAACCAATGCTAACCCTGCTTGTATGGAGTTACAATGTTGGGGAGCTGACAGTTGCTCGCCGTTGCTCGGTGGTTCTCTCCGGATACTATGGCTTCTTCCACCGGTAAAACCAACCATTGTGCAGAAATATGTGACCTTAAACACTGGTAAATAAATAAATAATAATAACTTCACAGTGTTTTAATCCCAATTCATTCTTTTGTTCAGTAGAACGCATTGAATTAGCAAATCACATTCAAATCATTTACAACATTTGACACCCCAAAGCAATACTTGCTACCTCACTTAATTCTTCATGCCATTACATTAATTTCATTTAGTTTCCTAAAACTCTTTACGTTTTAGAGTATCCAAATTCCAGTTGCGGTTGTAAGCCAAGTGACGAGTATTATACCTCGACTGTTGCGTGTATTCAACGTTACCGAGCACAATACAGACATTGAGAAGTGTTCTGGGGACACCACGCGTGGAATCTGGTTCACGCGTAAGAACGTCATATAAGAACGCATCTAATTGGACAGTACGCGTGACGTTATGAGGTGAATGAAATGCTTCGACACAAAACAATATCAAGCAAGAAAGTTATCGGATAGCCGAAGGTCATATTTTCTTCAAAAGCATCAGTTTCATTCTCTTAATGCAAGTTTAATCGTGGTACAAATACAAAACACAACTCGTGTGAGGTACATGGACCAGGAATCAAGATCGCATTTGGCGAAATATAGGAAAAGCTCCATCTCGGTTCGTTGATTCCAGTCTCCCAGACTACACTCTCGTTGTGTTCTGTCTGGACATTTAAGGAGAAAATAAAGTGTTTATCCATTTAACTGGTCCGTTTTAATTCAATTTTCTTTAACCCTTTGAACCCGATAGGCCGTTTTTTCCGGCCCAGAAACGTGATACGTCATAATTTTGTCAAGTAGGATAGCTGCGAAGTGAATGTGTAGGGTAGACCAATCAATATTTTCAACGTGCAGCACCGAGGCTGCACATTGAAAATATTAATTGGACTACCAGAAATAATGGATATAGACTCTTCCAATTACTGCCATTGAAGAAACCACCAAGGTTCAAAGGGTTTACGATATCCGATTTGTTTGCATATGATTGGTCGATATGAGTTTTTCGTAACTCGACGAATAACTTTCCTATCGTATGAATGATTTTGCTTTTTCTCAGCCATTTGTTAAATAAAAAAAATATGGGCTTGTCAAATGGAGCAATTAAACTGTAATTGCTGCAGGTGGGCTGTTAGTTGGTATTCACGTGGATTGTTCCCACTAGTTTTTTCTCTTCAGTATTCGAAACCGCGTGTATTTGCCTATGTTGAACATGGTAGAACTATCGTGTGCACAAAATTTGATATAACTACAATAATATAAATGACGGAGTCTTTGGCCGTGAAAGGGCACATTATAATTCAAAACACTTTGAATTAAATTATAACAATTGAAATGAATTATCTGTCGCCATTAGGAGTATGAATGTGATAAAGCGACGGTAGTTCATTTCAATTCTTATGTGCATAATTTTTAGCGCAAAGAAAATAGTAGCATTTTATAACAAGATGACACAATGCACAATAATTCGATAGGGTGGATCAGAAATCATTAAATGCTGCAGCCCTACAGGGCTATATGATTCAGTTATTAATGGACTGTCTTTGAATACAAAATTGTTTCGCCCACTTTATTGTAAATAATATTATTAGGGCGATACCATTCAGGGCTCAGTGTTCAAAGTTTATAATTGTTAATCCGGAAAGTTCTGTTCTTTCGGGCTCAGGAAATACATCTGTAAATTCAAATGAGTAAATGTACCTGACGATAAGAGTACATTAGTGCGCGTATTTATCTGTACCTACCACTGCAAGGATCCGTGTTTATTCAAAACTTAATTTAGCCTTTCTGCAAACTTTAAGTTTTGAATTTGTTATAAAGGGCAAGATTGATTTAAAACATCCTTGACTTAACTTGAAAACAACTTTGAGAAAAACATTCGAGAGAATTGCCACAAGAGTATTTTATCATCAGGCTAATGTGACGCCGGTTATTCGCCGAGTATCATCTACATGTGCAGCGGGGCTAAGAAAAAGGAGCTGGAGTTTCACCAAGTATCGTGTTTGTGAATTTAGAGTTCTGTACGATTATTTCACTAACGCAAATAAACTGGGGCTAAAAATAACGGCCAACTAGAGTCAAGACGATTCTCTTAAAAATCAATTATAAGACAATGCACCCAGCCACAAGGGGCGACGCGAAGATGGCCAATTCAGTGGGAGAGGGTGGAAACCTTGTTTGTTCCCATCGTGATAATTAAAGTCCTGACTGACAAAATATTCCAGCTGCATAATCAAGGCATGCCTTCGTCGAAGGCATGCCTTGTTGATACAGCTGAAATATTGATAAGTTTGAGTTACAGTTCAAAACGCAGAATACTTGGAAAGTACTTGTGGAGAAATGCATGTAAAAGTCGTGATACGTTTACTTACAAACTTCTTGTTTAAGTAACACGTACCGTACTTCAAATTGGTTTAGCTGGGCCCCAACACAGCGAATTGAAATATCCATTTGTATGATCGCGCGTGTAAGACTTAAGACCAAGTTTAAATCTAGTCCCGTAAGAAAGTACATGCGTACTGGAAAGAGCGAATTGATATCTAAGTCTTCAATACATATAAAATTGTCGAGAATGAAAAAAACATACTGGGGCGTTGGGGAGAGATGGTGAGGCACGCCCACCAACAACTCTTAAAATTACGCCGGAACTAGCCGCATCTATTGGTAGTCACTTGCGTAGTCTAATAACCAAGTAGCAGGCGGGGTGAGATCTCTTTATCTAGTAACTAAAGGAAAGGTGTACCAAGATCACTAACATACATGGGTGCCTTAGTAGATTGAATACATTTGCTAAAAACGCGTTTAATAATTTAGAACTATTAAGTTGTGTAAGTACAAATTTGTGTGCTAATGAAAAGTCCTAGCACCACAAGTTGAGGACTTCATATTCTGTTGTTGTATGAAGATAGATGCAAAACATTTTGTTTGTATGGATCTTGTTTTAATTTTATTTATTAGAGAGGGCCAACACATCCTTTTGAATAAAGCTTTTCCTTTGAACTGAATCTAGCTCTCCATCAGTTAATCGTCCTGACCTACAAAACTCTGATGTTGTTTTTACGTTGTGGAAAACTAGTTGTACCCATTTCAGTTTTTGGTTTAATTCTAATCATGCACTATATTAATTCGAGACGTGACATTGTGATCAACCATAAATAGTCTATCTAATTCTAATGTATTCCCTTTAACCCTTTACCTAACGTAACGGCCAAAACCGGCCAGCGCTATTCTCAAAAATCGCCAATTAATTTTCATTATTTTTTTTTCATTTTTTGTCTCAAAAACATAGGTTATGACCCCTCGTTGGAACGAGCTCGTCGAGCTCGTTCCAACGAGGGGTCATTACCTATGTTTTTGAGACAAAAATTGAAAAAATTAGTTATTCAAGAATTATTTTTGCAAGTGTCGTCTGCTTTTCAGGTTAGGTAAAGGGTTAACCCATGGTGTTGTTACCTATAGTTGGCTAACTTTGTTTGGTTGATTTTCTTTTCTGTGGGATAACAGTCACACATTTACTACAATATGTTCCAAAGTCGATGAAATGATCGTGATCAGTAAGTTGCTCGCATAAAGCGCCAGTCAGTCATGGACTGACGACATACTGACAGTCTGTCACTTTCGTCCACTCACACGAGCACGCTTTGTTTTCCAATTACGTATTGAATATCTCTTTATGCCCGTCAAAACGATTCTACCAAGATTGATGACTGTATATTACTTCTTGGTAAATCTTATACACTCCGAATGTGGCTATCGTTTTGTCGTTGCACAACTATTGTGATTCGAGATTATCAACGATTTATGTGGAGGCGTAGCTGTCCGATTTTGCATAGTCTTGCTGTGTACTTACTCTGTCATTTTTGTACCCCCCCCCCCCCATTCCGACCCCCCCTCCCCACTTCCCTCTTGCCCGTATTCTCAGATTAGTAAATACTCCCTAAACTATAGAATTCTTCTTCTTGGCTTCCACAGCGGCAATAATTACGCGCGTTCTTTCCTTCCAGTTAACCTAGGTTAACCTATGATTGTTCAGCAGAAGCTAAAGTTTATTAGGTTTTTCTTCTTTAAATGTCAAATTATGTACATAAATTCACAGATCTATTATTTATCACTACCTTTGGCTATCATGGCATTTATCTGTATTTTGACTATCGATGGCGACTAATGGCTTAACTTTGGATGAGATACAGCACAGCGACCAATTCAATTTTGTATCAAAATACAACGATGTAATGGACACGACCCAGGAAAATGTCCTTGAATCCCCATTTTCTATTCATAATCACTCCTGCAACTATTATTCGCCTTCCAATTTTAGCCATAGTTTTTCTACGCGAGGTAAAAAATCAAGCCTTCTTAGCCTGAACTGCAGAAGTATCAATGCAAACTGGGA
This sequence comes from Pictodentalium vernedei, assembly GCA_031216915.1. NCBI lineage: Eukaryota > Metazoa > Mollusca > Scaphopoda > Dentaliida > Dentaliidae > Pictodentalium > Pictodentalium vernedei. Next base: position 191,292,173 of record CM062290.1, read on the forward strand.
CTCAATAACAAACTTTTTATGTGACCTTCAGCAAGGTAATAATAAGTTTGAAGTTATTGGGCTAACTGAAATATTCAAAATACACGCGCACTTTAGTTACAAGATTGACGGATACCACCCTATTGTCTACAAGACACGCCCTGGAAAAGATGAAGGTAGGGGTGGGGTGGGCATGTTTATCTCTGAGAATGTAACATTCAAAATTAGACCTGATTTGTCCATTTTTATTCCACACGTCATAGAGACCATTTTTGTTGAGATCAATCCAGGACGCAAAAATTCATACATTGTAGGATGCATCTATAGACCCAATTCTCCACCCTTGGCCGACATTGACGCTTTCACTTCCACATTACAAGATATTATCCTTAAAATAAACCTCGAAAACGGTAAAGCCTTTCTTATAGGGGATTTCAATATTGACCTACTAAATTTTAGCGGTCATGAAAAAACAAATAGTTTTATAGACAATATGTTCAGTAACGGCTACATGCCACTCATAACAAAACCAACAAGAATTTCGGAACATTCGGCTACATTAATTGACCATATCTACTCAAATAATACTTTATCAAATTACCACGCAGGAATAATAATTACGGATATCTCAGATCATTTTGCGACATTCTATATAGACGAAGGAGACCGGGGAGTTGTTGAATCTGGTCCTTGTTACAGAAGGTCATTTAAAGCAGAAAATGTAAGATTATTCAAAAACTTATTGCAACATAATACATTTGATTCAGTGTACATTTCTACCACTGCAGACGAGGCATATGAATCTTTTATGGATATTTACACTGAAGCTTTCGACACCGCATTCCCCTTAAGAAACATAAATCTACCCAAAAAGCTGATTAAACGTAAACCATGGATGACCGCTGGTCTAATACAATCTTCACGTAATAAAGACAGACTTTATTTACTTAAAGTAAGAAAACCCTCTGAAGAAAATAAAGAAAAATATAAGAAATTCCTCTTGGTTTTCAACCAAGTGAAAAGGAGAAGTAAATCTTCATATTATAACGATATTATAGAACGTAATAAATATGACACAAAACAGACTTGGCAAATACTACGCACAATTATAAATAAATCGCAGTCCGCCGTCAAACCTTCACTTACTTTTTGTCAAAACAATCAACGTACAACACCTGAAGAAATAGCTTCAAAATTTAATGATTATTTTGTAGAAATTGGGCAGTCCATTAATGACAAGGTACCAACCTCAAACAACGTTTTCAGCGACTTTTTAAACGATAATTACCCCAATACTTTCTTCATTGCCCCAACAACAGAACAGGAAATTATGTTAATAACTAACAAACTGAAAGGAAAAACTAGCCTCGATTGCAACAACTTGTCCACTGAGATTGTTAAACAATCCATATCAGAAATTGCTAAACCATTGGAATACATTTTTAATCTATCACTTACTGAGGGCAGAGTGCCAGAAAAAATGAAAATAGCCAGAGTAATTCCAATATTTAAAGCAGGTAGTCCGAACGAATTAGGAAACTACAGACCTATAAGCATATTACCGGTCTTCTCCAAGATTCTTGAAAAAATAATGTGTCAAAGACTCCTCGGTTTTTTAGATGAATTTGGAATTCTTTACGAACACCAGTATGGCTTCCGTAAAAATCACTCTACCTCCCATCCCATACTGCACCTATTACAACATGTTGCAGAATATAACAACAAACCAACGAAGGACTCTACTCTGGCTGTGTTCTTAGACTTGTCTAAGGCATTTGATTCAATCAGCCATGATATATTACTAAAAAAATTAGAATATTACGGCATCAGGGGTGTGGGTAACAAGTGGTTCCAAAGTTATTTATCGGATAGGCAACAATTCGTTGATTATAGTTCGCACAAATCCCCGACTAGGGTCGTTAGTTGCGGTGTTCCACAAGGATCTGTGTTGGGGCCGATCCTGTTTCTTCTGTACGTAAACGACATGAGATTCTCTACTTCTCTTAATCTGCTCTCTTATGCTGATGACACAACGCCATATACAGCTGGGTATGATCTGAAAGATCTGGAGACGACGGTCAACACTGAGCTAACAAATATATTTAATTGGTGTTGCTGCAATAAACTCCAGGTGAACGAGAACAAGTGCAAGTATATTGTTTTGCACCCGCAAAACAGTCCATTAAAGGCTAATAATTTAAATATACTCCTCAATAGTACTAAACTTTCATCTGTAGGGAACTCCTTAAACGAGACCGTGGTTAAATTTTTAGGAGTTTACTTCGACGAAAACCTCACGTTCAAACACCACATATCAAAAATATGCTCCAAAATGTCTAACGCAATCTACTGCCTGAACAAAGTAAAGAATATTCTTCCAGCCAAAGCACTAAAGACATTATACTATGCCCTTGTTCATAGTCACCTAATGTATGCAATACAGGCCTGGGGGCATTCGTTATTTACCAGTAAAATATACTCTTTACAGAAGCGTGCGATGCGAGTTATTAGCCGTAAAAAATTTAATAGCCACACTGATCCATTATTCAAGGCCAATCGTGTATTAAAATTTAATGATTTATACAAATTAAACGTTTCCCTGTTCATGTTTGACTGGAAGACCATGATCTTGCCTGTATCCTTCAGGACTTTTTTTACGATTCGCTCAACAACCGGGAGTCTTACCAGACAGGCGGGATTAATTAATATAGATAAAGCCAGGACTCAATTTTCTGCAAAACTTCCAAAACATAATTTTCCAAAAATTTGGAACGAGCTTGAGACTGCCTTACGCTCAATTTCCTCCAGACGCGCGTTTAAAAAACAACTATTTGAGAAATATATAGACAGCTACTCGTCAAGCGTAACATGCTCGTATCGCATGTGTCCTGACTGCAGACCCGGCGTTTAATTTTTTGAATACTGGTGTCAAAATTCCACGTTTTCTCTATCACCTCACACCCCCGCATGTGCAATCAAAAACCCGATACTTTTTTATAGGGCCAACCGAAAGTAAGTTTAGCTGTTATCTCATCCTAAACAATATCTATAAGCTCCGTAGTACTGGATTAGTGATTTGACACGTAGCCATTTCACCCTAGGTAGTGATAAAAGTAGTTAGATCTTTCTATTCCATTGTGTTACTTGAAATTTTGTTTATAAGGAGATTGCAGGAAGACAGCCTAAACGGGCTATGCTTTCTCCTAACGATGTACCATAAGTTCTGTTAATTCTGTTTTATATGTATTATGTAAATAGCATGATTTGGTATATTGTTGAATAAATTCTATTCTATTCTATTCTATTCTATGTAGCTAATGTGCTGCTGGTGGGGGGTAATACGTGATTTGATCAACACATTCATATCATTTCACAAAAGATCACGGCTATTTGCTTCGAACATTACACACACAGAATATGGCACAGTTACTAGCTTCATAACGGAAACGCAACACAAAATACCAAAAATGTGTAAAAAAGAGAAGAAACTCATTTTGTAGCGTTATATTATTGATGGTCGGCATATCCAATACTATAAAACTTTTATAATTGTATTTTCGAGAATTGTATTTTCTACCCATTAATATAACTGACTAAAATGAATCATTAGCATTTTAAAATATATGGCAATTTTCAAACTTTGAAAATGCTAATGGTTCATTTGAACCCATTTAAAGTCATAACTAGAAAACACAATTATAGAAAACACAATTACAAAAGTTTTATAGTATTGGCCCCTGGCTGCAATTATGTGCTGTGTTTTTTCTTGTGCCGGTATTTCCAGACTAAAGTTTTATTTAATTCATGCCTTTCCCACCCGTTCTTATGAATTTCCGTGCTCTCACGCCACCAATCTAATTCCGTAAGGACTTTGACGCTGTTATAGCCTGGAACCAATCTAGCCGCCCTTCAATAGCCCATCGTTTATGTTTAGATTTACTAGTATGGAATATTTCCTTTTTTGAAAAGTAAAGATTCTGTTTGGTGAGGAAACATGACACCAGATGTGTATGCTGTAGACCAAATAACACCGAATAAGAGAAAAGTACTTTTTGATCGGAATATATATAACTCGGACACGAAAGAATATCTATGTTTCTGTGAGGTCGTGGAACATCGCCGTAAATTAACGGTAGTCTGCGCGCAAACTCACAAACATAAGGTAAATAAACAGCTCATAACAGCGTCGACTTTCTTTGCAGAATTAGACCCGCGGCCTGAGAGCTTAGTGGATTAGATGCTAAAATTACATGTTTGTATTTCAGAATCTTTGGCTTTTAAAGAGTAGGGCCCTGTGAATTCCAACATTGGAATTATTTCACCTTCTTTCAACCGGGGATAATAGAGAATATTATCAGTCTCACTCAAGCATTGTAAACAAGTCTATTTGGACAGATCAGTCAAAAAGGCGAAATATTCTGGACCGGAATCAAAGTAGTTTCCCACAGCGAACCCCCTTTGGCTATTTTCTATCATCAGGTCTCCTGTGCAGGAGACCTGATGACAGAAAAGTTTAAGAGAGACACGTGGTAGGATAGTGAGAACATCTCGACAATTCGATGATTTCCAAATAAGGCCGACTCGAATCGAATAGAAACGAATGATCCGGACGGTTTCGAATCGAATTCAATTTCGAAGCTTTACAAGGCCGTATAGATTTAATATCTTGCGGATGTAATGGGGATAGTTCGCGTAATAGTGGAACTCATTAAGTTAAGTGTGAGGTTGTTACATCTCGTATAACACAAATTCTGATCACTGCCGTAGTTACAAACTGTCTTCAGTCACATTTTATATCTAGAAAAAGAGCAAATATTTGAGATACCATTAAGGACGTGTCCACAAGTGGGGCTGTGGGGTGTTTCTAACAGACATATAGTGATTTGTGAACCGCATTTCATGGGGTTTTTCAACGGGAGTCAATATTTCGTCCCTCGAAAACAACAAGGTGCCATCTGCAAAAGCATTGCACATGCAGCCTAGTGGCACCCAAGAGACGATTTCCAACTCTAGAACCACAAAGTCATGTATTTAGAACATAAGGGGAGAGGATACTTTCAGATTTCTTCGACAGATACACTCAAGGTTTTCTCAAAATCGGATGTCCGGAAGACAGTGGGATACAGTCGGAAATTTTGAGGGGGCACCCCCGCCGAACCAAGACACTCTGGCCACATCCATGATTCGCAGCAATCTAATTTCTCAACAGATACTTGAGAAATTAGATGACTGTCTTGATCAATGTCTCCCAGCAGTATAAGTTGTATAGCCTCCATAAGTAAGCAAATAATTGTTTTCTCGCTATGATGACACATGTACATTCTCCCAGAGTTCAACTGTTATATGGTGTCCGCGCCACACTTGCCTTCATAAGTACTTTATCACTGTTCGTTTCATTTTTATTTTCAGCATGTACTCCGAACACCACAGTGTAGAATTTTAAATTATTATGTCACACACATTCGTAAATCTGTACCATTCAAAACATTATATCGCACAAAGCAGTCCAAAACCCTTGAGTATTTGTAATATTACGCTGTTCAGTAAGGCGTACCTCACGTGACTGGCGGAGTTGCTTCAACCGCTACTAACTCTGCTTCTGCTGTGTTAGTAAGTTGATGATTATGACAGTTGCTTGCGGCTGCTCGGTGCTGCTCCGGCTTCCCCTTCTTGTAAAAGCATCCAATACGATGGTTGCTGAAAGCCACTTAACCATCTCGGCATTTGCTTTCCTTTGACTTTCCCATTCATTGGGACCTTCACCTCGTCTTGATTGTTACTTTCCCATCGGTGTTTGATGATAACGACAGCAATTAAAAATGTTTTTCCGCGGTTCGTTAGTAAAAACATGAAAAATGTTTTGGGCTACAAACAAGAAAGGGTAACTTGAAATTAGCCAATCAGGGTATTGCTTACATCCTGTGGTAACGCTCGTAGCGCTGATTAATAAATCATTTCTACGCGAGTGCGTCCAGAGTACGCAATGAACTTTCGTTTACGTTTTTTAGTGTAATTTATTTTCTAATTTTCATTAAAGATAGTTTGGACACATTCACACATGCCACAATTCTTTTGAACTAGTAGATTTAAATTCAAAGTTGTTCTGTTTGGCTACATTAGCATTACATTTCTATAGAATTTACACTGGAAAGGTAAACACTGTTGTTTGTAGCCATTCGGAGTTATTCCGCATTCCTAATATTACACAGTTCTGGGATATTCAATATGTTTAAAAGTTTTGTAAACAGTCTGTAATGTTTCTTGAGTTACTGATGATATTAAAGGTGACTATTTGTAATCCGGGTGATCTGAGGTCAATACTATAAAACTTTCGCAGTTGTATTTTCTAGAATTATATTTTCTAGTTATGACTTCAAGTGGCTTAAAATGAAACCATTATCATTTTCAAAGATCTAGCAATTTGCCAACTAGCAAATTGCCAGATCTTTTAAAATGCCAATGATTCATTTTTGTCAGTTATATTAATAGGTAGAAAATACAATTCTGGAAGATGTAATTGTCAATGTTTTATAGTATTGGCTCCTGTGCACAGATTTTTCAAACTACACAAGATAAGGCCCAATATCTTCTCCTGGAGGCAGTATGAGCTTGTCAAACTTTAGATAAGATTTCCCCAAAATTTACAATTCATGGTACTGTTTTTTTTCTTCTGGGCCATTGTCCGATGCTGATGAAAGAGTTTCTTTGACGTTGAAGAATTTTACTACATGTGCTTTGTTTCACTAAGTTAGTTTCGGGTATTATGCTTTTTTGTCATTTGTGGTCATGTTTGCTTTCTGCTTCCATTCATCTAGGGTAAATAATTACTCGTTATTTGCATACATTATGTCAGAGTTTCCTTTTGCTAAGACTCAAGTTTTTTTCTATTAAACCTTTCTTGTCGGGCAAGTAAAACCATCTTTGTGTAACAGTTAAACCTTCCTGGTATAGCTTTCATACTTCTATTCCTACAGTCTATACAAACTAACAAATACAGTTAATTTTCGGAGAACCAATCCTTTCACTCACAATATATGCAAACCGCGGAAAAAGAAGAACGGAAGCATTTTACGCTTCTGAATTAAACAACTGATATAGTGTCACTCCTTCAAACCATAAAACGCAAGAAAACTGAAGCATTATTAACACATATATAAACTATGTGAACGTTGACCATGTTAAACATGTCCAAAGAACAACGCCATCGTTAGTTTCGACAACCGAATTTCGCGACAGACCATACATCTATGACGATGAGATATTATTGGTCGATTTGTGTAAAACGCATGAAAAATATTACATTCTGTGAAGAGAGTTTGGATATATCTGAGCGACTGTAGAATCGAAGTAAAGGCTGTTAAAATGTTCTTAGGTGGCTTCAAACTCTAAAGCCACCAGGCATATTCTGTGAGGAATTCGACGCTGTTGTGGTGTGGAACCAGCCGCGCTCTTAATTCTTTGCACCGCCATTTCCTGTGATGGTATCGCGTGTATGTACACTTATAGTGAGATGGGGCAGTCCAATATCAATATACAGGGAGAATAAAATAATAACTGTAGTCTGCAGCCCTCTGGCTTCAGACTGCAGTTAATATTTTATCATCAATGCCCCGAGTATAGACCTCTTACAATAAGACAAAAAATAGGACGAAATTATGCCTTAGATCGAAAAATAGGTCTTACGTGTTCAAAGAGTTAGGTTAGGTTAGATCCATTGCCTATATTTTAGATTCAAATGTCTGGAATATTTCCAGTTGGTCGGAAAAGCGAACCGCAGGTTATTCCAGACGATTGCATCGAAAATACCACAAACATTCAATTTTCCTTGACTGAACGTAAGGGATGTTTCTCAATTGAAAAATGATTTGTCTGGATCTTTAATTACATTACAATAATGTTACATGTTTAGGCATGTTTGGAAACTTAAGAATGAAGACGCATCACGGCTGTAATTTTATGATTACGCCGCGTAGTTCCATAAACTATGTTGATATCTTGATGTTTTTAAGACAAAATAAAACTTTATTGATTGGAACATATATAGCTGGCGCGCGGAAAAAAATATATGTATACCTTTCTGAATAAAGGAATATCATATTAAAGCATCTGAAGTCTGTGTACAAACTCCCTAAAAGCAGGTAAACAAACAACTCATAACGGAATTACGGAATTATACGGGTGACCTCAGAGCTTGGAATGACTTATTAACGTATTTGTGCACCGAAATTAGTGCCAGTATATAAAGCAGATCGTTAAGAAAGCAGAACACTCATGGCAAGGAGTTCAACAATCTCCACTGAATTGATCCTTGTCTAAAAATAACTACTTACAAATAGTTAAAGATGCCCAAATAGCCAACAGTACACGGAAAGTCGGCTAGCACTAAACACCTGCAGAATTACGTTTCCACGCAGTAATTAATTTAAAATCTGCCAAAATATTGAGAGGCACACGCAATGTCTCAGCCACTAACTTCCCCGGTTTTGCAGGAGATACATTGCTTCAAACTTTGCTAGAGCTTCCACTACTTCTTCCTAGAATTTGGTTATTTTCGCACAATTGTTACCTATTTGCCTGCCGCGTGTGGATTTCCAGTCTCAGAACAGAAAATACCCTGTTTTCTAGTATAAGTATGTTACTGTCTTTGGTCAATAAACGTTCAGCTATAATAAGAGTGGTCCTCTCAGCAATGACCTTTTGATGCCAACCGGTATTGACATTTCACCAAATCAAGCCATGGCTGCTTCAATGCCGCCATGGATTGATTTGATGAAAATTCAATACTTGATTATATGAAAAATTTAAGAAAATATTTTCAGCTTAACAGTTAAATAATCCCACTTTTACAAAATAAAGTATTAACCCAATATATTTGTCGGGTAGATTGAATTTGAGGCTTTGGCCCTAGGACAAAATTTAAGCATTTAGCCAATAAATCAAATCAGATCCATCAAATCTATTTAATAGGGGAGGGATATACGTGTTAATAATTCTTCACACATGTGCAAACTGAAAGTTTATTTTGTTCTATCACATTTTTATTTTATGTTCCAGTAATGATGCAATTCCTATAGCGATGGGAGCACACCCGGACACTTACAGACAGGTGGCGCCACCTAATTCTTACATCCACGTGGAAGACTTCAATAGTATAGCAGATTTAGCAAGTTATCTTCACCAACTTCATAATGACGACAGTCTATACAACAAATATTTCCGTTGGAAGGGAACGGGAGAGTTCATAAATACTAAATTTTGGTGCAGAGTGTGTGCGTTGTTGAACGAAGACGACAAACCAACAATAATTCAACATGACTTAGATGTATGGTGGCGGGCGGAAGGTACGTGCAGACAGTGGCCAAACGAACGATGGGACAGGTTAAAATCTGAATTGAAAGCTGAAAGATAAAACAACTATAAATTGTTTTGTCGTGCTATTATTTTTAGCAGCCACCGTGAAATAGGTTCATGTCAGTTTTAAGGGATAATTCGAGTCAGCTTTCTCAAGCTCAATATTCAAATATTGCAGTTCTAATACAATGCCAAATATATTCGAAATTCAGAATGACTGTCCGCAAAGTTATCTCATCTTCAACGTGTTGATTGTGTCATCGAACTTAGTATTATAAATACTAATCGGATTCTGTTCTCTCTACATTTCAAATATTAAACTTTATCTAACAATCAACTTATTTTGCACCCAAAAACTCGGAAAAAAGTCCCCCCCCCCCCCCGTTCCGATTCCGTATCAGACATGTTCAACTTCCGGTAAACACCGCACCATCACATCTATGTATAGTTATTACGCATTAAAATATGAAATTCAAAATTTTAACCAATTCCAACCCAATTTAAACTGAAAAACTGGGAAACGGGCTTTATGTAACGGGATTGTTAGAGAAATGTGTTATCATGACAAAATGCAGGTCCGTCCTGTAATTTGTATCAGGTTCGAGGTCGTGTATATGCTCGTCGCGATCCGATTGTAAAGACGACCTCGAATCCGATACAAATTCCAAGACATGCACGTGGCCATGGTAATGCATATTTATCTTTCAATCAATCGATGTCCCCCTGATACAAGCTAAAGCATCTAGACTGATACAAATTTATATCAGTCACAATAACTTCTGCGTGCGATCATTCGATTCAGAAAGAGAATGTTTTAACCTGCAGTCATCGAAAACGAATGCGCATGCAGAGGTCAACGTTTGATAACAGTAATTACATGACAAATAAATCACCAACTCAGCAAAATAAATTAGACAATATCAATCAACTGTTGCCATGATGATATTTTATATTGGCATACAATACATTAAACTGAAAAATAAAACAAAGAAACACTCAGCAGAAACACTACTATAAGCTTCAGCGGTTCTAGTACAAGTGGCACACTGAATGGGTATTACGTCATGCATAGCTGAAGAACATAACACCATGACGTCATCATGATCTTAATTCATAAAAAAATCAATTCATAAATGCTGAATGGTTGTCAAAATACATGTGAACAGGTCAAGAAAGGGTAAAATATTGTAAGATAAATTGGTTATTATCACGAAGTGGGTTTCCGAGAAGACAAGACAAATTTGTCATTATCAAGCCTCGATGGTGTTCCTATTATGTATCGCAACTTTCCTTAAAGGGCTCGCCGCGATACCTAATATGAACACCAACTCGGCTTGATACAGGTTTTTCGATCAACACACAGTGACGATACCATATATTTATCTTACAACAAGAACGTTTTTTCCCCAACACAAGTAAAAACGTGTGGACAAAATACAAATCTGTATTGAGGGTAGCAACTGCACATGCGATCATTCGATTCAGAAAGAGAGCGTTTTTACCAGCACTCATCAAAAACTGATTACGCATAACTAGAGAACCGTTTTGATAACAGTAATTAAATGATAAATAAATTACCAACTCAGCAAATCAAATTAGATTAGACCATTTTTTGCCATGATGATATTTTTATATAGGCCTACCATATGTTAAACCTGAAAAATAAAACAAAGAACCACAGTTGAAACACTACTATAAACCTCAGTGGTTATAGTACAGAAAGAACTATTAATTGGGATTACACCATGCACAGCACATTCATAGAAGCTGGATGATTGTCAAAACAGACGCCGTTAAAACTGGACCCAATCCCTTTATTATGCGAACAAGTCAAGAAAGGGAGGAATGTTGTAAGATAAATTGGACATTACCACCATTTGAGTTTCCGAGATTGTGTATTACCACCATGTGGGTTTATCGACATCGCCTCTAGGCATATATCGACTCGTCCTAACGGACTGGTCGATATATGCCCAGAGACAAGGTCGCGACTTCAATACACCATCTTGGAAACCCACACGGTGATAATAACGTATAAGTATTACTATTAGTGCCTAACAATGTGTCTCCTGAGTTTAAATATTTGGGTAGAATAAAAAATAACGCACCAACCATAACCTTTCGACAATGTGATGGTCGGCGATGACAGGACCAGCAGTTAACCCTTTACCCAACGTAACGGCCAAAACCGGCCAGCGCTATTCTAAAAAATCGCCAATTAATTTTCATTATTTTTTTCATTTTTTGTCTCAAAAACATAGGTTATGACCCCTTGTTGGAACGAACTCGTTCCCAAGAAGAGTCATAATCTATGTTTTTGAGACAAAAATGAAAAACATTAGTTATTCAAGAATTTTGTTTGCAAGTGTCGTCTGCTTTTCATGTTAGGTAAAGGGTTAATCAAGAATTTGTTTTTTATATCTATCGTCTGCATTACCAACAGGTAAAGTGATGAGATAAAAAATCTGACTTTCACACTTCCCAAGCGGTCTCAATGACGTGTTTCATTTTATTAACATGATGATGAAATATAGACACTGGCCTCTCGATTAATGTGGAATGATTTAACAGTTTTCTAACATTTGGTCCTTGGTGAAGTAAAAACAGGCGATTTGCTGTAAAAAATCTCAGCAGGCCTCATCATATTTTAGATCTCCCAATAGTGCATGCAGAATAACTGCTTGGTATAGTTTTCGTATTAAGGAATTATCGGGCAAATAGATTAACATGCTTTCAAAGAACTTGTTATAAATTTGGAAGGCTTGTTTGTTCTAGATCTTCGAAAGATTACAGAGGATGTTTCTTTCTGCTTGTCGCTTGCCAATTCGTATTATATGCCAGATCAAACAAAAATAAAGTATTTTCTCGAAAGCGTTTCAAATGACAAAATACCTGGGAGTATTAAGAAGCCGAAGATGAATTTATTTCTGGAGCTACTATATTTTAAACTGATGATTATGTTAACAATGACGAATACAGCAGAATTTGATTCCGATCATGTAACGCACGCAAAAATATACAGCCGATCAATCCGTTGACACGGCCGGCAAACAACACATAATTTTTGTTTATTTAATTTAAAGCTTTCAGTTTTTGCTTCGAAAACATGACTTGCAACCTCGCATGGGATCAAGCTTAACGGAAAAATTAAAAAACAACAAAGTGCGAATGGCAAATTTTGTGTTTTGTTTTCCTCTATTTTACCAGGACTAAGTTATTGAAAGGGTTAATTTAAAGCTAAGATGATGTGATCATTGTTTAACGTTAAACTGGCTGACCAGCATGAATATATTAGATAGGTTTATCACACACATTCTTTCTTGTTAAACGGAAATTCAGTGCGACAGCCTGTTGTGTACTTACTTGGTAGTGAAGTAACTACTTCTGCAGTATTTTTGATAGTATTGAGAATTTATGGGTATCTTGAGCGGATAAGTTCCCTGAGTATTATTTCCAAAGCATTGTTACTGGATTGAGCCAAGTAATGAACAAAAGATATGTTGATGCTAAAAAGTGCTATCAGGAGCGAAACATGATAGCTTCAAGTTATAGTGCGGAGTGTATACATAAACGATCAGCAATATGTGGAGAATAGACAACCCCTTAACTATTCGCGGCGTGAAATGGCCATCCACAAAGAATATTAAATATCGGGCCTAATAGAATCGAATGGAATCTCGAATCGAATAGCGCTTTTCGTGTTATAGATTTAGACATTGCAGCTTTTTACAAATGTAAATGTTGTCAGTCTCTGCTAAGTAATGTATCTAACGGTGACTCATTTGTTTGTGCAATTTACTGGAAAAGCGGAATATACGAAAACGGAATCAAAGTAGTTTCGGATTCGGAATTTCTTTGAACTCTTCTTCTATCATCAGGTCTTCTGTCCTGTACAGGAGACCTGGTGATAAAAAAGAGTTCCAGAGAAGATAATCGGTCGGAATTTGAGAACGTCTTAATGTTTCGAAAATTTCCGAATCACGAATCACCGCGATTCGAATCGAATCGAATCATCGGGACAATTTCGAATCGAATTTCGAATCTTCGCATGACCCTACTATAAAGAAAATTCATGATACCGTGAAAGAACAAAAGAAACCCCATCACAGTTCTAGCTGATACAAATGAGAATTCAGTCGATGGGTCCACAGAAAAGGAGTTTTTGTCTGAATAGAAATTCTTTTCCACGGGTGTTTTATTAGTAATCCACTCTCCATTGACCGTAACTACTACCTGTAATTGAGTAATTCATTGGTAAATATGTCGTTGTTATTTATCAGTAGAATTAAATCATGAGTCATTTCATTCTCTTCCAAAATTGGCAGGTGATTATCTTTCCATACTCATCAGCACAGAAAACAAACAAAAATCCAATACCCTTACGTATATTTGTTGCATAAAAGTGTGCTATTTTTATCTTTTTGTATATTTTATTTGAAAATTTTGAACGAAAAATAAATTATTTTTTTATTACATCAGCTCAAGTTAATTTTAGTTCTCACGTGATGGCGAATCTCCTGAAATGTTTTTTTCCTACACATATCAGTTATATATATTAATTCTTATCCGGCCACTCCCTCCTTTACGATATATGAAGACCTATGTATATTATTGTACGCGTGGGAATTGCAATAAGATTTATAATACAGTTGCAATTCTTCCATCTGAATAAATTTGAAAAGATCTATCTGGGATCTTTCCAGCACTTAATCGGATTATAGTGTCCGTCTGCACACAGCTGGATGTGAAGATCGTCATTACAAAATACTGGCAAAGCTGATGAATAGAGGACTCTTCAATTTATTTAAAAAATACACTTTTCCTAATTTTTTGTGCGTTATTTTCATGTCATATCATGTTTTCAACAAATAATAACTGTTTTTGCTCCAACAGTGTCACCTTTATTAGTTATTTTAACCCTTTCCGTACTGTAAACTTATAATACTGAGAAATAAAATCTCCATCTTGAACTGAACTAAAAAGGGAGACATCCGTAATGTTTAGGGCCAGGGAAGTAAGGGTAACAGTTTGCAGTGGCTTACTAACCTGTACCCTTCCTACATTTCTCCCAAGCTTTAAAACCATGTTCTAGCAACAGGTGGCATTTTATAATTCAAGCAGAACACAGATAGACGGAAAGTGTGTATCATTGTCATTCAGCTTATAAAAGGGTTGACACAAAGGGTTAAATCCAAAATGTTTTGAAAATATGGAGAGTAATGAAAAATGAAAAAAGGTTGGGGTGCCCAGGTATTTTTTACATCAACTACCAAGCCCCTTATTCTTTAGCCTTACCAAAATGATTGACAGAAGTGACAAGCGTTAGAACGGGATTCTAACCTTTTACCTAGAGAATCGTCCTGCATAATTTACAAATTGAGCAGTTTAAATTTTTTTTAGAAAATTTAAACAAAACCATATCATGTGACACCCTCGTTCGAACGAGCTCCTTCCATTGATGGATTACATGATAAGTGTTGTTGAATTTGTTTTAAAAAGTTAAAAAAATAGTTAAAATAACATAATTTGATATCTTGTGTGTTAGTGTACCGAATGAAGACCCATGCATGTTAACTGCAGACATTATGCATATTAAAACATCAAGCTCATATGTACTCTGAGTGATGTCTTTCTCGTTAAAAGGAAAAGTGTTCTCTCTGAAGTCGTTAGACCATGTTGACCATTTTGAACAGGTACACATACAGTACGTGGAGGGTGGACTGTCACCAAACCACCCACGGAGTGGAGGTATCACCCAGGTACTACTCTCAAATTTTGTACAGAAACACAAGAAGCACAAGTAAAGTTTCAACTAATGGACCTCTGGGTTTAATCCGGAGTTTCATTGGCTGAAACTTTGCTTATGTTAATTACACTTTGCAACAAATTCACATTTATTGCTTGAGAGAAATGATCACTCCACGGGTGATTTATTGATAATACACTCTCCATGTACTGTACATGTATCTCCACATCCTATGTATACGTTTTTTTCTATTGCTTGCTCTTTGTTTCGTCCCAAATGATATGACTAGACCAATGGTGTTTCTATGAATTAGAAAAGGTGGACAATTAAAAGGATTTTATGATATGGTTGTATTCCACCCCACGTGGCGTTACACACTGCATTCATTTATACTGTACACGTTTTGTGTGAACTAGCCATACTACTATCTTGCCGTGCTAATAAATTCACAATGAAAATAGCGCCCAAAGAAATTATCCACTTGTTGAGCACATTGAGTAGAATTTTTATTTGAAATTAAAAATGTTCAATGAAGTATCAAATATTTGTGTTCAAACATTTGACGTACTTACCTCCTTGGATGTTAGCTCGAAGAATAACTTTTTCTCATGAAGTTTTCTCAAACGCATCACAGTAAATACAATTACGTACGTATGGAGTGTTTTCAAAAGAGTACTCTAGGTTAAATGTGTTGCTTAGGGCTCCCAATTTTCGAAAAAATCGTTTTTTTTCAGTCAAACCTCATTTCGCAATTTTTTTGTCTATGAAATCTCGACTCGCTACTGTGTCACAATCAGGCCGCGACCTGATCAAGACAGGGGCTGTTTTGTGCTGAAGTCTAACACGAGTGATTAATGTGTTAGCAAGTACAGTCAACCAAGACCTTTCGCAACCGATAACCAGACCAGGTATTCTTTCAGCAAACAAAGTCATGGCCTTCGAAACAAAACTCGTTTTATATGATTATTAACTACCACCTGAGGCTGTTCAATTATTTTTGCCACATTCCTCATATTAGCAGTAGCACGAAAAAGTGTGTAATTAGTTCACTTAGTAATTGTTATACACTGCGTGCTGGGATCGGATCTCCAGGTGAATACAGACAACTACATTATAACACCAGCGGTGTGTCTGAAATTGCAGTCGCGCCACCTCATAGGGGAAAGCATAGGCCATCGAAGTTCCAGAATGCTTCCAAACCCTTCCACATCCTTCAGTCCATACGTATCAAAATCTACACGGCATTTTAACAAAAGCAGCACATCAACTCCGACAAACCCTGATGTGTTTTGGCAGCTGCACGACCATGTTTGGAGCTATTTGATTCATGTAGTCCTCATTTTTGACAAGGCCCACCGGTTTGGCGAGAACAGTACCTGAATGACTATTACATATGAACCAAGCAAAGAGCGCAGGAAGACGCATCTATAACTGAAGATATTCAGTGTTGTAGTTTCGTCTTTATTGGCTCGAAATCTCATTGGGGTCCTTAATGTTGTATACATGGAAGTTGCCGAGTTCTGAGCTGAAAACCGTCCAAAATGAAAAATGAAATCTACACATCTCACGCTTGATGACCCAGCACAGAGGTTCGAGAAAAAAGAGTTGAACCATGTATAAAATAAAAAGGAAATTAAGTGTAAATGGAAAAGTCGCCCTGTACTCTAACAAAAAAAAGGAAAGTGAAATTAGGGCGAGTTGTATAGGGGTTCCAACGGGACTCCTGTGCGGTCTCGGGAGTCAGAAATTCTGCTAGGTGGTTGTGTAGGGTTCGTAGAAAATTGCTGAAAACACCAGGGAGTTACGTGCAGACGTTGTGGCACACAAACGTTATTATCTGGAGCGTACTATCTGTTCAGCCTCAACAGGTGTCTACCGCCAATCGGACATAGAAACCTCCGGCTGAAATGTCCACTTTTAGTTTTGATGGTTATGTAATCTCAGAAAGCAGCATCTGGATCGAGTGGTACCGGTCTTGAAGATGCTAGTTGGATTTCGAGCCATCGGTCTTTGCATAAACAGTCATACAAAGTTTAAAGAGGGACTGTCTTGGCAAAGATGCAGTAAAAACCTATGGAATTACTCGAGAGGGTACCTGTTCAAAAAAGGCTTTATCTCTGTCCATTTTCCACGGATTTGATGAAATTTGATTATGGATGGCGCAATAGGGACAGCGTGTTGTGATCTCTCATTCTGTATGGGGAGTAGGGTGGATGGGAAGATTGTTTCCACTCGATCCTCCGAAACGCTGTAAACTTCGGCAATTTATAGAATTGAACTTTCCAAATAAATTAGATGGTTTTTCTATGCTTGGAGTAGACAGGAGTATACTCCACTTATATTTCAAGCCTGCACTATTACAGAAATATAGGTAATCGGAGAGCCGCCTGCGGTTCTGAGTTCTGATATCAGAAAACGATTAGTTTCTATATCTTGTCCATCGTCTTTGACGCCTTCCCAGACGGGCAGGCTTGTTTCGAGCGAATAAAGGCTTCTATTCACGCGACTTATTTCAATTTTCCACGTTTACGTGCACTGTTGCGCATCTTCACTGAGATTCGTCTGATAAGATATGGTGAGACATTGAAAGGGCATGGCTGTTTGGAGAGTGTGAAATGAGAAAAGGGGGACAAGCTAGGCATGATTGACAGTTGCGTGAAGACGGCTGCGTGTTGATTGTGAAACTGAATGGTCATGTGTATGAGTTGTGTGCTATGAGGAACCGTTTGAGAAAGGAGACGGTGATTTCTCCCACACCCTACTCCATTTGTACACGCAGCCTATGTAAGAAAGTAATGGAAGATTTCCCCATTTCATACAACCAACGTTACACTACTATCTCATATATCGCACGTGACAAATTTGCATACTCGATTAAGTAACTGTTTAAAAACGCACATTCCAGGACACTTGCACACTCTTGCTGAAAGACGTCAATTTTTTTAACAGCGATAAATGCATTAACCCTACGATTGTGGGCCATGGTTTTTGTTTTTTTTGTGGTATATACTTACAGCATATACCGAAACATCACCTAAAAAACTCGGGTTAGCACATTATTTTTAGACCAGAACGAACGTTCAGCAGCTATAAAACTGTCGTACATTACCTTGCTTGATTGGAGGATGAAACATCCCACCATTGGAACCATATTGTTGGGCGGGACACGAGACAAGCCACGGGTCCGACCTCAAAAACGGCACCACTCGGGTGAGATTTTTCCATCTCATACATCACGTCATGATGGATCGTTTTTCTTCCACACCAAGGGCATTGTGTCACCTGGAATCCCACAGAGCTTCTACTACATATGTCTGTATAACCATGTGGATAAGTGTCATGGTACCCATATAAGGGGGTTGTTTATACATTTAAGAAGTACCATTACGAACAGTAATTACAAGTTGACTGATTAGACCATGTGACCTGGGTTAGACTGGTATAGCATGTTTTATAAACCCCTCCCTTTAACTGGACGTCATGACACTCATCCACGTGGATAACAGAACTATTTCAATTTTTTCATCATTTCAATTGAGGGATATTTTCAGGATTTCTGTGCCTCCATTACTATAGTGTGTTTCCTTGTGCAACTTTTACCACACTTTTTAACACTTAGGCATTTATTAGCTTTGTGCTGGAAAAATTTGATGGAAATCAAAAACATATTTTTGGGTGAATTTTCAGTTATCATTACTTCTTACTTAATATCATTTTATCACAATTATAGATGCAACATGACTCATTACTTGAAAATAAAATATATTTAATCCCTTATAAAGTGCCCATATATATTGTATTTTATGTTTCTAAATAAGAGAACTACTACAAATGTCACGATGATTTGCGGGTGGCCAATGTACATTTTTCTAACTTTTCTATGCCTCTGCAGCGATTATAAATCTAGAGTCTCATGGGGAAACGTTGTTGACAAAGTGGGCATTACCTTATCAGTTAAATGAGGTATCACGTGTGATTCATATCACCAACAATAAATTTAGCGTGGACTCTGTACACAATAATCAATGCTATCTGACCCGGTTTTGATGTGTCTATAGCTCGAATGTTTTTTTATCGGTAAGTGGGGAAAATAAACAAATCGCGGTGAGGTAAAATCGGAATTTTCAAACTAAAACTGTTAACTCTTTTCTCGGAACACTACACAGGTAATATTAGCAAAATTGCTGTCCTAAGCCACTAAGTGGTTTAAGTTCCCCGCTACCTAAAAAAGGGTATCGCTTCACTGAAACCAGCTTTCAGGATTTAAGTGCAAATTTGGTTTTGTAGAATTCTCTAAGGTAATACAACATTTCACATCTCAGAAATATCAAAGTATATTTGTGGTTGCCTTCCTTACCAAACTAATCTGTGGTGCGCCAAGTGGTTTTCAGTCAACTCTCATGTTGGTAGTAGGCTTTATGTGTAACTCCTGAGGTGCTACAAGAGGATATGTCTCCAATTGACAGCAACACTTTGAATATGTGTAATAAGACTTGTTGTATTAACAGGTATTTTATCAAAGATGTTGATACTTTATTCTTATTTATGATTTTTGCATAAAATCCAGTAGAAGTAGGAGAGGGACGGATTGGCCCCGATTGGATGGACCGTGCTGTGGACATCGGAATTGACGTCATAGTTACGTGACTCAGTTACATCATATGCAGTTGTTTTGTTAGCCCGCATGAGTCGCCATGTTGTGACGTCATCCCACGGTGATACTTGGTATGAGTGCGCATGTGCAGTGCGTGTTGTTTGGGTGATACGTGTTTCCGTCGTTCGTTTTGTTTTCTCGGTATGTAATCACGTCGTTCATTTACTGTTCAATTACCCAAGGCATCTTCTTCGCGGAATTCTTCTTTGAGTGGACTGTAATTCTTCCGTCTTCTTTTTCCTGGAGAGACTGACAACCATCTGAGCAAAGACTTCTCCCTGTTCTCAGTTCGGAGTCGGTGGAGTCTGAGTTTAGAGTCTCTTTCGTTGTCCTGTCTTCAAGTTGCTTCATAATTTGAGTGCTAGCATCATTCCTCTTCACTCCATACGCTGGAACTTCGTTCTTCCCTTCTGATTGTTCTTCTCCCTTGGCTTGTCTACGAGTTGGCTAGATACTTCAGTTTTCTGAATATTGCTCTTGCTTTGGTCTGCAAATTGGCCCATCCTTGAATCTTCATTCTTCTGAGTGCCAACATCATTCTTTTGAAGGGAAACATCATTGTTGTTTTTAGTGATAACTTTAGTTTTCTTGAGTGCGTTCTTTACGGGAGCTGCCTGTGGAGTTTTCTTCATTTCTCTTGTTTCAGTGGAAACTTCGTTCTTCTTCTTCGACTCTTCATTCTTCATCTCCTCTTTGGTTAACAATCGACGCGTACCGAAAAGCGTCTATACATGTCTTGATTTCGTCGCTGCCTCAAGAGCAATGCAGCTTTCTTTTCTTGACTGCTTCAAACGTACGATTGACTTGTTCCAGTTCCTGGAATGTCAGCTTTAACCTTGCCTCGTTCTTGAAGATCTGTATGCATAAGTCATCTTTTAATGTGAGCACTGTAGCGAATACAGATATCTTCAGTCTTCGACGGCCAGGACACATATGAATCTATATTCATACAAACGATACTTTTATACTTTTCGTTTTTTTCTGGCTGCGAAACCATTTTCCCCTTGGTTCCTAATCTTCTTCGTCATCACCACAACCCTCCACTTCGAATGAATATTTTGCCAAGATTTCCTCAAACAGAAATTTTTCCTTTTCCAAGGCGTATTTCTGGGATTCTTCAAAGTCATATTCCCCTTCTTCTCGAAGCCGCTTAGCAGTTTTTTGAATTGCCGTGTGAGTTGGGTTCTTGCAAAATGTCGTAATGTGCACTGGGGTATTAATGTATTTCACACCAATGGCTTACCTGACACTGCTTTTAACCCTTTACCTAACACGAAAAGCAGACGACACTTGCAAACAAAATTCTTGAATAACTAAATGTTTTAATTTTTTGTCTCCAAAACATTGCTTATGACCCTCATTAAAACGAGCTCATTTTATGATCCCTCATTTAAACGAGCTCAATGAGCTCGTTTTAATGAGGGTCATAAGCAATGTTTTGGAGACAAAAATGAAATAAAATAATGAAAATTGAATGGAGATTTTTGTAAATAGCGCTGGCCGGTTTTGGCCGTTACGTTGTGTAAAAGTTTAATTGATATGACTGCTTCTTTAACTGCATCTTCTTTATTCATTCCATCCGCGGTAACCTTTTCATGAGGTTTTCAAATTTTTCCTGGTAATCATTGCAGGCACTTCTGACAATATTTCCGTTTGAATCTTTAGAACAGTCCACAGTTTCCTCTTCTTCATATAAGTCTTCATATAGTTCCGACTCATCGGATTCCGAATCTTCTAGTGGTGAATGGTTTCTTGGTAAACAATGACGACAGGGTTGCATTTCGTCCGATCTCTTCGAAGATCAGATGACAAATAACTCTCTTACCAGCACGTCCTTTTATAGGCCGAGAATATCTGACAATACACTGACGATGGGTTTGAGCAACATTCTTAAAATTTCCCTTTCTGTGTGATTCACCTTCTTTTTCGATTGTTTCTCTTTGGTAAAGCTATTCCCCTAATCTGGTTCTTATTTAGAATCAGCTGCTCTATCTTAGATTTAATCAATGGCACATTATAATTCAATAGATTCCTGGCACCGTCACATATACATTCTATCAAATCATTATCAGCTGGCTTGATCGCCATCTTGGCGTCACGTCGGTCAGCCCGAGATAGAAATCGCAGTGTATCTGAGTTCGTTCAGTCTTTCAGTTCCAGCTTTCTTTGGGTTTCCTCTTCGTCTTTGGGCGTATTGGGACAGTAATCATCTTCGTGGCTGTGCCTGTTGTCTGATCTAGAAACGGCTTTTTCACAATAACTGCAGCAATGGAATTTCATGTGTTCACTTGATGACGGTCAGGAAACAAATGAACATTTGGTCTCTCGTGTTCATCCTTTTTAAACTTTCCTTAGAGCTTCTGCTAGAACTTTGATGATGAACGATGACAGAAAATCACATTTCCGTGACAATTCTTTTATATCGATAGATATTCCCTCATATGTCAAAAACTTCAATACACTGTCGTGCTCTCGCAGGTCACGAAATTCCGTTGCATTCAGTGGGGAGTAAAACAGCATCTGTCCCTTCTTTGTCCGCAACACACAAAAATTCCAATACTTCTTTATTTCGGTGAACCATATGTCGCAAGTCTTCGACATATCTCTGTGAATGGTTCTTCTCCTCACACTTTTCGATCTGTTTTGGTATCTCTCCAAGGACAGTAATTTTCTTCATGCTCATCTCATTTTGTATGATCATCTCCACAATTTTCGACTGTACATTTTGTTATTAATTGTTGAAATTTTTTGTGATATGGTATTTTGTTGAATAAATTTCATTTTATTTCATTTCATGCCTACGAGCATTGAAGGGTCGCGTGAACACCTTGGAACAATATCTGCAAAGCCGAGAATTTCGCATGTATTCATTCGACGATGGTCAGGACACAAATGAGCCGAAAGCCGAGCTCGCACCTATTTTATACCTTTCCCACTGAAGTACCCAAATGTATCGTGAAGTACTCCTATGTGGAAGCCACAGGTTTCTACGACAACTCTTATCCATTAGGTATTCTCCAACAATACATTGCCATGTCATAGGTATCCTTCAATACCCGTATGGGGATACGAAGGCTTTGTTGAAAGACCCCATCAAAGAACCTCCTTATAATCCTCATGACCTCATACGACAAAAATGGGATTCTGTATGTATAAACAGGCCACAGGAAGGGAATCAATGGCACATGATAGTTATTTATTTATTTACTGGTGTTTAAGGTCATATTTTTCTGCACAATGGCTAATCGTGATTAATGGAGATAAAGTTTTAGTCAGTAGTTTATACCCATGTTGCCCATTTTAGAGGCCTTCCATCCAAAGCATCGGTGACTGGGTCCTATTTTAAGGGGAAAACAGAGCCGGTTTACCACACTTAACAAGCACTGCTTCATTTCTCGGGGTTTACACGGGGAATTTTGATAGTTAAATAGTTAGTAGTTAAACAAGATGTGCCCAAACCCCGAATGATCAAATATTTTAACTATAGTATCAGATTAAGCCTTCGTATAAGGCGTGGCAATATCTTGATGAACTATATAGAATATAGTCAGTAGGGATTATAGCGAGTGACTCCCTGAATTTACGATGGGAGTGACTCGCTGATTTCTCTTGCTAATCAAACGTTCTTGGCTTGATCATATTTAGAACTACTTCGATATGTTAATATGAGGTTAACAAATTAGAGGAAAAAGGAGCTGTTGCTTTAACGAAAGCTAAAATAGCCCACCCATTATGTTAGTCTCAGACACCATAAATGAACGTTTCAGTGTTTTTAGACATAATATTAACAGCCGACTGAAAGCAAGTAAACGAAGTGCTAATCGTGAAACATCCAACTAGACACATTACAGAACAAAACATGGAAACATGTCTTGAATAATGAGTTTCATTTTTTGACTCGAAACACATATAGTACAGCCAATAACACAGAATGCTATTAGATAACAGTATCATCAAATAAGGCCACACTGTTGGCTTGTACTTGGCTTGGCGTCAACAAATAACAAGCTCCATAGCTTCCGACTTAATGTTAGTGATAATAGTTACTTGTCTAGTAACCTATGTAGAACAGATTCTGTTATTTTGACATGATGCCATATTGTTATACGAGATTTATGCATCAGTTTTGTCAGAAGGTCATGTGCAATAAGAATATTTTCCTTGTCCGCAAATGTTGACAATGGAGTAAATATTTTTACACTTTACAGATTTTAATCTTGTAATTTAAAATGCGCTGCCCCAATCTTTAGAACAGAAGGTTTAGATGAGAAGTTGCGGCAGAAAAGGTTAACAGTTAGTAAACAGTTCTCGCTTAGAGTTTATTTCAAAGCATTTTATGTAAACAGATGACGATTATACTTTGGAAGGCTGCTGTAGTGTATTTAGTATTTTCATTTGTTTCACCAAGTTTGCACTCGCGTCGGTTCAGGTTTGCGTCCATCATTAAAGTGTTGGAAGTTTAATTTGTGCAAACAGCTCACAGTTAGCTGATAACTGGTAGCGGGTAAGCTTTGTACTCTCTCGTGTCTGACAGTGTTTACATATGAAAAAGTCAACGTGCATGGGATAATTTCTTTATGTCTGGCATCACTGTTGGAGTTCTGGTGTTGAATTTAAGTACTTTACCTGTGCATGACATAATTAACACTTTTAAACCGTATCTACGTGGGGGCACGTTGGCGCTGTGTACTAAGACGCATTGCACGTCCTTGATGCACTTGTCTTCAAGCAATGCTAACCCGGCTTGTGAGGAGTTAGTACGTTGGTAAATCTGGCAGTTGCTCGTCGCTGCTTGGTGGTTCTCTTCGGTTATTCCGGCTTCCTCCACCTGTAAAACTGTCCGACATGTGACCCTGGATGTCGATAGTGTCGTTAAACCCCAATAAAACATATCTAACGCAATACTCGAAACCAATGAGTTCTATTTACAGAAAAGCAAACTTAAATATTATTTATTCATTTGATCTTAAAAATAGATAATTTGTGACGCCTGATTTGAGAAAAAATGAAAAAGTTATTCAAGACTTATTTTTGCAAGTATCGTCTGTTATTCGTGTTGGGTAAGTGGTTACAGCACGGAGCATATACCTCTACACAACACAAAATGGGGCTACCAATGAGAAAAATAACACACAAAAATATTATAATTTATTCCCACAACCCTATCGCGCTGTAGGTTTCAATTAATGCTACCACCTTATACTGTAATGATTAAAAAATGAATATATATTCGCATAACTTATTCAGAGTGTATTTGATATTGACGAAAGAAACAACGGAGAGTTCAAATTAGTCATTCATTATTTCATAGCTTGGGAAATGGAAAGAGAATTCTACAAAGAGGCGATATGTTTTCATTGATGCCTACGAACATAACGTGTCGTGACCCCATAGACGGTGTTCGCTATGAGCACCCAATTATTATAACACCGAGGACCTCCGATTCGAAGGATTAGATCACATCGTGGTATAATTAAAATCTGAAATCCAGAAGAAGTGGGTGATTGCAAAACTTTATTGTCTTAAATGAACTGTCATCTGAATTTCCATGACATCTGAGCTATTATCAACTGGCTGTCAGCGCCCAAACATTTGTTCGACTTTGGAAAGAATCTCTCAACTGCTTCGCTTCTGTTTGCTCTCTGGCATCGATAAAAATGTTGTTCATGCCAATGTTCGCAGAACCCGTTAATTGCAAAATAATTATCCACATTTCAGGGCTGAATGCAAACTCACTGAGCCATATTGTGTATCACTTTGTTGACTGGTATAAACTCCCAAACGCCACGCACTATACAAAGATACAATTGGTCGTGTCAATAGGCCCGTCGGAAGCAATACCAGATTTTCTCCTTTGCATCTTTCTACTGAAAGAAAAATTCGCAGTTTATAGAAATGTGATCGCAAATGCGGTCTCTTTCCAGGCCTGATCACAATAGTATATCACGGAGGTTTCATGTCATAAATGTCGGATCCCCGAACCCGAACTCTAGAAGTGACGTCATAATTACGCGTCCAAGTAACGCATGTGGGATCTCTTGGTAGCCTGAGTAAACGACCATGTTTTTTATGGCATTACCATGGTTATACGTGGCGCCATCGAGCATGCGGACCGCGTGTTGTTACGATGACACGTATTTCCGTCTTCATTATGCCCAGTGGAAGCCATCATCTTGGTTTCTATGATAGCACGTGGTTTCTATAGCCTGAATGGGTTCTAATGTAGATGGTGTATGTCCGACGGGGTGTCCGTTTAAAGAGGAGTATATCTAATTACCACAAAGAGCCAGACAACTTCCGTAAACGACCAAAAATCACCGCAGCGGAAGTACCTCTGCCCCGGTTCTCTTTTGTCATTCCTAGAAGAGACACGTGATGATGTATGGCTATGGGGTGTCGTTTCATTGTGTCAGAGTATGACTAATTCCCCCAAACAACCTGACAACTATTTTTCCGTTTCAGACTTCTCCAGAAACCTCGTTTTTCAGGCTATCCAACCTTATTCATTCCATTCCTGGGCCCGTTCTGCCTATGTTATGGCGTCTTACCAATATTGACTTCCCCAGATGTATTGCTGTGCTAGTGCACAATGTATAGCAATGGGTACGCGTCACATGCAATACAAGTGTACTTGCTGTATGTGCCGATATGTGCAAATGTGCAATTGCTTGAAAAAGTGACCCCATCCACAGCACATGTGCACATACGAGTATTTGAGGATAACCACGACATCGTTATGTACTATTGGATGATATCTTTTGAGAATCTCGTTTTTATGACGTTTAACAGAGGCGTTTTATCTGAGTTTAGTTAGAACTCATTGCGTCTGTTCGGCTCCTTACTACGAAACAAACCCGTGGATCCTAGCTTCTAGACTACAAAATGCCTCCATCTACTAGCTCCTATACAGTTTGTTGATCATAATGTCCATAGTTTCTAGGAACGAGTCTAAGAGTTAAGTGAAAAGTGACTGGAGCAGGCATCTCTTGGAAAATCTGAATCTTGTCGAGGAAATAAGCTATCAAGCAGTGGCTAGAAGTGATATTACTGTGACGACACGAACTATATCAAGCAAACAAACTATCGAGCAGTGTCTGCAATAGGCTTTGCTCCAATGACTCGAAATTTATCGAGCAAATGAACTACCGAGCAACTGCTTGACTCCACATACGACTCTACGAATCATCTAGGTATTTGAGGATATTTATGGCATGCTGAGGTAACGCTAGAGAAAACGTATTAGAGGATAGCGTTGTGGGCAGGAAAGTGGGCAGAGAATTTGGATCAGATCGCGACCTATTCGCGATGTGGTCGAAATTCTCTGTCCGAATTTGTAATCACAGTGCTATAGCTTCTTCTTTGCAAACTTTATAGAGACATATTCTGTCCAGTAACAACACACAAAACCAATAAAATTTCTGTTTAGTTATATTCATCATTTTTCATAACCACAATGGTATATACATATATTTGCACGCCATGTTTGCGGTAAGGATGTTGCTAAGATGATGATGGCTGGTGTGTCGTATTGCCAAATTGCGCCACAACATGCACTACTAATCACAATTCAAGGGAGTGGTGGTTGAAATATATGTCAGCTATTATCAAAAGTAGCCGAGAAATTAAATTTGGCCTACCTGAAATGATCTGAATATCCAGCGATAAGTCAGAGGCGTAACCAGGATTTTTAAAGAAGGGTACACCGTTTTAGCCTAATGGTGAAACGAGGGAGGACCCAAACACTGTCCGAATTATGACTGCTTTGGGCGTTTTGGAGATGTACAAGTATCAGGTAGAATTTAGTTTGTAGCCTCTGTTTCACACGTGGGAATGGCCATTTATTTATCATATATACTTTGGCTCATTCGGAGACCAACATATAACTGTTAAGTCAATCGAACAATCTAAAATTGCTAAGTTTGCTTTGTTTGTCACTACTTGGTTTTACACGATGCTCTTGTCTGATATTGGTTTACTTTGCTGGGGAGGAAGGAAGAACAGGTGTGTTCCTTATGATCAACTCCGGGTACGCCCCTGCGACACATCCAGTTACATTTTCCGCGACCGTAAGTTCCCTAGGAGTTTTTAAAACCCTTTGCCTAACATGAAGAGCAGACGACACTTGCAAAAAAAAAAATTCTTGAATAACTATTTTTTAAATTTTTTGTCTCAAAAACATAGGTTATGACCCCTCTTTGGAAGGAGATCGACGAGCTCGTTCCAAAGAGTGGTCATAACCTATGTTTTGTGAGACAAAAATAAAAAAAATAATGAAAATTAATTGGCGATATTTGTGAATAGCGCTGGCCGGTTTTGGCCGTTACGTTGGGTAAAGGGTTAAACACATCGTCGTCGTATCGATGTTAAAAAGTAAAATTGGCCTTGATTTCTGAATCTATGCCCCAGCGAAAACAATGAACAACTTAAAGTAACGGCGGCTGTAAGCTAGGGCATTTCAAAGTAAAGCAACCAAGCCAACAACCATTATATCGACAAGCGGAAAAAGTCTTTGATAAGTTGACTTTTTGTGGTCTAGTATGCATTATCTGAATGTGTAACTCATACACAGAGATAAACCATTTGTAAATTAAAAAAAACCCAAATTCAACAAAGAGGTGACAGGTGATACATTGTATGAGTTGAATCGTTACGTGACTGAAACTATTATTGTCCCTGGTGGCTGAGGGTGTGAGATGGGGAAATCTCACCCTCGGGACAAGATATTTGGTCCAGACACTCGGCTTCGCCCCATCAGGGATACTTTTTCTCCTCCACCAAAACAATCTGACGTGTAGCTATATCGAACAATTGTGTTGTCCATTTCTGAAAAAAACTGATTTGCATATCGAAAGAGCGCACAAAAGTTCTGTATATACCATAGGTATATACTACAAAATTAAATTCCAACGTCGGCAAGACAAAGGTTAAAGATTTGTAGCGAAATGAACATTGACACATTTCGATGACGTCATATTATGATTTCTGCAGTGTATTCGCATAACTTTTCGACGGGAATTTTGTGCATCTCGCTCCACTCATAATGGTGTTCATCCAAAAATTCACATAAAAGAGTCAAGTGTCCTTTGGTTTTGCGGTCTATGTTTTTATTTCTATTTTCTTCGACAAACGTTCGTCTGCTAATATTTCCCAAACGTAACACCATGATGTTTATTTACAGAAGAACGTGCGATGATTGAATAGTTCTACGCTCATTAAATATGTTAATAAGCCAATATAGGTTCACACGTGGGTGGGTGAGATAGCTGTCAAGTGGGTGGGGTGATATAGGCATATCTCTCCCAGCTGTCTCACACGACTTTATATATGTCTCAATTCCTTAGTGGTGAGAGAAAATATCCATTTCAGACAGTCAGAGGAGTGGATATGTATGTAGTCTGGAACCCAACTTTACGGAATCGGCTAGGAATCTTAATTACGGAATGCCTTATATAGCTCGTTTATATGTATACAGGGGAAATCTGATTGTACATTTTAAATGAGGCCTCATTGAGGGCTTTTTTCGTGGCCCTCATGCCCTCAAAATAAATGAGGATATGAGAGATAGTAAATGAGGCCCTCATGGCCTCATGCGACAAAAAGGAGTGCCGAAGGCCATATGTTTTCCATAAAGGGGTGCCTGGGGATATGGCTGTTAAATACCGAGATGAGGCTGAAGGGGATAATAAATTATACCTCATTGGGGGATTTTTTCATGGCCGTCATGACCTCGAAAGAAATGAGGCTTAGAGGGATAGAAAATGAGGCCCCATTGAGGGCTTTCTCATGGCCCTCATGGCCTCATACGACAAAAAAGAGGTGCCGAAGGCCATATGTTTTCCAAAATGGGGCGCCGAAATTGGGGTGCCTGGGGATATGGCTGTTAAATACCGAGATGAGGCTAAGAGGGATAGTAAATTATACCTCATTGAGAGCTTTTCTCATGGCACTCATGCACTCAAAAGAAATGCGGCTATGAAGGATAGTAAATGAGGCCTCATTGAGGGCTTTCTCATACGACAAAAAAGGGATTCCATAGCCACATGTGTTTTCCACAAAATGGGATTCCATGGGATATGGCCATTGGATATAGAGGTGATGAGAATCGGATAGGACTTCGTTGTAATAAGGGGAGATAACATTGCATAGAGATTACGGGAAATCAAGCAACCTGATTGGTTAGTTAGCGCCAGTAAAGTGAACTGATTAGGTGATCTAGATAAATGAAACAACAAGAGTACTCGGAATAGGGTCAAAACTAACAAGAATAGACCAGACATTGCTAAATAAGCAAAGCTGTCCCAGTTGAAGGCTCTTCTACTCTACTGGACTCCTAGTCAATCGAACCCCCGTGACCCTCGGTATCATAGCACATGGTGCTAAGCCCATAAAATGGGGAATCTGTAGTAAATAAAGTCAATTTCGGTGATTTGGAGGGATTGTCGGTTGTTTGTGGTAATTCGTGATACTCCGAGTCGAACACACCCTCCGAACATACTCTTGCCTTGTTATAGGCCTTTGGGTAACACAGAAACCACGTGCTACCATAGAAACCAAAATGGTGGCCTCCAGTATACAAAATGGACGACGGAAACACGTATCAAGGTGTCGTTAAATCCCAATAAAAACAAAATAGTATGCATATTTCTCCCTGTAACAGGACCTGTCATTTGATCACATGACTACACAATGGCGAACAGTATTAATCCTTTAATTTGCACAACTGGAAACAAAACCTCTAACACAGAACTAAACATTTCCATTTTTCGCTTCCAAAATATTAGGTCATAATCTATATTTTTGAGAAAAAAAATATAAAATAACAGAGTTTAAATGGCGCCTTTCGTGTACAGATCTGGCTGATGTTCATCAACAGTGATACAGGATTAATTCAATACAGGGCTGTACAATTTATTACTGGGTCGTTCTTGAAATATATTCCACTTTTGCTCCCGGACGGCACTATCCAGTCCCTCGGTGTTGAGGTGGTTAATAAAAGGGTTTCCAGTTATAAACATTGAAGGAGGATGTAAGTTAAAAAACAGCCAAATTGTTTGGTTCTTAATCCCAAAAAGTTCGTACAACTGAAGGCTGTCCGTCATTTGGCGTTTACAAACGCAACAGTAATTATTTTGCGATATTTCTTGTACGCAGTTCACACTGACTCGAAATTTTTGGTACCAAATGGATTTTCGTTCGGTGCCAAATGATATGAAAGACTTTAGTGCCAAATGGAATCTGATTGTAAATGTAAACACATTAACTCTGCGTCGTCCTTTAAGTGCAACAACGCGCCATCTGCAATGTTAAAGCATTGCAGATGGCGCCTTGTTGAACCCAATGAGCGGTATTTTAATTTAATATTATCTGGCTCTTTCAAGTATTTTAGTTGCGAAAAACCCACAAATGATATAAAAATAGATAAAAAATAAATAAATAAATAAATAAATAAATAAATAAATAAATAAATAAATAAATAAATATTATTTACATAATGTTTGTTCATCCCTAATAAACTAGTGGCATATAATTTATTGTCTTCCAGAACAGTTATACAAAAAAAGATTAATCAAGATAAAAAAAATAAGTTACAAAGAAATGTTTTGATAAGAATCAGTTTAAATTGATAAACTGTTAATTCAGTTGATTTATAACAATGAGCCATGGTTATGCCTGAATTCTGTTTCGCATGTCTCGTCAGACAGCGATTTTATCGAAAACGCCACTAAGATAATAAACCGCACAGCCTTCGTGATCTCTTAAAAGTATATTTTTGGTATCAAATTTTAGTGTCAAACGAGTTTGTAGTACAGTTGTAACCCACAAGGCACACGACAGCATGAACACTACATGTACGTTGTTACCTCCCTTGATATTTAGACTTTCAAGATACAAGCAACTTCAACCCATTTCGTGATATGACACAAGCGTTTACATCAATTGCTTGCCTGAAAAATTATGTCACGTCTAATGCTAACAACAAAAAACATATTTTTAACCTTTAAAAAGTACTGGTTATCTTCTCGATGAACTCTGACAAAAACCCAACCCTGAGACTTGAAATGCCAATAGCTGTATCAAATTGTTCGACTTGATATATACTATTCGAAAAAAGTTGGAGATATTTGATAAAAGTGAGATGTATGAAGAGAAATATTTATATTTTCTTCAAAAAGACAGTTGAGGCATTGCACTGTGACATATGGCGATTGATTTCAGAGATAGTCATCTGAAAAACGAAACATTGCTCCATCGACGATTGTCCCAGCGCTGTCGTGCTCCACACCAATTACGCCTTGCTGCGATGTGACGTTCAGTCAAACGTGGAATTATTCGAGGTCGAGCGTTCAAATGCCAGGTGTGTAGTCGATTTCGGATAGTCAGACCACTGACTCGCACATCTGTCGCTTGGTGCAGCTGCTGTCCAATTTCCGAGGCACTTTGATGGCGGTTACGTAATGCTGTGGTTGGGATGAAACGATCTGGGTTAGCAATTGTCGCCCTTGGGCGACCTGGCTGACGGCTATCATCAACATTGCCTGTCTGACGATAGCGTGACCACAACCTGCTAATCACCGATTGAGTAACGTTGAGAATTGACTGCAGTTTGTCTGTTGCCAGCTTCCAACATGCCAACGGAACGTAAACGTTCGTCACGCGTCAGTCTTCGCATACGTCAAAAGATACGTTTCGACCAGAAACTATTGATGAACGAGTTTATATCAAGAAAAGAACGATGAGACCTCGGAAAAAGCCCGTCTAGTACAAATGAAGATTCCAAAACGTACCCTACAGACATTAACGCGGCGCTCGTGCGAAAAACCTGCACCAAGTTTTCGTGGGCCGGTGACATTCATGATCCACCCTAAACTTGGCAACATATTGGTGTGACCAATCACGCGCATCCAATACCATTTTTCGAAAATATCAAAATCGGTTTGGATATCCCCTACTTTTTTAAATAGTGTATTATAATATTTTGTGTAAAATATCATAGTTGATATATGAGAATATCATTTTAAGTAACTTTGAGCCTTAGTGTGTGGGTAATTAAATAATCTCAACAGCCAACAATCAAAAGCCTCCATTTAACCCTAGCCAACCAAGCCATTTTTGACAGAATCCCTATCCGAAAATCGGCCCCTCTTGCACATACTTGCTTTAAATCAACTTTCCATCTTGTTCTAGTATATTGTACCAAAACGGTTGTGTTATTCAATGTTATCCGATACATTAAAGGCGATGAAAAATATATCAGGAAAACCACGTCTACAATACAGCCTACAGCAAGACTGAGACTGAGAATTTAAGGTGCTGTTTAAGTAACCAATAGTTAGTTTTAAAATAGGTGATAGGTTATTTTCGATGTCGTCAAAAATCTAAACAAAATAAGAATTTGTCACTTTTGTGCTATCCATTCGTATTCACGAACCATTCTTCGCAGTTTTGAGTATCAACAAATGAAAAACTATTGCATTTTTACATATTTGACGGCATCGAAAATAACATATCTATTTTTAAGCTAAGTTTACAATTACGTAAACAACAATATGTGTAACGCATTGGATTAGTCGTTACGCATCTGATAGACGTTATTAGGTGAATGAAATGCTTCGAGACAAAACAAAAGCATCACGCGAGAAAGTAAACAGTCCGACGAAAGTGACATTTTACTTTAAAAATTTGTTTCTCTCCTTTAATTCGGGTAAATGGTGGTATAAATATAGAATATACACATAGTAGCTTGGTGTACCACGAGTGGTGAACATTTGGTACACCAAGCTACTTTGGTTATATTTTATTTATATCATGATCGTCAGATTATTAAGAGTTTAAATGTTAAATAATACAATATTTCTCGAGTTTACTGAGCAGCAGACGTACACACGTACGAATCTGTTTTTGTTTACATGAGCACCGGTAGGCGGTACTGCCGCTGTCAATATCACCGAAACGAAATGGAAAAAGAAACGCGCAAATGAAGGGTCTTTTTTTCATTTTAATGACATAATAACATACTATTTCGAGTTATGGAAGCTTTATTAACATGAGACAACATAATTTTGTTAAGTTTCGGTATCTTACGAGGTAAACTCTTTTAAAAACGTTATAAATAATTGCCTCTTTCCTTTCACACTTAGAGATAAATTTAGACAAGTTTGTATTCAGGTCGAGGTCATCAAAGGTCAACTTGAATGTAGTTCCACTGTAGGTGTAAATTTTATCTATTGAAATCCCACTGCTGGCATGTTCACCGCAGACACGGTGTGTTCACCACGGTTGTTGTTTAAAACTAAAATTTATGTCACAGGCTTTTCATATGTAGTAGAATAGGTAACCATGGTATAAATACAGCATACAACTCAGGTAGATTACGTGGGACAAAACTCTGCTGGAGTTTTTCCAACATTTCACACACGAAAACTCCAACTCGGGTTGTTGATTTCTATATACTACACCCTCGTTGTGTTCTCTCTTAATGTTGGCTACTTATCAAAGCCATAAACATGTAGAAAAACTTAAATTGAAACTCACTGCCAAAACACAAGACCTCTGACCTATGTCGAAATGGCAGATATAAAATATATTCGGATAGTTTCTACAACAAGAAAATTTGACATTTTGTTGGGTTACATTAACGACAGCCTTCCTTCTTAATCATGCATTGGTTACCAGGTACTAACTAGACTAAACTTTTTGTGGAAAAAAATCGACAGTGGCGACGAACAGGCGTTTCAGGAACTATATAATGAGTACACTCTAAAATAAAAAAATAACCCAAATCAACTGGGTTGAGTGAATATGAACCCAATTGGGTTCATATTCACTCATCCCAGTTGGTTTGGGTTAATTCTTAACCCAAATGATTTCAGAGTGTAGGAAGGATTAGTCAAATAATTTACTCGTGTAGTTCAAAACATGACAAAGCGACTAGCCTACTTTATAAAAACAGACCATGTTGGATGATTCCATTGTGGAACATAGGTTTGAAAGGGTTAATGATATGTTCTGTCTGAGTGAACGGAAAGTTTCCGGGTTGGTGATAAGACAGGACACAACGAGGGTGGACTACGTGGGATTTGAATCGACGACCTAAGTTAGTGTTTTCCTGCATTTCACGTGCGCCGAAATACAGGAAAAACTCCAACAAGGGTCACCGATTTCTTTCTCATGTACTCTACTCGAGTTGGGTTCTGTATTTATACTTCGATTATATTATCTCTTTATTGATTGGGGTTTAACGACTTTTTCGACAGCCAGGGTCACCTCGTGTAGGACAGTTTTTACAGGTGGAGAAAGCCGGAGTACCTGGACCGAACTACCGAGCAACGACGAGCAACTGTCAGACTCCCCAACGTACTAACTCCACACAAGCAGGGGTAGCAGTGGTTGAAGACAAGTGCACCATCGACGTGCCGCACGCCTTAGTACACAACGCCACCGTGCTCCCACGTGGGCAATTGGGATTAAGTGCCTTGCCCAAGGTCACAAGGCGGTTGCCGCAGGTGGGATTCGAACCGAGGACCTCTCGACTTGCAGTCTGCATCTCTACCTACTGAGCCACTGGGCTCCACACGAGTCAACGTGAGTTAAGTAAATGAGACTGGTATGATTAAAGAAGAAAAAAATTCTCACCCTCAGCAGTCTGTTTACATGCTTGACACGGTTTTGTGTCGAAGCAATTTATTCACGTCATAACGTCAATGAGCTGCGTGATGACTAATCAAACACGTCCTTACACAACATTCTTACACATAGGCCGAATTCCACGCATTGTTTATCTAGCACATTTCTCAGTGTCCAACCAAGGAACTGTCACACTCTCCAACGCCCCAACTCCAGGGTTAGTATTGGTTGAAGACAAGTGCACCATCGACGTGTAGTGCGCCTTAGTATTCGGCGTCACCCCACGTGGGTAATCCACAATATATCCACAATGCAGTTACCCTGCCGGGGATCGAACCGAGGACCTTTCGGTTTGAAGTCCAATGCCGTAACCACTGAGTCACCGCACTCCCAACTGATACCACACGCCCCACCCAATGTCCGATTCAGAGAGTCACCCGAATGGACATGGTTATAGAGTGTATCCTTAGAAATAACTCACCTAAAACGTCAGTAAACATGGCGGTCTCTCAGTCTTTCAGGCCACCCGTCAAATTCTGAAGGAATTCGACGCTGATTTTGGTTGTTTGTTTACCCACTGTTCATGGCGTTTGCGCGAAGAATACCGTTGAGGTAATGCGATGTTCCACTTCGCGAAAAAGATGTACATATGTTCTGTCGTGCTCTTGTTATAGATAGTCCATTCAATAAGAGTTTAATTCGCCTTGAAAATATCACGTTTTTACACAATTTGTGAAACTACGCTGCGAAACCATAAACTACAATTCTGATGAGTCTTCATTCATAATTATTTAGTAAACAGGCATGTCTAATTGTATTGGTAGATTCATTCATGATTCGGTCAATAGAGATTATTAACATTATGTGGATGTACAAAATATTTATTTTACAATCAACATCTCGCTCCGGGTTCTAAGGGTAGATCACGACTCGTCTTCGACTCGTCGTGATCTGCCCTTAGAACCCGGAGCTGGACTCGGATACATATTTTGTACATCCACATAATGGTAATAATCTCTATGTATCCGAGTCGAGCTCCGGGTTCTAAGGGCAGATCACGACGAGTCGAAGACGAGTCGTGATCTACCCTTAGAACCTGGAGCGAGACTCGGATAGTATTTTGTACATCCACATAATGATAATAATCATTTTATCTTAAAATATATTGGGAATAAGTCAAGAATGTAGACGAGTATATACTGAACTATTTATTCGTACGGATGAACAAATGGGGGAAAAAATGGAAGTCACGCGAAAGGAACGTGCTTGTATCCGACCCCCTGGTACAAACATCTGTATCAGGGGGTCGGATACACGGCAGTCGCGGAGTTAAAACAGACAAAATACATGTTGATTGTAAGATAAAATCAGGTATCGATTGAGAAACATTTCTTGCGTTGATTCAAAGAAACTAAATGTTTATTGCATGTTTTAGATTCAATCCCCTGTATTTCAGCTGGTCGGAAAAGCGAACCATAGGAAAAGCGACCAACTGGAATATTCCATACGAGTGATACCAAACATACATGTAGGTAATGGATTTTTTAAAGGCTGGACAAAATTTGACTGGCGGCCTGGGAGCTTGTAAGCCTACATTAGTGTATACCTTTAGTCTTTCGACCTGATTGGCATAATATTGCCGTAAATTTGATGTGACAATAATGAGAGCAAGACACTGAAACGACGATCTGTATTTCTGTTTTATCTTACACCTCTAAAACATTTTAATTTTTCACTTCCAAACTATTAGCATGTTTGTATAGCTCGTTCTAATGATGGGATCATAAGCTATACTTTGGGAAGAAAATTAAATTGAAAAAATAACGAAGTTTACTTTTGTATACAGATCTAGCTGAAGTTTATTGACACCTTTGGTGTAGGGTTAATTTTTCTTACACACTGGGAGCGCGGTGTCTCAGTGGTTACGGCATTGGACTTCAAACCGACAGGTCCATGGTTCTATCCCTTCCAGGGTAACTGCATTATGTCCTTGGGGAAGGCACTTAATCCCTATTACCCACGTGAGAGCAGGGTGGCGTAGTGTACTAAGGTGTCCTGCATGTCGATGGTGCACTTGTCTTCGACCAATGCTAACCCTGTTTGTGTAGAGTAAGTACGTTTGGCAGTCTGACAGTTGCTCGCCAATGCGCGATTGTTTTCTCTGGGTACTCCGGCTTTCTCCACCCATAAAATGGTCCGACACGGGGCTGCCCTGGTTGCCGAAAGTGTCGTTAACCCTTTACCCAACGTAACGGCCAAAACCGGCCAGCGCTATTCACAAAAGTCGCCAATTAATTTTCATTATTTTTTTTATTTTTTGTCTCAAAAACATAGTGATGACCCCTCTTTGGAACTAGCTCGTTCCAATGAGGGGTCATAACCAATGTTTTTGAGACAAAAAATAAAAAAAGTAGTTATTCGAGAATTTTGTTTGCAAGTGTCGTCTGCTTTTCGTGTTAGGTAAAGGGTTAAACCACAATAAACAAAAACATCTCACATGCTGTCCAAAAGGGATGTAGACATGAATTAAAATACTGAATTCTTGAAATATACTTGCAGACGGCACTGTTCAGGAACGAGGTGTTGAGGTGATTAATGAAAGGATTTTCAAATCTATACGTTAGAAAAAAAAATTATGCTGAAACAATATTTAAACAGTTTGATTCTAAATCCAAACTTTTGTGCAATTTCAGTCGAATGATGTTAACACGCGCAACGGCAGACACGTTTGCGATATTGCTTGTGGTTGTTACCTCCCATGATATGCGCCGTCTAAGTCGCAAACATCTTCAAGACATTCATGAACTGTGTGATAAATTTCATCTACATTAATGTCTTCATCGAAACGCTATCCGTAAAGTCTAATATTAACATTTAAATTTAAATTTTAACTTACAAACTGATAGTTATCTTCGTGATGAACGTGACAAAAATCAATGTCTTAGATATGACATGTCAATACCTTTACCCAGATTTTGGACTTGATATATTACAACAATATATCATAGTTGACCTGTGGGAATGGTATATTAGTCTTCAACCTTAGTGTGGAGATTATTAAATGGCTGCAACAGCCAACAATGGAAAAAACACCTTTCACACCTAATGCCCACAAACCTTTTTTTACGACTACCATTACTCTAAAATTAAATAAAACTCACTGCCCACACATTAGATCTCAGGTCTATCCATAAATTGAAGATAAAAAAAACACATTGGGCTAGTTTCGACCGTACAAGAGATAGATTTGGCCCTTTCTTGGGTAAGATTACGGATTTCGTCTTTCTCAATCATGCACCGGTTATCAATTATCAACGAAATAAATAGAATCTCCACTGAGCCACGAATTGATATGAAATTTCGGAATCGAGTTCACTAAAATCGATCGGAGCCGAGATTTACCGAACTCAGATCGATTTTAGTGAACGAGGTTTAAAAAGTTCACCACAAATCGTGACGAATTCGAGATTATTTGTATCACATAATGTGTAATTTAACCATTTACCTGAAGTAACGGTAAAACTTGCCATCGCTGGTTACAGTGCTCGCTAACTAAATTTTACTATTTTCTAAAAAAAAATTGGCCTCAAAACATAGCTTATCATCCCTCATTCAAAAAAGCTCGTACCAATCAGACGTATAAGCTTTGTTTTCGAGGCAAAAAACGAATTTTCTTTAATTATTCGTGAAATGCTTTTCGCAGATGTTAATTATTTCGATTCTACTTCCGAAAACAACTCACCAACAATGTTTAGATGTTGACTTTCACGTCTGACATCACTCGTTTATTCGATGTATTGTGAAGGATATGTCTGTAATGAGATATCTGATGGTGATTAGGTGATAAATATTAACCCTTTGAAACCATTAAGACCGATTTTTCGGTCAAAAGCAGAATTCCGTCCCATTTTTGTCTTACTGTAAGATATACACGGGGCATTGATGATAAAATAATAACTGCAGTCTGCAGCCAGAAGGCTGCAGACTGCAGTTATTATTTTATCCTCCCTGTATAATGATATTGGACTGCCATTCTCACTGTAAGTGTACACAAAGGCGATACCATTCCAGGAAACGAGGGTTCAAGGTGTTAATCCTTTCAAACATTCTTTTTCGAACAAGAAAGCTCAAGGTCGACAAGCAGGCGGATCAAGAAACTATTAGTCAGAAGAGAGGATCAATAATAATTTGATCCTTCAGTTCACCCCCACACAAATGCAAATAGATCACCTATCAACTATACCATAAAAAAACAGATCCTGTTGGGTGATTCCAAGTTTGCAAACTCGAAACAAAGTTAAGGAAGAAAAGTCTCGAGGCGCTGAACTCTTTGAACAAACATTACTTAATTTATTTTTAGTTTCCTTTTCAAGTTTCGAACTCAAGTTTTGATATCCACGATCATAGTTAGTTAGTTATTAGGGTTTAATGACACTTTCGACAGTCAGAGTCACCTCTTGTCGGAACATGGTCATAAAATAAATAAACATTTTTTACAACAGTAAATGAGATTGGCTGTCGGATTCCGTCGAAATGACTGGGCCAACTAGGACAGTTTATGCGTCATGTTTGATTTGGCTAATCTGATCTCGTGAAACAAACGGAACATAACACAAGCTGACTGACTGTTGAAAAATGATAGAAGAAAAGTTCAAGGGGGTAACTCGGCAGTAGTTTGAGAACATCTCGGCGATTTCCAAACCGATTGAATTCTGGGAATAATTTCGAATCGAATCGAATCGAATTTTAAGGCTTCACAGGGTCTCAGATTGCAAATCAATTCTCATTAATTTAATATTTTTAACGCGGTGCCTGCGGCTGCACGTTGAAAATATTGATTTATGCACCCCAAAACATTCACTTTATAAAATTAGGTCAGTCGTATCATGACCCAGGCTAGAAAATGCAAGTGTTTAGTGATCAATGGGTTAACTATTCGTAATAAGAAAAGATTAAATGTTTCTGGTGATATTTTGTGTTTTTTCTGACAAGTGACGAACAGTTGTGTAAAAATAAATTTAGGCGAGAATACAGTGTTTGCGAGAAGAAAGTACTCGAGAGCAAATTCTCGCCTGTTCGAGAACGATTTGCGAAACTGATGTCCTACAAAGTGTATATTATAAATTTAGTAAAGTTTAAAACTAATATTTCAAAGCTGTGAGAACATTTCATCTGACATCCCCAGGATTTCAAGTAACTTTGTTGTAATCTCTCTCGTACATGTCATAAATAATGCATTCCTTCGGTCGGCGAAAAGTTTCGGATATGTTAAAAACCGCCAGAATTGATCCAGTTTTCAAATTAGGTTATGAAAACAACTGTACAAACTATATCCAAGTCGGTATTGTTGTTTGTAACATTCCAAAAAAAAAAAAAAAATACACGCCTTCACGTTTATAAAAAAAAAGTTATTAGAAGGAGACTCAGCAATTCATTTGACAACTATTACAAAAAGAACACATTTTATGGCCAAACAAATTTGCGCGGGGAACCCGCGTTACTATTTCGTCTCCTGATTTCCAATGTGTTCTATGTGCCTATTGGCACATAGAAGACATTGGAACTCGGTGGACGATTTTCAGCTATCGCTAGCGATTCAAATTGTAATTGCGTTGCGCGATTTGTAGAAAATTTCAGTGACATTTCTCTTCTATTTAAAAGTAGTCCATCAACGATTTCCGTTCCGCACATATGTGCGGAACACATTTTCATTTTCCGCACGGTTTAGTGTTGCTGCAACCCTACAAACTATATCCAAGTCGGTATTGTTGTTTGTAAAATTAAAAAATCGATATATATATATTTCATGACCAGCCTTACAGTTTTAGGAAACAATATATAGTAGATCCTCTGACACAATTGTAGAAATAATAAATCTGACAAATTACAATGATCAGAACCACAATATTCAGTATTTAGTCCTATCCTTTCTTCAGAAAAACATAAACGATAAAAGTAATTCTAAAATGTTAAATCGTTTATCATTTACAGATGATGCAACTCTATGCAGTTCGACAAGAAGATGAAACCACATGTCGCGAATTGTAATGAGGAACACAGAGAAGTTTTTCGATTTGCGCTTCATCCATCAACATGGATTTGAAGACGAAAAAGACGAACTGCCACAAAGAAAAGAAACGTACAATACCAAAACATACGCATACACAATCAGATTAACCCTATGAACTCGAGATCCCACTTTTCCCACCCAGGAACATGAAACATCATAATTCAATT
The DNA here is from genome assembly GCA_031216915.1 of Pictodentalium vernedei. NCBI lineage: Eukaryota > Metazoa > Mollusca > Scaphopoda > Dentaliida > Dentaliidae > Pictodentalium > Pictodentalium vernedei. The sequence continues at coordinate 191,333,764 of CM062290.1, forward strand.
AAGTAGAACGGGTGCTAGGTGAATGTGTGGGATAGACAAATCAATACTTTCAACGTAAGGCTGCACGTTCAAAATATTAATTAGTATACCCGCAAATAATGAATATGGTCTCTTCCAATTGCTGCCAATGAACTGACATGGAAGTAATAAGAAAGTAGAATCTCTGAATATTTTTGTTGTAAATATTGACAATATTCAATAATCTAAATGTAGATAGGCCAAGGGCGTATTATGTTGTTCCCACTTTGGCTGCTCTAGATGTGCCAGCTGACTGACGCGTACCACTAAAATATATTACAATAGCTGTATTCTTTTCCCGACACTTTCTTAATTGATATTACATACATTTGACACGGATACTTAGGAAACTATCACGAAAAGCTTTCCATAACGCGATGTCTGGGGTTGGGAATGTCAGTTATTACATTCGTGGAGCAGTGATTTAGGAAAATATGGCCTTAACTTTTCTCGGAGGACAACCTCCGCCTTTTATTTTGGCGATGACATTATATGTATGTTTCGGATGTGTTTTGGACACTTTCGAACATTCTCCCCTGTAGCCACGTTACTGATTCTAGATTTTGTCTCAAAACTGATGGAGTGCGTTATCAGGTTCAAAATGGTAGACCAACACCCAACAATCCTTAACTCGGTTTGACCAGAGTCTGAAATGCAGAGTCTGTTGGAAGTCTTGGAGTCAAATCTATTATGGGTGTGGCAGATAGGCATTCAATCAAGCTATGGTATAGATTAATTATAAAATTGTTGTGCGTGTATTATAAATAGAGAAATATACTCGCTTTATTGTAGATTTCTAAAGAGTTTTCGAAGGATATGTTTCACTTATCTTCGGCTAAATCGCAGCAAAGGTACTGTTGGACAGTTAATTGTTAATTTATCCAGATACATTTTCCTTTTAATATCGTTGCGTTTTTGCAACGGTTTTCATTCTTTTCAAATTCCACATCGTTCCAGTCAAAATGAAAGTTCAAGTTCATCACTTGCAGTTTGTATGTGTGTATGTTTGTTTTGAAGATCTTCGGACGACCGAATGTTTGGTAGATGTTTTGTATATCTTGTTTGGTGGTCAATACTACGTATAAGCGTATAAGGGTCAGGACCTTTTCAATTAATAAACTGTTTATAAAGATTAATAAACTGTTTTTACAGATTAATAAACTCTATTTACAGATTAGTAAACTGTATTTACAGTTTATTACGAGACTGTTTTTACAGATTATTACGAGACTCTTTTTACAGTTTATTATGATACTGTTTTACAGATTAATAAACTGTATTTACAGTTTAGTAAACTGTATTTACAGTTTATTACGAGACTGTTTTTATAGATTATTAAGAGACTGTTTTTACAGTTTATTATGAGACTGTTCTTACAGATTAATAAACTGTATTTACAGTTTAGTAAACTATATTTACAGGTAATTACGAGACTGTTTTTACAGATTATTACGAGACTGTTTTTACAGTTTATTACGAGACTGTTTTTACAGATTAATAAACTGTATTTACAGTTTAGTAAACTGTATTTACAGGTTATTACGAGACTGTTTTTACAGATTATTACGAGACTGTTTTTACAGTTTATTACGAGACTGTTTTTACAGATTAATAACCTGTATTCACAGTTTAGTAAACTGTATTTACAGTTTATTACGAGACTGTTTTTACAGATTATTACGAGACTGTTTTTACAGATTAATAAACTGTATTTACAGATTAGTAAACTGTATTTACAGTTTATTACGAGACTGTTTTTACAGATTATTACGAGCCTGTTTTTACAGATTATTACGAGACTGTTTTTACAGATTAATAAACTACGGCAGTCTATTAGGGTTAGGACCTTTTCATTTAATAAACTGTTTATGCAGATTAATAGACTGTTTTACAGATTAATAAATTGTTTTTACAGATTAGTAAACTGTATTTACAGATTATTAGGAGACTGTTTTTACAGTTTATTAGAAGACTGTTTTTACAAATTAATTAGCTATTCGATTATTGGTTAGTAGTATAGCATGTACCCGATCGTGCGCTATTACCCGGACTTTTGGGGAAGCTGCTAGTGTTAAATTCACATAGGAACCGAACTTTGTAGCAATTTTTCTGTGCGAAACTTCGGCGCCATCTGGCTAAATCCGTGGTATACGAACTACATATATCGCATGCTATGATATGTATTGTGATATATGTAACCACAGGGCTATGGGTTTATTGTATGGGTATGTGGTGTAAAATTAACGGGAAGGTGGGGTTTCTCGAGAAATAAATTTCCCGCGAAACGGTTGACTGTGGACGTCGTTACGGTATGATGCGCACCGTGACGTCAGAGAAACATTGACCGCTGTTGTTGTCTACTTTACCGTCCGGTATGAAATTATTCGGGCCGGGGTGTGTTGGGGTTCTCGTACTGGACTGATATCGTAGTATAGTAAGAGCGGTATATACCTCTCTAGGTATACTATTAGCCCTTGGCCTTGGTACTACTAATCGACCTTCATATTATCCTACAACTGGTATAGGTAGTACGTAATGCTAGGCAAACCAGTATTGTGGGGTGGGTTAATGCATGGTCGACGTCTTGTGCGGTATTGAGAAATAGCGCTTGGTGGTTTGATTTGCAGTAGAGTATGACCGTTGTATATCACTGTAGATCCCACCTTAATCCTTGTTGTATCACCCCGTCGATTGCATCGTACTATCCCATGACTGGTATAGGTAGTATGTAATTCTGGGACAGGCAGTATTGTAGAGTGGGTGGGGGTAATACATGGTCGCCTAGTGTGGAAGTATACGCTCCACACCCTTACAGGTCCCATGTTAGCCCTTCGTGCTATTAATCCACCTAATGCTTCAAATTATCCTATGACTGGAAAAGATAGTACGTACTGCTCGGACAAGCGTTATTGTGGGTAGGGGTAGAGCCTGGCAGTTTAAAAAGGTAGTAGTAGCATTAACCACTCAGGACGGTGTGCTGGCCCACAGATGGTATGTATAGCTATTACGCAATGCTAGGCCAAGCAGTATTGTTGGGTAGAGGTAACCCATGGTTGTCTAGTCAGGTTGTGTAGGATGTGTTGTTTGTACCCCTGCTGGTTCTATCTCTGCCCTTGGTGCTAGTAATCGGCCTAATGCTTCGTATTATCCTATGACTGGTATAGGTAGAACGTAGGCCAAGCGCTTTTGTGGGCGGTGTAATGCCTTGTTGTGTAGTGCGGTAGAATAGTATGGACGGCATATACCCATTTTAGTTCTCATCTTAACTCTTGGAACCACAATCCACCAGGGGCAATGTTCTATCCCACATATGGTATAGGTAGTATGTAATGTAGTGTTGTGTGGTGTATGCTTGGTTTCCAGTCTCCTAGCAGGGCACGGATGGTCCTTTGACATTCTAAGACTTGGCCTAGAGGTCATGATATGTGACAGTTAGCAAGCCTACAATAGTGCTTCAATTCGGTAGTAATGACACAACGATAGAAGAAGATTATAGAACAACGGACTACAGAATAAGCTAGTCATAGCACAGAACGCTGAAACCGATGGTAAGATCACCTGTATAGGAGCTATATAGGGCCTTGGAATCTCACTTATGGAATCCCACTTTTACAATACCTTTTATAGAATCATTATGGAATCCTTTTTTGAAAACGTCTGGCCTTCGGCTCCACTTTTTGCAAGATGAAGATTATAGTCGTATGTGGAGCCACTCGTTCGACCAATTACTCTATGGCTTATTTGCTCGATGGGATTCTAGTCGATTGATCAATCGGAGATGGTTAGCAAGCCTGCAGTACTGCTAAAAGTCAAATAGTAATAGTACAAGGAACTAATGGTACAAAGCTTCGATGGTGGTAGAAATTATAGTATTGGTTGACTACGAACGAGGTTATAGGACAGGAAGTTGCAGACAATATGCAAACAGATGGCAAGGCTATCTGTGCAGGAACTATGAGGTGATCGACTCGTCTCGGGGGTGGGTCTGATGAGCACTAAAAACTCATGTTTTAGAAAGGTTGTCGTGTGATACATCATTTTAAAGGTCTACGCGTGTAATTTGGTATTTGCCAGGTCCAGAGGGGGTGAGGCTGAGGGGCATAAAAAATTCAAGTTTTAAAAAGGTTTGTTGTCATGTAATACGTCGTTTTAGCCCGAATATTCGGTTTTTGTGTCTCCTCAAGGGGATGGGACTGAGGGTTGGGACCTCAAATCTCAAATTTTAGAAAGGATGTCGGGTGATACATCATTTTAAAGGTTTCGACTTGAATATTTCGAATATGAAGTATCCGACTCTTTCCGAGGGGGTGCTGCCGAGCGATGGGGCCTCAAAATCCAAGTTCTAGGAAGGCAGTCATGTGACTCGTGTGATATATCATTTTAGAGATCTCGACTTGAATATTCCGAATATGAAGTGTTCAACCCTCTCTGAGGGAGTGTGGGCTGAGAGGCATGAGTTTTAGAAAGGTATTCGTGTCATATATCATTTTAAAGGTCTTGAGGTACCTGACCCTTCCCGAGGGGTGGGGCTGAGGAAAATTAAAAAATACGTTTTAGAAAGGTAGTCATGTCACAATTCATTTTAAAAGTCTTGAATGGGATATTTCGAATATGAAGTATCCGACCCTCCTCGTGTGGGTGTGGTGGGGCAAGGTCGTCAAACCTTAGGCGATGCGAACGACACACTCTCCAACGTGTGACAATGTGTGAAAACGTGTACTTTTTAGTGTTTTATCAAAGGATTTCTTTGAATTGGCGGTGATGTCTCGTATGTGAAATAGTCCAAACTGACTGAAGTTGCAAAAAAACATATATTTTTCCGTCAGTGTTTTCCAGTATATCTTCGTCGGATGCGATTGGTTTGGTGAAGACCTCTCAGATGAGAAACATTTTCAACCACACGATATCTTGGTTTATTCCACTTAGTCTGTGACAGACGAAAAGAGCTTAAGGTAGAGTGCCTGTTCCACGGATGTGATTGATTCGACAGATTCGAAGGAGATCTATCAAATGAGAAAGAGGAGTTTTCCAACTGTGTGGCATGCTGCGTGGCATTTAGTATGCAAGTGCATCTTACCGTTAACCTGCCTCGGCTTGACGGTGTTATTTGCCATAGTCTTTTCAGAGTTATGTCCTATTATAGACTTGATATTTTTCGCAAATGTGTTTGTTTTTAGGCGACAACAATTAGTCGAAAATGTGTCATATTTGGTGCTCAAGTGAATAGTATAGCGTGTACCCGATCGACCCTGATAACCCGAACTTTTGCCGGAGCAGCTCGTGTTAAATTCCCATAGGAACCGGACGTTTGCCGGAGCGTTTTTTCCTGAGGAAAACGTCGGTTCCATCCAGCTAGATCCGGCAAATGGTGTACCTACAGCATATGTAGTATACTGTGGTGTGTGTAGTGATATACGTACACATGGGGCTTTGGTTATATATTATGGGTAAGTGGTGAGACGATGATGGGAAAGTTGGGTTTTCTTGAAAGTTTTTTTTCGCGAAACGGTTGACGTTGCTATTGACGTCGTGACGTCATGATGCACACGCGACGTCACATAGATGTTGACCGCTGTTGTTGTCCACTATACAATCTGACATAATGTTATTCGGGTTAGGGGGTGTTCATACTATTATTATTATTATTATTATTATTATTATTATTATTATTATTATTATTATTATTATTATTATAGAACGGCAGTAGAGTATGGGCGATATATACCTCTGTGCCCCCACGCCCCTCCCCTAAAGCCATTGGTACTACAAACCGACTTAATGCTTTGTGTCATCCCATGACTGGGTTAGGTAGTATGCAATGCGGTGACAGACGTTATTTTGGGGTGGGTGGGTGTAATGCATGGTCGCCGAGTGTAGTAGTATAGGATGTACGCGTTGTACCACAACATGGCCAATGTCAGCTCTTAGTACTATTATCCAACTAATGTTTTGTGTTATCCTATGACTGATATAGGTATAATGTAATTCTATGCCAAGCGGTATTGATGGTACAGGTAATGCATTGTAGTTTAGAACGGTAGTATAGAATGGGCGGTATATAACCTTGTAGGTACTATTAACCAACCGACTGGTTTATTTTATTATATGGCTGGTATAGGTAGTACTTTTGCATGGTCAAGTGGTATTAAGAGGTTGGGGTAATGCTTGGTAGCTTATAACGGTAGTATAGCATAGGCTGTATATACCCCTGTTGATCTCTTGTTAGTCCCTGGTACTACTAATTCGCCAGATGCTTTATATTATCAAGCGGTATTATGGGATGGGGTTAATGCCTAGTCGTACAGAAGGGCAGCAGAGTGTGGTTGGTATATGCCCCTGTATGTCCATCTTAACCGTTGATAAAATTAACCTACCGAATATTTGGTATCATCCTATCACTGGTAAGGTGGTACGTAATCCTAATTCTTCCTACCCTATTCCAAGTACACTTGTTCTTGTTTCATTTGTCCAGATCATCCAATCAGTTCACATTATGGAAGCTAATTAACCAATCATATTGCTTCATTTCCCGTAATTTATACTTATTCATACACAGTTGTCTCCCTTGTGTATAACAAAAGCATATATCATTCCCAAAGCAAATAAGTTATCGACCGAGTGACTCGCACATACTGCTCGAACGACTCAAATCCCATCGAGCAAATGAGACATATAATAAAACAAACCAATCTGTTGGTTAATAGTACCAAGCACTAACAAGGGGGCCTACAGGGGTAAATATGTCAAGGTGCTAGCTTGAATTTTCGATTTCGTTGTTTAAAAGTGTATATATTTACGATAATCATTCTCACTGGGCTAAATATAAAGCATAAGGATAAGGACATGGCGGGCACTTAAACAGACCCGCAGTAATTCAAGCGCTGGTAATGGGGCATGCAATTTAATGTTCATTATGACGCATTTATTGAACGCCACCTGGGCGGTCTGGATAAAACATTAAAGGTACTAGTAAATCCAGTGTCAACCTGCAGTCGTTATCTGTGTAATTATGACCAATTAATAGGTAATTATTGTAAATACAGTACATCGCACATGTTCTTGACACACACCCATATTATGCATCTGGCCTGTCACGAATGTCAGGATATACCGAAATTCAAGACTTAAAGGAACTTAAAAGCGATTATTAAATTTAGATAGATTTAAGCGGCCAAGTTCAAGAGAAGCAATTAAAATGAGAATTAATGTTCTGCCTATCGAAATAAAAATCGATCGGGGGATTTCTCGAGAAATTCATTCAAGCCATTCCAATCTGAAGGTGTGTCAGGCTGTAGGTCGTTGAGAGTAGATGGGGATGTCCCATGCTATAGGTTAGATGAGGTGCCGCATCGGTGCGAAAGTGTAGACACGTTGTGATGTAGGCGAGTCACAGAGCTCATATTTAGAATAGGAGCACCTATGTTTATCTCAGAATAATGTTCATACAGGCAAGCCTACTCTGCCTACGTACGTCTTGCCTTCTACAACAGATATGTCGTCTTCCTAAATACTAATAGTTCCATGTGCTTCGTACTTCCTATTTCTGATCCTACATTCAGAAATGGCCAGCCACCGACTTGGCCGCGACGGAGAGTTTAGCCCCATTGGTGGCGACTGCTTCAGTGAAAAGCGTCCAGTAAAGTGACAAAAAGCTACTGGCCGTGCGACGGCAGTGTAAAAGTGACATTCCGTCACTTGTTAGAGGGAAGGCGACATACTAAAGTGACAATGCTTTAGCGGTCATGCGACTGCAGTCGTAGAGTGACATTCCGTCACATGTTGAGTAAGAACGTCCGTTAAAGTGACAATAAGTTAGTGGCCGTGCGACGGCAGCGAAAGAGTGAAGTGAAGAGGCGACCAAAGAACAAGCACCAACGAGAAGGAAGGAAAACCAGCGAGAACAGAGAATGCGGGCCCGCAAGTGACTCAAAAACTGTGTGGGTAGGGGTGATAAACGTTTATTCATTGGATTCGATGGAAATCACAAATTACCACATTTATTTATATGTATATGTATTAACATTTTTGTTTCCACTGAACCACAATTGATTCATGCTTTTTGACGAAAAGTCACAGACCCCTTCGGGATAAGGACCGCCCCATCAAAAGTGAAACGGGCGGGTTCTTCACGGTGAGACATACGTTCACGCACGGATTCAGGCAACACTCCTTGATTCATATTCCACTCCCCTGCAATATCGAGGCGATAGGGGTGAAATGTCTCTATCATAATATGTTTACGAATCACTTGCTCAAACGTTTGCTCAAACGTTTGACATGTTTCACTCTCTCTAAATATTGCAGTAATAGCTGTAAGATCTCTCTCTATCTCAGTACGTTCACGGATCACTTGCTCGAAAGTTTTGTCATATTCCACTCCCCTGCAATGTCGAGGTGATAGCAGTTGGATCACTCTATCTATCACAGTATGTTCACGAATCACTTGCTGGAAAGTACTGTCACATTTCATTCTTCCGTAATGTCGAGGTGATAGCAGTAATATCTCTATCCCAGTATGTCCACGAATCACTTGTTCGAAAGGTTTGTCATATTCCAATCCCCTGACATGTTGAGGTGATATCACTTGGATCTCTCTATCACAGCGTGTTTATGAATCACTTCTGCGAAAGGATTTCCACATTTCATTCTTCCGTAATGTCGAGGCGATAACAGTAGGATCTCTCTATCGTAGTACATTTACGAATCACTTGCTGAATGTTTGTCTTATTCCACTCCATTGAAATGTGGAAGTAGTCAGATCTGTATTGAGTCACAATACCTTCACGAATCTCTCGTCAAAAGTTATTCCTCTTTAATCGACTCGTAAACTTAATATTACCTTCTAAAACGTTGATGAGTTCTTCGAGTAGTGTCGAGCTTCTGATCAACGAGTAAATTAGTTATGTCCTATTGTTTTTGGAGGGTACGTCCAGCTTCCTAAAAATGTATTCGTGAAGACGTCGTGTTAGTGTTTTGGGTTGCCTTCTCGAGAGGTTTCATCAGACACTTTAATGTATCATAATACTTTCACTCATTTCATTTGGATGCTCTCTCGTTTAGCGTGGTGTCAAGGTACACTTCAGCATGCCACGCAGTTGAAAATCTCCTCTCTCTCATTTGATAGATCTCCTTCGAATCTGTCGAATGACCCACACCCGTCGAACAAGCACACCACATGAAACTGTATTGGTCGGCCACATACTGAATGGAATAAACCAAGATATCATGCGGTTGAAAATGTTTCTCATCTGAGAGATCTCTACCAAACCAATCGCATCCGACAAAGATATACCGCCCCATCCCTCAGTGGAAAAATACATGTTTTTTGGCATCTTCTGTCGATTTGGACTGTTTCACACACGAGACATCACCTCCAAATCAATGAAATCCTTTGATGAAACACTTAAAAAAACAGCTAAAAAGTACACGGTTTCACATATTGTAGCATGCTGAAGAGTGTGCCGTTCGCATTTGCACGACCTTTCTAAACCTTAAGTTTTGAAACAAACCCCTCGGCTCCACCCCGTCGGGAATGCTGGATACTTCACATTCGAAGTATTCAAGTCGAGACCTTTAAAATGATGTATGACACGCCTACATTTCTAAAACTTGAGTTTTGAGGCCGCATCCTCGGCCCCACCCACTCAGGGATGGTCGGATACTTCAAATGCGAAATATTCAAGTCGTGAACTTTAAAATGATGTATCACATGACTACCTTTCTAAAACTTGGGGTTTGAGGTCCTCAGCCCCACCCTATCGGATAGGGCCGAATACTTTACATTCGAAATATTCATGTCGAGACCTTTAAAATGATGTATCACCCGACAATCTTTCTAACACTTAAGTTTTGAGGCCCCATCCCTCAGACCCCCTCTGGTAGACGCAAATACCAAATATTCGGACTACATGCGTCAAGACCTTTAAAATGATGTATCACATGCCAACCTTTCTAAAACTTGAATCTTTTATGCCCCTAGCCCACCCCCGTCTCGGGGAGGGACAAATAACAAATATTCGGACTACACGCATCGAGACCGTTAAAATGATGTATCACACGAAACCTTTGTAAAATATGAGTTTTTGATGCCCCTCAGACCCACCCCCGAGAAGAGTCGATCACCTCATTTAACCTTTACGCGCTGAAGCTCGAACACAGTTCCTAAACAGATAGCCTTGCCATCTGTTTTCATCTTGTCTTCAACTTTCTGTTCTTTAACTTGCCTCGTTCGTAGTCATCCAATACCGTAATCTTCTACCACTCTCGCAGCTTTGTACCATTAGTTTCTTGTACTATTACTGTTTGAATTGTAGCACTACTGCAGGCTTGCTAACTATCTCCGATTGATCGAACGACTAAAATCCCATCGAGCAAATAAGCCATAGAGTAATGGGTCGAACGAGCGATACCACATACGACTCTTATCTTCAGCTCGGGAAAAAGTGGAGCCGAAGGCTGGTGGACTTTTTCAAAAAGAGATTCCGTAGGGATTCCATAAAAGGTATTCTATAAGCAGGATTCCATAAGTGGGATTCCAAGGTCCTATATAGCTCCTATGCAGGTGGTCTTACCATCGGTTTCAGCCTTCCGTCCTTTGACTAGCTTGTACTGTAGTACCGTATCCTTTAATCTTCTTCTCCCCTTCAACCATTACTGCTGATTTGAAGCACTACTGTGGGCTTGCTAACTGCCACATACTACCTCTACACTAGGCCAAGTCTTAGAATGTCAAAGAACCATCCATACCGTGCTAGGAGACTGGAAACCATGCACACACCACATAGCAATACATTTCATACAACCTATACCATATATGGGATAGCACACCAGCCCAGGTGGATTGTTGTTCCAATGGTTAAGATGGGACCTAAGTCGGTGTATACCGTCCATATTATTCTACTGCACTACAGAAGACATTACCCCCGCCCACAATAGCTCTTCTGCGAGCATTACGTTCCACTTATACTGGCCATAGGATAACATGAAGCATTAGGTCGATTACTAGTACCAAGGGAAAAGTTGAACCAACAGGGATATAAACAACACATCCTATTCTTCCTAACAAGACAACAATGGATTACCCCTACTCAATACTGCTTGGCCTATCATTACGCAATACCTGTACCATCTGGGGGTCAGTACACCGTCCTAGGTGGATAATGGTGCTGCTACCGTTCTAAACTACCAGGCCTTACCCCTGCCCACAATACTGCTTGTCCTAGCGATACGTACTATCTGTACCAGTCAGAGGACAATTTGAAGCATTAGGTGGATTAATAGAACGAAGGGCTAACATGGGACTCCTAGGGTGAGGAGAGTACATCCCATACTGCCACACTAGGCAACCATGCATTACCACCACCCATCCTACCATACCGCCTGGCCCAGCATTACATACTCCCTATATCAGTCATAGGGCAGTACAAAGCAATCGGCAGATTGATACAACAAGGATTAAGATGGGATATATAACGTTCATACTATACTGCAAATCCAAACCACCAGGGACTATTTCGCAATAGCGCACGAGACGACGACCATGCATTACCTCCAACCCACAATACTGTTTAACCAAGCATTACGTACTACCTATATCAGTCATATGACAGTACAAAGCAATCAGCAGGCTGATACAACAAGGATTAAGATGGGATCTACAATGATATATAACGCCATACTATACTGCAAATCCAAGCCACCAAGGACTATTTCGCAATACCGCACGAGACGATGACCATGCATTACCCCACCCGACAATACTGGTTAACCTAGCATTACGTGCTATCTATACCAGTCGTAGGATAATATGATGGTTGATTAGTTGTACCAAGGCCAAGGGCTAATATTATACCAAAAGGGGTATATGCCACCCTTACTATACTACGATATCCGTCCAGTACGAGAACCCGACGCACCCTGACCCGAAAGATGTCATACCACATTGTAAATGGTACAACAACAGCGGTCAACGGTTTCTGTTGTCATGATGCGCATAATGACGTCACGACGTCCATAGCAACGTCAACCATTTCACAGGAACTTTTTTTCTCGAGAAACCCCACCTTCACCATTAATTTCCTTCACACCCCACACTATATATCCATAGCCCTGTGTGTACATATATCACTGCACATATCATAGCATACTGTGTATGCAGTACATACATCACGTGCAGGATCTGGTCAGGTTCCAATCCCAAAAGTCTGGTTCCTATATGAATTTAACACTAGCAGATTCCCCAAATGTCCGGGTAATAGCGCACGATCGGGCACATGCTATACTACTAACCAATAATCGAATGGCTAATTAATTTGTAAAAACAGTCTTCTAATAAACTGTAAAAACAGTCTCCTAATAATCTGTAGATACAGTTTACTAATTTGTAAAAACAATTTATTAATCTGTAAAAACAGTTTATTAATCTGCATAAACAGTTTATTAAATAAAAAGGTCCTAACCCTAATACCCTGCCGTAGTTTATTAATCTGTAAAAACAGTCTCGTAATAATCTATAATCTGTAAATACAGTTTCCTAATCTGTAAAAACAGTTTATTAATCTGTAAAAACAGTTTATTAATCTGCATAAACAGTTTATTAAATAAAAAAGGTCCTAACCCTAATACCCTGCCGTAGTTTATTAATCTGTAAAAACAGTCTCGTAATAATCTGTAAAAACAGTCTCGTAATAATCTGTAAAAACAGTCTCCTAATAAACTGTAAATACAGTTTACTAATCTGTAAATACAGTTTATTAATCTGTAAAAACAGTCTCGTAATAATCTGTAAAAGCAGTCTCGTAATAATCTGTAAAACAGTCTCGTAATAAACTGTAAATACAGTTTACTAAACTGTAAATACAGTTTATTAATCTGTAAAAACAGTCTCGTAATAAACTGTAAAAACAGTCTCGTAATAATCTGTAAAAACAGTCTCGTAATAAACTGTAAATACAGTTTACTAATCTGTAAATACAGTTTATTAATCTGTATAAACAGTTTATAAAATGAAAAGGTCCTGACCCTAATACGCTGCCGTACAATACAGATGAGTATAGCTACGTATTTGTACGTAAATTTATATCATTAGCTAAAGTATCTATTGCCAAACGAACGTTTGTACACGCACCGAGAAATATTTTCTGTGTATATTCTGCACACACTGACAATACATGTGTTGCTAAAATATAACAAAATGAACCAAGCAATATACATTACCCAGTTTTAGAGGTTTCAGAAATGAATAGTTAAAAAGTCAACATTTTTCAAGAAAAGTATGTGTGGAGAGGCGGGGAGTCGCCAGTCCAATCCCAGAGGTGACCACGCCGTTACAGCCCTCCGGACATTTCAGAAGTTGGACATTTTACACGTATACAAAATAACCTCAAATATGGAAACAGCAGTTTTGAATCACAGATGTCCGTAAATTCATTTCGTGATGTGAGTTGGATATTTTGTTATTATGCAACATTCACAGAGGATAACAGAAAGCAGTGCTATTGGTTTGATACATAGATACTTACGTCTGTTTGTACGAGAGGAGAGGGAGGGTAAAATTTAAATTTTCCATTCGCGACTCTTATTGTAACTGCCGCGGATAGCCGTTTCGACTCTGTGTCCCAAAATTGCTATCTTTTGTACAATATCGTACAATATCACCTTCAGACAAGTCTAAGTCTGTTTTGTATTTATTGTATGTCACAGTAATAAATTATTCCTACTGCACGGAAACTTATTACACCCACTTCTTACGCACTCGTTCCTTATGTAGATAAGCGATGGGGAATGGGGAATCCACCGGGAGTCGAGGAAAATTGATTGAAATAAAAAAAACGAGGAGGTACAAAAATGGTATCAAAATTAAGGGACGGAAATGCGGGATGGGTTGACGAAATTCCCAACGAGTTCCTAAAATGGGGGAGAGTAAAACCTTAACGGCCCTATTCCATTTTGAAATAGCTAAACAAGAGGTTGCAAAAGAATGGAGAGAAAGCAAGGTTACATTTATGCACAAAGGGGGGGGGGGGGGGGGGGTTAGATGTAGAGACAATTATCGAGGGATGTTTGTCAGTAGCAACATTGCAAAAGTGTTCTGCGAAGTCCTGTACAGGAGAATAGAGGATGCGATCGAAGAGAAAGGGTTTCTGAGAGAGATCCAGGAAGGGAAGTAAAGTCACTGACCATCTTTTCATACTGTCTCAAATGATAGAACATGCGAAGACAAAAAGAAAAAGATGTTTATGGCCTTTCTGGATGTGAAAAGGCATATGATAGAGTATGAAGGGAGGGTATGTGGCGAACGCTTAAGGCGTTGGGCCTGTGAGGTGAGTTTGTTGGAATTTTGAAAGCATTATATAAAGCATAATATAAAGATGTACAAAGTGAACTTAGCCTGAGTAACATAACACCAAAGCGTGTGCCTATGGAGATGGCTGTACCCTTTCGCCAATTCGTTTTGCATTGTAAATCAACGATTTAGGAGACGAACTCATGCATATAGGCGGGTGTGTGTGTGTGTGTGTGTGGGGGGGGGGGGGGGGGTCTGAAGATCACAGATGATATGACACTAGAGTCTGAAAGCGGCTAGAGGAAATGCTGGTATTTGTTGGGAGATATGGGAACAAATGGAGACTCGAACTAAATGAAAGCAAAAGCAAAGTCATACCCGTGGGTCGTAAAGTGGAACCTTCTCAAAAGAGCAGATTGGGGAAGTTCTGTATTTCGGAAGGTAGAATCAAACTTCTAAGTGTAGGAGAGACATGTGACTACGAGTATTTAAGGGTAAATATAAACATTACAGGAAGAGGCATCTTCCACTACCACACAAATAAACTAATTGTGAAAGGGGGAGGCGAATCCTTAATCAAATGAAACTTATAGGGAGAAACAGCTTCAATACTATTTTCGGGGGGACACAATTTGGGAAATGGTGGGTGCACCAAGTATAACGTGTGGTACTGAAGTGATACCTCTCAACCAAATGGATTTAAGAGCTTGGAACCCCCCACAGAACGATGCAGGCCGATGGATATTGGGGTCGATAATGCCGCAGCACGAGAAGGAATAAGGGGTGAGGCTGGGTGGATGAGAATCAAGGACAGGATAGACTTAATGAAACGCTGCTATCTTAACTATTTGGTAAATCTCCCCGATAGCCGATGGTGTCAATTAATATTCCATAATATTCGGAATTCAAACTTAAAGACATTGTGGATAAACCAAGTGAGAGAGTTAATAGAGAACTATTCAATGGAGACCTCGGACTTAGAAATGGGCACAAATTAGGGTACAAAATCGTAAGAGAAAGAGTCATGGCGGGTTGTAACCTCAATTGGCGAGAGTGGGTCAAAGCAAAGAAGTCTTTGGGAGGCCTGCGTGATAAACAGAGGCCAGATTTTGAAGAGTACCTTGATGGCACCTTTGGTAGGTCACTGTTGTTCAAGATGAGGTTGCAGTCGCTGGAGCTTAGAGAAAAACTGGAAAATACAATGAAAAGTAATGCCAAATGTGTAATTAAGGCGTGGCGAAGACCGTGGAACACATTTTATTAGAATATCCAAAATACCAGTCTAACAGAATAAGATTCATTGGTATCATGATGGGAAAATGGGGATGGATATGTGGTTCATGGGTGACGCAAAGGAGAGGGTTATCGGAGAGATTAGGAAGAATGGGGCACGGGATTTCCTCAAGCAGTTCATCTCAAAGTGTTGGGAGGAGAGAAGGGGTGTGGGGAGAAGGAGGCAATTAGGAGAACAGGGCAAATCAAGGCCTTCTCACCCGAGAACCGAGACAAATCAGCGGCCGGCCAAAGTGTTATTATTATTATGTTGTCATCTTTTAATAGCTTGTCAAATTGTCTTTTCACGAAAATATCACGATTAACGGACTGAAAGTGCTTATACATTATCAATACTACATGATAATCAGTCATAAGTTCAGACGTTAGAGTTAACAATAGTTAAATTTACGGATCATAAAAGAATCATGCTAAACAATGTGATAAAATATATGGCAATTTTAATGAGTCGTGGCAACATGTCGAAGTAAATTCTATTTAACAGAATATAACGGCTGAAACTGTGTTTACAATAATTGTTTATAGGAGCAATGGTATTCTGTCGGATGACAATATGGCTAGACTGATCCTCTTCCTACTGTCCCCAATAATATGAACGTAAACGTGTGACATTGTTGGGAAATTCTCGCTGTGTAATAAAACTTATTTATTAGATATGATAAACTTTCCCAGAATGTTCCATTATCAAACTCGGCTGACATGACGCCGATCTCGACCGATATGAATCAAGCTAGAGATGTGTCTCTCTTGATGTGCTACTTGGCGCAATGGATTTCTTCGCATCGAAATCGTTTACAGTTGTTATTCATCAAACGCTATCATCAAAACTGACGTTGTCAGGCATAATAGAGCAGTTTGAAGCTGAGCTTTTATATGGTTAGGAATGAATGGTGAATATATGAATATATGAAAGGATCAGGTGGATGAAGAGACGAAAGAAGAGAGATGAACGGAAAACTCAATCCATACTAATATTCAGGGTCCGAGATTCGTCAAAGTGCGAAAACAGATAGAACAGAATTGTCACTTGTCGACTTTCAGTCGATATTCACAACACTCTGATACTAAAACAGGCTACTGAATGATCAACCTCTGCGTTCCTAAGGGTTAATAATACAATAGCCTACACTTTGAGACAGGTGCGAGTCTATCCTCGATACCGACATCTAAACTTAGCCTTTACTTGTGTCAGGGCAAAGCCAGCCTAAATATAGGGGCAAGGGGCCTCATATTTAAAGATATTGTAAGTTCAAAATATATTCCGCATCAAGGCGAAAAACCTACATGAATTTCACTTCTCTGTAAAGCTGGAAAAAAAACACACGTGGTGTATATCCAGCTTTAGCGCAGGGACCCAGGGGAGAAACGGTATGTTAGATAAGGTCTAATCTCGTTTAGTTTCTACAGTAGTCGGAGTCTTACGAGACGTAATCGGTTGGTGTCAAGATGTCGTCACGGTCAATTGAGAAACGAGATTCTAAAACGATAGAAATGTCTGTCGTATCGTCAGCTAACAATCATGGCAAGAACGAATCGGTTTTCTCGACAAGTGAAGTCAGCGTTAAGTCACGCGTGAGATGACTTGTATTGATTCTGCCTCGATATACGTCATCTCCCACCGTTTTGACAGGTGGACAGATGAGCGTCAGTTTAGGGTAAAAATTATATATATACCTGGAAGAGCAGAGCATTAGACACACTTGGGGTCACACACGCGTTGGTGAAGTCCAGGACAGGCGGACTCTGTTTCCTGGCATAAAGGTACCTTCGATCACAGGACCCTGAAACGGCTGGAATCGCCAGAGAGGGCATTCCATGATTGATTTAGCTTAAAGTTGATAGGCGGCTACGGGGCCGAATTCGTGAGAAGGAACACCCTAGGTGGAACGTTAAAGTTTAGATTGTCGAGTAGCAGGTATCGTCCTGCAATAGTCAGAAGTGTAGGTTAATTGTATTGTGCGTATTAACCCTTTGAAGCGTCAGCCTGATTGCGTTCTGAGTAGTTTATTTTGCTGTCGGAACATCGTAATACCGACTGGAGATCGGTGTGAGTGACAATTTCGCCCTAGCACAAAAAAGGGCATTTGTGAATCGTGAATTCAACCAGGAACGGTGGATATTTCAATAGGACTTTCACGGAGGACTTTCAAAAGGCACATAAGGTATGAGTAGACAATATCTGACCCAAATCAGAAGTACGGTGGTTTATAGATGACGAACATTGCTGGTCGGAACCCTCCGACAGCCAGAGGAACAGTTACGCGCAGACGTTGACATTTGAGCCTAAGCGGGTGAAGCTCTTAATGGCGAGCTCACAGTAATAACATTTCAGATTTGTGAAGCTCTTATGGCGAGCTCACTGTAGTAACATTTCCAGTGTGTAGACTACAGTGCCAGTACAGGGCTATAGAATGACTATACGATTGTTTAGAATTATTTAACCGTAGCGACCCATTTTCTGTGAAAAGAATCGAATTGTTGATTGTTGAAATATTGAAACGGATTTATTTTTATGTGTAAATAAAAGAATCGTTGTTACTTTAAATCATTCTTTCCATTATACAGCCTGAAGTGATTAGGAATCACACCTAACGGAAATCGAACCTATTTCAGGCCAATTTGGCAGAGAAGGAATCACGGCGTCGGTCTAACTCAGCTCCCTGCGCCGAGTTCGCGACACTTGGATTCCGACCCTCCACGTTGGTCTAATTTTCCCGCAACTTCATCAGCGGGACTAAATAACCCCACGTCAGCCCAGGCCTTACGGGGCCTCAGGTATCCCTGACAACTTGGGTTCGTAATCTGTTCTCTAAATTCGGGCTTGTAGTCCTTCTAATCTGACAACAGCGGCGTACAACGGAGCTTCATGGATTGCCCAGCAATTCCATTCACACGAGACCCTATTATATGGCGTCTCATAAACGGCCGAATCCAAGTCTCTCTCCTAAACGACCAGAACCCAAGTCTCTCTGAAGTAGCTAGTTCCCCACAGTTTTATATCTGGTCTTGGGATGGTCACATAACAATATTTCAAGATGCCTAAACATGGCACGCGACATTTCTGAAGATAAAATCGCTGCGCGCCAATGCATATGCTATCAAGCGGATATCGAGAAATAATATACTTGGTTGCTGTGACGATTGGAATCAATCTATAAGTGCCAGTCACTTCGAGATTAATTAATTGACGATAGCATGGAGACAGTTTATTCTGACTTGTAATTAATAATACCAGTAATATGCCAGAGAAGTGTCCCACTATTAATCGCCAAAGGCTAATTATCTAATTAAAATATGTGTGATAACAACACAGAGAGAAGAAATATATACATATATCTGTACTTGAAAGTAGGGGGAGGGGCCTCCTCCCTTTTAGACTGGCTTTGCCCTGATAGCTCCCCGTTCAAGAGAAACGTCCTGCGTTTCTCTAAAAAAACACAGGGGGCAAAAGCCACGTTTAGCCACCACAAACACATACTTACAGGCGGCTCACTATGTACACAACTCACCACTCACTTACTTAACCGTGTGGTCCTGTCTCGACGTTCGCCAGCAGATGGGTTACCATACGAGTATAGCTCTACCTTTCAGATCCGCTACGCACGCACGCAAGCACGCACGCACGCACGCACGCACGCACGCACGCACGCACGCACGCACGCACGCACGCACGCACGCACGCTCTCTCTCTATCTCATCAATGTTTAAGTTAATAGAATCTGTGAAATAATTCTTGGACTTTCAACCGCGCCCATCCGTCGATTTTGTTTATCCTATGAATATTTGCAGAGATTCTTTTTTTCTTTTAGTGGGGCCAATTGCGCCTGTCTACTGTAAAACGTAAAACTTTCCCCACTTTGTACTTCTCTCCCTATATCTTGTAACTGACACACCCCGCCAGACTCATGCTCGTCGTCGGGTCACGTGCCCTGTTAGACACTACCTTTAAATATTCCCATGTGTGGTGGGATTCTTACTGAGAGCCCCTCAGCCTCATCCACCTGGAACTATTTCTTGGGCGCGTGTTCCACCAAGGACCCCAATCATCTTCACCCCCAACAATGACAGGCTCCCTAGTGATGACTGCCGTACCAGAGTTCGCTGCCACAAATGCAACGCTCTGTTGAATGACTCCTGCTAATCCCTCCTTGGGTGCCCCACTCAAATTCCCAGGGCCCCTTCTAAGCCACCTTTTATGATGCCCCTTTGCGACTACGCCGACCAAGCCTTGCGGCCTCCCCTGGCATGATGTACCTCCCCCAGCCAATTGCGTGGGTTTAGTGTCCTTTATATTTTGGCATCCCCGCAAAAACCTTGCGTGTTAAACCACTTCTCCATCTATGTCCACTCGGTAATAACCGTTGTCCAATAGTCTCGTCACTGTGTACGGCTCTTCCCACTGTAACCTCGGTTCATCAGATTTCGTCGGCCGGAGCACGGTCACCTTTTGCCCGGCCCAAAAGTTCCTAACCGTGGGTTGACTCCCGTACCAGCCCTCATTACTCCCATTCTTTTCCACATACCTTGGCTGCTTCCCATCAGCGAGTCCCCGGACTTTCCTTGCCGAAGGGTTAACCTTAGGGGTTTCCATTGTACACTCTACATGCGCCCCCTTACTTGGCTCCACGGGCCCGTCCAGTGATTTCACCGGCCCATTTATCTTCGTGGCTTGGGCTCGGGTGACCGTCCCCGATTCCCCTTTCGGTGCTTTCCTCTCCGACCATGTCTTATCGGGTTCTGAACATACTCCAGGTATGTTCCCAAGTACGAGGTCATTGACGGGTGCCTCAGGCAGAAAGTCATGCAATGTGTTCTGTCATTTTGTTTCGTATCGACACCGCTATTCCGTGTATTCTAACAAGAAAGAGCTGAAGAATAATCCTGATCGTATATTTGTTACGGAGTCCCTGACTGAACGGAGAGGTTTTTTAGCGTCGAAACTCGTAGCACTCCGAGAAGATAGGAAAATATTTTCGTTTTGGACTAATGACGGAAGAATTGTCGCCAAGAAGATGCCAGATGACACACCCTGAGTCGTGAACACAGAAGCAGACATTGCTGGTATGCTTTGAGTTGCCTAACCAAAATAATAATAAATAAATAATAAAACTGTGTACGTAGTCTAAGTTTAACTCCAAAAACTATTACATGGCTGCTGCAGGGCAGCCAGGCTGAAGTTTAAACACAAACCAAAAATAATGTAAAACAATAAAAAACATAACAATGTAAAACTGATTCGCAGGTCAACGTTCGTATTAATGCCTCCATTATATGTACATTATATGTACAGCTTCATCATCTTGGCTTCTTGTACTTACCCAAATTTGAAAACTTAGATTAACGTTCATATCAATGCCCTCCACTATGTGCAGCCATATCATCTTGTGTTCGTATATTTATGCAAATATTCCTTGACAATTCCGTTTGTTCTCAAACTGTGACATGGCTGCTGCAGAGCATCCACGCTACATTTTGAGCACAAATTGAAACAATACTAAATTTTTACCCAGATCAATGTACTTATTGATGCATCGTGTACTTATCTAAATTTGAAAACTTAGATCAACGTTTATATTAATGCCCTCCACTATGCGCAGCCATGTCATCTTGCGTTCGTGTATTTACGCAATTTCCGATTGTTCTCAAATTGTGGCATGGCTGTTGCAGAGCAGCCACGCTAAGTTTTGAGTACAAACTGAAAAATAATACAAAAGTGATATCCAGATCAATGTACATATTAATGCTTCGTGTACTTCTCCAGATTTGAAAACTTAGATCAAAGTTCATATTAATGCCCTCCATTATATGCAGTCATATTATCTTCTGTTCGTGTATTTATGCAAATTTTCCTTAACAATGTCACATGGAAATGTACACAATTTAATGGAATTTCCGTTTGTTTTCAAACTGTGGAATGACTGCTGCACAGCAGCCACACCCCATTTTGAGTACAAAATGAAAAACAATACAAAATTGTTACCCAGATCAATGTACAAATTAATGCTTCGTGCACTTCTCCAAATTTTAAAACTTAGATCAAAGTTCATATTAATGCCCTCCACTATATGCAGCCATATTATCTTGCGTTCGTGTTTTTTATGTAAATATTCTTTGACAATGCCACATGGAAATGTACATAATTTAATGGAATTTCCGTTTGTCCTCAAACTGTGGCGGGGCTGCTGAAGAGCAGACACGCTACGTTTTGAGCACACACTGAAATATAATAACGTGCAACCATATTATCTTGTGTTCGTGTATTTATGTAAATACTCTTTGACAATGCCACATGGAAATGTACATAATTTAACGGAATTTCCGTTTGTTCTCAGGATGTGGCGTGACTGCTGTGGAACAGCCACGCTACATTTTGAGCACTAACTGAAAAATCATACAAAATTGATACCTAGGTTAATATACATATTAATGCTTCGTGAACTTATCCAAGTTTGAAAGCTCAGACCAACGTTCATATTAATGCTTCCATTATGTGCAGCCATATTATCTCGCATTCGTGTATTTATGCTAATATTCCTTGACAATGCCACATGGAAATGTACACAATTTAATGGAATTTCCGTTTGCTCCATAGTGTGGCGTGGCTGCTGCAGAGCAGCCACGCTACACTTTGGGCACAAACCGAACAATAATATAAAACTGATACCCAGATCAATGTACATATTAATGCTTCGTGTACTTATCCAAATTTGAAAACTTAGATCAAAGTTCATATTATACTATATGGAGTCATATAATTTTGTGTTCGCGTATTTATGCAAATATTACTTGACAAATGCCACATAGAAATGTACACAATTCAACGGAACTTCCGTTTGGTCTCAAACTGTGACATGGCTGTTGCAAAGCAGCCACACTACATTTTGAGCACAAACTGAGAAATAATACAAAATTGATTGCCAGATCAATGTACATACTAATACTTCGTGTACTTATCCAAATTTGTAAATTTAGACTAGCAGAGCAGCCACGCTACATTTTGGGCATAAACTGAAAAATAATGCAAAATTGATAACCATGTCAACGTTCATATTAGTGCCTTCCACTTGTGTAGCCTTATTATCTTGGCTTCGTGTATTTACCCAAATATATTATCCTGCCTTCGTGCATTGTCCAAATATTCATTGTCTTAATGTAATAAGAAAATGCATACAACTTAATAGAATCTCCGTTTGTCAACTATGACATGGTTGCTGCAGACCACAGACTGAAAGAAACGCTCAATAAATGAATAATAATGCAAAATTATAACAAGATCAGCGGTCTTAGTAATGCTCTCTATTATGTGCAGCCTCACTATATTGGCTTCGTGTATTTATCCAAATATGCCCTGACCGATAAGTCAGAATATTCTTCATATTGTCTTGCTCTCGTGCATTTATCCAAATAATCATGGTCTTAATGCCACATGATTATGTACTGAACGTGATATCGTTTGTTCTCAAACTGCAGCGTGGCTGCCTCAGAGCAGTCACGCTGCAGTTTGTGATCGATCACAATAAAAACCCCGTCAGTGCTCATCAATATTGAAGCAGCGACTGGTTCAAGGTATATACCTAAAACAACCCACATGTTAATGCTCTTCAGTGAGTGCACCTGCATTAGCTTGTTTTTGTGCTTGATCCAGATATACAGAGCAATCCATATTTTAATGCCATCTATTCTGTGCGATTCCCTTTTTCTTTTATTACGCTCTCGTGTTACATGCCGCACGATTATGTCCTCAAAGTGATATCGTTTGTTCTCAAATTATAGCGTAGCTGCCTCGGAGTAGCGATGCTGCAGTTTGAGTTCACCTTAAAAAACCTGTTAATGCTCATCAATATTATGAAAGCAAAGCTTGGCTCAATGTATACATCTATGCCATCCAATACGCGCGCAATTATAATACTAACGTGACATCCAGATTAACTTAAATATAATGCCCCCCCCCCCCCCCATCATGTGGAGCCACTTTACTTTGCTCCAAATATATTGAAGCCATCGATTATGTGCGCAACCATAATGCTAAAGTGACACCTATTACATATTAATCCCCCCACCCCCCAGCATTATGTGGAGCCACATTATTTTGCTCCAAATATACCCCACTACAGATATATCTACACTACTTACACACAACATGCTAGAATACCATCTAATATGTGAAACGTCAATTTCTCATATTCCTGATAAGCACCATATAATTCTCCTCACATTTCACTTGCGACGCACAACTGAAACATTTACACGACGCACAGGTATTCCAGTTTGTTCTCAAACTGTGGCATGGCTGCTGCAAAGCGGCCACACCGCTGTTTGCGTACAGACTGAAAAGCCTGTGAGTGCTTAACCCAATAGTGAAGTGACATCCAGTTCAACCTACATTTCAGTGCCCTGTATTATGTGCAACTCTTTTATCGTGCTGTCGTTTTAAATGCCGCACCATTATGTGCTTACCCCAATAGAGAAGTGATATCCAGCTCAACCTACATTTTAAATTCCCTCCGTTATGTGCAACTCATTTATTTTTCTCTCAGTTTAAATGCCACATATTATGTACTCAACGTGATATCGTCTGTTCACAAACTGCACCATGGCTGTCTCGGAGCAGACATGCTGCAGTTTGAGTTCACACCAAAAAACAAAAAAACCCGTGGGTCTCCATCAATAATATTAGCGATGACTAGTTCAGTGTATATTTTAGCGCCATCCATTATGTGCAGCCATGCAATCCCGCCCTCACGTATTTATCCGAATATACCCATACCAACATGACAGAATATCCTCTTATCAGTGAAGTTTCAGTCTTTATACTCTTGCTAATCGCCTGATAACTGTCTACACATCTTACTTGCAACATGAACATTTCCACAACTGACAAGTATTGCCGTGTTTAATGTTTTGGTTACCATTCCCTTATTTGACTATCTACTAGTTCAATTCCCCCCCCCCCCCCCCCCCCCCCACGAAACCATGTATCCCTTAATCTGAAAGAAGACGAATAGGTCCACTTAGTCTAATTTTATTACAATAATAATAATTATTATTATTAGTTCTCTATTGTGTATTTTATTTTCTAGCCCTTCCCGCCTTTTCCCGCCTAACTCAGTGATAAATGAGAGATAAATTATGAACATTATTTAGCTATATCAACTCGTTTCTCTTTTACTCACCCACTCAACTCCCATGCATTCAGCAACATTCATTTCAAAAACACATACTTCAGTCGGGGTCGTCTCACTTGGCCGGTTGGCATTGTTTCGGAGTAAGGTGTGAACTACCTTGTGATCAAAGAGTTGCCGACTATAGTCGTTATCTAATAAAGTACAAGGTTTACTTGTAAAATTGACAAATTTATTGATTGATATTAACTTTTCTACTGCCGTATAATAAATACAATAATAATAAATATAGTACATACCACTTCAATATCCAGTTAGATGTGACACAGAATCTAAATAGCGTAGTAGTCCTGTATCACCACTGAGAAACTTTCTCTTGAAGTGTGATCAATGGAATTGTCAATTTTCCTGTACTTTTTCTTCCGTGGTTGAAGTCTCTCACCAGCATTCAGTTGTAATACCGTTGCTTCCTGGTAAGCTTGTTCCTTCTTAATGAAGTCAATCATGCGATACAAGTTGGGGTGGGAGCCAGCAATAAAAAGATTCAGCTTTCTGTGCCACCCTTCGATGTGGTTAGTGGTACGGGGTCCAACCGTGTCAAAATGGTTCCACATACAACGTCCATGGTCACCTTCGACCCAGTATGTAGTAACATAGTCAGTGAACTGTTCAATGTTTGTACCCTCTGGTGTTTCTTCTAGAACAGACCACCACACATCACTAACACTTTCAACTGGAACCAGAGGTAACGCAACTGCACGTCTCACCAAGGATTTAGCTTCTTCATTGTCCTGGTACAGCGTCTTCAGACCACACTTTTGGGCATTTCTCCATGCAGCCTGTCCATAATGAAAGAAACACAGCTGGAAAAATGATCTGGATAGCATTTTGTGCCGCTCTTTCGTAGCCTGTGAAAAATTGTCTTGGCACTAGATTGATTCCTGCCATCCTAGAATTGTCCACAAGAAGGCGAAAGAAGCGTTCATATGTAGCCTGGGATTTATTTGGCAACTAATGGACACATCTTGTTGCCAATGAAAACGTGCACTGTGTACAACTGTTGGAAAACATCTGGACACTTGTAAAACGTCCCGTCACAAAAATAAATTTCAGTACATGAAAGTTGCCTAAGGTTGTTCTCAGTTGCTAGAATAATAATTTTGTCATGTTCCCCATCACATGCTAATAAGAAATCCTCTCCCGCTGTCGTCTTCTTGTATAAATCAGGCATCCCCATACCCCCCTCTCATTCCTCTCTCCGTCTCTCTCTCTCTAACTATAATGTTTGGATATGTATACATAAAATAGTTTGATACTTACTTCCTATTTCCTCCTGATACATGGCTGAGACTGTTTTAGATTCTTTCTGTGTAGTTTCTTTCATTTTGGCGAGAAACCCGTCAACTGCTATTTTTTCAATGTCTGTTGTGTGGTTGTGGCGGTTGTTGTAGGATGTAACAATGTCATTCAGCATATTGATGGTTCCAGGGCAACCACGACTATGCTGGGAGCACCGCCAATGTATACTCGCTCATGACTTCGCGACTTTATCCTGTACTTATACCCATCAAATATGAGGTAACGTCCCCCACGGTTATTGGGGATAAATTCAACATTCACTTGAGCACTGGCCATGTTTAAGTGCTAACCGATGAATGAATGAAAGGTTTTAGCGCGCCGAAGGCGCGCAGGGACGACGTGGGACTTACAAATCCCTTGCGACCCGGTTAACCTTATTTTAAGTGCTAACCCTTACCTGGAGTTTATATTTATACCATGTGAGAGAGAGAGTGAGCGTATCTCATAATATATATTTATCGCAGAAATAAAAGCGCCGCCTTAAGTGTTAACAATATTCCCAAACATTAATGATCAGTTATCATTAAATTAATCCAAACAGGCTGAGTGAGACATTTCATTGATACGGACTATAGCAAGTTTACTTAACAGTGTTTGTAGTTAATTGCCTTCGCCCGTCCGGCAACGTGAGTCTTGTCCTAAGTTACTATAGCCCAAGTTACAATACTCTCGACAGCAGAGTAGAACACCTATGTTATTATAACCCTTTGTTTCCTCCACTGCGTGTCAATTTTCATGATGACCAGTCCAGTCTCGCTTGATAAAGTACAGAATGATGCAGACTTCGACTTTGTTACACAATTCAATCGTGAAGTTAACCGTGTTTTTGAAAATGATCCTATCACCCCATTTACTGCCGATGTGAACACCTGCAAATACTACACTGCGGAAACGTTTTCCACAGCAGTGGACACGTTTAACAAATCTTTTGCCTTACTTAACATTAACTGTAGAAGCTTAAATGCCAATTTTGATCAACTAAAGAGTCTGCTCTGTGATCTCCAAGTAAATGAAAATATATTTGACATCGTAGGTATTACTGAAACATTCAGCGTGAAAGAAAATATCTCCTACACATTAGATGGCTATCATCCGCTTGTTCTACGTTCTCGCCCTGCCGGTGATGATGGTAGGGGCGGGGGGTTGGTGTCTTTATTAAAGATTCTATACCATTCAAAATAAGGAACGACTTAAGCATTTTCATTCCTCATCTGTTTGAATCTCTATTCATAGAACTCAATGGAGAACACAAATCTATTGTAGGAATTATTTATCGTCCGGATACTGCCCCCAAAGCTGATCTGGACTTGTTCTTATCTCAATATTCAAATCTATTTGATCAAATCAATACTGAGAGAAAACCAACCCACCTAATGTGAAATTTCAACATTGATCTACTCAATGTTCACAAACACCAAAAAAATAATCAATATTTAGAAGCCCTGTTCAGTTGGGGATTCACGCCCATGATAACCAATCCAACAAGAATAACAAGTCATTCGGCAACTATAACTGACCATATTTTTTGTAATAGATTCAATTTAAATACTTCTGGAATAATCATTGCTGATGTGAGCGATCATTTCGCTACATTTTACACCGAAAATTTCAAGAGCACCAATGACAATACACAGCAGCCTAAGAGAATTTTTAACACACGAAATATTAATGTATTCAAACAGCTATGCCAAGAGGACAGTTTCAACGAAGCCTATGAGAAATTTCTAACAATTCTAAATACGCCGTCTAACCAATCCTTTCCGTTAATAACATTAAAAACCCCGAAAAAAATACGTAAAAAGAGAACCATGAATGACCTAGGTCTTCTACTGTCCTCCCTAAACAAACACAAATTACTTGAAAAAAATATAGGTCCCCGACCACTGACAATATTACAAGATACAAAAACTACTGTCAAATCTTCAATCAATTTAAACGAAAAACATAACCAGAATTATTACAGCCAGCTGATTTCAGAAAATAAGGGAAACATCACGAAAACCTGGGAAATTCTCCACAAGGCAATAAATAAGTCAAACATTCCTCCCCCTCTACCATCATCGTTTACTGAAAACAACGATGAGTACACTGCCCCCATCCATATTGCTAAGAAATTCAACAACTACTTTATCAATATTGGAAATCGCGTATCCAACAACATGGTAAGTTCCACACATCGATTCTCTGATTACGTAAATAACAGCATCTCCGACTCATTTTTCGTATCACCTGCAACCTATGACGAGGTTGCATCTGCCGTATAAAGTCTTCCTAGGAAAACCTCTGCTGGCCAGGACAACATCTCTCCGAAACTACTAAAAGACATTATACATGAAATTATTGTTCCTTTAACTCATATTATAAATACCTCATTTTCAACTGGAATTGTACCATCAAAAATGAAATCGCGAAAGTAATACCAATTTTTAAATCCGGGGATAAACAGTCTTTCGACAATTATCGTCCAATAAGTATTCTTCTTTCCTTTTCTAAAATCGTAAAGAAGTTAATGCATAAAGGGTTATCATATTTCTTAGATGCACACGACGTAATTTATAACTATCAGTTTGGATTGAGAAGGGGACATTCCACATTTCACCCAATAATGCATCTTATCAACCATGCTTCAATAATGAATAACAAAGCAACCAAAGATTGCACACTATCCATGTTTTTAGATTTTTCCAAAGCATTCGGCACTATTAATCATGAAATACTTGCTCGAAAACTTGAACACTATGGTATAAGAGGTATAGCTAATTCTTGGTTTCAAAACTATATCTCCGGGAGATCACAATATGTTCAATTCACTAGTGAATCGTCGGAGTTACTCAAGTCACTACAGGTGTACCCCAGGGCTCTGTTCTCGGTCATCCTTTGTTCATCCTATATATCAATGACATTAAAGAATCAACCGACATGCGTATTCTATCCTTGGCTGATGACACATCAGCTCATGCTTCTGGGAACGACCTTGACCTCCTTACGGAGACGGCAAATAATGAATTATCAAAAATGAACCACTAGTGTTCTGCGAACAGGTTATCTTTAAATGCTAACAAAACTAAAGTCATACTTCTCCATCCCCAAAATGACAACTACAATTACGATAACGTACGAACCCACATTACATTGAATAACTCAGATTTAATAATAGCAGGTAACAATCGTGACCACAAATTCATAAAATATCTAGGAATCAACATGGATGAGAACCTTAAATTTCATCACCATGTATCTACACTCTGTACCAAAATATCCAGAGCAATTTATATCTTGAATAGAGCCAAGAATTGTTTTACCGCCCGAGACATTACGTCTACTCTATTTCACTTTAATTCAAAGCCACTTAATTTAGGGTATTCAAATATGGGGCAACGCAACAGCTACCAAACAAATTTTAAACTTACAAAAGAAAGCTGTACGCATCATAGCGAACAAAAAGTTCAACTCACATACGGACCCGCTGTTCAACTTTTAAAAATTCTTAAATTTAACGATCAGTACAAATTACATTCACTTTTATTTATGCACGACTGGTCACAAAACAATCTCCCCGTCAGTTTTGATGATACGTTTCAAGTGTACTGGAATCCCTCCTCGGGCATGACTACGAGGCAATGTGGAAGCCTGAACACACATAAACCTCGCACTCAGTTCTCAGCCGCTTTTCCATATTTTTCGTTTCCAAAACTGTGGAATGACCTTGATACGACGATAAAAACCCTTAACCGAACAACCTTTAAAAAAATATTAACTGAACAATATCTGAATACATATATCGCCAATATTAGCTGTTCAAACTCAAGATGTCCGGACTGCCTCGGCTACTTACGACTCTCGGTGTCGTCATCATATTCTCCTCTTTTCTCTCAGCAAGCTGATATCCAGGTTTGTACTGTCACTTATGGTCATTTACTTCACTCCTTTAGTGTACGATTATTATATTGGTTTACCAACGGACGTATATTTACTTCGTCCATTCAGAAATACGGTTAAAATCACGGTTAAAACACGGTTAATCCACAATCCACAAACCATATTAACCAGAGTCAGAACATCTGGAAGTTTGATCCACAACGAGGAACTAATAATCAATACATATCAATACAATATTAACATAAAAACAATGTACTACCTGCTGTCAAGATTTACCTTACTAGAGTCCATCATTTGTCATTTGCCATTTTGTTGTTTAGTCTTTATTTTTATTGTCTAGGGGGTGACAGTAAGACAGTCAAAAGACTATGTCATTCCCCACAGTATACATTTGTACATCTACCTTTGTTTTTGTAGCCTTGTTTCTTTCTTTTGTATATGTATGCTGTGAAATCAATATTGAATGTTGAATTGAATTGCCTCAATATACATTGCATCTACTTCACCGCTATAGAATGGGGTATCCCCCCTCACCCTCGCAAGGGGGAACCTCCTAACAGTGCTATCTATTGGCAAACACTAGTGGTCGTGCCCTGTTAGCTGTCCGTCGGCAACAAGTTCCCTCTTTACTGCTACACTACTGCACCAGGTGACACATAGCATACGGACTGCTAGGTCACCCACATAGGCTGGGTACATCGGCATCTCTTCCTTTTTACCAAGGACGCGGTATCCCTCGCACAGCCCTCTAATAAAAGGCAATACCTCCCCTCCTTCCAGCCTGAGTTGCCCAGCCTCGAGAGCTTTGCGCAATGGACCCCCTCCGGCCCAGCTGTTTGGCAGAATGCCACTGCCTGCCTTTTCTCTACAGGGTGTATTGTATTACACCCTCTTCTATTACCAACCGGGGACGAGTTCTTCCTTTCAACTTTCGATGGACCCATGCTTTGTCTCACCGTGACCGCCCTTCTCCAACAGTCTCTGGCCATGTGCCCCCCGCACCACCCCCTTGTCGTATATAAAGCATGTTGTCTCTTTGGGAGCGCCCCCATTCTGGCTACCTTCCGCTTTGAGTAGGTTGTGGTGGATCTGATTTGCGGGTGTCGATACCAACCCGCTTGCCCCACCCCTAGCCGTTTTGGGTAAGCTCACGCTCCCACCATGGGCCTCAATGTAGCGCTCTGCCAGAGTCGCCATTTCATTAATATTTGGAGGTCGCCTTTTCTTTATAAAGAAACCCAATTCCATGGAGCAGGTTGTCCTGAACTACTCCCGGAGTAACAGATCTCGCAGGGTCTCGCATGAGCCATTCACTTCTGCGAGATCTGTCCAGCGGACAAAGTACCGCTTAGCACTGACAACAAACTGAGGTACGGTTTCTCCCTTCTCCTGCTTCATTTCTCGGAACTTTGTCCGGAATCCCTCCTCAGTGAGCTGGTATCTACGAAGGATGGCGTTCTTCAGCTCACTGTAATTTTCAATAAAGGCACGTGGCATACTGCCATAAGCCTCGAGGGCTTTACCCGACAGCAAAGGGCCCAGGCACATATGTCTTCTGGTCACCTTTTACTGGAGGCGAAACGCTCGAACCTCTCCAAGTAGGAGTTCAGATGGTCGGTAAGCTCATTAAAGGTTGGGAGCTTAGACGGGGTACACGCATTTCCTCCCCGGCACTCCCATTCACTGAGCGCCGACTTTCTGTCTCTGCATTTGCTCGCGCTCTCAGTAATTCCAACTCTCGTTCATGCCACTGTCGCTCAATTTCTATTTCCCTGTCACGCGCTTCCCTTTCTAATCTGGCCTCTCTCCTTTTGTTTTCCATGCTAACCAATTGTACATATCTCTACTTACCCCCCCCTGCCTCTTTCTCGCGCTCTCTTTCTAGTTGGACCTCTCTCTCCTTACCCTCCCTTGCCTCTTTCTCGCTCTCTGTTTCTAGTTGGACCTCTCTCTCTCTCGTTTGCCTCTCTTCGTGAGGCCAACTTCTTTTGTTCCCTCTTATGTTCCTCCTTAATAAACTTTTGTAGTTCGGCACCCTCAAGACCCATTTCTTTATCCAAAGATACCAGTTGGGCGAGTGGGGTAACACTATCCATTTGAAATTATTTTTTCAACATTTATGAGATAGAATGAAGAAAGAAAGAAAAACAATTAAACCGATGGCAATTAATTCTAAATTCATTTGTATACATTTCAGTAATTAACACAACGAGCATTTTGAAACTTATCGCGGACTACTCTCAAGGGTGCTATTGTTCTGCGGATATTAAACCCCGAAAAGCATCAGATGATCGCAGCCATATAATTTTAAAAGAATCGTTCTTACGAAATCATTTTCCAGGCAGCCGTTTTTACCTTTAAAATAAATACTGGTAGCCTCGCCAGTTAATGTCAAACACATTTTTCCTCGTGGGAGGGGTGACATGGGGTTGTTTAGCCTCGCCATTAAAAACATTGGGGACGAGCCAACAGGGAGGGTCGGAATCCGGGCACGGGAAAAAACTATGCTCGCTAAGCTGAGTTGGGTCCGCACTATGATTTTCTTCCCTGCCAAGCAAACTCAAAATATAGGTTTTTTCTTCGTTAGGTATGATTCCTAATCACTTGAGGCTGTGGAAAGGACACAATGATTAAAGTAACAACGATTCTTTTATTTACAATTAAAATGAACTTATTTCCATATTCAACACATTTAACAATTTGATCAACATGGTAGCAGATTTATCACAGGGGTTAAATAGTTCTCCATCAATTTCAGTTGATCAATAGCCCTGTACTGGCACTATAGGGCACTTTCAAAATGTCACTGTCGCAGGCTCACAACAGGATCTTAAAATACCGAGTCTTAATCTTTTGCGTCTGTACGCGTCTGCAGCTCTGACTGCCGGGCATCCCGACTAGCAATGTTAATTACCTTGTGGCAACATAGTTCTGATTTGGATTAGGTTCATCCACTCTGTCGGCTAGTTTAGCATGTCTACGTAACATACCTTATACATGTGTCCTTTGATAAAACTCTCCTTGAATGTTCCTGTCCTTTTGAAATTCACACAGTTCATGGCAGAATTCACAACTTCGAAATGCGCTTTCGAGCTTGCGCGAATTGTCACTTGCCGACTTTCAGTTGATATTTACAACACTCTGTTAGTAAAACTGGCTACTACACGATCAACCTCTGCATTTTTAAGGGCTGATAATACATTAGCCTACACTTTGAGACAAGTCCGAGTCTATCCTCGATAACGACATCTAAACTTTGCCTTTACTTGTGTTCGTAATCTATTCTCTAAATTCGGGCTTGCAGTCATCCAACTTCCACCTAATCTGACAATAGCGGCGTACAAAGGAGCTTCGTCGATTTCCCAGCAATTCCATTCACATGAGACCCTATTATATGGCGTCTCATAAACGGCCGAACCCAAGTCTCTCTGTGGTGTAGATATAACATTACTAAATATTTGAAATGGAATTACCCACCTTGAAAAATTGCACTCAAAAATGATGCAATCTCTGAAACCATGCAGCCTTCATAAAAAACATATTGTTTTAAAAATACCTTTGAAGCGGCACACTGAAATCTTGCATCATTGTTTAATATCCCAGAGAATAAAAGGTGATTCGATGAATTTTTTAGCCTACAAATACAATTGACTACTAGTGTGTTTTTGGTGAGAATTCCCCGACAAAATGTTCCTCTGACCTGTAGTTTCCCTCCTGCCAAATTTTCTCTCTTATTTCTTGCATGACCCCCAGTTTTGGGGACAGCAAAGGTTTTCTGAATGGACAAAGACATTTGAATGCCCAAATTAAAACGATACAATCATATTTTTCACATGGTCGCCTATGGGAAATATTTAGTACTCTTTTACCTGTAGCAGTAGTGTTTAATCCGGAAACAGGGGTTCCCTGTTCCGAAAGCTGGCCCCGATACCCAGGAAATCTATAGCATGAAATCGGGAATCAAGAGTGGCACTTTTTGGGTGTTGAACTGAAGATTGCCCCAACGACACTTTCTAAGATTTCTTCAGCCCTTCCACGCAAATTTTTACAATCCTGATTCCTGACGAACATTTTTCACCAAATTAGTGTACTCCTAAACAATACCGGGGGACTCTCCCCTTCTGCAGCAAGATCTTCAATCACTCGATCAAATTCAAACTCGTCTTCATTGTCAGAATCACTTGTATCACTATTCACTACCTCCTTCAACATCAACTTTCTCTTCACTACCGTCAACATTCTCCTCGCCTTTTAGCATATGGGAATGGTGACGGCAGTTAAAAGGAAGTTGATGTCTACTAATGATTCTGAAAATGAAGAAGAGTTTGCATCGGGTTGGGGTTTTCAAACTTCTCTCAGGAAAAGAACTTTTAAGTTTGGAGATAGCAGATTACCAATACAAATATGATCATTTTCAAGAAAATAAATGCGTCTTATTGGTCTCGTGAATTTGCTTGATATTATCAGGGAAATTTCCCGGTACCAGGTTCTGAGAGTAATTTCATTCTCGTTACGGTTCCTAGAAAATCGGGAATATATTAAACTCTATCAGGCAGGAAACTGAACAGAGAATTTCGATCGGATCGCATCTCATCCTGAATCCGGTCTAAATTATTTAGCCGCTTTTTGAATTCTCTGTCCGCCTTTATGATCATAGTAATGAATATACGATACGTGTTGAACCGAATCGCCTCCATGACCATAGTAATGAATATACGATATGTAAAATTAAATATAAAGAAGATTATAAAGACATTTGAATAACTTGGCTTTTTTAATGGGTCGTTTTGAGGTTAACTTGTGACAAAAATAAAACTGTTATGTGATTGTTAACCCTTAGTTTCCTTTCTGTACTCCACTGCGCTCGAAATTTTACTCGATGCCTCAGGACTTAATCCATAAACCAACAAGTTTATTTTTACGTCTGTTCTATCATTTATTCCTCAGAGCAATCGTTTCAAACAACCGAAAACACATGCCTGTGACTTCCTCACTAAAACTCACGACGATGAATGCCACTCAACTACTGGAATCAAATGGTTTGTGGAAAAATAACAGCTCACTGGGCATGATACTGAGTTTTTGCCAACCCAACCCGAAAGAAAACCTACACGACAAGTGAAACATTTGCTTTCTTGAGTGATCCAGTGAATACTGACAGCTTTATACTCTCCTTGCACTGTGTGATTCATTAATATATTTGATTTCAAGGATGTTAGTTTAAACTTTAGTATTTGTGAATCCGTACAGGCAAACATCCATCATAAAGGACACCTTAATTAACCAAGTTGATGCTTTCCTTATAATGGAATATTTCGGACAAGACACTTAATCCCGATTGCCCATGTGGGGTTTCGGTAGCGGCGTACTGTGTTCGATGGTGCATTTGCCTTCAACCGCTGTTAACTCCGCTTGTGTGAAAGTTGGAGAGTTTGACGGTTGCTTGCCGTGGTTTAATGATCCTCTCGGGAACTATGACTTCGTCACCTGTAATACTGTCCGACATAGACGATGTGACCCTGACTGTTGAAACTATCAATAATCCCCAAACAAACAAACAAGAAACAAACAGGCAAGCAAACAATGAAACATTTCACCCCTACAATATTGCTTGTTCTTCGAAATAAACTTGTCTGGCTGATACTTCTGAAACAACATCAAGTTTGGGATTCAACTAACTAATTTCTTCTTTTTGTTCCTGTTTCTTTGAAAATAGCAGTGCCAGTTCAACGCGGTTTTACTCAGAAATCACTCACTTGATGGAGTTTTAATACAGATAGGAGCTCTCAAATTACGTGCAATAGCATATGAAAGACGAACAAACTTTCAATCAGGGTGTCTATTAACAGAAACTTTACTCGTTTTTATGTTTCATTTCCCAAATTTCAGGGCATTTCGTGGGTGTAAAGTTCATTCAGCTTTGCATTTTAACTGGTTGGGTGCTAGAAGCCCACTATCAGGGCTTTACAAAAATAAGGGTACAGGACAAAAGCCAATGTTTTCCCTGCTTGTGTTTCATATTCAGTCAAACCCCAAATATTATTTTGTTTATATAAATTTGTTCTATTACAAATTATTATCTCCAATAATTTGTAATAAAACAAATGTTGAATAACAAATTCAGACCACCAAAATAATCTAACCTTCAACCAGTTAAATGCTCATGAGTTGAGTAGTACACTACCGTTCGCATAGCATAATCTTTATCTTTAACCCTTTACCCAACGAATCGCCCGCATCCGCCCGCGTAATATGCAAATTCAGCATTTGAAAAAATAGTATTTTTCAAAAAAATTCAACAAAACCATATCATGTGACCCCTCGTTGGAACGAGCTCGTCGAGCTCGTTCCAACGAGGGGTCACATGATATGGTTTTGTTGAAATTTTTTGAAAAATTCAAAACAATGGTATTTAAAATAATAAATTTTTATATCGTCTGCGTTGGGTAAAGGGTTAACCCTTCAAGTGCATGCATTTTAACTGGTTGAGTGCTAGAAGCCCACTATTAGGGCTTTACAAAAATAAGGGTACAGGACAAAAGCCAATGTTTTCCTTGCACGTGTTTCATATTCAGTCAAACCCAAATATTATTTTGTTTATATAATTTTTTTCTATTACAAATTATTGGAGAGTGTCTGTAGGCAAATTCAGAACACCAAAATAATCTAACCCTCAGTCAGTTAAATGCTCATCAGTTCAGTAGTACACTAACTTTCCGGTAGCATAAGCTTTATCTTTAAGCCTTCACGTACATGTACCAGGACTGGAGAACGATACTTGCATGCAAAAAATAAAGTTTGCCTCAAAACATTGCTTATGATCCCTCATTGGAACGAGCTCGACAAGCTCGTTCTAATGAGGTTGCCATGGGCTTAGTATTGGACGAAGAAAATGAAAAATAATAAAATTTTAATGGATGTGTTAGCGAATAAGGACTGCAGGGTATGGTCGTTTCGTTGGTTTAGGGGTTGGGGGTTAAGAGGACAAATATGCCCTTTCACTTTATTATGGATATTTTAGTAACTGATATTCAGTAGCAAAAGTAACGTTTACAGTCAGTAGATAAAAAAAATTATATCGTAACTCGTTACGATATTATTAACCCGTTACGATATTATATATCGTAATCCGTTATTCTTAACAGAATTTCTACCAAACTAAATAACAACAACTAACGCACGATTTCACTTTGGCGAGATTGCGCGTTAGTTGTACATCTTTATTTTGACGAAAATTTTATTAAGATGCAAACGACATGCATCTCTATCCCAAGGTTCATACAATGTACAAACTTTAAGCCAGTTGGTCTAGAAACAATGCCAGGTCAGACTGGCAAATCAAGCGAGCTTAGAAATTTAATATTTGTTTTTTTTTTGGTTATAACCTGTAGTTCGTTCGTGCCTTTTACAACTGAAGTACCTCCACGTAACCAAAACGATCGTTCCCGAGGTATTTCCAAGGCTGCGTTCATCATATATGCTATGTATATGCTATGTATCTCTTTATGTTCCATTTTGTTTATATCTAGGGACATTTGCTCACGACGATTAAATGAAAATCTTGCGGTGTTACAAATCGTGTTTTAAAAGAAGACTGTTGACTTTTATAGAATCCCAGAAGAGATCTTTTTACCACCGGTTGAGAGGTTAACTTCGTCAACTATCCATCAGAATGTTGCTTATCTCGAAATATCATCAAGCATAAAAGGTTCTGCACAGATTAGTTTTAATACAATAACAGCGATTAATAATAACTAGACGGATCATTTCTCTGTCCTCTAACATCCACTCTCTTCCCGCTACCTTCACACAAGACCTAGAATCTCGCCTGAAGGAAAATGAAAGGCGAGACCACTGAATCTAAGATGCTATATTGTTTATCCAGCTCAAAAATTAATTCATGAAATCTTGATCCACTGGTGTAAGTATGTCGGGACTAAGTCGAGATCTAATCGAGAAAGATGCCACTTTTGCGTTCACAATACTGTACTTAACCTTCATTACTCAAATCTTTTTAAACATCGCAATGTTTTGGCTGTAAATTTCTTTTTCTAGATTATGGCGATACACAACAGAACTACAGCATAAGTTCTAAAATTATATTAAAAAACAACAAACACAATGACATGGTAGATAGCCCAGATAAAAGTCTACCCAACACGCAAGTTAAAGGCATACGGATACGTCTTTTCGGCAGGAGACACTCCGTCTCCTAAACGAATGAAGTCAAACTTACATTCCCCATTAACAGAAAAATTAATATGCGAACAGGACAAAGGGGGATCGCGTAAAAAAAACCCAGACTGAACGGTCTAATAATTGCAGCTTAAGCTAATTGAAAAAGAAAATTGAACCTGTAAACAACACTCGACAATAGGCAAAGAAGAGGTCGAGTGTGTAACATTTGGTTAAAAGATCTGGCAGGGTAGTCGATTTTTTCTCTGAGAAAGGTAGATATACATTTTTTATTAGGTTAAAAAACATTGTGAAACTATTTCTGATGGAATGATGAAGCATGTTTTTCCAGTAATCCCAGAGTTGTTGAGGAATCGAAATACCCTTCGAATATTTTATTAGATGACAGCTAGTCAACCCATAATATGCAGTCAGTCATTTGAACCCTACCCATACGGTAGGCATAAATCTCTGTGTACATAAAAAATCGGTGGTCATTAGCAAACAAATAAGGAAAGCTAATAATTTGGGAAGGTCAGTAATAATTTAATCCAACAGCCCTAAAGGCTGTTGGATTAAATTATCACTGAACCTTCTTACAAGTACAAAACGGATGGATTCTTCTACTCGTGATTACCAATATTTATCAGGTAATCCCATTAAAGATCTTATTTATTTATTTATTTATTTATTTATTTATTTATTTATTTATTTATTTATTTATTTATTTATTTATTTATTTATTGGGTTTAATGACACTCGACAGCCAGGGTGACCTCATGTCAGACAGTTTATGTGTGGAGGAAGCCGGAGCACCTTGAGCAACGACGAGCAACTTTCAGACTCCAACGTACAACCTCCATACAAGCAGGGTTTGTTGAAAACAAGTTCACCCTCAATGTGCATTACGACTTATTACATAGCGCCACCGTGCCCCCACGTGGGCGATCGGGATTAAGTGCCTTGCCCAGGGATAC
Source organism: Pictodentalium vernedei (assembly GCA_031216915.1). Classification (NCBI taxonomy): domain Eukaryota; kingdom Metazoa; phylum Mollusca; class Scaphopoda; order Dentaliida; family Dentaliidae; genus Pictodentalium; species Pictodentalium vernedei. The sequence goes on from CM062290.1 coordinate 191,372,871, forward strand.
AACGCAGTTACCACTAGAAGGGATCGAATCGTGGACCTCTCGGTTTGAAGACCATTGCCGCAACTACTGAGCCACCCGATCCTTCAATTAATTCTCGAAAAGGTCAAAACAAAAGTCAAAACAAAATTAAATGTTATAGAATTAATCCATATAGTTGCATTCATATTCAGCAATTCTCACATGCTTTCAGATTGTTTTTGTCACGAACGAACAATTTATCTTTACTTTAAAGGAAAATATTCTTGACAAAATCGTTGATGAATGAAAAAGGAACGACGTTTCGAATCGAAGGCCAATTCTATCTTTTCTGCGAGGTGAGTATCCTGCAGCTATTTTTACATAACGAAACGGTACTCATTTATTTGCTCATCAAAATGAACTATATCTTTGCTTGGTCAGTGAGATACAGTTTTGGTCTATGGAGCGATCGCACACCCACCAGAGATTGTATTGTTTTTGTTCTGGCGGTTATTTTGTACTTAATAAATAGTATTCAGTTGTTAATTCCAATTATGTGTCATAGGCACAGGGCCGCTGAGAGCAAGGACGGGCCCCGGGGCAATGTGTAGAACGGGTGGTGTGGGCCCTACAGGCGTCGAATGTGCTAAGCGATAAGCGGGGAGGGGTTGGGATCTCGGGTCCTACCCTAGAAATATTTTTTTTTAAAATAGAGCTAGGAGAAGCATTTTCCTGCATTTTCGTAACAATATCTACTCAGTTATTTTCCTACACTTTTGGTAATTTATTACCTGTATTTCTGTGTATATGGTTAATTTTTTTCGCCCAAGATAATCGTGACCATCACGATGCAGGAAAGACCGATAGAAAACCAACAAACTGGAACAAGCGTGTTTTTTATATGAATGGAACCTGGTCAGCAATGCAACTACGTACCAGCGTCGGAGGCCCGTACCAAAAGCATTCCCACGACTTTCAGCTCAGACGTATTGATAGGTCAACCTACATTTTTTTAGAACACAAAAAATTCCGGGGCAATTGCCCCCCTTATCCTGCCATCTCTGCATAGACATCTACTCTTCAAATAGTTTCTGCATCGGGGGATTACTCATAAGACCCTTTAACAGGGGCGTGAGACAGAACAAACAGATTGTCGACCCCAAAACAGGATGCAATCGCCGATGCGTGGTAATTGCTGCCTTTAGTATCTTTTGCCTTGGTAGTATCTGCCGGAAACTCAATGGTCTCGCTTCTAAGAGACACTGTAAAATTCATTTTCTCAATATTGTACTAAATTATAAGAATCGATGAAATCCAAATGATATTGAAACAGAGGTTTTTTTGCATATTGTGTGTGTTGGTTCTATTAACCCTTTACCTAAAATGGGAAGCAGACGACACTTGCAAAACAAATTCTTGAACAACTAATTTTTTTCATTTTTTTGTCTCAAAAACATAGGTTATGACCCCTCGTTGGAACGAGCTCGACGAGCTCGTTCCAACGAGGGGTCATAACCTATGTTTTTGAGACAAAAAATAAAAAAATAACGAAAATTAATTGGCGATTTTGGAGAATAAGGCTGGCCGGTTTTGGCCGTTACGTTGGGTAAAGGGTTAAAGAAAAATATTTGTTTCCTTAATTTGCGGTTATTATTATTTCACTCGCAACAGAGTTGGTAAGGTAACCTCTAAAATAGGCTGACCAAATGTTCCCCTAGACACGAAAAAAGGTCCGAAGCGAGTCGAAATTGTCCCGATGATTCGATCCGGTTCGAGTCGCACTGATTCGGAAATTTTAAATCGACGACATGTTCTCAAAATCCTACAAGTGTTTCCTCTTTAATTCTTCTTTTATCATCAGGTCTCCTGTACAGGACACCCCCTCCCCTCCCACTCCTGTATAGGAGACCTGATGACAGAAGAAGTGTTCAAGCAAATTCCGCTTCCGATACTTCCTCGTTTCCGTTCTGGAATATTATGCTGCCCTTTTAAAAGGTTTGACCAAACACCCCAATCGTGGTTAAATACTATACTTGAGTGGATATAAAAGTATTATAAGATTCAAAATCTGCAACTTGAAAAGTTGTGAGTTTTGATTCGATTCGATTTCATCCAAAATTCGCAGGGCACTAATTTCTGGTATAGACTTTAAACGAAACCCATTTGTCAAGCAATATCAGCAAATCGGTAGAAGATGTGGAAATAAATATATGAAAGCCCAATTAATAAATTCATAAATTATGCTAATACCCGGAGAGCACGGTGGCTCAGTGGTTGCGGCTTCAAGCCGAAAGGTTCACGATTCGATCCCCGCCAGGGGTAATTGCTTTGTGTCCTTGGGCAAGGCACTTAATCCCGATCGCCCACATAGGGACACGGTGGCGCCGTGCACTAAGGCGTACTGCACTTCGATGGTGCACTTGTCTTCAACCAATGCTAACCCTGCTTGTGCGGAGTTATTACGTTGGGGAGTTTGGCTATTGCTCGTCTTTGCTAGGTGGTTCTTTGCGGGCACGCTGGCTTCCTCTACCCGTAAAACTGTCCGACAACAGGTAACATTGGCTATCAAAAGTTAAACCCCCCCCCCCCCCCAAAAAAAAAAAAATAAAAAATAAAAATAAAAAATAAATAAATAAATAAATAAATATTTTAAATATTCTAATACCTGATGAGAGATCATTCTACAGCTAAAATATTGACTTTGTGGAAAATATATTCTCACACATGGAAAGACGCAGACGGTTTCTATGTATATGAATGCTAGGTTTATCAGCTTCTGAAAGCACAGTGTTATAAACAACTCTAAACAAATTATTTACTCTGCAATAGCTATCAGGTGAACTGGAAGTATTTGTGAATTTTAACAACCTGTCCACATGTGATGTGTGAAACCGAACACATATCAACTGGGTGTTACAGAACAAGGAGGGTTCAAATCCAGCAAAATCGACGGCGAGGTTGGTAACGATTGTCTTTTGTTCAGTTCAGGGTTCTTCGAATTCATCGTTCCGTTTTTCCGACTCGGAGTAGTCAGTTGGAAGGTGTGATTATTGGCTGAATAGCTGTCTGTAGTCCGTGTGTAGCCTGGTCAGTGTAAGGGGAAACTGATAGATCTACCTGGGGAATGCATTTTTCTTGTGGATAAAATGACGAGATTTAAACCAGAGAGAGGCCTCAGAATCCATCTCAGGGATTCAAAAATTGAACATTTTCCTCGAGGGATGCCCCCCCCCCAGAGCCCCACAATTGAAACGGGGTTACCCCCTTCCCAACTCTCCTCCAACTCGGGCCTGCGGCCCTCGGGACACACTGACGACATATCGTGCGAGGACTTCAACCCCCCAGTAAGAAAACCAACTGATCACACCCATCTCTCATTGAAGACTCTCCAGCGACGTCCCTGGATGTTGCTGCAGATTGATCTGTGTAAGTGTCAGGGCGTTATATCGCCGAGAGCAATGGTATCGAAGAATCTCCAATTTCCAAATCCTTTCTTCAACTTCAACTTCTGCCCCGAGTAATGCAAACTCCATGCTGGGTGTGGAATAATCTCCGTCAATTGTAGATTACAAAGAGACGCACTGTAGAATTTTCCGATGCCTCACAATCGCCGATTGCTTTTTGATAAATATAGCATTATGCCTTTGACGGAAACATTTTCACAACAATGTAACTTTAATACTCATAGCACTTTTAGTTATTATGGACAAATAAAATTGATATCATGTTAGCTTTCAGGCAAAGGTTTCGGTAAACACACTGACGTCTGCTGATATGAAAGTTGCTACACGGTAACTGAAGTCACAGCATAATAGCTTTTACGTTATCAAATGTTAACGGTGGAAGAACGTACACACGTGGGTTAATTGACGCCATGGGTGTGTGTGTGTTTGTGGGAGGGGGGGGGGGGGGGGAGTAGTTCAGACGTTTTTCGCTGACGTTCCAGAAATCCGCTTGTATTAAGTTTAGTGATGTCATGAGGAGATGATGGCTGTCTATTAACCACTCCCCTGCCGAGCACGTCTCACACATGTTCTATCGGGTTGCAGTCCTGGATCTTTGCAAGAAAATCCATCCAGGTCACATCCTGTTGCATATCTTTGAATTCCCGCACTATTCTCTCTCGGTGAGGCCTGGCATTATCGTCCAAATAATGAAATCGGTTTCTAAGGAAACGGCGACCATAGTGGATGGCAATCAACTCCAAAATGTGGGCGCTGTACATTTGTGCGTTCATGTTTCGCATGTTTTGTCGACGATGTGAAGTGGGGTTTTATCTCGAGAGCAGACACCGGCTCAAACCTTTTGTCAACAATCTGAACATTCCTCTCAATTCCCGAGAAGCACAACAGAGAGTGACCTAAACAGTCTCGTCAAAATCGAACTTAACGCGGCACAGCATATGTCAGATATGCGCGGCAGTGAAGTGGTCAATAAGCAGCGAAAATATTCACCTGTTTTGAGGTTCTATGCCCGCAGCTATATAGGAATAGGAAACGTCACAATATGAGATATTCGTATACCCACAGGTATTATGGGGGTGGGGGCGTAACTTTTTTTGGATAGTATATATCATTTCAACTTTTGTTAGATAGTACAATTATGAGCCAAATGTTCAGTTTTTGGAAGACACTGGCGCTTTAAATACTGCTGCAAGAACATAACGGAGTATGTTGTAGCACGAACTTGATTGATGAATCGATTGACTGATCAGTTGATTGGGTTTTCAACGTACATACGCAAAACGGAACAGACTGGTGTATCGCTCTGACGCAGTGGTGGGGTGGTGGTGGTGGTGGCTAGAGGAACTTGATTGAGAGGTGCCCCCTCTGGATTTCCAACTGTACATTCTCACCCCCTAGCTGTCGAATATCCAATTTTTGATAAAAAAAACATTTGTACCACCCTCATTGAGTGGGAATTTTCCAACTGCTCCCTGTGAATTTCCAACTGCTAAAGAAATCTGAATGCACCCTCTACCTATTATGTCGGAAATCGAAATATATGATCTGTGGGTTCTAGAGTTGGAAATTGTCTCTTGGGTGCAGCAAGGCGCCATCTACAATGCTTTAGAAAATCCCATAAAATGTTGTTAAAAATCAGTAAATGTCTCTTGCAAACGGCCACAGCTACAAATAAAATGCCACGAAATCTCCGACCATAGAGCATGAAATTTTCCAACTGTTGATAGTTTGAGGCTTAAATTGACTAACTATAGAACGTTTGGCCGTGATTGGGATGGGGGTGAGACACCCTCCTACCCCACCTATCACCACGTCCCTTAGCTCTGCATAAGTAGAGTATATAATATAGGTTGTACATGCGGAAAGAGAGTATACAGTAGCGAGAAAACATATCCAGATTGGATGTCTTCCTGTAGATTCAAAAAATAATCAGCCAATAAATTCGATAGATTGTCCCGATTGAAAGAATTTGGTTTTTCTTTGTAGTTCACACAGACATTTAAGAAATGAATTGTAATTTGCGTCCACAAAATACGGTATAACTTTGAGTCATTTAACCTTATGTTAGTCAAGAAAGTATAGTTTTGAATGTGATACATACAGCAAACATAGTAGAAAGGATGGATATTTGGAGATGACAAATCCAGCGAAGACTGCTAAGTTTTTTTAATAGGTAATAAGGCGTTGTTGCTCATCACACAACTAAGATAACCCTTTGAAGGAGAAAGGTCACTTTTCCGGTCCAGTATCGTGATAATAATAATATATATATAATATATTACTCAAAGTCTGCTAAGCACCAAGTATATTCAACTACCTGTTTTACGTTTTAGTTGAAATATTGTACTGAAAAGTGTATATATTTTTTATTTAATTATATCTTTAATGATTAAGTACAGAAATTAAGATTTTGTTTGTGTTTGACATTATTTTGTAGCTTTTGAATACGATAACATGGAAAATGGATATTATGGGTAAAAGAGGAAATTTTTCAATATGCCAAAAAGCTGAATGAGCGAACTGGTATGGGTTCAATATCGAGTATGAGACCCATTACTGTTAATTGCAGCTTGACAACGCCTTCTCATGCTCCCAATGAGGTGCCTGGTGGTACTTTGTGGGATGTTGTTCCATTCTTGGACCAGCATGGCACCAAGCTCCTGGGCACTTCTTGGCTGGACTGGACGGGCTGCAATTGCAAGCGGCAACTCATTCCAGACATGTTCGATTGGATTGAGGTCGGGGAACTTGCTGGCCAGTCCATACTCTCAATTCCCTCCCTCTGTCGGTACTCCCCGACAGTATGGGCAACATGAGGACGGGTATTATCGTCCATCAGAATGAATCTATCACCCACTGCACCTGCATACAATCTGACGTGGACATCCAGGATCTCATCAATATACCGCTGTGCAGTCAATGTACCACGTTCAAGGATACAGAGCTCTGTACGTCCATCCCTGCTGATGCCACCCAGACAATGATTGACCCTCCACCTTAGCGGTCATGCTCAGCAATGTTGGCTGCATGGAAGCGCTCTCCTGGTCGTCGCCATACCCTAGAACGCCCACCTGTGTGGTCTAGTCAGTACCTTGACTCATCTGTAAAAAGGACAGGTCGCCAATCTTCTCTGGTCCATCCAACGTGGTCCATGACCCATTCATATCGTGCCTGGCGGTGGTTCTGGGACAGCGGAATGTGAATACATGCTCTTCTCGATCGGAAACCACATTCGTGCAACCTTACCCGGGTAGTCTGCGTCGAAACATTTACCCCGGATGCATTCTGAAAGTCACTGCGAAGCTGGGATGCTGTGGCAAATCGGTTCCTATGGGCCTGAATGATCAAAAACCGGTCTTCAGCTGCAGATGTTGCCCTGTCTCTGCCACCACCATGCCGCCTTACTGGTATGTCATACTGCTGAAATCTTGCCCAGGCTCTGGTGATCACCGTGTGGTGCACACGAAGGGCTTCACCGACGTGACGATGGGTAACACCTTGCTCCACCATCCCTGCAGCTCTCCACATTTCTGCTTCAAACAAATGTCTTCTTACATTTGCATTTGCCATATTCAATCCTTAAATCACAAGGTTTTGTGTTGAAATGAAGATTGAATACCCTACACTTGTCATGTACATGTAGACAGTACCCGAAAACATCATGGAAATCAAGGGGTACATGCTTTGCACGACTGTCACGAAAAGTCTGCCCGTCAAGAGAGCTAAGGAAAACACTGGGGACCATCTCAATACCTTCCTCAATCATATCCACCAAAAATATCGCAAATATATCACAAGCAAATTTCACAATGTCTCAAATATTTGGTGCTTAGCAGACTTTGAGTAGTATTGTTCTAATGTTGCATGTTTGTGGACAAGAAGTCGTGCAAAGAGTTTAATGACATGTTGTTGTTGTCCATCCAACCGTATACCATTTTGCTACGGATTTCAAAATAGCACGTGCTACCCGAGAATGTCAAATTGAATGGGTGACCGACGATTTTCTTTGTGTTATGTTGTGCTAGAGAGCCTGGGTTATTGAGAAAACACGCTAGTTTTTGTCTTCCGACATTTTAAAAAAAGCCAAGGTTAACCGAAAATCAGAGGTTGCTTGCCATTGGTATGCATGAGGCTGGTATTCCTCGATTCCTCAAGATGAGCTCGCTGCTGAGTTTGGAGACACTGTGGCCACTATTTACCGTCTCATTAGAAGGTATAGAACCACTGGATCTACTGCCGACCGACCGCGTTCAGATCGACCAAGAGTTACGACCCCTGCACAAGACCGACACATCAGGACGTCTCACTTGCGGGATCGCTTCCTTCCGGCGACGAGGACAGCAGCAGTTACTCCTGGTAGAACTAATAATAGAATCAGTGCACAAACTGTCCGCAACAGTCTCGCTGAACACGGCATCCGCAGTTGGCGTCCATACCACGGACCAATCCTTACCCAACGTCACCGTACTGTCAGAATGGAATGGGTACGTCAACGCGTTCGCTGGACTCAGAAGCGTTGGAGCACAGTTCTTTTTAGTGATGAATCACGATTTTGTCAACGGCGCGCTGATGGTAGGGCAAGAGTGTATCGCAGACGAGGAGGACGGTTTTCTGATGTTTGCGTGCGAGAATGCGACCGTTTCGACGGGGGTAGTGTAATGGTTTGGGCAGAAATTTCCTTACACCATCGAACGCAGTTGATCTTCATCGATGGTAATCTGAATGGACAGCGAAGTTGGGACGAAATTCTTAACGCTGTTGTTGTCCCGTTGTTCAACGCCGCTAACGTCGGATTGCAGTTATTCCAGCAAGACAATGCCCGATGTCACGTGCCGCGTATCTGTCGTGACTTTCTTGAGGAGCAGAGCATCGAACTTCTTCCCCGGCAGTAGTAGGAGAGCGATGAAACGGGCCCCATTGTCAGGACCTAGTGCAGGACCTAGGGAGTGACGTCATTGTCACGTGACCCAGTGGCGCCATGTTGTGTTGTCATGGTAACCCGCGTGAGCGGCCATCTTGTGATGTCATCCCCAGTGATATGTGGTCCTAGTGCGCATGCGCAGCGCGTGTTGTTAGGGTGATACGTGTTTCCGTCGGCCATTTTGTGGTTGCTATGTGACCCAAAGGCTTACAACAAGACAGGAGTATGTTCGGAGGGTATGTTCCTTTGAACAAGAGTAATTTCCCGATTCGTAGATTTACGACAAACAACCCGACAATCCCTCCAAATCACCAAAAACGACTTTATTTACTACGGATTCCCCATTTTACCGGCTTAGCACGTAGAGCCATAGGACCGAGTGGCCGGGGGTGAGTTCGGTTGAACTAGAGTATTTTTCTGGCATGGATTTTCCCCAAACTCGCGTTTAATTCGTAGAATTACCACAAACAGCCGACAAGTTGTACTATTTCGAATTCTTTCAGAATCCTTTTCAGGACCGCCATACTTTGGCTTATAATAGCAGTGCTATAGTACCGAGGGCCCCCTTGGGTACGTTCGATTGAATGGGAGTAATATTCTGGTCCAGATTCCCCCCAAATCCTTTTTAGGACCGCCATACCGTAGATTTTAATAGTAGCACGTAGTGCTATAGTACTGAGGGGCCCCTTTGGATTATAGCCAACTGATAGACAACCTCCATGAAAGCTTATATCATTCCTAATGCCAAGAATCTATCGAGTAGTTTCTGATAAGTTATTGTTCGAACTACTCGAATCCCACCGAGCAAATAAGCCATAGAGTATTTACTCGAACGAGTGACTCGCATATACGACTCTTAGCCTCATTTCGGTATTTGAAGATACCTATGACCTGGCATTGTATTATTTGAGGATACCTATCGAGGATACCTTCTGAGGAATCCCTTTTTTGTCGCATGAGGCCATGAGGTCTATGAGAAAAGCCATCAATGAGGCCTAATTTACTATCCCTCTTAACCTCATTTCGATTGTGGCCATGAGGGCCATGAAAAAATCCCACAATGAGGCCTAATTTACTATCCCTCTTAGCCTCATTTCAGTATTCGAGGATACCTATGGCCTGGTATTGTATTATCTGAGGATACCTATCGAGGATACCTTCTGGAGAATCTCTTTTTGTCGTATGAGGCCATGAGTGCCTTGAGAAAGCCCTCAATGAGGCCTCATTTACTATCCCTCTTAGCCTCATTTCTTTTGAGGCCATGGGGCCATGAAAAAATCCATCAATGAGGCCTCATTTACTATCCCTCTTAGCCTCATTTCGGTATTTGAGGATACCTGTGGCCTGGTATTGTATTATTTGAGGATACCTATCGAGGATACCTTTTGGAGAATCCCTTTTTAATCGTCAGAGGCCATGAGGGCCATGAAAAATCCCTCAATGAGGTCTAACGTAGTCTTACAAACGGCTTCCATCTTGTCTCCAAAGCTCCAAAGCCACTACTTGTCTATGGTCTATCTGTCCTATCAATAGCTTCTCCAGCAGTCGTGTGCCAATGCGGCCTTGTACCAGTACTATTGGCTTCTGTTATTCTGCCCCATGCCTCAACCATCAATATTGACTTGTAAAACTACTTCCTAGCTATACCTATTTCAGTCTCGACTATAACATCGACCAAGGATGAATCTGATTGCTTCATTCCCCCTGTATACATATAATCGGGCTATATAAGGCATTCCGTAATTGAGATTCTTATCCGACTCCGTAAAATTTGGATTCCGTGATTTGACATCAACACTCGAGGATATTCCCCTTCCCTATTGGAAGAATTTAGTTCAAATGGTTGTAGTTAATAAAATTCATTCAGGTCAAAATAGTTCAAAGGGGTTCACACTGAATTATATTTGCATTAGGGTTAGAGTTCAAAACTTTATTGGCTTCAAAGGATTAAAATTGGGTTATATCTAGGGCTTATAGTTCAAAACTTTGTTCACTTTGTTCTGTTGACTTCGATCTCGGTTGTGTTCAATCAGATCTGTTCGATTTTCGTTCACTTTGTTCTGTTCACTTCGATCTTGGTTGTGTTGGATCTTCGTTCACTATGACTTCATTCGAACAGTTCAACCATAGTTGTGTTGGATCTGTTCATAATTCAGTTGTTTCCAGCCAGTTCATCTTTTTCCGCTTTGTTGTTTTCTGTTCACTTCGATCTTGAAAGTGTTGGATCTTTGTTCACTTTTGTACCTTTGTTGTTTAGTGGTGGTTGTTATCATATTTTATCTGTTCAGGTTCTTGCAATAATGATTGGGTGTTATCAATCCCTTTCCATACCCTCGAGTGTTGATGTCAAATCAGGGAATCCAAATTTTACGGAGTCGGATAATAATCTCAATTACGGAATGCCTTATATAGCCCGTTTATATGTATACAAGGGGAATGAAGCAATCAGATTCATCCTTGGTCGATGTTATAGTCGAGACTGAGATAGGAAAAGCTAGAAAGTAGTGTTACAAGTCAATATTAATGTTTGAGACATGGGGCAGAATAACAGAAGCCAATAGTACTGGTACAAAGCCGCAATGGCACAAGACTGCTGTAGAAGCTAATGATAGGAGAGATAGACGACAGACAAGTAGTGGCTTTGGAGCTTTGGAGATAAGATGGAAGCCGTTGATAAGACTACATTAGACCTCAGTGAGGGATTTCTCGTGGCCCTCATGGCCTCGGACGACAAAAAAGGGATTCTCCAAAAGGTATCCTCAAATAATACAATACCAGGCCATAGGTATCCTCAAATACCGAAATGAGGCTTAGAGGGACAGTAAATGAGGCCTCATTGAGGGATTCCTCATGGCACTCATGGCCTCATACGACAAAAATGGGTTCTCCAGAAAGTATCTTCGATAGGTATCCTCAAATGATACAATATCAGGCCATAGGTATCCTCAAAATCCGAAATAAGGCTAAGAGGGATAGTAAATGAGGCCTCATTGAAGGATTTTTTCATGGCCCTCATAGCCTCAAAAGAAATGAGGCTAAGAGGGATAGTAAATGACTCCTCATTGAGGAATTTTTCATGGCCCTCATGACCTCATACGACAAAAAAGGGATTCTCCAGAAAGTATCCTCGATAGGTATCCTCAAATAATACAATGCCAGGTCATAGGTATCCTCAAATACCGAAATGAGGCTAAGAGTCGTATATGCGAGTCACTCGTTCGAGTTAATACTCTGTGGCTTATTTGCTCGGTGGGATTCGAGTAGTTCGAGCAATGACTTATCAGTAACTACTCGATAGATTCTTGGCATTAGGAATGATATAAGCTTTCATGGAGGTTGTCTATCTGTTGGCTATAATCCAAAGGGGCCCCTCAGTACTATAGCACTACGTGCTACTATTAAAATCTACGGTATGGCGGTCCTAAAAAGGATTCTGAGGGAATCTGAACCAGAACATTACTCCTATTCAATGGAACATACAGTCGGGGCCCCTCGGTACTATAGCACTACTATTATAAGCCAAAGTACGGCGGTCCTAAAAAGGATTCTGAAAGAATTCGAAATAGTACAACTTGTCGGGTTGTTTGTGGTAATTCTACGAATTAAACGAGGGTTTGGGGAAATTTAAGCCAGAAAAATACTCTAGTTCAATTGAACTCACCCGGGGCCCCTCGTTCCTATGGCACTATGTTCTAAGCCGATAAAATGGGGAATCCGTAGTAAATAAAGTCGTTTTTGGCGATTTGAAGGGATTGTCGGGTTGTTTGTGGTAATTCTACGAATCGGGAAATTACTCTTGTTCAAAGGAACATACTCTCCGAACATACCCCTGTCTTGTTGTAAGCCTTTGGGTCACATAGCAACCACGTGCTACCATAGAAACCAAAACGGCGGCCTCCAGTATAACAAATGACCGACGGAAACACGTATCACCCTAACAACACGCGCTGCACATGCGCACTAGGACCACGTATCACTATGGAGATGACGCCACAAGATGGCCGCTCACGCGTGTTACCATGACAATACAACATGGCGCCACTGGGTCACCTGACTATGACGTCACTTCCTAGGTCCTGCACTTGGTCCTGCCAATGAGGCCCGTTTCATCGTTCTCCTACTACTCCTGACCCCATTTTCGCCAGATTTGTTGCCAGTCGAGCATCTTTGGGATCAACTGGGCCGCCGGGTACGACTTCATGATCTTCAGACGTTAGGCGATTTACGTAATGTTCTAAGGCAGGAGTGGAACGCAATACCACGGGGTGACATCCAGAGACTTATCAGGTCCATGCGCCGCCGATGTCTTGCCATCCAAGATGCAAACGGTGGACATACAAGCTATTGACTGCATGTGTGAACTTTTCATTTCACCCCATGTCTGAATTGCGACGTTCTGTCGTGACGCTGGCAACAGTAAGAACATGAAATTATGCAAATTCATACAGCTAGAGTCGAAATATGAATTTACAATAATTTGTTTGGGATTAAAGTCGATAATACTAAAAAAAATTGCTCCTCAAAGTTTATTATACTTTCTTTTTTGACTCTGTATATAACCTTTATCACGTGAGATTGGTTTTCGTCACATTCTCGTCTTTCTCAGCTAGTATGGTGGCATAAGAATCAAGCATTGCAGTTTTAAAAACGAAAATGAGACTTCGTATGAGTTTATTTTTCAAAAACATGGGTTATTATTTTAGTTTATTTTTCTTCAACGAATCCAAAGAGAAAACCGTTGTTTAATTATAAATTATGCCGATTTATGCAAGAAAATGTCCACTTGCGTTAGATGCAGTGTTAGGAACCGACTGACAAAATTCTGACATATTTTATTGGTAGAGTGCTACATTATTTTTAGGCAGCAAAGTTTGTTTTTACGTCTTTGCCTTATTAGAATTTATGGGAGTTTGTTTTTACGTCTTTGCCCTATTAGAATTTATGGGAGAGTGCCTACACTCTCCATAAATTGTAACAAGTCAAATCCTTACGGACTAAATAATTTAACATTAAAGATAACAAAAGACACATCCACTGAATATGAAGCATTTTACTTGCGGTACCCGCACTTCAGAGTAAAACCCAAATTCGGGATTCCAGCGCTCAACCAGTTAACAGGTAGGATAAATACTAAAGTGGAGTAATGCCGACAGATTTTTATGTGCAGTTCAGAAAATGACTGATAAAAATAATACAAAACATAATCATTGAATAGCTGAATGTAGAGATCTGGGTCAAATACCCAAGTAAATTAAGTAAGATGAGAATGCGCTAACTTTGCTCCAAAATTACTTACATTGTACTTATTAGAAAACCACGACATTCAGTTCAGCGTCATTCAGAGGTAAGATTATGTTTCATTTCAGTCTTTCACGAATGAATGATCTTGGATTCAAATTACCCGCAAAACAATGAACTACTCTCAAACTATGCTGGAAATGTGCAACGTCATGGTATCCTAAAGTGATCTGTATTTAGTAACACTTTGACCTCAGTATTCATGTATGAGACCGCTGTGCAGGCCTACAGCGATTTATACAAGAAATGCATGTACAATATGCATTTGTCCGGTACCTTAGCGATAATTTTATCTTACAGCACTATTTGGGTTTGAATTTGTCAGGAAGTTGAGTGATAAATTTAACCCAGAGCCATATCGGCTTCAGTGATCCCAATACAACTGGATTGCTGGAACGTCAGCGAAAGCGTCGCAACTTAATCTGCACCCTCCACCCCCCCCCCCTGCCTCTGAGATGGCGTAAAATCAATCAACGCGGTAGCTCCTTCGAAATAATGGATGACATTTGCCTGTAGTCACAGTGTCACAGCTTTCACTTCATCAAACGTCATGGTGTTTACCAAACATTGTATCAACTTTCCAACCTCAGAACTTGTTTTTGTCCATAACAACTAAAATATGCAGTAAATATCCAACCAACCGCACACCTACTTATTCATTTTTCACAGTCATCAAAGTATGTTATTTAAAAAGCGAGGCATCGGAAAAATTCTTCGAGAAAGTTTCATTTTTTGAACATTGTTCATTTATAGCAACAACACTGCCCTGCCCGCCCTTCTGTCCAAGATGGCTGGTGGTTAGACAATTTTCTACATGTGATCAATGAGCGTTCCAGTAATCCATTTAATCACGGATTGGGCTGTAGAATGTTGGATAAAAAAAATTACCGAATCTTCCTGTTGGAGCCCTGCGAATCACGTATTTTCGACTCGAATCGAATCGAGTGTATTATTCGAATCGAATACAGACGTCTTGAAGTCCCGACTGATAAAATATTCCAAATACATCATCAAGGCATGCCTTCGTCGATGGCATGCCTTGATGATGTAGTTGGAATATTACCCGGTAAGGATTTTTGTTCATAAACAGAAACGGGTGCGAAAATTCTATACTGAGCACTGAACGGGACTAACTGCCAGCAAGAGTGAGTTCATCAACGATATTGCTTGGGAACTTTATATTTGCTTCCAGATGTGGTAGTGACTAGTGAAACTGGAATTAGCATGGATGGTGGCATGGGTACAGATGATTTTTATGTTAATATAGAGGACATTACACTCGGACTTTATTTTCAACATTATTTATGTACAATTTTATCTCAGCTATACGTTTTGTGAGACGACTAAGATGACTGATATCAAGAGAAATTCCAGCGAAGAGATTCGAAGGAAAGCGAATCGGGCAGTCGAGTTCGAATCGAACCGAATACCAACTTAAAATTCTAAATCGAATCGATTCTCGAAGCTTCGCAGGGCCCTGCTTCCCATGATTTTGTTGATCATTGTATTGTCTACTTGACAGCAACTAATATTTTAATTATACGACACATATAGTCGGGCAGCTAGATACACCCTTATGGGACCCCCGGGATCGAACGAGACTGGTTCTTTCACGTACCTGGACATATCTAGAGTAGAGTTTTAGATGTTAACAAGAAATCATCCTGACCGGATATGACTTAATCCAAGATGGCGCCCAAGAGGGTGGGTCAGTTTTGCGATTTTACACTATCACTAATTTTTCTCGCTTACGGAAAAACTATAGTAGATAAGGAACGAGAATTAACTCTTTCGTATTTCTGAGACCTTTCCCCGTATAATAATATTAATCGAGTGTGCGAAAATCCAAGATGGCCGCCAAAATATGCCTCAAAATAGAAGAAAATCGATTTTTTCGACACTTTTTTCGCAAAAAACTTATACAGTCAAAATAAAAATAGAAACCTGTAAACATTTAGATGTTAAATTGATCGCAAATTATTCTGCGTCAATACCCAGCGGGAACATGCACAACCGAAAGCCGATGTGGAAAACAAATGGCCGCCAGTGCGACCACCAGGTTCTAATTATTCCGCTTATATAATGGACCAAGTTCACACTATCTCAAGTTGTACGATGGTTGCGGAACATTTTTTAAGTGTATAGTATTTTGGACAGTTTTTCTGCGTATGTTAAAACCAATTTAGTCAGTGAATATCCAAGATGGTCGCCAGAGAAATGCCTCGAAAATGAAGAGCATCAGTAGTAGATCATGCACCCGACCGGGCCCCATTGGATGGGCTTAGTGTTGGACCGAGGATGTGACGTCATGTCACGTGACCCGGTTGACGTCATGTTCGCTTGTCCTGTTAGCCCGCGTGAGTGGCCATCTTGTGACCACATCCCCATAGTGATACGTAGTCTTAGTTCGCATGCGCAGCGCGTGTTGTTAGGGTGACACGTGATTCCGTCGTCCATTTTGTATACTTGAGGCCGCCATCTTGGTTTCTATGGTAGCACGTGGTTGCTATGTGACCCAAAATCCTACAATAGGACAGGAGTATGTTTGGAGGGTGTGTTCGATTGAATAAGAGTAAATCTAATTACCACAAGCAACCAGATAATCCCCCCAAACCACCCAAAACGGATACCCTTTAGAGGATGCGTATCGGAGGATATCTATCTGAAGATAGTTAGGGTCCTAGTGTCTGTTCAGTTCCTTCATCTAGACCTCGCCATGGCCTTCATAACTCCAAGACCGCCACTGCTGACTTGTCCAATATCGCCATCGTCTGTCCTGTGCTTAGCTTCTACTGTAGTCACCCAATCCTATAGCTATCTTCCAGCCTTGTACCATTACTACTGACTTGTAGCACTACTGCAGGCTTGCGAACTATCTTAGATTGCTCGAACGACTAGAATCCCATCGAGCAAATAATAGTCCAGGCACATTAGACATAAAAATGAGAAAGTAAGGAAAAAAATCGGAGAAAGCTGATTTTTTTATATGTTTCCGGGACACACATTGCGGATAAAGTGTGAAAAGTCCCCGCGAATCCGAGTTGAGCTTTTTTAGTTATAGCGTTTTTTTGATGAAAAAAAAAAATAAAAAAAAAATTCGACCCAGCTCCATATTTCTCATTCTTATTCGCCTTAGTAGGGTGAGAATCATAAATATCGTGCTGAATTATATTGAGAATACATATCCCCAACAGAAAATGCCAACTTTGTACCAATCCTCACACTCAATGGTGAAATATTCACGAAAATGTACAAAATTACGAAAAAAAATTTATTGTTTTCATACACACAACGGTACACAACGTCCATTAAATCAATCTACGACTACTTTGGGAGTTAAATTATATATCAAAAATTGCAGAAAAGCAGTGGCTTTATAATGATATATAACAATAGTCATTTATTCCATAATGAACTGGTGAAACGTGTGAAATATTAACCATACCCCCTAAACTCAAATTCAAACGGCATCGACTTTTCTCATTCAAATACCGTATTATAGCATCATTGTTTCAATTTCGATTAAATCACATAATGTGGTGTTCGCCTACACTCAAGATGCATTGGCATGTAATGTGTGCACGCCCTTGATGTGTACTCATAAACAAATTTGTACAATACTACGAGCAAATAGGTCTTCTCCAGTTGTTCTTGAGAGCAGAGCGCACAGGCGACTGGGAACTCCACACATATTGTGTTCGCAATATGATTCCAGTATTTCACGCAGGTGGTCATTTTGCATACGCAAAAAGTTCTCATCTCTATTTGCAGCAGATGAATGAGCTAACAGAAATAATGCAACAGGGTGATTTGAAGTTGTTCACTGAGAAAGGTTACTTTACCATAAGGCGCTCAGATAAATTCTGGGACGGGATATATTCTGATCAGACCATAGAGCAGTGTTTAATGAGAATGTTCAAGCTCCCTGGTGGTCTCACACATGGCAGGGGAATAACCGATAGCACTGTTGCGAAATGGGTACATGGACTACCTCTTTGCCTTCCGATATGTAATGCTCTCGAAAATTTTGTTCATGTTCACACTGGTCATGGCGAACAACATCGGGATCTCCGTCAAAGTTCACAATTGACTGATGCCAATGATATCACCAAATTATTGAACTGGCTCAGAGTGCATTCCCCCTTTCAGAATAGAGATCTACTACAATTAGTCTCTATAGCGACCGGGCTTGTGGCCGACGAAACTGTGAACTGTGACCAAGTTCGCAAAATTGGTGAATGTTGCGTATCGAATGTTGTAAGCAAAACGTTCAACAGCATCAAACTACGACGTGTTGACACTGTGAAGTCTTTCGCATCGATGGCAAATAGCATCAAAGTCCGTGGAAGTAAGGTAGTGATTGACCCCACAATTCTGTTCAACCGCATCACATGTGTTATTCAGTCACAAGCAGAGATGGAAGAGTATCTCAAATATGAACTCGCCCCGAAACCACCAGCATTGTTTGATTCTTCTGGAATGAGGAAGACACAGAAAAGCACGCTCGGTAAGATCCTCAAAACATACGGTTCCGAGCAAACTAAAATCCCAGAACATTCTCGGTTTGTTGTAGATGGTGGATTTTTATTGAGGGCAGTTGTATGGCCTAAACAGTCGTCATATAAGGACATATGTACATCATATTCCAATTATCTAGTGAGACATTTTGGGGCGAACGTCGTGGTTGTTTTTGATGGTTATGCTTGTACAATGTCGACAAAGGGCATGGAACAAGCCCGTAGATCTAAAGACAGGTATTCCATTGATATCAATATCTCATCCGAGTTACCAGCCACCACACCCCAATCCGATTTCCTTGCAAATGCCAAGAACAAACCCCAACTGATCGATCTTCTAATGCAGGAGCTATCTGCTATCAATATTCAGTCCAAGCAGGCCGAGGCTGATGCTGATGTACTTATAGCCGAAACTGCACTTGACATCGCTCAAGATGACAACAATGTTGTCGTTGTGGGAACAGACGCAGACGTGTTAGTCATTCTTACCTCTCGAGTTCAACCGGGATGTAATATTCACATGATGTATTCCATTACCCCAAACTTAGTAGTTTCAGTTAGTGAAATAGCAACCAAAATGGGTGACCATAGAAGCAACCTCCTTGTAGCACATTCTATAAGTGGTTGTGACACTACTTCTGCACTCTTTCGAGTTGGTAAGAAGAAAGTATTCAGTACAATTGTCTCCGATGTTACTAGCGACTCACAACAGTATGTCAACACAATTTTGGCGGATGACAGTACACCAAGTGCAGTAGCCGCTGCCGGGGAACAACTTCTCCTGATCTTATACAGGAGTAAAACTGTTTCCTCTCTCGACCAATAGAGATATGTCACTTACAAGCGTTATGTAGCAAAATCTAAACTGAATAAACCCATCGACCTAGCCTCACTCCCACCAAACAGCGATGCTGCACAACAACATGTCTACAGATGTTATCTCCAGGTCCAACAATGGCTGGGCACTTCGCTTCCTCCGACGGATTGGGGGTGGTCGCTAAACAATGGACTTCTTGTACCGACTGCAGCCACAAAGCCATGTGCCCCCGATAATCTACTGAATCTGATCAGTTGTGGTTGCAAGAGTGCTTGTACAAAAAGGTGTGGGTGTAAGAAGGCAGGACTCTCTTGCTCAGGTTTGTGTAATTGCAGTTCGGATTCTTGTAACAACCACAGAAACACTGTCCTGTCGGAAATTTCTGAGTTCGATGAATAATATGTATATAGGTCATGTCATTTCTGTATATAGCGTTGATAACAGTCAATGTAACTTAATCCATGTTGATTGATTTGTACATTCTGTAAATATTATTTATTGATTTTTGTACATTCTGTAAATATTATTTATTGATCTAATGCTGCCAGACACAGACGTGTCTGTTCGGTCCCAAGCCCGAAAATAGTTGAGTTCTCATGCTGACGAATTTTATGCCAAAAGGAGAACTCGGCCAGAAGCAGAGGGGGTCTTCCATAATGTCTATTTTGTAAGCAATGATAAAAGTCTTCAAATGGTGGTGGATTTTTTATCGTCTGTCCAACTAACATCCCGTTCTGTACTACGACCCTTTGGGCAAATCCGTTAGGAAAATCGTCATTTTTTGCGTAAATCCGATACTTTTTTTTGAATTTTCAATAATTTTTCGCAGAAATTGTCACAGAATGCAATTATTAGACATTATGTAGCTCGAAATTCGCGTAAACAAAAAATACAGTTGGATCAATTCGAGGTTACAAAGTTCGTGCGATTTTTTAAAATTTTTTTCAAACGCGTTTTCGAAAAAAGGCTGTAGAAAAAAAAGCTCAACTGGGATTTTAGGGGACTTTTGTCTAATCGTTCAGTGACATGTACTCGACATTCCCTGAAAAAATCAGCTTTCTCCGATTTTTTTTCCTAGTGAAACCTAATGTTCTTGGGCTATAAGCCATCGATTAATTACTCGAACGAATGACTACGACTCTTATCTTCATCTCGGTATCAGAGGATACTCATGACATGGTGATATACTATTTGAGGATACTTTGGAGGATAACTTTTGAGGATACCTTTAGGAGGATACCTTTTGGAAGATACCTACCTGAAGATAGTTATACTTCCTGGTACCTGATGGCTTTGTTTTTTTTATAGCTCTTAGACCACGACTGTTGACTTTCCCATATTCACCATCATCTGTCCTATCATTAGCTTCTACAGCAGTCGCCCAAATACGACTGCCTTCTACCACGGAATCCCACTTTACCGAATCGGCGCGGAATCCCGCTTATGGAATTCCTTCGATAGCCTGTCTATATCTATAAATGTTATACAAGGGATTTGAACTCTGTATAAACTTTGTATAAAATTGTACATATTGGTGGAAATGAAGCAATCTGATTGAACCTGTTAAAGGTTTGGCCGAGCGTAGAATCAAGACGGAGATAGCTAGTATGCCTGTAGTAGTGCTACAAGTCAGAAGTAATGGTTCAAGCTACAAGGGTGGCAGAAGACTGTAGTTTTGAGTGACTGCTGTAGAAGCTAACGATAGGACAGATGATGGTGATTATGGGTAAGTAAACAGTAGTTGTCTTAGAGCAAACAAAAGAAAACAACCCATAAGCCGACCAAGTACCAGGAACTATAACTATCTTCAGGTAAGTATTATCTAAAAGGTATCCTCAAAAGGTATCCTCCAGTACTCCATCACCATGTCATAGGCAGCTAATATAGTCAGATTAGGGTCAGTTACAGACAAAATAGATAGAAACTGTGGATTCCAAAGGCATCCGAACTAGATAAACAGGAAGTATCCGAACCAGCAAACAACTCCAGTTCAACCCAACTTACCACCAGGAGTCCTCTCGGGCCTATAGCAGAATGTGGTACTACTATAAGCCCAAAATGGGGAAATCCAAACAAAATAAAGTCCGTTTCGGTAGATTTAGATGGTTTGGAGGGATTGTCGGGTTGTTTGTGGTAATTAGATTTACTCCTATGCAATCGAACACACCTTTCAAACATACCCTGTCCTATTGTGTGGTTTTGGGTCACATAGCAACCACGTGCTACCATAGAAGCCGAGATAGCGGCCTCCAGTATAAAAAATGGACGACGAAACACGTGTCACCCTAATAACACGCGCTGTGCGTGTGCACTAAGACCACGTAAACTATGTGGATGATGTTACAAAATGGCCACTCACTCGGGCTAACAGGACAACCAAACATGACGTAACTTCCTAGGTCCACCACTAGGTCCATCCAATGGGCCCGGTCAGGTACATGACTTACTACTGATACTCTTCATTTCGAGGCATTTTTCTGGCGGCCATCTTGGATAGTCACTGACTAAAATGGTTTTATCATACGCAGAAGAAAGTGTCCAAAATACTATACAGTTGATTCCTGTGCCCTATATCAAACTTTTTTTTCCGCAACCATCATACAACTTGAAATAGTGTAAACTTGTCCATTACATAAGCGGGATAACTGGAAACGGGTGGTCGAACTGGCGGCCATCTTGTTTTCCACATCGTCTTTCGATGGTGCATGTTCACGCTGGATATTATCGGAGAACAAGATGGCCAGAATTTAATTCCGGGAACGGGAATTTCCCGGTTCTCGTTTGTGAAACACAGTCACAATACCAGATATTTTCCGGGTCTCGTTTGTGAATTTTCATGGAACAGAACCGCAAAGCAAAGGTTGCGTTCCGTAACATTTGATTCCCCATTCTAGTCTATGAACTTCCAGAGCATTAAAACTGATTTTTAGAATCGGTAACCGTGAAATTTCCGTTCGCGAGACTAAAGCGCACCTCCAATGGCGAAGCTGGTTCTGGAAGAAGTTGATATTCGTCATAACCTCATAAATTATTTTACGTAATCATTGGCACAATGGTGTGTGAATTTCAGGGTATCATGGTTGACTTTCACAACCAGAAGTCGCAGAGCCATGAAATTCCCAATTCCGGGATTAAACCTTAAAAGTGACCGTATAAGTCTTAGTCGATATATCTCAGATAATATCATCCTAGTCTTCGGGATGGAAGAAGGTTGACCAAACAGTCTGAATCAGGCGAAGAAAGAATTAATTATCTAAATGCAACATCATGCTGAAACCTAAATAACCACAATACTGTTATTACAAAAATGAACTCAGAATTTCGACCGGATTACGTCTGTCGAAATTCTCTGCCCGTTTTGGTCCAGAACACCGCTGTAGAACCTAGCCTGAAGAAAACGAAACGCAAAAAACATGACTCGGTATCTTTTATCTGCTTCAACCATCTTCGTACCTTATGCCTCCCCTTCGCGTGATAAGGCGATTGAAATAGAAGAAATAGGCTTAAATGTCCGAACCAGCCGAGAGAGGAAACCTCTGGCCAAGTGAAACTATATTTTTTCTTTATTTTTCATGATTCATTTATGGTTTTGCAATACTTCATTTTATGAAATCTCTGCCAAGTGGTGAAAAACGTACCGTAAACATATCACAATCCTATCAAGATTCGATCGAGAAAGAGAATCTTCCGTATGATCATGGAAGTATACGGTAGTACTGAAGTGACATGAGCTAGCACTAACTACACGGTGATATATAATTCCTATAAAAGTCTCACTCATATTTAATAACGATGTAGCTCGAAAACACGAGACCCCATTCTGTACGAGCGCACACCCACTCTACCCTACGTTCATCTGTCCATTCGTTATTCTTGTTTATCATATGACTTATCCGTTTTCTTGTCTTACTACGGTTTCATATTTTCAATAAATATTAATTATTGCTTCATAACACCTTCAGTTGATTTGATTGGTCACTTTCAAAAGAACGCTTTGTGATTGGTTATATTAATGCAGGTCTTGAACATATTTTTAGATTTATGGCACATGACGTTCAACGTTAAATTCCTTTCTTTAACCCTTTTCGATCTAAAGATGTGTTTTTGGTAACTGTGGTGTCATATGATGAACAGAGAATATGAAATTCGTGAAAATTCTTAGACTCGTTTCATAAATATCGAGTGACCAAAACACTCGTTCCATATCCTCTATGTGTGCAGCTCGTCCTACATTTGGAAACTGATTTTGATAAAATTTCTCAAATGTGACCACTAGTTCACTAGCAAGGAAGCGAGCGCACATTGTAACATTGCCAAGTTTTGGTAATCTAAACATGTTATCTCGTCTTGAACTTGGGATTTAATGTGAGTAGCGTATAATTGATCATTATAGTCCATGTCACCAAAACGCAAAATATGTTTCATTTGTATTTGTGTTGAGTTATAAAATGTCTATGGGATGTTCAATGTTAAATTTGTGAAAATGTAATGTTCGGTTAAAATGGTGGTCAATTTCACAAATGTGCAGAGAATTTAAAATGTGTCGCGAAACAAACCGTGTGTGATTCATACATATAAAACCGTGTGGTTTCTCCTAATATATATATATGGTTCCTACTTCAACAAAGTGGAGTCAGAAAAATTGAAAACTGTTCAAAAATGTAAAGTTAGAGAATGAAACCTCTTCTGGAGAACCGATTATAAAATTCACATTTCCGTAAAACTCTAATTTTTGCACGAGTTTGCATATAATTCGAAAATTCTCAGGAAGAATTACTGGAAGGTCTGTTGAGACCGAGGGGTTAAATCCAAAGTGTTTTTCTAAAACCCCCTCTGTTTTAGTCCAGTCAGGTTTAGAGCTAATAAAAAATCCCCGAAATGACGTCAATGAGTGGCTCGCAGACATACAATATGATGAAATGGAACAGTCACGTTTCATCTTCTTGAATGTGGTTGTTCACACGTTTAAGAAATGGAGTACAGGTTTCGCCAATATACTGAATTTCACAAACACCATATTGGAGCAGGTAAATCCAAATTGGAGCTTTTGCAATCTGCTCGGCAAAAAAAAATCTAATTTTTTTCCAGTACAGATGCTGCGGAAGGAATCAACTGTAGGCATCATCACACATGTTTTGAATGTCGCGAATATCAGTGTTATTACCAAAGCTGATAGTTTGCCACGTGGTGAACTGAAGTATTATCACCACAAAGTTCAAAATGGGTGTATACCATTTGTTTCCACATTTCATCCAGATCTTTCAAGCCTCTCAAACATCCATCGGAAACATGAGAATGACCCAGCTTTAGCTAAGATTTTTATCAAGCGCATGTCGTTGCTTTTATACGACCACCATATTCGCAATCTTATTGCTCGTGCTTGTCTCGAGTCAGCCAGCTCTGAACTTCGAGTCAGCCAAGCTTATGGAAAGCCTGACAGGATCCCTTTTAGGACACAAACTACGGTTATGATTAGACAGAAATATGTGACCTTAAACACAAATAAATAATTCTAAGGAAATCTGAGTCCGTTTCGGTGGTTTTGGGGTGATTTGGAGTCGTTGACGGGTACATTTGAGTAATTCGGCATACTGTTATACAAAGGAACGACCCTTATAGTACTACCTGCTACTCTCTTATAAACAGGATTCTCCAGAAGCCCTACCTGAAATAAACAGGTAGTTATTATTAGTATTTATTGGTGTTTAAGGTCACATACTTATGCACAATGTCTAATCGTGACCGTGACAGTTTTACGGGTGGAGTAAACCGGAGTACCCAGAGAGAACCACCTTGCAACGACGAGCAGCTGTCTGCTCCTCAACATTCTAACTCCGCTCAAGCAGGGTTACAGCGGTTGAAGACATGTGCACCATCGACGTGCAGTAAGCTTTAGTACACGGTGGCATCGTGCCCCCGTGTAGGCAACCAGGATAAAGTGCCTTGCCTAAGGACACAAAGCGGGTCGTCCCGGACGGGGATCGAACTCGGGACCTCTAGCATAGGAGTCCAACAGTCTACCACTGAGCCACCGCGCTCCCAATAAACAGGTAGAAACCGAGAATTTAGTGGGGAATACGAGCCAAATAAATAGTTGTTCGTGGTAATTCTAGGAAGTAACCGATGATTTTGGATAATTAGATTTACTTTTATACAAATGAACGCGCCTATTGTTGGACAAAAACGGGGATTCTGGAGAATTCAAGTCCGTTTCGGTGATTTGGGGTGCTTTTGTGATTTGGGGTGATTATCCGGGATATTTGGGTAATTAGATTTATTCCTATTCAGACGAACGCACACTCCGAACACACCCAGTTCCTATTATAAGCCTTCAAGGCTCATAGAGACCACGTGTCACCATAAAAACCAAGATGACTGCCTACAGTATACAAAATGGACGACGGAAACACGTCACATTAACAATACACACTGCCCACGCGCCCAAAGACCACGTATCACTATGGGGATGACGTCACAAGATGGCCTCTCATGCGGGCGACCATGACAACCACACATCACGTAACTAGGCCACGTGACTATAACGTCACTTCCCCATCCACCTTTCCCTCCATCCGAACAGGCCGTTTACCACATCTACTACTATGAAGTCTTCTTCACAAACCAACGACGCGTCGATACAACGTCGCATCCAGTTATAACATGAACTCCAATCACATTTCCCTGACACTCTTTGATAGGTTCTTTGTTGTAACATGCACAAGGTAGAGAAGTATCTTTCTGGCAGACAGGGACATCATCCAAATCTTCCTCGTTCATTCTAAGAGAAAGTAGATCATCATTACCTGTTGATGGGTATCGGTTACTCGACTCTACCCGTCTCGGATAAACGCATGAAAAGGTTTCAATTGCACGCAGGGTGAGACAAGTATCGCCCCACGTGGTTAGCATGTTGATTGACATCATCTCGTCTTGTCAATGTGACGATGTGACGTCAGTGGCATCGTCGTATCCGCACGAGACCACCATCGACCTTCTTCCGGAAAATCTTGTCCCACAGTTAGAGCTAGAAATGGCATCTACCATGAATGTGGGAAAATCTGCCTTGTTCTTAACCAGTGCAATAAATCGAACAGAGTATTCTCTGAATCGCTATTATTTCTTTATTTTTCCAACATTGGTTGTTTCTAAAAGGCATTTATACTGGTTTAATTACACACTCATATGATCTGTGATTTTTCTTAACTGCAGATATAACGTTTTTCAAATGACGAGAATTGATTTGAGTGTAATGTACTTCAAATTACTTTCTCTGTGCCGAAATATCTGCCTCATTTTTATGGTAATTTATCGAATTTTATCGCTACGGAATGTTAGAAAGCCAGCTGTACCTTCCTCAACGTGACTAGATCCCATGTGGCTCTCCTCCATGCCAATACTATCTGAAGATTAAACTTTCTGGGTTCCCTGTGACATCCAGGACGCAATGAGATTTGAGGTTTTGACACAATATTGAGAATTTGTGAGTGAAGAGTGGGCACTTGATCCATTTTAGGAGAGTAGTGGACAGATATTGTTTTAGGGGGAAATATCATATTTTTGCGTTTATGAAGCAAAGAATTAATCACAGAAAACATCTGGAGACGCATCTCAAGCATATCCCTTGGTTCTGACAAAGTTCATAAAATTTGGAAAAATTTCTATTTTTGGAGTATGTCTGATTACGACACAAGTTGTGATCAATTTCGATTTTCCAAATGATGGTGATTTTTTCTGTGCATTTGCGATGGTGCAGCGCATATATTTACTTATATGTACATATTAGGATTTTGAATCAGGGTGAATTTTTTTGTAATTTTGCATAAAAATAGAGTTTTCACAGGAATAAAAACATACGTGTCCAGAAGAAGTCATTTAGTTTAAACAATAATTATTTGAATATTATGCTATATACTAGCGGAAAAAAGAAACGTTTTTTTCTGTGGTAAATATTTCAAATGTGTTTTAGATGATTATTTCATTATTTGGAGTTTGATGTTATTTTTTCATTACTGATTTGACGAGTTTTGTTGCCTTAATACAGACGGCGTTTGCATGGATAACCTTCAAACGTGGGTACACTACACTTTCCCAATCAAAAGCAATAGCGGGTGTGCCCATCCCGGGCTTCAGTCGCTGCTCTAACTCTCATTACCATTGACCCCATCAAGTTGTTTATGGTCCTTTGTGGGATGTTATTCTACTCCAGAAGAAGGGCCTGCGTGAGCTGAGAGACGTTGTTTTGGACGTAGACGGGCTTCCTGACCCTACTGTCCAGCTCGTCCCACAAATGCCCGATCGGAGACAAATCTGGACTGTAGGGTGACCAATCGAGAACTGGGACATTGTTTTGATTGCGGAAGTCACAACAAACCCTAGCAACCTGCGGCCTCGCATTATCCTGCTGAAACGTGAGGTTACGCGCAAGGATGAGTGTGAGGACGTGAGGCATGAGGACCTGATCCCGATATCTTACGGCTGTAAGATTGCCCTGGATGACCACGAGATGTATTGTCACGCCATGAGAATCCTCCTCAAACCATAGCAGACCCTCCCCGAATTCTGTCGTTTTCCTTAACGCACGCATCAGAATATCACTCACCGCGACGTCGATAGCAACCTTGTCGTCCATTTGAAAAGTAAAGCGTGGACCAAGACTCGTCGTGAATAACACACGTCTCCAGTGGGCTAAATGAAACCGATATGGTGCATGTGCCGGCAGCCATTTAAATCGATGTTGAAGTCGCCTGGGTGTAAGTTGCGGGAGTACGTAGGGACGTCGTTGCCTTAAATTGAACTCCCGCAACCGATTCCTAACTGTTCTTGGACCCAATTGGCAACCATGAGTGCCTACAACCTGACTCGCCGTCTCCGTCGCTGTCTGAAATCGGTTCTGAAGGTGTGAGAGGCGTATGCCTCTATCCTGACGTGGCGACGTAACGCGCGGAGTCCGCTCCTGGGACGGTCAGCTAATCTTGCTATCGTTGACTCATGGACCCCCGATTGCTGGGCGACGAGACGTTGCGATTGGCTCTGCATAATTAGAGCAATAGCCCTATTCCTATCAATTCCGGACATTCGCGGCATTTTGCTTTTCAACTGAGTTGAAATGAAATGTTGTGCAATCGATGTGTACTGTTCAAAACTTCGATTTGGTATGGTTGTCAAGCCCCTAGCACGTGGGAGTGCCCCGGATGCACGCTATGTCCAAAAATCTGTTGAAAACATGCAGCGTCGCACGTGGTCATGGCTGACTGAATTTTAACCAAAGATTCTTTAGACAGAACACTGCGATAGCTATGTGTCAAATTTGACTACATTTGGCCTACGGATAAAAAAATTATATTACCAAAACTGAACTTGCGTTTCTTTTTCCGTCAGTATTATGTGTACAATACATAGAATGAAGGTCACAAAACAAGAAAGTATAACCATTTAAGATAGACAATATACATTATAAGGTGTATATAATGATGGTCGAATTGTTCGAAAATTCATTCATCATATAGTAGAGATGGGAAATATACCGAAAAATCGAATCAATATAGATATCATGGGCATACCGAACCGAACCAATCAATGAATACTGAAATCGTCTGAATGTTCATCTTTTCTTACATTCACTATTTATAAGGCCTTGTGGAGGCTTAATAGCTGTTGAAGGGTTCATTTTCATGAGAGAAGTGGCTGATTTTATTTTCAATTTTGTTAACCCTCAGGGCCCTGGGCAGTTGTCCTGAATTTTCACTAGACTACAACCTGTACATGTCCAGCTGCTCAACTGTGATTTTTAGTCAAGACAAGTCTTGCCTGCCTTAACAGGCAGCCAAGACTGGACTAGAAATCACTGCACAGGTGATTTGTTTATTGTCAGCAGGACCTACTGAAGAAGGTATGTTCAGGGCACATGATCTGAGATTACAAACGCCACAAATAGGCCTTTAAAGGCGAAAGTGTGTGTTTAGAAGAAGTCACAAAATTACTGTAGATATGATTTCTGTATTTTCCTGATGTAAATTCCCCTTTGGTACTATCATCAAATCTCAGTCAAGTCAGATACCGAATACCGAACCGATACCCCCTTAAAAATACCGAAACCGACACCGAACTCAAAATTCCAATATCGCCCATCTCTATCATATAGCACCAATGTCTCTGGGATTGTTGTTAATATAAAGGAGGCAAATTTGGGGTGTATCCCAAAATAAATGTACTGCCCAGAGTGTGAAACTTCTCCAAAATAAAATAAAATAAAATAAAATGAAATAAAAAAAATCCAAATCACTGAATTACATTGATGACCTTGAAATGCAGATGGGCATCCGGTTTCATCGAGAACAGCATTCCATGTGGTTTTGTATTCAAATGGATACCCATCATTAACACGAAGATGTCATCAAAACTTTTTCTAAACACATTTGCCGGCCCTGGCTGCCCTACTATAATGTTGTGATAGTCGCACTGACAATAACAAGGGGAATTAAGAGATAAAGATCATATTTCTACTAGTTACAAATGTGGCATATATTATAAGGTTCAAGATGTTCCTGATTGCCAAAAACTACTGTAAAGTCAAGACCAAAAATTGAAACAAGAAAAATGTGTCCAAAGGACACTAATGCCCCGCTTTATGTACTAAGTCGGAAAAGGGCCATAACTCTACCAAAAATATCCGACTACGCCCAATATCAACCCCAACCTGTATTATGTGGTTATAAACCTATGTATAAAATTTTGTTTCATTTCGTTCAGTCAAACTGAAGTTTACGTCCAGAAAGCAATATTAACATGAATTCTAAGTAGGAAAAGGGCATAACTCTGCCAAAAGATATCGGACCAAACTCACTATCAATCCCAACCTGTATTTGTGGTGTTTCATTTCTTTTGGTCAAACTCAAGTTATCGTCTGGAAACCAATATCAACATGTCTTCTAAGTCAGAAAAGGGTCACAGTTCTGCCAGAAAATATCAAACCAAGCTCACTAGTAATCCAAACTTGTACCATGTAGTTATAAACCTATGTATAAAAGTTTGTTTCATTTCGTTCAGTCAAACTAAAGTTATCGTCCGGAAACCATAATCGGAACGGACGTTCGGACGTACGGACGGACGGACGGATGGACGGACGGTCGGACGGAAAGCCACGGGCGGACGGACGGACGGGGGAACGGACAAGGATAACTCTTAAGGCCCTTCGTCAAAATTGGCGGAGCACAAAAATGGAAAATAACATCTCAGATTCAATGTTCTAGCATATCCCTTTCGAGGTTCTTCAGCACTGCCAGGGTAAGGGAATAGCGGAAATCAAACGGATCGCGATTCTAACGAAATTATCTACTATGTTCTTTAGTTTTGGCTCTTCGTTTTAGTAAAATTAGGAGCAATAACGATTAACTTTAATTGGCGAGTTTTACTTCATCTATTTTGTCATCTCTTAGAGTGAAACTATTCGTTCGTTTGTTCTTTTTTTCAGAAAAATGCTTAGCACGGAGACCCCACGATTCAGCATACCCGATTTTGTAGTTTTTGGAGTGATCGTTGTAATTTCACTGTCGATTGGATTGTACTTTGGTATAGTGAAACGCAAGAAGCAAACACCATTAGAATACCATCTAGGAGGCAAACGGATGAGTGTTATTCCCGTTGCGGTTTCATTTTTGGTAACGTACGAATCATCAACGGTAATGCTGGGGGCACCAGCTGAAGCATATTTTTACGGTTTTCAATTCGCCTTGACGGGTTTAGGCGTGTGTTTGGCTCTGATTGTGGGTGTTTCGTTATACGGACCAATGCTTCGCGCATTGAACGTCGCAAGTGCTTTAGAGGTAAGAATTTTATTTAGTGGTTTCATCATGTAAAACTTGTCATTCTATTTTGTAGATACAGTACTGTGATTAAGAAAGCGAAAAGAGAATTTCGACCTGATCCCGACATGGTTGAAATTCTCTGTGTGCTTTCGTATCGACTGGTTACGGCTTGGACTTTAAACTGAAAGGTCCAAGTTCCGTTCCTTGCCATGGGTTAATGCGTTCTGAACTTGTGTTCTTGGAAAGGCACTTCATCTCGATTGCCCATGTGGGGGTACGGTGGCGGTGTGTACGAAGGCGTACTGGACGTAATGGTGCATTTGTCTTCAACTAATGCTAACCTTGCTTGTGTGGAGTTAGTCCGTTGAGGAGTCCAGCAGTTGCTCGTTGGTTCTCTCCGGATTCCTCCACCCGTACAACTATCCGACACTAGGTGACCCTGGCTGTCGAAATTGCCGTTAAACCCCAATAAATGAATAACGTTGAATTTCAAATGGTAATTTCGTTTTCTTTATTTGGTATCGATTTCGCAATATTATATTCATGAAATGTCCTCCCAAGGGTGCGAATATGTCTCGACCCGATCGCGACTTAATCGCGAAATAGAACGCTTTTGCCATCGCAGTACTGTAGCCCTCACCGGGACTCATATTCTATTTTTGTGGTGCTGTTTTTATCATGGCCATACTGAAAACAAAACAACCGACTGATTGCTTAACAGAAATATTTATAATTATAAGTCACTTAAACCGGTATTTTAATGAATATTGATTGTGGTTTATCTAGAAACGCTGTACAGTTTTCATTCTTTTCCTATTGATCATTATCTGTTTCCGGATGATACTGAAAAGCGTCTTTCGTAGTATTACTGAATCTTATAGGACTAAACTGGAACAGTTCCTTACCTATTACCAAACGTAAGCTGATGTTTTTTTTCAAAATAATTGATATTTACTAAACCAATTGACTTTTTATTCGTTCAAGCTCACATCGGAAGAAATTGGGAATGAGTGGCGACTGCGTATTTGTTGGACTAGGAGTAAATGAAGATGAAGAAAACTTGTAACAATTATTGCCTGTTACTATGACAATTCTGAAGTAAAAGGGGTCAGCTGTCATTATTTACTCTTTAACCACCATTTTACGGTTTTATAACATGGTGTCCTGTTTATTTATTTATTTATTTTATGGATGGATGGAGTCGGGGTACCAGGAGAGAACCACCGGACAGGGGGACTAACTGTCGAACTATACAAGTTACTGAACCCAAACAAGAAGGGTTAGCATATGTTTAAAGCATGTGTACCGTGGACTTGAAGAACGCCACAGCACAGTGCGCTACCATGCTCCAAATAGGTCAATTGGGGTTAAGTGTTTTGTACAAGGGTACAACGCATATGGCGCAGGTCAGGGTGAATCTTACGACCTTCCGATCCAATGCCCAACACTCGAACTATTGATCTACCGCGCCACCGTTCTAAAGAAATTAAACCTTTGTTCTCAATTAGAACGCGATCTCGCCAGGACACTAACACAAAAGGGTCTAGATTTCATAAATACATAGAACGACACGCGCGTGTGAATGTGTTAATCGATATGGCACGAGTGTCAGCGCGGAAGGATAATTTTCGACGCCGCAGGACTCGAGTTTTATCCTTCCGTGATGGCAGAAGTGCAATATCGATTAATCCGTGCAAACGCGTGTGACGTTCTGTGTTTATTGAATGCCTTCACGTTAAAAAAACACAGTTATCAGAAGGGCACTCAGCAATTCATTTGACAACTTTCAACAAAAAGAACACATTTTATCGCCAACCAAATTTGCGTACTCATACACGTTTTCTGAATATTTATTATCCCCTTCATATATCGACTCTATTTCCTTTTCGCTATTTTCGTACACATTAAACTCGCCATATCCTTCAGTGTTAGATATTTTATTTAGTTATTTCGCAATCGGGTCAGTTTTAGGTGATCAATCATCTGCTGCTCAACGATTTCTGTTCGGCACATGTGTGCGGGACGGATTTTCATTTTCCGCATGGTTTAGTGTTGCTGTAGATGAGGATTTCATAGAACAGGCGTGTAATAAATACAATGTTTCGAAATTAAGCTCGAATCGAGTAAAACAAACGAAAATTGCATCTAAGGTTCAATGTTGTGAAGTTCTTTTTAACAGGTTAGATTCTTCAGTGTTGTGGGGGAGAAAAACGGATCAAGAATTTTGATCAGATCCCGAGCCAGTCACCAGTGTCCAGGCTATAGGATGCCATTTTAGCCAATTTCACTAAAAATATTGATTTGACACCAAAAAATCTTCATTGCCTAAAATTTTGACAACAAAAAGTTTCTTTCACTTGTCAAGGAAGGACATTGCGGCAGTGAAGAGCACGATCGATGACGAAACAAAAAAGTGATATTACTTGTTTTGTGAATAAGGTGTTGGAAATTATGCCAAGACAAACATTGAACTTTAATTGCCAGTGAGTGGTAACGCGGCATTATTTTCTATTCCAATAAAACATTGTAGGTTATAACTTTACAAAAGGCTGCATTTAATTAGATAAATACTTCTATGTCGCGAGTAACTCGCGACGGTATGAAGTATTTATATAAGGAAATGCCTTTTGTAAAAGCTTGCGATCTGCTAAGCCCAGTGGTTTAACAGTAATAAGTCGATTATTATCAAAGTACAACAGAAATACCCAGAATGGCTAAAATGTGGCACAGACAGTTTCGATCCAGCGTGAACAGTACCAGTTGCCATCCGATCCAAATTCGCCGCCCCCTTTCGAATGTACTGTAACGAATTAGTAACTGAGAAATCCTTTCTTTCATTTATTTATTGGTGTTTAAGGTCACATACTTATGCGCAATGGCTAATCGTGACCGTGAAAGTTGTATGGGTGGAGGAAGCCGGAGTACCAGGAGAGAACCACCGAGCATCGACGAGCAAATGTCAGCTCCTCAACATTCTAACTCTGTTCAAGCTCCGCTCAAGCAGGGTTACAACCTTTGAAGACATTTGCACCATCGACGTGCAGTACGCCTTAGTACACGGCGTCACTGTGCCCCCATGTAGGCAACCGGGATAAAGTGCCTTACCCAAGGACATAACGCGGGTCGTGTCGGACGGAAATCGAACTCGGGACCTCAAGCATAGAAGTCCAACAGTCTACCACTGAGCCACCGCGCTCCCATCCTTTCTTTCAAAGGAAACGGATGAAAGGCTTCATCTTCGCAAATTGAGTAACCAGCCTTGGAAATAAAGGGCTTATATCGTAACCCATTGGCAGGTTACGCTATATAACATGGTGGTAACCCATAGGAAAGGGTGTTGTGATGTTTCTACGCTTTCTCTGTTTTTACTTTGCTGGTCATGATGTTTTACCTCTTAGTGGGATCACCACCACTGCTGAAGATTTTGACACACAAAAGTTCCTCAAAGTCCTTGAATTTGGAAAAAAACATCATTTACCATTGAATTTCTCTGCAAATTAGTTTAATTTATTTATCTGGAGATCTCGGTCCCTTTGGGTTCATAATGTTACCCCCACCCCCAGGCTGAAAAGGGAAGTCTCCGCCTTCCATGTCACTTTACACTAAAGCGTTGGGGTAATGAAAGAAAATCGAGGAACAGGCTTGGCTGTTCTTGACCAATGACACTGTATTTTTGAGTTAAAGCAATAAGTTCTGACAATTCCAAAACAAAATGCAGCTGCTAACATGAACTACACGAATATTTTATTTGCAGTACCTTGAAATACGATACCAGAAAAAGTATATGCGGATGTTAGGATGTCTTCTGCTAATGATTCATAACGTAAGTAGCATTTTATATGTTTATTTGGACGAAATATTTTTCATTAGGCGAAAACAAATAAATAGTTTGGTTCCAGTTACATGCAGTAGAGAAAGAGGGTCGGGGTTTTCTATTTCTATTTTATTTTCTCATACAATCGCCTAAAGCACCGTAACGACCAAAACCGGGCAGCGCCATTTACGAAAACCGCCATTCGAATTTTATTACGCTTTCATTTTTTGTCTCAAAAACATAGTTCAAGACCCCTAATTGGTACAGTACGTGGAGAGTATATTATCACTAAATCACCCGGAAAGTGGAGATTCCACCCGAGGTATAATTGCAAATTTGTTGCAAAGCATAACCAGCACCAGCAAAGTTTCAGCCAATGGACCTCCGGGTTAATACTTATGCAGAATGGCTATCGCGACCGTGACAGTTTTACGGGTGGAGGAAGCCGGAGTACCAGGAGAGAACCACCGAGCATCGACGAGTAACTGTCAGCTCCTCAACATTCTAACTCTATTCAAGCTCCGCTCAAGCAGTGTTACAGCGGTTGAAGACATGTGCACCATCGACGTGCAGTACGTCTTAGTACACGGAGTCATCGTGCCCCCATGTAGGCAACCGTGATAAAGTGCCTTGCCCAAGGACATAACG
This sequence comes from Pictodentalium vernedei, assembly GCA_031216915.1. NCBI lineage: Eukaryota > Metazoa > Mollusca > Scaphopoda > Dentaliida > Dentaliidae > Pictodentalium > Pictodentalium vernedei. The sequence goes on from CM062290.1 coordinate 191,408,112, forward strand.
CGGGTCGTCCCGGACGGGGATCGAACTTAGAACCTCTAGCATAGAAGTCCAACATTCCTCCACTGAGCCACCTCGCTCCCTTTTGTACTGTAATGTTAGTAAATTTAACACTTGGGGTATGGACATTTCATATAAAAAATGACATTTCGAAATGGTAATGACTGTGTATCATCGATGTGCGCATCATTTCACAAACTTCAGACATTTTTCCGCAGATTACTGCAAACATTCTGAAGATGGCTTTTTAATATTTATCACAATCAGTGTGAACGTTTGACTGTTATTTATTCTCTGTTTAACCCTTTACCCAACGAATCGGCGTAATATGCAAATTCAGCAGCTGAAAAAATATTATTTTTCAAAAAAATGTCAACAGAACCATATCATGTGACCCCTCTTTGGAACGAGCTCGACGAGTTCGTTCCAAAAAGGGGCCATATGATAGGATTTTGTTGTTATTTTTTGAAAAATTTAAAAAATGATATTTAAAATAATACATTTTGATATCGTCTGCGTTGAGTAAAGGGTTAAACCCACGTAAAAATGAGAAAGCAGCGCTTTCACCATCTTTGGATGTTCTGTATTTTTTTTCTGTTCATTGTACCAACAGTGTGCGCATCGTGACACGTAATACAGATACTATCCGTCCCATTAATATAAAAGCCTTGGAGGTAAGATTCCCTACTTTATTAACCCTTTGCCTAACATGAAAAGCAGACGACACTTGCAAAAAAAATTCTTGAATAACTATTTTTTTTCATTTTTTGTCTCAAAAACATAGGTTATGACCCCTCGTTGGAACGAACTCGACGAGCTCGTTCCAACGAGGGGTCATAACCTATGTTTTTGAGACAAAAAATGAAAATATTTTGAAAATTAATTGGCGATTTTTGAGAATAGCGCTGGCCGGTTTTGGCCGTTACGTTGGGTAAAGGGTTAATTAAATGAGAAGAATTAAACTTGCAAATTACTGTAAAAACACTTTCGCTAAACGTGGACAAAGGTGGACGACCAAAGTGGACAAGAAGTTAGTTGCTTCTAATTAGTTTGCTATAAAAAAACACGTTCCCTTTTGTAACTTTTAATAAACGAAAACAAAAGACAGCTCCGAGAGCTGTCTGCTGTTTTCGTTTATGAACAGTACCAAGTAACGACGCTGGCGTCTCACCGTCACAGCAACGGCAAACCAAATGAACTTTTCGTCGGCTAAAAACTGATTGCATTTTAAATAAGGTTTCTTGGAGAATAGATTCCAACAATTCGAGAGTGAGCATTCAACAAAGTGAGAGATATTAAACGTTCACGAAAAAGAAGTTAAAATGACGTTATTTTGGATGAAGGTTGTAATTTGAAATTCTGACAGGTCTGTTATAACTGTGTTTGATAGAGAGAGGCGTGATCAAAGCGAAAGTGTGTTAAATTTCATAGCTGTGTGTATGTTTAAAACAGAGCTGTGAAAATCAGCGTTTTCACTGAAAAACAAGCGTCCTAAATATGAAGTGACATAAAACGGTAAAACTGGCGATATTTATTATTTATTTATTGGTGTTTAAGATCACATATTTTTGCACAATGGCTAATCATAACCACAAAATGAGTATCAACTCAAAACCAGGGGTGAGCGTTAATAAGCCATGTTGCCCATTTTAGAGAGGGTTTGCACCCCTCAAGCATTGGTGACTGGGTCCTATTTTACCAGTAAAACAGAGCCTGTTTACCGCAGTGAACAGGCCCTGCTTCCCTTTCCGGGGTTCCTGCGGGAAAAAAACTGGCGATAAATCAAAAAACTAAAAACGGCTATCCACTAATTTTTTGTTTAACTCTACAACATACTAAACTTCCATGACAATCGGACGTGATTGATATATTGGCGGCAGGGGTTGCCGCAAAATGGGAGGGTATACCATCGACGTTGTTAACGTCATATCTCAGGTTTCTGACGTTGGATTTTTAAAATGTTTTCACCGTTGTTTTTGGGAGGACGAGTACTGAAATGCCCCAATACTGTAACTCCATGCAGAGAAATTTAAGTTTTGACGTTTCGCGGCCCGCGGACGGTGTTACCGTCATTTATTTATTTATTTATCGGTGTTTAAGGTCACATATTTCTGCACAATGGCTAATCATGACCAGAATATTACCGTCATAACGTTAATTATTGAGCGAAAATCTAAATAAAAACGTGCCGTTGCATCACTTGCAGCACTAATGTATCTGTGTGTAAAGTATTTTACCATGCAGATTTTTTAGTTTAATGTGTAAGGTTGGTCACAAAATGAGAGGGTATCTGTTGAAAACTTCAAATGAGGTAAAAATGACGTTACATCGAAAAACAGCTCCTAAGTTTCGTAGCTCTACAGGATACTATAATTTCTTGAAAATCGGGCGTATTTTAATTTTATGGACCTTGACCTCTATGACGTCACCCGAGGATACGACCTTAACAGGTGGAAATTTCCCAGGAAGGCCACACATTTTGGGATATGGTTTTTATTGGAGATGAGATTTCCAAAATTTGTGAGAGGAGGCTTGATACGGGAGTTGATATTAAAAGACAAAGGAAGACATGTAAAACTCGCTTCACTCACATCTGGGGCATAATGTCGGGAAATTTTTGTCAGCAGATTTTAGAAAAATTAAAGGCCCACAATCGTGCGAAATTTAGTGAGAATCGGTGCGCGGAAAGTATCCTCAATCGTGTTTGAATAAAAAAGAAAAAAAAAGAAGAAAAAAAGGTTAGCGATCGCTTGAATAACTTAGCAACAATAACGTTCCCATCTTTTGAAGAACGAACGAAGTGTGCTGTTCCAAAGCCATATTAACCAACATACCAAAATTTCAAGTAGCAAATTATTCTCATATAGCAATTATTTAAACATATTTAGGGGTTAACAAGAAAAAAAGTAAGGTTCTTCGTACTCATGCGATTTTTGTTAGGAGTTTTTTTTGCACGGTTTTTTTTCCAAAGGTGTTTTTAACAATAGATTTTTTTCGAGTAGGGGTTTTCCTCTATAATCTCGGACAATGCTTTTACATTGCATCTCAAGTGCTCTTTCCGTTTATTTTTCTTTGACCATCCATGATTGATTTTAAAGTATCTTTTGTATGAAATACAGATTATTATGACAGTAATGTGATCTGGTTTGTCGTATTCCGCCTCGTTGAAGAGGTCAGATCGCCGGATCACTTTACTGTCATAATGATTTGTTTATTATATGTCGTTACAGAAATTCACCGTTCTCACGAGAAATCAATATAAGGGTAAATAACGTGCAATTGTAAATAGAACTACATTTATTTTCAAGCAGACAACACGTGAAAACTAAGAAAATAAAGATATTTTATTGTGATTAATATGGGTTAGTGCATATGGAATTGATTAAGAACAATATTAGAAATTCACGTTATTCACTAATTCATCTAGGAACTCGATTTTGAAAAAAATCGAAAGTTTTTTTCCGAATTTTGGTCCAAAATTTCCAAGTCGGAACAGGACATAAAATTTTCAGGCTAGAAAATTTTTTTTTTTAGTCTCAAAATTGAACAAAACGCATAAAAACCGAAACTTTTCTTCCAAATTTTGGTCCAAAATTTCCAAGTCGGAACCGGACCCAAAATTTTCAGGCTAACAATTTTATTTTTCGTCTCAAAATTGAACAAAACACATAAAAAATCGAAAACATTTTTTATCGAATTTTGGTAGAAAATTTCTAAGTCCGAACCAGACCCAAAATTTTCAACCCGATTTGAACAAACTTGAATCTGACCCCCTAGATATGATATATACCAAATGTTAAAGGATTCTGACTGGTGGATCTGAAGAAGGAGATTTTTAAAGAAATTTCCTCATATTGCACTAAGTTAACATTCGGGCTCCCATAGGGAGCCCAAATATTAACCGAGGAACTCGATTTGAAAAACTTGAATCTGCCCCCCCCCCCCCCCCCCCCCCCCGGAGATGACGTATACCAAATATAAGAAGAATCTGACTGGCGGACCTGGAGAAGAAGATTTTTAAAGAAATTTCCTCATATTGCAATAAGTTAAAACTCGGGCTCCCATAGGGATCCCAAATATTAACCCGGGGACTCCATTTGAAGAAATTTGAATCTCTCCCCCCCCCCCCCTATAGATGATGTATACCAAATATGAAAAGATTCTGACCACTGGATCTGAAGAAGAAGTTTTTAAAGAAATTTCCTCATATTGTACTAAGTTGAAATTCGTGCATCCACAGGGAGCCCAAATATCAACCCAGCGGCTCGGTTTGAACAAACTTAAATCTGACCCCACCCCCCCCCCCCATAGAGATGTTGTGTACCAAACATGAAAAGATACTGACTGGTGGATCTGAAGAAAAATATTAACCCAGGGACTCGATTTGAACAAACTTGAATCTGACCCCACTAGAAATGTTGTATTCCAAATATGGAAAGATTCTGACCAATGGATCAGAAAGAGGAAGATTTTTTTTATTTTATGGGTGCTATCAGAGTTATGCCCCTTGTGGTCTATAACTGTAAACTGTCAGAATGAGAATATCGTCCCTTGAAAGCATCAAAGTGCCATCTGCGATCACAAAGCATTACAGATGGCGTCCCGATACATACAATAGATGACATGCACAACAATTAATGCCATTTACAAAAATATATGACTCCTCACAGACGTGGGTATTTGATGTTCGCACGAATGAGAGTTCATAAGATAATATCCCTGAAAAAATTAAAATTGTCCGAGACGACATTATAGTTCCCGACGATGTGATATATTCCTGGCTCTGTACATTAACCCTTTACCTCACACGAAAAACAGACGACAGTTGCAAAAAAAGTCTTGAATAACTACTTTTGTTCATTTTGTGTCTCAAAAACATAGGTTATGACCCCTCATTGGAACGAGCTCGACGAGTTCGTTCCAACGAGGGGTCATAACCTATGTTTGTGAGACAAAAAATGAAAAAAATAATGAAAATTAATTGACGATTTTTTAGAAAAGCGCCGGCCGGTTTTGGCCGTTACGTTGGGTAAAGGGTTAAATTCCAGATTATGACTGTTAGGACGGGAGTACATTTCTAATTATTCTAATACCAGAGATGATTTCTCTACTATTTCATATATTTTTCTGACGAAAACATAAAACTACATTTTTTATTTATAGATGCGAAATCTTTTGGCCGTATATATCTCTTTTGAGGCTATGCAACCAGTTTTCTTTTCTCAACCTATTTAATGATTCACATTCGACTTCTCGGAAAAGTCATATGAAATTAATTAATGGTATAGATACAGGAGGGCGGTGGTATACTACCGCAACAGTTTGTCGCAAAATCTTTGGCTTGTCTGCAAACTGTTTAGACTTTTTCGTTTGTAAAAGTTGCAAAATGGTAAGAAGATTATTGATATTTCGGTACAGATATGTGTTTTGAGACTACTTTTGCGATAACTAACCTGTTTTAATACGAAAACGAAGAAAATTAGGTTGCCCAATCAGATATCCGTCGAGAAATCTTATCGGTGTCTCGGAAAATTTTGAACTTGCCGCCGATCTCACTCGCACTACGCCGTGTACGCACTTGGATAAATTTTAATACACACAATACATACGAGCGACTAGTTTGTTTAAATTGGTTGCACAATGTTGATATATTTTTGTATACTTTAATTTATTTTAGATTTTACAGATGGGCCTCACAGTTTACGGAATATCCCTGGCTTTAGAGGGAGGTAAATACCTTAAAAACGCATCAATTTATACATAAACGTTTTAGAACAGGGATGAAAGAGAAGTGCGTATTTCGCGCTTACACACTTTTGTGGGAACTATTTCCCCACCTGACGTTTCCATCAGTGTCTTTGAACTTAGCGTATTCATATTGTAAAATATAAGAAAAATTGTTTCACTTGGAGTTTGGTCTTCCGGGTTCAGGTTTGCCGCTTAACAGTTTTATACAAAACTCCTGCGCATTACGTTAAATGATTATTCAACATTTGTCAGCTAATCAGATTATACGCGCATCTGACCAACGACTTCTTTGAAGAGAAATGCACCACAGTTTGTTTTATTTAAAAAAACATCGCCCGTGGTATCTCATTGAAGCAGGTCCGTTGCACTGAGAGTTCATAAGCAATGTTTGACGTATGTTTTTATTACTTCCCTGCTTAAGCTCCTAAACAGTATTGTCTTAAATAATATAATTTACAGCTGAGTGGGCGTATTCGTCGATTTACTCAGTTATAGTTTATACCTCACAGCTCTATAGGGCTGAAGGAGTAAATTATTACGGATCCATCTTGCTAATTTATTGTGTATGGTTTGAGCTTGTCGTTGAATGCTCAAATGGATGAGAAATGAACTTACCGTAATGAGGTAAGGAACCATCTGCATGAAAAAGCCTTAACCCAATGAACCCGAGAGGCCGTTTTTCGGCCCAAGAACATGATACGTCATAATTTCATTAAGTAGAATGGCTGCTAAATGAATGTGTGGGGTAGATCAATCAATATTTTCAACGTGCAGCCCGAAGGCTGCACGTTGAACATATTAACTGGTCTGCCCTAAATAATGAATATGGACTCCTCCGATTTCCGGAACCGTTGAACTGGAATGGAATATACCACATTGGTTCAAAGGGTTAAAATGGAAAGCATATCCCATAACCAGAAAATATTTGAATCTACGTCTCTTGGTTGCAAACTTCTCGGGTTGAAAAAGACGAAAAAAAAAAAAAAAAAAAAAATGATTGAAAACTTGGATTGATAATAGCGCGATGATGATGACAATGCTGCTGATGATGATGACGATAGATGGGAAATTAAAATCTTATACAAAATTTTATTTTTATAATTCTTACCAAAGAAACATTAGTGCTGGGTCCTCTTCCATTCTCTCGGTTGGAAAAGTGGGCAGATTTAGAGGTATCCTAAGAAAGATCCGTTGAATACAAGTAAATGTCAAAAAAGAAAATGAAAATCATAGCCAAACCTGGTTTACCAGGGCCGAATTGTGTAGGGCACACACATCTGGTAACCTGTATCCTATTGAGTGAGTCACATATTGTCCAATTCCCTTCAAAACTTGCCCAAATCAATTTTTCAATTTCCAAGGCAATTATGCATGTATACAAGATGTGGGGAGGCAAGCAATTATAATGAAGTTAAATTGCGGGGAGGGCACTAATTTTGTGTTACTTTGGTAAGTATCATAAAAAATAAAATTTGGTATAAAATTTTACTTTTTTCCAACCTTACCAAAGTAACACAAGTGCCGAATGAACAATAGACGGAGGGAGCATGATGCATACTGTGTCTGAATCATAGAAATTGTAAAGTCATATAGCATATATGGGAATTGGTGACATGAAGACTAAGATCAGCATTTACCGAGGAAAAGAAGCAAATAAAAAGGCAAATGATGAACACAAACAAAACAGAAAACTCTTAATACAAATGCGATAAACAGAGTAATTCTGTTCTAACTACATATATACATGCGTTATTCATTTCCACAATGAGGAGAAATAACCTCATAAGCCATGAAGCGTGGCCTATATCTAGTACGTGTTCTACCAAACCATCTGAAAGGGAAACGGTCTAGAGATATAACCCAAAGAAAACAAACTTCTTGTTTCTAACTAGAGATAAAACCTCTAAATTCTACCATTCGATTCCATACTCTGATACAAACCAATGAATCGAATAAGCACTTAGAACAAGATCGGCATGAGCAACAAACAAAAGTTGGGGTTATAAATCACCAAGCACAGCATGCAATACATTCATTTCTTGGTGATATTTGCCACACAAACGAACCAGCCTGGCATGGTCGCTGGTGAACTGAGTCCTCACACACCAAACTATACACCAACTGATACAACAAGGGAAGAATAATGCGTAGAAGATCAAATAAAAAGATAGTAGCTATTCGTGTCCAGAAGTAATAATAGACTGAGCAGCAACCAAGGGACCCAAGGAATAGAGGTCTCCAGACTGTTCCTGTAAGTCTCTCAGATGAAAAGGTAGAAAAAGTGGTTCTGTTTTTCCAGTAAGCAGCAGACATACGGTCACTAATAGATACCGAGTTAGCATAGGCCCACAAGGTAGCCAGGACCCTAACCTCATGATCAGAAATCTGATGAAAGGCTCTGTCAGCAGACGTAAGGGGTTCATATGCTTATCTAATAGCAAACTGCATCCATCGAGAAATGGAATGTGGGGAGATAACCTTTCTGCCAGGAATAAGTGAAAGAAAAAAATTCTTCCTGCCTTTCCTAAAAAATCTAGTCCGATCAGCATAGGTCCTGATAGCTCAAACTGGGCACAGAGAGGGCCTTTGGAAGACTGATCCCGAGGAGGGAGAGCCCTGATAAGAATAGGTGATGGAGTTACAACTGGAATCGGATTCTTAGCTAGAAAAGGGGCATTCGTAGTGAAAGTAACTGAATTTCCACACTACAGAAAAATGAGGATCAACTGAGAGAGCATGAAGTTCACTAACTCTTCTAGCCGAAGCAAGCAAAAGCCAAGAGGGAAGCCGCCTTGTAAGTCAGAAACTTGATATCGGTGTCGGCCAACGGCTCAAAAGTAGCCTCTGTGAGACAATTCGACAAATTCGACTTAGGCTTAACCCTAAGAATTTTGGGTCTCTTTAAAGTGAAATGTTTCCAAAGATTTCCCATGAAAGTGTCAGACCCGATACCAGAGTTTTCGGAAAACAAGAAAGTTTCCGACAACATAGAACGATACCCTTTAATAGTAACAGGCTGGAGCCCTTTAGTATCAAACAGATATACAAAGAAAAATGCCAGATGAGCCAAAGAAGGATTCTTGTAACTAACATTGTGATCAAGACACCAAGAAGTAAAAACGTTCCAGTTGTATGCTAGACTAGTGGAGAATCGTCTGGGCGCAGAAATGCACGCCACAGCTCTTCTAGAAAATCCTCTTTTCCTGAAACAAGACCTGAAAAAAGACAGGCGTGAAAGTGCAACTGTCTTATGTTGAGGGGAAACCTGCGAGGTTGACCTTGATGTAGAAGATCCTCGCGAAGAGGTAGCGTATAGGCACATCTAGAAGAAGCGGATGTATCTGATTGATCCACACCTTCTGTGGAGATGGAGGGGGGGGGGGGGGGGCAGAATAATCCGGCAGTGAGATACCTGTATTTTGTTCAGAACAGATTGGATAATTGGTGCCGGAGGAAAGGCATAGCCGTCTATCCCGTTCCAGTCCATCGACAGAGCGTCGCCTGCAAAGGCTTGCGGATCCGGACGAGTAGAAACGAAGGGCCGATTTGAATGTTCCACATTGTCGCAAACAGATCGATATGAGGGATTCCCCATTTGGAGCAAAGGGACCTGACAACCTAAGCGTTCAACATCCATTCCGATAGAAGAATTCGGCCATTGCGAGATAGAGTCTGCTAACACATTAGACGCCCCGGGATATGTCTAATCAAGATCTGAGAATGCCACTGTTGAGCAAGAAGAAGAGCTCTGGCTATTACATACATCTGAAACGAGCGAGTTCCTCCCTGGTTCCTGATGTACGCAACAACTGTCGAATTGTCTGACAGGATTAAAATCGAATGGTTCGACAGGAGATCCTTCCTCTGGTTGAACGCTAAGAAAATCGCCAACAATTCCTTTTGATTGACATGAAACTGAGACTGTTCCTCTGTCCAAAGACCGCTGATCTGAAGATCTAGAGGATCCAGTGTAGCATCTCAACTCAGATCGATGGCGTCTGCTGTAACAATCCGATCTGGAGGAGGAAAGTCCACAGGAATTCGCTGGATGAGCCAGTCCAAGTTCTGCCATCTCAGAGCCTGACTGAGAATATGAGAATCTAGAGGAATGAACATATCTAGGGGATCCACATGAGGTCTCCAATGTTGAAGGAGAAAGAAATGAAAAGGGCGAAGATGAAGCCTACCCAAAGGAATGAGATTCGTAGCTGCAGAAGACAGACCGATCATCCGAAAGAATTCCCGATTCGCTCCCGAGAAGTACGATGCGAATATTTATTTATTTATTGGCGTTTAAGGTCACATATTTATGCACAATGGCTAATCATGACCGTGACAGTTTTACGGGTGGAGGAAGCCGGAGTACCCGGAGAGAACCACCGAGCAACGGCGAGCAACTGTCAGCTCCCCAACATACTAACTCCACACAAGCAGGGTTAGCATTGGTTGAAGACAAGTGCACCATCGACGTGCAGTACGCCTTAGTACACAACGCCACCGTGCCCCCACGCGGGCAATGGAGATGAAGTGTCTTGCCCAAGGACACAACGCGGTTGCCGCAGGTGGGATTCGAACCTGCGCCTCTACCTACTGAGCTTGCAGCCTGCACCTCTACCTACAGAGCCACCGCGCTCCCTATTACGATGCGAAAGCACTGATCGGACGAGTTCTCGGAAGAAGGAGATAGACCCGATTCAGCCGAGTTGAAAATTCCATTCCCAGATGAGAGAAAGACTGGAAAGGACTGAGGCCAGACTTATCCTAGTTGTGTTGGAAGTCGAGCGATTGATGTAGCTTGATTAGACATTGAGTATCCGACTCCAGAAGATGGGCATTGGCATGTCTCTGGAGGATGTCGTCTAGATATGCCGAAGAAATCACTGACGACTGAGCCAAATGAAAAGCAATCACATGGTACATCAGTCGAGTGAACACACAAGGGGCTAAATTGAGACCGATAGGCATTGCCCTGAATTGGTAAACAATGCCCCGGAACCAGAACCTTTGAGATTGATGATGGATCGGAATTTGAAAATACGCATCCTTGAGATCTATTCTCGTGGCATAGAAGTCTTCGTATAAGGTGCGCCTTACTGACCTGAACATATCTATCAAGAATTCAGGGGCTTTTATGAAGAGGTTCAAGAGACTTAGGTCTATGACGGCTTTGAGATGACCGTTCTCCTTCGACCGTAAAGAACCCTTCAATAAGAACGACGGTCTCTCGGCATCTAGTAGTGCCTCTCGCGCAGAATCTGTAGGGATAGTGGTAGAAATCGGATTGCAAGTCGTTGGGGAACCCTGAAAAAAATATCTGCGGAAATGTTGGACAACTGATGAACAAGACTTGCTATTCGACCCCCTACTGGAAGCGAATCGAGGTGAGAGACTTCATTTCCTGGCCCGATGAGGCCGATTGGAGGATTAACGCCCCACCACGCCTCGCTCTATCCCTAGGCTTGCGTGTGCGATTATCAGCCTGACGATGAGCGGACGATTGAGTAGAGGTCATAGCACGATAATTCCTCTTGTGGTTGCGTGCACCTCGACCCTCACCAGAAGAGCTACGAGTATCAGCAGCAGCTGACGCATGACCAGTTGATTTTGAGAAACGTTTAAACATCTTCTTGGACAGCCGCAATAGAACCATCGAACAACAATTTGTTCGAAACAGAAGCAGCTCTGAGCTGGTTTTGATGCGCTTCCGGGGCAGAATTGTTGGAATGAAACAAAGCATCTCTTTTTAGAAGCTCAAGACTGGCCACGTTGGTGGCCGAAACATTAATGCCATTCAGAACGTGTCTGGAAAGCGTCCTAAACGGAGCTGCCGTATCGTCAAACTCTTTGAATTGAGAGGCTTTGGTCGCAACAAGATGATCCGTTAAAGACAAAATCTGAAGGAAGCTCTCCTGAAAGGCCATTAAGGGTGTCACAGACTGCAATGAGAACGTCAATGGCCTTAGGCACGGGTAACTTAAGAGACGAAATATCTTCGTCAAGGAGCAGCGGCGCGGAAGATATAGATTCACCAGAAGAACCATACCGACGGAACCTTTTACTGGGCAATATGGTATCCGAACGGGTAAAAAGGCGGACTTTGAAGCTTTCAGGGGCAATCTTTTGTAAACTGAAAACAGTGTATCATCAACTAAAGACGATTGTAACGGTCTAGGAAGAATAGAAGACTGAGCAAGAGTTGCAGCAACCCTTCTTTCTACTGTGGACAAAGTGCGAGCTTCAGGAACATGCTCGTAAATGAAGTCCAGAGAGTAGTATCCAAACCGTAAGATTCTTCGCGATCAGCGCCATCAACGTCCTCCTCGGAGGTAACATAGTCGGTATCGACAGAATTGTCTTTAGGGGCGGAGTAAGGATCGGAAAGCAAAGCAACGCGACTCCGTTTAGGTGCCGATTCTTCTGTGGTGCAAGGGAATCCGCAAAAAGAGAAAGCATGCGCAATGTGACGATAACCCGACGTTGGGCTGATAGATGGAGACTCCGCAACGGGAGACCAGAACGACACAAAGCGACGCGGAGCAGAAGAAGAACCCCGTTCTACCGACGATTCGATAGGAAGTCGAAAGTATCTGTCTCTGGCAGAAGCGGACACGTACTGACGACTGGAACCCAACAAGGTACGATCTTGTTGAAGAGAAGAATCGCACGAATCGCCAACAGTATAGTCATCGAAATAGATGCACGTGACGACGTATACTGCGGGACTCTCTCTCTCGCCTATCGGACGACAAAGAAGGTGGGCGTAGTGCGCTTGAGAAACGTGAATACGGACAATAGGTGGACAACAAGTGACTCACAGAATAGGAGACAGGTTACCATGTTCGTGTACTCACACAATTCGGCCCTGTTAAATCCGATATGGCTATGATTTTTTTTGTTTTTTTTGGCATTTTCTTGTATCCTAAGGGCAACGGAGAGAATAGAAGAGCACCTGAGATACCTTATTGTTATTGAACGAGCCATCAATATCTAAGGGCGAATGAATATTTAACTTGCAATTAGTGAGGACTGAAGCCTTTTATTCAACAGATGCAATGAGTGTGTTCCGAGGCTGCGATGGGATAATAAACAAACAGTCTTTTTTCTCATTTTGCAATTTCTACACAGTGTTTGGGCTCTGGTTTATTATTCGCTTTAGAACTAAGACAATAATAACCTGAAGTTAGTCCACTGTCTGTTATAGAATATTTAATCACCGAATTTAATTTGGTGTTGTGTCAAAATTATATTCAATGATTTTATATTTCAGTCTGCACAATCAACTCATTGTAGTTAGTATTTGTGTTTGTTGTACAGCGAAGCTCATATTAGAGGAACCATACCATAGAAATTAAAAAATGGGATGAATTTTTTGTTACTTTATCGCAACGCTCGGGACGCTCGAATCGCATCTCATATTTATATTTATATTCCTTCACCTAACCTTGACGTTATCGATGTATCTCTTTCATGCAACTGCATAACAACCTATACGATTTCAGGCATGTTTATCATTGTATTCGTCGAAAAGTTATGAACAGTTAACTCTGATTCGATTTGTTTGTCACACTTGTGGTGAATTCATTGGAGTAAATAGAAAAGACAGAATGTTTATCTTTGTGTTACAATTACTACTCTGATGAGCAACACACACATGTCGATAACTGTTTTAATTATTTTCTCCCAGCTTCTGGTCTGTGGTCTCTCTGTGCAGCGAATTAAATACGTTCGTTCAAGTGAGAGAGCTTTAAACATGGGTTTGGTTGAACAAAATTAAAATGATGGGGTTTGAGTTAAGAATTTGTTTTGTTTTGGGTGAGTGATCTGGTCGTTTCATTAGGTATATAATTAGATGGAAATGGCACTTGTATCCGATGACATTCCGTCACTAGGAACCAGTTTCATTATATACTATTCAAAAAAGTAGGGGATATTTGATAAAAGTGAAATATATGAAGAAATATATTTATATTTTAATCAAAAAGATAGTTGAGACATCTGTGACATCTGGTGAATTATTCCAGCGATAGTTGGGTGTCTGACAAGCACACATTCCACGCACTGAGCTGTAGAAGACATGGACGGTCAGCCAGAGAATTTACCAGATTCAGTCCAAGACCTCAGTACCTTGTAAATCCTCTTCGGTTCGCGAGAGGCATACTCCTCACCAAACGTCCAATATCAGTTTGACTGATATTATTCCATTCTTCCTGCAGTGCAGCGGCGAGTTCCTGGACATCGGTAGGGGGATTTTGACGTTGTCGTAGGCGCCTGTCAAGCATATCCCAGCCGTGCTCGATTGGTGAAAGACCTGGACTTAGTGCTGGCCAAGGCAATGTAGTGATGATTTTCTGCTCCTGGAGGAACTCTGTAGCGACACGGGCCCTGTGTGCTCTTGCATTGTCATCTTGGAAAATGAATCGATGGCCGTGACGTCGCGCAAATGGCACCACATGAGCTGCTAACATGCTGTCACGGCAGTACTGCCCTATGACACGCCCTTGGATGACATGTAATGCTGCTCTGTAGGCGATTTCGGATAGTCTGACCACTGACTCGCACATCTGTCGCTCGGTGCAGCTGCTATCCAATTTCCGAGACACGTTGAAGGCGGTTACGTAATGCTCTGATTTGGGTGAAACGATCCTGGTTAGAAGTTGTCCCCCTTGGACGATCTGACCAACATTGCCTGTCTGACGGTAGCGTGACCACAACCTGCTAATCACCGATTGAGTAATGTTGAGAATTTGAGCCACTGCAGTCTGTCTGTTGCCAGCTTCCAACATGCCAACGGCACGTAAACGTTCGTCACGTGACAGTCTTCGCATACCTCAAAAGTTACGTTTCGACCAGAAACTATTGATGAATGAGTTTATACCAAGAACAGAACGATGAGACCTCCGAAAGAGCCCGTCCAGTGCAAATGAAAATTTTCAAACGTACCCCACAGACATTAATTAACGCGGCGCTTGTGCGAAAAACTTGCACGAAGTTTTCGTGGGCCAGTGACATTCATGATCCACACTAAACTTGGCAACATAATGATGTGTCCAATCATGCGTATCCAATATCATTTTCCGAAAATATCAACATTAGTTTGGATATCCCCTACTTTTTTGAATAGTATATTTGTACTCCACTTATGGGCCTGACGAGGTCCCCAAACTTCACTGGACAAGATATGCTGCACGAAGATGAGCATCTTTTATTATTAGGAGGTCGAATGCCCGATATTGACTAAAATCGAGTAGATTTTCTTTTTTATTATATACTTGAGACATTTTATTGCACAATATTCAGCCCAATTCGACCCCAAATGCGTACGTTTCAAAACAATAACAAAGATCAGCCGATTGTTCCTTCGAGGCGACGTGATGTGGCGTAGCGTGACGTCATTTAGGAAGCTATTCCTCGATATCCATTGAGTCGATGGATATCAAGAAATATCGTTTAGGTAATTTGCGATAATTCACAGGCTAGCATATAATAAATGTATGTGCATATCCTTGTAGAGCCACGCATTCCCCAAAGTTCGAAATGGTTGCTACGTCCCAGACGCTACATTTTTTAAGTAAGTAAAAAACAAAGGTGAAATTAAGTTGCAGTCATGTGCTAACCCACATTTATTATATTACCAGCAAAGAGTTCCTTAAAAATGAAACAAATCTATCATTTTTCCAACTGTTAGATAAATGTTATCTACCTTTTGGTGTTATCGAACTGTTTGCAAGTTATTCCTGAAACCGGGAACTTTTTATTTTAACTTGATGATTCATTAGAGTTATTTCCCTTCCACTATGGTTTGTCTTAAAAATTGCATCGTTTGAAGAATATGGTATCACTTCTGAAGATATTGACAATATTTTTGATTGTGAAATGTTTGAAATGATGAACATAGCCAGCCCCCACACTCTCAGTTTCAAGGAGGGTTTGCTGTTGTTTGTGATGATGAACTTAAGGGCCTATATAAGTAATGAAATTTTGTTTATTTTGAAAATTCTCACCTCTGATATTCCTTCAATTCAAATTAAATATACACAAAATGTACATCAAAATGAAGGTTGGGATGTATAGAACACGAAACATATGTGTAATCAACTCATAGAGTCGACTGTAGGCACCACTGGTTCCTGGAAGTCTGCTGCCGTATTCGCACCAGAACTGATAATTTAATAATATTTCACGAAAACAACTTGTGGCCAAATGTGCTTTACATATCCAAGAACAAAGCTAGGGGAACAAAATTCTTCAAGACACGGCGACAGAGCTGCATGGGGAAAAATTCCAAAGCCTTTGCTTTTGTTTCCGTATGGGTATACTTTTGATTTCCGGTCGACGTCATCGGACGAAAAAAGCATGTAAAAACAACGCCGCCTAAAATTAAATAATGAAAAAGATCGCCTTCATATAGTATACTGTTATTAGATAGAGATTGCATAGTTGCCATATTCAATGCAAGGTATCATGATACCTGTTGAAATATCTTAGAATTGTGATTTTGTTTTTCGATGGAAATTCGTGGTATTGAGTGATTTGCGCATGTCTGTCGAGCATGGAAACCATCTTCAATAAAAAATGCAGACAGTGTTGTCATTTTCCAAAATGCAGTCCTGTCGCTGCACTCGAAAGTGTTTTGAATGCCTAGCTTTGTTATTAAATATCTGAAGCACATTCGGCCACGAGTTGTTCTTGCGAAATATTATTAAATTATCAGTTCTGGTGCGAATACGATAGCAGACTTCCAGGAACCAGTGGTGCCTGTTGTCAACTCTATGAGTTGATTACATATGTGTTTCGCAGTGGCGTAGATAAGGGGGGGGGGGGGGGGCGGGGGGGGGGGAGCGGAGGCCCCCCCCCACCAGAAGTTTTTGTCGCAAATTCTTTGAGACCATTTTTAGGCGAATTTATGCCTAATGACATTAAAATGCTGCTTTGGGGATAAAAACATGCCATTTTGGGTAAAAAAGACCAATTTTGAGTAAATTTGCAGTAAACAACAGATTCTTTCTGTTTGTTTGGGTTTTTGTTGTTGTTACACTATCGGAAAATTTTCGGTCTGTCGGAAAATTTTGGGCTTGCCCCTCCGCCAGTGAAAAGCTATCTACGCCACTGGTGTTTCGTGTTCTATACATCCCAACCTTCATTTTGACGTATAGTTTGTGTATATTTAATCTGAATTTAAGGAATATGAGAGGTGAGAATTTCAAAATAAACAAAATTCCATTACTTATATAGCCCCTTAATAAATTTCCCAGTGATAATAAAAATGTAAATACAAAACGGAAAACCAATGGTGACATCAGGTTAAAACATTTTTGAATTCTCGATTTGATTATAATGAAGTGGTACAGTACGTGTATAGTGCATTACTACTAAATCGCCCGCAGAGTGGAGATTCCACCCGAGCAATAGTTGCAAATTTGTTGCAAAGCGTAACAATCACAAGCAAAGTTCCAGCCAATGGACCTCCGGATCAAACCCGGAGGTCCTTTGGCTGAAACATTGCTTCTGTTTTTTGTCCATATGTACAGAATCTAAAAGTGATACTTTGGGTGATAACTCCACTCCATGGGTGATTTAGTTACAAGCCACTCTCCGTGTACTGTGAGAGGGTTACCACCAACTGCACTTTGTGACTATTTCTGTCATTTTTCCATACAGTAAGAAAGAAAAAACAGAGTGAATATGAGCCTAAAATCCTGAGGGAATTTTATTCTAGTATTAGAAGTTATTTAAAGAAAAGTGGAAATAAAACATGCCCGATAAATGACCGAAGGCAAGAGAAATAATGAAAACAAAACAAAAACAGTAAAAATTAATGGGAAAAGGGAATAAACCGAATGCAGCTGAGGAAATAGTAGAAAAAGTAATATTCTAGGATCTCATTCACCAAAGTCTATTATCAATAGCCTGCGGTTGACCCTCACAACTCACAGTGGAATGCGTGGTGGGGAGGAGCAATATGACTGGAAATGGCGGATAGAGGGCTTGGTGAGGACAGTTTATTGTTTTTGACCGGGAACGACAAACTAAAACTAAGACGAAGGTGAAGATCCATTCAATACAGGGTGTTTGAAACCCAAAGCGTTTGAAACAGCTAACCCTGAAAGAAATCCTGTACTGATTCATTTATTATTCGGTGAGAAACGCCCTGTAGCTATGTCAAAGCAAGATTCCAGATTTTATATTGCGGTGGTTTCCGAGACACAGAAAGAAATTGAAAAAGGTACATATATTGATGAGCAGAAATGGTTTGAAAATCAAAGGATGGGCATCAATACTGTCTATACAGTTAAAACTAGAAGTCCTGTCATGAAATGCGCACTAATAACACGTCGCTCTGCGCGTTAATCTACGCGTTATGACCATAGTGAGGCTATCAGTTCTGTACATATGACTTATGCACAAGCAATGTTTCAGCCAATGGACCTCCGGGTAACCCGGAGGTCCATTGGCAGAAACATTGCCTGTGTTTGCTATGAGAAACCAGGAGAACCTGCCGTGCTTTGGATGCCATTCGATGTGGCAAATGCGCGCAATTCCTACGCGCAATTAAGCCTAGATAAGCGCACAGTTCGTGACAGGACTTCTAGTTTTAACTGTACTATCATGAAAAATATGAAAATGGACGAATAACTATCAGTTGATAAGAGACTTACCAAACACAGCTCCAGCAAACATCTTGCTCAGAAACTGGGCGATTGCGAAATTCCACCGAATCGAATTATGCAGATATCAGGTCACGAAAATGTCAGCAGCATCAATAATCATTCCAAACTCAATAGCCATCAACAGAGTGATATATCCAGCATTCTATCCAATTCTCCACCTGAAAGTACCATGACTGACAGAAATAACCCCAGTCACCTCGCACTATCAGTATCAACTGCCACACGAAATCCGACTTTTTCTGGACAATTGTTTACAACGCAAACACACAAATCAGTCTCCTGTTGAACATCCAGTTTATTCACCATCGCCATCCATATTTGTCCGTAATGGTAATTCTGTGGCAAAGTATTCAAATACCGCATCATATTCGAGCATCTTTGGAGGAAGGACGATCAACAATTCCACTATAAACATTGCGATAAACCAGTGTATGATCCAACAGACAAGGCTGAAGTGCTACTTGACCAATTTAAATCCGTCTTTACTAAAGACAATAAATCACAGCTACCAACCATGGTTGAACCAGAGGCGAGGATAATTGATAAAATCACAATAACAACAACCGGTGTTGAAAAATTGCTAAGATCATTAAATACATCCAAAGCCACAGGGCCTGATAATATCCCAAACCAAATACTAAAAGAGTGCTCAGCAGAGCTAGCCCCAGGCCTAGCAAGCATCTTCCAAAAGTCAATTGACACAGGAACACTCCCCGAGGACTGGTTAAATGCCAACATATCACCTGTCTACAAAAAGGGATACGTCCACCTAGCCGAAAACTATAGACCTGTATCTTTAACACCAGTTACTTGTAAGCTTTTGGAACATATTATTTGTAAACATCTATTAACCCACCTGGAATCGACAGGCACCCTTACAAACCTAAACCATGGCTTTAGATCAGGGTTCTCATGTGCGACCCAGCTACTTACAACAATGCAGGATTTTTTTACACACCACGAAAAGAACACACAAAATGATATAATCATACTCGACTTCTCAAAAGCTTTTGATGCAGTACCACACAAACGCCTTCTGTACAAACTTTAGCATTATGGCATCAAAGGCTCCATCCATGATTGGCTCACCACATTTCTCACGAAACGACACATGCGGGTAGTTATTGACGGTGAAGGCTCCACATCGGTCCCAGTTGAGTCAGGTGTACCACAGGGTACAGTCCCGGGCCCCATACTGTTCTTATGCCACATCAATGACCTGCCGCTTTCAGTAAATTCCCAGGTAAGATTATTTGCTGATGACTGCCTGTTATACCGCCCGATGAAATCACAGGCTGATCACCGTATTCTCCAAAATGACTTGATCCAACTGGAAAAATGGGCTTCAAACTGGGCATGAAATTTAATGCACAAAAATGCTACCTCATGTCCACTAACGAAAAGTCACCCCATTTCTACAACCTGGATAATCAAATTCTAAAACAAGTTTCCCAATCACCATACCTGGGGGTGATACTTTTTCAGGACCTGAAATGGGACTCCCACATATCCAAAATTGTAAGCAAAGCCAATTCAGCCACTGGCTTCTTGAGAAGAAATTTAAAATTCTGCCCCGAGAACTGCAAAAAAACCAGCATACATTGCAATGGTCAGGTCAGTGATTGAATACGCATCAACAGTATGGGACCCTTACCTACGAAAGGATATTAATAAACTGGAACGGGTGCAAAGAAAAGCTGCTAGGTTCATCACAGGTGACTATCACTCAAGAGATGAGGGCACCTCCACAAAAATGCTTATCAAACTGGAATTAGATGCCCTCCAGATTAGACGCAGACACAAAAGGCTCACCCAATTCTACAAGATTATTGAGGGGTCAGTGCCAGCCATCCCCCAGATAAATTCCTCCAAAAGCACAACAGAAGGCAAATTAAAAGCAAATCATATACTGATTGTGTCACTCAAAACATCGTTGATAGACACACATCAAAGAATACCAGAGCTTATAAAGTCGGAACTGCTAAAACCATAGAATACCGGAATTCATTTTTTATCCGCACCGCTGTTGATTGGAACCACTTAGGCAACAATATAGTGCATGCGCAGACAGTGGAGGGTTTTCAACCTGCCCTTTCGAAAAGCCACTAACGGCTCCCCACCCGGTGTTTTTACGCCAAACGGCCCTACACCGTACAAATACAGATACAGTGTACATGTGCTGGCAACAGATCAGTCCCTCGTGTCACAACATCAGCTCCAACTAAAATTGATGCCTTCAAACAATCCGATGAATGGACAGTACTATCGTTCCATATTCAGCGACAATTTTACATTCTTATAATTTTGACGCCGACATTTGTTTTCATGTTAAACAATTCTGAACAGTACCATTTAATATCGTTGAAATGGAGAGTTTACATTTCTTCTTTCGTATTTTCCTCGACTTCACTAAGAATGATTTGATTGGCTAACATTTGAGTATAATGCGCGTAGTTGAGAAAACAGCTGTTCTTGTAAACAGTGAACAGCTGACTGAACTTCTTCAAAAATCAAAATACGTTTTAAATGTTTATGTATACATTTCTCCCCGCTCGTGAATTCTGTATATGAATTGTAATATAATAAATACAATAGCCAACTGTTTTGATATAATTTTTTATTTTCTCGTGGAATGCACGGGATTATTTTCACTCCACTTCGCGGCGTAAATATAAACTCTTTGCGATGCACGGGATTATTTTCACTCCACTTCGCGGTGTAAAAATAGACCCTTTGCATTGCATTCGAAAATAAAAATTATATCAAAACAAAACACTTAGCTATTAGCTATTATCTATCTGTCTTTGGAAATTAAAGGAACTGTAAAAATATAGGGTAGGTGGTGTGTGGAGACTGGTGTCATAAATAATTTATTGTGCTCCATGTTTCACCTTACCCACAATCGTGTTATGGCAAACTCGAGAATAAACACGTTTCAACTGCCATGCGTGCCATTCAAGCCGAGATGATGGTAAGATATTTTTCACAGTTATTGTGAGGCCTGCAAAACACAGTTGGCCTTCTCGGAAACACATTACACTTGTAGACAAAACAGCATGTCAATTCGGTCAGATTAATCTTTTGGACACTGAAGGTATATTCCATGCCAGTTCAGAACGATCGACTGGTAGAGTCTACTTTCGTTACTTGGGGGAAGACCAAACAATATTTTCAACGCGCAGCCTTGCAAATTCACTGAGCAACTAACTATCTTCTTGATGAATCCAGGTCGTATCACCATCCTGCACATGAAAAGCTGCCTTTTGGGTTGAAAGGGTGCAGCTTGGCCATACCCTTCTTTATTCCTGTCTTTGTATATATACACATTGTGTATTCTTTCATCCACAGATAAAAAATGAAATATTAATCTCCTGTCCTTTTGGGGGAATTAGTTGAATATTCTGGCAATTTCTGACTGCATTTTCTAGTTGCGTTTGTCAATGTTCGACACATCATTGCATTATAAATCGAAACTCCTCTCGGAGTGTCGAGTAGTTTCGATGGAGTCGCGCTGATCTACTAATCTGCATTTGATTACATATAAAGAATATTCAATTGCATCTATTATTTTATTGAATATTACTTTAAAACTGTGTATTCGTTTAAATTTATCGCTTCGAAATTGAATGAAACGCAGAGATAAGCATAATCAGTTTCGTTGGCCAGTAAAAAGCGCTTGGTCTGGTGGCGGTGCCTTGCCAAAGAAGAATCACGCTCGACAATTGTCAATGTTATTTGTATCAGCCAAGTTCAAACCTGTATCAGTCGAGTTTGGGGATATATCAGCCGAGGCTGGCGTATATATTAATAAAGGCAACTATTATAAGACTCCAGAGATAAGTGCGGGAGCCGGGGTTCGAACCGTCGACCTCTAGCACACACAGCGACCGATTTACCACGAGACTAAGAGATCCGGACCAACCAGGCTGGATGGTAAATGGCCTTTATGCCTCGACCGCTACACTACTCTCCCCTTCTTTTGAGGTTCACCACATGTGAATCTCACCCAGGTTCCTCCCTCAGAGCGGTCGAAACACCCACAGTGCCACCTACTGCTGAGGATCGGACGAGCCCCCAAATGTAACAGGAGGAGAGATAAGTGCGGAAGCCGGGGTTCGAACCGTCGACCTCTAGCACACAAAGCGACCGATTTACCACGAGACTAAAAGATCCGAACCAAACAGGCTGGTTGGTAAATGAACTTTTTACCTCGACCACCACATATAGAATGTACCCATAGTAGCTTGGTGTACCAAATGTTCACCACGAGTGGTGAACATTTGGTACACCAAGCTACTTTGGGTATATTTTATTTATACCATGATCGTCAGATTATTAAGAGTCGCTATTATTTTTTCTCGATTTTACTGAGCACCAGACGAACAAACGTGATAATGTGTTTTTGTTTACACGGGCATCGGTGGGTGGTACTTCCGCTGTCAGTTTTATCGCCGAAACGAAATGGAAAATGAAACGGGGCCTTTTTCATTTTAATAGCATAATAACATACCATTTCGAGTTATGGATGCTTTATTAACATGAGACAATGCATGTTTTGGTGTCTTATGGGGTAAACTCATTTAAAAACGTAATACATAATTGTCACTTTCATTTCAATCTTCGTGAGGCGACGTTCGATAAATTTAGACAAGTTGCATTCAGGTCGACGTCACCAAAGGTCAGCTTGGATGTAGTTCCACTGGAGGTGTAAATTTTAACTAGGAATACGGGCGTGTTCACCACGGTTGGTGTGTAAAGCTAAAATGTATGTCATAGGCTTTTCATATATTGTAGAATAGGTAATCATGGTATAAAGTGAATTCAGCAGCAAGCTAAAAATAATAACAACACTTTTCATACCAGAAGCGACAGAAAAGAAGGTAATGGAGTAAGAGAGACACTTAAGTATATGATATATGCCTAGTGACCGATGAATAATCTGAGTAACTGAATATGAGACCGATAATAATGACGCATTCCTGCTATCGTGTAAGGTAACATGCAATAAAATAACTTAGTGACTCGCTTTTTATAAAATGAACCTTCCACGGTTCATCCCCCTTATCCTTACTTATTGCGATCATTAATTTCTTATCTTATTAAAACGCCGCTTCAAACCGCCCATTATGCCTGGTAATGCCAATTTTCCTGGTTGACTTCAACAACCAACGATGTACGATTTCGGTGTCAACAAATTGGTTGCGCCTAGTAACGTATCAAGAGGGATAATTCTAGCTTGGTTCATAGCGACCGAGACCGGCGTCATATCAACCGAGTTTGAAGCCATATCTGTCGAGTTTGATAATGGGCCTTTCACGGAAGGAAAATCATATCTAATAAATAAACCCTTTTCTTTTACCTTCCCTCGTTAACCAAAACTCCTTCGGTTTCCCCTGCGCGCCGCAGTAACATTTGTGAGGTAAGAATCTTTCTTAAGGATCCGTGTACATGATGGTAAGTTTGGAATTACTTTCTTTTCAGTTACAGGTTATCCATTCTTTGCAATAAGTATACCTACAATAGCAGTGGCAGTGATTTATACATCGTTGGTGAGTAACCTTCCTGAAGCTATTTTTGTAACACTCACGTCAACATAAGCCACTGGACCTACAGTTGAAACTAGAAGTGCTGTCATGAATTGCCCGCTAATAGCACATCACTCAGAGCGTTGATCTACGTGGTATGACAATACTAAGGCTATCAAATGCTATGCACAGGCAGTGGTTCAGCAAATGGACCTCTGGAGGTCCATTGGCCGACACATTGCTTGTGATTTCTAATTATAACAAAGAGAATCTATCAAGCTTTGGATGCCATTCGATGGGAAAATGTCGCGCAATTCCTACGCGAACTTATGTTAAAATAAGCGTATAGTTTGTAACAGGACTTTTAGTTTTAACTCTGTGGGTCCAACCCGAAAGTCCATTACCAGAAAATGTTTCGTGTTCCAAACGACTTTTGACAGAACTTCTGAATATTGGCTGTCTACTCGCCACGCACTGTACTTGCAGCTGCAGATTATAAATTCCTTAATACGTGAATCTATTATTCTCCTTCTTAGTTCCAACCTGTATTCCTTCTTTAGAGCTCGGTAATTTGTTATATATTCGGTTGCCACACCTATTCCATGAAACTCATCCCCTACAAGTCGGAAAATTGCACCTGTCACTTCAGGACATACAATTTGAGAGGAACGATTTTATCGTTCCTCTGGTGGTTATCTAAATGGAAAAAACACAGATACCGAAAAGTTGTTCGTCTGGAACTTCAAACAGTTCGTCAAAACGTTTTGTCTTATCACCTTATTTGATAACACTGTTGAAATGTTCCTGTGGGAAGACGCCTCTCTTCAATGCTCAAACTCCCTAAGACAACTGATGCTGCTTGTGCTTGCCGCAGAGGCTTTCGAAATCTGTGAACCGTCATACAGTAGGGCCATCGTGGACGGGTCAAAATCCACGTGTTTTCATTTTTGACACGCATTGGTGTCATAGCGGATCATCTCTGAATTACATGCGTGGAAAAATGCCCACGCGTACATTTTGCCCCTTCTAGAATGGCTGTACTGTGATCGGTCCTCTTTATTATATCCAAATGAACGGTAAATAGGTTATCTCAAAAGTCGAGATTTTATCTCTGCACTTCATTTACACGGGCTCTAAAGGTCTCCTTATGCAACATGGTTTCAAATGTAGAGCACCAATCTTCCCTCAGATCTTATTAGAATTATCGTTTCAAATAATTGCTTACTGCATTACACTGTCAAGTGGTTCTTTTTCAGAAGGCTTTGAACTGATTTGTATTACTATTTATAAGAAGACTAGTTTTGAAAAGCGTGATTCACGATTGTGTAAGCCATTTTCGTTTCTTGTCTAAATTCACAATCTGAACTTCAAACACTCCAAATGATCTGTTTTTTGAAAGTTTTTAAAAAAATTTGAAAAATAATATTAAAAATAATAAATTTTGATATCGTTTGTGATAGGTAAATGTTTTAAAGATCTATAGAGATCAGGTCATTTCTTTTTTAACCCTTTCCCTGATGAATAGGCCGCATTCGACCACCTAATGTACAAATTGAGCTGTTGATATACAAAAAATATATATATTTCACCCCAACCATATCATATGACCAATCGCTAGAACCAGCTCGTTGAGTTCGTTGCTGCGAGGGATGGGGGATCACATGATATGGTTATCTTGGAATTTAGTGAAAAATAACAATCTGTGGTAACGCGTACGCTGGTTAAACGGTTACGTAATTTTTTTCAGTACTTCTAGTTTGTGATAGCCATTCTATTGCTAGAAGGGAAAGTCTCGCCTTATCTTATTACACGCCTATTACTTTTCCTCCAATTCCACATTTATTAATCCGTACGGAACACGTCTTCCATACGGATTTCCACAGACGGATTATTTTTCCATCTGACGTCATGGATCCATCAAAAGAACTAAACTCTGCTCATTTTCGTAATCGGCAAATCGAAGTGTCGCATTCTGGTCTAGATCAATTCGGAAGTTGCGATGACAGCATATAAACCGAATGTCAGTTGGAAAATATTTTCGTTCAAATCCACCCGGTAACGAAATTGAACTTATTCTATAAATGGGGAGTGATTTTATAACACTTAAGTACTGACTTAGAAGCGAATATCACTCAGATGACGGTAGCTAATTTCTTAAAAATTCGAATAAATGACCTATTTGGATACATATTCATTTATATTTTTCTGTTTACGTAACGAGCTGTCACACGTGTGTTTTTATTTCAAGCAAGCGATCAATATATAACAAAGAGCTTCTTATTTCAAAAACATACATTTCAATTGTAAATAGAGTAAATCTCTATTGTTTGTGAATCAAGCTATATATCTTATAGCCGTATTCTATGTATTGATTTTCTATTGTATTTACAGAGAAGAGTTAATATAAGTTGTATAACTTGTACTCCAATCCTTTTTGCAAATTTATGGCAAATAAAATATGTTTAAACTAAACTAAACAAAGAGATTTAAAGTTTTCAGTTTTCTGTGTGTGGTGTTTGAATATTTTTTCATTAATGGATTTTATGTCATAGAGGCGTGTAATAAACACAAAACGCCACGATGTTTAAATTCGTTCATCAATTGGTAACAATAAACAAAACTGTCCCACCTGATAGGCCCTTCTACTCTACTGCAGTATACTTCAGAATAAACGTAGAGGGTTGGATAGACAGGAAAACAATAACATGGATAAATAGATAGAAGCAGAGCAGAGGATTCTGAAAGAATCCGAACTAGTAAAACTTGTCTTGTCTGTTTGGATTGTGGCTGGATCGTTTTGGGTGAATCTATGTTTATCGAATTTTGTCAGTTGCCTCAGCTCTTCTGTGTGGGATAACACTACTTTTGAAAGTTTTCAATAATTGGAGATACTTATCTCTAGTTTTAATTGTTATTATTTTCAAATTTTAAAAATTAAAGTTTCGAGCCGTATCGCTGGTGGAATAAATTTACTGTGTCCACCATTCTGGCAAGTTCGCAGTAGTTTCTATGAAAGGAATATTTTCATTGGCTTAGAGTTTTTCCTTGTTGCCTATTAGAATCCCTGTTGTGTGTAGTTTATGTACGGCAGCGATGTTCATCAACTGTCGCATTGCGCAAAACTTATTAGTAAATCTATTGGCTATTGTGGGGGCGCGGTGGCTCAGTGGTAGACTTTTGGACTTCTTTGCTAGAGTTCCCGAGTTCGATCCCCGTCCGGGACGACCCGCGTTGTGTACTTGGGCAAGGCACTTTCTCCCGGTTGCCGACATGGGGTCACGATGACGCCGTGTACTAAGGCGAACGGCATGTCGATGATGCACATGTCTTCAACCACTGTAACCCTGCTTGAGCGGAGCTTGAACAGAGTTAGAATGTTGAGGGGCTGACATTTGCTCGTCGATGCTCGGTGGTTCTTCTCGGATAGTCGGATTCCTCCACCCGTAAAACTGTCACGGTCACGATTAGCCATCGTGCATAAGTATGTGACCTTAAACACCAATAAATAAATAAATAAATTGGCTATTGTCACTATATAACGCAGTGTAGTGGCAATTTCATATTAAGTCCGGGTGTTTGGTGTGTACCAACCACTTTTGTAATACAACTACTTTTGCAATAAAATTTATTACAAAAGTGGTTAACGCGTACCAACCACTTTTGTAATAAACTAACCATTATTGTAATAAACTCATTTCGGTGATAAATCACGGACGTCCTTTTACAGTTGGACATCGTGGTGGGGTGAGGGACTAGTTTACCTAAACATGTTGTGTGTCATTCAATGGAATAACGTGTCCATTCACCTATTGAAACTTGGTAGTGACTGAAGAAAGTACGAAAGCCCTTTTACAATAAATTTTATTACAAAAGTGGTTATCGCGTACCAACCACTTTTGTAATAAAACCACTTTTGTAATAAACTAACCATTATTGTAATAAACACATTTCGGTGATAAATGACGGACGTCCATTTTATAGTCGGAAATTGGGGTGGGGTGAGGGACTAGTTTACCTAAACATGTTTGTGTGTCGTTCATTGGAATAACGTGTCCATTCACCTATTGAAACTTGGTAGTGACTGAAGAAAGTACGAAAGCACTTTTACAATAAACTTTATTACAAAAGTGGTTATCGCGTACCAACCACTTTTGTAATAAAAACACTGTTGTAATAAACTAACCATTATTGTAATAAACTCATTTCGGTGATAAATCACGGACGTCCATTTTATAGTCGGACATTGGGGTGGGGTGAGGGACTAGTTTACCTAAACATGTCTGTGTGTCGTTCAGTGGAATAACGTGTCCATTCACCTATTGAAACTTGGTAGTGACTGAAGAAAGTACGAAAGCACTTTTACAATAAACTTTATTACAAAAGTGGTTATCGAGTACCAACCACTTTAGTAATAAAACCACTGTTGTAATAAACTAACCATTATTGTAATAAACTCATTTCGGTGATAAATCACGGACGTCCATTTTATAGTCGGACATTGGGGTGGGGTGAGGGACTAGTTTACCTAAACATGTCTGTGTGTCGTTCAGTGGAATAACGTGTCCATTCACCTATTGAAACTTGGTAGTGACTGAAGAAAGTACGAAAGCACTTTTACAATAAACTTTATTACAAAAGTGGTTATCGCGTACCAACCACTTTTGTAATAAAATCACTTTTGTAATAAACTAACCATTATTGTAATAAACTCATTTCGGTGATAAATGACGGACGTCCATTCTATAGTCGGACATTGGGGTGGAGTTAGGGACAAGTTTACCTAAACATGTTTGTATGTCGTTCAATGGAATAACGTGTCCATTCCTTCACCTGTTGAAACTTGAAAATGACTGAAGTAACCACTTTTGCAATAAACTTTATTACAAAAGTGGTTATCGCGTACCAACCACTTTTGTACTAAACTAACCATTATTGTAACACACCTATTTTTGTGATGAATCACGAACGTTCATTTTATAGTTGGACATTGGTGTGGGTTGAGAACTAGTTTACCTAAACATGTTTGTGTATCGTTCACTGGAATAAAGTGTTCATTCACCGTTGAAACGTGTCAGTGTCTGGAGAAAGTACGCAACCACTTTTGCAATAAACTTTATTACAAAAGTGGTTATCGCGTACCAACCACTTTTGTAATAAAACCACTTTTGTAATAAACTAACTATTATTGTAATACACCTATTTTTGTGATGAATCACGGACGTCCATTTTATAGCCGGACGGTGTGTTTGTTTGGAGAAGGGGTAGCACAAAGTGGCGTCAAATCCATTCCCAAATTTGGTGGGCGCTAAAATCTTACTGCACACGGATGGATGGGGAAAGCTGGGTTTGACGTCTATCGTTTTTGATATGTCTGCCCGAATTCCTCCTACGGGCGCAGTTTGTCTTAAACCCCGTAGTTCCTATCGATCTTGTTGTCCCTTTTTATAGGTCGGGTTGAATTCTTCCGCACACTGTTAACCCCAAATGAGGCGAGAAAATTAGAAATTTTATTACACACTATTGACTGGTGTTAGTAAATTATCACAATGCAGGTGGACGTGCATCAGCCACCAACATCGCTGAAGTTAAGCTCCGTTGAACCCGGTTAGTCTATTGATGGGGTGACCATTCAGTGATTGATTTGGATTAACACTTCGTGCCCTTGGGCAAGGTACTTTACCTCGACTGCTCGCATGTGGAGCGGGTGGGGAAGCTTACGGTGTTCTGAGATGGACTGGTGTGCACGAGTCTTAACCTTAATTATCCTGACTGTGTTGTGCAGTGAGTAGCACTGATGTACAGTACGTAGTGCAGTCTTGGATTATGTGACGTTGAAGAGGTTATAGGGTCTCGTCGCTGCTTGGTGGTTCTCTTCTGGTACATCGGCTTCCTCCACTCATAAAACTGTCACCGACACAAAATGACTCAGACTATATAAGTGTCGTAAACACCAATAAATAAATAAATAAATAAATAAATAAATAAATAAATAAATAAATAAATAAATAAATAAATAAATAAATAAATAAATAAACCCACTGAATACCGTTTTTCGTCGAATGGAACAATGAATGCTGTGAAAATGAGCACATTGCACGCAAAATCATATGTCTCAAAATGAAGATTATGAAAATGAGTTCAATGCGTGCAAAATCATACGTATCGTAGCCTCATTTCGATATTTTTGGATCCACCGAGTCACTAACTTGGACTCATTAAATGGATTCTAAGGGAAAATCATTTTACGTACAGGCACATTCTGCTTTCAATGGAGAAAATTCTTGTTATTTTTTTAAACAATAAACACAGAGGGAAAATGGAAGAAGAGGAGCCTCCGCAGCTTCTAGCGCCCCTAGCCCCCCGGTTTCTGCTACCTGACAGCCCCTGCCCCTTGCCGCCCATCCCCCAAGAGCCTCTGGTTCACTGCCGTTTCTGCCGCCTCACCCCATAGCTCCTGGTCCCCTTTGCCCCTGCCGCTGCCGTCCATCGTGTCTGAAAGACGCGATATTTCCAGAAAAATTTCCATCCATGGATAGTTTTTTAGTCATTGTCAAGCTGTTTTGGGTAATTCTACATTTAATATCGGTTGTTTGGGGTAATTCCATGTTTTCCCAAAACACACTCCGCACAAACATTGGATCCGGAACATTTCCACGTCCCAGCTACAACATTAACATGGTTACCAGATTAAAATTCACTAAAATACACGAAAGTCGGATTCATTTTTGTAATTCTTTACTACCGGAACATACTCCCATCGAATCAAACATACCCTCAAAACATGTCCCCGATCTTATACCAAGAGGTAAGGTTTCGTCACCAGGTAACCACGTGACACTTGAGAAACCAAGATGGCGCCCCTATACACAAAATGGACGACCAAAACACGTGTCCCCATATACACCCAAGCTGGGCACGCGCATTCGAACCTTGTATCGCTATGGCAATGCCGTCACAACATAACAACGCACATGGTTACATGTTAACACAACATGGGCGCCCGCAGTCACGTGACATGACGTGACTCCAAAATCCATCTGAATTGCAAGAGGGCGCCTTTGGCTGGTCTACTGCTGTACTAAACGGCTGCTCTTAGGGATGTGATAGCAGGTCTGATTCTGCAACCGTGAAAAGGGGCTCACATCATATCACTTTTGACACCTGAATCTAAACTTTCGCCGCTTTGTTTTTGTTTTTTTTTTTGAATGAACATAACAAATATAACAAATATCGAGTATTCAGTAGTAAACTCAACTGCAGGTTATCCCTCTGGTCTTGTCTCTCCGCGTGCCACAAGACAACAAGTAAAACATTCCCCTTTACTTTTTGGTACACGAAGGAATGGCGTAACTTGGACTCTGGTGATTAACTGGATTCAACTTTGATCCCTTTGCATCCATGAAAAGGATTCATCACTGGCCCAATTGCTCGCTCTGAAACGGAGTCATAAATTTCGTGCAGTCGCACACGTAATCTTATCAAACATCTGAATCTGAACTTTCATGAACCTAATTTGGCAATATAACAATTGACTACGGGCCGATTGTTATATTGCCATACCGGAAGGATGAGTATTTCAGTTGGCAATATAACAGTTGGCAAATGTATAACAGTTAAAAGAAATTTATTTACTCTGATCTAGTCCTTCCACATAACACGAAACAAGTTACGCATGAACCTGATCTTGTGCCGCATGGACGGACTGCGCAACGGTTAACTTATCCGTAGCAATAATCGTGTCTGAACTTTCATCGTTCTTGAAAAGAAATAACCTATGCTTAATGTAGAATAGTAACAGTGACCACTCATGATCAATCTGACGCGACCCCTCTATGTGCTATCAACCAATTGAAAATCTTGCTTTATATGGGACATTGGCCCGCGAAGTGGATCAGCGCATCAAAACTCGTGACCAGATATAAAAAAAGATGTTTATTCCATTTTAGATTAATATTATTAACGCTTTCATTACCGCATTTGGCAACACAAAGCTCCTTATGTGCCAATCCTGCTGACATGGAATGTTTAGTCGAGCAAGCCAGTCAGCTGTACACTGAAGTTTTGTCCAACTGATGTAAACGTCCTGTCTTTTTCGAGTGACCTATTAAACAGCTTTTGATAACTTGTGTAACTTGTTTTTCCTTTTTATTTTTTTTTTCGTAA
Organism: Pictodentalium vernedei; assembly: GCA_031216915.1. Lineage (NCBI taxonomy): Eukaryota > Metazoa > Mollusca > Scaphopoda > Dentaliida > Dentaliidae > Pictodentalium > Pictodentalium vernedei. Next base: position 191,440,213 of record CM062290.1, read on the forward strand.
TAGGACTTACACCGTCAGGCATATGCTGTGGTAGACATACCCTTCTGATCCAACAATACAGCAGTCTATTTTACCATGTTTCGTGAGCTGCGCGATTCTCAATTACCCACATAATCCACTCGATAAGCATTGTTACAACCGGTAGTGTAATAAACCTATTATGCAATAAATTTATTGCATTATCGGTTGCGTTGGATGGCAAACCTAACCTATCATGCAATAAACTTAATACATCAGTGGTTGTCTTGCACGGAAAACTTAACTGCAAATGCAATAATTTTATTACATTATCGGTTGCGTAAGATGGCAAACCTAACCTATTATGCAATGAATTTATTACATTATCGGTTGCGTTGGATGGCAAACCCAACCTATTATGCAATAAATTTATTACATTATTGGTTGCGTTGGATGGCAAACCTAACCTATTATGCAATAAATTTGTTACAGTATCGGTTACGTAAGATGGCAAACCTAACCTATTATGCAATGAATTTATTACATTATCAGTTGCGTTGGATGGCAAACCCAACCTATTGTGCAGTAAATTTATTACATTATCAGTTGGCTGGATGGCAAACCTAACCTATTGTGCAGTAAATTTATTACATTATCAGTTGGCTGGATGGCAAACCTAACCTATTATGCAATAAATTTATTACATTATCGGTTGCGTAAGATGGCTAACCTAACCTATTATGCAATGAATTTATTACATTATCGGATGCGTTGGGTGGCAAACCTAACCTATTATGCAATAAATTTATTACATCATCGGGTACGTTGAATGACAAACCTAACCTATTATACAATAAAGTTTATTGCATTATCGGTTGCTTTGGATGACAAACCCAACCTATTATGCAATGAATTTATTACATTATCGGTTGCTTTGGATGACAAACCTAACCTATAATGCAGTAAATTTATTACATTATCGGTTGCTTTGGATGACAAACCTAACCTATTATGCAGTAAATTTATTACATTATTGGTTGCTTTGGATGACAAACCTAACCTATTGTGCAATCAATTTATTACATCATCGGTTACTTTGAATGACAAACCTAACCTATTATACAATAAAGTTTATTGCAAAAGTGGTTGCTTACTTTCTTCAGTCACTTCCAAGTTTCAACAGGTTAATGGACACCTTATTCCATTGAACGACACACAAACATGTTTAAGTAAACTCGTCCCTCACCCCACCCCAATATCCGACAATAAAATGGACATCCGTGATTTATCACCGAAATGAGTTTATTACAATAATGGTTAGTTTATTACAAAAGTGGTTTTATTACAAAAGTGGTTGGTACGCGATAACCACTTTTGTAATAAAGTTTATTGCAAAAGTTCTTTCGTACTTTCTTCAGTCACTACCAAGTTTTAACTGGTGAATGGTGACGTTATTCCATCGAACGACACACAAACATGTTTAGGTAAACTAGTCCCTCACCCCATCCCCAATGCCCGACTATAAACTGGACGTCCGTGATTTATCACCGAAATGAGTTTATTACAATAATGGTTAGTTTATTACAAAAAGTGGTTTTATTACAAAAGCGGTTGGTACGCGTTAACCACTTTTGTAATAAAGTTTATTGCAAAAGTGGCTGCGTACTTTCTTCAGTCACTACGACGTTTCAACAGGTGAATAGAAACGTTATTCTATTGAACGACACACAAACATGTTTAGGTAAACTAGGTCTCACCCCACCTCAATGTCCAACTATAAAATGGACGTCCGTGATTTATCACCGAAATGAGGTTATTACAATAATGGTTAGTTTATTACAAAAGTGGTTTTATTACAAAAGCGGTTGGTACGCGTTAACCACTTTTGTAATAATGTTTATTGCAAAAGTGGCTGCGTACTTTCTTCAGTCACTACGACGTTTCAACAGGTGAATAGAAACGTTATTCTATTGAACGACACACAAACATGTTTAGGTAAACTAGGTCTCACCCCACCCCAATGTCCAACTATAAAATGGACGTCCGTGATTTATCACAGAAATGAGTTTATTACAATAATGGTTTGTTTACTACAATAGTGGTTTTATTATAAAAGTGGTCGGTACGCGATAATCACTATTGTAATGAAGTTTATCACAAAAGTGGTTGTACCACAATGCTTACTTTTGATAAAATCTATCTTTTCTCTATACATTTGAGTAATGTTGTCAGTTTGTTTGTCTATTCTCTAAAGAATCGAAACTGACTGGGCCGATCGGGACGAAATTTGGCATGGGTGTGTAGTTTGGGCCAACGAAAGTTTTTGATATTTCGGACGTGGGGTGAATTGGGGTGGGTGTACTTCTTCGCGCATGCACTGTAACGATCTCGGAAAGTACTGGGCCGATCGCGACGAAACCTGGGATTTAGCACTGTCGGTTTCAGAGTGAAGCCAATCTTTACGCATACGCAGTTACGATCTTGGAAACTACTGCCCGGACAAAGTCGGACACCCCATCTAGTCTGTTATATATTCAAGTTCGTTTATCTGTGTGTGTGTCTGTTCGCTATAGACTAAACACGGCTGGGTCGAGAGGGACGAAACTTTGAATTGCGTGTGTAGTTTGGTCCCGGGAAGGTGTTTCCTTTATTGGAACTGGATCCATCTTCGCGTATGCGAAGTAACGATCTCGGAAACTACCAGGCCGATCGGGACGAAACTTTAGATTTGTATGTAGGATCCATCGGGTAGTGATTTGTCACCGCCAGGTGTGTGATGGGGCCGTCTTCGCGCATGCGCAGTGACGTTCTCGGAAACTACTGGGCCCTCGGGGAGAAACCTGGGATTTGTATTAGGGTCCGCCAGATGATGATTTGCCACTATCGGCTCTGGGGTGGGAGTCAATCTTTGCGCGTGCGCAGTGATGATCTCGGAAACAACCAGCCCGGACGAAATTCTCCCCCCCCCCTCCAATCCAGTCTAAATATATTTTTGAGTAATCTTGTTTGTTGTTTTCGCTTCTCTATAGACTCGAAAACGGATGGTCCGATTGGGAAGAAATTTGGCATGGGTATGTAGTTTTGCCCCGGGAAGGTTTTGAACTTTTCAGACATGGGGTAGGTAATGGTCCGTTTTCGCGCATGCGTAGTAACGCTCTCCAAAACTACTGGGCGGATAAACACAGACAGACAGACATACATGCAGACAAACAAGATTACTGTAGTATATACACAGACTAGCTGGAGGGAATGAGTTAAATATGCAGCTGAGCCGAGCACGAGCAATTTGAGTTGCCCAGAAGACTACTGGATGGAACTTACATACAGATCCCAGGTTTCGAGTCCATCGGCCCAGTAGCTTCCGAGATTGTTACCGCGCATGCGCGAAGATGGGCGAAAACCAGTACCTGATGATAACCGATGACTACCCGATAGACTATACATAACAACCCAAGTTCCGTCCCGGTCGGCCGAGTAGTCTCCAAGATGGTCAATACGCATGCGCAAAGACGGTGCCACACCCCATGCTCGTATAACCATGTCCCGTCGGAACCCAAACGCCACACCCATGCCAAGTTTCGTCCCGATTGGCAAAGCCGTTTTCGAGTCTATAGAGAACAGACAAGCACAGACAAGATTACTCAAATATATATATAAATACTAGATGGTGGTGTTCGACGTTGTCTGAGCTACTGTCTCTGAGCATGCGCAAAGATTGACTCCCACCCCTTATCCGACGGTGGCAAATTACTACCCAATGGACTGTACATACAAATCCCAGGTTTCATCCCGATCGGCCCAGTACCTTCCGAAATCGCCACTGCGCATGCGAGAAGACGGACCCCGACCCATAGTCGAGGGTGAAGAATAACTACCTGATGGACCCTACAAAAAATACCAAGTTTCGTCCCGATCAACACTGTAGTTTTCGAGCTCGTCAATGCACATACGCGAAAACGGACCCTACCTCATACCAGACGTTGGAAAATGAATACCCGATGGTCCCTACATAAAAATCTCAAGTTTCGTCTCGATTGGCCCAGTAGTTTCCGAGATTTGTACTGAGCATGCGCGAAGACGGGCCCTAATCCCACGGCCAAATAGCCTATGTCCTCCCCGCGCCAAAGCTACACATCCATGCTAAGTTTCGTCTCGATCAGCCGAGCCATTTTCGAGTCCATAGAGACAGACAGACAGACAGGCAGACAGACAGACAGACAGACAGACAGACAGACAAGATTACTCAAATGTATACCTGTATGTATATAATGAATTATACCATGTAATGCAGATGAATTCTGTATTCTGTACCTTAAGCAGGAAATTTGAAAAAGAGATTGATTCTCACTGATTTCATTTGCATTACATGGTATAATTCATTGTAAACAACTAATTCTGGCCGGGGGGGGGGGGGGGGGGGGGGGGATACCGAGTAATTTCGTGTGGACTGTGCCAGTTCCATGGACGCTCGATCTGCTAGCATGCCTTTTTGGGGGCTTGTCGGTAGTCGAGTGGTCTATGGCAATGGTCCAGTTTCGCTAGGCGATTGGTGCCGTAGAAGTGTACTCTCATCAAGGCAGTGGTTCGATCCCCATCGGCGTCAGAGGTTTTCATCCTAAAAAATGCATAACAGAAGTGCCGAATTCTGTATTCTGTACCATAAGCAGGAAATTTGAAAAAGAGATTGATTCTCACTGATTTCATCTGCATTACATGGTATAATTCATTGTAAATAACTAATTCTGGGGGATACCGAGTAATTTCGTGTGGACTGTGCCAGTTCCATGGACGCTCGATCTGCTAGCATGCCTTTTTGGGGGCTTGTCGGTAGTCGAGTGGTCTACGGCGCTGGTCCAGTTTCGCTAAGCGATTGGTGCCGCAGAAGTGTACTCTCATCAAGGCAGTGGTTCGAACCCCATCGGCGTCAGAGTCTTTCATCCTAAAAAAATGCATAACAGAAGTGCCGAATTCTGTATTCTGTACCTTAAGCAGGAAATTTGAAAAAGAGATTGATTCTCACTGATTTCATCTGCATTACATGGTATAATTCATTGTAAACAACTAATTCTGGGGGATACCGAGTAATTTCGTGTGGACTGTGCCAGTTCCATGGACGCTCGATCTGCTAGCATGCCTTTTTTGGGGCTTGTCGGTAGTCGTGTGGTCTATGGCGCTGGTCCAGTTTCGCTAGGCGATTGATGCCGCCGAAGTGTACTCTCATCAAGGCAGTGGTTCGATCCCCATTGGTGTCAGAGTCTTTCATCCTGTATGTATATATACATATATAGGCTACATTGGGTGCCCGATTTCGTCCGGGCTATTGTCACTGCGCATGCACAAACATTGGCTCCCACCCCATAGCCGAAGGTGGCAAATCACTGCCCGATGACCACGCATACAATTCCCAGATTTCGTCTCGATCGGCCCAGTGGTTTCCAAAATGGTCACTCTGCATGCGCAAAGACGGCCTCATCCCATACTCGACAATATCAAATCACTACCCGGTGAACCCTACATACAAATCCCAAGTTGTGTCCCGATCAGACCAGTAGTTTCCGATATCGTTACTGCGCATGCGCGAAAACTGACGCCATCACAATCTCCGTATAGCCTATGCCTTTCCCGGGCTTAACCTACACACCCGTGCCAAGTTTCGTCTCTATTGGCTCAACCGTTTTCGAGTCTATAGAGAACAAACAGACAAGATTACTCAAATACATATACCTTAAATGGAGTGCCCGACTTCGTCCGGATTATTGGTACTAAGATTGGATCCCACCCATAGTTGGAAAATGACTACCTGATGGACCCTACATGCAAATTCCAAGTATCGTTCCATTCGGTCCAGTAATTAACACGACCGTTACTGCGCATGCGCGAAGACGGGCCCCTCCCATACCCGATAGTGGCAAATCACTACCCGATGGACCCTACATACATATCCCAAGTTTCGTTCCCAGTAGTTTCCGAGATCGTTACTGCTCATGCGCGAAGACGGGCCCCCACTCCATGTTCAAATAGCCTATGTCCTTTTCGGGCCCAAGCTACACAACCATGACAAAATTTTGTCCCGATCGTCCCAGCCATCTTCGAGTCTATGGAGAACAAACAGACAGACAAAGGGACAAGACTGCTCAAATAAAAATATTGACTAGATGGGGGTGCTCGACTTTGTCCGGGTTTTTTATCTGGGTGCGTGCGCAAAGATTGGCTCCCAGTCCATAGTCAACGGTGGCAAATTACTACCCGATGTACCACACATACAAAATCCCAGATTTCTTCCCGATCGGTCTAGAAGTTTCCCATGTCGTTTCTGCGCATGCGACAAGACGGCCCCAGCCCAAACCCGACGGTGACAAATGACTACCCGGTGGACCCTACATAGAAATTCCAAGTTTCGTCCCGATCGAAACAGTAGTTTACGAATGTTTCCATACCTGCAAATCCCGACACTATGGATCATATAATTATATCCCAGGTTTCGTCCCAATCGGCTGAGTAGTTTCCGATATCGTCACTGCGCATACGCAAAGTCGGGCCCCCAAGCCATGTCCGGAAGCCCCAATCCTTTCCGGGCGCAATCTACACACCCAGGCCGAATTTCGACCCGATCAGCCTAGTCGTTTTCGAGTCTATGGAGGACAAACTAACAAACAAAGAAACAAACAAAATTACTCAAATTTAATAAGAGAGGATAGATTTTATCAAAAGTGGTGATCTTGTTCGTTTTATCAAAAGTGGCCGTTTCTTTTACATCAAAAGTGGTCGATTTTATATCAAAAGTGACTAGCTACATCAAAAGTGGGCGATTTTTACACAAAAGTGGCAAGCTACATCAAAGTGGTAAATATATCAAAAGTGGGCGCAATACATGTTTAGGCAAACTAGTCCCTCACCCCATCCCCAATGTCCGACTATAAAATGGAGAACCGTGATTTATCACCGAAATGAGTTTATATATATATGGACGTCCGTTATTTATCACCGAAATGAGTTTATTACACTAATGGTTAGTTTATTACAAAAGTGGTTGGTACGCGATAACCACTTTTGCAATAAAGTTTATTGCAAAAGTGTTTGTGTACTTTCTCCAGACACTGCCAGGTTTCAACTGGTGAATGAACACTTTATTCCATTGAACGACACACAAACATATTCAGGTGAACTTGTCCCTAACCCCACCCCAATGTCCAACTATAAAGTGGACGTCCGTGATTTATCACCAAAATGAGTTTGTTACAATAATGGTTAGTTTATTACAAAAGTGGTTTTATTACAAAAGTGGTTGGTACGCGATAACCAATTTTGTAATAAAATTTATTGTAAAAGTGGTTGCGTACTTTCTTCAGTCACTACCAAGTTTCAATAAGTGAATGGACACGTTATTCCATTGAACGACACACAAACATGTTTAGGTAAACTAGTCCCTCACCCCATCCCAATGTCCGACTATAAAATGGACGTCCGTGATTTATCCCCGAAATGAGTTTATTACAATAATGGTTAGTTTATTACAAAAGTGGTTTTATTACAAAAGTGGTTGGTACGCGTTAACCACTTTTGTAATAAATTTTATTGCACAAGTGGTTGTATTACAAAAGTGGTTGGTACACTGGCGTGCTTTTTAGCCCTTATGAAACAGAGTATTCTTAGCCCTGCTGAAGGCAAAATACTTCTGCCGTTAGTGTGTGTTGGTGATATCTTTCTTCTGATCAGAAATTGAAATGAAATAATTTACCATCTAAAAATTTGGTCCTCCCAAACGTAGTTATTTACATTCAAACATTTGGTCCCCCTAAAAGTAATTTGTAATGGGAATTTACAATTTTTTCCCAATCAGTGTGAACGTCTGTTTATTATTCTCTGGTGAATCCCATTTAAAAATAGAATAAAACGTCCCCCTAAAATGATGTGAAGTATAAAAAAACCACTTGGGTCATACTAAATACTTACAATATGTGAAACAAGAGTAAATTGCCTAATACAAGTTTATTAAAGAATGTAAATTCCTATCATTCAGTTTATTTTGGTAATCTGTCAGTTCATTTGGTTGTAAGTTGTTAACTTAATCAATTTTACATGGCTAGCAGTCATTTTTATAATCTGTCCTGTCCGTTCATTTGGTTGTAAGTTGTTAATTTAATCAATTTTACATGGCTTGCAGTCATTTTGGTAAGCTGTCTGTTCATGGTTGTAATGTTAACTTAATCATTTGCAGTTCAGTTTGGTAACCTGTCCGTTCATTTGGTTGAAAAGTTGTTAACTTAAGAAAGTCCTTATGTTCAACTTGGTGGATTGTCTGTTCGCTTCATTATAGTAGTGTCAAGTACAGAGCTGAGATAACTGACAAAGTTTATTGATTTTTTTTGTGATATGCATTGATTCACCCAATGATTTCACCACCTTCCTCCATTTACTGCCCAGGTGTGTTATGCAGACTATATTTTGTTCAACTTTTATATAACTGTTACACAGAATAAATTCAGATAATATCTTACTCTTCTGTGTTGAATCGCATTCTTTATACAATAGCATCAAGTGGACATAGTACAAGGATATCGAATGTTGAGTTACATTCGGGAGATATTGGGGTTTACTCCCGTTGAATCGAAGACACTCCCGAACATACCCTCGTTCTTTAAGAAGCCATCCAGGCTAATAGTAACCACGTGCTACCATAGAAACCAAGGTTTCGGCCTCCAGTATACAAAATGGACGATGGAAACTCGTATAGCCCTAACAACATGCACTGTGCATTCGCACTGGCAACACATATCACTTTGGGGTGACGTCATAACATGGTCGCTCACGCGAAATACCATGACAACCAAACATTGCGCCGCTGGGCCAAACGACTGTGGCGTTACATGAGACCCCCCTATGAGATCCCCTAGAATTGACACGAAACGTGCGAGACATACTACTATCGTTGGTGCCCTATTCTTTCTCTTACACAGCACCCCCCTGGTCCCAGCTGGGAAATCAGAATGGAGAGTCTTGTAAAGTATGCAGATGAGGCAACTTCGAAAAGTATTAACGCGTACGGAACTGTTTTAAAATCTCCGAGTAGACGTCAGTGGTATAAAGTTAAATCTTCTACCATTGTATTTCTTGAATGACATCGCCGCATGTAATACTCACTAATCTTTGCAGATGAATGGATTTCCGTCATATATGAAGGAAGGATAATGCATGGACTGTATGATTGAATTATTACCGATCACCCTTTTGTTGTCCATCGTGTTGTCGATCCTTTCCATTCGCTGATAGACTGCCAGTTTCCAGGGTGACCAGTTCTTGTCGGAACACCCAGATTTTCCCATCAACAACCTATGGCTGACAATTTTCATCATTGGAAGAGATTTACGGGAAAGTTAGCTCTCTTTATTTCCTATAGTTTCCAGTAATTTTAACATTAAGAATATGGGAATTTCATATAAGATTGAAATTTTGAAATGTTAGCGAATTTGTATCATCGATGTGTGCATCATTTCATCAACTGCAGGCATTTTCCTGTGGAGTAGTATAAAAATACAGAAGTTGGTATTTTACAATTTTTTCCCAATCAGTGTGAACGTTTGTTTATTATTCTCTGGTGAATCCCATTTAAAAATAGAATAAAACGACGTTTTCACTATCTTTGGATGTTCTCTTAACTTTTGATGTTCATTACATCAGCAGTGTGCGCATCGTTACATATAATACAGGCACTGTCTTTTCTATTAATATAATAGTCAAGGCGGTGAGTATTTGATCATTTTTTTCGTAAATAAAAAACAAACTTGCAAATTACTGTAAAAAACACGTTCGCAAAACACTTAATTAATGTTGGTCGGTGTGATACTGATAAATATCCTCAATGACTGATTATATGTGAAGTAAGTGCTTCTAATTAGCTTAACATAAAAAAACAAAAGTTTCATTTTGTAGCTTTTATTAAAGGGAGACAACAGGCAGCTCCAAGAGCTGTCTGTTGTTTCATTTATTAAAAGTAAAAAAGGGATATTTGTTTTTTTCCTGTTGATGTCATAGGTGTTTTCTAAACAAGTACTTGCTTCTTAAGTGGGCCCGCCTCGCTCGTATAAAAACTTCAAGGGAGAAAACTTTAATGAAAGTCGATTTTCATGACGATATTAGTCAGGGATGACTCGCCCTTCCTTGAGTAAAGTGTCCGAGGCTATCAAAGATCACATTTCAAGTTATTTTTGATCTTACTTGATACTGAAATTTTGGAAAACAAATTACCTACTCATCAAGATCACTTTGTATTTATGATCCTTTGTTTCTAGGGCGGTATAAGAGCAGTAATTTGGGCTGACGTTTTTCAATTCACAATTATGATGGCCGGATCGATTGCAGTCATCGTGAAAGTAAGTTAGCATATTTTATCGCCAAATATTTTGGTCACACAACATTTCCTTTTTACTCAAAGAAAGCCAAAATTACATTTAATCGGAGAAATTGCTCTATTAAAAGCTTTCGGCCAAAGGCCTTCATCAGTTTTCCTAGAAAAACTGATGAAGGCCTTTGGCCGAAAGCTTTTAATAGAGCAATTTCTCCATTTAATACTTTGGTCCCTTTATCTGGACCTTATGAACAGATTACATTTAATCGTTACCTCTAGGGTAAAGATTATGAAAAGAATTTCTACACAATTCCATCATTATTTTAGCAATGTTAATCCCCTGCACACCGATGTCGAAATATCTAAATTACAGGCTGCAAATTTTTCCCATTAACTCACTGAGCTCTGTCAAACGAGATTGAATTGGTTTAAATTCCTACTTGCATTATGGGGAAATGGCTACTTTAGATTTTGGTATTTTGACATCAGAGTTCAGGAGTTAATATATAATTATACAAGAGACCACAACTCACTTTAAATCTGCTTCAGAGCGTTTCAGCCAGAGACAAAGATAGAGCTGGACTGGAGTCCGAAATCGGAGAGCTGTCATCGCCGAGCAACTATGGCGGCACCGCGCAATTTTTTGCATGCTTGAACATTTCTACTCTATAACTTTTCGTAAACGTTCTCGTTACGGAAGGTGCACCATTTTTTTAAAAATCGCCCCTTTATTTGTGACGACATTTGTCGGTGCAATGTGCATCTTATTTACACCATCTTATTCTGCATATTGAATAAACCGAATATTCGACCAACCAGTGCCCTACAATGAACGGGGATTCCCGGATTAATATACTACTCAAAGTTTGCTGAGCACCAAATATTTGACACATCATTGTGAAATTTGCTGGTGACATATTTACGACATTTTTGGTGAATATGATTGAGGAATGTATTGCGATGGTTCCCAGTCTTTAAATTAGATCTATTGACAGGCAGACTTTTCGTGACAGTCATGGAAAACATGTACTCTTTGATTTTCATGATGTTTTCGTGTACTGTCTACATGTACATGACATGTGTAGGGTATTCAATCTTCATTTCAACACAAACCCATGTGATTTAATGATTGAATATGGCAAATGCAAATGTAGGAAGACATTTATCTGAAGCAGAAATGTGGCGGGCTGTACGGATGGTGGAGCAAGGGGCTACCCATCGTCGGGTTGGTGAAGCCATTGGTGTGCAGCATACGGTGATCACCAGAGCCTGGGCAAGATTTCAGCAGTATGGCACATCAGTAAGGCGGCATGGTGGTGGCAGAGGCAGGGCTACTTCTGCAGCTGAAGACCGTCGTTTGATCACTCAGGCGCGTAGGAATCGCTTTGCCACAGCAACCCAGCGTCGCAGTGACCTTCATAATGCATCCTGGGTAAATGTTTCGACGCAGACTATCCGGGCAAGGTTGCACGAAGGTGGTCTCCGTTCGAGACGACCATGTATTTGCATTCCGTTGTTCCAGAACCAACGCCAGGCACGATATGAAGATATGAATGGGCCATGGACCACGTTGGATGGACAAAAGAAGATTGGCGACCTGTCCTTTTTACAGATGAATCAAGGTACTGCCTAGACCACACAGATGGGCGTTCTAGGGTATGGAGAAGACCAAAAGAGCGATTCATGCAGCCAACATTGCTGAACATGACTGCTATGGTGGAGGGTCAAACATGGTCTGGGGTGGCATCAGCTGGCATGGACGTACAGAGCTCTGTGTCCTTGAACGTGGTACATTGACTGCACAACAGTATATTGATGAGATCCTGGCTATCCACGTCAGATTGTATGCGGTGGGTGACAGATTCATTCTGATGGACGATTATGCCCGTCCTCATGTTGCCCATGCTGTCGGGGAGTACCGACAGAGGGAGGGGATTGAGCGTATGGACTGGCCAGCAAGATCCCCTGACCTCAATGCAATCGAACATGTCTGGAATGAGTTGCAGCTTGCAATTTCAGTGTCCAGGAGCTTGGTGCCGTGCTGGTCCAAGAATGGAACAACATCAGGACCACCAGGAACCTGATTGGGAGCATGAGTGGAATGAGTTGCAGCTTGCAATTTCAGTGTCCAGGAGCTTGGTGCCATGCTGGTCCAAGAATGGAACAACATCAGGACCACCAGGAACCTGATTGGGAGCATGAGAAGGCGTTGTCAAGCTGTAATTAATAGTAAAAGGTCTCATACTCGATACTGAATCCATACCAGTTCGCTTCGTTAACATTTTGGCAAATTTGAAAAATTTCTTCTTTTACCAATATCCATTTTACATGCTTATCGTATTCAAAAGCTAAAAAATAATGTCAAACACAACCAAAATCTTACTTTCTGTACTTAAATCATCAAACATATAATTAAATAAAAAATATATACACTTTTCATAACAATATTTCAACTAAAACGTAAAACAGGTAGTTGGATATTTGGTGCTTAGCAAACTTTGAGTAGTATATAAATATATCGCCTGCGTGTATTAGAACACTGTCTTGTGATAAATACATGTGATCAGATACTGCCACAATTATAAGGGTTTCTAAGACCGTACATAATAGAATTAATAATGGGCCCCTTGCGGTCAAATTTACAAATCGTTGAACGTGATGTCCCATTCAGTTAAATGACTGCTGAAAATGATTTCAGCCAGCACTGTTACCACAGAAGTTAGTCTATGTTACACGCAGTGATTCAACAAATAATTATAACTCATTAATTAAAATCCTAAAATATTTATTATAAATATAAAAAAAGTCATCGATTATCATAGTCATAATCCAAACTTTGAGACATTATAAAAAAAGTTTAGAAATAATTACAGCAGAAAACTATTTCAAATTAGGCAGCAAAAGAACGAATAATGAGTTTTGCTTAATATTTGGCCTTTGTGACAGGAATGATAGTCCGTAGGAAAATTAGTCCCTCTGGACTACTATTCCTAGGAATGTTAGACCTAGGACTATAATTCCGCGGAATAATAGTCCAGAGGGACTAACGTTCCTACGGACTATCATTCCTGTCACACCCTAACACGGAAGCGGGCAAATCACAATGCAGAAAAATGAAGATGTTTAGATGTAGCTTCTCCCGGTTCTTCTAGAATTTTCCCTTGCAAGCTGTTCGTGTTAAACACAGATAAATTTTGGCTCTTCCGGGAATCAAAACTGGTTCTTCAGTTTGTCCTGGTAGGGGAACCAAATTTGGCTACATGGAATCAAACATACACATGATTTGATTTTTCAATCTTTCATATTAACTGGTCTGTCAAGGCTTCTGGACATTGACTAAATTGTGAAATTTTAAGCCACGCCAAGTTTTAAAATGGTAACGAAGGAATGTCAGACACACGTTTTCAATTGTTTCATCACACATGCTTTGAGTTGCGCGATAACGGCATTTTTTATATAAAAAAGACGCCCAACACTATATGAAATTGCCTGGCTCTTGATCACATGAAGGCTCGTTTGTTTTGGTTCTTCGACGGGTTTTGGTTCTATTTGGAACAAAGTTTGGCGCGGATTGCTCTGAGTGTTGGCAAAGTTAAATGAGGTTAAATTAAATACTAATATTAAAAGTGAAATGACGATTTACAAAAGGCCATGCGTTATTTTACATTCACCAGAAGTGTATGTTGACGGGTGTCTGTGTGGGGGTGGGGAGCAAAATGTTAGATCTGAAAATGTGTGCTTGAAAATGGGCATAATATGTCTCCCTTTGCGCGGTCACTGACATGAATCGTCTGTATTTAACTATTTCAGCTTTCGGCGAGTAGTAGCATAGATGCTCATGTCCGCAGACCCATTCTTCTCGGCGAGATATTCAGATAAGGAGTTTATAATCACCGAGTTTAGGCACTCCACTTGGCCATATTTTTGTCCATGTCGTAGTATGCCACGTCTTGTGTTACGGCATTACTAATTGCCCTGGCTATTTTATTGATCTTTTCCGATTCTCATATCAGCAAAACAACAACACCCTGTGTTGCGGGGGGGGGGGGGGGTGGTGGTAGGCGCATAAAAAGACACTTGACTCTGAGTATGAGTTAACACTGGGAGTTTGCAACGAATCAAAAAGTGGCCCAACAGGGATGATCAATGGCATTTGGTCATACTAACAGCCCACAACTTCCTTTCGGACTGCTTGTATGACTCAGGCCGTTGTTCATAGCTGCTCCGTTCGATTCAAAACAGGAGTATTAAAAAATATGTTGGAATACGATTTCCAGTATTTGCTTTGATTTGCCCAAATGAGATCGCACACACTGTCACAGTCGCACAATCCTCAGTTACTGATGTCATTATAATCATGATGATTCATGACAATACTGTCACTGAATTTGTGAGGCTTAATTTGCCTGAGGGCTGCTAGGGCAGCTAATCTGAACTAATAAAGTCTTCATGGCACAGAAGAGCTGTAATAAATATTTTATGGCATATTTAACATTAACTTTTTAGCTTAAATAATAAGAAATTAGAGAAAAAACATGAAATTTTCTGCTGGTTATTGATTGCTATAGTCAAATCTTTTATTGACAGATATTTATTGGCAAATATTCCCCTATTTGGAATCTAACCACAAAATACGAAATACAGTCCGTAATACAGTGTTGTGTAATTTACACCCGTTGAGAGAACAGGAGATACATCAGGGTTATAGTTTATCATTTCAACTTATTACAAACGAAACCACACTCATTGCACAGTGTTATATTCAACTTTGGATGGTGTAAGGAATGGGTATTAACCCTTTACCCAACGTAACGGCCAAAACCGGCCAGCGCGATTCTCAAAAATCGCCAATGAATTTTTATTATTTTTTCATTTTTTGTCCCAAAAACATAGGTTATGACCCCTCGTTGGAACGAGCTCGTCGAGCTCGTTCCAACGAGGGGTCATAACCTATGTTTTTGAGACAAAAAATGAAAAAAATTAGTTATTCAAGAATTTTTTTTGCAAGTGTCGTCTGCTTTTCATGTTAGGTAAAGGGTTAAACATTTTGGAGGACAAATTATTTTGAAAGGCGCAACGGAGTGTGGTGTGTGACTGAAGGGCTGCACACTTTTTTTCACCTCGTGTCTGCATTTCCGATTTTACAAGAGAAATGAGCAACTTTCGCAACGTGAATATTTGTGATTATGATAGATCATGCATCGTTCTGTAGAAATGTAATGTTCTTGTTATCCCTAAAATGTTGCTCAATAATGTGTTTTCGGCCCACGGTCTAAAAGAAGATTTTCCCATTAAAAATAGCCTTTGTGACACCTGTAGATTTGCTATTGTGTTTGAAATATAAAGATTTCATTGTCAAATATTTTTTTAGGGTTTCATGGAAGTTGGAGGAGGATATGAGGCATTTCGCAGAGCGCACGAGAAGGGTCGACTAGATGTCAGGTAAATATATATCGGGACGCGTAAATAACATTCCAAAGATACCATTTTAAAGATTGTGCGCATACACATTTCTGCTAAAAAATTTGACGAAACACAAAATAGGAGATTACTGCAAGTAGATTCTTCGATTCCATATTGTTTAACCATTTTAACCCGTTAGGCATCAAGTTTTTCGTAAAATGAAACCTGGGTGGTGACTCACCAAGCAACAGAAACGATACACAACTTGCCGGACAAGCAGCTGTTGAATTAAATTATTAGGCCACACAAAGTAGATCTGCTGTTTCTCAGGCCAGGTTTTGTAAAATTGCATGCGGGCGGGCGGTGTTTTATTTTATTTTTTATTTTTGTAATTATTTCTTTGCCATCTGAAGTTCATATTCTTGGTTTGTTTTATGTTTTAGGCCTCATAATCTACAGAATAGCATGGGTGGTGGTGTATTTCATCCCTTGAGTGCAACAAGAGTTTGCAATGCCAAAGCATTGGAAAGCCTTGTTGCACTCAAGGGACAAATTTATCAGTTTTATTAACTTGGGTAAAATATCAGACATAATAATAATAATAACACTTTGGCCGGCCGCTGATTTGTCGCGGTTCTCGTATGAGAAGGCCTTGGTTACCCCTGTTCTACCAAATTGCCTCCCTATTCCCACGCTTCTTCTCTCCTCCCAACACTCGGAGACGAACTGCTTGATGACATCCCTTGCCCCATCCTTCCCAATCTCTCCGATTAGCATATTAACCCTCTCCTTTGAGTCGACCCCTAACCACATGTCCTTCATTCTCCCATCCCACTTCCCCATTATACTCACCGTGAATCTTGTTTTTTTTTAGACTGGTATTTTGGGCATGCTAGAAGAAAGTGTTCCAAGGTCTCCACCACGCCCAAATTACACATCTGGCACTCCCTTTCACTGTTTTTCCCAATTTTTCCCCTCAGCTCCAGGGACCGCGACCTCAGCTTGAACAACAGTGACCCCCCGCCCCCCAAAGGTGCCGTCAAGGTACTCTTCAAAAAAAAGGCTTCTTTTTATTACGCAGGCTACCCAAAGATCTCTTTGATTTGACCCCCTCTCGCCAATTACGGTTACAATCCTCCATGACCCTCTCTCTGACGATCTTTTTACTCTGGTTTGCCCCAACGTCAAGGTCCGAGATCTCCAATGAGTAGTTTTCTACTAGCTCCCTCACTTCCACCCCGTCTTGATATTTGAGCTGAAAGCTCTCAGGAACATTACTTTACACCATCGGCTATCGAGGAGATTTACCAAATAATTAAGATAACTGAGTTTCAATAGGTCTATCCTGTCCTTGATCCTCATCCACCCAAGCTCACCCCTGATTGCTTCTAGCGCCGCGGCATTACTCGACCCTGTTATCCATCGGCCTGCATCGTTCTGCAGGATTTGCAAGCCAAGCTCTTAACAGCCGTCTGGTTTAGGGGTACAACTTCCGTACCGTATGTTATACTTTGCAGACCCACCATTTCCCAAATGGTTTTCCCCACGAAAACCTTATTGAAACTGTTTCTCCCTATAAGTTTCATTTGGTTAAGGATTCGCCTCCCCTTCAGAATCAATTTATTTGTGTGGTTTCGGTAGATGCCTCTTCCTGTGATGTTTATATTTACCCCCAGGTACTCATAGTCACTAGTCTCTCCTACACTAAGAAGTCTGCTGCTACCTTCCGGAATGCAGAACTCCCCCACTCTCCACCTTCGAGTGGGGTCCACTTTGCGGCCCACAGGTATAACTTTGCTCTTGCTTTCGTTAAGTACGAGTCACCATTTGCTCCCATATTTCCCAACAATTCCCAGCATCTTCGCTAGCCCCTCTTCGCTTTCTGACACTAACACCATACCGTCTGCAAAAAATAGCCCTGGGATCTTCAAGTCACCAACTGCAACCCCCTCCTCAATATGCAGGAGTTCATCTCCTAAACCTTTGATGTACAATGCAAAAAGAATTGGCGAAAGGATACACCCTTGTTTTAGGCCTATCTCAATAGGCACACGTTTTGTTGTAATGTTTCCCAGGCTAAGTTCACTCTGTACATCTTTATATAATGCTTTCATAATCCCAACAAACTCGCCTCCCAAGCCCAGAGCCTCCTACTTGCGCCACATACCCTCTCTCCATACTCTATCGTATGCCTTTTTAACATCCAAAAAGGCCATAAACATCTTTTTCTTTTTTGCTTTCGTGAATTCTATCATTTGGGATAGCGTGAAAAGATGGTCAGTGACTCTCCATCCCTTCCTGAAGCCATTCTGGATTTCTCCCAAAAAAACTTTTTCAATCATCTCCTCACCAATGTTGTTGCTGACTTTTTCCCCCTTTTGTGAATAAATGTCACTTTACTTTCCCTCCACTCCTTTGGGACCTCTTGAATTCTATGGCTAAATTGAATAGGGCAGTTAGGCTTTCCAAGAGTTCCTCTCCCCCTTTTTTGATAAACTCGTTAGGAATTTCGTCCACCCTCTCGCTTTTCCGTTCCTTAATTTTGAGATCACCCTTCGCACCTGCTCAGTTTTGATTTCGCTGCACACGAAGTTCGATAGATTTTCCTCGACCTGGTTCGGACACTCTGGTGGGTTCCCCATGCCCCATCGCTTATCGTTTACCTTTTCCCAGTGCTTGGCTAGTTCTAATGCGATTTGATCTCGCTCTTCTGTAACTCTGCCATCTATTTTAATGCTCTGTGGGTTACTCCCTTTGTTACGTTTGTTCACCCATTTCCAAAATACGTTCGAACTTGACCCCCCCCCCCCCCCCCCCTGTCGTTCTTATCGTCCTAATAAGACTGCTATTTCGCACTCTCCGGTTGTCGTCTTTAATCTTATTTACTTTATTTCGTGCTTGTTGGTATTCTTCCTTTGCTGCCATGGCCCCATTGCTTTCCACCCCCTTAAGTTTTCTAGTTCTCCTGTATGCAGCACATTTAGTTAGCTTTTCTACCCTTTGTGGCCCTTTTCAGTTCTTCGTTCACTCTGTACCCAAGTTCCCGTGTTGGCACCCTAATCTTTCCTTCCCTGCCTCCACTAGGCTCGCAACTATGGCGTCGGCCATCTTCAGGACACTGCCCCCCCCCCTTCTCCCTGTGTACGGTTGCAAGCTTTGTTTTCAGTTTTTCTTCGAACTTCGCCCAGTCGGCATCCTTTTTGAGTTCCCAAAACTCCTTGAAGCTTCCTTTGATTTTATCTAGATTTTTGGCCCTGATCGTCACTGTAATCAAGTTGTGATCACTATCCAACTCCATTTTGCCCTCATCATCCACTTCTACCCCTATTACCTCCCTCCATAAAATTAATATCTGTGAGAATGTAGTCAACTATTGATTTTCTGTCGTTTCTCTCCCAGGTCCATTTCCCCTTACATCTCGCGTCCCTGTTCAGAATCTTCAAACCGAGCTCATTTGCGAAGTTCAACAGCTTCCTTCCATTCCTGTTGACTTTCTTGTCCCCACCCTCTATTCCTTCTTCTTTATCACTATGTGTCCATTAAAGTCGCCCATCATTATTATACCGAGCCCCCTGTTTTCTAGTTCAGTGATATTGGACCTTAGTGTTGAGTATATCGAGTCATTCCACTCGGGTTTACTTCCCTCCACCGCACAGTACACAATCCCAAGGGCAATACTTTTGTTTCTCAGACTGATCTTTACCCATCCAATTTCTTTTGACATAAACCATTCAATTTTTCTTTTTTCAAGTTTGCATTGGTTATAAAAAGGGAGCATACGGCAGCCAAAATGGTCATGCGGGAGGGGCGAAAAACATATTTTTAACTTTTTGGGGCCTTACTGAGTCTATCTACAATTATTACAAACACAGAATAGAATCACGAATCGCGCAACTGCGATAAAAAGCACTATATGCCCAATCCCATTCTAGTCCTGGCACATTAGACATAAAAATGAGAAAGTAAGGAAAAAAATCGGAGAAAGCTGATTTTTTTATATGTTTCCGGGACACACATTGCGGATAAAGTGTGAAAAGTCCCCGCGAATCCGAGTTGAGCTTTTTTAGTTATAGCGTTTTTTTGATGAAAAAAAAAAATTAAAAAAAAATTCGACCCAGCTCCATATTTCTCATTCTTATTCGCCTTAGTAGGGTGAGAATCATAAATATCGTGCTGAATTATATTGAGAATACATATCCCCAACAGAAAATGCCAACTTTGTACCAATCCTCACACTCAATGGTGAAATATTCACGAAAATGTACAAAATTACGAAAAAAAATTTATTGTTTTCATACACACAACGGTACACAACGTCCATTAAATCAAATCTACGACTACTTTGGGAGTTAAATTATATATCAAAAATTGCAGAAAAGCAGTGGCTTTATAATGATATATAACAATAGTCATTTATTCCATAATGAACTGGTGAAACGTGTGAAATATTAACCATACCCCCTAAACTCAAATATTAACGGCATCGACTTTTCTCATTCAAATACCGTATTATAGCATCATTGTTTCAATTTCCATGTTCGATTAGATCACATAATGTGGTGTTCGCCTACACTCAAGATGCATTGGCATGTAATGTGTGCACGCCCTTGATGTGTACTCATAGACTCGGCGGCTTCCATATGATTATGTCATATTTAGGGGCAATTGGTTCGATCATGGCTGGTAGCGGCTTGGATGAACTTTGGGGGACTGTTTATGCTGGTGGGTCAATCCATCATTTGATCAGTGGTCATGCATATTCAAGAGCAGTTCGTGCCCATTTGCTAACACAAATTGCCATTACAAAACTTGTGTTTGAAGAAAGCCGAACACTAGATAACATAGACTGCACAGAAGTCAATGAAATATTCTGTGGACTTGCCAGAGGTGACTGTACAACAGCTGACGCTGTCAATCAAGAAAGTGTCAACCATCTACTGTCAAAATTACACGAACTGCTCCAGAATGCGTCCGTAGGACGCACAGGAAAGCTTTGGGTACAATACGACGAGCAAATAGGTCTTCTCCAGTTGTTCTTGAGAGCAGAGCGCACAGGCGACTGGGAACTCCACACATATTGTGTTCGCAATATGATTCCAGTATTTCACGCAGGTGGTCATTTTGCATACGCAAAAAGTTCTCATCTCTATTTGCAGCAGATGAATGAGCTAACAGAAATAATGCAACAGGATGATTTGAAGTTGTTCACTGAGAAAGGTTACTTTACCATAAGGCGCTCAGATAAATTCTGGGACGGGATATATTCTGATCAGACCATAGAGCAGTGTTTAATGAGAATGTTCAAGCTCCCTGGTGGTCTCACACATGGCAGGGGAATAACCGATAGCACTGTTGCGAAATGGGTACATGGACTACCTCTTTGCCTTCCGATATGTAATGCTCTCGAAAATTTTGTTCATGTTCACACTGGTCATGGCGAACAACATCGGGATCTCCGTCAAAGTTCACAATTGACTGATGCCAATGATATCACCAAATTATTGAACTGGCTCAGAGTGCATTCCCCCTTTCAGAATAGAGATCCACTACAATTAGTCTCTATAGCGACCGGGCTTGTGGCCGACGAAACTGTGAACTGTGACCAAGTTCGCAAAATTGGTGAATGTTGCGTATCGAATGTTGTAAGCAAAACGTTCAACAGCATCAAACTACGACGTGTTGACACTGTGAAGTCTTTCGCATCGATGGCAAATAGCATCAAAGTCCGTGGAAGTAAGGTAGTGATTGACCCCACAATTCTGTTCAACCGCATCACATGTGTTATTCAGTCACAAGCAGAGATGGAAGAGTATCTCAAATATGAACTCGCCCCGAAACCACCAGCATTGTTTGATTCTGCTGGAATGAGGAAGACACAGAAAAGCACGCTCGGTAAGATCCTCAAAACATACGGTTCCGAGCAAACTAAAATCCCAGAACATTCTCTGTTTGTTGTAGATGGTGGATTTTTATTGAGGGCAGTTGTATGGCCTAAACAGTCGTCATATAAGGACATATGTACATCATATTCCAATTATCTAGTGAGACATTTTGGGGCGAACGTCGTGGTTGTTTTTGATGGTTATGCTTGTACAATGTCGACAAAGGGCATGGAACAAGCCCGTCATCTAAAGACAGGTATTCCATTGATATCAATATCTCACCCGAGTTACCAGCCACCACACCCCAATCCGATTTCCTTGCAAATGCCAAGAACAAAACCCAACTGATCGATCTTCTAATGCAGGAGCTATCTGCTATCAATATTCAGTCCAAGCAGGCCGAGGCTGATGCTGATGTACTTATAGCCGAAACTGCACTTGACATCGCTCAAGATGACAATGTTGTCGTTGTGGGAACAGACACAGACTTGTTAGTCATTCTTACCTCTCGAGTTCAACCGGGATGTAATATTCACATGATGTATTCCATTACCCCAAACTTACTAGTTTCAGTTAGTGAAATAGCAACCAAAATGGGTGACCATAGAAGCAACCTCCTTGTAGCACATTCTATAAGTGGTTGTGACACTACTTCTGCACTCTTTCGAGTTGGTAAGAAGAAAATATTCAGTACAATTGTCTCCGATGTTACTAGCGACTCACAACAGTATGTCAACACAATTTTGGCGGATGACAGTACACCAAGTGCAGTAGCCGCTGCCGGGGAACAACTTCTCCTGATCTTATACGGGAGTAAAACTGTTTCCTCTCTCGACCAATAGAGATATGTCACTTACAAGCGTTATGTAGCAAAATCTAAACTGAATAAACCCATCGACCTAGCCTCACTCCCACCAAGCAGCGATGCTGCACAACAACATGTCTACAGATGTTATCTCCAGGTCCAACAATGGCTGGGCACTTCGCTTCCTCCGACGGATTGGGGGTGGTCGCTAGACAATGGACTTCTTGTACCGACTGCAGTCACAAAGCCATGTGCCCCCGATAACCTACTGAATCTGATCAGTTGTGGTTGCAAGAGTGCTTGTACAAAAAGGTGTGGGTGTAAGAAGGCAGGACTCTCTTGCTCAGGTTTGTGTAATTGCAGTTCGGATTCTTGTAACAACCACAGAAACACTGTCCTGTCGGAAATTTCTGAGTTCGATGAATAATATGTAAAAAGGTCATGTCATTTCTGTATATAGCGTTGATAATAGTCAATGTAACTTAATCCATGTTGATTGATTTGTACATTCTGTAAATATTATTTATTGATTTTTGTACATTCTGTAAATATTATTTATTGATCTAATGCTGCCAGACACAGACGTGTCTGTTCGGTCCCAAGCCCGAAAATAGTTGAGTTCTCATGCTGACGAATTTTATGCCAAAAGGGGAACTCGGCCAGAAGCAGAGGGGGTCTTCCATAATGTCTATTTTGTAAGCAATGATAAAAGTCTTCAAATGGTGGTGGATTTTTTATCGTCTGTCCAACTAACATCCCGTTCTGTACTACGACCTTTTGGGCAAATTCGTTAGGAAAATCGTCATTTTTTGCGTAAATCCGATACTTTTTTGTGAATTTTCAATAATTTTTCGCAGAAATTGTCACAGAATGCACATTTTCCTCTAGATAAATGTATATTAGACATTATGTAGCTCGAAATACGCGTAAACAAAAAATACAGTTGGATCAATTCGAGGTTACAAAGTTCGTGCGATTTTTTTAAATTTTTTTCAAACGCTTTTTCGAAAAAAGGCTGTAGAAAAAAAAGCTCAACTGGGATTTTAGGGGATTTTTGTCTGATCGTTCAGTGACATGTACTCGACATTCCCTGAAAAAATCAGCTTTCTCCGATTTTTTTCCCTAGTGAAACCTAATGTTCTTGGGCTATTCAGGAACTAAAAGAGTTGAAAGAAGGTCTCTCATGACAAAGGACCATCTAGCGAGAAAGCTCAAGTAGTACTTAAACACTCTCTTGTCAGCATCGTTTATGGATTTTATCCTGTCACAGCGTACACTCTAAATTCAGCTGGGTTCAAAATTAACCCAAATCAACTCGGTTGACTGTATATGAACGGAGATAAATAAGCTTAAACAGATTAGACATTTAAGGCATCATTTCTCGAAAACATCATTTCAAAGAAGGCTGACGTACAGAATTACATAGAGAGTAATCGTTTGACTGGACTGGTTACGTGACATAATTCATGAGAGGTGAGGGACGTTGTACAAACACGAGTGCGAGAATGCGCACGAGTGTTTTACAATATAGTCCCTCGCCTTGAATGAATTGTTTCACGTAACCAGTCAAGTCAAGCGATTACTCTGTTTATTACTTTTCATTATTAACGATAATTATATTATTTAACCCTTTACCTAAAGTAACGGCCAAAACCGGCAAGCGCTATTCTAAAAAATCGCCAATTAATTTTCATTATTTTTTTCTTTTTTTGTCTCTAAAACATAGATTATGACCCCTCATTGGAACGAGCTCGTCGAGCTCGTTCCAATGAGGTGTCATAACCTATGTTTTTGAGACAAAAAATGAAAATAATAGTTATTCAAGAATTTTGTTTGCAAGTTTCGTCTGCTTTTCATGTTAGGTAAAGGGTTAAAAAACAAAAAAAAAAAAAACAACGAAGTCCCCATTACACCCACGGCAAAGTGTCTTCGTTTGCGCGCACGGATACATGACCCAATTGTTGATTGCATAATTCACTTGTGAAGTTATCATTTATAATCAAACCCGGAAATCCCAGTAAATCACACTTTGGAAAGTAATAATAACATTTCATTCCTTAAACTACAAAATGGGATCTCATCAAATCAGTGGAAGCTTTGCATAAGAAGGCGAGCACTGAACTTCGACAGCACCCGAGAAATAGAATTATATATCCCGAAATAACACCTCACACCTGAAAATAAGCAGAAGCGACATGGGCAACGTTTTACATAGAAAATCTACAGAACTACCAGAAGTCTTGTTCATGCAACCTTTGTTCATTCATTGCGTTTATAATATAAATTCTGGGTCCAACCCTATTTCGTTGATAGCTCAAAGACCGGGGATGGCGACAAGAGAGGGGTGGGTTAAGGAGCTGCCGCCCCTCCTTACATTTCTGCAATGGAATATGTAATGGTAATATAGCTCGCATACTTCTTGTCCGCTCTAGGGATCTCTTACGTGAACTGTGGCATCATGAGAGTTGTCATGGTAGCATGCGTTCGCGAACATGCTGTGAAGTCACTATCATGGTGATATGTGGTATTAGTGCGCACAGTACGTTTTGTTAGGGTGATAGTGGATATTTTGTTTACTGGACGTCATCATCTTTGTTTTTATGATAATAAGCCCTACAAGAGTGTCTAAAGGTTAAGCTAGATTAAATGGGAGTATATCTAATTACCAGAAACAGACCGACAGATACCAAAAGTAATTAACCAAACGAACTTTTCATAGCTGTCTTTCCATCTTTGAAGAAACTCAATTAGTATGGATATGGAAATAATTCAAGAGCTTTCTCTTAAGAATGTTCACATCTTTCTTTCCGGTGTTAATCCCAAGTATTAACACCTCCATCATGTAGTATGGAATTGTAGCCAAGTTCAGTAGGGTACGGTACCGAGTTACCTTCACAGTAAAGCCTTGCTGAAATAGATCAGGTAGCATAGGAACCCAGAAAAACATAGTCAAGCCCTAAAATTAAAGAGGTTTATTCAGGTATCATTGTCGGGTTGTTTTTGTAATTTTTAGTTATCGGGTTGTTATTGGGAGATTAGATATATTTCCATTGTATCGAATATACCTCTTATACCTGCTTGCTATCCACATTAAAAGAGTACCATCAAAGAGGACGACATGAGAAAGTCCGTCTGTCTATTTTTTAGTAATGGTTCTGTTGTTCGCGTTACTTCCAAGTCAATCAAACATACCTTTTAGAGACCTCTCGGTCCTATTGTCATCTTGTAACAACGTAGCACACCAACATAAAAAAACAATATGGTGGCCCCAGTAAACAAAACGGATGACTGAAACACTTGAAATTGCTCATTATGTCAATGGGTTACATTATAGTAACTGTGTGGAGATGGCACAGACTCCACATAGAAAAATCTAATAAGATTTAAGGCAGAGCAGGAGTCAATTTCAAATCAGACATATGTAAATATTGAACTCGCACATTTCTTTTCCTTTCAGCTTTGATTTGGATCCACGAATCAGACTTCAGTTCTGGTTGATGACTACCGGATATATGCTTCGATTGGCCGGTGTTATTTTCCGACAAGCAAGCGTTCAGCGTATATCTTCTTTACCAACAACAAGAGCAGCAATAATGTTGAGTACATTTTTCTAAAGATTTCGCCCGCCACCAGTGTGCTTTTCATATACTGAATCTCTACATGTGTGTATACTTCAGGTTGGTCTATATTGTACGCCCAGCTATATATAACTGAGAAAATAGAAAGCAATGAATATACCCAAAACAAGGATATTTACACTTTTTGAGCAGATATCTAAATCTCAAACTTATTTCACGAGTGGGCAGGAGTGGGGAATAACAATCAGAGGATTTGGGAAATATCTTATTTTTAATTCTCAGAAATGAAAGATTGCGATAACCGCTCAAAAAATGTTTTTATTTCTTATTTATCAATTAAGCTCGCCCTTTTCCTCGCGAAGAGTGAAATGGAAGTGGCAATTATTTATTACGTTTTTAAATGGGTTTACCTCTTAAGATGCCAAAAATTAACAAACATGCATTGTATCATGTTAATAAAGCATGCATAACTCGAAATAGTATGTTATTATGTTATTAAAACGAAAAAGGCTCAGTTTCTATTTTCATTTCGTTTCGGCGATAAAATTGACAGCGGAAGTACCGGCCACCGATGCTCGTGTAAACAAAAACAGATTCGTTCGTATGTACGTCTGCTGTTCAGTAAAATCTAGAAAAAATAATAGCATAATAGCGACTCTTAATAATCTGACGACCATGGTATAAATAAAATATACCCAAAGTGGCTTGGTGTACCAAATATTCACCACTCGTGGTGAAGTGGTGTTAACCACGCGCCGAAGGCTCGCGGTTGACACCACTTCACCACTCGTGGTGAACATTTGGTACACCAAGCTACTATGGGTATATTCTATGTGTATCACACCTCGGAGGGCATTCTTGTGTCACTGTATTGCAATCTAGATTCTCACTGTTTTCTGACTTCCCACAAATGTGCTGGGGCTACACTAGCAAATCTGATCAACACGGTGCTGAGTCAGTATCAATCAAAAATCAATTTATCACATAATAACAATCAAATAGCCCATTACGAAAATATCGTACGCAACGAATCTAATAAACGCGAGACGTCATAAGTCGATTTCGATGTCGTAATATTGTGAGTGAGTTGTTTTCGGAAGTAGGACTGGATTAATCTCCTTTCTTTATGAAGTCATTTATCTCGACAACACTTTACCTCAAACGACTAGAAGACATTTGCAAATGTATTTCCTGAAAAAACTAAAAAAAAAATAATTTTTCTATTCCTAAAACATAGCTTAAGGCCCCTCATTGGAACGAGCTCGTTCCAATAAGTGCCATAATCTATATTATCGAGGCAAAAATGGAAGAAAAAAATTTGGATTGAATTTTTTTGTGAACAGCGCAGGCCATGTTTGGCCGTCAAATAGGTTAAGGGGTTAAATTACATATTATATGAAAAAAGAACCCAAAATTTGTCAGGATTTAATGTAACTTTTTTGAGCCTCATAACTAAAATCGACCCGAACCTCGATAAACCTCAACTCGGGTCGATTTGAGTGAACTCGGTTCATAAATTTCATATCAAACCGTGACTTGTTAGAGACCCTATTTTCCGAAAACATTGTGTAAGATTAACCCTAACATGAAAAGCAGGCGACACTTGCAAAAAAAAAATAACTAATTTTTTTCATTTTTTGTCTCAAATACATAGGTTATGACCCCTCGTTGGAACGAGCTCGTTCCAACGAAGGGTCATAACCTATGTTTTTGAGACAAAAAATGAAAAAGTAAAGAAAATTAATTATCGATTTTTGAGAATAGCGCTGGCCGGGTTTTGCCGTTACTTTGGGTAAAGGGTTAAACTAAACAAAATAGCTCGGTGAAGTAACAATATCTTTCCTTAGAGAAAACATAACTTTATCATTTTGACTAGCGAAAATACGTTTTCTTTCAATGCTATTTCACCTAATTTTATAAGAAATTTTATGAAATACATATAGTATACAGTAAAGTTTCAAATATAATGTTTCAGGGTGGTGTTGACAGCTGCACCGTGGTTTATAGTATTTATTACTGTATCATGCCTGGGAGGACTGGCTGCGTTTGCTTTCTACGATTTTCACCGATGTGATCCCCTTAGATCTGGGCGCATAAGGAATCCAAATCAGGTATTTTATTGGTAGGCGTGCCAACCATTTCAACCAGAACTGAATTTAAACCCTGAAGATGAATGCAGTTGATCAACCTACATGTAAAACTAGAAGTCCTGTCATGTCGTAAATATCGCGTCACTCTGTTTGTTGATTTGAGTGCTATGGCGATAGTCGGCTATCAAATTCTGTACATATGCCCTATGCACAAACAATATTTTAGCCAATGGACGTCCGGATTTGACGCGGAGGTCATTGGCTGAAACATTGCTTGTGTTTTCTGTTTATAACCAGAACAACATGTGCTTCAGATGCCATTCGATAGGGAAATTTCGCGCAATTCCTACGCAAAATTATGTCAAAATAACCGCATAGTTCATGACAGGTCTTCTTGTTTTAACTGTAATATACATATCCGGCTTGAGACGCTAGGTGCAAATAATTCACTTTTTAATCGCCCCAGAAGGTTATATACCCTGTTGAACGTGTTAACCAAAGATGGAGAATGATGTGAATCTGGGAACGAAACACATTTTGGGGGATTTATAAACTTTAAACGAAAACACATCGATCCTTGTCATACTGCAAAGGAAATGTGTCGTATTGTGATTGGTCACTTTACTGGGCTACCTACAGCTATATTGTTTTTTTTGTGCCGAGGGTAAATAAAATCAGCGGCATTGTATGTAATTAAGGGAAATAACTCTCACTTCAGAAAATGATCACGTCCAAAAATAAAATTACCTATGGTTTGAAAAGTGAAGAAACAAGTAAACATGAAAAAATATACGTACCACACAGACCTAAATTAGAGGTATCTAACACAAAGAGTAATATAACAGCTGAAGCATTTCGAGAACAGGTACCATCTTTGAACGTTATTCAACAAAGCGACGTAATAAATAGATCTACTTTCTAGATAAATAGATCTACTTTATTATTTTCGCTTGGCTGCAAGAAAGGAGATTAGAAAACCACTGCATTCGGAACACAATGGATTTGCTTTATGAAAAACTCGTTACATGGGCCTTTAGAAGTGTTTATTACACGCCTGTTCTTTGAAATCCCCATCTACAACAACACTAAACCATGCGGAAAATGAAAATCCTTTCCGCACACATGTGCCGAACGGAAACCGTTAAAGAACTTTTTTCAAATAAAAGCGAAATGTCACTTGAATTTTCTACAAATCGTGCACCGTAGTTACAATTTGAATCTCTAGCAATAGCTAAAATAGTATCACAGGTTCCCATCGCAAATTTGTTTGGCGATAAAATGCGTTCTTTTTGTTGATAGTTTGTCCCCTGAGTTCTAATGTGTTCTATGTGCCTACTGGCACATAGAACGCAGTGGAACTCAAGGGACGAGCTGTCAAATGAATTGCTGAGTGTCCTGATAATTGCTCTTATAGACGTGAAGGTGTGTAATAACACAGAACGACATACAAGTGTGAATGGGTTAATCGAAATGGCACGAGTGTCAGTGCGGAAGGATGAAACGAGATGCCGCAGGCACATAGAACGAGTTGTTAAATGAATTGCTGAGTGTCCTTCTAATAATTGCTTGATGTGAAGGCGTGTAATAAACGCAGAACGACACACGCGTGTGAAAGGGTTTATCGATATGGCATTTGTACCATCGCGGAAGGATAAAACTCGAGGCCTGCGGCCTCTCGTTTTATCATTCCACACTGGCACACGTGCCATATCGATTAACCAATAAACACGCGTGAGTCGTCCTGTGAATAGATTTGCTTTGTGACAAATTCGTTATATAGCCCGTAGAAGGGTGCACCGCCCAGTGCACCCTATCAGAACTTTATGTGCCCACCGCCTGCAGCTCAGATTACATAATATTCGGAATGGGTACGTGGGACTGTGTATCCTCTCAGAGACCTGTATGACTAATATTGGCTCACTGCAAAAACAACTTGCATTGTGATCACTTTATCGAGGTACCACCAACTGTTTCGGGTATTTTGTCGGGGTAAATAAAATCAAGGGCCACACAACGTAGCCAAGGGAGGTGAATCACGCTTGAAAAGTGTAGTGAGAAGACGATAATGTCTAAAATAGATTTATTAAAGCATTGTTTCTAGTGTAAATAATCGAGTGGACATGAAAAAATTACAAACCATGCAGACCAAAATTAGTGCCAACTAACACAAAAATTATGATTACTCGAGTGCTAAAACATTTCCTAAATTTGAGCAACAGAAAACACGATAACTCGGGTGCTTTCTTTAGTATTGCGGATGGCACCTTGTTCCATTCAAGAGACGATATTAGAGTACAGTCGAGTGGATTGTTCGTAATCCAAACGCGGGCAGTGATGTCCACGCATGCATTTATCGGGTAATAAAAACCATCAGAAAAATATTTATTAATGAAGCACCGGGTTGTACCCGGTGCTTCATTAATTAACTTGTTGATGATTATTCCTGTAATTAGTGTTTGGAATCTAATATTATTGCGTCCGTGGAAATATTGCCCACCCGTGGAAAGTGACCAGTCCACGGCGGCCGTATTGTAGCATTGCTACATGTAAAATACGTTACAGACGAATACTCGATAGTTTCTTAGTAACAGTTTACAGAAAGTAAAGGTTTTTCCACTAGTGCACTTCTGACGAAAGAGGTTACGCGATGCCACCCTAGCAACAGGGCAAGGGGGCAGCTCCCCAGCTTCCGACACCCATATGGATGGCTAAAATTCCAGGTTGTGCTTCTTATGCTTTTTCGCTTTAAGCAATTTTGTATCCATGTTAAAACCACAATAAGGGAACCGTCCTCCTTTCTGGTCTATTAAAATAAGAATAAGGAAATCGTCTTTCTTTCTGATCTGTTTTTTGTCTCGGCTCCACTAATCTCTATACCACTGGATTGCTGGGACGCTCATTGCTCACACAAAGAAAAGTGTCTCACCGGCCGCAATCTAACCGAGGCAGTTGTTGCTATTGAAAAAGAATGACAAAAATTCTCGAAGGTCATCAATTTTCCGACGTCCGTTCGTCTTTAAATGATTATACTTTGATGTCTGTGAAAAATGAATATGTTGATGATGTGTGAATTTTTCGCGGCAATACAAACTGAATATTTACAAAATATTTTTGTCAATGACAGAAAGAAGGGCCGAGATTGGAAAGTAGTAGTTTTCGTGAATGGTTTGATAATGTGAATGTTCTTTCGCTAACAGCTTTCACACCATCAAACATCATCGATGTGGAATATTGATTGACTTGCCGCCATATTTGGGAGGGGGTGGCGTTTATCGCTGGCGTTCCAGCAATCCTGTCGTATACAGATCAGTGTTAGGCTTTAATATTGAAGGCTTGACATGCGTATCTTCCTATCCGGCATTGCGAAGCCTTTGCGTTAAATAATGGCTAGAGTAAAAGTAATAAATTGAACCGGTCAAAGATTGATTTTATTGGCCAACTCCAACTAAATCCGTTTCAGTTTGTAGATAATATACTATAGGCTTACCATCATGCTGGCACATTTGCATACTCTCGACAAATTTTTTCGCGTCTTGGTTGAACATAAGCTCTGAGCCGCAAACCTCAGAACACATTACTGCCTGTTCAACAGAATAACTTATAATGACTATCCCAGTATCAAGTAGTTTGCTCATCGATGACACACTGGATACGATAGAATCTATTTTTGCACATCCACATCGACCCTGTCCCAAACAGGCGTGCGCAAATTTTAGATACATAAAGTTTACAAACGGAAATTAAAAACTCCATTGTCTTGCGATAAACACCTGTGGAAAAACATTCTATAATTTCATTTTTGTTCACACTTCAGGTGGCGTATTGAATTGTTAAATATCCACCCACTTTATATATAAACAAATTATTACCTTAGATAATCAGTCTGGGTTGTCATATTCCGTCTTGCTGACGTGACCCGATCAATCAGATCAAACAAGACGCCATTGGCGTCGTGTTTGATCTGGATTACCGAGTCTCTTCAACCCTTCAACTCGGCGGAAGTCGACAACCCAGATCAACTGAGTGTTGTAGTCAGAATATGCTCAATGTTTGTTGTTGTTTCTTCTTACGAAATGATTAATTAGATTTCCCCTGGTGGAAATAGAAACAATTGGAAGTCGATCTCTTGCCCAAACATTTTTGCAAGAGAGAGAGAGAGAGAGAGAGAGAGAGAGAGGGGGGGGGGGGGAGAAAATCAATCGGAATACAATTTTGGAAAGGACCCAGGCAACTCCACTCCCTGAGATATCTCTGTTAATTCACTCTCCACATTCTATAATATCGCATGGAAGCATTAGGTCTTTAAATACCCTTTCCATAAAGATTAAAAAGCCACACTCCCTACATTCATCAAGAAAGAGAGCTCACATTTCAAGAACATTGTGGCAGACCTGTCCCATCTCAGCCTCATGAACAAGAAATGTGAATTCCACAAGGTAGTATTTTGTTAACCACTGCTTTCATTCTTATTAAGGCGATTAAAAATAAGCTTGACGCCATGTTGAAAGTAGTCGATTTTAGTTGGTGGCAGAGCAAAAATACGTATACCACTAAATTTCCCTGATCGGCCGTTAATCACTATGTGCCGCCGAAAATGGTCAAGTATTACGTAACAAGGTCAAACTGTATAATTATTATACTGTAGAATTGCATTAATTCTCATTTAATTTCAGATAATCATAATACTTGTATTGGATCTTTTTGGAAATATGCCAGGATTAACAGGACTCTACGTCGCAGCCCTATTCAGTGCAACACTGAGGTTTGTGCAAGTGAACGCAGCATTTATCAAACAAGTATTAGTTACAAACCTAGCTGGAGGTATTCGTGAATTTGAACAACCTGACAGCGTGCGGTGAGTGACGCCGGGCCACGTGGGCCGAGGTCTTACACCACGCTGGCAGGGTGTTCAAATTCATGAATACCGACAGCAAGGTTGGCAACTGACTTGTAACACCCTGTCTTTTGTTCAATCAATAAAACGTGCGAACTCAGGTATACGCAGTACACGAGAGGTATTCAAGTGAAGTCACTTGAACCCTCTGTCCATTGTTCTATCAGGTATTTTAAGTTGGTTACTAACCCCCAAAACACAAAAGAGTCAGAGTGTAAGCGTAAATCAATAATAAAAATACGTAAATTAGAGTTGTGACACAGGGCTGAGAATTTATGTCATTGGATAAGACTTACAAGAAAGTTAGCTCCCCTTATTTTCTAAAGTTCTCAATAAATTTAAGACTAAAAGTATGGGAATTTTCTAAAAAAAAAATAAAAAATTCTAAATGTTAGCGAAGTTGTATCATCGATGTGCGCATCATTTCACAAACTTCAGACATTTTCCTGTAGCGTAGTATAAAAATGCAGAAGCTGGTCTTTGTTTTGTCCCAATCAGTTTGAACGTTTGACTTTTATTCTCTGTTTAAACCCATTTAAAAAAAGAAAACAGCGCTTTCATCATCTTTCGATGTTCTGCAGCTTCTTTTCTGGTCATTATATCAACAGTGTTCGCATCGTGACATATAATAAAAAACACTATCCTTTCCATTAATATAAATGTTTACGAGGTAAGATTTGGTAATTATTTTCCTGGTGAGAATAAAAAACTTGTGTTACTGTAAAAACACATTCGCTAAACAGAGAGTCAAAGTGGGCCGTTACTTACTTAGTTGCTTCTAATTTGCTTTCCTCAAAAATTAAAGTTTCCTTTTCTAACTTTCAGAAAACGAAAACCACTCACGCTCCGAGAGCTGTCTGTTTTCGTTTATTAAAATTAACAAAAGGAAACTACTCTTTATTTTCTACTGATGTCAACAATTGCATGGTTCTTAATTGGACCTTCTTTGCCCGTCTAATAATTGCAAGGGAGATAACTTTACTGAAAGTCGATTTTCATGACGAGATAAGTCAGGGATGGATACACATTTAATGATGGGTCGTTTCTGATAGTGTGAGGGCTACTCTAGAGACGTGTCGCTCATACAGAGGCCTCTTCTAGAAAAGATCAGTTTCATATTTTTCCTAACAGAATTAGACTGATGGCCCGAGAGCTGAAATTATTTATTTATTGGAGTTTATCGACACGTTCGACAGCCGGGGCCACCTCGTTTCGGACAGTTTTACGCGTGGAGGGAGGACGCCGGAGTAACCAGAGAGAACCACCGAGTAACGGCGAGCAACTGTCAGACCCCACAACGTACTAACTCCACACAAGCAGGGTTATCATTGGTTGAAGACAGGTGCACCATCAACGTGCATTACGCCTTAGTACACAGCGTCACCGTGCCCCCACGTAGGTACTCGGGATTAAACGCCTTCCCCAAGGACACAACGCAGTTACCGCTGGTGGGGATCAAAGCGTGGACCTCTCGGTTCGAAGTTCAATGTCGTAACCACTGAGCCACAGTGCTCCCCTGAGAACTTATATCTTCCCTTGAAAATCTAGAACCACTGGTGTGCGTATGTCCACACTGGATAGCGATTTGAATGAAAGAGAGACTACCTCCTTGGAGCACAGTACTGTATATGGCTTTACAATTGTTTTTTTCGGAGAAGAAGTGAAACAATGTCGAATTTGGTCTTGCAGTCAAGTGTGCCTTTTCTCCCTGAAAGCAGCTTGTGCCATTGTTCAAATGATGATTAGTATCATCAGTGAAATCTTCAAATAAACTATCAATATTATAAACTCTCTGGACCTCAGTCGAATTCTGTTAGAAATTCGTTGTTATGGGTTGTTTGGTTATCCGTTTGTCGTGGACTTTGCGCGTAAAACTATCGTTGATTTAATGTGACGTAACTTGAATCACAAAGATGTATAGATAATCTCCCCTGTATCTGTTATAGATATTCTAATTAATAAGCACATCATTCTCCTTGAAAACAATAAGGCATTAACACAATTTGAGAGAAGACGTGACCTAATCATAAAACTACAGTTGTGTAATAGTAAGTATTAAGATGTTAAAGATTCGCTAGAATCAAGTCTAAATAGAAAAACATTTCTCGTACTAATTCAAAGAAAGAGAATGTTCATGGTATTTTCAGATTCAATGGGATGGAATATTTCGGTTGGTCAGAAAGCGAACGATAGGTTCGTTTTTCAGACCAACTAAGATATTCCAGACGATTGAATTAAAGCTGATCTATTTAATGACTAGACTGGGTCCAGTCCATAATAGCGCCAGATTCCTTACAGAATTTGATTGGTGGTTTGGAGAGCTTGGAATTCTTATTATGTCTCTCACTTTTTTATTGGACAAACCATACCCCCGGCTGTTTTGGTTTTCTACTCTTTATATAAACAATTCCAAAGGATTCCAAGAAAGGTGCCTACGCCTCAGCATCAAAACTGACAGTGTATTTTTCTCAACGAAAATAAATGCTTATATTTTAACCAGTGAGGATATCATTGCTATCTCACTGACATTTTACCAAATTGCCATAGCGTTTTGTTGGACAGCATATAAGTAACGAGATAATACGCGCATGTTAAAGTTTTTGGATGCCCATAATACTCATTTTACTTGGTGTACATATCATACCACTCAAACGAAACTTTGCGCGAACTGTCCACTTTCAGAGTTGTTCTAGTCGACATATGACCATCACCAAATATCTCTGTGGCAGTTCAGGAAACTTACCAGCAAATGAAGTCCCAACCCAACAATCCACGGTCTTGCCTAATCCAGGTGTACTTGAACGCAAGAGGTAGTTATGTACTCGATTACTACTACTACTACTACTACTACTACTACTACTAGTACCACTACTACTACTACTACTACTACTACTACTACTACTACTACTACTCTACTACTACTACCACTACCAATACTACTACTACTACTTCTTCTTCTGCTTATTATTATTATTATTGTTATTATTATTATTATTATTATTATTATTATTATTATTATTATTATTATTATTATTATTATTATTTATTTTTTTCGACAGGTGGCACTCAACTGAGTTGTGTTGGGGTGGGGGAGGCAAACAGAGAATATGCACCAATAGCGATTCAGTCGTTATCCGGTTGAAAGTTTGTTCGTTTCTGTAATTTGTGTGTAGTACAACATCTTTTACAACCAACAGTACTAATACGCTTTATACTTTTTTAAGAATAAGCTACCCGATAGAAACTCAAGGTGCTCGCAAAAATACAGTTTTGTAATTGTAAAATCTCACATATCGAAAAATGCGAGAATATTGAATTTCGAATGCAATTTTCGTTTGTTTTTCTTGATTCGTTGTTGATTTCGAACTATGTTATTTATGAAATAACCCCCTCTCCTTAGAACCTTTTGTAAATATGTCACAATCCTAACGCGATGTGATCTGATTTTATCATATAATCACCATCGATTTGCCCATTACGAAAAACATCGTTTACAACACGTCTAATATGGGAATGACGTCAGATGTCAACGTCGACGTGATAACGTTGTGAGTTGGTTTCGGAAGTAAAATTGAATTGAATTTCTTTTATTTTTCATTAACTGTCTACTTAATACAAATAGCAGGCGATATTTGCGGGAAACATTTCCCGAATAACTATATATTTTCATTTCTGCCTCGAAATCAAACCAAATGACGCCTTATTGGAACGATCGCAACGAGCTCGTTCCAGCGAGGGGTCTAAAGCTATATCTTTAATGCAAAAATGAAAAAGAGCTTGCGGGCGATTTCTATGAACAGCACTGGCCAGTTTTAGTTGTTACGTTAGGTAAAAGGTTAAATTACACATTATGTGATAAAGAGAATCTAAAATTAACCACGATTTGACGCGAAATTTCAGAACCTCATTCACTAAAATCGATCTGAGCCACGATAAACCTCGCCTCAGATCGAATTTAGTGAACTCGGTACACAAATTTCATATGAAATTGCGACTCATTGGGGATCCTCTATTTTCACTGTTCGTGGCTTCTGGGTAATAACAGATTAGTTATTCTCGTTCTTAGTTTCTTAGCCAGAGTGACCAAAGACAATATTTTGATGAAACATTTCACTAGGAAAGGAAAACGCATCATTCTTCGCAGCCCGGCTCGAAAACATACCACATGACTATAAAACGTCTTATATAGTGTCGAAAAGTCTCCTTTCGTATTTATTTTTCTACCTGGAATTGTCAACTTGTTTCGCCTTGGTTTATTTGCAGCACAATATCGTCCTTTCTGGGAAGCGTGTCGGCCATTGTTTGGGAAGATATCTTTAAAGGGAGATGTATGCTTTCTGACAAACAAGCAATAATAGTTTCAAAATTAGCAGGTTGGTGTTTTATTTCAATATTGTGTCCAGTACTTATTGAGTGTCTTCTCGTTGTTTTATAGACCATATTTTATTGACCATTGACAGGGGATTGGAACACAATTTATTGCAACTTATTTAAGTTCCCCTCCTAACAGAATAACAGAATAGCTACACAAAATGGCATTCAAGTGGATGTATTATGAACTAAATATGTTTTAGTGACCAGATAGTAAAAGAAGTTTGTGAATCACCGTTGTGATTGAGGTGTGACATGGAACTTAAGAAAGCACGAGATTAAAATAATATGATACGAATAAAGCAAAAAGTAGATTTGGGTTTTTTTTCAGCGTAGGGTTTAAATTTTAACATTTTCTTTTGAACTATGTCATGGTTTCTGATTCTAAGGCACAGGTACGTTGACTGTTCAAGGCGATAATCATAGAGGGCTAAAGGTAAACAATGTTCTGTTTGGGCTTGATCCGCATTGAAATTATCCAAGTTTTGTATGTTATATCTACCACCGTCACCTACACACAGGTGTAGTAGATTTTATTACACGCCTGTTCTATGTAATCCCCATCTACAACAACACTAAACCAAGCGGAAAATGAAAATCTGTTCCACACAAACGTGCGGAACGGAAATCGTTACAGACTATTTTTAAATAGAAGCAAAATTTCACTGGAAGTTTCTACAAATAGTGCAACGCAATTACAGTTTAATCCCTAACAATAGCTGGAAATCGGCCCCTGAGATCCAATGTGTTCTATGTACCAGTAGGCACATAGAACACATTGGAACTCAAGGGACGAAATGGTAACACCGGTTCCCCTCGGAAATTTGGTTGGCGAAAAAATGTGTTTTGTTTTGTTGATCGTTGTCAAATGAATTGCTGAGTGCCCTTCTAATAATTTTTTATAGACGTGAAGGCGTGTAATAAACACAGAACGGCACGCCTGTGTGAATGGGTTAATCGATATGGCTCTTGTGCCATCGCGGAAGGATAAAACTCGAGGCCTGTGGCCTCTCGTTCTATCCTTCCGCTATGGCACTCTTTCCATACCGATTAACCCATTCACACGCCTGGGTCGTTCTGTGTATGTATGTTATAGCTACCGCTGTCATCTACACGCGGGTGTAGTAGGTTATATAAGTAGTCTGGAACTTTGCTATTTTGTACACTATGAAAAATTCATGAATTTCTCAGAACGGTGAGATGAGATCCTCTTAAATATTCAGGAGGATGCATTCTGAGATAACTGATCTTGCCCAACCTGTAGTCATAGGTCTGCATAGAGATGTCATCACAGCAGTCTTTTTCAAATGTAGATGGGCTCAGAGCCCCAAACTAGGTACCCGTAGTCCATCAGTCTGAAAGTGTATGTGATAAATGTATATTTTCACCACTATGGTTATATACAAAATGCTGAATCCGAGTCGAGCTCTAGTTTCTAAGGCCATATCTCGAAGAGTCTGGATATGATTTAGAAACAAGAGCGAGACTCCGATACAACACTTTGTACATAAACATTATGATAATGATAGATTTATCTTACAATTCTTAACTGCAACAACTTAGCTGACTAGCATTTAACTTCCTGTTTCATTTTCAGACTCGTGTTTCTTTTATATGGTATTACAAAAAATGTTTGTCGTTTCGGTCGAAACTTATGCGGCTGCCTTGATCTCTTGCGATACTCGGATAAACTTATTGAACACGTTTATTCAACATTCCGCAACAACGGTGCGCTAAAAAAGTAGAGCTACGTATTTTGTCAGCCTGAATGCTTTCAGTTATTCAGATACAAAAGCATAAAAGCAACGTGGTTCCATAATTAGATAATTATACTTTTGAGAAGTGTTTTTTTTATATCTTTTCGTACATAGAAACGTACAAGATCCCTCGCAAACGCTTGAAATGAATGCACTATAAATAGTAACGTAAACCAACCGTAACCAAGCGCGCGCTTATATTTTGTAGTTGCAGATTACAGATTTGTAATTACGAACTAAATCCATACTTTATTTAATATATTTTATCTGACAATCAACTTAATTTGCACCCAAACACTCGGAAAAAACGTTTGTATCAGCCTCCCATTCTGATTCCGTATTAGACAGATTGAATTTCCGGTAAACACTACACTATCTCATATACGCATTGTTATTAGGCATTAAAATATATAGTTCCTGAAATTCAAAATTTTGACCAATTTCAACAAAATTTAAACTGAAAAATGTTGGAAACGGGCTTTATGTAACGAGATTGTCAAATAAATATATTATCATGATTATGTGCATGTCCTGTAATGTGTATTAGATTCTCGTTGGTGTTTACAATCAAATCGCAATTCGCCCTGACAGGCTCGTTTCTATCCGATTGTTAACACGACCTCGAATCTGATACAAATTACAGACATGCACTTGGTCATGATAATGTATATATATCCATAATTTTACAAAGAAGTATAAGCTAGAGCTTTCTAAGTTGTGATAATCTAGCTGACACTTCATTTGAAAATCTTGTTAATTTGATGGATCTTGTGATATGGCCTTAGAAACAAGATCTGGACTCTAATACAACATTTTATACATAAACATAATGGTGATAGTATATATTTATCTCTTGGAAAACTAAAACATAAACTGGTATTGCATTTATCTTTTTCCGTTCATCTGGAAACATAGATGGATTAAAGAAAGTTTGAATAATAGTCTCAGGGAGAAGGCTATATTTTCAGCAGTGTCATTTAGCATTTTGACACTGATACACTAATAGTATCGTACCTATGAGCCTTGTTATATTTCATTGAGTGAATAGCTAAGACATTAGCACCAGTTTCGAATATAATTGCACTCAGTGTGTTGGTACAACGTGGTGAGAGAATCCATGGTTAATATTAATGAGTCCAGTTTCATAAATGCATCATTAAGTAGATTTACTTTCTCTTCGTCGTAAACGCAACGCTACTAGTTGATATTTTATTACCTTTGTGTATGGGGTCGGATCACAGATAAGGTACCCCTATTTAACAACTCTTTTATAACATATCCATGATGGACATGCGTCACTGGGAAGTCAATTTGCAACATTAGATTCGTGTTGTCGTTCGTTGTTCTTGTAAGTAATGCAGGCGGGTTTACATACCAGCCTGTGGGGCTGATGTTCTCCCCGTGGAAAAATGTGACAATAATCCATCAAACTGGAGTCGAAATTTTTACTATACCACAAATACTAACCGGCAGTAGTAAGTCAAGAACGACAACTCATTTTACGACAGATGCTATAGGAGACAACGAGGTGGAAGTTTTTTTTTTGATTTAGCTAGTATTGAAATTGAAGCACGTTACTGAGTCGTAAAATTCCAGATTCGGTTGTCAGAAGTATAGTAGACCTTGATCAAAATAAATGGCAACACATCATTCCCATTGGACTCTGCCGCTCATCAATGGATCTAAAACCCCCGAATCCGGACATTATTGGATGGAAACATACGGCCACAATGATATCAAAGTGTGTTTCTGTGATGAATACGATATTGAATTCATGAACTATTTCGGATATTTGTGATGGATTGTCTTTAATGCAACGTGTGTGGCAATAAAGCTAGTTTACAGATGAGGATTGTCACTTCTTCAGACACGATCGGGATCGGGTCAATATCTCCAGCAAGTAGGCGTAGTAATACCATATGAAATAAGATAAACATCATAAGAGAAGCAGTAGTTCCGTATAAAGTTACATATCACAAGATGATAAGCAATACCATGTAAAGGAATATAAATATTACACGAGGATCAATAATACCATATAAGGCAAGATAAATATCACAAGAGGATAAGTAATACTATATAAAGGAAGATAAATACCACAAGAGGATCAGTAATACCATGTAAAAGAAGATAAATATCACGAGATGTTCAGTAATACCATGTAAAAGACGATAAAATCACAAGAGGGTCAGTAATACCATGTAAAGGATCATAAATATCACAAGAGAATCAGTAATATAATGTAAAGGAAGATGAATATCAGTAGAGGATCAGTAATGCCATGTAAAGGAAGATAAATACCACAAGAGGATCACTAATAGCATGTAAACGAAGATAAATATCACGAGATGTTCAGTAATACCATGTAAAAGAAGATAAAATCACAAAAGGGTCAGTAGGTTAAACATATTTTTATTTGCCAAACAAATAAGTTGCAAATAGGGATTGGAGGACAAGTGCTTTCCACTTAGTATACCCTCCGCTCCCTTAACATGATACAAAAAATCAACATAATGGCGAAACAAACAAATGAGAGAAATGTAAAATATATATATATATATATATATATATATATATATATATATATATATATATATATATATATATATATATATATATACACTTCATCAAATATTTTATATAACTTCGTCAAATTGCCGTCATGCTCGGAAGTTTACTTCCTTCTAAGCGGCTTTCATTTTTGACTAATACTTATTCCGTTACGTTAAGTGCCGTACCAATGTGTATCGCGTCATGGGAACGTAAAATTTAGCGTCACGCTGATCCTAATTGTTGAATGGGAATTATAAAATTGATCGTGATACGCGTACGTCTTACAGATCGATTTATTATTTGGCAAGTGGATGCCTAGCTCCTAATCACGAACCCGTCTATAAAATCGCCGATGCATGTCTTCCTTGGGTGGCAACAAGTAAAGATATGTTCCGCATTACACGTTGTTCACCTTCTTTAATTGTAAATTATGGACAAACAAGACCGTATCATATCTTCCTAAGGTGGTAACGAGTGGAGATATATTCCGCGTTATCTCGCGCATTTTTTTTGTTCTCAGCCTTAGAATTAGAAACATTCAATCATTTATCTCAACCTCGCCCTGGTAACAGAGGCAGAAGCGAGTTCGCATGCAGTATTCACACATTCAGCCATTCCTTGACCCGAATTGTTTACACGCGTTGTTCTCCATATTCAAGTGTATTGCTTATAAAACCACTGTATCATATCTCCGTTGGGTGGTAAAGATATGTTCCCCGTTTCATGTTGTTCCCCGTATCCGAGTCTATTACGCGCAAAATAACCGTATCATATCTTCCTTGGGTGACAACAAGTAAAGATATGTTCCGCGTTATTACGTAAAAAGCAAATATGAATTAGACACTATTTCTAAAACCTCGCCCTGGTAACAGAGGCAGAGGCAAGTAAGTTCGTATACCGTATTCACACATCCAACCACTCCGCGCGCCTCCATATCTCCGCCCCAGTACCCAAACATATCTTTACTTGTTGTCACCCAAGGAAGATATGATACGGTTATTTTGCGCGTAATAGACTCGGATACGGGGAACAACATGAAACGGGGAACATATCTTTACCACCCAACGGAGATATGATACAGTGGTTTTATAAGCAATACACTTGAATATGGAGAACAACGCGTGTAAACAATTCGGGTCAAGGAATGGCTGAATGTGTGAATACTGCATGCGAACTCGCTTCTGCCTCTGTTACCAGGGCGAGGTTGAGATAAATGATTGAATGTTTCTAATTCTAAGGCTGAGAACAAAAAAAATGCGCGAGATAACGCGGAATATATCTCCACTCGTTACCACCTTAGGAAGATATGATACGGTCTTGTTTGTCCATAATTTACAATTAAAGAAGGTGAACAACGTGTAATGCGGAACATATCTTTACTTGTTGCCACCCAAGGAAGACATGCATCGGCGATTTTATAGACGGGTTCGTGATTAGGAGCTAGGCATCCACTTGCCAAATAATAAATCGATCTGTAAGACGTACGCGTATCACGATCAATTTTATAATTCCCATTCAACAATTAGGATCAGCGTGACGCTAAATTTTACGTTCCCATGACGCGATACACATTGGTACGGCACTTAACGTA
Organism: Pictodentalium vernedei; assembly: GCA_031216915.1. Lineage (NCBI taxonomy): Eukaryota > Metazoa > Mollusca > Scaphopoda > Dentaliida > Dentaliidae > Pictodentalium > Pictodentalium vernedei. Next base: position 191,483,440 of record CM062290.1, read on the forward strand.
ACGGAATAAGTATTAGTCAAAAATGAAAGCCGCTTAGAAGGAAGTAAACTTCCGAGCATGACGGCAATTTGACGAAGTTATATAAAATATTTGATGAAGTGTATGTTTATGCCGACTAAAAGAATTCCAAGGAAAGATGTCGTACCAAGTAATGCGCGAAAGGAACGTACAAAATCGGATTTTCAGGAATTATCGCGGAAAGGGAAGACGGTCTGCAATGTGGGACGGAAACTAATTGAAAAAATAAACAAACGCGAATCACACATAAAATTTCTTAGAAAATGCCAGGAAGAAAATATAATACCGCGAGGATTCAAAGTGAAATGGAATATGACATCGGATGTCAGTGGAAGACGAAAATCGGAATATGAAAACCTTTTAAATGAAACATCAGAGAGACTGGTAGATATTACGCGATTAGAATTCGAGGAACAGTTGGGTCTTCTGAGGGATGAGTTCGCGAAGTTAAAAAATTCGATAAATTCCCGTTTCAACATCTCGGATAAAGAGGCAATTCTGAAGATAATAAAGAACCATGGTGATAAAATCCAAGTCCTTACAGAAAGAACAAAAGATAAGAAGATAGCGGGACTGGGTGATTCAGACGGTACCGACCTACCTGGAAAGAATGTATCGCTGTTGGAAATAAATAATGTGTTAAAAGTATTAGGAATAAAATTACAGAAGAAACTTCCCAGCCACACTGATATCGCAACACACAACATTGAACTGAGAAGGCAAGGGTTTGGATTGCAAAATGTTAGAGCTGATGGAAATTGTTTTTATAGATGCATCAGCAAAATCTGTACAGGCGATGAAGAATATCATCATGTAATACGGAAACGAGTAATGGAGTATGTGGAACATCACGCGAAAATAATGTCTAAATATATAGATGGGCCAGTATCAGGATTCATTAGAAAGAGATCAAAAACGAATGGTAGTATTGAGAGCTGGGCAACAGATGAGGATATAATAGGTTTGGTGAATATGCTGGGAATAGGGATTCATGTATATTGTAAGTATGGTCAAAATTACAGGTGGGTGCGATTCGAACCTGAAAAACAGGTGAGTACAAATGAATTAAATTTCTATCTCTTTTTGAATGATTCTCATTTTCAGGTTGCACAAATGATTGGAAGTATGAAAAAGACAAATGGGCCTAAAACAATCAAATACAAATACCTGCAGTCACAAAATATTTCCGCGTTCCGTAGGGATGAACCAAAACTGAATCCCCGGGGTTATTCAAAAAAAATTACCGACAAAAAGCCTGAGAAACCCTCCAAAAAGGACGAATCTGTGAATCCCCGGGGTTATACAACAAAAATTACCGACAAAAAGTCTGAGAAACCCTCCATAAAGGATGAATCTGTAGAAGTTAAGGATATGAGCGGCGATGATCAAAATAACATGTATGTAGATATAAAGAGTAAAATTCTGCACAACGAAACTAAAATAAATCAGCAAAATAACGTGTTTAATTTATCCGGTAAGAAACTAACAAAACACCAAAGAACATTACTTAAAAGGGGTCTCAAGTTTGTCCCAACGGAAAGAACTTTGGATATGGCGAACCTTATCGTTGAGATAAAAGAATGGGAGCGAAGAATGCGACTATGTGAGTATTTCCTAGACAATAAACAGCAATATATTAATGATAAATTTAAAGAGCGTAACCCGTGGACCCCTAAAGAAGGTAGAGATAAGCACCTTGACCTTTATTTAGAGATAGTACGGGAAGATATTTTGAAGGGCATAAAAAAACGCGTGCGAAACAACATAACAAAAATGGAGGAGAAGGCTCTGAGGGAGTTGTTAAATGATAATACAATAGTCGTGCGACCAGCCGATAAAGGGTCTGGAATAACCGTTTTGGATGCAAGTAAATATGAAAATGAGATCTTGATGGAATTGGGGGACCAAACAACATACAAAGAAGTACCTGTAAATCTGACAGAGAAAATAACAAACAAGATTAAAAGCCAACTAAAAAAACTAGAAAAAAACAAACTGATAGACAAAAAAGTATTAGCGTACATGATACCTAAGCAGCCACAGGCTGGAAGAGTAAAAGGTAACCCCAAAATGCATAAAAATGAAGCCCCTTTAAGAACAATAATTTCGGGAATAAACCACCCAACAGAGAAAATAGCAGAAGTGATGGAGTCTGAATTAAAACAACACGTTGAGTCATTACCATCCTACATACGCGACACCACACATTTCTTGAACAGACTGGACAGTATACCCCAACCACTCCCTGAAAACAGCATAATGTACTGTATGGACGTCAAGAAACTATATCCAAGCGTCCCACGTAATGAAGGTATATTAGCATGTAAAAAAGCACTAGAAAACTCTAAAAGAAAATTATTCCCAACAGAGATAGGTCTTAAACTAATAGAAACTGTTTTGGACAACAACAATTTTTCATTTAAAGGAAGACATTATCTACAAACCGACGGCGTTGCAATAGGTTCGCGATTAGGGATGAATTATGCGTGCACATATATGGGTGAATGGGAAGAGAAACTGTCAAAAGCATCGAAGTTACACCCCCTTGAACAGGTACGGTACGTTGATGATATCTGGGGAGTATGGACGCATGGGTTGGAGTCTCTGAAACAATATCATTCTTTGGCAAATACGATACACCCAAGAATACAGGTCGATTTAAGGTGGTCTGAAAATGAGATAGAATTCTTAGACACGGTAGTCAAAATTGAAGACGGATTTCTTAAAACCGGTTTATATACAAAACCCACGGACACGCATCAATACCTACACGCAAAGTCAGATCACCCAATCAACACTAAAAGAGCGATACCATATGGAATAGCTTCAAGAGTAAAAAGAATATGTTCCGATAATGCCGAATATGAATGCCACAAAAATAATATAAAACAGCACCTGCATGCCAGAGGTTACGACGAAAAGTTTGTAAGCGAACAACTAGAAAAGGTCGATCAAATCGAGCGCAAACAGTTACTTGAAAAACGATCCAACAATTCAACCGGCGAAAGAGTCCCATTTGTGGTCACATACTCGCGGCGCCTCCCCGACATCGGGAAAATAACGCGGGAACGGATGCCCATTTTACACCGCTCAAAACGCATGAAGTTGGCATTCGAAAAACCTCCCCTGATTTCGTACAAAAGACTGAAAAATTTGGGAGATATCATAGTCCACAGCAAGCATAATAAAATGTTCAACAATCAAGGGACGGGATCTGATAGATGCGAGAGAAAATGTGCAATCTGTGGGTTTATGCTCCAAACAAAACAATTCGCAGACAAGAACGGGGCGGCCTACCACATAGGCAAAAAAATCACCTGCATGTCCAGGAATGTGATATATGGGATTTTCTGCGACAAGTGCAATGAAGTCGTGTACGTGGGAGAGACGGGGACAAAATTGTATGAGAGAATGCAAAACCACCTGAGTAGAATAAAACTTGAGGTTATTGATGAACCGATACCACATCATTTTCTGACCAAAAACCATAGTATAAACGATTTTAAGATTATTGGGATTGAACAAATTAATAAACAAAATACAGCTTACAGGAGAGGTCGTGAAGCATTTTGGATTAACAAACTTCAAACACTAGAACCCAATGGGCTCAATAGACAAGAATAATTCCAAATATTCTCATTTATAAACTTGCTGAACGGGGGGGGGGGGGGGGGGGGGGGGGGGGGCAAAAATTAGTGTACAGAGCAATTACACCTAAACACGCACGCATTGGTGTTGGACATAGCGTGTATATATTGCGAGATTATGATCATTTGGTACATGTCAGTGCGTACATCATGTGTATGTGGTGTGTGTGTGTGTGTGTGTGTGTGTGGGGGGGGGGGGGGGTATGGAACCCTAGCCTACGATTGTCAGTGTAGACTTTATAGGAGGGACTGCACTTAGATCAGTGGTGGAGGGCATATATATGCTGCAATAGTGGGTTGGGACAAGACATTTACACACCCTGGAAGGATCGGGCGGGGGTGGGGGGGGGGAGTATTACTACGCAAGGAGGGTATAAAAAATTATATTTTCCATCAGCGGTATTGATGTCTGATTGACGCTGTTTGGGTACTGGGGCGGAGATATGGAGGCGCGCGGAGTGGTTGGATGTGTGAATACGGTATACGAACTTACTTGCCTCTGCCTCTGTTACCAGGGCGAGGTTTTAGAAATAGTGTCTAATTCATATTTGCTTTTTACGTAATAACGCGGAACATATCTTTACTTGTTGTCACCCAAGGAAGATATGATACGGTTATTTTGCGCGTAATAGACTCGGATACGGGGAACAACATGAAACGGGGAACATATCTTTACCACCCAACGGAGATATGATACAGTGGTTTTATAAGCAATACACTTGAATATGGAGAACAACGCGTGTAAACAATTCGGGTCAAGGAATGGCTGAATGTGTGAATACTGCATGCGAACTCGCTTCTGCCTCTGTTACCAGGGCGAGGTTGAGATAAATGATTGAATGTTTCTAATTCTAAGGCTGAGAACAAAAAAAATGCGCGAGATAACGCGGAATATATCTCCACTCGTTACCACCTTAGGAAGATATGATACGGTCTTGTTTGTCCATAATTTACAATTAAAGAAGGTGAACAACGTGTAATGCGGAACATATCTTTACTTGTTGCCACCCAAGGAAGACATGCATCGGCGATTTTATAGACGGGTTCGTGATTAGGAGCTAGGCATCCACTTGCCAAATAATAAATCGATCTGTAAGACGTACGCGTATCACGATCAATTTTATAATTCCCATTCAACAATTAGGATCAGCGTGACGCTAAATTTTACGTTCCCATGACGCGATACACATTGGTACGGCACTTAACGTAACGGAATAAGTATTAGTCAAAAATGAAAGCCGCTTAGAAGGAAGTAAACTTCCGAGCATGACGGCAATTTGACGAAGTTATATATATATATATATATATATATATATATATATATATATATATATATATATATATATATATATATTCTAGAAAATCTAACTTCTCAATAAAAAGAGTGAGAGAGAGAGAGAAAAAAAAGTGATTAATTGATTGATGTCCTTTCTGCACCTTGAGTCTGTCTCTGTTAATTTGATTTGATTTTCCATGCCGAGGGTCGACCAGGCGCAGCACTGAGTGGTTGCTACTACTACTACCACCATCATTACTGCTACAACTATAGATAATACTTTTACTACCGCGTTCAAATCTTACCACCGACATAACTCTCCTGCGGCGAATAATAATAATAATAATAATAATAATAATAATAATAATAATAATAATAATAATATTTACATATTAATTTCCGTAATCATCCATTGGTTACACTTTAGCCGCCTAATCACGCGCCTTAGAAGTCGCAATGAACTGCATGTGTTAAACAATACTAGGATGGAAACTCATTATCGAATCTTCGAGTGTTACGAATAAATTTTTGAACAAATTTAAAAAGTGAGGTATTAGTTTTATGTTCTAAAATGGGATCGCCGTACAATAAAATATCAACGGAGTTCAAATTAACATTAATTTCCAATAGTTTACCAATGAGAGCGTTGCGAGATTCTGAATAAAAGGGGCAAAAGAGTAAATAGTGCTCTGCGTCCTCAACAGCAGCTGGACAATGGGAACAGTATGGAGATTCGGAGATGTAATTGAGAAACTTATCACTGTTCAAATCGCTGCAACAAGTTCGAATTCTACTATGAATAATGTTATATTTTCTGACACCACAGGAGAAGTATCCTGGAGGTCTCCCTTCAGGCGGTGATATGAGTTTTTTGAATTCATTGAGTGAACTGCTGTTTCGCACGGACACTGGTAGACTATTCCATGTTCCTGTACACGAGGGGAAAAATGATCTTTTGAATAGCTCTGTTCGCATGCAATAAGGCATAAAATCTGCCGAATTTCGAAGGTTATAACCAGATGTGTCACGAACTCTTCGTGGTAGTAATTCCTGCAGATAATCGGGCGCATCGTTGTTTACGATTTTGTAGAAGGTACACATCTTTTGTATGTGTCTTCTTGTTTCGAGGCTATCCCACCCAACTTCAATCAAAAGGAGGTCTCGCGATACTGATCTCTTCAGCCCTGATACGATTCGTGCGGCATCACAGTGTATATCCTCTAGACGCTTCATCATATATTGGGGAGCTCCGCACCACACCGGACTCCCGTATTCCAATATGGGCAAAATGAAGGCATTGTACATCTTATTCAAAATCTGTCGATTGAAAATATGCTTTAGTTTTCTTAACTGTGAAAGTCTAACACAGGCTTTTTTACAAATGTCGTCAATATGCGCTTCCCAGCCCAAGTTTGATTGGATGGATAATCCCAAGTGTTTGTGGACGCCAACAAAGTCAAGTGTTTCGCTGTCGAACAAAACACTTGGAATAATGACATCTCTATTGAGTGTAAACAAAACAGCGTTGTTTTTTTAGCATTAAATGTGACCAGCCAGGTATCGGCCCATTTGTTGATTTTTTCGAGTTCGATGTCATTTTTGACTCAATGCTATGAATGTCAATAGATGATTCGGTCAAACAGGTATCGTCAGCGAAGAGTCTAACAATGGACTCAATATCGTCGGCTATATCATTGATGTAGACCAAAAATAAGAAAGGGCCAAGAACAGACCCCTGAGGAACCCCCGCTTCTATGTTTCTATACTCGGATTTACATTCATTAATTTTCACCCTTTGACTTCTGTGTGCCAAATAGCTTTGAAACCATCGCAGCAAGGGACCAGAAACCCCATATTGCTTCAGTTTGAAAATTAGACCGGTGTGCCAAACCCTGTCAAAAGCCTTGGAAATATCACAAAAAACACCACAAGTTTGCATATTTTTATCTATGGCGTTGCAAAGGTTATGATAGACCTCTATCAACTGGTACACTGTACTATTATTCGGCAAAAACCCTGACTGGAATTTGTAAAATAAACTATTTTCAAGGAAATATTTGTGGATATCTCTAAAGACAACTCGTTCCATTATTTTACCGATACAGCATAACAACGATATGGGCCTATAATTTTTCGGGTCATATTTGTCTCCTTTCTTATAAAGAGGAATCACATCAGCAAGTTTCCACTCGTCGGGGTAGACGCACTCTGACAATGATTTATTGAAGAGGAGAAAAAGGGGTCTGCTAACAGAATATTTTGTTTCCTTCAACATTTTGTGACCTATTCCGTCGTGACCATGTGACTTTTTAGTTTTTAAACTTTTTAGAATATCCGAGATGTCCTGCTCAGAGAACGATACGCTGCTAATGGAGTGAGGGCATCTCCGTTTGAAGGGCAGAAGGGTTTTTGAACTCGAGTTTAATGCACTGTTACTTATAAAAGTTTCGTTTAGGAGATTTGCTTTCTCAGTATCGTTCTCGATAATTTCACAGCCTTCCTCGGACAGGCGGTAAAGATGGGTTATGCCAGAAGTACTAGAAAAATTTTCCAGAAACGTTTTAATAACATGCCAAAACTGCTTAGGTTCCGTGTCGTGTGATAGAGATTCGTCAACTTTTTCCATGTATACATTCTTCGCAAATTTTTTCATGTTGTTAACCTTGTTCCTGGCTGTTTTATATTTTGCCCAAAGCTGGGGTTTATTATTTTTGAAAGCTAATTTTCTTAATCGGTCACGGTGGCGTAACTCTTTTCTAATAGCGCTGTCAAACCATGGTTTGTCTTTTTTTCGCACTGTTATTGTGGAATTGGGGATACATTGCTTCGCTATTTTTAAGAACTCCGATACAAAGTTTGACACAGCATCATTTATGGAGGGCGCGTCGCTTATTAAATTTTCCCAATCGGACCTAGCTATCATTGTATTCATTCGTTGGAAGTCGGCTTTGTTGTAAAGCCAGACGTCACGAAACGTAACGGGGTTGTTACAATGCGAGTTGGCAATATGGGCATAAGTAGCTCTATGGTCGGATAACCCCAGTTCCAATGTTCCTGAGTTGAACACATTAACAGTGTCGCTGACGATTATCGGATCAATCAGTGACTGCGAAGTAGGAGTTACTCTGGTGGGTTCTGTAATTACGTTGTTTAAGTTGAATAATGTCATGAGAGAATGTAGTTTGCTTTGGGGGTTTAGGAGATCAGAGTTGATGTCACCTGTAAGTACTATCGCGGGGTTAAGGGATAATGCCAGATCTATTTTATCTTCTAGTTTAGACCAATAGTCGGCAACTGATTCTCTCTCGGATCTGTATGTCAGGCATAAAATAAATTTATGTTTAACCCCAACCTCAAACCAGAGAATGTCGTCGTTAAATGAGAGATAGTCTAGCTTTCTATGGTATATACTGTCTGAGAAATACACTGCGATGCCGCCACCGAACTGGTTCCTATTGTGAGTAAATGGAGCGGAGAAGTTAGGTAGCAAAATATTACTAATATCATACTCATCGTCAAGGTGAGTTTCCGTAAAACAGAGAATGTCGAAATCATCGATCTCGTCGCTGAGAAGAGGGAGTTTGTGGCGAATACTACGAATGTTGTAGTTCAGGATCGAAATCGCAGATGTTTCATTAGTTGACATGTCCTTATTGTATGTGGGGCCAGGGTTAACCTCAATGTCCCCACTCCTGATGATTAATAGTTGAAAGAAGAAGCTGGTAGCAATTAGAAGAAATGTGGACAAATATAATTTATTAACAAATGAGGACTTTCCACAGAACCCATGACGAACCCTCAACACGGAGTACACGGAGTTGTAGAAAACGCCCACTGACTGCCTGTATTGTGCTAATTCAATCCCCATGTTTATTCGACTGTAAGATACTTAGTAGAAAGTTGGAGCAGGCAGTGGGAGTCACTGAAACATAGTTTTTACTGTATTTAATTTGGTGTTGCCAACACAGATCCAGGGTGAAAATGCAAAAAAGGACATCACTGAAAAGAAGAAAATGAACAAAACAAACTGTACAAACTGTTATGGAAAGGATAATGGTATTTATAATGGAAACGATATCAAGAGTGGGTTCGGGTGTTATAGAGTACTAAACCTAATTGAGTTAGATCCTCTGCAAACAAGCACGCTCGCTATCTTACTTACTTACTTGCTTTACTTGCCTTACAGACAGACAGACAGACAGACAGACAGACAGACAGAAGACAGACAGACAGACAGACAGACAGACAGACAGACAGACAGACAGACAGACAGACAGACAGACAGACAGACAGACAGACAGACAGACAGACATAGACAGACAGACACAAACACATGCAGATACATGCAGATAGAGGGGCATGGCAGACAGACGGAGAAACAGTCGGACAGGCAGACAGAAGGACAAGCAGACAGACAGACAGACAGACAGACAGACAGACAGACAGACAGACAGACAGACAGACAGACAGACATACAGACAGACAGACAGACAGACAGACAGACAGACAGACATAGACAGACAGACAGACACACAGACAGACATGCAGACAGAGACAGACAGACAGACAGACAGACAGACAGACACGCAGACAGACAGGCAGACAGACAGACAGACAGCGGTCGGACGAACGTACGTCCGTGCTGATGGGCGGGCAGACATATGTATGAGCGGACGGGCGTACGTGTAGACAGACAGAGGAGGACAGACGAGTGGTGACGAGCGGACAAAAGGATAGATGGACGAACACACAAACAGACGAACACACAAACAGACGGACTGACTGACCTTCCGTCTGTCAGACTGACTGAGAGACAGACGGACAGACGGACGGACGGACAGACAATCTTACACACACCTCTGTATGAGGTGAGGTCAATGTGGCGTAACCGGTTTATCGTAGTCAGTCCACAACTCGTTACGACCCGCACTGTGCCGTGTGTGGTAAAGGTCTCTTTACTTTGTTGATTAATCGGACGGACATGTAGACAGACAGAGAGAAGGGCAGACGAGTGGTGACGGGCGGACGGACGGACGGACAAAGGGATAGATGGACGAACACACAGACGGACTGACTGACCGACAGACAGACAGACAGATAGACAGACTGACAGACAGACACCTCTGTATGAGGTGAAGTCAATGTGGCGTAACCGGTTTACCGTAGTCAGTCCACAACCCGTCACGACCCGCACTGTGCCGTGTGTGGTAAAGGTCACTTTACTTTGTTCCATTAATCAGCTTATAACAGAATTGTTTCACTCAGACAGGGACTGATGAGTTAAGCCATGTTGTCTCAGTGAAAAATACCCGATTCCGCATGAGATCTTGAACTGTCATGATTGTCACTCGATTCACTTTGTTCAGTGGAGTGTTCAGTTCACTAAACTGTTAAGTTTTGAGTCATAGTTGGCCAGTTTTGAGTTTCCAACTTTAGGTTTATCGGGGAATAATAAAGATGAAATACAGGATATTTCAAATAAAGAAAAAAAAAAAAAATAAAAAATAAATATCGTAGTTGAAGTGAAATATTTCTACTTCGCAGTGAATATATTGAGGACTGTAGGATCGTAGTGGTAGAGCTATAGGCTGAACATTCTCGGAAGCTCGGGTATGTTTATGTACAAAGTGAAAAAAGTGGAAGAACGGATGACCTTTCAAACATATACACCAAAAAGCTGGGGGGGGGGGGGGGGGGCATACCTCAATTTCGACCTATTCCCTGGAAAAAAACCATAAAAGTAGAAAGCTTCCTCATGTTCACTGCACCTATTTTCACCTGTTATATATTAGTAGTATTGCAAAGCTGAGGGGTATGAATGGTTATACGTGGTTGCAGATGGAGATGAGCTACAACTGCCTGAGTTGTGGGACGTATGAGTGGTGATATATGGTTGTAGGTGGAGATGAGCTACAGCTGCCTGAGTTATGGGACGTACACTCAAGGTTTTAAAATGAAATAGGGGTGTTCGAAGAAGGGGTGGGGGGGGGGGGGTTCTTGAACCAAGACGTTTTTAATTCAGGAGAATATGCATCATTAAGATTCATCAGGGATTGCCCATGAACACTCTCCAATAATTCTCAATAGAACATATTCTAGCAAACAATTCTGTCGACTAACACAGATTTGACCTCAATGAATTAACAACAATAATAATACACAAGCCTATGTCTTGTTATCAAATTGTTATAGTGCATTGATTTTAGAATTATGGGTTTGGGTGGTGATTTATGGTTGCAGGCAGAGACGAGCTAGAACTGTCTGAGTTGTGGAAAATACACTCACTGAAAGCTTCAAAGAGAAATATGCCTCATCAAGACGTCTTATAAGTTACCCATCAGAACTCTCCAGTAATCCTTAATAAACACATTGAAACTAGCAACCCTGCCGTCTAACGTTGGTTTAACCTCAGACGAGTAATATGAATAATAATTCTTAGTTAGGTGACCAGTTATCAAATTGTTGGTTTGACCTCAGACGAGTAATATGAATAATAATTCTTAGGTGACCAGTTATCAAATTGTTACAGTGTATATACTTTAAGATTATGAGTTTGAATGATGATATATATGGTTGCAGGTAGAGATGAGCTACATCTGCCCGAGTTCTGAAAAGATAAACTCAATGCTTTAAAGAACAAGTGTGGGTGTATATTGGGGGGGGGGGGGGGTGATATTAATTCAAAATGTATTTACTTCAGCAGAACATGCCTCATTAAAATCAGTTTTTCTAATAAAATATATTCAAGCAAACGATTCTGCTGTCTAAGATAGAATAAATCTCAGTCTATTTACAAGAATAATAGTACTTAGTGATATGACCAGCTACCACATTTTTATGGTGTATTGAGTTTAAGATTATGGGTTTGAATTCTGGCATCAGGTGGCAGGCAGAGATGAGTTACAACTGCCTCAGTTCTGGAAGATGCACTTAAAACTTTAAGGAAATGGGGTTGACCAATGTGGGGGGGGGGGGGGACAAAATGTATTTATTTCAGGAGAATATGCCTCATCAAAATTTACTGGAGAATGTCATTGCACACTCTTCAACCAACAACTTCCAATAAAACATATCCAACAAACAAAAACAATTTTGTCGTCTAACATAGATTTGACCTCAACCTATTAACAATAATACTTAAACCTTTGACCGATTTATCATATTGTTATTTTGTGTTGACATTGTCACAACCATTCTAGGATTATTGGTTTGACTGGTGATATCCAATTGCAAGTAGGGATGAGCTACAACTGTCCGAGTTCTGGGAGATGCACTCAAATATTCAAAGAGAAATAGGGGTGTCCAATGGGATGGGGGGAGTCCATTAAATGTATTTGCTTCAGCAGAATATGCCTCATTAAAATCCATTAGAGATTGTCCACGAACATCCTCCAATAAATTTTAATAAACACGCTCTAACAAAACATTTTATCACCAACATAACGTTTTTAGGAGAGACTGTTGAGGTCTTAGTCACTCTTTATTAGGATCTTGGGGCCTGAGAATTGTTTTTTAACAAATATCCTGCCGTCGTTTGTCCAAAAAGAGTGGACATTTTTAGCCTTTTTCATGTCAATGAGTTTGTTTACAATTCCTTGCCTGTAGGTGGTCAATGATTCCGAAATAAAAATATTATCCCCACTGTTTTTCAGTTCCCTTTTTTTCCTGTATATTTCGCTTCTTGTGTTGTAGGAGGTGAAGCGAACAATAACGTTTCCCCTCTTCCCAAAGTTCTGCGAGCTCGGTGAAGTGGCTGCTAGGGGTTTCGTCCACTGTCTGCCTAACGGATGTGACCTACTTATGTCTTCGGGCTTAAGTTTTATGTTGAGTTTGGTCTCGCAAATATCAATAATCATTTTGTCACTGTTTACTTGGGTAGGTTCAGCTGGAAATGGAATATTTCTGAAAACAAGACAGTTTCGCCTTGAATACTGCTCGGTCTCTTTGAGTTCCTTTTTACACACATCAATTTCCTGTTTTAAAGTGGACACTTCTGATTTAAATAGGGTGTTCTCGGATTTTAATGACTGACATTCCTCACGCAACGAGGCAACCGCAGTGTCAGTGTCCTCCTTGATACTCTCGCAAAACTTTCTAAGTTCAGGACCAACATAGGCGGACATTAGGTCTTTCAGAGCTGAGTGGATTTCATCTTTCAGGACATTGCGAATTTCATTCCTCATTTGGCTGGTGATGATTTTGTTTATAAACGGCGAGAAAGCTGGAAGAAGTTGAGGCAAAGAGTTCGAGATAAAATCGGGACTAGTAATCGTAGATTGAATAATTTCTGTGATGTTGTAAGTTTTACCAATTTGGACTTCGGAAACTTGAGATTTTGATGGGTTTTTTGTGACCAACTGAGCTATGTCTCCACACGAATTCCTACGACGTAGATTTCTAGGAACGTTAGGTGAAATCTCTTCAGGTGCTTTTCGCTTTGAAGTTTGTGAGTCATCGAGCTGGGGAGCTACTTGAGGTGAAAAGTCTTGGCTATGTGACATTTTCAAATTTTTCAGATATGAGAACAATTGTTTACTTTTTCGCGAGATAATATTCAAACGATCCAAATTTTCTGCATCAGGTAAAACCTCTGGTTATCAGCAGTTAATAAGTAAAAGGAAACCATACAGTTATGCTGAATAACAACAGTTCACCAAACGACACAAGACAGCACAAAAACATAAACAAAAACACGACATCACGAAATGAAGACGAACATTGAATGGCACGACTATAGGAGACATGTACTACACTCGATCATCTCACTGGCTTGGTCTCTTTGATAGCACAAACATGAAGAGAAAGAAACACATATTTGAACACACGATAAAAGTACCTTTTTACCGATACATTTTCTAAGGTATACAATAATTTCCACCCTTGATAACGAGAAACTGAATTTCTCAGAAGAGAAGCTGTTGTTGTCGTCCCGCCATTATTCTTCGAGGGTCAGTAATACCATGTAAAGGAAGATAAATATCGCAAGAGAATCAGTAATACAATGCAAAGGAAGATAAATATCATGAGAGAATCAGTAATACCATCCATGTAAAGGAAGCTAAATATCATGAGATGATCAGTAATACCATGCAAAGAAACATACACATCACGATAGGATCAGTAATACCATGCAAAGGAAGATAAAAATCACAAGAGGATCAGTAATACCACATAAAGGAAGATAAATATCACGCGAGGATCAGTAATACAACATAAAGGAAGATAAATATCACGAGAGGATCAGTAATTGTAAAGGAAGATATTTTTCACAAGAGCGTCGGTAATACCATTTAAAGGAAAATAAATATCACAGGAGGGTCAGTAATACAACATAAAGGAAGATAAATATCACAAGAGCATTAGTAATGCCATGTAAAGGAAGAAATATATGAAAAGAGGATCAGTAATATCATATAAAGGAAGATAACTATCACAAGTAATGCCATGTAAAGGAAGTTATATATCACAAGAGGATCAAAATACCATGTAAAAGAAGATAAATATCACAAGAGGATCAGTTATACAATATAAAGGGAGGTAAATAACACAATAGGGTCAGTAATGCCATATAAAGGAATATATAAATATCACAAGAGGATTATTGATACCATATAAGGGAAGATAAAACCATGTAATACCATGTAAAGAAGGATAAATATCACAAGAAGATCAGTAATATCATGTAAAGAAGATAAATATCACAAGAGGATCAGTAATACCAAGTGAAAGAAGATAAATATCACAAGAGTGTCGGTTATACAACATAAAGGAAGATAAATATCACAAGAGGAACAGTAATGCCATGCAAGGGAAGATAAATATCACAAGTGGGTCAGAAATACAACATCAAGAAAGATAAATATCGCCAGCAGATCAGTAATACCATACCACAAGAGGGTCAGTAATACCATATAAAAGAAAACAAATATCACAAGAGGGTAAGTAATACCATGTAAAGGAAGATAAATATCACAAGAAGATCAGTTATACAAAACAAATGAAGATAAATATCACAAGAGGGTCAGTAATGCCATGTAAGGGGGGGGGGGGGGATCGGTAATGTCATGTAAAGGAAGATATATCATACGATGATCAGTAATACCATGTAAAGGAAGAAAACTATCAGAAGAGGATCAGTACTACAACGTAAGGGAAGAGAAATATCACAAAATGATCAATAATATCATGTAGAGGAAGATAAATATCACGAGAGGATCAGAAGTACAATATGAAGGAAGATGAATATCACCACATGA
Organism: Pictodentalium vernedei; assembly: GCA_031216915.1. Lineage (NCBI taxonomy): Eukaryota > Metazoa > Mollusca > Scaphopoda > Dentaliida > Dentaliidae > Pictodentalium > Pictodentalium vernedei. The sequence goes on from CM062290.1 coordinate 191,498,637, forward strand.
ATAACAGGGATCTTGAACATAAATGGTTTCGAATAGGTAGGAACCGCTGTCGATATGCCCATTGGAGTTCTATATTGTTGTGGTTTTATACCCATAGTGTTTTGGGAATGGCAATATACTGATTATCTTGTTGATAACCTCTGTTAGTTTAGAATTTCAAACTCCAGTGTGATCTCAAACACAACGGGGTCAAGCAGTCCAAACCTGCTAGTTTCAAATCCAATGCCACACTTATTCCTAAGAGCATTAGGTTACCAAGCTCATGTGGGAAAGAGTATAGTTGTGCTATAAGGAGCTAGCAGTTAGCAGCTTGATAATCCAGAAAATTAGAGATGGTTTGTTGAGCGTTTTGTCATAGAATTGGTTGGAAAGGTATGGGTCTCCAAAACAATATAAATGTAAGTAGTTCAAGCGCACTTGCGCACTAATTATTGCTTGATTAAGAAGTATGAGCATATCAACTAATAAATCTCCAAAGAGTAAACATTTAAAATTGAGTGAAGTGATGGGATTTATACTCTGACAAGTGGGCCAGAATAAGGTGAACATATGCTTTTTGTGACGTTGAGTTCAGTACAATCTTTTTGTCTAAACCTACTGATATTATTGTGAACACTCCTACAATAACACGATTTTCAAGGAAAATCATGTTATTCTATGCAGAATTAGTAGCTGTAAGGCTGCTAATCACTAATGGAAGTCCGATAATGGAGTGAAACGCCAGAGAAAATATCTTTTTATTATTATTATCAAGACCTGACTACAGTAGTCCAAACTTGAAACCAAAGGCAGTAATATATTTTGTTGGTGTGGTAAGGGCCGTACGACACCAAAATATTATACATGGCCACAGTAGCCACGTATTAATAATTGGCAAATTTCTGACATTAGAAATTACCATTCATAACGCATTTTAACAGTGACAATATCAATTAACACATTATCTCTTCCACAAGTTATTCAGTTCTTATTGAAGTTATACTTTATGTCAAATTCATTTTCATTCAGATCATTATGACTGGATGCGACGTGATTTTTTAAATAAAATTGTAGTCTGCAACAGGTAAACAAAGTTACCAGACGTTGACGTTTTCGGCGTCATGTGTGCTAGCTAATGGCAATTATGTGGTTTGAAATTCCGGAAATTTGTCTATCAGTCTGTAAATTTTTCCTAGTGTGTAACACATTATAACTTGATAATAATATTGAATATCAAATTTGTCCAACACATTAACTTATTATTGTGCTTTTACTTGCAGTGATTGTTGCAGGAGGATTATCCATCGCATTATTATTTCCTATTGAAGAAATTGGAGGAACACTTTATGTGGTACGTTAATCGATTGACTGGTACTTGCCCCCTTCGTGTATGGCAGTGCAAAGCTTCTAAATTCAATTCGATTCCAAAACGTCCTGATGATTCGATTCGAGTTGCGATGATTTGGAAATTTTCGAATCGTCGACATATTCTTCAAATACTCTCGGAGTACAAGTGGTCGTTACGATTTGAAGAGCACTAGATTTCTTTTCCGGGAATAAAATATTTCTGTTTTAATCAAGAAGATAAACATGGGAATTGAAAATCGTTCGTAATCCGTGAGGTGATGAAATAACTCAGTCTCGCGCATGTTCGCCATTTACAGCTACGCGGTCCATGATAGTTTGTGCGTGATCAGTTTGTTTCATTGCCTCATGGATTTATACTGATGGAAAAAAGAAACACAAGTTCAGTTTTGGTAATATATTTTTTTATCCGTACACCAAATGTAGTAAAATTTGACACATAGCTACCCCAGTGTACTGTCTAAAGCGTCTTTGGTTAAAATTCAGTCAACCATGACCATGTGCAACTCTGCATGCTTTCAACAGATGTTTCGACAAAGAGTGCATTCAGGGCACTCTCACATGCTATGGGCTTGAAAACCATACCGAATCGAAGTTTTGAACAGTACACACAGATTGAACATTTCATTTCAACTCGATTGAAAAGCAAAATGCCGCGAATGTTGATAGGGGTAGGGCTATTGCTCTAACTATGCAGGGTCAATCGCAACTTCTCGTTGCCCAGCAATTTGAGGTCCACGACTCAACGATAACTCGTTTAGCTGGGCGTCTCAAAGCAACCGGAAGATTAGCTGACTGTCCCAGCAGCGGACGTCCACGTGTTACGTCGCCACGTCAAGATAGAGGCATTCGCAACTCACACCTTCGTAATCGATTTCAGACGGCGACGGAGACGGCGAGCCAGGTTGTAGGCACTCATGGTCGCCAAGTGTGTCCAAGAACAGTTAGGAAACAGTTGCTGGAGTTCAATTTAAGGCCACGACGTCCCTACGTTGGTCCGCAACTTACACCCAGGCAACGTCAACGTCGATTGCAATGGCGGCGGGCACATGCACCAAATCGGTTTCACTTAGCCCAATGCTGGAGACGTGTGTTATTCACTGACGAGTTTCGGTTCACACTTTACAGGTTAAAGGGACGACAACGTTACTATCGACGTCAAGGTGGGCGAAATTCAGACGCGTGCGTTAAGGAAAACGACAGATTCGGGGGGAGGGGGGGGGGATGGTCTGTTATTCTGTTATGGTTTGGGGGATTTCTCATGGCGTGAAAACACCTCTCGCTTTATCCAGGACAATCTTACAGCCGTAAGATATCGGGATCAGGTCCTCATGCCTCACGTCCTTCCACTTGTCCATGCGTGTAACCTTACGTTGCAGCAGGATAATGCGAGGTCGCACGTTGATAGGGTTTGTCGTGACTCCCTCAACCAAAATAATGTCCCAGTTCTCGATTGGCCACCCTACAGTCCGGATTTGTTCCCGATCGAGCATTTGTGGGACGAGCTACACAGTAGGGTCAGGAAGCGCATCAACGTTCCAAACAACGTCGCTCAGCTCCCACAGGCCCTTCTTCAGGAGTGGAATAACATCCCACAAAGGACCTTAAACAACTTGATGGGGTCAATTGTAAAGAGAGTTAGAGCAGCGATTGAAGCCCGGGGTGGGCACACCCGCTATTGATTTTGATCAGGAAATGGCGTAGAGTACCCACGTTTGGACGTTATCCATGCAACGCCGTCTGTGTTAAGACAACAAAACTCGTCAAAATTTAATCAATAATGAAGAAATAACATCAAAATTCAAACAATGAAATAATCATCCATAACACATTTGAAATATTTACCACAGAAAAAAATTGCTTTTCCGTTTTTCACTAGTATAGAAAAATCATAATTTCATTCCCAACTGAATGCCACACCGTAGCAAAGATCGTATAAACAACCTTTAAACATTCGCGAGGTACAGATGAAACAAACGCAATGACTCATTTTATGTTAAAAACACACAGAATGCACGGAAATGTTTCAGTTAATTGAACCTGGAGTCATTGGCAGGAGAAGTGTATTTGTTTGTTGCACTTCTTTGAGCGGTTTGTGAGTTTTTATGTGCCGATAGCACCACTCTACAAATTTCAGCTATGATCTTTCAGCTGAAATAGTTGATCTTCCAATGGAATAAAATTGCAGATCTGTGAATATGAACGTCATAAGATCAAGAACGACGGGCTTCAAACGCCATTTATATGTGACTATAAGCGAAATGTTAATAGTTGGTTAAAGCCTGAAACAATTAACGTACATACACTGACATACAGATAAATTTTGGCTCCTCCACGAACCAAACTGGTTCTTCAGTTTGTCCTGGTAGGGGAACCAAATTTGGTGACATGGAACCAAACATGCACATGTTTTATTCTTCAATTTGTCACATTAACTGGATTGTCAAGGCCTCTGGACATTGTATAAATTGTAAAATATAAAGCCGCGCCAAGTTGAAATTTCAAAAATGGTGACGAAGCAACGTGCTAAACACGTTAACTCCTTTTCCAACGCACACAATATCAAAATTTATTATTTTAATTATTGTTTTTAAAATGTTTTCAAAACACTTTAATAAAACCATATCATGTGACCTCTCGTTCCAATGGGGTGTGTGGGGGGGGGGGGGCATATGACATGTTGAAATTGTTTAAAAATATACCATTTTCTACTGCTTAATTTGTAAATTACGCGGCCGATTCGTTAGGTAGAGAATTAAGTTGCGCAACAACAGCAATTTTTAATATAAACAAGACAGGCAACTCTATATGAAATTGTCTGGTTCTTGATCTTACGAAGACTCATTTGTTTTGGTTCTTCGATGGGTTTTTGTTGTACTTGGAACCAAATTTGGCGCAGATTTCTCGGAGTGTATGTATCTTTTGGTTCATATTTGTCACTTTCAATCAGGTATGCACCAGCAGTGGATGAAACGCTTCCTGCGTACCTAATCAATGTTTAAGCACAGCACAGCACCCCACCCCTCCCCCGTCGCTAACATCCAGTTTTTATTGTTACGTGACACCATTAGAAATATGTTTTCAATATCTTTCATTTAGTTAAGGGTAGACTATTGCAGTCCCGTTTGAAAACCGGTTGAAACAATTGAATCTCCCACCGGTGCAGTGTCATGTGCTGCTAGTCTGTAAACATTTGATTTCAAGAAGATTTGCTATTGCACGTGATTGTTAGGTCTCTCTGGGCTCCTTCTGTAAATTAAGAATTTGCAACTAAGAGGGCAGTTCATCTCGAGCCCCCGACAGCACCCAAGATGATCCCCGTCTGGAGCCCTTACAATGAATATCCGAAGCCGATTGAAAAGTATGCCTCTGTGAACATGTCCCGACTGTTTCGTAAAATTCTCTCTTTTGTATCACATTTTTCTTTTTGTACCACATTAAAATTTGTGTTTCACAAACAAATAGTGAGAAAAAAATTAATTCATAACAAAATAGTCAGAACATTATTTTTATTCAGAAAGTTTTACTTTAACATTTTAGATTGCACATTTAATACTTGGAGTAGTAGCGGCACCATTAACAGGAATTTATGTGCTTGCAGCTCTCTTCCCTTGTGTAAATGCGAAGGTAAGTCAAGTTGAACATTTTTTTTTCGTATCCGTTTATTCCTCACATCTGGGTATCGATTTTTGCGGAACAAAACAACACAGCCATCTAATTAATTACATCTTCTGGGCATGGTGCAATATGGGACTGTTGTAGTGCTAGGACATTTTCTGACAAATGAGCGAATTTTTACAGCATTGTTCATACACAAAGTGTGAAAAGGTTTCATGCCCATGCTTTAAAACTTAGATTTTTATCCTTTGATGGAACGACGTCGACAGGACTGCTGTATGTAAACAGGAAACATAAGTTGTATTGGAAATCGAAATGCGCGTGTTGTGTTCTGTGGAAAAGGGAACATTATTTACATATCAGCATTACAAGGCCATTTTGAGCTCCACTCTGAAGTGCAGGTATCGCAACGTGAAGGGTTCGTATTCTGGGGATGTGATTTATATTATCAGGGAAGTGTCAGCCACTCTCTCATACATTGTAACAAGGCAAAGACATGTAAACCAATTTTGATAACAAACAATTAGTTAACACGCTATCGGTTAATAAAAACTAAGAAACTTGCTGGGACAGAGTACAGGACAGAAACATAGAATTCTCGATAAAACACTGAAGGGCTGATTCTTCACACAACTTTTCACTACAATCTTAGATAATACTCCGGTAGCATCACCAACCTTTCGGTTATGGGTGTGGGCCACCGGTATCAGCAATGTTCCGTAAGCTGAACGTGTTTCAGTGCTTTTTGTGTTTTTTCCTCTGAAATTGTTACTGCTAATTCAATGCAAAATACTCATTATATTGTATCGGAAGCAATCAAACCTCACCATACTGTACCTTGATACCTCTCCCTACCCATGTGCAGTCATAAAATAAAGCGACATTTTGTTCCAGTGATTAATGTTACTGGGGCAAGCTGATCTCTCGAATTATCTTTGTCAATATAGTTTACCCCTGAAGTTTGGGATGAATTCATTAACTTATGCTTTTTTTTGTGGAGTTTTGCAGCAGGTTTTGCAATCACTGTCGGAAATCTTGCCCCACAATGTCTGAAAATTTTGAGATCCTAGCTTCGGGCAAGGACAGAATCAAGAAACATAAATGGAAACAGTACCTGGGATTCAATGTTCTAACATGTTGTTTTCAACGCGTGAGATTCCACAGTGTTGTGATAACAAAAGCAGGCACGAAATTCGTAAAATTCGCTATCCGCTTTTGCGATTTCTGTAAAAGCTATCACGGTACACGGAAAGAGGATTGGCAGTAAAACACCCCGTGGAGTGAGGTTGCTACCCAGACAGTAACTCTTAAATACTTCGAAAAAACATGATAAACTAAAGCAATGTTTCAGAAAGGTACCCGGAAGCGGTCGAAAAGACAGCGAATGGACCTCAGGAATCTCAGGAATCTGATTGGGGTTGGGACGGTTACTGACCGGGTAGAAAACACGCACCACTGTCACAAGTGCACTTCGTAATTGCTTTGACTCTCACCCAACTATTTGTTCATATGACAAGTTCATGAGAGTGGATAGAGACACGGTTGTGTGCAGTGTTACGGAGAAATAATTCAAGGTTTTGACGAGTCACCAACCAGATATACGGTCGTGACATTCAGCGTGGTGGATTGAAATTCTGCGGCAGCGCAATTGGGCCCACTTCGTGTAACTTCGTCGACATGGGTTTTTCATAATTCGATGATTGTTTTTCCTATTGTATGAATGTAGTTGAACTGTAGCTGCAATTCGCGTACAGAGAAGTCGTTGAATTTCATGCATTTGTTACAACAAACATTAAACAAGACTACAATCCCTTTAACCTTTTATTTAACATGAAAAGCAGACGACACTTGCAAACAAAATTCTTGAATAACTAATTTTTTTCATTTTTTGTCTCCAAACATAGGTTATAACCCCTCATTGGAACGAGCTCGACGAGCTCGTTCCAATGAGGGGTCATAACCTATGTTTTAAAGACTAAAAATGAAAAAAATAATGAAAATTAATTGGCGAATTTTGAGAATAACGCTGGACGGTTTTGGACGTTACGTTGGGAAAACGAGTTAATACGGATAATTAATTTAGAATTCATGTGGGCTGTATGCACTAGTAATCCCTTTGAGTACCCAATACTATGGGTATTTAGCTATGTTGAAAACTATAAAAATTTTCGCCTGCACAAAAGTGGATCCCACCGATTTAAAGTCCGTAATATACGTGATCGTATGAGTTTTCTAGGGTATAAATGGCGGAGACTTTGTCAGGGTACCTCAGGCTTCACCTTTGTCAATCACAGTACATGTTCTGAATATGTCATGTATACCACGACTTCCACAAGTATTGGCAATACTCGACGATGCATGCGAATCCCTCAAACCTCGTTTCTCAATATCACACTCTGATTGAAGTCCTTCATCTCTTCGGAAACTTTTGTTTTGGCCCATCGATCACAGAAGTCGCTGAATCTATGTCCTCGTGTATCTTTAAACTACGAGGAGTTAACACTTCTTTTATTTGTTCAAGTCTTTTAAACTCTAACACGCCGGTGGGCTATTGAATGTACGTGAAGTGTTTTAAAGTTGACAATATTGTACGAAAGTTACCTTGAAGAGGTCGAAACGTCCGCCATTTTGACTGTTTACAAAATGAATTTCGGACGCTGACTCCCACTAGCGTCATTTGCATGGCCCTCGTGCACTGATCTCTATACAACTGGATTACCGGAACGTCAGCGAGAAACGTTGCCACTCAAGCACCCTTCCCAACAAGATGGCATCAAATCAATCAACGTGGTAACTCCAGCCACTCCACGAAGTTTGATGATGTGAAAGCCGTTACGCTGTAGCGTAACAGCTTTCGCCTCACCAAACCTCATTTCGTTTACCTTGCATGAAAACACTATATCAAATTTCCAATCTAGGCATTCGTTTTTATCATTAATTACTAAAATATGTTGTAAATATTGATGTTGTAGTGCTCCGGAAAAATGTGCACATCATCAACATTTCCGCGTTTCTTCTTTGAAAAGCGATCGGAGAATGTGATGCGTCGAGAAATTGAAAAGCTTCGAAAAAAAATTTGTTGTTGATTATTGTTTATTTATAGCAACTTCCGCCCCTCCCTCAGATGGCGCTGCTGGAGACACTGTACTGTATGTAACCAGTGAGCGTTCCAGCAACCCAGTTATATAAGGATCACTGCCCTCGTAGCGGTAGGAAAGTCCGCATTTTGATTGTACACAAAATAAACTCCGGTCAACAGGGGCGGATTGGAACAATAAAAGTTACCGGGGAACACACCGGGGTAGGGAGGGTGTGGGGGGGGGGATTTGTGCAGATCCGGAGAAAATTTTGAATTTGCGAACTGAACGAACGCGGCTTCCTTCCATTTGAGGGATCAATGGCAGTCCACACAGAGGACATTTCGATGGCATTTTTGTTTTTCGTGTCATCTTAATCGATCTTTCTACAAAAATGGTTCTACCGGAGTGACCCATCGGGAAGACCATAGTTCGTCCCAATCTGAGAAAATTTTGATTTTTGAAATTGAAAGAACGCTGTTTCCTTTCATCCGAACGATCGATGGCAGACTAGTCGGCTGGTATGTCGAAATGTTCTCTATGTGGACTGCCCCTGGCAGTCCACATAGAGAACATTTCGATATACCAACAGTTTATGCAATCAGACCCATTTCATCTTTTCGTCATTTTCACGAAATGCCATGTACTAACAGGTGTTGGGCTGCATCAATTCTGGGTCCCATCAGTAGAGGGATGAGGCATCGGGAATTTTTCCGGTGGACCAAATGGCCAGTCCGCCTCTGCCGATCAAAAACTTACCTTTCCATCGCAGTCATCTGTCGTGTCATTCCTGTACAAGAAGGTAAGGTTACCCATTTGGGTGGCAAAGATGTGCGTATTGATTTTACAGGAAAGATGTGTTTCTCCAGATTTCGACTGATACATGTGTGAACATTTTATGCATTTATTTTCACTTTCGGCTATACATCTATCTGCGAAAGTAAATAATTAAACAAGGTAATCACTTCTCTAAATTAAATTATGAGGGCTGTAATGAATTATCTGTCGATTTATCCGCGTTTGAATGCAGGATAACAAACAGAAAGTAGCTGAACACGACAAAAATGGACCCGACTCAACTTGAGTCCTATGAAATTAGGAGATAAAAACGATAGTGCAGTCCAGTATACCCTTTTAGTGATCTTTCTCAATATTTCGGAAACTAATAGTCGTAACATTGCTTAGATGACATTGAGAGTGTGAATAAACCTGTGTCATTTCACTCCTCTAAAAACTTACTCCTGCAAAAATAATACCTTCATCAAACACGAGGAGTTAGTTCCAAATGCTTTTTGATCATCGGAATAAAATATCTTTCAAGTCACAGCTGTGTCTGGTACATGTTTATGTAATTTTCTAAATAAAATATTATCTGATGACAGGGTGCCACTGTTGGTGCAGTTGTTTCTATGTCAATCACGATGTGGTTATCGTATGGGAGGGCTTTCTCTAAGAAGATTCCACGTTATCGACCGCTTCCACCAGCGCCCATTGATGGTTGTATAGTACCAAATGTTACCACAATGACGCTCTTATCATCATCACCAACAGCAGCAGCAACGACAACAACCACAGCAACAACATCAGTGACTGCAGCAATTTCATCAGCAATTTCCACTACGACAATGGGTGTGGGACCAGAAGCAGAGAGGTAATTCGCCTTTGAAAGTTTGTATATATATGTGGATAACAATGTCTCTTATTCCCTGGGATGGAGGGAGGGGTAAGACGCCATTGGTTAGAGAGCAGTCTGATCGAGAAATAGTGTTTTCATATGTGTACTTGTTCGTGTTGGAGAACGATTGTCATTAAAGTTTAATACCGGGAACGGGAATCTCACAGCTTTGCGGCTCAAGGTTCTGAAAGTCAATTACGATACCCGAGAAATTCATAGACCATGGTATCAATGTTTGCGTATTATAGTTTATGACATTACGGCAAACACCAGTTTCTTCCGAGGCCAGCATCGCCGTTGGAACTATGGCTTAATCTCGCAAACGGGAATTTGCTGGTTGCAACCTTTGATTCCAGGTTCAGTCCTATGAATTTCCCGGGTATCGGAACTGAAATTCAGAAACCACACCCGGAATATTCCCGGTATCATGACTGACTTTCAAAAACGAGAACCAGAAAATCCCCGTTCCCGGAATTAAACCCTAATTATCATTATGCATTCTTAAAATGCGTGTGTAAGTAATCAGCGAACTAACTTTGATTTGTCTCAACTAATTCAGTATGTGAACAGTTTTAAATTGGTCTATCTCGCTGAGATTCTACACTTTCAACTCAAGCCAACCTCCGATCTCATCAGTCGCATTGTGGCTGAAAACAAGACTCACGTAATCAATCACTAATAACTCCACTCTACAATTTGCAAGTATGAAAAGTCTTGTTGTGAAAAAATGCAAATAGGATGTCACATTGAGTTCAGTGTCAAAGTCGAAACATTCAATTAGTGGTTATACCCTTAACGCAAAGAATTTACAACTAATTATTACACGTTTCCCTGGACCTGTTAAACTCGGCATTATTGGACAAACGGGACGTTATTCAGACAGCCAAAAAAATGTAAACCTTCACAGTATCGGAGCTTTAGTAGTATCACACGCAGCGTGCAAGAGATTATGTTCCACGCATTATATGCCTCATCTCTGTAGCCGTTGTAATTTTCTGACTCAAAATCATATTCTGACCAAATCTGATCAACGCAGACAATTACAAGGACTCCTTTTCAGGTTATTACTTGGTCAGTTTCATACAGGCCGATATATCAGCCCGAGGTAAATTTATACCAGCCCGAAACTGAATTATTGTTTGTGTTGAATTTGTCTGTACAACTCTCGTATTTCTTTTCTCCATACATCTTATCCTTACTTATTGCCATCATTAATTCCGCACCTTACTAAAACTCATCTTCAGACTACTCCATTATGCCAATGTTTCTTATTGCATTTAACGATTAGCGCTTAATGTAAACAATTTGTTTGCGTCTGGTAACCTTAGGACCTTTCATTGGAACGAGCTCCACAATCTATATTTTTATTCATTTTTTTGTGAGGAAAAAAAATGAATAAAAATAATGTTTTAATTACAAATTTAATAAACAGCACTGACCGAACACGACCGTTCCTTTAGCCCAAAATATAATATAAACGCTCGTTGGTCGCGAAGCTGTCGGCACCTGGCCTTCCTCGGTGCTATATTCAACAAAAAGTTTCACATAAGCTGTCAAAGCTTTCGAGCGACTTAGTGATATGGAAAGAATACAATGAATTGCATAAAGCCTTGTTTTGGACTAACACATTCCAACTGATTTTAAAGGCCGTAGATGAAACAAATCGCATGAGGAAATAAGATTGCAGTGGCGCTAACCCAAATGAGATATACAAGTTTCAGGTGACTGCATTTGATTCATGAGGCATCCTAATTTTCTAGTGGTGGATTCTACCTGCCTGCCTGCCTCCGTGTACGTCCGTCAGTCTGTCCGTCCGTCCGTCCGTCCGTTCGTCCGTCCGTCCGTCCGTCCGTCCGTCCAGGCTTAACAGGAGTACATTGTGGGGTTTACAATTTAGGGTCAGTGGTAGTTGTGGGGTTGGGTTAGTACCGTGGCCACTTGTGGGGTTATTTTTTGCACTGTGGGGTTAATTTTTTGACCTTGTGGTGTTAGAGTTTAACATGGAAAAAACCCACACGTAAGAACGTGTAAGAATGTCCGTCAGTGACTGTCTGTCTGTCTATCTCCCCTTTCCCTGATGGTTGTATTGTGTTGTAAATGTATATTGGCAAAGACAATGTTGGCTCAATCTCTCTCTCTCTGTCTCTCTGTCTCTCTCTCTCTCTCTGGTGGTGGTATTATGTAATAAAAGTATATTGGTAAAGATAGAGTTGAATTATTCTTTCTTTCTTTCTAGTACAAAGTGTGCCCCGGCCCTACTCTTCTGCTCCTCTTAGTTAAGGTACGGGCGTTTTAAATTCCTCAAGTCGGTGGGATGCACTACAACAGATAATATATTAACGACAGCTTATGTAATAAACTTTGTTCAAGCGTTTAGCACATCTGTTCAAGTTAATGTCGATGCGCAGTTAATATCTACAAGACTTGGACGAAGGAGTACACAAAACCACGCAGAAAGAAATTAAAATTGACAAAATAGATATCATTATTGACACAACAGGGTTGACAGCAGAAGAAATAATCAGAATAAATGCCGTGGGTGGCCAATCCTCCGGAACCTATGTCCGTCAAAATCAATCGTAAAAAAGGAAATGTTATTCTGTGGCAGTTAAAGAGTCAATTGGCCGCCTCGCTGGGAACCAGTCTATTTTCTGGCTAGCAACCTTTACCTTGTTATTTTTCTGTTACCGCCACAGTGGCTAAATTGTTCACTCTTTAACACTTTTCGGACATAAATACCTTTTAATTGTGTCTTTTCTATTTCCTTTCACTGTCTGAATCGAAATACTTCGAATCAAAAAGTGCGTTATATTCATATATTCAGTGGATTTATGGAGAATTTCGTGGCCAATACAAGGTTTTTGCAGTTGGAAAATGTTTGGAATTTTCAATCAGTTGCGTTTTCTGTGCCAACTCGCCAATATTCGAAAAAAGTCCATCTCCACTACAAATACAGTATGACACAGTATCATATTCTACCTAAACATGCTGGACATTCATATTTATGACAACTTCATGTGCGACAACTTCAGGTAAGTGTCGTTACATGTGCTACATGTACTACATGTACGACTATTGTGTGAATTTGTACTAGGCCATTGCATAGGCGTGCAATAAAAGAAATTCTTGGATGTAGCTGGTTCGCAATCACATCCATGATATCATCACAAAAAGACTATAGTTCGACCGCCAGGGTCCACTCGTGTCGAACAGTTTTACGGGTGGAAGAACCGGAGTATCCGAAGAGAACTACTGAGACGGCGAGCAACTGTCAGACTTACCAACGTACACACAAGCAGGATTAGCATTGGTTGAAAACAAGTGCACCATTGACGTGCAGTACGCCCCAGTACACAACGGCAACTTTGCACCAACGCGGACAATCGGAATTGAGTGCCTTGCCCAAGAACACAACGCAGTTACCCCAGGTGGGGATCGAACCGTGGATCTTTCGGTTTGAAGTCCAATGCTGTAACCACGGAGCCACCGTGCTCCCTAATGATTCTGTTTGAAACGCGATGAACCCAGACCTATATACCCCCTCCCAGTACATGGTGGGATAAAACAATTGATAGAATTGAGGGTGTTCCTCCAAAACGTGTTGTCGCATACAACCACTGCTAGCGTTATCGGTCAAACGCGATTGCAGCATTCTATTAGAATACAAACTTGCATTTTTATCTTGAGTTTCTCTATTTTCAGCAGTGATCTAGGCGTTGATATTTTGTACACACTATCGCCATTCGCATACGGCTTTCTTGGAATATCGCTCTGTATTGTCGTTGGACTTATATTTAGTCTATTACTGGGTAAGTTCAAATCGATAATTATTATCTTCATACTTAACTGGCACTTGCGAGAATGTTGGTTACTACTATTGAATGATGATTGTTCTTAACTGGTTATATATGTATCAATACCATTATATTAGTGCACACCCACGCAGTGGCGTGTGCGCACATAGGTAATGGGTACGTGTCCATGATTTTATATTTTTTCTATATACCATGCAACAGAGTTTGGGGTGCCATCTGGCGGCGTGGCTCTCCCACTGGCAAAAAATCCAGAATCATTGTAACGGATACTTAATTGTTTTAAGCCTTTCAAAGGACATTATGTAAAATATATTGTTGCAGAATGCTGGAAACTATGATAAATAATCAAGTAATGAAGTGACTTTCGAAGTTAGGTAGTTGTTGGCGAGTTAGGTATTGTTTGAAAGTTCGAAGTGCCAATGCCGTCCGTTGCCGGTTTCGTCAAATTTAAAGCCCAGTTTCAATTTTAATTGAGAACGTACACTTCACAAATTGTTGACAACGAATAAAAAATAAAACAAGTGATTTATTGACACTTTTAGTGGGCCTTTTTCATTTGTGGGGAACTTAGCGCGATTTCCTTAGAAACAGCCGGAGTTCGGATGAATTCAAGTTATGTTGACGTAAGGTCTGGGGAAATCTTTGTTCTCAAAACACGGGCATGCAGTCTTGTTGTAGTAAAATTTTACAGAAACAGACATGCACGCGAACAGCGATACCAATTCATTTATTTCCAAGATTTGTCTTCACAAGTTCACTGGATCCAGTCTATGAACTATTTTTACCAATGATACAATACAATGTCAGTTTAAGACTGTCAGAATTACAGTGTAGCGGCCAGCCAATTTTGTGATCCGACGTGTTTTCCTGAAGACTAAATACCAGAATCACTCGGAACTCGCATTTAAATTACATGCACACTTCCTCTGACTCTGTGTTTTGGTAAACAATGTTTTAATTCCTGGATGCTTTAGGCATTGCAACCAGAATAGAACTGAATTCATCTTCAAACTAGTCAATGTCGCCCTCCTCGTCTGACCAACATCTGGAGGTGGGGATTCTGATATTTAGACTTGAGTATGTTTCTCCAAAAATGGCAAAAAACTTTTGAAAAGCCAAAATACCAACTTCCCCAGAACCGACCTCTAAATAATATTTGGCACCGCACTACAGAATCAATATTTGATGGTTTCAGGCATTTTAATGGTGCTATGAGATAACATATGACCTGCACTGTCATGCTGTTGGAAAAAAAATTCAAAAAATCAATGTGTAATGTTTTATCAGAGACATACCATACCAATGACTCAAAGTGCCTTAAATTAATTAAGAAATGTGAGGGATTTAAAATTTTTTTTTTTTTTACAAATATTGCAAAATATTCATCAAACACAATGTGAAATATCTTAAGAAGCCAGAATGTGATTTAAAAACTATCAGAAATGTGAAATTTAATATCATAAGAGGTTTGTTTTGTGTCAACATCAATTAATTTATGAATTATATCATAATTTGTGATGAAAGTGGGTATGCTGGGGGTCTAGGGGACACATTCAGGGCTATATTTTACCACATCAATATGTAGAAGAAAATTTGACATAATTTGTTAGGATAAAATGGCACTGTCTATTGATATTGGTGATTTATATAGCTGCAACACCAGCTTTTAAATAAAAGTTGACATTCATTTTGTTTTGTGTGGAGTGGAGGGGGGGGGGGGGGCGGGGTGATGAACACCACTCTTTCTCTTGCAGTATGGTTAAATGAGACAGATTTTGCCCAAAACTATTGTCTGCTGATGCAGATTTTAGTTTTATTTTGGGATTGGGGTAGTTTTTAAAGGAAGCAGTGAATTCTCATGCAGAAATGACTCTTTTATCAAATGAAAGAGATAAAATGCATCTTTGGAAGGATTAGAATGTAGGTTAAAATGCCCCCTACAAAAAAATACCCCCAATCATTTTCACACACTTAGCAAAAATTCCCCCACAGTTTTTGAGTAGTACCACATTCTCTCACATTATTTTAACAGCAGTAGAAAAATCCCCCTCCTGGCCTCTTACACCAAAAGGTTAAAAGGAAGTCCAAAAGGATTTAAAAACTTATGTATTTAATTTGTAAATTACATAAACTCTCATCACTATTAACAAGAAAACATGCCTCAATAACTATTTATCAACACAGTTATTTAGTTATTGGAGTTTAAGGACACTTTCAACAGCCAGTGTCACCTCGTGTCGGACAGTTTTATGGGTGGAGGAAACTAAAGTGCACTGAGAGAACCACCTGGCAACAGTGAGCAATTATCCAACCTGCTAACTCCACACAAGCAAAGTTAGCATTGATTGAAGCGTCAAGTGCTCGGCCTCAAGTGGTAAAAAGCTTTGGACATTTTTGTATGGCTTTACATATACATGTACTTCTAAAAAATTAGGGGGTGGGGGGATTTTTGTTCACCAGAAATTATGGAGGGAGGAACAAGGGGGGGGGGGGGGATTTGTGCGCATTGTGTGAAAATGATTGTGGGGGGGGGGGGGGGGTGAATTTTTGTCAGGGAAAAGTTTTTTAGGTTACCCTCCGAAAGGTTTGGGTTTGATTATAGGAAATAAGTAAATGTACATTGTAAATGTACATGTATTTTGGCTTCCAACACTGATTTAATTATATTTTTGGGGATATTACACATATTTCACTTTTAAATGTTCATTCGAGAACCACAGACTGAATAATACTGTTTTATTTTTGGAAAAGTTATATTTTTGTCACAGTCGACAATAAAGGCCATATATTGCCAAAAATAATGCAATTAAATGCATCTTGAGCAAGTGTGGCATCCAGAACTGAGAAGCACACTATAACCTCTGGCAAATGACAAATACATGTACACATGTAACCACCTTTTTTACCCTATTATTAACACATCTAATGAAACCATGCTTTCCCCTCATTGTACTTGTGATAGAGGGAATTCCAATTATATTCCAATCCTCTCCCAAATCACCATCCAAACATTTAGCCAGAAAACCCATACTTCACTTGTATTCGCTGAACAAGCTCATTCCAATAAATAAGGGGGGGGGGGGGTGGTGGTGGTGGGCATAAGCTATGATTTTGATGCCAAAAAATGCAAAAAAATTTAACATTGAATGGCAGTTTTGGTGAATGGTGCTAGCCGGTTTTGGCCAGTACATTGAGTGAATGATTAATAGAAGCTTTCTCCATACTATGATGTTAACCCTTTACCTTACATGAAAAGAAGATAGCACTTTTGAATAACTAATTTCTTTTCATTTTTTTGCGTCAAAAACATAGTTATGAACCCCCACTGGATTGAGCTGAACGAACTCATTCCAATGAGGGGTCATAAGCTATGTTTTTGGTGCAAAAATAATCAACATTGAATGGCAGTTTCGGTGAATGGTGCTTGTCTGTTTTGGCCATTACATTGAGTGAGTGATTAAAAATGTTAAAAAACAATTTCTTCATTCACAGAGTATTTTGGAACATAAATTTGGGGAAGGGGGTGGGGGGTACAGTGGGAAAAGTAACAAACTTGCAAATGTGAATGAATGGCTTCTGTGCACAGCTACCAATATAGTAGTCTGGTACTAGTGCTGTCAGGGTCCCCATGTTATAGCACAAAACTGCATTGACAATTGTCCCTCTACCACCCATACTAAACCCTTCAGCTGATGAGAAAGTTAACAGCATACACTCTCAGTTTCCTATGATTTGCTTTAGTACTGCAGCACTCAGGGTCCACTGAGATTTTTTCTGTTTTGACAACCCTGTCCTGGCTCTTCTCACTATATTTTTCATTGTATGTCAGTCAGTATTCCTATGTACATGTAGAATGTCACTTTCAAAATATGTGATTGCATGTCTGTCTGTCTGTCCATCATACCATTCCTATGTACATGTAGACTGTCTTTTTCAAGATATGTGATTGCATGTCTGTCTGTCCATCATGCAAAGTGTTGGTTTGTTTCCATTTGCACAGTTCTACATTTTCAATAACTGGCAATTGACCACCCCCCCCACACACACACACACACATACACATGCACCCATACACACACATACACAAATATATTAAACATTAAAGAGCACTACATTCCTGAAGCAAATATCTGAGTCATCCTCACTGGATACTAGGCATGCATGTATTTTCCCTAATTTCACCCTTTTTATCAGAATGGGTGCCTGCAGGGATTAAATCCAAGGTTGTAAACAAGCTCTTGTGGGTACATGTACTTGTGGGACATGTACATCACTACAGAATCAATATTTGATGGTTTTAGGCATTTTAACAGTGCTATGCTATAACATAGGAGCAGTGCTCAGCTGGTCATGCTGTTGGAAAAAATCAGTGTTTTATGTTGTGTCAGTGCAATACCAATGACTCTAGGTGTCTTAACTGAGAAAGTGAGGCTTTTTTCACAAGAATGGCAAAACATTCATCAAGCGCAATGTAAAATATCTTCAGAAGCCAGAATGTGATTTAGAAATTATCACAAATGGGAAATTTAATATCACAAGATGTTTGTTATACAGTACGTGGAGAGTGTATTATCACTAAAACACCCGCAGAGTGGAAATTCCACCCAACCAATAATTGCAAATTTGTTGCAAAGCATAACCAGCACAAGCAAAGTTTCAGCCAATGGACCTCTGGGTTAAACCCGGAGGTCCATTGGCTGAAACATTACTTTTGTTTTTGTTGATATGTACAAAATTTGAAAGTTATAGCTTGGGTGATAACTCCACTCCACGGGTGATTTAGTTACAATCCACTCTCCACGTACTGTATGTCAGCATCAATTAATTTATGAATTTTATCATAGTTTTTGATAAAAAGGGGCATACTAGGGGGACATCTTCAAGGCTATATTTTGCCACATCAGTATGCAGAAGAAAATTTGACATCAGTTGTTAGGACAAAATGGTACTGTCTATTGATATTGGTGAATTATATACATGTAGCTGCAACCCAAATTTTTGAATCAAAATTGACATCTATATGGTTTCATGGGGTTGGAGCACCACTGTTTGTCTTGCTGTATGGTTAAAGGAGATAATTTTTTCCTCAAAGTATTACATGCTGATGCAGATTTTAGTTTTATTTGGGGATTGGGTTAGTTTTCAAAAAAATCTACATGAATTCCTTTAGGTAACAGAGCAAAGCAGAGTAGAAAAATGTATTGGAGGCAACAGCTGTTTTTAAGCCGTTTGACACAGTTTGGACAGTTTTCTTTAAAAGAACAAATTTCCCATGTTTTTAAGTCAGTGGAAGCCAAAAGTTGAATTCTCATGCAGAAATGACTCTTTTGTCACATGAAAGAGGTAACATGTATCTTTGATAGGATTGGGGTTGATTAAGGAAATACATAATTTGGCTTCCGAACCTGATTTAATTATTATTTTGAGAGATTATTTCACATTTAAAAATTCATTGGGGTACCACACACCTTACAATACTTTTTTATTGTTTTGAAAAGTATGTTTTTGTCATCATCAGCAATAAGGGCTATATATTGCAAGCAAATTCACATCTTGAGCAAGTGTAGCCTCCAGTGGCACACTACAGCCCCCAGCAAATGCCAAATAACAACCTATTTTACCCTACATGTACTCATGTATTAATAAATGTACTTAAACCATGGTTCCCCATCATAGTACAGGGGCAGAGGGGGTGCCAATCTTCCAACCCCTTCCAAATCACCATTCAAACCCACAGCCAGAAAACCCACATTGCACTTTTATTTACTGGCATTTAGATGTTTGCCTGAATTATGCTGTTAACCCTTTACTTACATGTAACATGAAAACCTGATTACCATTGCCCACAAACTTATTGACTTCCTAATTTTTTGTGTTAAAAACATAACTTTTCACACCATTGGAATGACCTCATTCCAATGAGGGGTCATAAGCTATGTGTTTGACACAAAAAAACGAGAAAATAATGAACATGGAATGGCAATACTTGTGAATAGCACCAGCAGCTTTTGACTGTTATATTTGGTAAAGGGTTAAAAAGTGTTAGAAAATAATTTCTTCATTGAAAGAGTATTTTAGAACACAAATTTGGGGGTGGGGTACAGTGGAAAAAATAACGCAATAAAGTTGCAAATGTGAGTGAATGGCATTTGTGCACAGTCTAGTACTAATAAAGTAGTCTAGTACTAAATTTTCCCTCTTATTTGATGCACGACCCCCTGTTTTGGGGTCGAAAAAAATTCTTTGAAGGGTTATACTTGACAAAGATATTTGAATCCCAAAATTAAAGAGATGCGATCAAATTTTGTTCAGATCGAGCGTTGTTGTCACGGTTCCCATGTTACAGCACAAAACTACAGTAACAGCTGTGAAATATTGTTCTCTCCTTGAATCAAGTCCCCCACTCACCTGCCCAAACTGAAGCCTCAGTTGATGAGAAACAATTGGAAAGACTGTACAGTATGTTTTGGAAACTAAAGTCAATCTCATACACTCTCAGTTTCCTATGATTTGCTTAGGTACTGCAGAACTCAGGGTCCACTGAGGGTTTTTTTCCATTTGACAATCTTGTCCTGGCTCTTCTAACAAAACTTTCCATTATATGTCAGTTTTTATTATCTGTGTAGACTTTCAAAACACAAAAAAAACAAATTTTTTAAGCAAATATCTCATTCATCCTCCTTGGAGACATATTTTCCACAATTTCACACTTTTTATCAGAATGGGTGTTTGTGGGGATTAAATCTAAGGTTGTGAAAGTGCCCTAATGGATACTTGCTGCTCAAGCACAGCACCACAGAATCAATATTGGATGTTTTTAGGCATTTCAACAGTGCTAAGAGATACCGCATGAGCAGTACTGGTCATACTGTTGAAAAAGCAGTGTTTTATGTTTTTGTCAGTACCATACCAATGCAATGACTCTCGGTGCCTTAACTGGGAAAACTGGCTTCTTTAGCTCATCTTGACAAAGTCAAGCTGAGCTAATCTTATCGCTCTCCGTCCGTCATCCATCAACACCATGTTTTGGTCTTCTCCTCCAAAGCCACCGGGCCAATTCACGTGAAAGTTTTTGTGAGTGATGGTCCCAAAGGGGCATTTCACTTTTGTTCAACTCATACACTCTCAGTTTACCATAGGGAGGGAGTGGGGGAAAATGCTCCAAAATATTTATAAAATCTTCTTCTCAAGAACCAGTGTGTTTTGGCCCCGCCCAAAATTTCTATTTTCTGAACCGATGGTCCGGTGTGGTATTAATAGGTCATAAGTACTTGACCCAAGCAAAAAAAAAAAAAAAATTCCCGTATCCCCATGGGAACCCAGGGAGCTAAAAATAGAAATATTTTCAAATGCCCATATTTCCCAAACCACATGGAACAGAGAGCTGTTATTTGGAATGAAGTATCCTTAGGACCAGTAGAATTGAATGGTAAAAAACAATTGCCATCGGTTATGTTAGGGTGCTCTGTAATAGACATCGAAAAATGCTGAGTCAGCATATTTGCAAAAATTAAAAAAAATCTTTTCTCCGGAACCAATCATCAGAATCTTTTGATATTTGGTATACATCATTCATAGGGAGGGGAGGGGGGGGGGGGCAAATAAAAGTTTGTTGAAATAAAGCTCATTGGTTCATATATGGGCTCTACATGAGCCCGAAGTTTTAACATACATGTAGGGTAATATGGGGAATATTCTTTAAAAATCTTCTTCTTCAGAACCACCAGTCAGAATCTTTTGATGTTTGGTATACACCATTGTTATGAGGGTCAGATTTAAACCATTTCCCTAGGTTAATATTTGGGCTTCCTACAGAAGCCCAAATTTTATCTTTGTTCAATATGGAGGGTAATTTAAAAAAAATCTTCTTCTTCAGATCCACCAGTCAGAATGCTTTGATATTTGGTATGCAGCATCTCTAAGGGGGTCAGATTCAAGTTTGTTCAAATCAGATCCCTAGGTATATATTTGGGCTCACTATGATAGCCCAAATTTTTACTTAACGCAATATGAGTAAGTTTCTTTAAAAATCTTCTTCTTCAGATCCACCAGTTGGAATGCTTTTATATTTGGTATACAGCATCTCTAGGGGGGTCAGATTCCAGGTTGTTCAATTCGAGTGTCTAGGTTAATATTTGGGCTCCATATGGGAACATGAAATTTAACTTGGTACAATATGAGGGAATTTCTTCAAAAATCTTCTTCTTGAGATTCGAGATTCACTCGTCAGAATGCTTTCACATTTGGTATACAACATCTCTGGGGGGGGGGGGGGGGGGGGGGTCAGATTCAAGTTTGTTCAAATCGGATCCGTAGGTTAATATTTGGGCTCGCTATGGTAGCCCAAATTTGAACTTAGTGCAATTCGAAGAAATTTCTTTACAATTTCTCTTCTTCAGATCCAACAGTCAGAATGCTTTCATATTCGGTACACAGCATCTCTAGGGAAGTCAGATTCAACTGTGGTCAAATCAAGAGCCTGGGTTAATATTTGGGCTCTCTATGGGAGCCGTAATTGGCCATTTTGCTGAAGAATTAAAAATGTTGTATTCAGTACCCACTAGAGGTGTGTAACTAAGATTAATCCACATAGGTTGTATCAAGTGGCTTCGTAGGTGAGCTCTACATTTTACTTTATGATCAACCGAAGAAAAGGCATGATGCCCAGATTATTTTTGTCACTCCTGAGGGACTCAAGGATTGACAGTGTAGCCTATGGAGATGGCTTGCTTAATGTAGACTCATTCTTGGACTCTGTTTAAATTGTGTTCTGTTCAAGATGAGAGAGCTTCAGGCCCCGTGGGGCCTCTTGTTTCTTTTTTTTTTACAAAAAATTGCTAATGATTCACCAAACACATGATGTGAAATGTCAGTCTTCAGAAGCCTGAATGTGATTTAAAAACGATCACAAGTAGGATATTTAATGTCACAAGTTGTTTGTTTTGTGTCAATATTAATTAATTTATGAATTATGTCACGTTTTTGATGAAGATGGGTATACTGGGGGAGGGGGGGGGGGGGGTCACATTAATTGAGGGCTATTTTTTAAAATTGTTACCACATCAGGTAAATTTCCCATTTGTGATAGCTTTTTCGCAAGATGTTTGTTTTGTGTCAACATCAATTAATTTATGAATTATATCATAGTTTTTTTATGAAAAGGGCTATCCGGGTGGGGGTGGGGGTGGGGGGTGGTCACATTCATTGAGGCCTACTTTTTACCACATCAGTATGTGGAAGAAAATTTGACATCAGTTGTTAGGATAAATGGCAGTGTCTGTATTGCTGAATAATACAGCTGCAACCCCAATTTTAGAAACAAAATTGACGTTCGCGCTTGTTTCGTGGGGTGGGGAGGGGAGTGGGACACAATTTCTCTAATCTATTGGAGCAATGGACGCAAAATCTGTTTATTTAAGGACGTGTAAAGGCATCAATAATTAGGCCACATTGAAACTCTTTTTAGCCCGACTGTTTACAGTGAGGGCTATAGTAATGACTTTTGTCCGTCCGTCCGTCCGTCTGTCCGTCTGTTAACTTTTAGAGTTCTGGTTAAAGTTTGTGGTTAAAGTTTTTTTACTGAAGGTTCAAGTGGGTTTTTTTTTTTTTTTTTTTTTTTCTTTTCCTGTTTAGTTGACATTTGGAGTTTTGGTTAAAGTTTGTGGTTAAAGTTTTTTATTCAACCTTCAAGTACAGGCTATACCCAGTAGTTCTTGTCTGATCATCACAAAATTTCATATGCAGGTTTTAGGTCATGTGTACATGAGAACGTCCCCTTTTGGTCGTGATCGGTCAACCAGTATGGCAGCCCGAGCCCAAAACCCCAAAACCATTAACACAGTCTACAGGTCGTATTTATGAAGGGATTTCGTTGCAACTTCATAGAATGCCTCTGTATAATGCCTAGATGAGAACATCTACGTTTGGGCATGATCTGTCAACTGTGATGGCTGCCCAAGCCCGAAACCCAAAAACTTTTAGCACAGTATGCAGGTTATGTTTAATATGGATGGATTTCATTGTAACTTGATACGATGACTCTGTATGATGTGTAGATGAGAATTTCCCCATTTGGCCTTGATTTATCAACCGTGACGACTGCCCAAGCCCAAAACCCGAAAACCTTCAGCACAGTCTACAGGTCATATTTATGGAGGGATTTCATTGTAACTTGATAGGTTGACTTCATATAATGTCTACATGAGAAAGTCCCCTTTTGGACGTGATTGGGCAACTGTGATGGCTACAGGTGCCCGAAGCCTGAAAACCTTCAGCACAATCTACAGGTCATATTTATGAAGGGATTTCATTGTAACTTTGTCGGGTCAATCCACATGATGCCCAGATGAGAATGTCCCCTTTTGGTTGCGATCATTCAACCATGATGGCTGCCCGAGCCCGAAGCCCGAAAACCTTTAGCACAGTCTACAAGTCATATTTATGAAGGGATTTCATTGTAACTTGATAAGTTGACTTCATATAATGTCTAGATGAGAACATCCCCTTTTGGGCAACTGTGACGGCAACAGGGGCCCAAAGCCCGAAAACATTTAGCACCGTCTATAGGTCATATTTATGGAGGGACTTCATTGTAACTTGATAGGTTGACTTCATATAATGTCTAGATGAGAACGTCCCCTTTTGGGCAACTGTGATGGCAACAGAGGCCCGAAGCCCGAAAACCTTTAGAATATTCCACAAGCCAAAATTATAAAGGGATTTCATTGTAGCTTTGTAGGATGACTCCAAGTTTGTGGTTAAAAACCCAGACAAACACCACCACCCCCTACCCTACCCCCCACCCCCAATTAGGCTTTTTCCCCCCTTTTTTCTCCAATATGCATTTTGACCTATTTACAGTCAATACATGTGGAACCTTTTTTTTAAACTTACCCCCCCCCAATACCCGCCCCCCACCCCGGAGGCCAATTAGGCACTTTCTTTTTCGTCAAAAATGCTGGTTTACAGTTTTGGTTAAAAGCCCAGACAAACACCACCGCCCCCCCCCCCCACCCTCCCCCAAATTATTTTTTTTTTTTTTTTTATTTCCCCCAATATGCATTTTGAACTATTTACAGTCACTACATGCAGAACCATTTTTTTACCTTTTGTCAAAAATGCTTTTTTTACAGTTTTTAAAGTTTGTGGTTTAAAATCCGGGGGGGGGGGGGGGGAGGGGGGTGGAGCAATTAGGCACCTTTTTTTTCTTTCGTCAAAAATGCTTTTTTACAGTTTTGGTTGAAGTTTGTGGTTAAAAACCCAGACAAACACCACCCCCAGGTAATAGGTCATGAGGTATGTTTTGAAGTAGAGAAATGAAAACATAAAATTTGAATAGCAAATTTTGTATATCACGAGTGCAGATATGGCAGATTCGTTAGGTAAACTGTTAACAAAAAATGGCTCCGACTATTTTGCGTCTAAGCATTGCCATTCCTAGGAAAGTCGGGCTGCATGCGTGACATCACTCTAGTTTCAAATTGATTTCCCCTTCACCTTGTGTGAGGACAATAATAATCTGTGTGAATCATTGAATTATGATCAATCACGAAACGAACGTCAACTCAACAACTCTATTAAAAGAAATGATCCGCATCGCCGATGTGAGGTCGTATTTTCGTGGCTAACACAACGGTGAGTAACTTTGAACCAAAAAGCTTGAGAGGACCTTTTTCTAAATAACTAATTTGAACAAAATGACTACGTCGACTCAATAATTCTGTCATATGTCCGACGGAACATTTTCGAACTTGATCGAGATAATTATCCTGGAAACCCATACAATAAAAAAAGAATCAAATCGGTTGACAGTTGTTCAAGTTATGGCGCTTTGAATAGTACCATTAGTATCAAGCACAAAATTTGAATAATTCTTCAGCCGTACATCGGACCGAGCCCGTTTTCGAACTCGACCAAGACATTGGTCCTTGAAACCCACGTGCCAAATATCTGTCAAATCGGTTGACGTTTGTTGAAGTATCGCGTTATCAAGCTCAAAATTAGTAGATTTTAACAAAGGGCCATAACTCTTGCGAAAAAGCGTGGACACGCCCTATTTTGCGTCATCGGGTGTTGCACATGAATATCAAGCTACAAATCAAATATCAAAATCCGTCCAGAAATAACTAAGTTTTTTAGCAAAAAGGGCCACCTGCCCGGCGACCGGCACTCGCCATACCAATAGTGAAGGTTTTTTTTGTTGAAACATTCGACTGAAAAGTGGAAACTAAATGAATAGAATTAAATGAGTATGTCTAATGATATCACACAAAATGAAGAGAAATAGCCGAACGGTTTATGCTTTTTAAAACTGGCGACAATTGCTTATCAAATTATATTACTGTCTTACTTTAATTTTGTTAACGATTCCTATTTTCCTACCGCCCCCTGAGATTCTTCTTTTTTTTATAGCGAACCCGGACCAGAAGAAACGGATAAATTACCAAATAACGGCGACGTTATTTCATAAATCCGCGACGGAACACCGGCGACGTTTTTTTTTCTCGAGTCTGGCAAATAATCGACAACATTGGTGTCATTAAATTGAGATAGGTCGGATATCACACATAAATCTGCTATTACGCACCCCTCCCCCTTATACATCCTGCAAGTATAAATATCTCGATATTAAAATGTCTTGCCTGATGTTCCCTATATGGGTTAACTTGGAGGGAGGGGGGGGGGGGGAGCATGTGGCTGATTTTTAGCTCACCGAAGGGGACTTAACTTATCACTTACCGTCCGTTGTGAACTTGACATTATTGACTTCTCCTCCCAAACTACTGGACCAAATTGAACCAAATTTGGTGTGCATGTTCCTTATCATATGTCAGTTCAAGTTTGTACAAATAACCTTGCCGCGCCGAACCACAAGGGGCATTACTCTGCTAGCACCCATACATTTTTAAAAAAAAAATTAAAAATCTACTTCTCCAGAACCATCGTTGAGCTCCCTCTAGGAGCCCGAATTTTAACTTGGTGAAATATGAGGAAATTTCTGAAAAAATCTTGCATATTTGGTAGGAATGCTTTCGTATTTGGTGTACAACATTTCTGGGGGGGGGGGGGGGGGGGGGCGGGAGGGGGGGGGGGGGGTCAGATTCAAGTTTGTTCAAATCGGGTTCCTCAGTTAGTATTTGGGCTCTCTATTGGAGCCCAAAGTTTAACTTTGTGCAATTTGAGGAAATTTCTTTAAAAATCTTCTTCAGATTCAGATCCACCAGTCAGAATCCTTTCATGTTTAGTATACAACATCTATAGGGGGGGGGGGGGGGGGGGGCAGATTCAAGTTTGTTCAAATCGAGTCCCTGGGTTTATATTTGGGCTGCCTATGGCAGCCTGAATTTTAACTTAGTGCAATATGAGGGAATTTCTTCAAAAATCTTTTTCTTCAGATTCACCAGTCAGAATCCATTCATATTTGGTATGCAGCATCTTGCGGTGGGTCAGTTTCAGTTTTGTTCAAATTGGTTACCTGGGTAAATATTTTGGCTCCCTGTTTGAGCCCAAAGTTTAACTTAATGCAATGTGAGGACATTTCTTTTAAAAGCCCTTTCTTCAGATCCACCAGCCAGAATTCTTTCGTGTTTGCTATATAACATCTCATGGGGGATCAGGTTCAAGTTTGTACAATTTGAGTCCCTGGCTTATTATCTGGGCTCTCTATGGGCGGGGTGGGGGTGGCATGGGGAGCATGTTAGGTTTGTTCAAATCGATTCCTTAGTGTTTTTCCATAAAATTTGCCTTTCATGACTTCATTCCTTTGTAGAGTTGATGAACCATGTATAACTGAATGTGACCCCAAATACTTCTTTGAACCACTTTGGCAGGTGAGCGATTACAGCCCCTTGGGGCCTCTTATTTAGTCAAGTTGTGACGAAGTCAAAGCTCGACTTATAGTTTGGTGAATGGCGGGCGGGTGTAAACAGTTGGTTTCCGGATGATAACTTGATAATGGTTCGACCCACGTCATGAAACTCCATAGGTAGGTTGGCATCGGTGAGTGGAAGAACCCTATTTATTTTGGACATGCTTGGTCAAAGGTCAAGGTCACAGTGACCATGGACGTAGTAAACTGTAAACAGTTGGTTTCCGGATGATAACTTGTTACAGTTAAACTCACATTCATGAAACTTCATACGTAGGTAATGGTTGGCATTCATGAGAGGAAAAACCCAATTATTTTGGACTCACTAGGTCAAAGGTCAAGGTCACAGTGACCCTGAACATAGTAAATCAAAACAATTGGTTTCCGGATGATAACTTGATAATGGTTCGACCCACGTTCATAACACTTCATAGGTAGGATGGCATCAGTGAGATGAAGAACCCTATTTATTTTGACTTGCTAGGTAAAAGGTCAAAGTCACAGTGACCTTCAACATAGTAAATTGTAAACAATTGGTTTCTGGATGCTAACTTGACTACGGTTGAAGCCACATTCATGAAACTTCATAGGTACGTTGGACTAGGTGAGTGGAAGACACCTATTTATCTTTGTCTCGCTAGGTCAAAGGTCAAGGTCACAGTGACCTTGAACATAATAAATCGTAAACCGTTGGT